>OX326961.1:2851320-5289987 GCA_946800325.1 Luzula sylvatica
AAACACGTTATTTGGACTCCTCATGGCGTTAAAAGAATTGTATGAATCGAAAAACAAACTTTGTTAGTGTTTGGAAAATTTGGTGAAAAGTTATGTTGTAAATGATACGATACAAACGATCTAAAAACACGTTATTTGAACTCCTCAAAATGTAAAAAGATTGCTATGAATCAAAGAGAAATTTTTTTTGTGTATGTACAATTTGGTGAAAAGTTACGTAGTAAAACATTCAATCCAAACCATCTCAAAACACGTTAGTTGGACTCCTCATAGCGTTAAAAGAATAGTATGAATCGAAAAAAAAACTTTCTTATTGTTTGTAAAATTTGGTGAAAAGTTATTTAGTAAAAGATACGACAAAAATGATCTAAAAACACGTTATTTGAACTCCTCAAAACGTAAAAAGATTGCTATGAAACATATTGAAAACTTTCTTACTGTTTGTACAATTTGGTGAAAACTAACGTAGTAAAAAATTCGATTCAAACCATCTCAAAACATGTTATTTGGACTCCTCATAGCGTTAAAAGAACGGTATGAATCGAAATACTAACTTTCTTAGTGTTTGTAAAATTTGGTGAAAATTTATGTTTGTAAAAGATACGATACATATGATCTAGAAACACGTTACTTGAACTCCTCAAAACGTAAAAAGATTGCAATGAATCGAAAAGTAAAATTTCTTAGTGTTTGTACAATTTGGTGAAAAGTTACATAATAAAATATTCGATCCAAACCATCTCAAAAACAAGTTATTTGGGCTGCTCAGAGAGTTGCGAGATTGTTATGAATCGACAAACAAACTTTCTTAGTGTTTGTAAAATTTGGTGAAAAGTTATATAGTAAAAGATACGATACAAATGATCTAAAAGCACGTTATTTGAACTCCTCAAAACGTAAAAGGATTGCTATGAATCCAATAGAAAACTTTCTCAGTGCTTGTAGAATTTGGTGCAATATTACGTAGTAAAAGATTCGATCCAAACCATCGCTAAAATAAGTTACTTGGGCTCCTTGGAGAGTTATAAGATTGTTATGAATCGAAAAAACAAATTTTCTTAGTGTTTGTAAAATTTGGTAAAAAGTTATGTAGTAAAAGATACGATACAAATGATCTAAAAACACGTTATTTAAACTCATCAAAACGTAAAAAGATTGATATAAATCAAATATAAAGCTTTCTTAGTTTTTGTACAATTTGGTACAAAATTACGTAGTAAAAAATTCGATCCAAATCATCTCAAAAACAAGTTACTATAATAATGATAATGGTAATATACTTATTATTTTTATAATAATAATAATAATAATAATAATAATAATTTGCTAGGCTATTCAAGAAACAATTTATTATTATTATTTTGTGAATAATATTAATATAATTTTTGTATAAAGTCTTTCATTTTCTCGCATGTCAAACAAGATAAAAATAAAGTCATTTCTAATTACTTTCCATTTTAGGACAGAAAGCTTGTCTTTCTATCAAACTAGTTTTGTGCCCGCGCAATTGCGCGGGATGTTTTTTACATAATTATTTAAATAGAATTAACACGCATGCGTTTGAACTAAATAAATCTAATCATGATATATTAACAAATATCATGATGTCAATAGATGCATAAGATTCACGAAATTAGTCTATCGCAGATATTATTTTCTAATATAATTTGTATAAATTGCATATGCTTATGTGTTTCTAAAATCGATTAATATAATCATGACATATTCGCAAATTTTAATATGTATGTAAAATAGGAAACAAAGACCAAATTTAAAATAAGGAAAAATGATCAAAAATTAAAAAAAGACCGAAATGTAAATAAAAAGGACCAAAATGTAAAAAAAAGGACCAAATGTA
This sequence comes from Luzula sylvatica, assembly GCA_946800325.1. NCBI lineage: Eukaryota > Viridiplantae > Streptophyta > Magnoliopsida > Poales > Juncaceae > Luzula > Luzula sylvatica. The sequence continues at coordinate 2,853,179 of OX326961.1, forward strand.
AATTAGAACTAAAAAGGACGAAAATATAGATAAAATAGACCAGAATATAAATAAAAAAATATAAAAAGGACAGAAATGTAAATAAGAAAGGACCAAAATGTTAATAAAAAGGATCAAAATGTAAATTAAAACAAAAAAGGACCAAAATGTAAATAAAAAGGACCAAAATATAAATTCAAAAATGTAAAAATTGACCGAAATGTAAATAAAAAGCACCGAAATGTAAATAAAAAGGACCAAAATATAAATTAAAACTAAAAAGGACCAAAATATATATAAAAAGGAGCAAAATGTAAATTAAAAAATATTTTTGTACACAAAAACCCTAGATGGCGTGGAGGCATATAATTGCAAGAATTTTCTCTACTTTATACATAAGATAAAAGTAATGCCTAAAACATGAAATAAATTATCAACGGTCATAATCAAAATATTGAAAATGACGAAATTACCCCTCAATGAATGTAGCTGAGTATTGTGGTCATTTTTAAAAAAAGGAATAATTTGTAAATAAAAAAGGACAAAAATGTAAAAAAAAAAAAAATTTACAAAAAAACCCCTGGCGTGGCTCATTGTGGGGGTAGCAAATTGTTCTACTTTAGTACTAAGGATATATATAAAGGACCAAAATGTAATTTTTTTTTAAAAAGAGGACCAATTTGAGGCCCCTGGACCAAAATGTAAATTGTAAAACTTCGAAGGGCCAAAATGCAAATTTAAAGGACTGAAATGAAAAAAAAAGGACCAAAATGTAATTTTTTTTTAAAAAAAGGAATAATTTGTAAATAAAAAATGACCAAAATGTAAAAAAAAAAAAAAAAATTCAAAAAAGCCCCTGGCGAGGTGGCTCATTGTGGGGGCAGCAAATTGTTCTACTTTAGTACTAAGGATAGATATAAAGGACCAAAATGTGATAGAAAAGGACCAAAATGTAATTTTTTTTTAAAAAGAGGACCAATTTGAGCCCTCTGGACCAAAATGTAAATTGTAAAACTTCGAAGGGCCAAAATGCAAATTTAAAGGACTGAAATGAAAAAAAAAAAGGATCAAAATGTAATTTTTTTTAAAAAAAGGACTAATTTGTAAATAAAAAAGGACAAAAATGTAAAAAAAAAAAAAATTACAAAAAAGCCCCTTGCAACGTGGCTCATTGTGGGGGCTGCAAATTGTTCTACTTTAGTACTAAGGATAGATATAAAGGACGAAAATGTGAAAGAAAAGGACCAAAATGTAATTTTTTTTTAAAAAGAGGACTAATTTGAGGCTCCTGGACCAAAATGTAAATTGTAAAACTTCGAAGGGCCAAAATGCAAATTTAAAAGACTGAATTGAAAAACAAAAAGTATCAAAATGTAATTTTTTTTTAAAAAAATGATTAATTTGTAAATAAAAAAGGACCAAAATATTAAAAAAAAAAAAAATTTACAAAAAAGCCCCTGGCGACGTGGCTCATTGTGGGGGCAGCAAATTGTTCTACTTTAGTACTTTAGTACAGGATAGATTCTAGCAATGGCCCTAACTTGTTATTTGGCATTGGAAACAAACATTAAGGCCCTGTATATAATCAATATATGCACTGATTAATATTTGGGCCCACAAAAGACCGAGATGGTTGGACCGTTCCGGTCCATAAAATATCCACAAAAACGCCATCCAGTTTGCCTGAAACCTACGGATATGAATTTGTTTAGTAGTCAAGTTTTATACTTGATTCTTACTAACTGATGCTATTTTTTTGGATTTCTACAATGAAGTCTGTTTTGCATGGATTTTTCTCGACGATTTCACCTCGTCAATGTAACCGCTTCACGAATTATAGCAAAAATTCCTTCACGTTACACCGTCTAAAGGATCTTCCTTTCGACTCCAGAAGATTTCAATCTCAGAGTTTCGGAAACACTGATCAGGAGAAAATAATCGTACGAGATCAAGAATACTTTCCTCCTTTATTCAGGTACAATCAATCGTAAATATCCCTTAAATGAATCAATTTATATTATCTTGTTCCATTTTCTTAATTAATCGATTCAATTTGAAGTGTTGCGCCAATGATGGAGTGGACAGATAATCATTTCAGAACTTTAGCTCGCTTAATTTCCAAACAGGCTTGGCTTTACACTGAAATGGTCGTTGCTGAAACCATAGTTCATCAAAGCGATAACTTGGTAACGAAGCTACAAAATTAGTATATATGTTCTCAAATCTCAATTGAAAACTTCTGTAAAACAAATTCTACTTTTTTTAATGATTTTTTTACAGGACAGATTCTTGGCATTTCCAGCCGAGCAACACCCAATTGTATTGCAAATTGGGGGAAGCAATTTAGATAATTTAGCAAAAGCTACTCAACTTGCAAATTCATATTCATACGATGAAATCAACTTAAAGTATACTATTCTCTCTCTGAATATACCATTTTATTCATTATATTTCATTGATTTACTTTGTAATGTTATTTTTACTAGTTGTGGATGCCCCAGTGGGAAAGTAGCTGGCCATGGTTGCTTTGGTGCACGATTAATGCTGGATCCTCAGGTTTAAATTTTTGAAATTTCAAATTTGCAAAAAAATCCCCTATATTATTGAAATTTGAAATTTGTGAAGTTCGTAGGGGATGCCATGTCAGCAATTGCTGCCAGCTGTACCGTACCGGTGAGCGTCAAATGCAGAATTGGAGTCGACGATCACGATTCATACGAAGAACTTTGTAAACCCTAAATCGAGAAATATGTTTAATTTCTCAATCATTTTGATAAAATTAATGGTTTTATGTTTGTAATTTGTAATTATTTTAGGTAAATTTGTCGATATAATCGTGTCGAAATCGCCAACGAGGCATTTTATTATTCATGCAAGAAAAGCATTGCTAAATGGAATAAGTCCTGCTGCCAATCGCAAGATTCCTCCTCTAAAGTAATTTGAATATTCTAGGGTCCTATTTGCAAAATCGTACTTCTGCATAGTTTTGTTCTATAATTATGGTCTTAATTTATTTTGGCCTTTATGATAGATATGAGTATTATTATGGGTTGTTGCGCGATTTTCCTGAAGTAAAATTTACGATAAATGGAGGAATAACATCCATTAATCAAGTAAAACTTTTATTCTGCTATTTTATTTGAAAATTTACATTTTTCCCCCGAAAAAATCTCAATATATCGTGTACGCCCTTTTTAATATTAAAGGTTAATGAAGCCATCAAATTAGGAGCTCATGGAGTAATGCTTGGTCGTGCAGCTTATAACAAGTATGGAATTTTCGCAATTAATTTTGCTTATATACCTTTAATCTTTACGAATCTGCAAAATGGTCCTTTTAAACATAACCCTAACTTCAAAATGTTTTTATTCGAAATAGCCCCTGGTCAACTTTGGGGTATGTTGACAGTTTGGTCTACGGTGCACCAAGTGCAAATATTTCTCGGCGCCAGGTATTTAATTAATTAATTATTATTTAAAGTTTCGGTCATATAACTTTGGAATTCCTATTTGAAATTATTTTGCTTGTAGGTCCTTGAGAAATACCAAATTTACGCTGATTCTGTAATAGGAAAAGACGGCCAAGACAGACCAAGATTGAGACAACTCGTAAAGGTAAAATGATTCATTTGCAAATTCAACCTTCATTTTTATAATAATTAAATTATATTTAAATTTTTGAAGCCATTGCTTAATTTATTTCACTCTGAACCTGGAAATGGGTTGTGGAAACGAAAGGCCGACGCCGTGTTGCGTAATTGCAAGGTATTTATTTTTACAGGGGCTAAAATATAATTTTCATTTTTATTAGGCCCTTTTTCGTTAAAAAAAATAATTTCGCAGAGTATGGAAGCTTTTCTTGAGGGAACATTGGATGCGTTTCCTGACTCGGTGTTGGATTCAGACTTGAGTGTAAATAGATTAAATTCGGAGGATAGTTTTGCAAATATGGATGTTTTATTGCCTCCGAATTATACAGGGTTATTGAAGGATGAATTTAAATTACCTGCATTCATGGCTCATTAACTTGTAATGCAATATGCGATTTTTTGGGCTAATATTAATTATAGTATATTCAATTGATCTTAATGCTTAAATTACGACAATATACATTCTCCCAAATTTCCTCAAATCTTTTATTTGTTTACCAATTGATTCAATCGTTGTAACACTGAAGTGATCATTACGAAAAACAATTATAGTAATGATCATTGCGATTTTTTCATCTATTTTCTGAAATTCAGAAAGTGCCACCTTATCGATATTGTTTGAATCATGAAATAATATGACATCATTATGATTTGTTGATTATATCCTTAATTTTGTATTGCTTTTTTTGTTATTTCTGCATGTTTGTTATATTGCAAAGTACGAATTAAAGATTTGTTGTTATTTATATTTTTTACTATATTATGAAAAAGATTTGTTGTTATTTATATTTTTTCTGTACTTGAAATTAAAAATTTGTTGTTATTTATATTTTTATCTGTACTAGAATTAAAATATGTTAAAATATGTTGTTATTTATATTTTTTACTATTTTTTATATATTTTTTTATATTATGACAAAATCTACTTTTATTCACGTTTTTTACTATTATTTATATTTATATTTTTTTTCTATAATATGTTTCATTGTAAAACAATATAAATATGAAAATGAAAGTTATAAAAATAACTATATAAATTTGAAGGTGAAAAGTGTATGAGACGCAGTTCGTAAAAAACGGCCGCTCTTCTATTTTTTGATCGCGCCTATTTTTTTTACCGTTGCGCTTGGCGCAGTATGGTTCAATGCGACATTCCGAAGTGCATTTTCTCCGGAGTGCGGTAGCATCCTTTTCTATTTTTTGAATAGTACTAATATTAGAAATTAGAATGATTAGTATCCGAATTGGACATCGATATCTGTATATCCCAATCTAAATACATATATTATTTTTATTTTTATTCGCATTGACAAGAGAAATCGTTATCATATCCATATACGAAAAAACATTCGTATCGGTATCCGTAGCCGCATCAAATATTTTTATTTGATTGCATCTTAAAAAAATGAAGGCCCAAATGTGCAAAAAGCCTTAGAAAGAATGTACAATCCTGACCGTTCAAGGCTGATTGTACGTTTCAGATATTAGGGTTTTGTGAACTTCCTCCTCCTATTAAAGGACCACGCTTGTTCCTTCATTTTTGAGCCGCTTTGTTCTACCCTATATTCTTTCTTTGTTTTGGTTGGTTGTGTTTACTGAGATTTCTTTTGCGTAGGAATTATGGTGTTTCTTTTTTATAATTAGATGGAAATTAAAGAGGCGATGATGAAAAAAATATATTTTCCAATGATTCTTGAAACGTGATTATGAAAAATATTTCGCTACGTTCTTACTGAGCTTCTTTTTCTCAATTTTTTATTTGATTTTATCACTACTACAAGATTTTTTTTTATTTTTTTAGTTCGTAGTTTTCTAGGTTTTTACTTGAATACTTGGAAGTTTTTTGAACAATTTGAAAGTGGATACACGGGCAGCAATTTTACCATCATTTCTCACATCAGAATCAGATAAAAATAAAAACATCAAATCCTAATTTTATAAGAGAGAAGAATCACAAGAAAACAATATGCAGATTTCTTAGGAGGTCGTAGGTAAAACTGTTGAACAGTTATTTATAAGAAAGAAAACAAGAAAATGTTATTTTGTAAAAATGCAAAATCTGAGAATTATAAGGTTATCTTGGCAAGAAAAATACTGACCGAAATAGAGTTCAATGAAAATTCCTTTGTTTTGATTTGATCAATTTGCAAGAGATTATCTCGAGGAAATAGAGTTTCTTGAAAAATCTTGTATTTGGTACCAAGTTAATAATTGCGTTAAAGTATGGATTTAGGTGATAAAATTTTGATTGATTAGTCCGATTACAAAGTACTCTATTTTGGAAGGGTTTTAACATTGCTTTCCCTCGATAAAATTAATCTAAACCGTGGGATTAAACACCATCCTAATAATGAGCTGAGACCACATCATGTAAAACATTATATACTAAACATGCCCTATACTCTAGAACTAGGCCCAATTTACAAAAAAAGTTTTGTCTTCAGTTTGTATTCACTGGCACGGTCTAGTTTTCACTGATAAATTCGTCACGTATATATATGTTTAGTTTTAAAGTTGGAAAAAATCAAGCTCATACACCATGCCACGTCGCCAACACTGTTCACAACAATTACTGTTCATAATAACTATGGTTCATTTTTTTTTTTTTTTTGGAAATTTCAGTAAATATAGGGGTTTTTTAAGATTTTTTTTACGTTATAACAATTTCAGTTTTTTTAAATGTAAAGGTTTTTTAAATATTTCTCATGCGATATCATTATTTTAAGATTATTATAGGGGTATATATGGTAATATCAAATTTTGTAAGTTTATACATGATAATTTCAGATTTTTTAAATATTTCTCATATTGTATCATTAATTCAGAATTTTTTTATAAGGGTAAATATGATAATTTATGTTTTTTCCAGAGGTATGCATGATAATTTTTTATTTTTTCAAATACATTTTTTATTTTATTCCACATATTCCATCATTAATTTGAGATTTGTATAGGGATATATATGATAAATAATATTTTTGTAGGAGGATACATCATAGTTTCAGATTTTTTAAAACATAGAATCTTTTTGTGATAGTTCTCAACTTCTCATATTAGATCATTAATTTCCGATTTATATTATGATACATATATGATAATTTTAGTTTTTTGATACAAATTAATTATATATATTTTTCAAAATTTTTTTTTAATATTTCTCATATGATATTATTATTTTCATATTTTTATAGGGTTATATATGGTAATTTCAGATTTTTGTAGGGGTATTCATGCAAATTTTAGGTTTTTTTTTTAAATATAAACTTTTTATATTGCTCAAATTATATCATTATTTTCATATATTTATACGGGTATATAAATTTCATATTACTAGGAATATATGTGATAAAAAAAAATTTTAAAAGACAGGGTTTTTTTGAAATATTTGTCATAAGTAGACCATATTCGGAAAAACGTTGGGACTTTGTTATGTTTCGGGAAATCGAAAAGAGAGAAACAAATTCGGGACCTTTGCAGGGCCAAGGTAATATGGTAATTTTATCCTGACTCGAGACCATGATTTTGATTATGATTGGTGCAACCGAAACGAGTTCGTTCAGCCATAATGGAATGACTTTGAATGCGAGGGAGATGGAGAGCAAAATTAAACCCACAAGACTGCATAAAAATGTCCACGATACTCAGTTGCATTCCGCGAGGGATATTTTCGTAATTTACAATATTTTGATTCTAAATGTTAATAATTTCTTTCGTGTTTTGGGCAGAATTGAATGGTTTTTTAGTGCGACGAGGTGGAGATCAGTATTATACCCGGAAAACTACTTCAAAATGGCCACAATACTCAGCTACATTCATTGAGTGGTAATTTCGTCATTTCCAATATTTTGATTATGACCGTTGACAATTTCTTTCATGTTTTAGGCATAACTTTTATCTTATGTATAAAGTAGAGAAAATTCTTGCAATTCTGTGCCTCCACGTCATCAAGGACTTTTGTGTACAAAAATATTTTTTAATTTACATTTTGGTCCTTTTTATTTGCATTTTGATCCTTTTTAGTTTTAATTTACATTTGGGTCCTTTTTATTTACATTTCGGTCATTTTTTAATTTATATTTTGGTCATTTTTATTTATATTTTGGTCCTTTTTAGTTTTAATTTATATTTTGGTCCTTTTTATTAACATTTTCGTCCTTTCTTATTTACATTTCTGTCCTTTTTGTATTTTTTTATTTATATTCTGGTCCGTTTTAGTCATATTTTGGTCCTTTTTAGTTCTAATTTACATTTTGGTCCTTTTATTTATATTTTGGTCCTTTTTATTTACATTTCGGTCTTTTTTTAAATTTTGATCATTTTTTCTTATTTTACATTTGGTCTTTGTTTTCTATTTTACATACATATTAAAATTTGTGAATATGTGATGATTATATTAATCGATTTTAGAAGCACCTGAGCAATTGCTATTTATACAAATTATATTAGAAAATAATATCTGTGATAGACTAATTTCATGAACCTTATGCATCTATTGACATCATGATATTTGTAAATATATCATGATTAGGTTTATTTAGTTCAAACGCATACGCGTTAATTCTATTTAAATAATTATATAAAAAACAACCCGCGCAATTGCACGGGAACAAAGCTAGTTTATTTGAATTTTTTATTTATTTTCACGTCCATAATAATGAGTGATGTTACAGTCACTCCCAAATCCACTTCCTAGGTGGACTCTACACCTACTTTCACAAAAATTAATTTTTAACCCAAGAATGAAATTAAGGTTTTTATATGCATGATTTTAAAATATAATTAATCAAACAACAATACACGTACAAGATAAATATTTCAAATCCCTCGAATCAAACATGCCCATGATGGCATCTGAATTTCAGTCTCCGAGTCCAAACATGCCCATAATTATTCAAACATGCCCATGAAATTACAACAAATATACATGAAATTAAATATCACGAGAAATAATATTATTTTAATGGACAAGAAATGATTTTGATTTTGATGGACAAGAAATGATTTTAATTCATTTCACTGTGATGGAATCAAATATCACGAGAAATGATATTATTTTACTTTATTTGACTAGCAAGAGTATGAATGACACTCTTTCCATGTTATCAAAATATTAAACTTAATTTTTCTTTAAATCAAACTTTATAAATTTACATGAAATTACAACAAATTAAATTAATTATGTATATGAGAATATTATTATTATTAATGTTACTATTATATTATTATTATAATATTATATTATATTACATTATTATTATTGTTGTTGATATTATTATTATTATTATTCTTATTATTTTACTATTCTTATTATTATTATTATTATTATTATTATTATTATTATTATTATTATTGTTACTATTTTTTATATTATTACTATTATTGTTACTATCTTTTTATTATTATTATTGTTGTTGTTGTTGTTTCTATTTTACTATTATTATTATTATTATTACTCATTGTTATTTATTATAATTATTGTCAACATAACTATTTTATTATTATTATTATTATTATTATATTATTATTATTATTATAGTTTCTATTTTTATTTTTATTTATTTTTTCATTAGTCATTAGTGTTGGGAGAATTTGTTTTCTTCTTATTTGGAGAGAAAAATAATGTCATGCGAGGCGAGAGAAAAGAGAGGAGATAAGAAAGAGGATAAGGAATTGAATTCTCACATTTTTATGAACATCAAACAAAGAATATCTTGCATTTTCCTGGAATTTTCTTACTTTCTCCCAATTTCTCTCGTATCAAACAGCCCCTAATCTACCGTCCAGAGAAAGTATCTCAATTTTGTGTTAAGAATTGAAAGGCCCAATTGTGCAACCAGCCTTGAAAAGAATGTATAATCCTGACCGTTCAATGCTGATTTCAGATCTTAGGGTTTTATGAACTTCTAGTTCTTCCTCCTATTAAAGTACCATGCTATTCCTTTCAATTTTTCAGCCGCATTGTTCTTACCTCATATTCTTTCTTTTCTTTGTATTGGTTACAATTTTTGTTATGGTTTTTGATAATTAAGTTTGACATGAAACAGGCGATGATGAAATAAATATAATTTTCAATGATTCTTGAAATGTGATTATGAATAATATTTCGCTACGTTCTTACTGAGCTTCTTTTCCCTGATTCTTGAAATGTGATTATGAATAATATTTCGCTACGTTCTTACTGAGCTTCTTTTCCCTGATTCTTGAAATGTGATTATGAATAATATTTCGCTACGTTCTTACTGAGCTTCTTTTCCCTGATTCTTGAAATGTGATTATGAATAATATTTCGCTACGTTCTTACTGAGCTTCTTTTCCCTGATTTTTTTTAGTTCGTAATTTTCATTATTTGTTGACAAGTTTGTTTACCTTAATTTTCACATCAGATAAAAATTGAAAACTTCAAATGCTAATTTATTTAACCAAATTTAACAATATTATTCTGAACCAGAAATACCACTTAGCTAAAAAAAGGTAAAGCTAATATTACAATCAAGTTATGGATAACAAATCTTGTTATTCCTACTTCTAGGACCATACATCAACACGTTAGGCGTGAAAATGGCTTGATTGCCACGCCGCACTTCGGCAAGTTTCAACCTCGCACCACCACTGGAAGGATTGGGGTAGAGCGGCACGTTACAGAAGGGGTATGGCGAATCGCCGAGATAAGCCCAACATTTCTTCGGTGAGAAATTAACCACGTCGGGCCATTTCATGTAGAAAAATCCGCTCGCACCGGTTTTTGTTTCCACCGTAACTTGCCTCCTACTCGTGTAGTAACAAGTCACACGAACAACACCACCTTTTGAAAAAATTGATTAAATCATAAGATTCATTGTAGATTCGTAAAAAAAATATTATGTTTTAACGAAACAAAATTAAAAGAATAAAAAGATAGTATGAATTAACCAGAGACTGGAGAGGCATTCATAGAGTTAACATAGCCCCATAATTTGCATGACTTGCAATAGACCAATCCAACTATAGCAATACTACGGTAATTATTGGACCCATTAGTAAGTGATTTCTCAGCAGATACTTTACAAGGAAGTGGACCAGCAAGGAGAATCAAAAGTGAGATTAGGGTTAGTAGAAAATATTTGAATGAGGCCATTATTGTGAGATAATGATGGGTTGGTTTGGAGGGTATCTGTCTTGGCAATTTATAATGGGGGTCTGATTAAGGAGACTTCAAAGTTGAGTTTTGAATGTGGATAATTTCAATGTTTTGTTAGATTTGAGGCATTGGAATTAGGGTTTTGATGAGAAAACAAGCAACGGCTAGTTGGCCATTTTTTTTTCTGGGATACGAGTTTATATTTGGTTTTTGGATAAAAAATTGTATTGTTGCGTAATTAGATCTCTTGATAAAAATTGTGTGATTACCCTTATCAAAAAATTACTGCAGATTTTCGGAATTCAAATGTTATTGTAATATATATTGAGTCCGTCTCTTAAGTCTTATCTCGAAACAAATTTCTCCAAAATAGTATTGTCTTATTATACTGTATTTTCTTGGATACGCTACATATTCTAAAGTCAACTCTTCATTCTTCGTGCATTTTGGAAACATATATCCATAATTTAAGGAAGACATACATCTTTACTAGAAACTTAATTGTAATTAAGATTTTTTTTGCTCCGTGAAAAGAATACAATGTTGAAGTTGAGCTTGTTAATTAATGAGTGGTGATAGATATTTCCTAGCTCAATTGATGTCTTGACAAAGACATTAATTAGTAGTGATAAATTATGACTATTTTTTGTTGTTGTTTTTCTATATATGATGGAAAAAAAATATTAACCGTTTCACACTTCATTGATGAATTGAACGTTTTTATTGGAATTGATTATCACTATTTTTTTGTAATTAAATTTAAATTTTATAAATATGGAAAAAATATATTTTGATGGATCGATTCACCATTTAGCACCTGTGAAACATATGAAATTTAATAAAAATGTAAAAAATAAATAAACTAGATTTACCACCTGGCAAACCTGAGATGTAGAATTTGCTATTATTAAATGTATTTAATTTTTTTTTGCCAACATATCAAGTTTTGTGAGAGACTTTAGCACCTGTGAAACATATGAAATTTAATAAAAATGTAAAAAATAAATAAACTAGATTTACCACCTGGCAAACCTGAGATGTAGAATTTGCTATTATTAAATGTATTTAATTTTCTTTTGCCAACACATCAAGTTTTGTGAGAGACTTTAAAGGGGACAAGTATAATTTTTCTTAATTATATACAGGACTAATTAATACACACACGTATTATGAATTCAACGTTTGGTAGTGATCCTTAAGTGGGCTCTTTTGAATTAATATAGGAGTATCTCAAATAGAGTAATTAAGCAAACTACATAGCTTGTAATATACTTTAGAGATAGGATTGAATATAGCCGTTATAAGAGTTTTAGAGTGGGCGTCCTCTTGAACCTCCTCCCAAAACCCAAATCAAACTACAACACGAAGAGACGAAATCATCTTCTTCTTCAAAAGAGCAGAGATCGAATAAAGTAAAAAACTTCGCAATTCGCAAGGCGTCACGGGAAGATCAACAGGCTCAATCCGAGCCGTTGGTACCGGTTTTGTATATTATGTTCGTTGAATATGTTCTTAAGCAGAGGTTTGCTGATCTAAGTATACTGTTATTTTAGAATTCGGTCCTTTCCATTTGTGAATTTATGTTTCTAATCCTGATCCATACATCTGATTTTGAATTGCAAACTAATGTACTGGTAATTATCCCCAATTAGGAGGTTGCTTTTGCAAAATTACCTATCAATTCTACGGACTCAAGACAGTCGAGAGATAACCTCGAAAAAGAAGACGCAAAGATGTCATCTTCATCTGCTGAAGAAGATGGGTTCTTCGACATATCGGTAATTGCTTATTCTCATATATTATCTATAAAACTAATCTCAGTTCTTTTATATCACAATATGACCCCATAACCTTTGTTTTAACTGGTATTATCACAATATGAAACTTACTATTATTAACCTTGCTTTGATTTTTAACATGATTATTCACCTTGTTTTTCATTTTATGTTCTTTGTTAATTTGAGCGATTTTTTGTTCACTGTTTTTTTTTTTTTTTTTTTTTTTTCGGAGCCTTCTCCATTTACTCTTTTTTTGAAAACTGAAGGCGATTCAAGAAAGTAAAAGAAGGCGATTCAAGAATCACACTTTCTCAAGAGTTTCTCTCCGGCGATACACGAACTAGTACTTTCAAGTCGTTTCTCTCAGGCGGTTCTCACTTACTGCTCTAGGTAGTTAGTTTAACTACTTAGGGCGGTACATTTTCAACTCCAAAGAAGGAAACGGGTATATAGACTGTTCGTTGAGAACGGTTAAGCCCTTCATTTCTTTGGAGTCCGAACACAAGAATCACAAAAACAACAAGCATTTCACAAGATTGAAACTTATTACAAACAAATCTGGAAAACTGAGTGAGTTTAAAGGATTAAAAGAAGGTAAAGAGGATCTCCGGTGATTTCAGTGAAGGTAACCAGGTTCTCCAGTGAAACAAGATCTCCAGTGAGGTCAAGTGAATCAAGCTCTCCAGTGAAATCAAGGAACCAGGCTCTCCGGTGAAGGCAAAAGAACCAGGCTCTCCAGTGAAATCAAGGAACCAGGCTCTCCGGTGAAGGCAAAGGAACCAGGCTCTCCGGTGAAGGCAAGGAAACCAGGCTCTCCGGTGAAGACAAGGCAATCAGGCTCTCCATTGCTTCTCTTCAAGTCTAATCAGCTAAGTCTCTTATCCAAAATTTATCTTCATCATAACAATGAGTAGGTCATATGCCCAAGTCCTGAAAAACAATAATTCAAATGAAAATTCATGGACATTAGTGCAAAGGAAATCTACGACTAGAAATACTCAAATTGATCAATCAAAAAAGAAATGTTTTAGGTGTCTAGCAAATACACATTTTAGATATGAATGTAGAGAGCCAATTAGATGCTTAAGATGTTTCAAACTAGGTCACATAAGAAGTAATTGTTATACAAATATAAATAACTTAAATCTGAAAAACTGGAAGGATTGTAAAGATATTAAAAGTCAGGATTTTAAAAATTTAGAGGGTAAAATTAACACTGATTTAAAAATTAAAGGTAAACAGATTATAACTGGTATTAATGAAAATTCAAATAATAAGCATACTGAAATATTAGTTAATATATCTAAATCTGAAAATAAAGGAATAGAAAGAGAGCACACAAGAATAATTAAACTTAAACAATTACCTTCTAAATATTGCAATCCACATGACTTGATTATGATTACTGAGAGTATTGGCACACTTATCAATGTAGGGTCATACATTCCAACACCCACTATAAATGAAATAAAATTATCAATTAATTGTGTTAAAAATAAAATATTGCCAAATTCAATTAAATTAGTTGATGATAATATTACAGTGAATTTACCTGTAGAAGAAGTGTTGGATGTTGCTAGTACTTCAAAAGTTATAAATTTTACAAATAGACCCTCAGAAAATATCATCATAGAGTCCAAATTAGATAAGGGGGCAAACACAAAAAGCATAATAAACAATATAAACACAATAAAAACAGGAAAGGCTAGGATGCCAATTAAACATAATAATATATATCAGAAGAAGAAAACAATTAAAATTTGGCAAAAAAAGAAAACACAAAAAACATATTGGAGAGTGAAAAACAAAGAAAATAATATAAATATTATACAAAATAAAAATAAGAATGAAATTACAAAAACCTCAGGGAAGGATATCTTCATCGGTAAAAATGTAATTATAAAACCTTCTAAGGAAGGTTTAATTATTGGGATGGAAGGGGGGAGGGGATTATATCTAATTAATTATCCAGAAATAAACCATTTCATTAAATCTCCATTTCAATCATTAATGAATAGTAAATATCAGGGTCCTTCTTGTAATATTAGTAAAACTTTTCAAAATCCCCTTAAAATAGCAGATCATAATTCATTTTCACAAAGTAAGGGTCATATTGCATTAACATCCTTATCTTTTAAATTCACATCAAAGGGGCTTATTATTGACACTAGCATGCATCATAAGTCAAAAGCAGTGATTAAATCTGCTAGTGACAAGAATAATGGGTCCTCAGAGTGTAACTCTAGCACAGATAGTGGTATCATGATTTTAAATGAAAGAGAGGAAATTACAGATTTAACCTTTAAGGAGATATTAGCAGAAAATAAGTCGTAGAGGTTCCTTCTAGTATATTAGTACACTCAACAGACCTAAAATTTCATACTGAAAATCCTAAACATAAGCAAAGATTGATTAAGGATTATTTTAAATTAAAAAGTATAAATAATAATCTTATAAATAAACAAAATACCTTAAATCATCTTGAACCCAATTTTGAAACCAGAGTGGAGTTTACAGAGCTTACATCCAGGGATATAAACAATAAACAAATACAACCAATTAGTACAGAAAATAATATTACAACAAATATTCAAACAAATAATAAAGCATCTAAAATGGAAGAACAAAGGAGAAGTACTAGGTTGCTAAATAAACAAAACGGTCATTATAATTCTCCAATTGAAAAGGCTCAATTGGTTAAATATAAAGAAATTCAAAAGGAGAGAAATAAAAGGAAAAAATCTAAATCAAAAAATATGGAAATTAAAGAATTAAATATGGATAAAATACAAAACATTACAAATAAAAATGATATAATTCATATACTTACTTCTACTGGAATAGAACTTAATGAGAATATGAACGAAAAAATACAGGAAATGGTAGAAGAGGAAAGTACTTAAGTACTAGTTTAAAAGTAAAGAAGATAAATATATTTTTAATGAATTATAAAAAACTTAAAATAATGTCTTGGAATGTAAGAGGTTTAAACAATAATACTAAGAAAAATATGGTTCAGAAAAATATTAAAGATGAAACATTGGATATTTGTTGTTTACAAGAAACTAAATTAGAATTAATTAATGATAATATAAACTTAGAATGTTGTGGTAATAAACTTACTGGATATGATTATTTAGAATCAAAGGGTGCATCAGGAGGTATTTTATTATCATGGAATAAAAACTTATTTAAACATATAAGTACTACAAAATATAAATATAATATCACTGTTAATTTACAAAATAAATGGGATGGAATGATTTTTTCAATCACAGGGGTTTATGGACCAAATAAAAGGTATGAAAAATCTGAATTTTTAGAAGAACTAAAATCAATTGCAACAATTATTAATAATCCTTGGATTATGTTAGGAGATTTTAACTTGACTTTACATGTCAATGAGAGAAGTGGGAAATGGATAAATAATAATTATACAAGTGAATTTAGAGAATTAATTAATAACTTAAAATTAATAGATCTACCTTTAAAAGGTAAAGAGTATACATGGAGTAATTCAATATCAAAAGCTAAATTGGATAGAACTATTATAAATAAAGATTGGATGTTAGTGTATCCTAATTCGCAACTAATAGCAAGAGTTAACACGTGTTCAGATCATATACCAATTCTATATGAGGCAAATACAAATTATCCTATATTTAATGGTTTTAGATTTGAGTCTAAGTGGTTAAGGCTTAATGATTATAATACATTAATTAAAACTAATCTCAGTAATACTAAGAGTCAATCAATGGAGGAATTATTTAAAAAATTTCAAAAGCTAGGAACAGATTTAAAAGCGTTAAATAAAACCATGCATATTAAATATAATATTCAAATGGAAAATTGTAAAAAAATTATTTTCTGGATAGATAATTTAAATGATATTAGGGAACTAACAATAATTGAAAAATGGATTAAACTGCAAATTAAAATGAGACTTGAAACTTTAATTTCTTTAGAAAAATTATATTGGAGACAAAGGTCAAAGTTTAATTGGATTAAAAAAGGTGATGCTAATACAAGGTTCTTTCACTTACATGCTACAATTAAGAAATCCAATTCCATGATTTCTATTTTAAAAGATAAAAATGGAATAGAGTATAAGCATCACAAACAAAAAGCAGATCTGTTATTTTCTTTTTATAGAGATTTAATGGGGAGAAAAATTATCAATAATAAGATACTTGGAAATATAAATCTAAAGAAAATATATGAAAATGATATAATAGATTTATCTAATCTGGATAAAGAGTTTGATTTAGAGAAATATCAAATTCAATAAGTACTTGGAAAAATAATAAGAGCCCTGGACCAGATGGGTTCACAGGGGAGTTTTTTAAAAATAATTGGATTAATTTAAAACATGAATTATTAGAATTATTTAATAAAGATGCAAAAAATGGGTTATCTAATTTTAATTCATCATATATTACATTAATTGCTAAAAAAGAGAATGCTATAGAACCTAAAGACTTCAGGCCTATTTCACTTACTTCAAGTATTCAACGAATATTTTCTAAAGTTCTATCTAACAGGTTAAGTGTTTATATTAATGAAATGATTTCTAAAAATCAACTAGGTTTTTTAAAAGGTAGAAATATTTCTGAAAATTATGTATATGCAAGAGAAGTAATTTGTAAAGCTAAAAGGACAAAAATACCCTTAATTATTTTAAAAATAGATATTCATAAAGCCTTTGATAGTGCATCATGGGAATTTTTAAATGATATATTAATAGCAAGAGGGTTTGGAAATAATTTTATAACTTGGATAAAAAACTCTGTACTTAAAGGTACTACTAGAATAATATTAAATGGAAACCCTGGAAAATATATACACTTAAAAAGGGGACTTCGACAAGGGGATCCTATTTCTACATATTTATTCTTACTTGTTATGGATGTACTATCAAAATTATTGGAAAATTTAAGTAATAAGGGGTATATTGAAAAACCAATTAATAATATACATACAAGTCTGTTTTATGCAGATGATTCTATATTATTTATTAAACCTAATATTAATAAAATTAAAAGAGTAAAATATATATTAAATTTATTTGGCCAAGAGTCAGGGCTACAAATTAATTTTATAAAATCTGAAGTTATAGGATTAAATGTTTCTGCGAAGGAAATGGAGTCAATTTCAAAAGAATTAAACTGTAAAATCGGTCAATTCCCAATAAATTATTTAGGACTGCCTTTACACTTTAAAAAACCATCTAAAGAAGATTATTTAATATTAATAGAAAAAATTACACAAAAATTATCTGGATGGAAAGGAAGCATGTTAAGTAAGGCTGGTAGATTAGTTCTCATGAATTCAGTTTTGACATCTATGCCTATATATTACTTTAATGTGTTTAAATTTCCAAAGTGGGTAATTAAGGAAATTGACAAAATTAGGAAAAGTTTTTTATGGAAAGGACATAATAAATCTGGATATAATTTAGTTAATTGGGACATTGTATGTCAACCAAAAGAAAAAGGTGGTTTAGGTGTATTAAACTTAGAAATTTTCAATAATGTCTTATTAACTAAATGGTTATGGTTATATTATACTTCAGAAGGTAAATTAGATTGGTATAATTTATTGGAAAATAATTTAAGTGCAAATTTTGACCAAATTGATTATACTAAAAATTCATACTTTTGGAATGAAGTTTTAAAAAATTCTGATTTTTTTAATCAAAGTCTTAATATTATTATTGGAAATGGAATAAATGCAAATTTTTGGAAAAGTAGATGGTGTCAAAAACCATTGGTACACAAATATTCAGAATTATACTCATTTTCAGAAAATAAAATTGGAACTGTAGAATACTTTATAAAAATTATGAATGAGTCTAATCTATATAATAGTTTGGGTGTGAATGTACCTTTGTCTAGTGTAGCTCAGGATCAGTTTGTTAGCTTAGAGCAAGTTTGTAGCACACTTGATTTAGATCCACACCAAAAAGATATCTTTCAATGGACTTGGAATAATAACAAGGAGTATACCTGTAAAAGTGCATATCAAATATTAATTAATGGAGTTTATATTAAAGCTTATTATTATAAAATATGGAATATCAAAATTGAATTCAAGATAAAAATATATATTTGGTTATTATTTTTAAATAAAATTCTTACTGTTGATAATTTGAAGAAAAGAGGATGGTCATTGCCTAATAGATGTGTCCTTTGTAAACAATCTGAAGAGAGTGTAGAACATATGATAAGTGAATGTCAATTTACAAGGGTAGTCTTGGGAAAATTAATTGGTATCTTAGGAATATTCAATATAAACCCTAACACCTTCAAGCCTTTAGATATACTAACTAATCAAATAGAAAAAATGGAAATAAAGATACTTATCTGTTTATTTTTGTACCAAATTTGGCTTGAGAGATGCAGGAGAACGTTCACCAATCATGTATTCCAAGACTGGCAAATAGTAGATCACATAATCTATCAATATAAATTAAATAAATTAGCAACAAAAACAGATACAAATATAAAAATGCAAATTAAAGAAGCAAACTACACTAATGAAAAATTAAATGCAGGAGAAAATAGACATATGCATAGAAGAGAAGAGGACCAAGGAAGAAGGATTAATGGCAATGGAACTGGTTTTAATGCCGGTTCAAGTCAAGAGAATGGAAGGGAAGAAAATCAACAAAGAAGATTAACTGGTACTGATTCCAGTACCGGTACCAGCAAGGAGAGCAATAGAGGAAATATCCAGCAAAGAAGAGTGAATGGTACAGAATCAAGTATCAGTAAAAGCAAGGAGGATAGAAGAGCAAGCGATCAACAAAGAATAATAACTGGTACTGGTACCATTATCAGTATCAGTAATGGAAATGTAATCGAGGACGGTCAACAAAGAAAAATGACTGGTACCGGTTTTCGACCAGGTACCAGTCAGGAAAATAGAAGAGATGAAGATCAACATAAAATAATTAATGAACCAGGAACCAGTACTCTTACTGGTAACAGAAACGAAATAACAGTAGAAGATCAGCAAAGAGAATTGAAACTAAATAACAGTACTGGATCAAGTTTCGGTACCGATATTATTAGATTTGGTAAATATGATACCAGTACTGTTATTGAAAATCGAATAGAGAGTGTAGAAAGCGATTTTTCATTAAGATCTAGTCAGAGTTTGACTAAGAAGGTCTGGTGGTTTAATTCGGAGTCAAGTGAGGAAGAAAGATCTAAACAAAACGAAATAAATCCAGAAGAAAGAGAAATCGAAGCGAACAATCAATCAAACCAGTTAGATCAAGAGAACTTTACCTTAACAAGTGTTGTTGCGAGCTTAGAGGAACTAATAGCGATAAAACAAAGCAGGATGGCAGATGCAGACCAACAGTTCGAAGAAGGTAAAGTAGTCACCATGGAAGAGCTTGGATTTGTCTTAGAACCAGATTGAGAAGGGGCGGAGATTAGGGTTGGCAGAGGAGGCGATGACTTTAGGGTTAGAAGAGCGGCGATTTTGGGAAGGAAAGACGAGAGAGGCGGGAGAAGAGGAAAATGCAAGGAAGCGCAGGAAGAAGGCTTTTATACTTAGGTCAACTAAATCCAGGATACTAATTCCAGGGAAACTAGAATTGGGATTCTAGGATTTGGTAATATTATTGAGCTTACTTCAATTCAAATTAGGGTATAAGGGTCTATAGTTAATTATTAGGAATTCAGGGAAATTTTGTATTAAACATGTAATGCATTTTTAATATTAAATATATTCAATAGACGTAGGACATAAGAGCCTACTCTATTTCTTCTAAAAAAAACATTTCTTTTTTTCTTTTTCTTTTTGAATAAAATTAGATAACATTTCTTGCTTATTTTATTTGTTAATATTTCTTCTGGGATGTAACTAATTAGTAGTTGATTAATAACTGTTAATTAATTTGAGTTAATTTTATTTTGTGGATTATTAGTTGTAATTTTTCAGATGTGTATGTATTACTATTACCTGTTAATTAGGTATTATGAATATATTTATTTGAATTTTGAATTTTCATTATTAACTGTTAATTTGGCTTGATTATTAATTGTTAATTTGATATAAATTTTGAATATATTTATTTTGAATTTTGAATTTGGTATTAATTAACTGTTAATTATTAGTGCTGATATCATCTTGTAATTATAGTTCAAAAGTAACTGATTAATTATTAATGTAGTTCAAAAGTTATTAAATATACAAAGTTAATAATTAACAAGATCTTATAATTGTATATCATTTGGAATAGAAACTATGAATTGCCATGTTAATTAAGTTAACTATTGATCATATGAAACTGATTAAGTTAATTGCCAAAATATGGTTAATCAAATTAATTGTTAAAATATGATTTATTTTAACTATTGAGGTGTATTTGATGATTTATTGACTGTACTGGAATGTTTGAAGGAAATACAGTTTTGGATCATCGCTAAAATTGGTACGTAGGACAAACGAACGTACGCGTTCGTGGGCATACGAAACAGATTAGTAAAACTGGTATAACTTTCAGTAGGAAACTCCGATTTGAATGGTTCAAATTGGGTTAGTTAGATAATGAGATTATGTAGAACTTTCATGTTGTAATATATTTCATTTGAGCGAAGTATCAGTATCGTTCTAATGAAATACCGAAAGGGTGCGACAGTTTGACATACAGTCAGTAATACGGCCGTAACGTTCGGGTCCGAACTCCAATTGGGCTGGGACAAATTGGGTTGGAAAGATAATTAGATTATCTACAACTTTCGTAAATGTTCAAAGTCGGTTGGAACGATTTAATATTTTCGTTCTGACAGATTACTGAAAGTGTGTATGCAGTTTTCTGTTTGAAAAGGTGTATAGAAGATATACATACCTTTTGGCCCATCCTTATCCTATGGAGTATATATAGGATGTTTCTCTCTCTCTCATAAGTCTAACCAGTTGAATAATTAGATTAGTTCAACCAGAAAATTAATGGAGTTAATTTAGAATTAATCCAGAAATTAAGAGACTCTAATCACTTGATGAAAGAGTGCGAAGAGATTGAGAGAGAAGGAGAAAATAATTTTCTCCGTCTAGAGAATCGAAACGCAATCATGCAAGTTCGCCGGTGCATCGTCTAGGCAGGTGCATCCGCGACCGAGGTGCTACGACTCACGGTGGATACGGGTAGAGGAGCGACACATGTGGCTCTTCGTTGTGATCAAACCGGAGAAGTAATCGAGTAACGGGCTGTGGAATCATGCGGGCATGGAACGCACGAAGACAACCCGAGGCGTGTCGAAACGGTGGGAGACGTGCGGTATGGGACGTACGGGCTAGTCACCAACGTGACACCGAAGGAAATAGAAGGCGGCGATCAACCCTTCGTGTGCCATCAATTTGGCACTGGTATGAATCTGTCCTTCTATTCGCATCGTATCCTCGAAGTCGTGGCGTGATCTCGGGAATCGGGGAATCGAACCGGGCCTACATATCCGCTGCGCGGGCCCGGGGTCGAGGATATTCCTCATCAATGTTAAATATGATTAATTTCCATAATTGTTCGTCATTTTTTTTTGTTAATATACTTAATTAAGTTGCCAAAAAAATTGTTAAAAAATGGAATGAATTACTTTTAGTAAATTTTTTTTTTGATTAACTGAGACGGGTTCAAAGCCCTACTTTTAGTAAATTAATTACCTTATATGTCAAAATATGGTTAATTGAGTTATAAAAAGAAGGTTTCTATGTAACTATTTCTAAACAAGTTAAATATCATATTTTGGTTAATTAAATTATCAAATTTTTGTTGGTTTGTTAATCAAATTTTCAAAATATATTTGTTAATTGAATCTTGAAAATAATATTTGTTAATCAAGTTGTCATATATTTGTTAGTAAGTTACCTAAATATTATTTGTTAATTATGTTAATTATCTGAAAATTGTGCTAACAAGTAATTGTTACTTACCATATTTGTTAATTATCATATATATTAATTAATTGATTTGCCATTTTTTTTATGAATTTTTATGATTAATTGTTAATTGGAATGTATTGATTGGACTGCTAAATACATATAGCTCAACTGTTAATTCACTGAAAATTTTGGGAGCAAAGTTATTAGGTCTATGGATTAACACATGTCCCAAACGCCATGCTGATTCAATTAGCAATGATGTAACGAATTTCAGGGACACGGTAAAATTTCCGAGAAGAATTATCCCAAGAAGAAATTGAATGTCCGTCGCAACGGACACTGTAGCAGATACAGGAAATTGGTAATTTTTTGCGAAAAACACATATTCCGTTATAACGGACTTGGTGTCCGTTGTAACGGACCCTGTATAGGATGCGGGGGTGTGAGGAGGACTGTGAAAAACGCATATTCCGTTGCAACGGACTTGGAGTCCGTTGTAACGGACCTTGTATTAGATACAAGGTTGCGGGGATGCCTTGGGTGTCTTTTGGAGTCCGTTGTAACGGACATGGTCCATTGTAACGGAGCTCTACGCAGTTGGTCCGTTGTAATGGACAGGAGTTCCGTTGTAATGGAGTGCCAAGTATACTGGAGGTCCGTTGTAATGGACTATATTGCGTTACAACGGACTGGTTTCTGGTTGCTGATTTTGTTTTCGGGATAACTTTGGCTACAAAACTTGGAATTTTGAGTTCTTTATATCGATTTGATCGGCATCAATCATACTAGCATATTATTAGATAATTATTTAGAATAATTAGACTCCCAAATAAAATCATATGCATATAGAAAATCTTGTGATAGTGATATAATTGGATTATATCACGGATTTAGAAACGTGCAATGGCATGATCCCTCATAATATTTAAGTCATGGAAATGCCTTCCTTATTCACAACCACTATGATCGGTACTACGTCTCACATGGGTTAAGGCCAAAGCCGACATGGGTTATTGTAGTCATCGACGAGGTGGCAAGCGTTAAATAGGGACTGATAAGGGTTAAGGCCAAAGCCGACTTATTAGTAGTTTATTTGAACGATACGCTGAGTATGGTTGTGACTTAACCGTTCAAGCCAGTAAGGGTTGAGGCCAAAGCCGACTTGATTGGAAGTTCGGGGCATAGATAGGATGCACACACGGAACTGGGATTGTATTGGATACGATCCATCACCGAAATCCTATAAAGGTTCAAGAGTCGCATTGGATGTGATTGGATATAATCCTACCTAAATAGCGAGATCCCATTCGTCTGCCAAAGCAACTTGTGGGAGGATCGTGAAATATGGGTCTTGAGTGTTATGGACTTGGAGTCCCGTATCGGTATGAGGGTTATCGATTCGATAAAATAACACTATCATATAATTATCATATAAGCATATAGATTAAGTACGCACGGTTAGGAGTTAATCTTCATCATCCGTTTAGAATTATGTTTTCAAGCAACACCACATATATCGATGAGATCGATATGATAGATGGCTTTTGGGCCGGAATTACCGTTATTAACCTTGATAGTCAAAGAATAGTTCTTAGACTTAAAGGAACGTGTTGGACACGGAAATGCATGGTAGATTCGGGGCTCGAGGCATTGGCTTTAGAGAAAGCCGGGTTCGATAAACTTTTTCGATAAACTTTAAGAAGGAATCGAACGATATTACGTGCCTTGTGGTGGTATGTATAGACGCATATTCTCAAAATTGTTTTGAGAATTCGGGTGTATATAAAATTAAAACACAAAGCTCATGAAATAGTTTCAAGAGCTAGATCGCGTTGAATGGTTCGATGCGGCTCAAAGAGTAGGTTAATTTTGAGACGCCTTATGGGTCTTGGATTAACACTCGTGTGTTGATGGTACGAGATTTGATCGTCGTGACCGAATATCATATGCAATCGATAGATAAGTCGATCCCGAAATTGCATGAGATGCGATTTAAATTTGAATTGGAGATACTCGGAGTATCCGAGGAATCCATTGCATATAGATGCATGGATGTCCTTGTAATTCAAAAACGGGATCGAAAGAAATGTATCTCTAAGGGTATTTTGGGAAAATGTTTTCCAAACAGAAAGTTCGGACAAGGAGTTGTCCAAACTAATGACTCAAAAATGGTGAAATCCGAGGAGGATTAAACCTAGTAGTTGATTGCTTCTTTTGGCATTGCCGTCTTGGCCATATAAACGAGATTCGCGTATCTAGATTCCATATGATGGATTGCTAGAATCATTCGAATTAGATTCGATTGATTAATGCGATACTTATTTATTAGGCAAGACGACAAAGGGCATCATTCTCCAATGGTTGGAGAAAGATCCAACGAATTATTGGAACTTACATTCACATGTAGATGATCCGATAAGTTCCGAGGCAAGAGGAGGCTATCAATATTTTGTTATGTTTATGGACGGTTAAATTAGATATGGAAATATCTATTTAGTGCGTGCCGAAACGGAGACTTTTGAAAGGTTCAAAGAGTTTCAAAAACGAAATACGAAATCAACTAAGCAAGAAAATCAAAGCTTTTCGATAGGATCGAGAAGGCGAGTATTTGAGCTAAACCTTTCGATAGGATCGAAGAGGCGATATTTGAGTTATGAATATTGATGATCATTTATGATTGTGGAATCGTTTCACGATTGCCTTTATTCGGAACATTGAGATGTGTCCGAAAAGAGGAAATGAACGCATGTTGGACATGGTTCGATAAATGATAAGTCAATAGGATCTCCCAAAAATGTTTTGGGGATACGCCCTTGAGACAGCGGCACTAATTAATGGTTGCATATAAGATATGGACCATAAACCTTCTAATCGGTACAAAAGACGCCATATGAGATATGGATCGGAATGGTTCCGAAGTGGTCACTTGTACAGATTTGAGGATGTGAGTGTATTTCGAAATTTGTTTCGGTTAAACTCAATCCGAAATCTGGAAATTGTTCGTTTATCCTTAAGGAAACTAAAGGGTATTAGTTCTAACGTCCCGACGAAAATTAGATTTTCGTGGCTCGAAGAGATGCCTTCTTGGAGGAGGACTAGATGCGCACAAGTTTGGAACATGGTGTCATTTATCTCTATGCGGGCTAGTGGGAGTAGAATAAATCTCGAAAGAGTTCGAGATTTGAAAATGAACATTGTACCGATGAAAGTTGACATGGCTTCATCAAGAGTTGATGAACGCAAGTCGAACACACAAAGGAATTTTTCGTAGATCAAATAGGCTATATCATAAGCCGGTAAATACGGATTTATCGTGGCTAATGATGATAGATCGAAATCATATGATGATTCTGAAAGAAAATATGGCTTAAGAATTAACTTGGAAGAATTTATATAAATAGGCAAATCTGCAGTCAGAATTGGACCCGTTCAGAATTATGGGTTTTAACCAAATTTCAGATAATTATGATTTAATCTAATTTCGGGCCCATTCAGATAATTAAGGTTTTAACCTAATTTCGGCCCAATCCGAAAGCTAGGGTTTTAACCTAATTTTTGCCTATATATATATTCTGATTTCAACTTTCTCTCTCTTCGAGGCTGCCATTTTTCTGACCTAATTTTGGCCGCCGAAATTCTTCTTTCTCCCACAGAATTTCAAAGTGAGATCGAGAGAGAAATAGAAGAGAGATCTGAGCAATTTGTTGAGAGAAATAATCGTGACATCGGCTAGAACGGCGTTGACGGTTCCGATCGGACGAATATCAAGGTGGACACGAGTAGAGGGGCTGCACGAGCAATCCTTGGAGAAGGTTCAACAGATTGGAGAAGAAGACATCACGTACTAACTTGTACGAGGTAAAATTCTGATTACTCTTCCTTTTCGGTGTTTTTCGAGTGTGATCCAGGGTAGAATTAGGTTACACATGCGTGAATAATTCCGCTGCATACTCTAATAATCGTATGCGTAATCCTACAGTGGTATCAGAGAAAACGCTCGTTAAAACCATCGAAAATTAGATTTTCAGATTTGTAGATTAGAATTTTATAATTTGAGAAATTTTAGAATTTTTGGGCTAAATTGCAAAATTACATAATATGAATTCTGTTGAAAATTAGATTTTCAGAAAAATTAGATTTTCAGAATATATTGTAATTATAACAGATTAGATCTGGTTAAAATTGAATTTTCAGAAAAAATTAGGTTTTCAGAATAAAAATGGAAATTCAGAAAAAATTAGATTTTCAGAATATATTTTGTACAGATTAGATCTGTTGAAAATTGGATTTTCAGAAAATTAGATTTTCACAATATATAGTAATAAATACAGATTGGATCTGTTATAAAAATTTGGATCTGTAAAATATTTTTTAATAAATACAGATAGCCTATAGCCTAAAACTTGGAGTTGCGATCGTACGAACAAAATTCTGGACAACAAAAAAATTTTTCTGTAAAAAATGCCCAATAATTTAAAATTTTCAATTTATAAATTCAATTCGGTATAGCATATAGCCTAAAACGGGGATGATTGTTTGTGAATGTTTGTATGTGTATTGTGATTGTTTGTATGTGTGTTGTGATTGTTTGTATGTATGTTATGTGGGGGCCAGTGAGCTTTACAATTTGTAAACTATTTTAATATGGGGATCAGTGAGTCTTCCAAATTGTAGTAGAATAGGTTTAGTTTTGAAAAAAGGAACCTTCAAAACAAGACGACACGAAGATTGGATCTTCAAGAACAGACGACACAACACGAAGATTGGATCTTCAAGAACAGCACAAGATCATCTTGGGTTTTAGGGTTGGGAATTTAGGGTTTTATGATTGCTCATAAAACTAAAAGGCCTATATGCTATATCGTACAATTTTTGTTTTGTTTTTGTTTTTATGCATGAATAAAATAAAAGTTAAATAAATGATTTTAAGAAAAGAAAATCCTCCCACGTAATTATCAAGTAACTTGCCTCCCTAAATGGAACCTTCTAGTCTAGTCTTTGTTTACTTATGTTGCATGGCCTTAGTCTGACACAAGTTTACACGTACGTAGAAAAGAAGGCACGCATTGATTAGGGATTGATATGTTGCACGGCTTTAGTCTGACATGTCAATTCGCTAATTGAATGATATTCCATTTATGGTTTGGACTTGACCAATTAGCTAGCTAGGCTAGTATTTGGGGCAAGGAGTGAGGTACACATACTCTGGTTTTGAGTTGGACTCAATACTGGACCTCGCGAATAAAGCAAGAATCGTCTTAGAGATGATTGGACACCGTCCTACCCAACGTGACGTGTTTTCTGAGTGGTTGGCCTTAGTCACCTTAGAAATATGTTAAATAGGGATCTTGTCCATTATGAGATTTAAGGTATCAAATCTCCGTTTCAATAGTGGGGGCTATTTGAAATGATAAAATAATGGGTATTTCAAGTTGTTTAAAAATGAATTTTAATATATGAAAGACCACGTTATTAATTACATTATTTTTCAAAATTTGTAGATTTAATGGCTTTACCAAGTAATAACCGCTTTAGTTTGCGTTCCATTTTGGAAAAGGAACGAATGAACGGAAAGAACTTTCTCGACTGGCAGAGGAATCTGGGATTCGTTCTGAGACAGGAAGGAAAGGCACATGTCTTGGAGACGCCTATCCCTCCTGTACCAGGGGATACAGCAACTGAGGATGAGACATTCGAATATACGACCATGATGGACGATTCGAATGATGTCACATGCCTCATGTTGGCTACTATGACTCCTGAATATCAAATTCAGTTTGAGAAACAGGATGCATACGAGATTATGAAACAGCTCAGGGAGATGTTTCAGGTTCAAGCAAGGGTGGAGAAGTATCAAGCTCTTGGCAATGCGACGCAATGCAAGATGCAAGAGGGTACGCCCGTTAGCTCTCATCTTCTCAAGATGAAAGGATATTTCGATCATCTTGAGAGGCTTGGCATGAAATTTGAGTTGGAGTTACAAACTGATTTGATCATGTTGTCACTGCCACCGAGTTTCGATTCGTTCATTTCGCATTTCCACATGTCGGACATGACAAGGACCATTCCCCAGCTTTTCGGAATGCTCAGAACATTCGAAAGTGACCAGAAACCGCGGTACATGAAGTCTAGGACTTCGGAGGTATTGGTGGTTCAAGGGAAGAGTCCAAACAATGGGAACAAGAACAAGAAGAGGAAGGCACAGGGCAACAAGGTTGCGCCTAAGCCAGTGAGCAAGAAAGCCAAGGATGACAAGAAGTGTTTCCACTGTCTCAAGGAGGGGCATTGGAAGCGTGATTGCGAGATCTTCCTGAGGGAGAGCAAGCAAAAGACCGCTTCTTCGGACACACCGGCATCAGGTATTTCCGTTATCGATTCATATTTCTTTACTTTATCATCATGGGTGTTGGACACTGGATGTGGGACTCATATTTGTACTAATATGCAGGGCCTAAGAAGTAGAAGATCGTTGATTCGTGGCGAAGTTGATTTACGCGTCGGGAATGGAGCTCGAGTAGCAGCATTAGCCGAAGGGACGTATGATTTAACTTTGCCAAATGGACTTATTTTAGTTTTGAATAATTGTTGTTATGTACCTACTTTGAGTAGGAATATTATTTCTGTTTCGAGACTTATTGCGGATGGATATGAATTAGTTATTGGTACTAATGATTGTTTTATTCGGAAGAATGACATTTTCTTTAGTAATGTTCTAGTTGAAAATGGTTTATATGTCTTGGATTTAGAAAATAACAACAATAATCAGTCCATTTATAAC
Organism: Luzula sylvatica; assembly: GCA_946800325.1. Lineage (NCBI taxonomy): Eukaryota > Viridiplantae > Streptophyta > Magnoliopsida > Poales > Juncaceae > Luzula > Luzula sylvatica. Next base: position 2,882,371 of record OX326961.1, read on the forward strand.
ATAAATACTACTCAAACAAATGAAACATACTCATGGCATTGTCGTCTCGGACACATAAACGAGAAACGCATTGCTAGACTCCAAAAGGATGGAGTACTAGATTCTTTTGATTTAAAGTCAATAGAAAATTGCGAATCTTGTTTGATGGGTAAGATGACAAAGACACCTTTTTCCAAGAAAGGAGAAAGATCGAAAGATGTGTTGGCCCTCATACATTCCGATGTATGTGGACCGATGAGTGTCGAGGCTAGAAATGGGTATCGCTACTTCGTGACTTTTACTGACGATTATAGTAGATATGGATATCTATACTTAATGCGTCACAAAAGTGAAACTTTTGAGAAATTCAAAGAGTTTCAACACGAGGTAGAACTTCAACTGGGCAAGAAAGTAAAAGCCATTCGATCAGATCGAGGTGGCGAATACTTGAGCTATGAGTTTGAGGACTATCTTCGAGATTGTGGTATAGTATCACAATGGACTCCACCCGGTACACCCCAATGGAATGGAGTGTCCGAGAGGAGGAATCGGACTTTGTTAGACATGGTTCGCTCGATGATGAGTCGCACAGATTTGCCAAAGTCATTTTGGGGTTTCGCGCTTCAAACGGCCGCTCATATACTGAATAGAGTTCCGTCCAAATCGGTTGAAAAGACACCATATGAGTTATGGCATGGCAAGGTGCCATCATTGTCTTATCTTAAGATTTGGGGTTGCGAGGCATACGTCAAAAGGTTATTGACGGAAAAACTCGAGCCAAGATCAGATAAGTGTTTATTTGTGGGGTATCCTCAAGAAACTAGAGGATACTACTTTTACTTGCCTAGCGAAAACAAGGTTTCGTGGCTCGACGTGGACACTTCTTAGAGAAGGAATTCCTAGATCGTCAAGCCAGTGGGAGTAAAATTGATCTCGAAGAAATTCGAGAACCACAACGTGAACAGGTTGATTTGGAACAAGATTCTGAGTTACCATTGGATGGTGAACCAGAATCTAATACACAAGCTCTACGTAGATCTGGTAGGATTCGTCAAGAACCTGAGAGATATGGATTTCTCATTAGTAATGACGATGATGAGTTGACTCTAGATGATGAGCCAATCTCCTACAAAGGTGCTATGTCTAGTTTGGATTCCTCGAAATGGCATGACGCCATGAAATCCGAGATCCAATCCATGTATGATAATAAGGTTTGGAATCTTATTGATCTACCTGATGGTGCTAAGTCCGTTGGGTGTAAATGGGTTTTCAAGAAGAAAACCGACATGGATGGTAATGTACACACTTTTAAAGCAAGACTGGTGGCGAAAGGTTTCAAGCAAATTCATGGTATAGACTATGATGAAACGTTTTCTCCAGTAGTCATGTTTAAAAGTATTCGAATTCTTCTAGCGATAGCTGCATATCACGATTATGAGATATGGCAGATGGATGTCAAAACCGCTTTCCTTAACGGGAACCTTACCGAGGATGTGTATATGACACAACCCGAGGGTTTTGTCGATCAAAAGAATACGAATAAAGTGTGCAAGCTTGTGAAATCCATTTATGGATTAAAACAAGCATCTCGTGCGTGGAACATACGATTCGATGAAGTCATCGCAAAGTATGGTTTCATTCAAAATATCGAGGAACCTTGTGTATACAAGAAATTCAGTGGGAGTTCGGTTGTATTCCTCATCTTGTACGTGGACGACATCTTACTCATTGGAAATGACATCCCGATGCTTAACCAGGTTAAGGCATATTTGGGTAGTCAATTCGCAATGAAGGACTTAGGAGAAGCTGCCTATATTTTAGGTGTGAAGATCTATAGAGATAGATCGAGGAGACTTCTCGGACTAAGTCAAAGTACATATATTGACAAAGTGATAACTAGGTTTCACATGGAGCAATCCAAGAAAGGATTTCTGCCAATGTCACATGGCATCACTCTCACTAAGGCTCAGTGTCCTTCAACGGACGCTGAATGTGAGCGAATGAGTCGGATCCCATACGCTTCGGCTATAGGATCGATCATGTATGCCATGATATGTACTAGACCAGATGTCGCATATGCGTTGAGTGTGACTTCCCGCTATCAGTCTGATCCCGGGGAAGCTCACTGGTCCGCAGTCAAGAGCGTTCTTAAGTATCTCAGGAATACTAAAGATATGTTTCTTGTCTATGGTGGTTCGGAAGGAGATCTGATTATCCAAGGATATACAGATGCTAGTTTCCAAACTTGCCCGGACGATTTCCAATCTCAAAGTGGTTACGTCTTTACGCTCAATGGCGGAGCTGTTGTTTGGAAAAGCTCCAAACAGAAGACGGTGGCTGATTCTACAACTGAAGCGGAATACATCGTGGCTTAGGAAGCCGCAAAGGAGGCTGTGTGGCTACGACAGTTCGTGATGGAACTTGGCGTTATGCCAAGTATCTCGGGTTCCATGGATGTCTATTGTGACAATAACGGAGCAATAGCACAATCTAAGGAACCGAGAGCGCATCATCGGTCCAAACATGTACTCCGGCGTTACCACTTGATTCGTGAGATTACGAAGAGAGGTGACGTGAAAATAATGAAGATACCTACCGAGGATAACGTGGCCGATCCATTTACGAAGCCACTATCACGTGCCAAGCATGAGCAGCATGCTAGGGCGATAGGATTGGGATATCTATCGCAGTGTTAGTTTGGGTGTTTTATTTATGTTTCTTATTGTATAAGGGGATTTGATCTGCCTAGTGCAAGTGGGAGAACATTTATTATGCCCTAGGCGTGTTATTGGGATTGTATTTGTTTATGAGACAGATATTTATATTATTATTAATCATATGACCTAAACCTTCATATTTCAAAAATTTTAAATAACAAGAAAGTGTGTGAGAGGTTATTCGATTATAATAATCGGATAGACCTTGAATTTTATTCTTGTTTAGTGCATCGAGTCAGTTGAGAATAATATGTTTCATGGCCTTAGTCTGGCATATTGATTCGTCAATTGAATGATAGTAAAACCACTAAACGGGATGAATATAATTTTAAAACGTCCCTCGTGTATAAAGTTGTTCATAGATTTGAACCAGGTAGTCCATTCATTGAATGGAGACTTTTACATACACTGGCATATTTGTAGATGAGATGATCAGGTTTTACTGATCTGAGACGGTAGCGTCGATTCTAGAATATGGATATACGCGGCGTCGTATATTGGACTGACCACTATATGAGTTTGTGACATGGTTAGAGTCATTGGAGACAAACTCATATCCAGATAGTGCGTTTTAGTGCTTCATACTTGAGTGATCTCACGGATACCTAGTATGTGAAAAGACAATGCTTTGATGTAATTAACCCTACGCGTAACTGTGTAGCAGAAATTATTATTGAGTATTGTTTTTAGCATAGACAAAGGATGTGAGGTTGCAAGATAGGAATTGTTCCTTTCTAACCTTGAAAAAGGATAGAGGGAGATATCTCTCGGGCCCCTCGATTGAATTGAGATTGATGAAATGCTTGGCCAAGCTCGATGGAACTCAGTAGAGTTCGCATTGTAATTATCAATATAATTCTTATCGAGAAAGAGTATATCTGATCAAAAAGAAAAGGGGATGACTTGAAGTCTTAAGCTTCACCGTGACTCTTTTGATCGGAAGATATCGCGAACAAGAGGACTATTAACAATTATCTGAGCTAGGTATGAAGATGTACTGCATCTTCGTAAAGGTGTTCTCCACCTTTTTCGTGCTAATTCTGGGTAGGTATTAACGGCAGTCTAGTGCTCGCAATACCTTGTGGATTGTTGTCATATCCACTACCAGTCCTAGACGAACCTACAACGGTCACACCAAGATTTCGTAACATATCGGATTCTCAAGATAATGCTCACAAATACGTTTGTTGGACAAATAAAATGAAATCACGTGTGATTAGATCTCACGACATATGTTGGACATATGGCCAAGTTGATTAAGTCTTAATCCAAGAGGGAGTTTGAAAGAAAATATGGCTTAAGAATTAACTTGGAAGAATTTATATAAATAGGCAAATCTGCAGTCAGAATTGGACCCGTTCAGAATTATGGGTTTTAACCAAATTTCAGATAATTATGATTTAATCTAATTTCGGGCCCATTCAGATAATTAAGGTTTTAACCTAATTTCGGCCCAATCCGAAAGCTAGGGTTTTAACCTAATTTTTGCCTATATATATATTCTGATTTCAACTTTCTCTCTCTTCGAGGCTGCCATTTTTCTGACCTAATTTTGGCCGCCGAAATTCTTCTTTCTCCCACAGAATTTCAAAGTGAGATCGAGAGAGAAATAGAAGAGAGATCTGAGCAATTTGTTGAGAGAAATAATCGTGACATCGGCTAGAACGGCGTTGACGGTTCCGATCGGACGAATATCAAGGTGGACACGAGTAGAGGGGCTGCACGAGCAATCCTTGGAGAAGGTTCAACAGATTGGAGAAGAAGACATCACGTACTAACTTGTACGAGGTAAAATTTTGATTACTCTTCCTTTTCGGTGTTTTTCGAGTGTGATCCAGGGTAGAATTAGGTTACGCATGCGTGAATAATTCCGCTGCATACTCTAATAATCGTATGCGTAATCCTACAGATTCGATATCCTACAAGGATGCTATGAAAAGTTGATTCCACATGACATGGTGTCATGAAATCTGAGATTCGATCCATGTTAATTATCAAGTTCAAAACTTGATTTCATTACTTTCTGGGTTAGACCCGTGAAATGTGAGTGGGTTTTTCAAGATGAAGAACTTACATGGATAGGAATACGCATATATGTAAAGCGAGGCTTTTTGCGAAGAGTTTCATGCAATTCATAGTCGGACTATGAAGAAACGTTTTCGCATGTTGCCATGCTTTCACATTCTCGAAATTCTGCTTGCCATGGTCGCGTATTACGACTATGTGATGTGGCAAAATGGATGTCAAAACCGAATTTCTTGACAGAAATTTTATGAAAGGATGTGTACTTGACACAACCTTACGGTTTTGTCGATTCATAAGAATCGGGGATAAGATATGCACGCTTTAACGATCCATATGATGGATTAGAGAAAGCGTCTCGGAATTGGAATATTCGTTTTGACGAAGTTATAAACTATTATAAAATTGTCGAAACGAATGGAAACTTTGTGTACACATGAAGGTTAGTGGGAGCTGCGTTATATTTCTTGTAACGACAAAGGATTTAGACGAGACCGCTTATGAATTAAGCGTGAAGAGCTATAGGATAGATCTAAGAAGTTCCTCGTTCTATGTTATAGCACATATATCGACATATTGTTGAAAATGGTTTTCAACATGTAAACTCCTTGGAGGAGTTAAATCGAAATGTCGAATGGCAGAAATTTTCAACGGCTCGATGTGAGACATCGAGCAGCGCGAAAAGTAGTAATATGATGCCTTACATTTGATGTTAGGATCTAGTATATCTGTCATGATATGTATGTGGCTATCTGTCATACAAATAAAGCGTCTAGTTCACCGTCAATACAATTCATGGGAATCACATGAGTTTGAATGTAATTCGATTACATAAGACTAACTCTTGTGAATGTATAATGGTTATACAAATATATACATAATGGTTATGTATATTTAAACCCATCGGGATTTTTATTGATAGAGGTGAAGTTTATCCTTGAATACTTTGCGAAAGAATTCAGGATTTATTATCTATAATGGTGTGGAGGACGTGTTGGTTATAAAGAGTTATAACAACAACAATTTCCAAAGATTAAGCACGTCTAAATATGTAGCACGACTTTCGATCACAAAGTGTGTACATGTTTTGCTTATATGAAAACACGGTTATGTGGAAAGGTTCCCCAAGACCAATAGTTTATGATTCTATTTACGATGGCGAGTATATTGCGGTTATTAATCGCAAAAGGAAGTGGTATGGATCAAGGATACATGACCAAACTCTAGTAGTCACGAGTTATCGGATTTATGGTTGTTTATTGCGTGAGACGCAATAGTACAAGCCAAAAATGCCGAGGTCACAACCACTTCTAGCCAATACTCAGAAAATTTCATTTGATCCATGAAATTTTATGAAAAGATGTGATCGTAGGTATTGGAAATGTTCCAATCCTGATGATGATTAACACTAGCGGGAACGTGCGGACCCGTTTACAAAACCGCTCTCTCTAGTCGCGCGTGACTGTCATGCGATGACTATGGGTATGGAGATACCTAGAGGAGGAAGAAGAGAGTAGAGTGTAGTTATCTAATACGATAGTCCTCGCAGGTTATGGGTATGGAGATACCCATAGGTAAACGTTGTATCACCCAAATACTTAGTCCATATGAATGCATTCCTTTTAAAATTTTTGTTTACTTAAATTAAATATGCATTCACCTTATATGAAAACAGTGTGCGGGTTGTGTAATATGATTGTTACATGAACCTTGATTTGAACTTGTGTGGACGTCGACATGGTTGAGGACCATGTGCAGCGAAACCGTCACACTTAAAGTGTCATTTCTAAACATCCCTAGTCGCGGATCAGCTTGCTTAAGAGAGAAGCATTTCTATTATTGGATAGACTGAACGCGTACACTAGTACGTTTGCCGAGGAGATGATTATGTTTTGCTAATCATGGGACAAGGTGCTTGTCGAATCGGGAACGTAGATATATGTTAGGTTACATATATTGGATATGACCAAAGCCGCGAGTCCATGACATGGTTTAGTCATTATAGATGGACTTGTGACGGATGGGGTTTTAGATTCTTCATACTTGAGGGGATCACTGATTGCGTTACGTGCGTAACACAATGCTTTGATATGATCTTACGCTCACCGTAACAGGGAGTTAAAAGGGTCATCATTGGGTATTGTCCGAAACACGGAATTCAATGTGAGTCTCCAAGATAAGAATTGTTTATTCCGAAAGGAAGAGATATCTCTTAGGCGCCGCTCGATGAGTCGATTAACGAAATCTCTGGCCAGAGTCAATGATATTAATGGTTAATATCGATTGAAATTTGTTAAATCAACTCGGAATCGGGGAATAAGTATAGTTAATCAAATTATAAGGATGACTATTACCATGCCTTTTGATTAACGGATATCGCAAACAAGAGAACTAGTAACCGCTATTCGAGATAGGCACAATGATCACAATCATTTTTCGTTTTAACATGGGTAGTAATGATGGAGTGACTAGATCCTGCTCATGGGCTTGTAGTGCCATGGAAACGGCCTACTGGCATCGTTAAACGAACCTACACGGTCACACAACGAGTCGTACTATGTCGGGCTTGATTGCAAGTTTTTGCACATTGGATGTACATGAGTACCTTTTAGGTAAATCTGAAACTGAGTGGGAGACTGAAGGAAATACAGTTTTGGATCATCGCTAAAATGGTACGTAGGACAAACGAACGTACGCGTTCGTGGGCATACGAAACAGATTAGTAAAACTGGTATAACTTTCAGTAGGAAACTCCGATTTGAATGGTTCAAATTGGGTTAGTTAGATAATGAGATTATCTAGAACTTTCATGTTGTAATATATTTCATTTGAGCGAAGTATCAGTATCGTTCTAATGAAATACCGAAAGGGTGCGACAGTTTGACATACAGTCAGTAAAACGGCCGTAACGTTAGGGTCCGAACTCCAATTGGGCTGGGCCAAATTGGGTTGGAAAGATAATTAGATTATCTACAACGTTCGTAAATGTTCAAAGTCGGTTGGAACGATTTAATATTTTCGTTCTGACAGATTACTGAAAGTGTGTATGCAGTTTTCTGTTTGAAAAGGTGTATAGAAGATATACATACCTTTTGGCCCATCCTTATCCTATGGAGTATATATAGGATGTTTCTCTCTCTCTCATAAGTCTAACCAGTTGAATAATTAGATTAGTTCAACCAGAAAATTAATGGAGTTAATTTAGAATTAATCCAGAAATTAAGAGACTCTAATCACTTGATGAAAGAGTGCGAAGAGATTGAGAGAGAAGGAGAAAAGAATTTTCTCCGTCTAGAGAATCGAAACGCAATCATGCAAGTTCGCCGGTGCATCGTCTAGGCAGGTGCATCCGCGACCGAGGTGCTACGACTCACGGTGGATACGGGTAGAGGAGCGACACATGTGGCTCTTCGTTGTGATCAAACCGGAGAAGTAATCGAGTAACGGGCTGTGGAATCATGCGGGCATGGAACGCACGAAGACAACCCGAGGCGTGTCGAAACGGTGGGAGACGTGCGGTATGGGACGTACGGGCTAGTCACCAACGTGACACCGAAGGAAATAGAAGGCGGCGATCAACCCTTCGTGTGCCATCAATTTGGCACTGGTATGAATCTGTCCTTCTATTCGCATCGTACCCTCGAAGTCGTGGCGTGATCTCGGGAATCGGGGAATCGAACCGGGCCTACATATCCGCTGCGCGGGCCCGGGGTCGAGGATATTCCTCATCAATGTTAAATATGATTAATTTCCATAATTGTTCGTCATTTTTTTTTGTTAATATACTTAATTAAGTTGCCAAAAAAATTGTTAAAAAATGGAATGAATTACTTTTAGTAAATTTTTTTTTTGATTAACTGAGACGGGTTCAAAGCCCTACTTTTAGTAAATTAATTACCTTATATGTCAAAATATGGTTAATTGAGTTATAAAAAGAAGGTTTCTATGTAACTATTTCTAAACAAGTTAAATATCATATTTTGGTTAATTAAATTATCAAATTTTTGTTGGTTTGTTAATCAAATTTTCAAAATATATTTGTTAATTGAATCTTGAAAATAATATTTGTTAATCAAGTTGTCATATATTTGTTAGTAAGTTACCAAAATATTATTTGTTAATTATGTTAATTATCTGAAAATTGTGCTAACAAGTAATTGTTACTTACCATATTTGTTAATTATCATATATATTAATTAATTGATTTGCCATTTTTTTTATGAATTTTTATGATTAATTGTTAATTGGAATGTATTGATTGGACTGCTAAATACATATAGCTCAACTGTTAATTCACTGAAAATTTTGGGAGCAAAGTTATTAGGTCTATGGATTAACACATGTCCCAAACGTCATGCTGATTCAATTAGCAATGATGTAACGAATTTCAGGGACACGGTAAAATTTCCGAGAAGAATTATCCCAAGAAGAAATTGAATGTGGTATTGTTGATAGGTTAGTGTTTGGGGAACTGGAAGTATCCAAATTTTGAGATTTATAGGGATGTAATTTGTAAGATTTTTGGTTTTAAATTTTAACCCCTCGATTTATTTAGTGTTGTTGTAAGATTTGTGTTTATATGATTTATTTTTGAAATGTACGTGCCCCTTGTTATTCGTTAGTTGTTATTAACGAATTTGAAGATTATTTGAAAAGTTTCAATGAAAATAAAATGAAAATTTGCATTATATTTCTTCTCTTAAGGGAATATTTTTTTAATTAGATCTGGAAACAAGATAAAAAAAAAAAAAACTCAATAAATCATCTTTGAAAAAATAACCTTGACTGAATTGATAGCAATCCAAGTAACACCCTTATATATTTTACATCTAAATTTATGCAATTTTCTTGTGTTATATCATCACATTCAACCATTATATTATAATATGTGGCAAAATTTTGACCATTGTTTAATCATTTATTTTTTATAATCATATTTTCTTTGTAACCATATAATTGTCTATTATGTTACATAATGTTATTCTTAAAAATCACGTCATCATAAATTAATATCGTGGACTATTATTATGGGCTAGGTTCATGTTAACTAGACAAAGTCTATTCAATTGTTTATCATTTTACATAAGATTGAATAATCAAATATGAATGCAATCGAAGATAAAAAAGTTTATATGTGAAATACTAATAACTTATATTAGTATTCTTTTTAGAAATTAAATTTTAAAAATCCATGAAATATATTCGTTTTAATTTTTTATTTTATTTTGACATCCATATTAGCATAGTTAATGCACACCGTTTTTCATAATTTCAATTTGTAAATAATATTATGTAAGAAAATACAATGCAAAAAAATACATATTTACATAATATAATTTTAAAAATTTTATTCACATAACTGAATTTTAAGTATTATTATTTAAAAAAAATTATAACTATAAGATCTCATATAATATTAAGTCGATTATATCTGTGCTTTTAATCAAACAAATTTAATATTAATTTCTTTAAAAAATTAATAAAAATTAAAATAATAGTTTAGCCATCTAAATAATTTCTTAAACTTATAATAGTTTATCCATCTAAATAACTTGTTAAACTTATAAACACCAATCAAATAGTATTGTTATTTTTAAAAATATAAATTTTGAACAAATCATATGAACGAGTGCTTATTTCTTTCTTTTTTCCTTGTTTCCCCAACTCAACTACATAAATAACGGGTAATGAACACCACTTTCTCAGGCCACGCCCTAGTTGGATTCTTTCTCGTGGTTTCTCGACAATGAATTATTTCTCTATAGATCCATGCGATTACCTCTACCTTTGTTTGAGAGGGACAGACTTATCTGAATATACAGTTTCGAAGAGAAAATACTCGCTTGTGTGGAATAGAAAAGTGAGTCGGCTCTTATATAAAGTTCGGTTCGGTACACTGACTGCTGGGAAGATAGAGGGATAACTTCAGTCAGTCAGTAAAGTGAGAAAGTCTAATCCAGAAAAGCAAGCAACTTATCTTTTCTTTCTCCCCAATCCGAACAGGAAAGATTTGGTGGATATAATAGAAGTTTCAACATATAATCAAAAGAGAAGAGTGTTATAATATTGCTACTCATTTTATGGGTTACTGGAAACAGCTATATCCAGCTACTTATCTTTTCTTTTCTTTCCATTTCTCCCGAATCTTCTTTCTTAGCGAACCCGGTATATTATACTAACAATTACGTGACTATTTATGTTTATGCTAAATAAATTTTTTATATTATTTATTAAATTACTTTCAGTATTAAGTTTGATGTTATTTATATTTTTCATTGCATTTTGAAATAATACAAAATTGTAGTAATATATAATTAATGTTGTGTTACTACATATGTCGTATGATTCATTCTTATTATATTTGATATTGTATGAAATATTGTGAACAACTATGATATAATATTTATTGTTATATTTTATCGTAAAATTATGTTACACCTCATATATTATTATACAATAACACTAATATGAATGTTATTGTTAAAAAATAAATAAGAGTAAAACAATTATAAAACATGTACATAATCATAAATAAATGAGTTCAAATAATTGTATTACAATGAAAACATAATTAATATGATCGCCGCACAGTGCGACTATTCTCCTAGTATTAATGAAAATGGAGAGTTAAAACAAGTAATAAATGCTAATTGTTTTAATAGCTAATGCGTCCTATCTAACTACTTCAAATAGTAATGAACTTTAGAAGAGAGAGGCTAACATAATTAATTAAGTATCAAATATTAGCTACTTAATGTTTTTTAACCATTGAATTTGTATTTTGAGATTTGTGCATTTAATGATGTGCACAAAATTTCATGATCATCATTAAAAAAAAACACAAATCTCAATGCAAATCTAATGGTTAAAAAACATTAAGTACCAAATATTTAATACTTAATTAAGTAGGTTAGCTTTTCTCACTTTAGAATTACTTTCACAAAAGTATGTTTCTTCAATTACAACGGAATTGATGTTTTCAAAATATATGTCACGTGAAAAATCAAGTCACATAAACTGAAAATAAATTTTAGGTAAATTTAAACATCATGGATCGAAAAATTGTTTAAAACTCAAAGTTATTCATTTTGGATGTTTTATTGCAAGTTAAAATTATGAAATTAATTTTTATGCAATAAATATTGGAATATGATATAACTTCAATTTATTTTCTTCTATTGTGATTATTATAATTTTTAATGCACTAGAACGAGAAGGATACCATTAATATCGAGGACAAGGACCGGACAATTAAATGATAAGATCGGTCCTGATGAAGGCAAGACTAAAGGTAAAATATCATTTATTAAATTTTTAAACATTATTCATATTTTTCATATTAAGAGTGCAATTTTGATTGCGGTACTTGAGGTCTGTGATTGGTGAATCACTGAATGTAGATAATGGAGCTAGGAAAATATACAAAACATTAGTGTTTGTGTTGACAATTAAAATTAGAGGGGTGATGCATCATGTTTCTCTTAAAATCTCCTAGATCGATTGATATGTTGGCGCATGTATTAATGATAGTGGTAAACCATGAATATTTAACTTTTTTCATTCTACATAGGAAAAGAAGATAAAAAATATCCACCGTTTCACACATCATTAATTTATTTAATATTTTAAACAAGTATGTTTACAACTATTTATAATATTAATTAATCAAATTTAAATCTATAAATTTGAAAAAAAAATTATTTGACCTAATTAATACATCGTTTAACATATGTTAAACGGATACACATGAATAAAAATGTCATACAAATAAACAAAAATATAACATTAAAAACAATAAGTTCGCAAAAGTTAGAAAAATAAAAATGAAAATACTTTGCTTTTAAAAAAAATTGAAAATAAAATAATAAAAAATTGTTAAAATAAATATGATTTGTCATGTGTAAAATCAAATATAATAAATAATTAAATAGACCAAATCATTTTTTAATAATTTGATTTACCACATAATAAATGTCGTTTACCATCTATTAATACGATTCGATTACCTAATTAATACCTTGTATTAATTTGCATAATCTCATTGTTTATCATGTATTAATTTGAATTTATCATTAAATTGAATCAATTAAATTTTTGTCAATACATCAAGGATTGTGGGAAAATGTAGATGAGACAACTATAATTTTTCTTAAAATTAATCGTACACACAAAAGACAAGGCCTAATTAAGGCAAAAAAGAACTTTTATTCAGAAAACACACAAACATTACCTAAAAAAGAGCACACAAAACAAAAGCAACTTCCCCTACCGAACTACAAACGCACTACGCACTAAAAAGATACCTAAATTAAAACGTGAAACAACAAACTCAAGCAAACACACAATTGATTCTAAACACCGACAACATTTATTTCTTCAGCCTGACGACCCAACTAACTAACTACCTCATACGGTTGCTAAATCAAGACTACCAATGTGGAGGGACTGGAGCTTAGTATCCAGAATTTCGGTAAAACAACACGTGAGGAGAAAAGATCCCCGTATTTCCAGCTTCTTCCTGAACCAAGAACAATGGAGCTCCACCATAAATGCCGGTCGAAGGGATTGCGTCCTTGCAACAATTGCTTGGCGACCAGTCCAACCAAGCGTAGCATATGGCTGGATCGAAGCATGCCGGATCTGCCCAATCAAGGTAGAAATAGCCATTCTCGCCGCTTGAAACCGTCTCCTGGTAATACCCCTCATCTGAAAGACATGCAATTCTTACACTAGCACCTGCAAGTTAGTAGCATTTAATGATGTAATTATCTTGATATGAAGTTATGGATTTTATAATGCAATTATCTACATAAGATTATCTTCAAAAAAATAAATAAAGGAATTTTTTAGTTTATATGCACGTTTCCAGTAAAATTAAACAAAAAACACACCTCTTCAATTTTTTGGCAGAAATCACGGACTTTAACTCTTAAGAGTACGAAAAGTAGTACCTTTGGAATTTAAAAATGCCAAAAGTTAAGCCTACTGACCTTATTGTCGAAAAAAAAAGCGAAAGGTTAAAAGTCTACTCATTTTTACTAACATATTTATTTGTTTGCAAATGATACAATATTTATTATTTTGATTTTTTGTTTTAACAAATAAAATTTAAATAAAATTTATTTTTTTAATTTGTAGATGTTTTGGTTTATGACATTTCTCTATTTCGAATTATAACATTTTTTTTTTTCAATCTCTGAGAGTCCGAAATTGTCAATTTTACTAATAGTTGGAATAATTTGAATGTGTTTTTTTTTGTTTTTTTTATTTGAAACATGTATATAGATAAAAAAAAAATCCACAAATAAATAAGTAGCATAAGAAAAATAGTATACCGATGATAGGACTGGCTTCGGTATAGTTAACTTGGCTCTGGGACATGGCCGATGTGCAGAAGACGACACCTACAATAACAATGCGGTCGTACTGGGTTGCCGGTGGCGAATCTGCGGAAACTTTCAAAGGAACCGCAACGAGAACCAAAATAGAAGCTAAGGTCACAAGCACATACTTAGCTGAGACCATGGTCATGATCCTTGTCTCTAAGAATGTAAGAAGAAATGGGTTTTTATTGGTGAAAATGAGGTTGATCATGATGGCTTTTTATAGCGGGGGTTAGAGGAGAAAGAAAAATAAAAAACCATATTTTATTTTCTAGGGTTTGAGAGGGTTTAGGATTAGGGTAATTTGGAGTAAATAAAATGTTAAAAACCCTAAACTCGAAGTTCTATGGACTGGATATTAAACTGCCAAGGATTATTGTATGTTAAATGAAGCTGATTTTGATGGTCAATAATATAGTGGCCATTCGATTTCTTTAGTTCCTAATATATTCGTATCTTAAATCGGTATGTTGTTTTTTTTAACGATTATATATAATTTTTGTGTTGATCAAATTATAACAAATAGTATAGAGTATTAGTATAACCAATTCTAAAACACTGAAGTTATTGAACTTTTAAACCGAAGAAAAATGATGGTGCATGCCGGCAGAATTAATGATCTATTGCGCGCATTTATCATTTAGCTCGCTTTCTCCGTTTAATAAAAAAAATGCTATAATGGTTATTTCAGGCGCAATATTCTTTAATGTGTAGTACATTTTTATATGTACCATATTTTTTCTTGAAATACATTACATGTTATACATTTGTTACATGTATGATATAAAATTAAGTCTTACATATTTATAAATGTATCGTATTAGTGTTTGAAAATTTTGAAGTACCATGCATATTATACGTTTTTACACTTATGATATATATATTTATGTATTATAATGTTTAGATGTATTACCTTTTTTTTAATTGTACGATATAATTTTTTGATGTTTGACTTGGGATATTTGGAATAGATGGATATATCAAATATATGTATTTGATAATCCATTTATTTGATAATAGATGTTAGTTGTTTGATTAGATTGGTTTAAAAATCATGCAAACAAAAAACCGGTGTTTGATTTGTGATAGGAATTCAATAATGAATGAATTAGTTATATTATATTATATTATATAAATACGTGGACAATGAGATTCACTATCCGAAACACACAATTTTTTTGTGTATTTCGGAATACATGAATATCAACTCCAAAATACATGTACACAAGAAATCAAATATTGAATTTAACGTAAATCTTATGTTTGGGACTATAATACACCAAAATTCCTCAAATCAAACATGTCCGTGTTATATCATTTTATATGTATAATATATATTTTTGGATGTATCATGTATTTTTTTACGCGAATAGTACGTCTTATTGAACCGGATTATTAATTATACCTTTCTAAAAATATTCAGTATGTATATCCTTCTACAAAAATTGTAACTTTTGTATAATTTTTTTTAATCGATTTATAATTTTCGTATAATAATTCATAAATTTTTAGTCGGCGGCAATTTGGTTGCCAAATTAGCAAAAACTTGTACTTTTTAAAAAACAGTAAAATGAAAATCTGTCCCGTGACACGTCAGGTTGTTCCTGACGGACGGCTCCTGATGGACGGACGACGAAATCATGAAAATCAACTGATGTTCGATAGTCAGCCCTTAAGCTGAATTATTAACGGCATATCATTTTAATTATATAAACCAACGAGATACGAGAAGGTTTATTAAATTGTAGTTACTGCAGTGTTTGCAAGTAGAGAGACAAAGCTTGACTGTAGCAGGAATTAACTAATCACAAATTTTGACAAAATTAATTACCAAACCTTCATTTATTTTGGTCAGACTCAGAAATCCAAGTCCAATCCAAAAACAGTAGAGCAAAATCATTTGACCTGGCATGAACTAGGACTCGTTTAGAATTATCAGAAAATTAAACAATGGAACCCTGACCAATCGGAATCAGGCAAGTGGTAAGTGGACAAGTACTTGAGTTAACTATTTGGATTGTTATATATATTATCAGAAAATATATATATGTTAGTTTGAAATTTATCATGGTTTGGTTGTTTTTTTTTCTTCTAAAAAACAAAGAGATATTATGTAAATAAGAACATAATTAACGGCCAAATAGGGTCTGGTTTAGTGTTTATATTATACTGGTAAAGAGTGGATCAAACCGGTTTTGATTCCTAGGTTAAAATTGAAAAAAATATATGCAAAAAGAAATTAATGACCGGATATTTAGCTGCCAGAACCAATGAAATCAACGTGCCTTCTATTTCTCTATTTTTAGTACACTGTGCAAGATTCTGCCAGATTGGCATCTATGATTTTAAAGATGTGCCAAGAAAATTTCATTTTTTAAATTATGCAAGGAAATTTTGCACAAAAATAAAAATGGTATTATTATATTTCTTTTCTTTTTGAAGGGGAAATGGCATTATCATAATTATGTAAGGATATATAATTTATGTCATGCAAATATAGCTATAACTTATATTGTCACGCAAATACAGTTATCATGATATATAATGCTAAAAATGTAATATTTTCTTAGCCCAATCTAAATATAAGATATAATAAACTTTTAAAGGTAATTTAAAAGCAAATGAAAACTCACTCAATTATCAAGTGTAAATGTAAGATTCATGTTTATTTATGTATCAAAATATCTAGGTCTAGAAAATCCTTAAAATATCTGAATTCTAGAGTTATTCATGCTTACTCACATATGAGGAAAGGGAGAGATTATTTATTTATGGGAAATTTACAAATAACCCCCTAATTTTTTTTAAATTAAAAAAAAATCCCTAACTTTTAAGAAACTCCAAAAAAAACCCTACATACAAGGTTTTCTTTTCAATTACCCCCTATAGAGGTATTTCATGGTATTATAATTTTTTTTGACCAAAATACTCCTCTATTTTCATCTTTAAATTTAATAAACATATTTTTGTATTATTTTATTAATTTAAAATCACTAAAAATATTTTTTAACATATACTAATTTAAAAAAACTATATGTCATATACATAATTTTAATCTTTTATTTATTATATATTTTATCATAGAAATTAAAATTAAATAAAAAATATGATATAAAAAATATTCTTGAAAATATCTTGACAAATTAATATTATTCTAGTATTTAATTTTAATGTTAAATAGTTATTAATAAAACTAGTTACTGAATAGTTTTTCTTGCCAAATTAACAATGCATGAGTGAACATCAAAACTAGGATTAAAATAATATTGCTGCAAATTTTAATTTCAACAACTATTTTAATTTCAGCAGCTCGTTTTGTAGTAACTATTTTCATAGGGAGAATTTATTTTTATTTGAATTTTAGAATTTATTTCTTGCCAAATTAACTAAGATTCATCACTAGTGGCTGAAGTCTTTAAATATATTTTTTTTGAGGAAATTGGAGAGGGTTTGTACACCCCTCTTCCAAAATTTTCATTTATATGGTTATCTCCAATTACATTTTTTACACATATACCCTATTAAAAACTATCCTATACATTAGCCTTGTATTAAAAAAAGGGTATATTGTAGGGAAAAATGTAATATCCTGGGTTATTACTAATACCCAGCCCAAACTCCTAGAATTATTTACAAAGTATTTTAAATAAAATACTGGCCCAGCCCACTTCTTAACCTAATAAAGTTTTTTCTTCCTCGTATACATCGTTCTCTCTTCCAGATTCTTCTTTTCGTTTCTCTCTCTTCAGACGCCTCTTCTTCTTCTCCTTTCGTCTTTAAATATTAAAGAGTCATAGTCGCACAATTGATATTTTCTGTTGCTTCTGGCAGTGACCACCTGACTTCGAATCCGGCCTCCAACATGTTTATACTTTTTCCAAAAAAAAGGTGCTTGTACGGTGTTTTTAATGTTAATATAAACGAATCAGATAATACTTACATATATAGTTCATGTGGCGCAGTTAGTAACGACTGTTGTGTTTGGCAGTGATCACGCGAGTTCGTAACTGGCCAATCACATTTTTTTAACGAAAAACTATTCTCTTTATTTTGATAAAACATAATTCATGTATAGCTCATAAAATACAAAGAAATGTTATTTTCACTCGAAAATGAAAAATATAACGTTTGCCGATTATGAAATATATCCGAAGCGAAGTGAGGATCCTCTAGTGATATGATTATGTTTTAATGACAGAAACATGTAGATGCCGATTATGAAATATAAATATGCATTTGAGACATCATATGATATTTGACCACGAATATACATGTTTTTGGTTGTCAAATAGTTACATATTTTAAACTCAATAGTCAGGCACAGCCAAATATATTTTTCCAAAACATTTCTAAAAATTTCTAAAATATTCAAACCATACGCTTTAAATATAAATTCTTTTAAAACTCAAAAAAAAATATTTTAAATTCGTGATAATAACTCAAAATAGTAAATTCAACCTTAAAAATTATAACATGTCAAATTTCTTTTTCCATGTCAAAGTGTTTGTTAAAACCTATTAAACTTAAAAACTTAAAAATAATACAAAGTTTTCTTACCTATACATTTTATTTAATGTAAAATTTGATTTCATCACCTAAAAAACAGTAGTCATGTTCCTTTAATATTAAAATTATTTCGTAAAAAGAAAATAATATAATAAAAAGTTGGCAAACTTTCGGTTACTGATGAGAGAGCCAAAAAGTTTTTAACTATGTTACAAGAATACTTCTGAAATGCATAAATAATTCTGGGGCCACGGATATCCAATCCAGATACGGTTGCGATATGACTTGTTGGGGCGCGGCAACGATCCGGCACCACCCCGTAAATAAAATAAATTAAATTTTCCCGTACAAACGGACCGTAATAATTATGTGAATTCAACCGAATAATCTTAATCAAAACCGTACCTTAACCGTATGCGGAAGCGTATGAAATCCGTCCGAATTGATGTTGCGTCATCACCGTTGTTGCGTTCACGAAGCCTTAATTGCAAGAATGGATTCCAAGTACTTTATGATGTCCAATTTAGAGTCCTTTTGATTTTCTCTAATGGATCTCTCTCTCTAATCTTAATGGGGCAGATTCAAGAATGGAACATTATCTCATAATCATATGTACTTGGGACCAAATTGCTTTTATAGCCACAAGACATCTTTTCACAAAAGACATGTCTTTTGGGCTTCATAATGTGGATCTTCTAATTCAGCCCATCATAGAAAATAGAATCACCACCATAATATTTTACACATCAAAAACCCACAACTTAATTGACACATTTAATGCTTAATTTTATAACTAAAATTGATTACTATATTATAAACATTTAAATGACAATATTACAACACATAATATTTCACATATAAGTCCAATGTTGGAATAATGTTCCAACACGGATATGTATCCGATAAATCACACGGAGTATCCAAATATTTTAATATTTTTTTCTCTTTGAATATGTTTCAAATACTTCATGATACTTCTGAGATACGATCATGATATGACTAGGATAATTATTTCAGGATTCTTCATCCCATTACATATTTCAATCCATGAAATTTTTATATAGAAATATATAGGTTATTACGAGGATAGTTTTAAAATTCGATTTATAATGCTTCTAGAATAAATCTCTTTCATGCTTGTCTTTTTTGTCATGATATTTAATTTAGAAATATTTTTAACATAATATTTAATTAATTTATTATTTTTAATATATTATAATAATAATTATATGACCCTATTTTAATCTTGGAGTTTATTGAAATTGTTTTATCGTCGTATTCGTACAATATCCGTGCAATATAGTTTTTAGTTTATCAATTGATAGGCTTTCATTGTATCTTTCGCAATTGTGGATTTGAGAGATTCATGGTCGGAGGACGGAGGTGACAGTTTTTTCTTTGAGTGAAACATAATTCATGAATCATGGATATTTCTGATTTTTTTTTATTTTATTTGTGATATCAATGAGACGGAGGTGATAGTTGGAAGTAAGTTTTGCAATGACATCGAAGCTTAGAAAATTGTGTGAGACGAAGATTACCAATTTTTGAATTTGATAGTGTTGGGTGTGATCTTTTACTAAACCATATCAAGCTAGAGTGATATTGAAATCCTTGCAATTAAAGATTTTGATTTACGGTTATTTACCAATTCCCTTATTTTGGATTCATATTTAAGCAATCTCATCATGTCACATCATCACAATTATTTCAACCATTAGATTATGATATGTGGCAACATATTAACCGTGGATTAACCTTTGATTTTGTATGATTATGTTTTATTTGTAGACATTTATGTGTTCCTTATTTTACACATAGTTTTAAGCAATTTTAGAAGGCCACATCACCTTACACTGATGATGTGTCAAAATATTATTCGTTAGGTTCATGTTGGACCAGTTGTATTTGATTTTGATTTTTTCACAATATGTTACCTGATCAATTGTGAATAAAAATAGAATGTGAAAAGTTTAAATATCTAACATTAATAAATTAATATATAATATCATAAAACATACATCAAATATTGTTAGTTTTTCATAATATAATTTTAAAAAATTAAGAAATATATTCACTTGAATTTTATCTTTATTTTGAGATCAATATCATATATTTTTCTCTAACTTAAAATTATGAAAACAATTATGTAAAAAAATATATAAAAATATGTATAATTACATTAATGACTTGTAAGTCAAATTATTTTTTTTTTTAAACTATAATTGAAAAAAAATTGCACATACTACAAAGTATGTTATATTTGTAGTTTTACTTAAAACAATTTCAGGTTAATCTTTAAAAAAAATAATAAAAATGAAAGATATTTATTTACTAAACACAAATAATTTCTTTAAATTATA
Organism: Luzula sylvatica; assembly: GCA_946800325.1. Classification (NCBI taxonomy): domain Eukaryota; kingdom Viridiplantae; phylum Streptophyta; class Magnoliopsida; order Poales; family Juncaceae; genus Luzula; species Luzula sylvatica. Next base: position 2,903,341 of record OX326961.1, read on the forward strand.
TAATATTTTTCAATAATAAGCATGAAACATAAAAGTTATCTGACACAAATAATTTTTTTGAACTTTCAAAATGTTATTATTCTTATTTTTAGATATGAAAATTTAAAATATCATATGGTTTTATTTTTTATTGATGTCAACGCATGTTATTTTATTAACTTATAGTAACATTATTTTTTTTTTGTATGTGTTGTATTATAGTACTAAATAAATATTTCGAGTTGTGTTTTTATTAACTTATAGTAACACAAATAAAAGTTATCTTACTTTTGTACTAATAACTACAGCAAAAAGTCAAGTCATATTGTAGCGTGTACCGCATGAAATGTTGATAACAATTTGATTATCGGATGCTCCTTGTACAGTATCTCGATATTTTTATGTTAAAAAAATATGTACTAACTGTTGAGTGTAAATTGATATCTTGTTTTGACTCACTTTAAAAAAATTTGATATTGGCTAAGGGTTTTTTTGCAAAAAAAAAAAAAATTTTTTTTTGATATGAGATAAATTGGTTAGTCATGTTGTATTAAATACCGTACTATTAACAATATTACATATACATAGCACATCACTGATAGGTCAGTGAGCGATAACCGAGTTGATTTATATAGCGAAATCATATCGGGTCATATCAAGACTATACCGGTTTTCATTTTTAATATTTTATATATATATATATATATATATATATATATATATATATATATATATATTAAAAAAAATTATAAGATTTATTTATATTAAATATCTAAAATTAATTGAGAAATTCACATGATTAATATTCAAAATTCAACAACACGAAATAAATCTCAAGTTCATTGAGAAATAATGGGCCTGGTCTAATAATATTGAAGAAAATGGTGACCCAAGTCCAAATCGATTCATATCGATCCATATATTGGACGACTTATTTACTCAATCAATATGACACATATCGTAACGTTTATGAACCGATTAACGATATGAAATCGACGTACTGTTGATATAAACCGATATGTACATCACTGATTACTAATTATCGTTTGATATGAATCGCGTTGTGCCTATTATATTGTATGCTTTTTTCGAAAAAAAATAATATTACAATATACATGTTACATGTACTCTTGCATATCTATTAACAACAAATGAACCTTAAGATTTTTTAGTAAAAAAATCTAATGACAGAAATTAGTTTGAACTAGACTTTTTAATGAACTGACACGTGCCAAAAATCTCAATTGAATTGTATATGAAATAGAAATAGAAATTAGCGATATTCCCGCGCAATTGCGCAGATTTGTTCTAGTGGATTGTATTTTTTTACTTTTGTGTTTTTGCTTTTTTTTTTCGGATTTTTGGTTATTATAATTTCATATATGCCCTGCAAAATCTAAGAATTGAAAAAATAAAAAAAGCGACGTGGCAGAGACCGAACATGCCACGTGACAAATCTTAATTTCATATACTCCCTGCGAAATCTCAAAACTAAACAAATTTGAAAAATAATAATTAAAAAAAAGTTAACGTGGTAGTCCCTGTGAAATCTCAAATTGAAAAAATTGGAATTTTCTTTTTTTTAAAAAAACAACGTGGCAGACACATCGGCCCTTTAGAATTATAACTTTGGAACGTAAAAACCCCAGCCCAAAGATTGACCTAAACTATAATAGATGGGCTAATATTCATTAAATCGTAAGTAAATAATGGCCCTCTTCCATGTTGAGAGTTTTTTTGTTTTTTTTGGTATTCGAAAACAACAAGAGAATAATGGAATCCATTATACTAATAGTTTTAAACTCAAGTTCGTTTCTCCAAAAATTTAGATTCATAACTTTGCAACAATCAGAAGTACTCACCATATGTAACTTTCTTCAAAAAAAAATACTCACAATGGTCCATGCAAAGAATATATAAGGTTGACATATAAGAACAAATAAGATTCAAACGACGTAGTCATTTTATTAACACAATAAAACCCACCTATTAAAATTCAATTATTTCAGTGAAGCGAGAAGAAAAAACCCGCCGAATAGATCTGTCACCGGCCTCCTCCTCTGATCGCCCACACGGGGTGGCGATTGTTGGATAATAATGACTATATTTTTATGGAGAAGAGGGAAGAGGAAGAAGAGGAAGGAATACCTTACAAAGCTTTTCTTTCTTTATTTCTCTTACTTGCTTACTAACTTGAATGATACAATAATGAACACCATGGAGGTGTTTATATAGCATACACAACTCACATGCATACTAACACTTATCACTATCCTAATAACACTTGTTCACTCTTTTGCATGCATCTAACACTTGTCCACTCTCTTTCATGCATACTAACACATGTCATGACTTTGACTCATTGACCCAAATTACATGCATGTGGACACTTGTCACTCTAATTACTCTATTACTACTAATTAATTTCTATTACTACTAATTAAGTTTAATTATTCAACACCCCTTCTTAAACTTAATTCCTTGCGACTCCAAGCATCATCCGCAACTTGATAAAAACATCATGCTTGAGCGCCTTCGTGAAGATATCTGCAGCTTGATCTTGAGTCTTCACATATTTCACCTTGACTTCGTCATTTGCAACACAATCTCGAATAAATTGATACCTCGTATCGATATGCTTGCTTCGATCATGAAACACCGGATTTTTCGCAAGTGCAATAGCTGACATGTTGTCAACATAAATCTCCGTAGCTTCATCTTGCTTGATCTTCAACTCCTTCAATAAATCTTTAAGCCATATGGCATGGCAGACACATGATGCGGCAGCGACGTACTCCATGTGAATGCAGTATCTCCCATAAAGAAAACAAAACCGGTTGTGCTTTTCCGGTCATCCATATCGCCTGCCCAATCGCTATCGCTGTATCCCACAAGCTTGAACTCATTCGAAGAAGAATAATTTAATCCGTAATCACTTGTACCCTTGATGTAACGAAAAATTCGTTTCACCGCCTTGAAATGCGTCTCGGTTGGTTTCTCCATGAATCGGCTTACAAGACCGACTCCAAAAAGAATATCTGGTCTAGTACAAGTTAAGTACCTCAAGCTACCAACTGCGCTTTTGTAGGTAGATGGGTCCACAAGATCTCCTTCTTCGAGCTTGGACAATTTTAATCCGGTTTCGACCGGAGTAGCCACCGATTGGCAATTGTCCATCTTGAACTTCTTAAGAATTTCATTAGCAAATCCTTCTTGGGAAATGAATATCCCTTCTTCTGTTTGCTTGACTTCGATCCCGAGATAGTATGACATGAGACCAATATCGGTCATCTCAAATTCTCTAGCCATTGCTCCTTTGAATTCTTCAAACATGCGGTGATTGTTACCTGTAAAGATCAAATCATCCACATAGAGACAAACAATCAAAATATCTCCTTCTTTGTTTGTCTTCACATAGAGAGCATGCTCATGTGGGCATTTTTCAAACCCATTCTTCAAAAAATATTTGTCGATTCGACTATTCCATGCTCTAGGTGCTTGCTTCAAGCCGTACAATGCTTTCTTCAATTTCAACACCTTATCTTCATGACCTTTGATCGCGTATCCACGAGGTTGTTCAATGAACACCTCTTCTTCAATTGTTCCATTCAAGAAAGCTGACTTGACATCTAATTGGTGAATGCTCCACTTGTTTTGCGCCGCCAACGCAATTATCATTCGTATCGTTTCGAGTCGAACAACAGGGGCAAAGACTTCGTCATAGTCTATCCCAGCTCGTTGACTATATCCTTTTGCTACCAATCTAGCTTTGTATCTCTCGACTTCTCCTTTCACATTCTTCTTTTCTTTAAAGACCCACTTCACACCGATAGGTCTCTTTCCTTGGGGTATAGTCGCCAACTCCCAAGTATTATTCTTCTCGATGGACTTCATTTCTTCGTCCATAGCTTTTCTCCATCTTTCGTCCTTCACGGCTTCTTCAAAGAGTATGTCACCACAATTTCTCGTCTTTTGTGGTATTTCGCTCGAACTATCACTTGAAGATGATGATGAAGGTATATTCGGATTAATTGGAGAATGAGGAGGCGTGACCGGTTCTTGAGGAACTTCATCTCTTTCCTCATCATCGCCTTGAAATGGTAGAAAATCATACCTCTCTTTGTCTTCATTACTCCACCTCCACTCATCTTCTTCATCAAACTCCACATCTTGACTAACAGTCACTTTACCGTTATTTGGATTGTAGAGCTTGTATCCTTTCGAACATTGAGAGTACCCAACAAATATGTGCTTCTTGCTCTTGTAGTCGAGTTTTGATCGTTCTTGATCCGGTACATGGACATATGCGATGCACCCAAACACTCTCAAATGCGAAACATTCGGTTTTATTCCATTCCAAGCTTCTTGAGGAGTTTGCTCGAATAAACTCTTCGTCGGACATCGATTCGATAGATACACCGCGCAAGTGACTGCTTCGGCCCAAAACTCTTTCGGCATGTTCTTCGTCTTCAACATGCTTCTCGTCATGTTGAGAATGCTTCGATTCTTCCTTTCAACTACGCCATTTTGTTGAGGAGACCTCGGAACGGTCAAGAATCGTTTGATGCCTTGTTCTTCACAAAACTTGTTAAACTCGTTGGAGCAAAACTCGCCACCTCTATCGGTTCTCAACGACTTAATATGGCATCCACTTTCATTTTCCACAAGGGCCTTGAAGTTCTTGAAAGAGTTAAACGCTTCTGATTTTTCTTTCAAAAAATAGACCCAAGTCTTTCTACTAAAATCGTCGATAAAGAGTAGAAAGTACCGATTTTTACCAAATGAAGATGGCTTGATCGGACCGCACACGTCGGCGTGAATGAGGTCAAGTGGTCCGCGTGCTCTTGAAGTGGCTTCCTTTGGAAAACTCTTGCGGGATTGTTTTCCCATGAGACATCCTTCGCAAACTTGATTCGGCTCTTTGATAGCCGGTAATTCCTTTAACATCCTCTTTTGTGCCATCAACTTCAAGCCTTCAAAATTTGCATGTCCAAGTCTCAAGTGCCAAATCCAAGAAGTTTCTTTCACTCATGCCTTGAGACACTTCGCAACATCGGTTTGAATTTCGAGGTAGAACATCCTGTTCTTCGTCATTGGTACCTTCGCAATTACCTTTCCTCGATCATCTTGAAGGATGAGAGCACGATTCTTCATGTGAACTTCATAATTCTTCTCAAGGAGTTGTCCCAAACTCAAAATGTTGGTCTTCATGTTCGGTATGTAATAGACGTTACTCATGTATTCGTGACCGCCATTCTTCGTACGAATCAAAATAGTTCCTTTTCCTTCGATTTGCACTTTTGAGTGATCTCCAAAAGTGACATGACCCATTACCGAATTATCAAGCTCGACAAATTTACTTTTGTCTCCACACATATGGTTACTCGCTCCATTGTCGAGACACCACAAATCCTTCTTTCCTTCTCCTTCATGGTAAGCTACCAATAAAGTGGCATTGACTTCTTCATTTTCAGCATACTTAGCCTTTTCTTTACTGTCGTCTGGTGTATTCCAACAATCTCGAGCATAATGTCCAGGCTTGTGACAATTATAGCACTCGAACTTTTGTCTTGGGTAGCTTCCTCTACCACGACCTCGAAAGAATTTACCTTCATTGTTGGAAGTTTGCTTTTGTTCGCCCCTTCCACTTCCTCGGCCTCGTCCTCCGCGTCCTCGTCCTCTGCCACGTTGGCTTGTTTCGCGAGCTCCTTCTTTCTCCTTTAAAGAGAGCTTCGCGGCGAAGACTTGCTCGGCCGGTTCTTCCTTCTTCTTGTTCATGCGTTCTTCATGGGCTTGTAACGAGCCCATAAGCTCGTCAATGGCCATAGCGTCCAAGTCTTTGGACTCCTCGATTGCTACTACAATGTGCTCGAACTTTGCATGCAACGAGCGAAGTACTTTCTCTATGACCCGAACATCCTCCAAAACTTCTCCATATCGTTTCATTTGATTCACTATAGCCAATATTCTCGAAAAGAAATCCGCAATAGATTCGGACTCTTTCATCCGCAATCCTTCAAATTCACCTCTTAACGTTTGAAGACGTACCTTTTTTACTTTATTTGCCCCTTGGTTGGATTTTTGTAGGATCTCCCATGCTTCCTTAGCACTCGTCGCATTAGCTACTCTTTCGAACATCGATTCATCCAAACATTGATGAATGAGAGTGAGCGCTTGTCGATCCTTCTTTCGACTCTTTAGCAACGTGTCTTTTTCGGCAGCGGTTGACCGATTTACGTTTTCCGACTCGGTGTAGCCACTTTCGACGACATCCCAACATTCATGACAACCAAGTAAAGCTTTCAAACGTATACACCAATTCTCGTAATTTTCTTTCGTAAGACGAGGGAATTGAAACGGAAAATTCGAACTCGCCATTGCAATATTGCTCTCGCTCGCTCTGATACCAGTTTGTTGGATAATAATGGCTATATTTCTATGGAGAAGAGGGAAGAGGAAGAAGAGGAAGGAATACCTTACAAAGCTTTTCTTTCTTTATTTCTCTTACTTGCTTACTAACTTGAATGATACAATAATGAATACCATGGAGGTGTTTATATAGCATACACAACTCACATGCATACTAACACTTGTCACTATCCTAATAACACTTGTCCACTCTTTTGCATGCATCTAACACTTGTCCACTCTCTTTCATGCATACTAACACATGTCATGACTTTGACTCATTAACCCAAATTACATGCATGTGGACACTTGTCACTCTAATTACTCTATTACTACTAATTAATTTCTATTACTACTAATTAAGTTTAATTATTCAACAGCGATCTCCAATAAACCTCCCTGTCTGTGGGAAAAAAACCATCGCCCAAATCGACGGAAATCAACCCTAATTTCTGATTCTCAGGCCGATCCGACTCCCCGTCTTCTCCATTAATCCCCGACAGTGACGATTGTGACGGTGCACCCTTATAGTGCGTTTCTTCTCTCCCCCCTTTGCAAACCCTAAAACTCAAACAAGGTCTTATCGGGTTCGGCTCCGATACGGAATTAGATTCTCGACTCCGACCCGGTTTTTGTCTTTGATCTGGTTTTCGACAACAAATTTCACCTTCCTTTCCTCTCCTTAGCAGTGGCAGATTTGTGACCGTGCACTTTGTGAGACTTTTTCGTTTTCTCCCCAATTCTAACTCAAATTTCGATCTGGTTTTTTCCCTCGACACTCGACAGTGACAGTTACAAACAGTGCGTTTTTGCGCGATTTTTTCTCCTTTTCGATTTGTTCTCCCATCGATTCTCCTCATACCCATCGATCTAATCCCAAAATCAGCAAGAAAGTTTAAGCCCAGACTCCAATTGATTGATTACACCCGTGATTACTAATTTCGTTTTCCAATTTGGACAGTTTTTGTTCAGGTAATTGAGGATTTCGCCCCAATCATAGCATCGTCTCGGCCCGCACATACTTCTTCTCGGAAGAAGGTAATACACAATCGTTGAGGAATGATCTTGAGGCATCAGTATTTCTAATCGTCATTGACGATAACCAAGCTCCACCACTTCAATTCATCCGCGAAGCCATCAACGAATTTTTAACCCGTAAAATCAAGAGGATTGCGAGCGTTTCCTACACAAAACTTGATCAACAAATTTTTTCTCGATCATTATTAATCCGTTGGAGTGTTCAAGAAACCGAGGTTTAAGTATTGTATATCGATGCCATATTTATGAAGGAAGTTGTGAAGAAATTTTATTTCGAGAATTTTTTTTGTATTAGAGTTTATGTAATAGGTTATCGAATTAAGTATTATAGGCTTAAAAGGGTTTAAGACCGTTTATTTTCTCGACATGTGGTTTTGTACGAAAACTTTATGTAATATATCAATGTATATATGTCTAAGGGTTTTTTTGAAAAGAAAAAAAAAATTATTAACACAATTATGTTACATAAAATGAGGGTATTACATAAAGAGGACATATATGATCGAAACATTCTAATATTAGAACTAACCCATTTAATTAACATGATAATTAACATTAATCTGAATTAACATTTATAGAGTTACCATCCACCTGAATTGACAATTCTTAATCAGTATTTAAAAATGATTAATTCAAAGTTCTTTGTTAAGTGGGTTAATTAAAAAATTGAGGATGTATCGTTGAAATTTGATGGCAAAGTATAATTTTTCTTACATAAAATGAGGATGATTGTTAACTCCGTATCAGAAAATAAACAAATTGTCTTACTACATAATACATACACAATTGTACTCTTGCTACAGAATAAAACTGGTCGATTTGAAACTGTCGTGTATCTAATTCCAACAAAATATCGAACTCTCGATAGAAGGCAGTCAGAAAAGAAAGTTCTGCAAGAAAAATAAATAGATGACTCTGCCTAGTATTATAAATTCATAACTGATCAGGACACTGAAATTATTTTATTAAGTTTCGAATACATAGTTCCTTAATTCAAAATAAGACATACATTAACATTTATTCTTTTACGGAAATACGACACAATTTAATGAAAAGAAGGCAGAAGAACAAACTCCAAACTTTTATTCTCTAGCGAAAGACAGAACAACAACGAAGCAGACAATATCAAACTTTTATTCTCCGGCAAAACACAAAGCCGGCTAAGAAACAATTAAGTACCGAAACACAAGCCCACTTATTACGGTTAAATCAAAATATAGTAAAATGATATATTCGGATATTGATAAAGAATAAAATATATTTATTAATAATATACAAACATAATGCATATACAAAATCAACATATAATAAAGTATAATCGTAAAATCGAAACCGTTTACCCGGATCGTGTGAACACTGTCCTAAAGCGTTATTCCGTCCTATCGTACAGACATTGTGAAAACGTCCCAAGATAATCCGGAGATGTCGTTCTTTAGGGCACGTCCATGAGAACGACGGATGATAGCCTTCTTCAACACCCAACTCGAAATAGTATATTACATATATAAAATAGTATATTGAGAATATATGGAGGATTATTGAAGAACAATGAGTATTGGGTATATGAATATTTTTGTCTCTGTCTATCCCCCTCTTTAACAGTCAAACACACCCCTATATATAACACATACATGTATACGTTTAAGAGCCATTGATGGGTTTTAATTGGATGAGAGGTTATTGTTTTGTGATAAATACAGATCCTTGTATTAATGTGTAGGTTTTGATATTGTAAAAGTAACGGTAGTGAATTATGAGATAAATATGAATGACATGCCACTCTAATATTATTATTAATGAAATAATATTTGGCTAATTAATTTTGAGTTTTCATATTATGCTCCAACAATCCCCCACAAAACTCAAAATTATTATAGTTTAAAATCATATAAAAATGATAGTAATTTTTTTTTTTTTTTTATTAATAATTTATTGAATTAAAATATAAGTTGTTGGGTGTTTATACCATGCATCGGTGTAAGTATTTTACAAAATTTGAACTTCACCTTGTGTGACAGTTTCTGTCCGGAGGAAGCGGAGTGAACTATGTCTTGAACTCATTCCTTTGATCCAGACTCCACTAACACACACATAGCATGACGACTATCATCGGCGGGTTGTGCTTTATTATTGGCCATACACAAGTATCTTGGATTTTTCATGAGAATTCTAAGGACTTACCCATGTCCCGCACCGCGGCCATATACGGACATTCTCATATAGGTGAGTTCCTACCAGGGAAGTGTGTAGAGTCACATCTCGCGGAAATTACCGCCTCGGCACTCATTAAGAGCTACTTGCTCAACCTTTACCACTACACAAGCACACTCACGATAGGGATAGGGTTTGGAGTTGGTGCTCCAAATAATTGTGTACTTCATACCAACTTATCAATTTGTTTTTACCCATTGAACATCCTTCAAGGGATCGCCTGTCACAGATGTTGGGTTACCATCGTAAGAAGGTCTATTATGGGTTTAACCTATCCCCCTCGATGAAAATTAAGGATCAATATATCATTGTAGTTGATCTTCTAGATCATGTTTCTTCTAGCTCGAGCTTGGAGTTATTTCTTTATTTACCTGAAAAATGAAAAACTTGCAAAGCAAAATTTCTCCAAAGAAATTTATTAGTTTTTCTAATTATCAACTCATCAAATATTAGCAGTGATAAACTTAATTTTGTTAATAATATCATATACCTTTATAATGAATTTCTTTATCTGCAAGATAATTTACTGAAGCAAAATATCACAATTATTTAAGTAAATTGGTAACAACATACCACATATTATTGGATCATAAATACATTGCAACCCCCACAGTTCCGGCTGCTTAATGACTTGGGAAATTCTTGCATTCTCCATATATATATTTTGTGATTTTGTGATTAGAAAATTGATCATCTCATGCGACTTCAATTATTATTCTTTGCTATTATCTGTAAAAATATATCTTCAAGCAAATGCATTATCATATCTAAAGTATTGCATCATGATAGCTTATTATCATTATTATTAATTTATATATGCCAGAATGAAAATTAATTTGAATATTTACCCCCACATTCATTATGATTTAAGTGGCATAACAGAATAACATGATGTAATGATGCACTTAATGTATAATATGTCTAGAACAAAACAAAAATAAGAAGAGGCCATGATTATTTTTATACAGTTACAGAATAACAAATATGTTGTTGTTTAGGAGTTATATGATTAGAATCTCATACTAATGTTTGGCTTAACATGACATATATTATAATTAATGTATAAGAGAAAAAAAATTAGATTAAATAACTAGATTAAATAAAACAAGCCTGTGTTGTGAGATTTCGCCTGATAAAATCAATGTTTGAGGTTGCACTTCCAAGTCCATATCCAATTGATATCTCATTAGATCGGTCCAGATTCAAAGAAGAAAACAAACACAAATTTAAACATAATTAGAAATTAACATAAACAAAATTTTATATATAAATGGATAAACAACTATTTTATTGTATTCTTTACCGATATTCGAATTTGGAATTAACGCTTTAGAATGTTAAATCAAAATATAGTAAAATGATATATTCGGATATTGATAAAGAATAAAATATATTTATTAATAATATACAAACATAATACATATACAAAATCAACATATAATAAAGTATAATCGTAAAATCGAAACCGTTTACCCGGATCGTGTGAACACTGTCCTAAAGCGTTATTCCGTCCTATCGTACAGACATTGTGAAAACGTCCCAAGATAATCCGGAGATGTCGTTCTTTAGGGCACGTCCATGAGAACGACGGATGATAGCCTTCTTCAACACCCAACTCGAAATAGTATATTACATATATAAAATAGTATATTGAGAATATATGGAGGATTATTGAAGAACAATGAGTATTGGGTATATGAATATTTTTGTCTCTGTCTATCCCCCTCTTTAACAGTCAAACACACCCCTATATATAACACATACATGTATACGTTTAAGAGCCATTGATGGGTTTTAATTGGATGAGAGGTTATTGTTTTGTGATAAATACAGATCCTTGTATTAATGTGTAGGTTTTGATATTGTAAAAGTAACGGTAGTGAATTATGAGATAAATATGAATGACATGCCACTCTAATATTATTATTAATGAAATAATATTTGGCTAATTAATTTTGAGTTTTCATATTATGCTCCAACAATTACTGCGTATTTTGGCCGTACAACAAAGCAGGAGCGGAGTAAATCTTGCCTTCATCATAATCATACACGAAGGTCAATGGAGCACCAACCCAATTATCTTCTTCTTTGGGGACAGGGTAAAGAAGCATATTACACTTATCGTTCGGCGAATGGTCGACGTAAACACTACAATCATCAGTACTGAAATTTAATGGGTCTGTGTTAACATCATCAGTCGTTGCTGCTGCCCATGATATTGAATAAATGCCACAATCTGTGGTTGTGTTTTGCGCGTGAGTGTAATTCTTGCCGTCTTCGGTACATGATACTCTTACCGCAGCACCTGCCAAATGTAAATCATGTTATGAAACGCAAATGTAGTTAGTTCATTGTCATGACAGGTTCACAATATTCTTTTTTTCCATGCCAGACGCAATGCAGAAAAAATTAAACATTTGAAAATCAGGTTCAAATATAGTAAATATACGACTTCTCATATTATATATATTTAACCACTTATTACTTATTTGGCATGCATAATGATCCATGTTATCCAATAAATATGTCATTAATCAAATTTATGTCTTAACATCACGGATTTTAGTGCATGTATATTCGTCACAGAAAAAACAAAAAACCGTCAATAAAAGTTTCGGCTGGAGGCATAGTCAATCCAAGAGACTTTTAGCATCACAATGTCAGTTGCGATTAATCACTGACGTTGATCCTATCATATACAGTATCATCATAGTCAATCCAAGAGACTTTTAGCATCACAATGTTTGCGAGTGTATCATTTTTTATTTTACCACCGTTGAAATTGCAGTCTCTTGTGTTGTTTATTTAATGAATAATAAACTTGAAGTAATTAAAAATAAAATATTTTAGTCTTACTTTTGTTATCGAAGTTTATAATTATGAATGTAATACACATTAACATAAGTTTATAACGGTGATGAAAAAATCAAACCTGATATAGGAGTTGTAGTGTTCGCACAAATTATTGGACCTACACCAAACCGAGCAAAGGGCCCTCTTCTTGTGCATTCCCATGATTTACACCAGACAACACCTTGTATGATATCGTCTCCGCTAACTATCGATGGAGTTAGGCCCAGAAACAAGGCTACGAGTGAAAGCACGACCACGCGGTTAAAACTCACCATCCTTGATTAAGTTGCTGCTAGGTGATTTGTGTTGAGTTGGTTTGTATGGAGGTCATCAAACTGGTGCTATTTATAGGGGCGTAAGACAGGTAAACGGGATTTTCATGGATTTATTTTATTGTTAGGAGTGCTTAGAGATCTCGTTCTCAGATCCATGAAATTCGGTCATGACTAATTTTAGTAGAAAACAAACATTTATCAGAAAGAAATATTACTTTGAACAATTAATTATTGATGACTCGTTCAATTAGAAATAAATGAATGAGAATTCTAAAAAACCAAGTAACTTTTCTGAAAATTTCAAAAGAACTCTTATAAAAGGATTAAATTAAGATTGGATATTGTTAAAAATATTGGACCAAAATATCAGTAAACCTGTTTTGATATTCTTTATAATTTAAAATATTTTCATTAATATTTTTTTAACATATACTAATTAAAACAACAAAAACAATACTAAATGTTATATTTATATAATTTAATACTCCATAATCACATATATTTAAATGCAAAACTAACGTCAAATAATAAAACTAGATGTCCATCAATTTTTGCTCCATTAAGTAATAATGCATTAGTGAAATGAAACTTAAGACTGTAGAGGATGAGGTTTGACTTGGTTCTAACTTAATTATCCCAAGATATGATTCCAAATTCACAAAATATTATTAGATGAAAAGCAAGATCATTTTTTAACAAAAAAATATGTACCATGTAAAGCAAGATTGTATTAAAATAAAGGTAATAAATACGTAAATTTCACTACACTTAATGGTAATTGAAATAATACATGGATTAAGTCGTAATTCAATTGAGAGAGATGCTAGTGCATTCCGGAACGCCGCATTGAACCACAACGCATCACGTGGTAAGGTGCAGGGTCAAAAAAAGACATGGTAAAAAATATATATTAGCGACCGTTTTTTAGGAGCAGCATCTATTATTCGGCCAATGTCCCGTATAATTATCATATTCATATTTTTGTAATTGCTTTTATAAATAACAAGAGAATGTTTGTTCAAAGATATAAATAACATATATCTTTTAATACATTGTATTGTAAAAAGAATATAAATAGCAGCATGCATTTTTTTTCCCATAATATAGAAGAGTGTACAAATAATAGTAAAAAAATAAAAATAAAAATAGATATTTAATTCATAGTATAGAAAAAAAAAAGTATAATGCAAAATATATATATAACAATTAACAACAGATCTTTAATCCCAAGTACAAACAAAAATATAAATGATGGTAAAAAAGTATAAATAACAACGATTTTTTAATTCATAATATGGAAAAAGGTATAGTAAAAATATATAAATAACACGACAACAAATATTTAAATCATAATATAGAAAAAATGTATAAAATAATAGAAAATATGTAAATAATAATAAAAAGGTATAAACAAACCATAAAAAATTTAATTCATAGTATAAAAATATCTATAAAATAATGAGTCGTGATAGACATACACCATTTATTTCTCCCTGAGTTGTTGATGTACTGTAAAGGTTGTATGTTAAATCATATGGCCCAATTTTCGTCGGCCCTATTAAGGGATTCGGTATTTTTTGGGTTTAAGGTTGAACACCGCATTTTGAACCGTATGGTTTAACACAGACCCACCCATATATATAAACACAAAACCCTATTTATTTTTCTCTCTCCTCTCATTATCACAGCCGCCGCCGTCTCCTTCCTATCTCTCTCTCTCTCTACAGATCGCGAACGCCAAAAACTCTCCACATATCGCGAACGCCAAAATTGAGATCTGCCATGGCCATTTTTCTCGCATTTCTCGACGACGAAGCTTACTCGCCATGGCCATTTTTCTCGCCTTTCTCGACGACGAAGCTTCCTCGCCAAAAACTTTCCCATTTTTCTCTCTTTTCTCGCCTTTCTCGCCAAAATTGAGATCCGCCATGGCCATTTTTCTCGCCAAAATTGAGATCCGCCAAAAGCCCTCGACGACGAAGCTGGAGCCCTCCACTCCACGACAGCAAATTGGTAAATTTTTAATTATCAGGGTTTGTTTTGCTGTATTATAAATTTCAGGGGCTTTTTCGAAATTTTGCAGGGGCTCCTCCGTAAATTTGTAATTTTCAGGGGCTGTTTTGTAATTTTTCAGGGGCTGTTTTGTAATTTTTTCAGGGGCTGTTCAGTAATTTTTCAGGGGCTGTTTTGTAATTTTTCATTTTCTGTAAATGTCAGGGACGGTTTTGTAAGATTTAATTAAGGAAAAAATTTGTATTATATTAAGGAAATAATTTGTATTATTAAGGAAAATATTTGTATTATTTGAAAATTTTGATAATTAAGCATGAATTTAATTACTTGTCATTTTTGTTGTTAATTATTGTTGTTAATTGCAATGTAATTGTATTTGTTGTTAATTATTGGTAATAAAATCAAATTTGAGTGATATTGTAGTTATTAACTGTTATATACACATTAACTTTTAATTATTGTTAATTACGGATTAACAGTTGAGTGATGTTATAAATGTTAATTGAAGTATTTTTGTAATTGTAATTACCATTTTGTGATTGTTAATTATTGTAAGTACAGATTAACAGTTGAGTGATATTATTTTTGTGATTGCAATTACAGATTAACAGTTAATTATTGTAATTACAAATTGTTTATGGTTAAACACCAAAAGATTATCAAAATTAGCAATTAACGAACAATGAAATCATCAAAATACAATAACATTAAAATTAACAATTAACGTTTAACAACATAATTTACTAATTAACAAGAACTCAAACATTCAAACTCACACAATTCAAAATTCAAACTCAAAATCATTTTCCCTCCAATTAGGTGTTAAATGATAACACATCTGACAGCGGAAGGTTTAACAGTGTGTTATGGTTTAACATGCATGCCAACACATCAAGAGTGTGAGAGGAAATTTGGGGGTGATACAACATTTTCCTAAAATAATATAAAAATAATGCTCATGGGGATTGCATGACCAACTACAGAAATGTTCTAACGAGTCAGTAGTTTAAGAGTAACATAACCAATTGAATCATTGTTTAAGCAGTAGAACCGAGATGGTATTTGATGAACTCTATTACAGACTGACAGGTACAAAAAAAAAACTAGTAAATGGAGAAGGCTTGGTGGTCCTCTATCCATTGGTGCCAATGAGACTCGAACCCACAACCTCTCACAACATAAGATTTTTGTGTCTCACACCCAACCACTGGGCCATTAGCCCATTGACACTGACAGGTACATAATGAATACATCGGTGCCTGTTGAATATAAATGGTAACATAGTGGCACGGGGCGGTTGAATCCGATCAGTACTGACAATTTGAATCCATTGAATTTATTTAAAAGTGATTCGAATTGAGTTCTCAACACGTATCCAATTTGAATCCATTGAATCCAATTACTTGCATAATTAGTTAGTCAACACGTATCCCTTGCGGATCCTCAATGGGTAGCAACAACACCTTAGTTAAACAAGAGTGATAAATTTTTCATAAGCATGATAAGCATTTATAGTATTTTAAGTGCTTTAACATGGGAAACAAAAGTTGACTTTATCTGAAATAAAATTGGGAAATTATTATTTTTTTTATAATAAATTGGGAAATTCTTAAATAACCTCCCATTTTTTTTCAATTAAAAAAAAACTTTTTACCTTTTGATTTTTTCAAAAAAAAAAAACCCTCTAAATGAATTTCATTTTCATTTACTATAGGGGTAAATTTTACAATTAATGATGTTGCCAATATGTCAATAGTCCGGTTGGTTGAGTGTAATGCAAAAAAATCATATGTTGTGAGATGTTGTGAGCTCAATTCTTATTGACAACAATGAATGGAGGATACATGAGCCTTGTCCATTTATTATAAAAAAAAAGAAGTAATGGTGTTTATATTTATTCATTCAAGCCAAGGACTTTGCACCTTCCTTGAATTTCCTCAACAAAAAAATATTTAATGGTGTTAAAAAACTTTAGAGAAAATACGTCGTACTTAATTTTATTAAATATTTTTTGTATTTTTTATTAATTTAAAAAATTTCAGAAATATTTTATAACATATACTAATTTAAAATGACTATATGGTATATACATAAAAAAAATTCTGAAAGGAAATTATGTACATCATTTTAATCTACTTTTATTCCATACTACGTGTGTGTGTGTGTGTTCGGTTAGAAATATTATAGAATAGACGAGTTAATCTTTTATTCCATCATATTCCAATCCTCCCTAGCAAAATCATAATTCTTTTGATCGTTTTGTGCATAATTCATTTGATAAGTATTTATTTCTTTTTTTTAATTAAACAACATAACATAAAATTAAAAAAATCCTGACAAAATTTTGCTTTTTATCGAGCAATTATTACCCATTCATCAATAATACATGAAAAATCAATATATATACATATATATATATATATGAGTTTTTCTTCGATACACCAAAATGTTTTCCACCGTCCATTAATCAAATCATGTGGTTAGAATTACTCCAAAAAACCGGATAAAAACTAATCAGCCTGTTAAAAGGCCTTAAAACTTGCAATGAGCCGGTTACCAAAAAATAATGACAAGGATAAATAAGTAATTGTATTCATTTTGTCCACCAATATTTTGTTGCCACGTGTTGGTTCTTTTTCGGTTGTTGATGCAGTTTTTGGGAAAGCACAAGGAGACAAATATTTAATTCACGTAAACTTGTGAGGTCTTTAATGCTCCTGGATATAATATTTTGATTATACAAGTTAAGATATTATTAATGTTTGGGATATAAGTACAAAATCAGTTCTCATAATAAGTAATAGTATACAAATATTTGAAGTTATTATTGTATTATATTATTAATATATATAATTTTAAGAAATTTTTTGCTTCGAGAAAATACCAAATCATCATTTTAATTTGGAAATCTTGATCAAAATGTCCAAACTAATCAGTTCTTCATTTGAACAAACGTGGTACATATAAATCAAGTATTGTACAAGTTACATGAACTTTGGTTCATTGTGGACAAAGTTCATTTTTTTTGTCTCAATAGAATATATGAAGTTATAAAAAAATCTTATTTTTTTGGATATTGTAAAAAAACTCTTTTATTTTCAAATATCCCCTATATGGATTAAAACTAACCATGCATGGTGTTAAATTTTTTTATCAAAATATCTTTCTATTTACATATGTAGTAATTAAAAAAATATATTAATTTTTATTAATTTAAACAAAATCCTACCAATTTTTAGCATATAGTATGTTTACGAAAATAATTATTGTAAGTCATATTTATATAATTTTAATTGTTCATACATTATATATATTTGACTTTTATATTTTTTCTCTGAAAACCTAACATAAAATAATAATTATATAAACAACAATCTTAAAAGAAAGATAACTTATAAGTGCTCCTTGCATCTATCCGTGGCAGCAACGACAGTACTTATAAGTGCTCCTCGAAACGCAGCCTTTTCGAGCTCTCGTATACCGCAATAGTAGTGCTAGCTGCGAGGTGACCGCGATCTTTAAGCTAGCCTGGGTGTTTTCCCACTCTCATTCAATTGTTGCAGCCCCAAGTACAGTTTGAGAAGCTAGACCTGGAGTAAGATTGCGAGGAAGACCAGCTGCGACTCCTCCATCAAGAGGAGGTTGCGGTAATGGGATAATGTGTCTTGTTTTCACGTCTCTTGGTCTCGTCCTCGCGGGGCTCGAGTTCAACTGTGATTTGCTAAGTCGAAAACATCAATCGACATTCGTTCATCTTGGTTGTCAATGTTTTTGGCATATTAACAATAAGTTCCTTCTTGTGAATCGAACTCTTACGTAACACATATATTATGCGCTCATAGCCAGAAGTAACTTCTCTGAGAATTTCAAGAGAACTTATTATAAGAAGTAAATCTAACATTGAATGTTGTTAAAAAAAATTAGACCAAAATATACTTCTCTGAGAGTTTAAGACAACACCAACTGGTACATAATGAACTACATTGATGCCAGTTGAATATAGATGGAATGAAACGGGTACTGGCCGGTCGAATCCGGATAACAACTGACAATTTGATTCGAGTGAATTTATTTAAAAATGATTCGAATCGGGTGTTTCTCAACTCGACTCCAGTATCGGAAGTAATCCAATTACTTGCGTAATTAGTTAGTCAACATGGTATCCCTTACTGATCTTCATTGGGCAGCAACAGACAGACCTTACTTTAACAAAATTAATAAACTTTTCATAAGCATGATAAGCATTTCTAGTAATTTAAGTGCTTTAACGTGGGAAACAAAAGTTGACTCTACCTGAAACTAATTAAATGCTTAATACAAAACTGAAACCATGCATGCGATGATGAGATGCTCGAAGTATTCTACACCTTTCACAAATTGAAATAATGACATTGACTCGAAGTATTCTACACCTTTCACAAATTAATATGAGCAATATGTTCGATATTTTTTCCCTTTTTACAGAGTAAATTCTCGCGAGTAATATTTTTCGAACATGTTATTTATACATATTATGAAGATATTTTGACTTTTTATTGTTTAATTACAAGGGTTTTTTCTACCGTTAGACTCATGCTTGAAATTGAAAAAAAATGAAGTAAAGCAAAAGGTATTTCGCTGTTATAACCAATGATATAAGATCTAGATTTAGATCTAAGGAAGCACGAGTTCCCCTTCCCACTTTTAAGGGCATGGTTGACAATTTTATATTTTATATTGAGAACTGAAATGAGTATCTGTATTTGCATAAATATTTATCAATTATCATGGCATATCTATCTAATATATAATGCAAGGGGATTTGCTGCCTCCTGGTGCAGCCACGTCACCAGGGGCCTATTTGTAAAAAAAAATATTTTTTTTATATTTTGGTCCTTTTTTATTTACAAATTGGTCCTTTTTTCGAAAAAAAATTACATTTTGGTCCTTTTTTTTACATTTTGGTCCTTTATATTTGCATTTTGGCCCTTCGAAGTTTTGAAATTTATATTTTAGTCCAGGGGCCTCAAATTGGTCCTATTTTTTAAAAATAATTATATTTTGGTCCTTTTTTCACATTTTGGTCTTTTATATTTGCATTTTGGTCCTTCGAAGTTTTAAAATTTACATTTTGGTCCTTTATTATTTTTCTTGCCTGATGCAGCCACGTCACCAGGGGCCTATTTGTAAAAACAAATATTGTTTTACATTTTGGTCCTTTTTTCGAAAAAAAATTACATTTTGGTCCTTTTTTTTTTACATTTTGGTCCTTTATATTTGCATTTTGGCCCTTCGAAGTTTTGAAATTTACATTTTAGTCCAGGGGCCTCAAATTGGTCCTATTTTTTAAAAAAATTATATTTTGGTCCTTTTTTCACATTTTGGTCCTTTATATTTGCATTTTTGGTCATTCGAAGTTTTAAAATTTACATTTTGGTCCTTTATTATTTTTCTTGAAAAACTAAAATAAAATTATAATAAGTTGAACAATATTAATAAAAGAACATCTTGCAAATATTTAAAAATAAAATATCACAAAACTATTAAAAAATACATAAAAAGAAAACTAAAATAAAAAATAGATGTTTAAATAGATATTTTCTATGAATATATTTGCAAGATGTTTATTTATTATCATTTAATGTTAGTTTTTTTATGAATAAAGAATGTAATATTAAAATTATATAAACAAAATATGTAATAATTTAAATTTTTTTAAATCACTACGTGTTAAGAAGTGTTTATGAATTTTCTTAAAATTAATAAAAAATAACAAAAATAAGTTTTAATTATTACATATGAGATTTGGAGGGTATTTTGGGAAAAAAAAAATTAATATCATCCATAAGGAGTATTTTAAAATAAAAGTTTGGTAAAGAGTTTTTTTTTTTGGAATTTACGAAAAGACAGAGAATTTTTTATAATATCCAAAAAAAATTAGGGGGTTAAAAATATACCAAATCATGGATGTGCGAATAATCATGACATAATTTAAATTAAAGGTTCGAACGAAACGGTTAGCGATGACATCGTCAAACTTTGTTGTTGGCTGACCACACAAAGGACGAAAAATATTTGTGCTAAATATGTAGCGAAATTAAGGATTTGTGAAATTAAAAACACTCTTTTTTTCAACAATGTTTTCTGAACTATTATGTTATTAATAAATTTCATGACGACTCATTCGTTCTTTTTCCTTATTTTACTTATGAAGTATAAAATATAGATAATTTTTTTAGCAATAACCGTTTGAATTATTCAAGAAATCCGGCTCTTAAAATATTCAAATGATTTTTGCTACAAAATTTCACTCACACACAACACACTAAATTACACATATAATAATGATTACAAAAAGAAAGTCACATACACAAAATGAACAACAATTTTTTTCAACTACATTACTTATAAACCCGAACAGCCCCGCGCAATTGCGCGGGGGTAATGCTAGTATATGTTTATTTTCAGAAGTAAGGCCCGAGGGCCCAAATTAATTAAAAATGAAAACAAAATCCAAGGGCCTATTTTTCTAAAAAAAATAAAATTTGTTGGTTCAACAAAATGTTGTGCATATGGACATTATTTCACAAAACCCAAATAAGACAGTTATTATCATGGTTCTGAGAATCGGCCGAGTTAAAAAAAACTCGGCCGAGTTGACTCGGACTCGGACCCCACCGATCCGATATTGACCCGGATAAATCGGATCCGATAACCCGGTTTTTTTTTTTTTTATATGTTTATATATTTTTGTTAGAGCCAATCAAACTTTTTCTAATTTGTTATATATTTTTTTGAGATTGTTATATATTTTTCTTTTGAGATTGTTACATACAGATGTTTGTTTTGTACTGATGAATAATGAGCATAATTACTAGCTATCACTTTATTATAGCTATCAATCACTACAAATTACTACAGATGTTTGTTTTGTATGAAAGAGATCAGGCTAGGCAAAAGGAAAGGGAAGACAATCCTAATATGCAGAGGAACCTCCAGGCACCGTACTTTTATGACGGCTCTAATTATAGTGAGGGATCTAATTTTTCAGGAATGGATATAAGTTCAACTGCAAGTGCAAATAATGAAAACTATTCCGATCCGTATACTGGTAACACACAACACGAAAACCAATCACCCTTCGACTCAATGATGAACATTTTCGACAATACAAATTTACAAATGTATTTTCCTCCTCATGATCAATATGAAGATAATGATTATACAACGCAACCCGCTCGTCACAGTTTTTGGCAGTAGAAATTTTTAATGTACTAATTTTCTTAGGTAATGTAATTTTTTTAATGTAGTAATTTGAGTTTCATGAGTTGAATTTGTGTGTATCATGTTTATGAATGTTTATATATTTTTAAAATAATTTTTTTAATTTTTTTCTATTTTTTCCGATTTTTTTACTAGCAGTCCGATTTTTTTTTTTGACTCGCCCGAGTCTTGTCCGAGTCGGCCGAGTCCCGAGTCTCCAGACCCGACCGAGTCCGATTCCGATACCGATATTCAGAACTTGGAGCCCACAAAAACACACGTACCAAAGAAAAAATGGTGGCGGCTGATCGGGGCGGTACCGACTGGTACTGGATGAACTGAGTTGGTACAAATGATTGAGGAGAACTAGTATCGCATGGTAATTTAAGCCGTTACCAGCTTGAACAAATATCAGCTTGTACAAATGGCTTTATTCAACTGGTACCAGCTGGGGCTGAATTGGACTGGTAACAAATGGTACCAGGTTAATTAAGTATGTACCAATTGACGGAATAGTCCTTAATTAAACATGGTGATTAACAAGATCATGTTAATTAAGACCAATCAAAGAGGTGTACAGAGAGCAAGACTAACAGATGTGTTCAAGCTGGTGATTAACAGAAAAGATCAAATATGATATCCGATTTTGAATAATACGAATACAGTATTTGATATCCGATTTTGAATAATACGATACAAATATGGTATCCGATTTCGATCGGATACAAATGCGTTATACGGTATCCGGTATCTAATTTTGAATAATACGAATACAAATACGGATACGAATATGGTATCCGATATCGGATACAAATAAATATGAGAAGACTAAGTCAATTAAGAAAATATTTATTCCTTTAAATTATATTAAATTAAATAAATAAATTGACATAATTGAAATTAATAAATAAAATCATATAGTCAAATTAAACAAAAAAAATTATTACATAAATTAAATTAGTTAATTAAATAATACAAATAAAATTAATACATGAAAAAAATAACATAATTCATGAAAGTTCAATTAATGATATATAATAAATTGAATACAATAATGTATGTTGTTTTGTTTGCTCTCCAAAAATCTAGTTGGAGGTAAGTTTTATTATCCTAGGTTTTTCATGTATTTAGAGTAGTATCATGAGTTTTGAGATGTGAAAACTAAACTCCCTAGCATTTCACCGAACACTTCAAAAAAATATAAAGTCAAACCATAGTTTGTTACCAAATTCATGCTTGAAAACTTACCTGCCGAACACACTCTTACACACTTTGATTAGTAGTATCGGCATTATTTAGAGATAATCAAATCGTAAGAAATTTGACCCAACACAATGAAAGAGGTGTACAGAGGCATCATAGAGAAGATAAATAAAAAGTTTCGTTCAGGCGCCCCAAATTATCACAACCCAAGATTATCGCACAAAAATTACTATATAAGATTTGCAGGGTAAGATTTTGGGGGCCAATCCAACATTTTCCTAAAACAAAATAGAAAACGATTGCAAGATAACAACCCAAGATTATCGCACCAAAAAAATATTATAACACTCTTGATGGGATGATGGGGCAAATTACTATTTATTTATTTTTCTTATAGAATATTTTTTTCTTATCTCGGAGACCAATGATCGTCCAATAAGATTTCATACATATATAAAATAATGTTATTTACAATAGTAGTTAGTTGGTAGTGACCCTTAAATCTAAGCTAAAAAAAAGATGGAAAAAAGGAAACAAAAAAGGAAAACGAAAAAGAAAAGAGCATCTTCTTTTCTTCATCCGTTGCCCGTCCTTATCCACGCTTTGGCTTGTTTCGTCGCTTGGAGGGCTATGTTTAATAGCGTTGATTCCTTGTATTTTCAGGGGCATAAATATTATTTTACATAGCATAGTACATAAATATTATTTCTAAATAAAAAACTCATGTCAAAATAACTAGAAAAATTAAAATATACGAAATATTATTTTACATAGCATAGTACATAAATATTATTTCTAATTAAGCGGGGTGGTGCCTCGAGATAATGAGCTCCCAGACATTCCCGTTTGTCCCGCGGCTTGCTCAGATCGTACATTTGGCTGCGGTATTTGCACACTTTGCGTGACCTGCAATGGCACCGGCTCGGGAATCGGGATAGAGACAGACAAGACATCAGTTGCAGGGGCCCAATGAGCAGTCTCCACAATGGTCTGGTGTTCTATCTGACCGCAGATCTCCATTTGGCCAGATTTCGCCATTGTCTTTTCTTGATTTTTCTCCATTGAAGGCTGAGCTTCCTCCTCCGTTTTGGATTGAGTAGTTAATACCTTGGTGAATAGTTGTAACGCCAGATCATCTTTTTCCTTAGAGAGAGGTGCCAACTTCCAAAGCTTGAGCATCGTTTCTGAAATTGGTGGCGAACCATGCAAGGACGAGAAAGATCGATTGGAGTTCGATCTGGTCCCGCTGAGTCGATATTAGTTGGGGAGTACTCTGAGAGTGGAGAGTTGCCTCGACGTGGCTGGTTCGGATAGGAGGGGGAGGTAGATTTGCCGCTAGTCTCTCGAAATATTCGTCTGAGGGTGTCGTGTCGGGGACAAGGAAGAAGTAGGAGGTATGTTTAATCGCCCTTGACACATGCACCGCTACTTTCCGTGTGAAACCTCCCCCATGCGTCCATAGGAATTGTGGACGAATCTCAGGATCAATAGTCACGACATCCACTATGATTTTATCCATAGCCACCAAAGATTTCAGGGGGACATAGTGCATAATTACCCGGAATTCTTCACCAAGGCATCTAATTCTCTTTCGCACCACGCGTGGATTGGTAAATTTGACAGAACTACCTCCATTTTGGAGGCTAAGTGAGCGATTTATGCACGGATTGCTAATGTCCATGGATAAAGCACGAATCTTGCGCGACGAATGGCGCTCGGGCTATAATCTATGTAGATTCTCCTCTCCATGTCATGAGGTAGTTTTAGCAAGTATTTGTTATTTCCCCAAGACACTAATTCATGCGAATTTTTCCAATTGTAGGATTTGTGGATCAAAATTGAGATTGTGTGGAGTGTGTGATTGGGTACAAGCCTCGCGTCTATGACAATTGCACGTTCGAGACCTTTGATCTCCGCCGTTTGCTCGGTAACGTCTTTGAGGAAGACATGGATCGGGTTGGACGAGATAGTAGGAAGGTTAAGTAGTGGCTTATTATCTGGGTTGAACGTGTATCTAGCCAACCTTCTCTTGTTGAATTCGATCAATGCAGTTTGCAAACAAGTGTCCGAGCATCTTGCAGAAATTGCACGTTCTCGGATTTCGACATTGTACGAATACAGGCCCGGCCCTGCCCATTGGCAGGGTTAGGCATGGACCACATGCCTCTACTTTTTGTATAGGCCTCCACTTTTCACACAAATACATATACATATGCTCATAAAATTCGAACCCTTCCATTAATATAAAGTCCAAACCTAATATTAACCCAGAAATCCATCCAATCCTTGCTCAGCAAACCTTCCCTCTCCTCATCCTCATCTGCCGACTATTCCGACCTCCTCGTGAAGGAAATACAGTTTCGGATCAACCGTAAAAGTGTACACAAGGATGAACGAATGTAAGCGTACATTCGTGGTCATAACTTTCAGTAGGAAAACCCAATTTGAATGGTTCAAATTGGGTTAGATAGATAATAAAATTATCTATAACCTTCATGTAGAAATATATTTCATATGAACGAAGTATCAGTGTCGTTTCTTTGAAATACCGAAAGGATGCAACAGTATGACATACAGTTAGTAAAACTGTCATAACTTTTTGCATACGAACTCCAATTGGGCCAGGGAAAATTGGGTTGGGTAGATAATTAGATTATTAGATAATTAGATTATCTACAACTTTTGTGAAGGTTAATTTTCTGTCAGAAGAATTTACCAATTTCGTATGGACAGAATACTGAACAGGTTCATGCAGTTTTCTGTGTGAAAGGGTGTATATTGGATATACATGTTTTTTGGCCCATCCTAATCCTATGTGATATAAATAGGATATTTCTCTCTCCTCTAATTATGGTTCATTCAGTCCAATCCATTCTAATCAATAGAATTATCCAGAATATTGAGAGCCATCTTTCTTAGAGCGAAAGAGTCGAAGAGAGAAAACCGAGAAAAAGGAGTTTTTCTCGGTGTAGAGAATCAATCAATCGAGCAAGTTCGCCGGTGCTTCGTCTAGGCAGTTGCACCCGTGACCGACGTCTTCCGACTCAAGGTGGATACTCGTAGAGGAGCGACACGTGTGGCTCTCCGATTGTGATCGAACCGGAAGAACAAGGAACGTCAACGAGAGTGAAAGGCTGTGGAAGCGTGTGGACGTGGGACGCACGAAGACAACCGGAGGCGTGTCAAGACGGTGGGAGACGTGTGGTATGGGACGCACGGGCTAGTCACCAACGTGACACAGGAGAAAGAAGGAATAGCGATCAACCCTTCGAGTGCAATCAATTTTGCACCGGTATGAATCTATCCTTCTATTGCATCGTACCCTCGAAGTCATGGCGTAATCTTGGATTTTGGGAACCGGACCGGGCCTTCATATCCGCTGTGCGGGCCCGGGGAAGGGAGAATTTCCTTCAGTGGTATCAGAGCGAACGCTGAGATTCGAGGGTCGAATCATAGTCGTATATTCGATATACGCATGGGTTATCAAAGTCCGTACCCGTTTGCATGAAAATTGGTGATTGAAAAGGAATTTCGATTAAAATCACAAGTGAATTCACTAGAGATCAGTCATAGGATGATTGAGAGTATCTAGGAATGGTCGTGAAAAGAGTTTCATGATCGATCGTTTTCGAAACGATGAAAAAACGGAATCAAAATCAGGGCAGAATTGGCAAAAAACGCACAGTCAGTCATGACGCACCAGTGATCAGTCATGACGCACTGAGGGGGTGCCTTTGGTCAGTCATGATGCACGGATCGGTCAGTCACGACGCACCGAGCGGAGCACTTGGTCAGTCATGACGCACGGATCGGTCAGTCACGACGCACCAAGCGGAAGCGCTTGGTCAGTCATGACGCACATTTTGGTGAGTCATGACGCTAGGGCCCCTGGAAGTTTTTGATGTTGGTCAGTCATGACGCACGAAACTGTCAGTCATGACGGACTGTACAAAAATCATGTGTAAAGAGTTACATGAGGTGATGCATCATGACGCAACTTATGGTGCATCATGACGCACAAGCCACTGGTTGCCAGATTTGTTTTTTGACTACACACTTCGAAAATTCATATTCTTTGCACCAATTTATTTCATATTTATTTAATTATTATTTAGAATAATTTAGTCTCCCTAGATAGTGCATATGCATTAGAAAATCTTGTGATAGTGATATAATATGATTATGTCACGAAATGAAACATGCATAGGCATTATCCCTCATAATATTTAAGTCATGGAAATGCCTTCCATATTCACAACCACTAAGTTCGGTACTACGTCTCACATGGGTTAAGGCCAAAGCCGACATGGGTTATTGTAGCTATCGACCGGGTGGCAAACGTTAAATAGGGACTTATAAGGGTTAAGGCCAAAGCCGACTTATTAGTAGTTTATTTGAACGATACGTTGAGTATGGATGTGACTTAACCGTTCAAGCCAATAGGGGTTAAGGCCAAAGCCGACTTGATTGGAAGTTCAGGGCATAGATAGGATGCACACACGGAAATGGGATTGTATATGATACGATCCATCACCGAAATCCTATAAAGGTTCAAGAGTCGCATAGGATGCGATTGGATATAATCCTACCTAAATAGCGAGATCCCACTAGTCTGCCAAAGCAACTTATGGGAGGATCGTGATATATGAGTCTTGAGTGTTATGGACTTGGAGTCCCGTATCGGTATGAGGGTTATCGATTAGATAAAATAACACTGTCATATAATTATCATATAAGCATATAGATTAAGTACGCACGGTCAGGAGTTTAATCTTCATCATCCGTTTAGAATTATGTTTTCTAGCAACACCAAATATATCCATGAGATCGATATGATAGATAGCTTTTGGGCCGGAATTACCGTAATTAACCTTGATAGTCAAAGAATAGTTCTTAGACTTAAAGGAACGTGTTGGACACGGAAATGGTAGATTCAGGGCTCGAGGCTTTGGCTTTAGAGAAAGCCGGGTTCGATAGACTTTAAGAAGAAATCGAACGATATAACGTGCCTTGTAAGCGTAAAAGTGTACACGTGGATGAACGAATGTAAGCGTACATTTGTAGCCATGACTTTCAGTAGGAAAATCCGATTTGAATGGTTCAAATTGGGTTAGATAGATAATTAGATTATCTATAACCTTCATGTAGAAATATATTTCATATGAACGAAGTATCAATGTCGTTTATGTGAAATACCGAAAGGGTGCAACAGTATGACATACAGTTAGTAAAACTGTCATAACTTTTGCATACGAACTCCAATTGGGATGGGACAAATTGGGTTTTGTAGATAATTATATTATCTACAACTTGCATGTTGAGTGATTTTCTGTCAGAGAAAGTTATCAATTTCGTCTGGACAGAATACTGAACAGGTTCATGCAGTTTTCTGTGTGAAAGGGTGTATATTGGATATACATGCCTTTTGGCTAATCCTTATCCTATTAGATATAAATAGGATACTTTCTGTCTCCTTACGATGCAATTCTAATCAGAATTATTCTGCCAAATACACAAGAGAAAAAGAGCAAATTCAGATTTGATCTTTCGTGAGTGAAAAGGTACGAAGAGAGAGAAATCGAGAAAGGAGTTTCTCGAGTAATAGAGAATCGATTAGATCGAGCAAGTTCGCCAGTGCATCGTCTAGGCGGGTGCATCCGCGACCGACGTCTTACGAATCACCGTGGATACAAGTAGAGGAGTGACGTTTGTGACTCTTCGATTGTGATCGAGTCGAGTAAGAAAGACGGTGAAACGCTTGGACGCACGAGGACGAAGTCGAGTGAACCGGCGTAGAAGACGATTGGTGAAGGACTCGTGGTGTGGGACGCGCGGATTGTCACCAACGTGACAGGAAATAGAAGGCGGCGATCAACCCTTCGTGTGCCATCAATTTGGCACTGGTATAGATCTATCCTTCTATTCGCATCGTACCCTCGAAGTCGTGGCGTGATCTCGGGAATCGGGGAATCGGACCGGGCCTTCATTCCGCTGTGCGGGCCCGGGATCGAGGATATTCCCCTACAGTGGTATCAGAGCGATCGCCAACGATTCGAGGGTCGAATCATAGTCGTATATTAGATATACGCACGGGTTATCAAAGTTCGTACCCGTTTGCATGATGTTACATATTTAGAATTTCAAATTCCATTAAAATCACAAGTGAAATTAGCTAGAGATCGATCAATAGTTGATTGAGAGTATCTAGGAATGATCGTGAAAAGGTTTCATGATTGATCGTTTTGGAAACGAGCGAAAACAGACTGAACAGCGCAAAAATCGCATAGTCCGTTGTAACGGACTGGTTAGTCCGTTGCAACGGATACTGTATTGGATACAGGAAATTGGAAATTTTTGCGAAAAACACATATTCCGTTGTAATGGACTTGGAGTCCGTTGTAACAGACCCTGTATAGGATGCAGGGGTGTGAGGAGGACTATGAAAAACGCATAATCCGTTGCAACGGACTTGGAGTCCGTTGTAACGGACCTTATATTAGATACGAGGTTGCGGGGATGCCTAGGGTGTCTTTTGGAGTCCGTTGTAACGGACTGGGTCCGTTGTAACGGAGCTCTACGCAGTTGGGCCGTTGTAACGGACTGTATGTTGCGTTGTAACAGACTGTTCTCTGGAAATTTGGACAATGGTTTGCAGAAAATATCGTTGTAACGGACCAAGGTTGCGTTGTAACGGACATGTTTCTGGCAATTTTGGCCAAACTCCGGAATAAATAGCGTTGTAACAGACTGGAGTTCCGTTGTAACGGAGTGCCAAGTATACTGGAGGTCCGTTGTAACGGACTATGTTGCGTTACAACGGACTGGTTTCTGGTTGCTGATTTTGTTTTCGTGATAACTTTGGCTACAAAACTTGGAATTTTGAGTTCTTTATATCGATTTGATCGGCATCAATCATACTAGCATATAATTAGATAATTATTTAGAATAATTAGTCTCCCAAATAAAATCATATGCATATTGAAAATCTTGTGATAGTGATATAATATGATTATGTCACGAATTTAGAAACATGCAATGGCATGATCCCTCATAATATTTAAGTCATGGAAATGCCTTCCATATCCACAACCATCGAGATTGATATGACATAGTGCGTGGTTTCAGGCCATAGTCGGGCACGTACTATTGTATATATTGGTGCGGGTGGTAAGCGTTAATTGGGGACTCACGTGGTTTCAGGCCATAGTCGGACACGTGAGTAGTTCAATTGAACAATACGATGGATATGGTTATGACTTAACCGTCCAAGCCAATCCGATTGGAGTTCGGGGCATAGATAGAATGCACACACGGAACATGGATTGTATTGGATACGATTCGTCACCGAAATTCTATAAAGGAACGAGAGTCGTATTGGATACGATTGGATTTAATCCTACCTAAAATATCGAGATCTCATTTGTCGGTCATAGTCACTTATGGGAGGATCGTAAAATATGGATCTTGAGTGTTATGGACTTGGAGTCCCGTATCGGTATGAGGGTTATCGATTCGATAAAATAGCACTATCATATAATCATTATATAAGCCTATAAGATAAGTACGCAACGTTAGTAATCAATTTTTATTTCATTTGTAGAATATGTCTTCTAGTAACACCAACACCATGTCGATTAGATCGACGTTAGAAAAGGATAAGCTAGTGGGTCGGAACTACTTGGACTGGCACCGAAACCTGAGAATAGTTCTTAGGCAAGAGGGCAAAAGTCACGTATTGGATACGGAACTAGTGGAACCGGGCCCCGATGCTACGGCCGATGAAATGGCCGCGTTTGAGAAACTTAAGAAGGACTCAAATGATGTTACGTGCCTCATGTTGGCATGTATGGACGCTAGTCTTCAAAAACAGTTTGAGGACTCGGATGCGCACATCATAGACGTTGTGCTCAAGGAAATGTTCCAAGAGCAGGAGCGTATTGAACGGTTCAGTACGCTCAAAGAGTTGGTAAACTGCAAGATGCCTTCAGGGTCTTCGGTTAGCACTCACGTTTTGAAGGTGCAAGTTCTCATAGACCGTCTAGAGAGGCTAGGAAAGAAATTGTCGAAGATTATGCAACAAGATTTGATCTTGTGTGCACTTCCTCCAATGTTTTCTCCGTTTGTGACTAACTATCACATGCATTCGATGGATAAGACGATCCCTGAGCTTCACGGAATGCTCAAGAATTTTGAATCGGAGACGTTGAAGTCGTTCGGAGAGAACAGGGCAAGAGTTGCCTGAAATGTTCTCACAATTCAGAATAAGGATCGTAAGAGATCAAAGTCCAAGGGAGGTTCGGCTAAGAAACGTTCAAAGCCGAATAAAAAGGGAAAGGAGAAATCCAAGGATGAGACGTTCTTTCATTGTCACAAGGCTGGACATTGGAAGCGCGATTGCAAGTCTTACCTCGAGGAGGTGAAGAAGGGCAAGGCGGTTTTAGCGACCGGCCTCTCAGGTATTAACGTTATTGAAGTTAATATTTCAACTATGACTAATTGGGTATTGGATACCGGTTGTGGGACTCATATTTGTCGAAATATGCAGGTTCTTCAAAATAGTCGAAGGTTGGAAAAGGGTGAAGTCGATCTACGCGTCGGGAATGGAGCAAGAGTTGCTGCGTTTGCCGTAGGAGTAGTTAATATGACTTTGCCTAGTGGACTTATATTAGTACTAAATAATTGTTATTATGTACCGACATTATGTAAGAACATAATAAGTGTGTCGAAACTGGCCAATGATGGCTATGAATTCGTTATTAGGAATAATGAGTTTTCGATATGTAAGGATTCTATTATCTATGGAAATGTTCTGTTAGAAAATGGTCTTTATGTGTTGGATTTCGATCACGGAAATAATAAGTCCATATATAACGTTAATGCAAAAAAGATTAAATCTAAAGTTGATAATCGGACTTTCTTTTGGCATTGTCGTCTCGGTCATGTGAATGAGAAACGCATTGCTAGACTCCATAAAGATGGAATGCTAGACTCATTTGAATTGGATTCATTTGGGAATTGCGAATCTTGTTTACTTGGCAAGATGACTAAGGCGCCGTTCTCCAAGGTTGGAAAGCGGTCCAACGATCTATTGGAACTCATACATTCCGATGTGTGTGGACCGATGAGTATCGAGGCAAGAGGAGGCTATCGATACTTTGTTACATTTACGAACGATCATAGTAGATATGGATATATCTATTTGATGCGTACTAAAGCGGAGACCTTTGAAAAGTTCAAAGAGTTTCAAAACGAAGTTGAAAATCAGCTTGGCAAGAAAATTAAAGCCATTCGATCGGATCGAGGTGGCGAATATTTGAGCTATGAGTTTGAAGATCATCTAAAAGATTGTGGAATAGTTCCACAATGGGCTCCGGCAGGAACGCCACAATGGAATGGCGTGTCCGAAAGGAGGAATCGGACCTTGTTGGACATGGTTCGATCTATGATGAGTCAAACTTCCCTTCCAAAATCGTTTTGGGGATTTGCCCTTGAGACAACGGATTTCTTATTGAACCGCATACCTTCTAAATCGGTACAAAAGACGCCATATGAGATGTGGTTTGGAAAATCTCCAAAGTTGTCTTTTGTTAAGATTTGGGGTTGTGAAGCATATGTTCGAAAATTGATTTCGGATAAGCTCGAACCCAAATCTGAAAAATGTTTATTTGTCGGGTATCCTAAGGAAACAAAAGGATATTATTTCTATCTTCCAATCGAAAATAAAGTTTTCGTAGCTCGAAGAGGAATCTTCCTTGAGGAGGATTTTATCTCTAGGCGAGTGAATGGGACTGAAATAGATCTTGAAGAAATTCGAGACCCGCAAACGAATGTTGAACCGATGAACATTGATCCGATTTTCTCAAATGTTGAGGATCCGGAGTCAAGTGCACAAGGCGCTGTTCGTAGATCGGGTAGGATTCGTCAAGAGCCTATACGATATGGTTTTATCGTGGCAAATGACGATGAAGTCGAATTCATAGATGATGAACCGACATCTTATCGCGAGGTGATGACGGGTTTTTGGCTAACACTTAGGTTATATCGTTGAATAAAAACACCGTAAATCAAACAAGAAACATGTGAATTCTAAAGATTGTATAGAGTAAGTATGTAAGGATTCGTTCCACAGGGAGCTATTGTGTCAAAATATGATTTAAACTTCAGATCTTTGAAATAATTATTTCGAAGTTTCCAAAATTAATGAAAATTTGTCTAGAGAGAGGTCTGAATATTATAAAACTTATCCTAAGATTTGAAACAATTTGGACAACGGAATAAAAAGTTATTAACGAATTACAATCAGGTCTCTGAAAAAAAAGTCTCTGGAAACAGCAGGTTTTCAGTTTAAGTGATAGTTTTCAAAATTTCATATCAATTCAAATATTTTATGAAATTCAACGATTCAAAAAGTTCCCGAAACTAGAAATCAAGATCTACGCAATGAAAGAAACAAATTTAACTTTCCAGATTTGGAAGGGATCGTAAAAATTGACAAGTTTAGAAGGTTTTAAAAACAAGATTCAAGGGCAATCAAGGCAGTAATTTAAATAAGAAAATCGAATTAACTACTAAAATTCACGAGTTTATTAATCAACACAAGAATTTATTAAAAGAATCACAACCAGAAAAACTGAAATAAAAGAAAGAAACCACCTAATCAAGCCCTAGAACGCCTAGTGACTTGTGTCGATGCCTTCCCGTCGATCCGGTTGAACGCCAACTCGAGTCTCCGTTTCTTCTCACGCGGATCCTCTTCAATTCGTCGAAGAACGCCTTCCGCACGAATGACCGATCCTTTCCTTGTGTCGAGATGGAGCAAGAACGCCTTAACTCCAATTTCTTCACGTACAACCCTAGGGCGAGAACGCCTCTACCAAAGAGTTGGTCTTGAATTTCACGGTTCTTGGTTGAATCTTGTTTGTTTCTTGGAAGAGTTTGTGGAGAGAGATGGTAGAGAACTTGCCCCCAAAGGGGACAGAAAAAGGGGGGGGAAGAGATGATTTGCCCTTGGCCTTAGGGTCTTATTTATAGGCTTGATACTCCTCTTGATTGGAAAGGGTAATTATGGAAGGTTTAGGGGAGCAACAAATCAACTAAGAAGGCAACCAATAAATCATTGAGAGGGCAACAAATCATTCCTTAAGAAGGAAACGATTCAATTATAAAGGAGGCAACAAATCAGCTTGTTGGGGCTGCGTATGGGCTGAGAGCTGGACTGTGGGCTGTAGATTTCGCCACTGTGGCCAGTGCAGGGGCTGGCAGATTTTCTTCTTTTGTTTTTGCCTTTCCCGCCTCGATCCTTCACCGAATGTATCAGTATGATATATCGTTTTGACTGTCTTCGGCGTGCCGGAGGCAATGGTGCTGACCAAATTCCCAAATTATTTCTCTATCTCCTGAAAATAGGCAAAAAACACATTAGTGTAGAAATATTCATGATGTTTGAAATATGTATCCTAAAAGCATATAATATAACTTCACAAGGGCTAAAATCCCTAAATAAGACTCGTAACACGTGTTCCATTTGCCTCACATCACGAGGCTATGAAAAGCAAGGATTCCGATAAGTGGCAAACTGCCATGAAATCCGAGATTCAATCCATGTACGATAATCAAGTTTGGAACTTGATTGATCCACCTCCCGGGGTTAAACCAGTGGGATGTAAATGGGTCTTCAAGAAGAAGACCGACATGGATGGGAATGTAAACACTTATAAAGCACGGCTTGTGGCGAAAGATTTCAAGCAAATTCATGGTGTCGACTATGAAGAAACGTTTTCTCCCGTAGCAATGCTTAAATCCATACGGATCTTACTTGCTATCTATGCGTATTATAACTACGAGATTTGGCAAATGGATGTCAAAACCGCATTCCTTAACGGGAACTTAGAAGAGGATGTATACATGACACAGCCCGGGGGTTTTGTCGATTCAAAGAGTCCGGATAAAGTGTGCAAATTGCAACGATCCATTTATGGATTGAAGCAAACTTCTCGGAGTTGGAACATACGTTTCGATGAAGTTATACGTGAATATAATTTCGTGAAAAACGTAGAAGAACCTTGTGTATACAAGAAGGTTAGTGGGAGCCGCGTAGTATTTCTTGTACTATATGTAGACGACATCTTGATCATAGGAAACGACATTCCGATGCTTACGGATGTTAAGAAGTATTTAAATACTCGTTTCGCTATGAAAGATTTGGGCGAGGCCGCTTATATATTAGGCGTGAGGATTTATAGAGATAAATCCAAGAAGTTACTCGGCTTGAGTCAAAGCACGTACATCGACAAAGTGTTGAAACGGTTTTCAATGCAAAATTCAAAGAAAGGACTTCTTCCAATGTCGAGTGGCATATCGTATTCTAAAGCTCAATGTCTGACATTGAGCGAAGATAAGAGTGCGATGAGTATTGTTCCATACGCTTCGGCGGTTGGATCAATTATGTATGCCATGATTTGTACGCGCCCCGATGTATCGTATGCATTGAGCGTCATTTCGCGTTACCAATCTAATCCAGGGGATATGCATTGGATCGCGGTTAAGAACATCCTTAAGTACTTACGAAGAACTAAGGATCAATTTCTAATTTATGGTGGAAAGACATCCGGGTTGGTCATCAATGGATATACCGACGCCAGTTTCCAAACATGTGTCGATGACTTTCGATCACAAAGCGGATACGTGTTTTGTCTAAATGGTGGAGCGGTAGTTTGGAAGAGTTCCAAACAACCCACGATAGCAGACTCTACAACTGAATCGGAGTATATTGCGGCTTCCGAAGCGGCAAAGGAGGCGGTATGGATCAAGAAGTTTGTGACCGAGCTTGGTGTAGTCCCGAGCATCTCGGAACCTGTAGTTGTGTATTGCGACAATACGGGCGCAATAGCACAGTCCAAGGAACCGAGGGCATCACCGCTCCAAGCAAATACTCAAAAAAATTCATTTGATCCGTGAGATTTTGCAAAGGAAGGATGTGATCATTGAAAAGATTGATACTGACATGAATGTTGCGGACCCGTTTACTAAGCCACTCTCACAAGCTAAGCACGATTATCATGCGAAAGCTATAGGTTTGAGATACCTAGAGGAGGAAGAGAGTAGTTAGTTATCTAAAATGATAGTTTCGTAGGACGAGATTAGTCTAATAGATTAGTAAACGTTGTATCACCCCAAACTTATCTTATAGTAATGCAATTTCAGAATTTTAAAATTTTTCAATTTTGCATCTATCTTATATGAAAACTGTGTGCTGGGTTGTGTAATATGATTGTTACATGAACCTTGATTTGAACTTGTGTGGACGTCGACACGGTTGAGGACCATGTGCAGCAAAACCGTCACACTTAAAGTGTCATTTCTAAACATCCCTAGTCGTGGATCAGCTTGCTTAAGAGAGAAGCATTTCTATTATTGGACAATAGACTGAACGCATACACTAGTACGTTTGCCGAGGAGATGATTATGTTTTGCTAATCATGGGACAAGGTGCTTGTCGAATCGGGAACGTAGATATATGTTAGGTTACATGTATTGGATATGACCGAAGCCGCGAGTCCATGACATGGTTTAGTCATTATAGATGGACTTGCGACGGATGGGGTTTTAGGTTCTTCATACTTGAGGGGATCATTGATTGCGTTACGTGCGTAACACAATGCTTTGATATGATCTTACGCTCACCGTAACAGGGAGTTAAAAGGGTCATCATTGGGTATTGTCCGAAACACGAAATTCAATGTGAGTCTCTAAGATAGGAATTGTTTATTCCGAAAGGAAGAAATATCTCTTAGGCGCCGCTCGATGAGTCGATTAACGAAATCTCTGGCCAGAGTCAATGATATTAATGGTTAATATCGATTGAAATTTGTTAAATCAACTCGTAATCGGGGAATAAGTGTAGTTAATCAAATTATAAGGATGACTATAACCATGCCTTTTGATTAACGGATATCGCAAACAAGAGAAATAGTAACCGCTATTCGAGATAGGCACAATGATCACAATCATTATTCGTTTAACATGGGTAGCTATGATGGAGTGACTAGATCCCGCTCATGAGCTTGTAGGCATTGGAAACAACCTACTGCCATCGTTAAGTCAAACCTACATGGTCACACAACGAGTCGTACTAAGTCGGGCTTGATCATAAAATCGGCACATTGGATGTGCATAGCTTGGTATTTGATACGCGATCTATATTCTCTAAAATCGTGCGTATTGGATATGCATGAGTACCTTTTAGGTAGATCTGAAATTGAGTGGGAGACTGAAAGAAATACAGTTTCGGATCAACCGTAAAAGTGTACACGTGGATGAACGAATGTAAGCGTACATTTGTAGCCATAACTTTCAGTAGCAAAATCCGATTTGAATGGTTCAAATTGGGTTAGATAGATAATTAGATTATCTATAACCTTCATGTAGAAATATATTTCATATGAACGAAGTATCAATGTCGTTTATGTGAAATACCGAACGGGTGCAACAGTATGACATACAGTTAGTAAAACAGTCATAACTTTTGCATACGAACTCCAATTGGTCTGGGACAAATTGGGTTTTGTAGATAATTAGATTATCGACAACTTTCATGTTGAGTGATTTTCTGTCAGAGAAATTTATCAATTTCGTCTGGACAGAATACTGAACAGGTTCATGCAGTTTTCTGTGTGAAAGGGTGTATATTGGATATACATGTCTTTTGGCAAATCCTTATCCTATTAGATATAAATAGGATACTTTCTGTCTCCTTACGATGCAATTCTAATCAGAATTATTCTGCCAAATACACAAGAGAAAAAGAGCAAATTCAGATTTGATCTTTCGTGAGTGAAAAGGTACGAAGAGAGAGAAATCGAGAAAGGAGTTTCTCGAGTAATAGAGAATCGATTAGATCGAGCAAGTTCGCCGGTGCATCGTCTAGGCGGGTGCATCCGCGACCGACGTCTTACGAATCACCGTGGGTACAAGTAGAGGAGTGACGTTTGTGACTCTTCGATTGTGATCGACTCGAGTAAGAAAGACGGTGAAACGCTTGGACGCACGAGGACGAAGTCGAGTGAACCGGCGTAGAAGACGATTGGTGAAGGACGCGCGGTGTGGGACGCGCGGATTGTCACCAACGTGACAGGAAATAGAACGCATGTTAGACATGGTTCGATAAATGATAAGTCAAACGGATCTCCCAAAATGTTTTGGGGATACGCCCTTGAGACAAAAGACGTCATATGAGATATGGATCGGAATGGTTCCGAAGTTGTCATTTATACAGATTTGAGGATGTGAGTATATTTCGAAATTTGTTTCGGTTAAATTCGATCCCAAATCTAAAAATTGTTCGTTTGTCTTATATCCTTAAGGAAACTAAAGGGTATTAGTTCTAACGTCCCGACGAAAATGAGATTTTCGTAGCTCGAAGAGATGTCTTCTTAGAGGAGGACTAGATGCGCACAAGTTTGGAACTTGATGTTGTTTCTCTCTATGTGGGCTGGTGGGAGTAGAATAAATCTCGAAAGAGTTCGAGATCTGGAAAATAAACATTGTACCGATGAAAGTTGACACGACTTCATCAAGAGTTGATTCGATAGATCGAGTAGGCTATATCATAAGTCGGTAACTACGGATTTATCGTTGCTAATGATGATAGATCGAAATCATATGGTGATTCGATATCCTACAAGGATGCTATGAAAAGTAACGGTTCCACATGGCAAGGTGTCTTGAAATCTGAGATTCGATCCGTGTAAATTATCAAGTTTAGAACTTGATTTCATTACTTTCAGGATTAGACCCGTGAAATGTCAATGGGTTTTCAAGATGAGAACTGACACGGATAGGAATACGCATATAACAAAGTGAGGCTAGTATCGAAAAGTTTCAAGTATTTCATAGTCGGACTATGAAGAAACGTTTTCGCATATTGCCATGCTTTCACATTCTCGAAATTCTGCTTGTCATGGTTGCGTATTATGAATACGTGATATGGAAAAATGGATGTCAAAACTGAATTTCTTGACAGAAATATTATGAAAGGATGTGTACTTGACACAAACTTACGGTTTTGTCGATTCATAAGAATCGAGAATATAATATGCACACTTTAACGATCCATATGATGGATTAGCGAAAGCTTCTCGGAATTGGAATATTTGTTTTGACGAAGTTATAAACTATTATAACATTGTCGGAATGAATGAAAACTTTGTGTACACATGAAGGTTAGTGGGAGCCGCGTTATATTTCTTGTAACGACAAAGAATTTAGGCGAGACCGCTTATGAATTAAGCGTGAAGATCTTTTGGATAGATCTAAGAAGTTCCTCGTTCTAGATTATAGCACGTATATCAACATAATGTTGAAAATGGTTTTCAACATATAACTCCTTGGAGGAGTTAAATCGAAATGTCGAATGGCAGAAACTTTCTACAGCTCGATGTGAGACATCAATCAAGGCGAAAAGTAATAATATGATGCTTTACATTTGATGTGAGGATCTATTATATCTGCCATGACATGTATGTGGCTATACGTCGTACACATAAAGCGTCTAATTCACCGTCAATAAAATCCAAGGGAATCACACGAGTTTGAATGTAATGTGATTACATGAGACTAATTCTTGTGAATGTATAATGGTTATACATATATATATACATAATGGTTATGTATATTTAAACCCATCGGAATTTGTATTGATAACGGTGAAGTTTATCCTTGAATACTTTGCGAAAGAATTCATGATTTTATTTTATCTATAATGGTGTGGAGGACGTGTTGGTTATAAAGAGTTATAACAACAACAGTTTCCAAATATTTAGCACGTCCAAATATGCAGCACGACTTTCGATCACAAAGTGTGTACATGTTTTGCTTAAACGAAAACACGGTTATGTGGAAATGTTCCACACGACCAATAGTTTATGATTCTATTTACGGAGGCGAGTATATTGCGGTTATTAATCGCAAAAGGAAGCAGTGTGGATCAAGGATACATGACCAAACTCGAGTAGTCACGAGTTATCGTGAAACGCAATAGTACAAGCCAAAAATGCCGAGGTCACAACCAATTCTAGCCAATACTCAAAAAATTTCATTTGATCCATGAAATTTTGTGAAAAGATGTGATCGTAGGTATTGGAAATGTTCCAAAACTGATGAAGATTAACACTAGTAGCAACGTGCGGACCCGTTTACAAAACCGCTCTCTCTAGTCGCGTGTGACTGTCATGCGATGACTATGGGTATGAGATACCTAGAGGAGGAAGAAGAGAGTAGAGTGTAGTTATCTAATACGATAGTCCTCGCAGGTTGTGGTATGGAGATACCCATAGGTAAACGTTGTATCACCCAAATACTTAATCCATATGAATGCATCCCTTTAAAAAATTTGTTTACTTAAATTAATATGCATTCACCTTATATGAAAACTGTGTGCGGGTTGTGTAATATGATTATTATATGAACCCTGATTTGAACTTGTGTGGATGTCGGCATAATACGTGATTATGTGCAGCGAAACCGTCACACTAAAGTTTCATTTCTAAACAACCCTAGTCATGGTTCAGTTTGTTTAAGAGAGAAGCACATCTATTGTCAGATAATAAACTGAACGTGTACACTAGTACGTTAGCCGAGGAGATGATTATGTTTTGCTAATCATAAGACAAAGGTGTTTGTCGAATCGGGAACGTAGATATATGCTAGGTGACATATATTGGATATGACCGAAGCCGCGAGATCATGACATGGTTTAGTCATTATAGATGGACTCGTGACGAGTAGGATATTAGGTTCTTCACACTTGAGGGGACCATTGATTGCGTTACGTGCGTAACACAATGATTTGATATGACCTTACGCTCACCGTAATAGGGAGTCAAAACGGTCATCATTGGGTATTGTCCGAAACACGGAATTCAATGTGAGTCTCCAAGATAGGAATTGTTTATTCCGAAAGGAAGAGATATCTCTTAGGCCACTCGATGAATTGATTAACGAAAACTACGGCCGTAGTCAATGATATTAATGGTTAATATCGATTGAAATTGTTAACTCAGTTCGGAATCGAGGAATAAGTATGGTTAATATCGATTGAAAACTACGGCCGTAGTCAATGAGATGTGCATAGCTTGGTATTTTGATACGCGGGCTATATTCTCTAAAATCGTGCATATTGGATATGCATGAGTACCTTCTAGGTAGGTCCGAAATTGAGTGGGGGACTCAAGGAAATACAGTTTCGGATCAACCGTAAAAATGTACACAAGGATGAACGAATGTAAGCGTACATTCGTGGTCATAATTTTCAGTAGGAAAATCCAATTTGAATGGTTCAAATTGGGTTAGATAGATAATAAGATAATCTATAACTTTCATGTAGAAATATAATTCATATGAACGAAGTATCAGTGTCGTTTTTATGAAATACCGAAAAGGTGCAACAGTATGACATACAGTTAGTAAAACTGTCATAACTTTTGCATACGAACTCCAATTGGGATAGGCCAAATTGGGTTGGATAGATAATAATATTATCTACAACTTTCGTGAAGGTTACTTTTCTGTCAGAAGAATTTACCAATTTCGTATGGACAGAATACTGAACAGGTTCATGCAGTTTTCTGTGTGAAAGGGTGTATATTGGATATACATGTCTTTTGGCCCATCCTAATCCTATGTGATATAAATAGGATATTTCTCTCTCCTCTAATTATGGTTCATTCAGTCCAATCCATTCTAATCAATAGAATTATCCAGAATATTGAGAGCCATCTTTCTTAGAGCGAAAGAGTGCGAAGAGAGAAAACAGAGAAAAATGAGTTTTTCTCGCTGTAGAGAATCAATCAATTGAGCAAGTTCGCCGGTGCTTCGTCTAGGCAGTTGCACCCGTGACCAACGTCTTCCGACTCAAGGTGGATACACGTAGAGGAGCGACACGTGTGGCTCTCCGATTGTGATCGAACCGGAAGAACAAGGAACGTCAACGAGAGTGAAAGGTTGTGGAAGCGTGTGGACGTGGGACACACGAAGACAACCGGAGGCGTGTCAAGACGGTAGGAGACGTGTGGTATGGGACGCACGGGCTAGTCACCAACGTGACACAGGAGAAAGAAGGAATAGCGATCAACCCTTCGAGTGCAATCAATTTTGTACCTGTATGAATCTATCCTTCTATTGCATCGTACCCTCAAAGTCATGGCGTGATCCTGGATTTTTGGAACCGGACCGGGCCTTCATGTCCGCTGCGCGGGCCCGGGGACGGGAAGAATTCCCTTCACGTTGCCCCTTATCTGACTGCCCAAATCTTATCCAGGCTCGGCACCGATGACCACAATCATCAAGGAAGCAGAAATCACTGGTGTCTATCGCCCAGTAGGCCCATCTCCATCATCTCGCGTCCCAGACCTCTTTCAGCAAAATATAGGGTTTGCGATGAAATTTGAGCAAAATGTTGGGGGGTTTAGGCATATTTTCAGAACAACATGTTTTTTCAGCAAAGTACAAGGTTTTATGTAAATTTCCAGCAAAATTCAGGGGGTTTTGAGTAATATTTCAGAAATTGCAGGGGTACGTTCAACAAAATGCAGGGATTTCAGCAAACAATTACCGAAATACAGAGGTCTTTCAGTAAAATAAAGCGAATTCATCGAAATTTGAGCAAAATTGAGGGATTTTTTTATAAAAAAAAAAAAGGAAGAAACATTCATGTTTTTTCAGCAAAATATAGGTTTTTCGATGAAATTTCAGCAAAACATAGGGTTTTCAAAGAAAATTCAGCAACATATCGGGTTTTCAACAAAACATAGATTGAATTGGTCTAATTTAAACCGTTTCAATTTTTCTGTACATTCGTAAAAACCATGAATTGGTCTAATTTAAACCGTTTCATTAAAATAGGAAAAATAATTGTATTTATATTTATATAATATAATATTTATATATTAATTAATATTATATTATATTATATATTATTATTACATGGATAAAATAAAATATTAATACTTTTTTATCAATTTTAATGAAATACTATTTTTATATTTTCAAAAATAAAATTCCAAAATTGTGTAAACAACCAAACAAAAAATTATAATTTCCAGCATTTTATAATTTGGACATTCAAACGAACTGTGGAATTGGGAATTACTAATTCCAGAACTTTTTACTCCTCCACCTTATAATCCGATTCCACTTACTAATTCTATTTGCCCAACGGCCCCTAAGATAGTAAGAATTTGATGCGTGGATAACTTGAAACAATGTAATTTTCATCAGAACTAAAGGATACCTCGAGTGTAGTCCCTCCACTAATCATTTTTACATTAAAGTTTGAAAGTATTAATCTAATTCAAAAAATAACAATTCAGTGCATATTTAACCGAATTTAAAGAAAAAACAGTTATATTTGTGTACTAAGAAAGTTTGTGATACAATTAAAAATAGATTAGCTTCTGAAAAAAACAATTATCGTTACTCGTTTTGATTGCCATTGTGCTATTGAAAGAAAAGAAAATATGGATGCGTCTTTCTGAAGTAGTTCCATCATCACCAAATAGATTAGCTTCTGAATTTTGTTGGTTCACATAATGCACTCCAAAGTCCAAACGGCCCCTATGCTATTCCATAAAACAATTATCACGATTTATATAAATAAAAATAGGGGTGTTTTCGTGAACACAAAATAAACAAGGACCTTTTCGGGATATTTAGCGTTGACTAAACAACCCGCGTCATCAAATGTG
The DNA here is from genome assembly GCA_946800325.1 of Luzula sylvatica. Lineage (NCBI taxonomy): Eukaryota > Viridiplantae > Streptophyta > Magnoliopsida > Poales > Juncaceae > Luzula > Luzula sylvatica. The sequence goes on from OX326961.1 coordinate 2,947,304, forward strand.
ATCCCATAGATACAACCTAGTTCATCATATGAAACATTTGATCTCCAATAACCCCTATTAATTCATTAAATTAATATCATTATTAAATTATTAATTAAGTTATATTACTATAGAATTAACTATAAATCATGCATTTTTTTAATGCAATAAATAATACTTAAGCTCTTTCAGCCCTTTAATCCCATAATAAAACAGTTTGATCGAGAGATCCAGAAATTTAAAAAACTTTGTTCATACATTGATATGGATACAATCTGTAAAAAATGAAAATTTGTGATTATATAGGATTTATTTGCGTACAATGGTGGAAATAATTTTTTTAAACGGGATAAAATGTAAAGTACCTGGCATAGTGCCCTTTCAAGTCAACACCATATTTCTTTCTATCAAATACCAAATTGATTTTAAATAACCAAAATAATAATATTTAAGGAGAAATAAATTAATGGAAAGAAATTAAGAGAGATTTACAGATAATTTTGAATCCTGTAAAGTCGGATTGATTTGACTTGCAGTAACCAACAAATTAGTCGCCTTGCTATTCCCTGTTGCTACGAAAATATAGCGAACTTTTTATACCATTATGTTAACACAAAATTGATTAAATCTACACACTGAAAAGTTAATAAATTACTAAAATTAGACATACGTAATCTCTGAAAACCAAACCCTATTCCATGCTCTGATTACTTTGTTCTTCAACTTCATAAGAAGGCATGCTAATCTCAAATTAATGACATAAACATGCAGATAGGTGACTAAAGGAAGAAAAATGTGTCGTACCGAGGGACTTTTCGCAAAATTTCGTGTGAGTTTCGGGCTGATCCTTCACCAGTTGAAATCCATGCTGCCTTAAACCCTAAATAATATATTGTCAAATAAATTAAAATAAAGATTAAACATTACTATTTACAGAAATAAAATAATGTGTCGTACCAAGGTTTCTAAATTTAGAAAACCAGTGCAAAAATTCTGGGTAAAATTTCAAACAGGCTTTATAATTTATATCATCCACAAATAATCGCAAAAGGCACTATCATTCACACAAGTCGCGAGATTTTCAAATTCTAACCCAAATTAGTACTAAGAGTCCTCGGACCCATAGAAAAGGAATATTTTTCATCTAGCCCTAAAGGAATTATTATTATTATTATTATTCCAAAGATATCAAAAGAATGCATCAATTAAAGACTATAATTTTTTGTTTATACCCTTCTTATGCTTTCATGGTGTTTTCTTGGTACTCATCAATAACAAATTGGTACAGATAATTATTAGTCTCTACTACTCACCAAAGAATGGTACAATGAATTCTTCGTGCATAAAAAAGTTTTTGGAATTTCGGTCTTGGAACCTTCCAGCGCAAACTTCTCTCTTATCTGATAAAATTGAAAAAATACAATTCAAATAATTTAACTAATATATATATATTTAGAAAATAAAATAAATAAATAAATAATGATCTCATAAGTTGTATTAGGGGCGGGTCGACCCAAAAAAGAGCCGACCCAACAGTTATGGGGGCGGGCAGACCCAATAAGAACCGACCCAACAGTGTTATAGGGGCGGGCGGACCCAATAATAACTCATTTGTAGGGGCGGCCTGACACTAAAAAACAATTGTGTTGTAGTGTATGATAAAAACCAGAGATTAAATCTGGAATGACAAAACTCAACATTTCAGTTGAATCAAATAATTTTAGCCTCCCTTGAGAATAATAAAGAATCAAATCACGTTACAAGTATCAGCGAAATTTTGTCGAACATCTTATCTTCATGAGGTTTTTGCTTGAAATTAGTTATACTCTAAATATGATACCGAAAACGACTATATGAGACTTAATTAAGTTGCGAGGATTAGTTAATATGATGTGAATAAATTAAAAAGTTCGATTCTTTTAAATAAACGTACCACACAAGTATGCTTACCGAATACGTCTAATCTCAACAACATACCCACAAGTATTCGAGAGGGTTAGTTAATTAAAACTTATCAGTTTTTTGAGCAAATTGATTAAATTAATCAATTATTCACAAATGATTACTATATTAGGTCTAATTATTTTTTCAGTGTAAATTAGTTCGGGGCAAATTTGCAGGATTGAGGATGATTTGGTGTTCATAAAAGAAACAAATTAATGATTATAAACTATATTTGAGAATGACGAGAACATAAATAGTAAGTGCTTGATTTGAGAATCTACAAAATATAGTGGTAGTTTCATAGAGAAATTTAATCGAATACCTTGTCTTCAACATGTTTTGGCTTGATCTCGAATTAGTGAAGACATATTTCTCTAGAAAAAGCTTCAAACCTCCACAAGCTTCAATCCTCAAGTGTATGAATCTGTCAAATATACTAGTGATTAATTCAAAATGTCGCAAATATATCCATGAAATTTGTAAATTAATTGAAAGTGTTGGAAGCATTACCCAAGCAGGGAGAACTATCCTCTGTTCCTATTGGGGAGATGAACTTTGTGGAGCAGAAAAGTGAAAGGACGAGAAGAGAGTAGGTCGGATTGATGAGAAAGCGAAGAAGAATGAAGCGCCGAGAAGTTTGCACTGTCGAGATGAGAGTGAGAAGCACAAGGAGGGGTTGAAGGAGAAAATCCTCTGAAAAAACGTGGAGAGAATAGAGAGAGGGGCGTGAAGAGCGTTGTTGGGTGTGTGGTAGCGCGGCTCTTCATCTTCTTCCGCGAAGAGGATGGTCTGGCGAGGTCCATTGATAAGAGAAGAGGCATGAGTGCCCTTGGAAATTTGAGAGAAAGGCGGGATGAGGGAGAAAGGTGTCTTTAGTGGGTATTAAAGAAATGATTAATGAATGAATAGGGGGTGAAGTAAAGGCGTCAAGTAAATGATTAATGATCAAAAATATTAAATATGATGTGGCACTCTGAGAAAATAAAAAAATGTTTGCAAAATGTATTTGTAGAAATTTGTAAATTAATTGAAAGTGTTGGAAGCATTACCAAAGCAGGGAGAACTATCCTCTGATCTTATTGGGGAGATGAACTTTGTGGAGCAGAAAAGTGAAAGGACGAGAAGAGAGTAGGTCGGATTGATGAGAAAGCGAAGAAGAATGAAGCGCCGAGAAGTTTGCACTGTCGAGATGAGAGTGAGAAGCACAAGGAGGGGTTGAAGGAGAAAACCCTCTGAAAAAACGTGGAGAGAATATAGAGAGGGGCGTGAAGAGCGTTGTTGGGCGTGTGGTAGCGCGGCTCTTCATCTTCATCCGCGAAGAGGATGGTCTGGCGAGGTCCATTGATAAGAGAAGAGGCATGAGTGCCCATGAAAATTTGAGAGAAATGCGGGATGAGGGAGAAAGGTGTCTTTAATAGGTATTAAATGCAGGATTAATGAATGAATAGGGGTGAAGTAAAGGCGTCAAGTAAAGGATTAATGATCAAAAATATTAAATTAGTGGGTAATGATATGACGTTGCACTCTGAGAAAATAAAAAAAAATGTTTGCAAAATGTATTAGTAGAAATTTGTAAATTAATTGAAAGTGTTGGAAGCATTACCAAAGTTGGGAGAACTATCCTCTGATCCTATTGGAGAGATGAACTTTGTGGAGCAGAAAAGTGAAAGGACGAGAAGAGAGTAGGTCAGATTGATGATAAAATGAAGAAGAATGAAGCGCCGAGAAGTTTGCACTGTCGAGATGAGAGTGAGAAGCACAAGGAGGGGTTGAAGGAGAAAACCCTCTGAAAAAACATGGAGAGAATAGAGAGAGGGGCGTGAAGAGCGTTGTTGGGCGTGTGGTAGCGCGGCTCTTCATCTTCATCCGCGAAGAGGATGGTCTGGCGAGGTCCATTGATAAGAGAAGAGGCATGAATGCCCTTGGAAATTTGAGAGAAAGGCGGGATGAGGGAGAAAGGTGTCTTTAGTGGGTATTAAAGGCAGGATTAATGAATGAATAGAGGTGAAGTAAATGCGTCAAGTAAAGGATTAATGATCAAAAATATTAAATTAGTGGGTAATGATATGACGTGGCACTCTGAGAAAATAAAAAAATGTTTGCAAAATGTATTAGTAGGATTAATTGATGATTAATTAACATGATCATTAACAAAAGTACATTCGATTAACAGTTAATTAATATTAATTAAGAATTGTTAATGTATATGTATTTTAATTATATATTAATTAATTGTTAATTGAATGTATTTTTGCTAATGACCATGCTAATTAATCACCAATTAAGAATATAAAGGATGTTGTGGGGAAATATGGAGGTACAGTATATGGCCTCTTTTGTTAACTACGTTACCCACTACCCAGGTTGTAGACATGTACCCATCTCTCCAATTTGCAGGATTGATGGTAGCGTGCATCAACCCTTGTTTGTAATATGTAATAGGACTTGAGTATGTATCATCAATATTACTTTATTAATATGATATTTGTATTTTTTTTTATTAATATAATATTTATGAAAAAAAAACAACATGTCGCATACAATATTATATCTTATGTATAAATTTAACAACATTATCCTTCTCTGGTCAAGTCACATCACCAAAACTTTCTGGACCGTCTGATCAAGCGGTAAAATTTAACTCGATCATGACCGTCCATTTCTGAATGGACTCCGTTTTTGTAGGCTGGAGTTATTTTCGTGTATGGGTCTATCATGGACCGAGTTCATGGACCTTTGCCATGTATAAGACCCTTTCTCCCTTCTCTTCTCATTATTTTTCGTTCGCTCGACAGTACCTCGCGATGGCGACCGAGAAGGTGATTCTAGGGTTTCGCCGGTCCGAGCTCTGCAGCAAATGAGTTCCAACGATCTCAACTTTCCAAACTCAACCAAAAACCAGCCGGATGTGACGCTATCTTTTACCTTCCCTGAGACGGGTTGAATCGCCTTTGTGTTTGTTCGTTCGCGTTAACAAAAACCCTAGATCCAGTCGTGCATCTGACGATTTTTTCTCTTGCCACGATTGTACAAGATCTCACTATTATCGATATAACTATTAGGTATGAATTTTAACCTCTGAGTTTCATTTTAAGTTACGGTTCAGATTTTTTTTAGTCAATTAGTTCTTAATTATTTTTCTAATTCCTAAATAAGTGATTTCGTTGTTCGATTTAGGGTTTTCGTTGTGAATAGTGCATTTTGCAGCTTGCTCATTGCTGTGCAATTTCACGAGGCATGCGCTCTGGTACTGGTGTGGGTCCCTATTGTTCTTCTTCATTTTCATTTGTGACATATTGATCCGGTTAAGGTTTAATTATGCATTTTTTTCTTATCAATTAGTTAATTTGACTGAAAATCAGTTTTTTGGTGTTTATTTTTTTTCAGGAACACTATTTTGATTTCCTAAAAAATATTTTCTTCGTGCAGATGTTTCATTGGCTGGCAACAATGCTTTACGTGTATGATGGACTGATGACATAGTAAAGATAATTCTTGCAATTTGTGTGTCTCCATTTGATGGTATAGAACCATTCAGAAAATCTCTGATGTTGCGAAATGACTTTTCGTTGCGTAATTCGTGGGCTTTCATAACATGTCCCATGGGTACGAAAAGACTTATTATTTCTTAAATTATTCATGATAATGCAGGAACTTTTATGAATATTTCTCTTTTCTCGGATGTGGCAGAACTTTCTGTCTCGATGGAGTTCATAGTACTCGAATCTTCCTATCTTGCATCCATTGAGGAGATTGTGAAGAGAAGTTGAAGCGCTTTGATCTGTGGTGGCTTTATTGCAATATAAACCAGATTTAGCAATCGAATTATATTTTGTTCTCGTTTACAGTTTTCAGTAGGCGGGGTTGTGCGGATCCTCTTTCGTTCCCGTTTGCAATTTTGAGTAGGCGGGGTTGTGCCGATCCTCTTTCGTTCTCGTTTGAACTTTTCAGTAGGCGGGATTGTGCCGATCCTCTTTCGTTCCCGTTTACAGTTTCGAGTAGGCGGGGTTGTGCCGATCCTCTTTAGAAAACCAAAACAAAATATCAACGCATAAAAAAAATATTAAATATTAACATGATCATAATTTTCACCATGCATGAAAGCAAAATATACAAATGAACTAGCACTACCAATTGAAACAAACAATTTTAGACCGCGATGAACAAAACCAAAACAACATATAGCTATGTTATAAAAAAGAAAGCTTAAATAATAAAACTACAACAAATATAATCATGAATGCCAACAAAATATACAAATGAACATGAAATACAAGTACAAAACACGATTATAAGTACAAAATCAAAACACGAAAATATAACTGTAAACACGAAGACAAACACAAATATGTTCATGAACTACGAACTAGGAATCATCAATTAATAGAAATATCTATCTTAATTGAAAGAGTGAAACAAGATTATGAAAATACAAACACAAATATACATTACATCACAAATATATATGCATAGTTGAAATAGATACGAAATTGTTAATATGAAATACCATGACATAATACAAGTACTTTACAGCTGAAATATGAAAAATTAAACAACAAAGCGTCATTGTCACCAAATCATCATCATCTTCATCATCGTTCCCACGATTTTGCCGATGATGTATAAAAAACGAACAAAATTTACAACATGGACTGTTTGAATTGTTCAAGAAATCCGGCTCTTGAGCAATTCAAACGGTACTTGTAGCAAATTTTATACATATCATAATTTACCGAGGCAAACGTACAATACTTGCAAATTTTATGCTCAAATGAAAACGTTCATTCGTTTCGACATATTTAGGGTTTAGGATTTAGGGTTTAGGGTTTTCGTCTTGAATGAAACGAATGAAAACGTTCATTCGTTTCGACATATTTGGTTGCGTAATTTTTTAATAATGAAATTGATTAAGAGTTTGTATTGTTGTAATTTTTATGTTTCTTTCATTATTAAAATTTATGTAATGTTATATGTTTCTTTGGTTACGGAATATTTATGTTTTGTGTATTATATTATTATATTACGTACAATATATTCATAATTTGTTGATATCATGTGTGCAATCAACATATATGATATATTTATTTAAATTTAAGAAATTATACTAAGATGCAACATCAAATAAAAAATGAAATATCCAAGAAAAAAGACAAAAAAACAAAATAAATTAAAGAAATAACGTATCACAAAAAAATAGTTCCAAAATCGAGAACACCCCCACAACTTCCGCACAATTGCACGGTGGAAAAAAACTAGTTACAAGAAAAGTTAAAATATATGAAATATTATTTTACATAGCATAAATCTAATTTCTAAATAAAAAAACACATGTCAAAATCACTAGAAAAGTTAAAATATATGAAATATAAAGAATAAAAAGTGACGTCCAATCCCATCATTTTTGTCTCATTTCCCAGTAACTTGCTTCAACTCATCTTCTTCCCTCTTCATTCGTGCCATTAAAAAAATCTCAAAAACTCATCTTCAAAACTCGGCTCCATGATCTTTTCTTCCATGATCTTAACTCGGACACCATATATGCTACACGGACCATTTCTTTTGCAACAAAAAAAAGGGATTCGGCAACTCGGCTCGGGACTGGCCGAGTACGAGTTGACTCGACCGATATTAAGAATCATGAGAAAGAGAAATAATATAATTGATATTTCACTAAATAGAAAATTATTTACCAAATTTTCTTGAGTGTTTTTTATATTTATTGGGTACACCCAAATTGTACCCAATAATACACAAAATTAATATTTTTTTAATAAAATTAATTATATATTTTAAAAAAATATTTATTAAAAAAAATATTCATCAAATGACAATAAATATCTTTGTAATAAATAATTTTAAATAAATAATATTAAAATAATGTTAAATATATCTTGATTAAAATCAACTGAACGATGCAAAAACCGAACGAATGAAATGACATAAAATCAACTGAACGACACGAAAACCGAACAAACAATCCAACGACTCGAAAACGTAATAACAATTTATTAAAATATATCTTGATTTTCTTAATATTCATTAAAAATTATTTAAATATATAATTAATTTTCTTAAAAAAAAAATATATTAATTGTGTGTATTATTGGATACAATTTGGGTGTACCAATAAATAACATTTGGGTGAACTGAAAATTCGGAGTCTCAGAGTCCGAATTTTCTTGAGTGTTTTTTTATATTTATTGGGTATGCCCAAATTGTACCCAATAATACACACAATTAATATTTTTTTTAATAAAATTAATTATAGATTTAAAAAATATATTTATTAAAAAAAATTTCATCGAATGACAATAAATATATTTTTAATAAATATTTGTAATGAATAATATTAAAATTATGTTAAATATATCATGATTAAAATCAAATGAACGATACGAAAACCGAACTGGAAATCCAACTACTCGAAAACGTAATAAAAATTTATTAAAATATATCTTCATTTTATTATTATTCATTAAAAATTATTTAAATATATAATTAATTTTATTAAAAAAAATATTAATTGTGTGTATTATTTGGTACAATTTGGGTGTACCCAAAAAATACAATTTGGGTGAACCTAAAATTCGGACCGAGAGTCCGAATTTTCTTGAGTGATTTTTATATTTATTGGGTACACCCAAATTGTACCCAATAGTACACATAATTCATATTTTTAATAAAATTAATTATATATTTCTTGAGTCCGAATTTTCTTGAGTGATTTTTATATAATTCATATTTCTTTGAAGTTTAATGAATTTGACCGGGAGGGGCCTCCCCCCTCCCCCATTTTTCAAAAATATAATATATTTACTGTACTAAAAGTTTGACCTATATGTAATTGTATGTGCCCTCCCCCCAGATTCATCACTGGTGTCTACGATCTTTAAATATTAAAGAGTGACAGTTGTGCAATTGGTATTTTCTGTTGCATCTGGCGGTGACCACCCGAATTCGAATCTGACCTCCGACATTATTTTTTTTTCCAAAATAAAAAGTGTCTGCAATCTTTAAATATTAAAGAGCCAGAGTTAATTCACGTAGCGCCAAGGGCATAATTGGTATTTTCTGTTGCGTCTGGTGGTAACCACCCGACTACGAATCCAGCCTCCAACATGTTTATCCTATTTCCAAAAACTTATACGGTGTTTTTAATGTTAATATAAAAGAATCAGAGAATATTTACATAGTTCATGTAGAGCCGTTGGTAACGATTGTTGTGTTTGGCAGTGATCCCACGTGTTCGAAACCGGCCAATCACATTTTTGTTTAACAAAAAACAATTCTCTTTATTTTGATAAAACATAATTCATGTTTAACTCATAAAAATACAAAGAAATATTATTTTCACTCCAAAATGAAAAATATAACGTTTGCATTAATATTAATTTTTTATTTATTTCAGTTATTAATATATCCGATTAAACTCAATAGTCAGGCATAGCCAAATATATTTTCCAAAACTTTTCTAAAAATTTCTAAAATATTCAAACCATAATACAAAGTTAAAAATTCGTTATAATAACTCAAAATAGTAAATTCAACGTTAAAAATTATAAAATATCAAATTTCTTCTTCCATGTCAAAGTGTTTGTTAAAAGCTATTAAACTTAAAAATAATACAAAGTTTTCTTACATATACATTTTATTTAATGTAAAATTTGATTTCATCACCGTACAAAACAGTAGTTATGTTCCTTTAATATTTAAATTGTTTCGTAAAAAAGAAAATAATATAACAAAAAGTTGGCAAACTTTCGGTTACTTGTTGATGAGAGAGCCAAAAAGTTTTACCTATGTTACAAAAATACTTCTGAAATGCATAAAGAATTCTGGGATACGGATATCCGATACAGATACGAATGCAATACGACTCGGATATGTATCAGATACACAACACGAAATATCCGATTATTTTAATATTTTTTCTCTTTGAATACGTTCCGAATACTTCATGATACTACTGAGTTACGACCATGATACTACTAGGATAATTCTTTCAGGATTCTTCGTCCCATTACATATTTCGATCCATGAATTTTTATATAGAAATATATAGGATATTACGAGGATAGTTTTAAAATTCGATTTATAATATGCTTCTAGAATAAATTTATTATACTTCTATGCTTGTCTTTTTTGTCATGATATTTAATTTAGAAATATTTTTAACGTAATATTTAATTAATTTATTATTTTTAATATATGAAAATAATAATTATATGGCCGTAATTTAATCGTGGATTTTTTTGAAATTGTTCTATCGTCGTATTCGTACCATATCCGTGCAACATAGTTAGTTTATCAATTGATAGGCTTTCGTTGTATATTTCGCAATTGTCGATTTTAAAAATCTATGGTCGGAGGACGGAGGTGATAATTTGTTTTTTGAAGTGAAACATAATTCATGAATCATGGATATTCCAGGTTTTATTTTTTATTTGTGATACCATTGGGACCGAGGTGATAGTTGGAAGTAAATTTTGGAATGACGCCGAAGCTTAAAAAATTGTGTGAGACCAAGACTACCAATTTTTGAATTTGATAGTCTTTGGTGTGATCTTTTACCAAACCACTAGCAATAGCCCGCGCAACAATTGCGCGGGACTTCATGACTTTTTTTATATTTTTTGGTATAATTTGTTTAAATAGAATTTGCGCAGGTACGTTTAAACTCAATTCTATAATCATGATATGTTTGCAAATATATTAATGTCAATAAATGCATTATAATTAATAAATGTTCATGAAATCTGTCTATCATAGATATATGCATTATAATTAATAAGGGTCTATGAAATTGGTTCATTATTACAAATTCACACAAAATAAATAAAATATAACATGTTATAATTCAAACCAAATTAAAATTTCAAAACAAATAATAAAAAATCTTGAATAATACACATAAAACCAAAATATATATTTAAAATCTTATCCATTAACATAAAAAAATATTATTTTTAAAAAATGAAACCAATAATATCCATGTTTCATGAATTATGTTTCACTTCAAAAAAAAAAAAAAACTATAACAAAAAGTCAACTCATATTGTATCGTATACCGTATGATATGTTGATTATAATTTGATTTCAATCGGATGCTATACCGGTTTTTATTTTTAATATTAAAATATATTAAGACTATACCGGAATCATATCGGGTCATATCAGCGATCGATAATCGATTTTTATACCGGAATCATATCGGGTCATATCAAGACTATACCGGTTTTTATTTTTAATATTAAATATATTATATATTAAATAATTTTTTATAACATTTATTTATATTAAATATCTAAAATTAATTGAAAAATCCACATGATTAATATTGAAAATTCAACAATACGAAATAAATCTCAAGTTCATTGAGAAATAATGGGCCGGGTCGAAGTTAATAATATTAAAGAAAATGGTGACCCAAGTCCAAACCGGTTCATATCGATCCATATATTGGACGACTTATTTACTCAATTGATATGAGACATATCGTAATGGTTATGAACCGATTAGCGATATGAAATCGACGTACTATTGATATAAACCGATATTTACATCACTGATTACTAATTATCGTTTGATATGAATTGTGTTGTGCCTATTATATTGTATGTTGTTTTCGAAAATAAAAATATTACAATCAGTGGAAGATCTATTAAACGACTAGGGGGCAGTTCCAGATTTTTGAGCTGTAGTATGTATATGTGATTATACTAGAGTATTTTACAATAAAATTGAGAAATTATGTACTACCGTTCCCCAATTGTTTTTGAAAATTTCCCACAACAGTCTCTCTAGATTATCATCCCTGATTGATACGGAGCAAGATCGTCCACTGATTACAATATACATGTTACATGTACTCTTGCATGTCTATTAACATCAAATGAACCGTTCAGATTTATTAGTAAAAAAATATAATGACAGTAATAGTTTGAACTAGACTTTTTAATGAACTGACACTGACACGTGTCAAAAATCTCAATTGAATTGTATATGAGATATAAACTAGCGATACTCTCGCGCAATTTTTTTATTTTGTATATGAGATATAAATCCTACGAAATTTCAAAATTGAACAAATTAAAAAAATAATAATAAAAAAAAAGTCAATGTGACGAATACAAGGCATGTCACGTGGCAACTCTCGCAGCCTCTGCGAAATCTCAAATTAAAACAATTTGAAAAAAAAATTAAAAAAAAGACAAGCGGACACAAAAACTTGCCACGTTGCACAGCTCCTCACCGCCCTTTAGAATTACAAAAAAAATGAGTGACGTGGCCGAATGGCTGGGCTGCATATCCCGTTGCATTAGAAGTCTTTTAAGATAACTAGACTAGGTAATCTAAAAACCCCAGCCCAAAAATTGACCTGAACTATAATAAATGGGCTAATATTCATTAAATTGTAAGTAAATAATGGCCCATCTTCCATGCTGTTAGTGTTTTTTTTGGTATTCAAAAGCAACAAGAGAATAATGGAATCCATTATATTGATAGTTTTAAACTCAAGTTCGTTTCTCCAAATATTTAGATTCATAACTTTGCAACAATCAGAAGTACTCACAATGAGATTGGGTGGGGGACTCGAGCCCTATCTAACTTTCTTCAAAAAAAAAATACTCACAACAGTCAATGCAAAGAATATATAAGGTTGACATATAAGAACAAATAAGATTCAATAGTCATTTTATTAACACAATTATATTACATAAAATGAGGGTATTACATAAAGAGGGAAACATTCTAATATTAGAACTAACTCATTTAATTAACATGATAATTAACATTAATTTGAATTAACATTTATAGAGTTACCATCCATCTGAATTGACAATTCGAAATTAATATTTAAAAATTATTAATTCAACGTTCCTTGTTAATTGGGTTAAATTAAAAAATTGAGGATGTATCGTTGAAATTTGGTGACAAAGTATAATTTTTCTTACATAAAATGAGGATGATTGTTAACTCCGTATCAGAAAATAAGCAAATTGTCTTACTACATAATACATACACAATTGTACTCTTGCTACAGAATAAAACTGGTCGATTTGAAACTGTCGTGTATCTAATTCCAACAAAATATCGAACTCTCGATAGAAGGCAGTCAGAAAAGAAAGTTCTGCAAGAAAAATAAATAGATGACTCTGCCTAGTATTATAAATTCATAACTGATCACGACACTGAAATTATTTTATTAAGTTTCGAATACATAGTTCCTTAATTCAAAATAAGACATACATTAACATTTATTCTTTTACGGAAATACGACACAATTTAATGAAAAGAAGGCAGAAGAACAAACTCCAAACTTTTATTCTCTAGCGAAAGACAGAACAACAACGAAGCAGACAATATCAAACTTTTATTCTCCGGCAAAACACAAAGCCGGCTAAGAAACAATTAAGTACCGAAACACAAGCCCACTTATTACTGCGTATTTTGGCCGTACAACAAAGCAGGAGCGGAGTAAATCTTGCCTTCATCATAATCATACACGAAGGTCAATGGAGCACCAACCCAATTATCTTCTTCTTTGGGGACAGGGTAAAGAAGCATATTACACTTATCGTTCGGCGAATGGTCGACGTAAACACTACAATCATCAGTACTGAAATTTAATGGGTCTGTGTTAACATCATCAGTCGTTGCTGCTGCCCATGATATTGAATAAATGCCACAATCTGTGGTTGTGTTTTGCGCGTGAGTGTAATTCTTGCCGTCTTCGGTACATGATACTCTTACCGCAGCACCTGCCAAATGTAAATCATGTTATGAAACGCAAATGTAGTTAGTTCATTGTCATGACAGGTTCACAATATTCTTTTTTTCCATGCCAGACGCAATGCAGAAAAAATTAAACATTTGAAAATCAGGTTCAAATATAGTAAATATACGACTTCTCATATTATATATATTTAACCACTTATTACTTATTTGGCATGCATAATGATCCATGTTATCCAATAAATATGTCATTAATCAAATTTATGTCTTAACATCACGGATTTTAGTGCATGTATATTCGTCACAGAAAAAACAAAAAACCGTCAATAAAAGTTTCGGCTGGAGGCATAGTCAATCCAAGAGACTTTTAGCATCACAATGTCAGTTGCGATTAATCACTGACGTTGATCCTATCATATACAGTATCATCATAGTCAATCCAAGAGACTTTTAGCATCACAATGTTTGCGAGTGTATCATTTTTTATTTTACCACCGTTGAAATTGCAGTCTCTTGTGTTGTTTATTTAATGAATAATAAACTTGAAGTAATTAAAAATAAAATATTTTAGTCTTACTTTTGTTATCGAAGTTTATAATTATGAATGTAATACACATTAACATAAGTTTATAACGGTGATGAAAAAATCAAACCTGATATAGGAGTTGTAGTGTTCGCACAAATTATTGGACCTACACCAAACCGAGCAAAGGGCCCTCTTCTTGTGCATTCCCATGATTTACACCAGACAACACCTTGTATGATATCGTCTCCGCTAACTATCGATGGAGTTAGGCCCAGAAACAAGGCTACGAGTGAAAGCACGACCACGCGGTTAAAACTCACCATCCTTGATTAAGTTGCTGCTAGGTGATTTGTGTTGAGTTGGTTTGTATGGAGGTCATCAAACTGGTGCTATTTATAGGGGCGTAAGACAGGTAAACGGGATTTTCATGGATTTATTTTATTGTTAGGAGTGCTTAGAGATCTCGTTCTCAGATCCATGAAATTCGGTCATGACTAATTTTAGTAGAAAACAAACATTTATCAGAAAGAAATATTACTTTGAACAATTAATTATTGATGACTCGTTCAATTAGAAATAAATGAATGAGAATTCTAAAAAACCAAGTAACTTTTCTGAAAATTTCAAAAGAACTCTTATAAAAGGATTAAATTAAGATTGGATATTGTTAAAAATATTGGACCAAAATATCAGTAAACCTGTTTTGATATTCTTTATAATTTAAAATATTTTCATTAATATTTTTTTAACATATACTAATTAAAACAACAAAAACAATACTAAATGTTATATTTATATAATTTAATACTCCATAATCACATATATTTAAATGCAAAACTAACGTCAAATAATAAAACTAGATGTCCATCAATTTTTGCTCCATTAAGTAATAATGCATTAGTGAAATGAAACTTAAGACTGTAGAGGATGAGGTTTGACTTGGTTCTAACTTAATTATCCCAAGATATGATTCCAAATTCACAAAATATTATTAGATGAAAAGCAAGATCATTTTTTAACAAAAAAATATGTACCATGTAAAGCAAGATTGTATTAAAATAAAGGTAATAAATACGTAAATTTCACTACACTTAATGGTAATTGAAATAATACATGGATTAAGTCGTAATTCAATTGAGAGAGATGCTAGTGCATTCCGGAACGCCGCATTGAACCACAACGCATCACGTGGTAAGGTGCAGGGTCAAAAAAAGACATGGTAAAAAATATATATTAGCGACCGTTTTTTAGGAGCAGCATCTATTATTCGGCCAATGTCCCGTATAATTATCATATTCATATTTTTGTAATTGCTTTTATAAATAACAAGAGAATGTTTGTTCAAAGATATAAATAACATATATCTTTTAATACATTGTATTGTAAAAAGAATATAAATAGCAGCATGCATTTTTTTTCCCATAATATAGAAGAGTGTACAAATAATAGTAAAAAAATAAAAATAAAAATAGATATTTAATTCATAGTATAGAAAAAAAAAAAGTATAATGCAAAATATATATATAACAATTAATAACAGATCTTTAATCCCAAGTACAAACAAAAATATAAATGATGGTAAAAAAGTATAAATAACAACGATTTTTTAATTCATAATATGGAAAAAGGTATAGTAAAAATATATAAATAACACGACAACAAATATTTAAATCATAATATAGAAAAAATGTATAAAATAATAGAAAATATGTAAATAATAATAAAAAGGTATAAACAAACCATAAAAAATTTAATTCATAGTATACAAATATCTATAAAATAATGAGTCGTGATAGACATACACCATTTATTTCTCCCTGAGTTGTTGATGTACTGTAAAGGTTGTATGTTAAATCATATGGCCCAATTTTCGTCGGCCCTATTAAGGGATTCGGTATTTTTTGGGTTTAAGGTTGAACACCGCATTTTGAACCGTATGGTTTAACACAGACCCACCCATATATATAAACACAAAACCCTATTTATTTTTCTCTCTCCTCTCATTATCACAGCCGCCGCCGTCTCCTTCCTATCTCTCTCTCTCTCTACAGATCGCGAACGCCAAAAACTCTCCACATATCGCGAATGCCAAAATTGAGATCTGCCATGGCCATTTTTCTCGCATTTCTCGACGACGAAGCTTACTCGCCATGGCCATTTTTCTCGCCTTTCTCGACGACGAAGCTTCCTCGCCAAAAACTTTCCCATTTTTCTCGCTTTTCTCGCCTTTCTCGCCAAAATTGAGATCCGCCATGGCCATTTTTCTCGCCAAAATTGAGATCCGCCAAAAGCCCTCGACGACGAAGCTGGAGCCCTCCACTCCACGACAGCAAATTGGTAAATTTTTAATTATCAGGGTTTGTTTTGCTGTATTATAAATTTCAGGGGCTTTTTCGAAATTTTGCAGGGGCTCCTCCGTAAATTTGTAATTTTCAGGGGCTGTTTTGTAATTTTTCAGGGGCTGTTTTGTAATTTTTTCAGGGGCTGTTCAGTAATTTTTCAGGGGCTGTTTTGTAATTTTTTATTTTCTGTAAATGTCAGGGACGGTTTTGTAAGATTTAATTAAGGAAAAAATTTGTATTATATTAAGGAAATAATTTGTATTATTAAGGAAAATATTTGTATTATTTGAAAATTTTGATAATTAAGCATGAATTTAATTACTTGTCATTTTTGTTGTTAATTATTGTTGTTAATTGCAATGTAATTGTATTTGTTGTTAATTATTGGTAATAAAATCAAATTTGAGTGATATTGTAGTTATTAACTGTTATATACACATTAACTTTTAATTATTGTTAATTACGGATTAACAGTTGAGTGATGTTATAAATGTTAATTGAAGTATTTTTGTAATTGTAATTACCATTTTGTGATTGTTAATTATTGTAAGTACAGATTAACAGTTGAGTGATATTATTTTTGTGATTGCAATTACAGATTAACAGTTAATTATTGTAATTACAAATTGTTTATGGTTAAACACCAAAAGATTATCAAAATTAGCAATTAACGAACAATGAAATCATCAAAATACAATAACATTAAAATTAACAATTAACGTTTAACAACATAATTTACTAATTAACAAGAACTCAAACATTCAAACTCACACAATTCAAAATTCAAACTCAAAATCATTTTCCCTCCAATTAGGTGTTAAATGATAACACATCTGACAGCGGAAGGTTTAACAGTGTGTTATGGTTTAACATGCATGCCAACACATCAAGAGTGTGAGGGGAAATTTGGGGGTGATACAACATTTTCCTAAAATAATATAAAAATAATGCTCATGGGGATTGCATGACCAACTACAGAAATGTTCTAACGAGTCAGTAGTTTAAGAGTAACATAACCAATTGAATCATTGTTTAAGCAGTAGAACCGAGATGGTATTTGATGAACTCTATTACAGACTGACAGGTACAAAAAAAAAACTAGTAAATGGAGAAGGCTTGGTGGTCCTCTATCCATTGGTGCCAATGAGATTCGAACCCACAACCTCTCACAACATAAGATTTTTGTGTCTCACACCCAACCACTGGGCCATTAGCCCATTGACACTGACAGGTACATAATGAATACATCGGTGCCTGTTGAATATAAATGGTAACATAGTGGCACGGGGCGGTTGAATCCGATCAGTACTGACAATTTGAATCCATTGAATTTATTTAAAAGTGATTCGAATTGAGTTCTCAACACGTATCCAATTTGAATCCATTGAATCCAATTACTTGCATAATTAGTTAGTCAACACGTATCCCTTGAGGATCCTCAATGGGTAGCAACAACACCTTAGTTAAACAAGAGTGATAAATTTTTCATAAGCATGATAAGCATTTATAGTATTTTAAGTGCTTTAACATGGGAAACAAAAGTTGACTTTATCTGAAATAAAATTGGGAAATTATTATTTTTTTTATAATAAATTGGGAAATTCTTAAATAACCTCCCATTTTTTTTCAATTAAAAAAAAACTTTTTACCTTTTGATTTTTTCAAAAAAAAAAAAACCTCTAAATGAATTTCATTTTCATTTACTATAGGGGTAAATTTTACAATTAATGATGTTGCCAATATGTCAATAGTCCGGTTGGTTGAGTGTAATGCAAAAAAATCATATGTTGTGAGATGTTGTGAGCTCAATTCTTATTGACAACAATGAATGGAGGATACATGAGCCTTGTCCATTTATTATAAAAAAAAAGAAGTAATGGTGTTTATATTTATTCATTCAAGCCAAGGACTTTGCACCTTCCTTGAATTTCCTCAACAAAAAAATATTTAATGGTGTTAAAAAACTTTAGAGAAAATACGTCGTACTTAATTTTATTAAATATTTTTTGTATTTTTTATTAATTTAAAAAATTTCAGAAATATTTTATAACATATACTAATTTAAAATGACTATATGGTATATACATAAAAAAAATTCTGAAAGGAAATTATGTACATCATTTTAATCTACTTTTATTCCATACTACGTGTGTGTGTGTGTGTGTTCGGTTAGAAATATTATAGAATAGACGAGTTAATCTTTTATTCCATCATATTCCAATCCTCCCTAGCAAAATCATAATTCTTTTGATCGTTTTGTGCATAATTCATTTGATAAGTATTTATTTCTTTTTTTTAATTAAACAACATAACATAAAATTAAAAAAATCCTGACAAAATTTTGCTTTTTATCGAGCAATTATTACCCATTCATCAATAATACATGAAAAATCAATATATATACATATATATATATATATGAGTTTTTCTTCGATACACCAAAATGTTTTTCACCGTCCATTAATCAAATCATGTGGTTAGAATTACTCCAAAAAACCGGATAAAAACTAATCAGCCTGTTAAAAGGCCTTAAAACTTGCAATGAGCCGGTTACCAAAAAATAATGACAAGGATAAATAAGTAATTGTATTCATTTTGTCCACCAATATTTTGTTGCCACGTGTTGGTTCTTTTTCGGTTGTTGATGCAGTTTTTGGGAAAGCACAAGGAGACAAATATTTAATTCACGTAAACTTGTGAGGTCTTTAATGCTCCTGGATATAATATTTTGATTATACAAGTTAAGATATTATTAATGTTTGGGATATAAGTACAAAATCAGTTCTCATAATAAGTAATAGTATACAAATATTTGAAGTTATTATTGTATTATATTATTAATATATATAATTTTAAGAAATTTTTTGCTTCGAGAAAATACCAAATCATCATTTTAATTTGGAAATCTTGATCAAAATGTCCAAACTAATCAGTTCTTCATTTGAACAAACGTGGTACATATAAATCAAGTATTGTACAAGTTACATGAACTTTGGTTCATTGTGGACAAAGTTCATTTTTTTTGTCTCAATAGAATATATGAAGTTATAAAAAAATCTTATTTTTTTGGATATTGTAAAAAAACTCTTTTATTTTCAAATATCCCCTATATGGATTAAAACTAACCATGCATGGTGTTAAATTTTTTTATCAAAATATCTTTCTATTTACATATGTAGTAATTAAAAAAATATATTAATTTTTATTAATTTAAACAAAATCCTACCAATTTTTAGCATATAGTATGTTTACGAAAATAATTATTGTAAGTCATATTTATATAATTTTAATTGTTCATACATTATATATATTTGACTTTTATATTTTTTCTCTGAAAACCTAACATAAAATAATAATTATATAAACAACAATCTTAAAAGAAAGATAACTACATAAATGTTCTAACGAGTCAGTAGTTTAAGAGTAACATAACCAATTGAATCATTGTTTGAGCAGTAGAACCGAGATGGTATCTGATGAACTCTAGTACAGACAGACAGGTACATAATGAATACATTGGTGCCAGTTGAATATAAATGGTAACAAACTGGCACGGGCCGGTTGAATCCGATCAGAACTGACAATTTGAATCCATTGAATTTATTTAAAAGTGATTCGAATCGAGTTCTCAACTCGACTCAGTACACGAAGTAATCCAATTACTTGCATAATTAGTTAGTCAACACGTATCCCTTGCTGATCCTCAATGGGTAGGAACAACACCTTAGTTAAACAAGAGTGATAAATTTTTCATAAGCATGATAAGCATTTATAGTAACTAGGGAAATAGCCCGCGCTTCGCTGCGGGATATAGTATTTGATAAGAAATAATATAATAAGCAAAAGTATTTGAAAAATTCATACGATGAAAAATTCAAATATTTTATTAATACGATGAAAAATTCAAATATTTTATTTAGAACACAAGACATATGTCAATTATATTTATTAATACGATGAAAAATTCAAATATTTTATTTAGAACACAAGACATATGTTGAATAAAATAAAATTCAAAAAAAAAAAAGGAAAAAAAAAAATGATGAACAGTACCCTTAATACGATGAAAAATTCAAATATTTTATTTAGAACACAAGACATATGTCAATTATATTTATTAATACGATGAAAAATTCAAATATTTTATTTAGAACACAAGACATATGTTGAATAAAAAAGGGAAAAAAAAAATGATGAACAGTACCCGAGTAAACAGTACAAAACAGTGTCGGGTGAACAGTACCAAAACAGTGTCGGGTGAACAGTACCAAACAGTGCCGGTGAGCAGTGAACGATGACGTGGCAAAACAGTGTCGGGTGAACAGTACCAAACAGTGTCGGGTGAACAGTACCAAACAGTGCCGGTGAACAGTGAACGATGACGTGGCCTAACCAGGTGCTTGGTATTCAAAATTTAAAGGGAGGAGAGATTTAAGTGCTTTAACATGGGAAACAAAAGTTGACTATCTGAAATAAAATTGGGAAATATTATAGAATAGTATTCCATCATATTCTAATCCTCCCGAGCAAAATCATAATTCTTTTGACCGTTTTGTGCATAATTCATTTGATAAGTATATATTTCTTCTTTTTAATTAAACAACATAACATAAAATTAAAAAAATCATGACAAAATTTTGCTTTTTATCGAGCAATTATTACCCATTCATCAATAATACATGAAAAATCAATATATATATATATATATATATATATATATATATATATATATATATATATAGGAGAGTTCTATCATACACCCTTTTACAAGGGTATTTTGGGTATTTTAGCAATTAATAATATTTGTAAAAAGGTGTGTATCATAAAATTTATCTTTTATGGAGATTTTTGTTTAAATGAACAACAAAAAATTCCAATTTAGTTAAACATTAATTGATAAATATATTTGATATCTTACCTTAAATATTCATAAATGGATAATTACTCCAAATACCCTTGAAAAATGGTATATGATAAGGAAAGGGGTGTATGATAGAAGCCCCCATATATAAGGAAAGGGGTGTATGATAAGCTAAGATACATATATATATATATATATATATATATATATATATATATATATATGATAGCTAAGATACATAATTAAGTATCATGAGTTTGATATTTAAGACTTTTGAACTATTAGATTTGTTTTGAGATTTGTGCATTTAATGATTAGCATAAACATATATTGCAATCTTTAATGATGAGTATATATAGCATTAAAAAACACAAATCTCAAAACAAATCCAATGATCAAAAAATTCTAAGTACCTAATACTTGATACTTAATTGAGTATCTTAGTCATCATATATATATATATATATATATATATATAGGTATATATATATATATATATATATATATATATATATATATATGGGAAGTTGTATGATATACCTATTTTCTAATCATGTACCATTTTTTCAAAATACAAAAGGATTTTAACTTATACTAATTTAAAATACAAAAAGAGATAAATGTTATATTTATATAATTTAATACTTTGTTTATTATATATATATTTTGTTATGGAAAACTAATATTAAATAATAAAACTAGATGTCCAAGAATTGTGGCACTTGAGAAATAATGCAGTATGAAATAGAACTTAGACTTGTACTAACTTAATTAATTATCCCAATCCCAATCCCAATATATGCTTCAAAATGCAAACAAATATTATTACATGAAAAGCAAGATCATTTTTAACAAACAATTGTGTATCATGTAAAGCAAGATTGTATTAAATAAATAAAAGTGATAAATACGTAAATTTCACTACATTTAATGGTAATTGAAATAGTACATGGAATATGGATTAAGTTGTAATTCAATTAATAAAAAAATACAAGAATTAATGAGGCTCATCAGGATTGCATGATTATACAAAAGACAACACCAACCACTGTAATGTTCTAAGGGCTAGTAGTTTAAGACAACGCCAACTCATTGATGCCAGTTGAATATAGATGGAATGAAACGGGTACAGGCCGGTTGAATCCGATAACAACTGACAATTTGATAAGCATGATTAGCAACAGACCTTACTTTAACAAAATTAATTAATAAACTTTTCATAAGCATGACAAGCATTTCTAGTAATTTAAGTGCTTTAACGTGGGAAACAAAAGTTGACTCTACCTGAAACTAATTAAATGCTTAATACAAAACTAAAACCATGCATGCGATGATGAGATGCTCGCCTATGCGGTTAATTTTTTGAAAGGCCTACAAAAGTGAAATAATGACATTGACTCGAAGTATTCTACACCTTTCACAAATTAATATGAGCGATATGTTCGATATTTTTTCCCTTTTTACAGAGTAAATTCTCGCGAGTAATATTTTTCGAACTTGTTATTTATACATACTATGAAGATATTTTGACTTTTTATTGTTCAATTACAAGGGTTTTTTCTACCGTTAGACACATGCTTGAAATTGAAAAAAAATGAAGTAAAGCAAAAGGTATTTATTTACAACCAGATATTTCGCTGTTATAACCAATGAAATAAGATCCAGATTTAGATCTAAGGAAGCACGAGTTCCCCTTCCCACTTTTAGGGGCATGGTTGACAATTTTATATTTTATATTGAGAACTGAAATGAGTATCTGTATTTGCATAAATATTTATCAATTATCATGGCATATATATGTTTATTTTCAGAAGTAAGGCCCGAGGGCCCAAATTAATTAAAAATGAAAACAAAATCCAAGGACCTATTTTTCTAAAAAAAATAAAATTTGTTGGTTCAACAAAATGTTGTGCAGATGGACATTATTTCACAAAACCCAAATAAGACAGTTATTATTACTTGGAGGCTGGAGCCCACAAAAACACACGTACCAAAGAAAAAATGGTGGCGGCTGATCCGGGCGGTACGGACTGGTACTGGATGAACTGAGTTGGTACAAATGATTGAGGAGAACTAGTATCGCATGGTAATTTAAGCCGTTACCAGCTTGAACAAATATCAGCTTGTACAAATGGCTTTATTCAACTGGTACCAGCTGGGGCTGAATCGGACTGGTAACAAATGGTACCAGGTTAATTAAGTATGTACCAATTGACGGAATAGTCCTTAATTAACATGGTGATTAACAAGATCATGTTAATTAAGACCAATCAAAGAGGTGTACAGAGAGCAAGACTAACAGAGGTGTTCAAGCTGGTGATTAACAGAAAAGATCAAATATGGTATCCGATTTTGAATAATACGAATACAGTATCTGATATCCGATTTTGAATAATACGAATACAGTATCTAATATCCGATTTCGAACGGATACAAATACGTTATACGGTATTCGGTATCTGATTTTGAATAATACGAATACAAATACGATTTCGAATACAAATACGGGTACCAATATGGTATTAGATATCGGATACAAATAAATATGAGAAGACTAAGTCAATTAAGAAAATATTTATTCCTTTAAATTATATTAAATAAAATAAATAAATTGACATAATTTAAATTAATAAATAAAATCATATAGTCAAATTAAAAAAAAAAAATTATTACATAAATTAATTTAGTTAATTAAATAATACAAATAAAATTAATACACGAAAAAAATAACATAATTCATGAAAGTTCAATTAATGATATATAATAAATTGAATACAATAATGTATGTTGTTTTGTTTGCTCTCCAAAAATCTAGTTGGAGGTAAGTTTTATTATCCTAGGTTTTTCATGTATTTAGGGCGTGTTTGCTAGGTCAGTTTTGTGTAGCAGCAGGAAACTCATAGTTGCAGGAAACCAATATATGAATATCAGGAAACTCTGGTAGCAGGAAAATGCAAAAACTGCGATTGTAGGATGTTCAAAAGGTGTTTGATGAAAACATAGGATTGTTGTTGTTATTGTTGTGTTGTTGTTGTTGTTGTTGTTGTTCTTATTATTATTATTTTTATTATTATTATTATTACTTTTCTACATTTTATTATTATTATTATTATTATTATTATTATTATTATTATTTAAATACATTTTAATAATGTATTAATTTATTATTATTATTAATAATAATTTCTAAATACATTTTAATTATTTATTGTTATTATTATTATTATTATTATTATTATTAATTTTTAATTAATTATTATTATTATTATTAATAATCTATAAATATACTTTAATTATGTATTAATTTATATATTATTATCATTATTATTATTATTATTATTATTATTATTATTATTATTTATAATAATTATTATTAATTTCTAAATACATTTTGAATTATGTATTAATTTATTACTACTGTTATTATTATTATTATTATTATTATTATTATTATTATTATTGTTGTTGTTGTTGTTATTATTAATAATAATTTCTAAATACCTTATTATTATTATTATTAAATTAATAATAAAATTTTTTAAATATATTATTATATTATTAATTTCTAAATACATCATTTTTTTAATACCATTAAATGGAATGCTAAAAAATAAATATTAAATGGACAAATTATGTAACTACTAAATACCAAATTTAGCAATTGTCCTAGTACATAGTAAAAAGTCAATAATTTAATATTCTATTCTCACTCCTTGGTCCTTCCTGAGAAAAATCCAGTCTGACTGGATTATTTCAAAGCCACGAAAACACTCCATTTCCCAAAGTTCCCACCCTTCCTATTCCAAAAAGTTATGAATTTATTTGCAGACCGAACACCACATTTTATAATCCGTAGGATTATAGAGATCCTAATCAAAACAAGCTCCAAAACTAGGACACCGAACAGGCCCTTAGAGTACTATCATGAGTTTTGAGATGTGAAAACTAAACTCCCTAGCATTTCACCGAACACTTCAAAAAAATATAAAGTCAAACCATAGTTTGCTACCAAATCCCTGCTTGAAAACTTACCTGTCGAACACTCCCTTACACACTTTGATTAGTAATATCGGAATTATTTAGAGATAATCAAATCGTAAGAAATTTGACCCAACACAATGAAAGAGGTGTACCGTGTACAGAGGTATCATAGAGAAGATAAATAAAAAGTTTCGTTCAGGCGCCCCAATGATCACAACCCAAGATTATCGCACCAAAAATTACTGTTTAAGATTTGCAGGGTAAGATTTTGGGGGCCAATCCAACCAATAATGATAGGCAACCCGCTAATATAATCCCGCATCCATCCCGCACATGACATGGCCCGTGGGCCGTGTGCTCCTTGCCATATCAGCTTGTAAAACGGGCATAATAAAACCCACCCATAAAAGAAAAAGGCACCCGAAACAAAACAAAACCCATTAACCCATCTCATTTCATTAACCTCACCCTCTTCACTTCTATTCTTCCCACCATTCTCCTAGCGAAAATGATTTTGCTCTAAATCTCCTCCTATTCTGCGACATTCTTAGCATCCTCGGGAAAACAAAGGTTTACTCATCCATCGATACATCCTTAATATTGTCGACAACCAAAGAAAGTAGAATCTTTCTCCAATTGTTGAACCTCGGATTGCAGTTACTCGAACATGGCAGTCATGCCCCATCCATTGTCTCTTTCTCTCATAAAGCATTTAATAGAAAAATTGAGGGATAATTGTGCAAAATTGGGTGAATTGGGGTCTTATTAATCAATTTGGGCAGATTTCTCTTACCAGATGACACTGGTTAACTATCCAGAGTTTTCGACAAGATAGTAGGCATCAATCTCTCCGGTTTCAATGAAAATGAACATTATCTGGTCGATGATTTCTTCACTAGATGCGATACGGAGACTCGAATTTGGTTAGGTACATTTTTTTTTTTTTTTGCTTTTGATATTTATTTGATTATTATTGATTGATCACTAATTACTATTAGCGATGTCTTATTTATTTATTTTCTGAAATGAAGATTAAACTCGGACCTATCTTATTTATACGGCATGTAGTAAACGAATTAATATAATTTATATTTATAATTGTGTTAATATCGAAAAGAATTCTCTCAATAGGTATAGAAAAAGCTAAAAATTATCTCAATAAGTATAGAAAAAGGTAAAAGAGGTTTCAAAATATTTCAACAATAACCAAATAATAATTAAATATAATTAGAAAGATAGTTAAATCAACAAATAACACACATAATATAATATAATTGATTTTGTTAAGTATCATAAAAGAAGCAAAACAGAGTATAAAATACGCTGTTTCTACAATTGATAGAGAGGACAAGAGTATAAAATACTCTGTTTCTATTGATAGGGAGAAGGAGGCGGCAAGGGTGATATAATCTTTTTGTATGAGAGAGTTGGGTGCAGCAGCGAGCAAGAGAGGATGCAGTGAACACAAAGAGGACGTGACGAGAGAGAAAGAGAAAAGTAGAAGAAAGCCAAACGGGTGGCGAAGGAGAAAGAGAGCTTTCTTTTCTCACGGAAAATATTTTTCCTGATTTAAACGATAACGGGTCTAAGTCTCATTTATTCCATCCGTTTTTTTGGGTCCGTCGTGACAACATACGTAGAAAGCCATGTCAGATGAAGATACTTGCGGGTTTTGAACTGCGGGTTGTGTATACTTATTGATAAGAAGCAAAGCAAAACACCATCTAAGTCCATACAAGAATTCCTTTGTGGTGATTCCATCTGTAATATTCAAATTACGCTTATAAAGGATATTAAGTTTGGTGGTAAGTGAAGTAAATAAACCTGTGAAGCGAACGCATTGATGCTAACAGTAGGGTCCCATCATGTAAAATGGGGCGTATATCAAATAACACGAGTACATTTTAAAAGAGTACTTCTCTACATGGAGTCCTTTCTCCTTAAAAAAAAAATAGAAACTAAAAATTTAAGAAAAAAAAATATTAATTTTTTTAATTTTGAAGTAGTAAATTGCAGATTTCACAAAACATATGTCATTCGAAAATTGAAATAGGAATAATTCATCTTTTAGTGTTTAATCGAATAAAATCAAGATCATTAGACAAATAAATTATATAATTTTTTCGAAATCAAGTTGAGACTCAATGTCTTAATCAGTGAATTGATCGGGAAAACATCAATAAAACCAGTCATAACAAAAAATTACGAAATCGAAACGATTTAGGGCTTAATCAATGAATTAAAAATATATATATGAGAAATGGTTGAATTGAAGTACCTGTGAAATGAGTTAGGTGTTCAAATCTGAAAAAACATCCTAGACTAATTTTCAATTCAATCAGACTTGCACTTACTCCGAAAAAGGCCCTTTCCATCATCAGGGCCTTGAAATTGCCTGCACAATCACACAAGAAGAATTCAGAAAATAACCCAAAATAACACGACAAAAACTGAAAATCGTTAAAAAAAACATGAAAATACACGTACTGCCTTGAAAATCAGTTAGAAATGCCTTGAAATCGTCTTCAATCGCCTTCAAATATGCAGGATGCTCTTCTCGGCCAGTTTATTTTTGTTTGCGAGATGATAGGAGGCTTTGCAACCGTTTGGCTTGAAAACGCCTGCAATAGCCCCACCACATGAGAAAAGCTTCGAAAATAATCCCACAAAACTGCGAAATCCCAAAATAACATGAAAATCAACCTGCTGGCATTGTTAGAAATTAGGGCGTCAGAGCCAGGAAAATCCATTATCAAATCCATAAGCGTCTGAAAATGCAAAAGATACAGAATATTAATTAGTAGTTAAACATATTTTGAAATCCGCAGGATAAAAATGACGTGGCATTGTTAGATTTGAGGAAAGTGTTTGTAAAATATTATAGTAGGATAAATTCCATTCACATAAAATTATGACTAAATTAACATTACAACAAATAAATTAACAATAATTTTAGAATTCATATTATTTCTGAAAAAGTTACAAAAACAACATTAGCATCCATTGTATTTAACTAATAACAAATCGAAAGGCAAGTTATAAGTTCGGTTAGTAACTTCGTCGAATTCCCTGTTTATTATCAAGACAAGTACGAAACAAAGTATGCAATCACTGATCAACTATCATTTTCATTCAAATCAAAGGATGCCAATTAATGAAATACTAATTTTATCATATGAAATTTCAACACCAGTTACAAATAACTCAAAATCATAAATACTAATTTTATTATATGCATATTATATCAGTACCACTTACATATCGCATTAAAATAAACTAATAAAAACAGGAAATTCTATCGGTACCACTTACATATTATATCAATACCACTTACATATCACAACAAATTATATGTGAGGAGCTCAATTCTCGTTTGCACCAAACAATCGATGGTGGACAAACACCATTTTCCTTTCAATAAAAAAATCAGGAAATTCAAAATAATTCATTGAGTACTCATGCAATTACAAAACAAAAATCTTGTTTCACTTAAGATATACATGCATCAATTAAATAAAGATAGAGTTGGCTTACATGAAAACAAAACAAAACAAAACAAAACAAAACAAAATAAAACAAAGCAAGACCCCGAACTTAATTTTATTCGCCGAAGAAGAAGCCGTGTAATTGAAACAAAGTACGGACGATGAAATGTGAAATTCAACTCTATCAAAATTCAGTCTCACTTCTCAAAAAGTTTCCCTAACACCCGTTTCCAGATTTAGGGGAGAACATCAGAGGACCAGGGGTGTACAGTCCCACCACAGGGTTGTTTAGATCGGCCCAGTCGACCTTATAACCATTTTCTTTATAATCAGCTTTACGTGCCGGCACGTCGCAAATCGGATTTACCCAGTCGAGCATAACAAAGCAATCTCCTGTATTGTAATTTGGCGTGTCTGTCCATTTTAGATTAAAACATCCTAGTTCATTGGTTCGATCTGTCGATTGATTGTAATATCCGCTCTGAGAATTATAGCATTGCAGTCTTACAGGAGCATCTAACAAATGGTAACCATGTGATAATATGTAAGTATTTATTTAATTCATTTGATACATCATTATTATAAAGCAGTAACAATAAAAAACATACCCTTGATGCTAGTTCCACCAGAATTACAATTTTTAGTACATTCGAGGCAACCAGTTACTGTAATAGACTTGCCACTCACAGTAGTTGGAATTGAGCATACAAAAAGGGCCACCGCTGAAATTACAGCAACCGCATAAACATGATTGAGTAAATTAGCCATGATGAACTTGCTGATTAGAATGTTCAATATATGATAATTTGTGTGGAATTGGAATTGCATTAAGATGATGTAAAAATGATGCAGTTTTATATGGGTGCAAGAGGGTTAAAATGGGGATTTTGCATTCTCTTTTTTTTATTGCTAATACGATTGTTTAGGGAATAGTTTTTTAGATTTCAGGACGTGCCTCTCCCTAATCAAACTAAACTTTTGTCTCTGTAGAAAACGTGCAAGCACCCATGGTTTTAATGATATATACAATTTTAAGATTTTTAATTCTTCATGATTCCGGTCTCCAATCAGTGTGTGCTAATTTCTTCCCTTGAATTTTAGTTAGTTCGAATAATCAAATTGATCAGTAATTTTGTTTGGCTCAGCAATCAGACCTACTACAACATATATACCTCTCTACATCATTATTCGATTCATCATTAATTTTGTTTGGGTAAAAATGGGGATTTTGCATTCTCTTTTTTATATTGTTAATACGATTGTTTAGGGAATAGTTTTTTAGATTTATGGACCTGCCTCTCCCTTGTCAAACTAAACTTTTGTCTCTGTAGAAAACGTGCAAGCACCCATGGTTTTAATGATATATACAATTTTAAGATTTTTAACGATATCATATGTACCTCTCTACATGACATATACAGTTTCCTGGTTATCTGTATATATCGTGCCTCCATGACTGTTACCTGATCTCAAATATATTATGTGATCCTAATTATTAAAAAGATTATTGCCTGATCTCAAATTTATTATTATTATTATTATTATTATTATTATTATTATTATTATTATTATAATTATTATCATTATCATTATTATTATAATAATAATAATAATTATTATTATTATTATGCGGTCCAAATAATTTGAGTAACAATAATATTAAGATCACCGGCAGCATGATTATTTTTCTATAATACTCAATGCTTTTTATATAATTACTCGAAATCGATGTAATGATAAATACTCATGAAAAAAGCATGCGCTCGAGATGTGTTTAGTTCTTTGCATCGGCAACGCGCGATGCTGCCATGTTGAAATTATTATTTAGTTCAACATTTAATCGATCATGGAGAAGCATAAGCTTTTTTTTATAGGCCTAATAATTATTATTTTTAAAATTATAATTGATAAAAATTGCGCATACTACTAAGTATGCTATTATTATATATTCAATACTTTTCTCTAACATAAAATTATAAAAACAATTATGTAAAAAAAAAATATAAAAAATATAATTACATTAATGACTTATAATCCTAATCCTAATTATTATTATTTTTAGACATGTAATTGAAAAAAATTGCACATCATAATTATTATTATTATTTTCAAAACAATTATGTTATATTTGCGTTTTTACTTAAAACATTTTCATGTTAATCTCTAAAAGAAATAATGAAATATATTTATTTACTAAACACAAATAATTTATTTAACTTATATAATATTTTTCAATAATAAGCATGAAACATAAAAATTATCAGACAAAAATAATTTTTTTAAACTTTCACAATGTTACTATTATTAATTTTAGATATGAAAATTTAGAGTATCATATGTTTTTTGTTTTTGTTTATGTCCACGCATGTTGTTTTATTATTTTATAGTGACGGTTATTCTTTTTTGTATATGTTGTATTAAAATACTAAATAAATATTTGCAATGTGTCATATTCAAAAATAATATAATAATTTTGTCATAATCAAACTTTGTTAATCAATATGATATTTATTTTTATAAAGTCTTATATTTGATTCCGATAAATCATAACTATATATTATGTGTATGGTAAATCAAACGAAACAAAACCGCCGCGAAGCTTGGGTAATCTCCTAGTTATAATAAATAATTAATAATAATTTCACAATTTGATTACTTAGCAACATAATTAATGATTACAATCACATTTCATAATTAACAACATAATTAACTGTTAATTAGCGAATTTGTAAATTATCATATATAGTTTTTAATCATGCCTTTTGTATGTTTCATAAAAAAATTTGATTTAAATATTTCGAAGTTTTTGAATTTCATTAATTATTAATTAGCAACCTCATAATGATGTATATTAATTAACACAATTTCTTAACACACTTTGATTAAATTAGCAACTAAAATATGAAATAATATTTATTCCATTTTTTTTTCTTAATATTAACAATTATAATTAATTAACTCTTTGATTAACTTGTTTTAAATACTTAGTTAATCACAATTTGGAATAATTTTGGTAACTTAGTTAACTTAAATTAACAATTAAACATTTCAAAATTCAAATTAATTATCTGAAAATGTTCCTAGGATCCAATAAACAATTAATTAAATATCGATTTTCATATATAACTGTCAATTAATCATCAATTACACCTCAATCATTAGTTAACTTCTATTAATAACTTAACTACATTAACAACTAATATATCGCAAATTTAATATCCTGATTTTATGCTTACCAATTAACAAATAATTCCATTCACATAAAATTATGACTAAATTAACATTACAACAAATAAATTAACAATAATTTTAGAATTCATATTATTTCTGAAAAAGTTAAAAAAACAACATTAGCATCCATTGTATTTAACTAATAACAAATCGAAAGGCAAGTTATAAGTTCGGTTAGTAACTTCGTCGAATTCCCCGTTTATTATCAAGACAAGTACGAAACAAAGTATGCAATCACTGATCAACTATCATTTTCATTCAAATCAAAGGATGCCAATTAATGAAATACTAATTTTATCATATGAAATTTCAACACCAGTTACAAATAACTCAAAATCATAAATACTAATTTTATTATATGCATATTATATCAGTACCACTTACATATCGCATTAAAATAAACTAATAAAAACAGGAAATTCTATCGGTACCACTTACATATCACAACAAATTATATGTGAGGAGCTCAATTCTCATTTGCACCAAACAATCGATGGTGGACAAACACCATTTTCCTTTCAATAAAAAAATCAGGAAATTCAAAATAATTCATTGAGTACTCATGCAATTACAAAACAAAAATCTTGTTTCACTTAAGATATACATGCATCAATTAAATAAAGATAGAGTTGACTTACATGAAAACAAAACAAAACAAAATAAAACAAAGCAAGACCCCGAACTTAATTTTATTCGCCGAAGAAGAAGCCGTGTAATTGAAACAAAGTACGGACGATGAAATGTGAAATTCAACTCTATCAAAATTCAGTCTCACTTCTCAAAAAGTTTCCCTAACACCCGTTTCCAGATTTAGGGGAGAACAGCAGAGGACCAGGGGTGTACAGTCCCACCTCAGGGCTGTTTAGATCGGCCCAGTCGACCTTATAACCATTTTCATTATAATCAGCTTTACGTTCCGGCACGTCGCAAATCGGATTTACCCAGTCGAGCATAACATAGAAATCTCCTGTATTATAATGAAATATATTTATTTACTAAACACAAATAATTTCTTTAACTTATATAATATTTTTCAATAATAAACATGAAACATAAAAATTTTATCAGACAGAAATAATATTTTTAAACTTTTACAATGTTATTATTCTTAATTTTAGATATGAAAATTTAAAATAGCATATGGTTTTGATTTTGTTTATGTCCACGCATGTTGTTTTATTATTTTATGGTGACATTTTTTTTTGGGGAATTCTTCAAAAACCCCCCAACTTTTCTAAAAATTCTGAAAAACCCCCTCTATTTTTAGAAAACCCCCTATCTTTTTTAGATTCTCTCAAAAACCCCCTATATTTTTTGCTTCTTCAAAAACCCCCTAACTTTTTTAGATTCTCTCAAAACCCCCCTATCTTTTTATTATGTTTTTAAAAAAATAACCATTATACCCCTTAGTTTTATTTTTTAAATTTCTATAATTTAATAAATAATGAATATATATTAAACTATTATAAAAAAATTAAAAATAAATAATACATGATATTATAATATTATAATAAATAATATATAGTATTAAAATATTATAACAAATAATATATTGATACTAAAATATCATTTTCAACAATTATTATAATATTTTAATATCAATATATTATTTATTATAATAATTTAATATCTATGTATTATTTATTATAATATTTTAATATCAATAAATAATATATGATATTAAATTATTATAACATTTTTATTGATATTTTAATATCGATAAAATTATAAAAAATAAATAATGCATGATATTATATTATTATAACATTTTTATTGATATTTTAATATCAATAAAATTATAAAAAATAAATAATACATGATATTAAAATATTATAATAAATAATACATATATATTAAATTATTATAATAAATAATATATTGATATTGAAATATTATAATAATTGTTGAAAATGATATTTTAATAACAATATATTATTTATTATAATATTTTAATACTATATATTATTTATTATAATATTATAATATCATGTATTATTTATTTTTAATTTTTTTATAATAGTTTAATATATATTCATTATTTATTAAATTATAGAAATTTAAAAAATAAAACTAAAGGGTATAATGGTTATTTTTTTAAAAACATAATAAAAAGATAGGGGGTTTTTGAGAGAATCTAAAAAAGTTAGGGGGTTTTTGAAGAAGCAAAAAATATAGGGGGTTTTTGAGGGAATCTAAAAAAGATAGGGGATTTTCTAAAAGTAGAGGGGGTTTTTTAGAATTTTCCGAAAAGTTGGGGGGTTTTTGAAGAATTCCCTTTTTTTTTTTATGTGTTGCATTAAAATACTAAATAAATATTTCGCAATGTGTCATATTAAAAAATAGTATAATAATTTTGTCATTATCAAATTTTCTTAATCAATATGATATTTATTTTCATAAAGTTTAATATTTGATTCCGAAAAATCATAACTATATATTATGTGTATGGTAATACAAATGAAACACAACCGCTGCGAAGTGCGGGTAATCTCCTAGTATCGAGAATATTTTGGTGAATTCTGGAGGCAAAGTAACATTCCCCAGCATTTTGCAGGTTTTGATGGATAATTTACAGGATACTGAAAAATGTATTGCTCAAAGGCCAACAATAACTCATTCCACACGGTGCAAGTCAAGAGACTTATAATAATTGACTCGATTATCATTGATAATAATTTTTGTGGTCTATAAATTTACACAAAAATATTTCAAAATGCGCATAAAATTTTCGTTGAACTGAAATCACATTTTTCTTGTGCATCACTATCATTCAACCAGTCGGCAGCTCAAAGGAAGAAAAAGAAAACACAAACCAAAAAGACATAAATGAGAGCATTTGGTCATCACATTGAGGCAAACTTAGACTCTGATTCATGAAAAGAAAATTTTGATTGTAATTAATATCATAATCAAATAAAACCTCTGTATTAAACAAAGATGCATGAAAACAAAATTTTAAGGCCCTGAATCCACACAATTAAATGAACTATATAAAATATAAAACCCAATAAACAACACAATCATTTCTGAAATACCCACCCAAACAACACAAATTAATTGATAAAACAATAATTATATATCAGTACTGCAAATCCAATTGCAAGAGTCGAAACCCTAATTCCCGACGCGGCTCCTGCAGCTCCTGCCTGATTAGGTGAATTGGCCGGTGATTGAGCACCAGGTGCTTGTCCACCGGGAGTACCAGATGGTGGTGTAGCAATCGATGGACCTGGAGATACTGAAGGTGAAGAAGCTGGAGTCAAAAATGGAGATGGGCTTGTTTTAGGTGATGAAACAGGGGAATTCTTAGGCGGTGCAACTGGAGAAATCGATGGTGATGAAGCAGGGGAGCCCTTTGGTGGTGCAACTGGAGAAGAAGATGGAACTGGAGAAATTGAAGGTGATGAAGCAGGGGAGTCCTTTGGTGGTGCAACTGGAGAAGAAGATGGAACTGGAGAAATTGAAGGTGATGAAGCAGGGGAGTCCTTTGGTGGTGCAACTGGAGAAGAAGATGGAACTGGAGAAATTGAAGGTGATGAAGCAGGGGAGTCCTTTGGTGGTGCAACTGGAGAAGAAGATGGAACTGGAGATGCTGGAGGTGATGAAACAGGGGAATGCGGAGGCGGTGCAACTGGAGAAGAAGATGGAACCGGTGATGGACCAACTGGAGGAGTAGAAGGAGACACGGGTATCTTTGTCCTTGCTGCTAAGACAATAACGGCAAGCTTTTCGCCTTGTTTGCACCGGTCACCGGTACCGCTTACAAAGAAGAATGCTCCAGATCTATCGAACGTAAATACCGAGTTGCCGGTATCCATTTTCTGTACCGGGTTGTTCAAGTTGCACTGATCATAGTCTTGTTGGTTCACCACCAATACCGAATCTTCCCCATTTTTGTACTGAAACACTACACAACCAAAATGAAATCAAGAACATTGCGAAATACATAAAAGTGCAAAGAAAAATTGAAAAAAAATGTTTTCAAGTACCAATTGTGTCGTTAATTTGAAATCGATTTCTCGAGGTCCATGCTGAATAGCTCTCAGATGGATGCAAGACCCAGCCATCTTTACCGCCGGCATAGAAAGTATGAGCCTCTGAATAAGATATAAACAGAGATAATACGAGGAGAAAATAAGAACAGCATATTATAGAATTCTCCATCACAAAAATATGGATTTATTTTTTCTTTATTTGTTCCTAAGAGCTCTGTTCTCGCTTTTCTTCTCGAGATAGAATGTGTGTGGAAGAGAGTAGAGAGGGGACTCCTGTATAAATAGAGTTGAAATTGTACCGTTGTAGAATAACACTCACTGACTCGTGGGATCCACATTGTCAGTGACTGAGCCAATGAAATGGGCCATTGAATTCAGTGAATCCGTTTTATTTTGATTAAGGAAGGACAAATGGCTTCGTTAGAGCGAGCCAACGGTAACCTAGCTATTGGAAAATTAATGCATCATTATTTCTTTTGAAAATGAAATTAATTGTATCAAATATAATGTAATCGACTCCATTAATTTGTGATTTTGAGATTACAGCAGTCAAGGAAGTAGTT
This sequence comes from Luzula sylvatica, assembly GCA_946800325.1. Lineage (NCBI taxonomy): Eukaryota > Viridiplantae > Streptophyta > Magnoliopsida > Poales > Juncaceae > Luzula > Luzula sylvatica. The sequence goes on from OX326961.1 coordinate 2,983,947, forward strand.
TTTTTTTTTGAAAATGTTGGACATATCTCATTTTTTCCTCAAATTTTTGATGACGTATATATGAATTAACGATTTAAGAATTAACATATTAATTTATAATTTGACATCTTGATTGGATGTTCAATCATAAATTAAATTAATCAAATCATAAATTAAAAATTAAATCATGTATTTTTATTTTTATTTTTAAGATATTAAATTATATTCATGTCGTTAATGCATTTGGAGAAGAGTATCATGTACATGTACATCACATTTATTGTGATAGTTAATTAATGAGGCCACTTGTATTTTCATCCCAATTATGAAATATATATAATTATATATATATATACACGACGTAATAAAATTAAACGTACTGATTATTGTTTCATTGTTATAATAATTCAATAGTACTGATTATTATTGTATGTCTACATGTCATTGTAATTGCATGACCAAATTATGGTTGATTTCTTATGTATTGCCGATATCTTTGTAATAAATATTCTTTCGAGTTCACAGATATAATGAATTCATGATATATGGGAGGAGAAAATTCATCAAGACTTGTCAAATTGACTACATGTGATTGTGATTGTATATTTGTATTAGCCATGTCCACACTGGAACTAAGCCACCTGGTGCCATGATTGTGACACATGTCGGATTTTGCGTCGGCGACGCGGCAAAAATAATATATTATCTGTTTTTGGAAAGATTTATTTCTGGAAAACGAAAGAACATATGGGATAAATACAAGATAGTAAACAATGAAATTTGAAAATGATGAAAGTGATTTATTACAACTCAAATTCCATTTCAGTAGAATTTCAATCTCAATCTAATCATGGAAGTTCAAGTTCTTGTAAGAAATAATACGAAAAATATTAATTAATGAATACATTTCCTATTTACTTGACTCTCCGACCAAAAATATATAAACATCTCACATGACGTGATATGTCAAAGAAAGAGAAAAGAGAGAGATAACATACATTCTAGATATTTCTGATTTCTGGCAGTTTAACGCTAAATCTCGTAGGTTCACCCACATATATATGTATTCTATAATGTAGAAGTCATTCATTATTTAATTTCTAAATAACTATATATTGATGATAGTATTTATTTCAAAGATAACAAAAATAATCAATATAAGATATTAAGTACTATTTATAAATATGTTATCATGATAGGGAATTTTTATTTTGCCCTCACAACATGTCAACAAAAATCTTGATGCAGTCACGCTGATGTTAATCGGTTGCACCGTGAATTGGTTACCTCCCAAAGTTTCTTTCCTGTCTCAAATAACGCAGTCATCAATTAACATGACCCAAATAATTAATAAAAATTGGCAAGTTTTATTTACTAACTTAAAATTAATACATTTTTTAGAAATTAAAAAATTTTAAATTTTAAAAATATTGAACTTGCTAATTAGCATTCAAAATTCTATTTAACTAACAATTTTTAATTACTAACCTCTAATATATAATTTTCACAAAATAAACTTTTAATATTTCTAATTTCTCAAATAATTAGCAGTACGATTAGTAAAATTTCTACCAGTTTTTTAGAAAATTAACAAAATTAACAGATTATAATTTTTAAAAAATTAAACTTACTAATTAACATTCAAAATTATATTAAATTAAGAAAATAATTACTAACTTTTAATATCTAATTTCCACAAACTAATTATTTGAAAAGTGTGTGTGCGCGCCTTCAATTAGCAGGTCGACATCATGCTGACTGCATCAATAAATTTTTTCACATATCATGATAATACTTTTGTATAGCATTATGCTATTAATATATAATAGGATTTCGAAAATAAGCCGGGCACATAATATTATTTACGAGCCTCCAATATAGTTTGGAGTAGTTGGCCCTAATCGATGGTATTAATATATAAACCATAAATCTTCTAGTGAAAGATCAATTAAATGAAAATTATTTTCATTTATGGGCTATAATATTCATGGGTTTACTGATACAAATATTTAAACAAAAAATATTTTCATTTATAGACTATATTATCCATGGGCTTAATGGAACAAATATTGGGGCTCCACCCCTATTTAAACAATGGCCTTATATTTTTGTGTTTCAAATATACATTTACAACAATATCATAAAATTATTTATACTTTATGATAATCTTATCTTAACGCACATTTCTTATTTTTACAGTGAACCTCGCTTATATAATCTGTTATATAATCCGTAGCATTCATTTTGATAATCAATAGGAGATTGGTTCTAGCATTTGAATTCTTCAAATTTACCAATATCCTTATTTTAGACTCATATGTATGCAATCTTTTCATGCCACATCATCACACTCATTTCAATTATTAAATTATGATATTTGGCAAAATATAAATCATGGATTACCAATATCCTCGCTTATATGAAGAATCTACATATCTAATACTAATAAATTAATATATAATATTATAAAACATACATAAAATATTATTAGTATTTTTAAAATATAATTTTAATTTTTTTTAAAATATATTCGCTTGAATTTTATCTTAAGTTTGAGTTCCATATTACAACATATCAAATATCTCTGAGAGTCTGATTTTTCATTAATAAGGTATTAGTTATGTTGTATGCGAGGATTAAGGTGTCTTGGGAATGCATTACCAGCAAAAAGTTTCGGATCCTCAGAGTTCGAAATTTCATAAAAAATCGGAGACTCGGACTCCGAATATGTTAAAGCTCACATTTCTTTACAAAGTTGGTTTTTTCTGAATATACTTTCAAAATATGTGTAGTGTTTATTTTTTTTCCAAAACAATTTTCGAAAGAGACACTTTTCTCACAAATAGATTTATTTCTCAATTTTAACTCTCTTTTCAAATTTATTAAATTTATTCCACATGACATTTGAGTCCATAATTTTGTCTCGTTATCCACTTAAAAAATATCCTTTTTTCAGAAACCATGTCCCAAATGCTATAAACCTAATTTTATATATACCAAGTTTGGATTAGGCTAATTAATCTACATTATCTAGCCCACTAATTGAGAAACTTGTATTGTCAAATTGGGTTAACATATATCATTTCCACCTAAACCCAATTTTTAACTAAATCCCGAAGCCCAATTACCAATTTTTAAGGATTTTAAATTCCGATTTGGGGGAATAAATCCGAGCGGGAAAGCATCAAACCTGTCGATTTCAGCAAACTGTCGGTGCCCTCTTTTTGCAATTATCCAACTTCCAAGGGCCCATTCGTAAATATTCCATGTCTTCTTCCTCAAATCCACCACTCATAATCTATGCTCCCAACTTAAATAACGCAGATGATTTGGAGAAAAAGAAGCCGAATTTCTGAAATACCTGATAAATTTCGAAGAAATTTACTCGTTTAGAAGAATGAATGTACAGATCTTGAGTGGAGGAGCAGCGAAGCTGAATGGTACGTACCGACGGTATGCATACCGGTCAGTCATACCAACCGCTCTCATAGCTGGCATTCTCTTTCCTCTTCTGTTCATACGAATTGCATTTCTCGCTATCGAGATTGGTATTTCAATCTGTCCAACCAGCAGTAAGGAATTCCCATTTCGAATTATATCCTTTTTAGTATTTTTCAAGCAATTTCTTGGTGATTGTCGAAATTAGGTTGCTTGGGATGGAGATTCTTTAAAGAAGGAGATGGATCGTCGGTGAGTTTTACTGTATGCAAATTTAGTAAATAATAAATATTTCTGGACTGAAGTCAAAATTGACACTATAAAGAACTACCTGAATTGCGGCTTAAATCTATCCGAGGAGTATCAGATTAATTAGAATATTTTACAGGGGTGGGGTCGTAAAATAATAAGTTCTTTAAGATCCTCTGTGGCATTTTATTCTGCGTATTCCGAGTGGTGATATTGAATTTTCTGTTTGTGATTTGGCAGGAATTTATGAAGGAATGGAGAAGAACAGGAAACGAAGAAATGGAGATAATGTTGCAATCTGCACCGGACAGTTTAGATGATCTGATTTCTGAAATTCGTTTAATGTCGTTGAATGGACGAATCGATGTCGCAAATTTCATACTTACGATCAAAGCAACGGTACGATTCTTTTTATACATGATAATGATAATTACAGTCTTAAATAGATCTCTGTTTTTAGTTGGTAATTTTTAAATAGATCTCAATTAATTAAGGAAAACTCTTAAATAATCCCTAATTTTTCTGGAAATTATAAAAAGAACTCGTTACTTTTGGAAAGTATCTCGGCAGAAAAATTTAATTTTATCATATAGTTTTTAGGGTATTGATTCGGACAGGAACGTTTTTTATGGTCGCAGGAAATTAATTCCTGCAACAATAAAATTTATTCCTGTCTCAATCATTCTCTCATTATTTTTGATTCGGACAGGAATAATTTTGATGGTTGCAGGAATTAATTTCCTGCAACCATCAAAATTGTTCCCGTCCGAATCACTACCCTAGTTTTTATCAATGATGAAAAAACATTAAAACTAGTGGCTAAAATAGTATTAGTCAAGATAATTTCAACCATAATTTTTTATATAGTTTTATTTTTATTTTTATTTGATGCTAGTTTTTTTTTAAATATATGATAAAATGAAATATCAAAATTATATAAATATAACATATAGTCTATAGTCTATTTTTATTTTTGATTTAAATTAATATATGTTAAAACAATATTTATGGATATTTTTTTTTATAAATGAAATATACCAAAATAGGTTTAGTAAAATTAAATATTGAAAATAGAGAAGTATTTTGGTTCAAATAATTTCAACACCATCCAATATTAAGTTTAACTCCTACGAGGAGGAGTGGGGTTAATGAAAATGAAATATTGTTTTGAGTGTTTAAGAGCATTCATAATGATATATATATTTTTTTATTTCGATGAAAAGGTTGGGGGGTTAATTAAGAATTCTCAATTAATTAATAAACATAGAGTATCTCCAAAATCAAATAAAATTATCATTTGAAATAAATATTTTTGTTAAACTAATTTATACTTCCGAACAAAAATCTATGAAATTGAATATATTAACAATTTAAAATTACGCGCCTTTATATTTGATTGCGAATTAGCAAGAAACTTTTGGTTGCAAAAATATCAAAATTCCCTTAAATTTTCACTAACAGAAAATACAAAGAATAAAAATACGAACAACAACTATACTTTATTTTTTTAATTAAAAACAAATAACGGAGAGTATCTTTCTTTATTTGTATTTTCAAATGATGTGATCAGCTACTGAAGATGGAACACAAAACAGCGTTGGCCAAACTTCGATCAACCTATTACCGCCACCTGGCATCCACCTCAATCCCTAAACCCCTCCATTGCCTCACCCTAAAACTAACGGAGGAATATTCCGTCAACTCCATGGCAAGATCCTCATTGCCAGAATCCCACCACTTCTCCCACTTAACCAACCCTTCATATCTCCACGTCGTAATTTTCACCGATAATATACTTGCTGCCCACGTGGCAATACAATCCACCATTAATAGTTCGGCGCAGTCTAATAAAAGATTGGTGTTTCATGTGGTGACGGATAAAAAAACTTATTTTGCTATGCATGCTTGGTTCGCCATGCGCCCGGTCTATCCGGCGGTTTTAGAGGTGAAGAGTTTACACCAATTTGATTGCTCGGTTAGTACGAGAAACATGATCGAGGAGACGATACAATCGGCTCAGTTTAGCTATACAAAGATGAAATTATTAAATTATTTGAAGATTCATCTTCCTCAGGTAATTTAGTTGAAATTTTGCGTATCTATTTTTTTTAACTTAATTTATTTTATCTTTTTGGAATTTTAGTTTTTTCCGAAGTTAGAAAAGGTGATATTATTAGATGATGATGTCATCGTACAACGTGATTTGTCTGAATTATGCGAAGTAGAACTTAAAGGCAATGTTTTGGGTGCAGTTATTGATAAAACCGGCGAGGGCAGAGAGAATACAACTTTTTGTGTTAATCAAAGATTAGATTATTACTTGAATTTCTCAAATCCAGATATTTTTAGTTCGTCACGAGATTTGCATGAAGATCAATGTGCGTGGAATTGGGGCGTAAATGTTTTCGATTTAAAGGCATGGAGGAAAACTAACATTACCGAAACATATCAATTTTGGCTAAAAAAAGTAAGTTCTTCCTTATTGTAAAAAAAATAACTTGTTAATTTATATACATCCACTATAAAATAAATTAATTTACATTTTTTTTTGAATGATAGATACAAAGACTCAATTAATAGATTATATATTTTTTTCCTACTTGCCAATTAGAATAGAGAATATGGGTTCAAGCTTTGGAGAAAGGGATCTTCTCTACAACCTGCTTTGATAGCGTTTAACAGATTTGTGCACCCGATTGATCCGTCGTGGATAATTACGGGTTTAGGCAAAAACCAACCCGATACAAATCTTTTAAAATCCAATTCAGTTCTCCATTTTAATGGACCCGCTAAGCCTTGGCTTGAAATTGCCTATCCTATGCCTCGTCATATCTGGCGGACCCACTTGAACGGTTCCGATGAATTTCTCATAGCTTGCGGAGTCGTTCAATAATTAGCTTATTACTTTAAATTTATTGATCTTAATTAATTTATATTTTGTAGTAATTAGTCGATAAGTAATATATATTTTGTTTATTGGGGATTGTAGAGCTGGGAATTTGAGGAGAGAGAAGTTGGTACTGCCATCAGTCTCTTCTCAAACTAGCTTGCGTAGCGATACAACACGCATGTAATAGTATGATTCTTAATTTCATATAATGTTGTATATATGAGATCATTGAAATTTTTTTTTTTTAAAATTAATTTCTTGGAACATCAAAAACTTAAAAAAAACTTCCAAATTACAAAAAATAGTTTGCAAGTTTGAAAATTTAGGAAGATTGAATATAATAGAAGTTTGAGATACATAATAAGGTATTAAGGAATGAATTGGTAGAGTTTAGAAGGCTTCAATCTATTTGTGACATTGAAATACTTGAGAGTTGTAACCCAATTCTTGTTCTGCTTCAATCCATGCAACGCAACGGTCTCGGGTATAAGATTGAGCCAGCCATATCCATCCACCATTTCTTCCTTATAATCGTAGAATGATGGATAACCACTATATCTAAATCGCAAGGAAAACGAGATCGCAATAGAAAAAATAAAACGGTATACATGATTCAAGATTAATTTGTTTTTTAAGGAGGAAAGAGAGAAAGTAGAATACCGGTTCTTTCCCTTATCGGCAGTATTGAGCCATTTTGCCAGCATCATATCCTCCAACCCTACTTTGTTATTCCTTGCGAAATCAGACTTGGAAATCCAATCCACCAGATCCCATGATAACACATATGTAAAACCGGCCATGAACGTGTTGTTTTTTCCGCAGTCGCTACCAAACGCGATTATGTACTCGCATCGTATCTCCATACCGTAATAAAGATCCTTCCTCGGCTTATCGATCAAGAACTTAGCAAGATTGTCTAACCGTATGTACGCATCGTCATCGGCCTTTATGACATAGTCGTAATGCCGGTCTAGAAGAGAAGGGAGGCTCGAAAAGTAGGCATACGTTTTTCCGTCGTTCATGTTTTCGGTACAGTCGAGGACAAAGATGTCGTTGTACTGCAAGATTTCTAATGAGATGAACATCTTGCTTTCGTCACTCAAACTCTTGCATAAGATGAAGCGAACGTCCACATCCAAAGTGTCGAGGTGGTGTTTTTGTAACGAGTAGACCGAGCGAATCAATTGACGCCTCTCGTGGGCGTTTGGCCTCATGATAATCCCCATGAACATGCTAAGGCGGGAAATATCAGATACATTCGTGTAGTTTGCGGTGGTGGTAATCTCTGAGGGGGTGCAGAAAGAGGCGGTGAAAAGCGAGTTCAATTGGAAGTTATTAGGGTAAAATATGTAAACTAGGGTTAGTAAGGCAAGAGAGATGAAAAGGAGGAAAGTGGTTATGGAGGTGAAGAAAGACATGGCTTATTGTTTTTCTTCTCTTTTTTGGCGAAGGACGTAACGTAGCTTTGGATATGTATGTTCTTAAATTACATTGATAAACTTCAAGATTTAATGCTCATTGGATTAATATTTTTTACAATTAATTGGTTTGGGTATAAAGTCCAACGTATTTAACAATTGGAAATATTTAAATTAGCTATGTACGCAGTTCATTCAGAGTCAAACTTTAACTAGTATGGCTTCAGATCTCATCATTAATTACCACAATATAAAATAGTTACTAAGAAATTAAGATAACTAGTAATCAATGTAATTCAGAATGATTAAAAGAATTTAAAAACCAAACACTAGGAGCTTAGCAAATAATTATGAAGGATTTGGTCAAGTACAGTACACATTATACGGAGCTCATTAGATTCAATATTATGTTATGGTTGCTTCGAACTTAATATAAGTTACTAGTTATATCATTACGAGGCGTTGAATTTGTAAATTAATTCAAGAACTTACAAAACTTTTTGGTCCTGAATTGCATCCCATTAGTTTCACGTGGGCTGGAGTAAGACCGAGTGAGGTGTTCGTGAATGACTTCAATCTTAAAATAGGAAAAAAAAAGAATTCATGATTCTTTTATTTATGTTTTATATATTTATATGTATGCAGTGTATTATATATTTTCATGCGTATATTATGTTTTTTTTAAATATATTATTAATTATATATTATTGAAGGACAATATGATAACATATTATTTTGACATTAATGTTATAAATTATATTAATATTATTTATATGCTAAAATTAAAATAATCATTTTAGTTGAGAATATCAAAGTACTAATGTGTTCGTGTCGATTTAACTCGAATATTTTGAGTACTCATGATCATTGAAAAACAAACAACAAGTTTGATTGAATTTAACTCGAAAATTTAGTTAATCAGACCCGACTGGGTCATATGGTCCGCTGGAAAAATGGCAAATGCCACGGATATGAAAATGCCACAAATTTTTAATAGATAATAAAGAATACATTGATAAAAGCTCATTGATTTTTCCAACAAAAAAACTCATTGATATAATACCAGGACCGGCTAAAACTTTTCAATGGGTTCTCAGCAAAATTTTAAAAGGACTTTTTATTAATCCTACTAATATATTTGACAAATAATTTTCTCAAATCTAATGATGCCACGTCATTTTCCTATCTCGCACAGACTTAAAAAACACGTTTAAGCGATGATTAATAATTTCAAGTCCCTTCCTCGCGTATTATCTCCCAACTTTCGCGCCTCTAATTTTTTTTCCTTATCCACGTACAGAACAGAGTAATCACGCCCTCTACTGTTTGAAAAAAGTCTCTTCATTTCTTCTCTTCTTCCAGCGGCTCTCTTCTTACGGCGGCTCCGAGCGAAGATAGTTCCGTTTCCCTTCGTTTCTGTCCTGATGAATCTGGCGGCTGCAGAAGACTGAATCTTTTTCACCTTCTTGTCCATGTTCAATTTTTGTTCTAGGGATTACATGGGTTTACGTGCGACTTCGGAGGACGAGATGGGTGGCGACGGCAGCGGCTGCATGGTCCAGTGTGCTATCGGTGGTTGTTGCTGCTTCGCCTCTTGGGCCCCTGATGGTCCTCTCTGGTACGTTATTCTCATCATTCATTTCTCATGTTTTTTTGAATGATTTAATTGAGATTTGTATGTAAACGTGTTATTCAATTTGCTAATTATTCGACACGAAATAGTATTGAGTAATATGTCATTGTGCAGCAAATATGTTCTGAAAATTGATGTAATCGATATTTGAACAAGAAAGTAATTGTGTTGGTACCAGAAAATAACACATCTGGTACCAATATATGGTCTGACGTGATAAGTGCACTTTATATTGATCAATTTAATCAATTTATTTTATGATCTTAATGATTTTACTGATATACTTTTTTGGAAATTTATTTGCAGTTACAAATTGAATATGATAGATTCATTCGCACAACAGATCCCAAGCACGAAGCAATTGTCAGTAAGTTTTCAATTATTTAATGTTATTTCATTAATAATATTAAATAGGGAGCTTTTATCACAGGCCCCTTTTTACTTATAATAGACCTCTTTTCGATTTAATGGTGGAGATTCAAAATTTTATGTTAATCTGATGGTTCTAATTAAATCCCGGAAGATGAACTTTTCAACCAAATATTTGATAGACCCACATTTTAGGGTAAAACTGTCATTTCATGAATCTCTCTTTGAACCCTCTCTCGCGACCTGTGCATCTACCTCCAGTTGCTTCTTTGCTATCTCGGCCCAAATTCCCACTCTCGCAAGGCTTCGCACGAAGAAAGAACAACATCGCCAGCTCCTACCTACCTATCTTCTCTACTCTCTCGCCCAAATTCTTGCATCAAATGGAGAGAGAAGACCCTGGCCCACCTGTTGTGTTTCTGCCTACTGTCTCGTCGAAGATGAAGATCAGACGAGCATGGAGTTCCCACCTAGATGACGAGCTGAGGAGTTCTGTCCAGTGCCATCTCGCCTCGATCAAGTGTTTTATCTCGAGACCTCTTCGATATTTGATGACTCTTTTGATCGATTCATCCAATTTTTAGGGATTTAAAAACTTCGATTGAGGTAAGTTTGAAATTTTTCTGCAGGCCGTTGCTATATCCAATTTGGTTGTTGCTACCTCGAATTGATTTTCTTTCAAATCTCTAATTTCCAAATTTTGTTATTCTATTTACATCCCTAATTTCCATTTTTTTCCTTTGCAGATTGGAGGAGGAAGAGGGAGTACATAGTTCGAGGAGGAGGTAGGGGCATTTCGTAAATTCATGCGGAAGAGGACTTGGCAGAGACAACCCGTAATCGAGAAGACCATGTTTGGTGCGTATGCCACATTTTATAATTACAATGAAGCCCCTAAAAAATCTTTTAATTCCGATTCGTATCCAATGGAAACAGAACCCTCACATGCTGGATCTTTTGTTTACAGGTACGGTACCGGTTAAATGGCGAATAGGAGAAAGACGATGAACATAACGGTCTTACCGTTATGTCTGTGCGGCAAATCGCAAAGGTTGATACTCTTCACTTTTTCTCAAAATTATCATGTATAATTTCGGTACCGTTTATTTGATTTGTTGAAGTTCAATATGCTAATTTGTTTTAATTTTCTTCTCATTTTATTTTTTATATTTTAGTGATCATTTACTTCACAATCTGAGATGAAAGATTTCAGAATTTTCAAGAAAGAAGAATAAATGCAAGGCGACAAATCGATACAAGATAACAGAATTGCGTTCAAAAGAAAAAGTAATTATTATTGTAACTAAATTACCAAAAATACTTTTAGTTTAAAATTGTGGTCACTAATTTTTAAATGTCACATATAGTTGATTGTCCCGAATTCCGGTGAAGGGCAATTCGCCGAACTAGCATTCACGATTTCATTCAAATTATAAACCAACCTAGCATTTATGTCATGTTTATGATATTTTTCTCTTTTATTTGTCTTTATTTTTATTCGGAGTTGTGGAATGTTATTTTTATTAGGATGTTATTTTTGTAATAAACTAGTGATAATGGAGAGATATTACTATATTTTTAGTGTCGTTGAATTGTTGAAATAAATTTGTGTTCCTTTGAACATGTTAAAATGTTATTAGGATATTATCATCTCTTCTAGTCCTGAATGTCTCCAGAATCCAGATCATCAATGCCCTTTGAAAAAGTTAAATATCATGAATTGATCTGAAATACACATGAATAATAGATATCACAATAACTTTTTCTTACGGATTATAAAAAAAAGTCTTTATTACATCAATTACAACATCATTTCAAAACAAAAATCATGAATTATAGAAATAAATTTTATTGAAAAATTGAGAAAATTCCAGATAAGATAAAAATAGCAAAAATATATTGGAAAATAATCTTTGAATACTAACTCTCATACTTGTGATTTTCAATAAGAGTTGAATGAATGGCAGTTGGCAAACAAGAAGGCCATGAGAGGAGAAGGCCGTGAGGAGGGCTGTAATAGTATAGTTAAAAAGTAAATTTAGAGAGAAACAAGGTAAAAATAGAAACAAATAATTAATGGAGAGTGCAAAGATTGAATTAAATGGAGAAATAAAAATCTTAATTTTTGTTAAATGTTTGTATACCGAAAATGCCCTTTTTGCAAAACGGACCTATGATAGAAGCTCCCTATTAAATATTAATAAAATTGAATTCGATTTTGTTTGTTTATTTAGGAGAATAATAATTGGCTGATTGGATTGAAAGGTACAAACAAAAAATAGCAAATTTATACTGAATTACAAAAATTAGATTCCAAATTTTTGCAATGAAATAAATTGCAGGCTTGAAGATGCGTTTATAAGCCCAAGCAACATGGAGAGCCACAAAGCTCATCACCTAGAAGATCTTCGAGTGCGGTACCGCAAAGTCTCGTGACTTTATCTGATGAGTATCGAAAATTAGCAATTGATTGTCTCAAAGTCCTTCGACTCGAAATGCAACTAGAGAACATTTTCCACTTATAGGTCCATTTTCTTTTCATTATTCTCTTTTTAGGCCAAATTTGAAGTCCATTTTAAATTTTAAAATATTTGTTAATTTTATGACTTAGACAAACAGAAATTTTTTTTTTTTTTTTGAGGGAGGAACCAGCCAGGGCTGGTTGCTCGAATTTTCATTAATAAAAACCTTACTTACAATAATTTACAAGTGATGGATTTACATGTAAGGAAAAAAGAGAGGGGGTGAAACCCTCCCTAAGAGACTAGACTAATGCTACGTGCCACAGTGCTGAAACCAGGCTAACCCATCAGCTTTGGCTAAGGATGCTAAATGCCTAGGGGTTTGGGCCACTCCCGTGAAGATCCGTCGGTTTCGTTCCTTCCATATGTGCCAAATTGTCGCTATCCAATAAGATTCAAATAGTCTTGGCGGTTGTGTGTGACACGCATTGGACATTGAACGAAGGCGCTCGAGAATGGATAAATGAGGGTTTGGGTTGAAGCTGAGTAGTTCGAAAAACTCGTCCCATACAGCCTGGGAGTAGGGACATGAAGTGAAAAGGTGGGGAGTGGACTCGGGATCATTGTTGCAAAGGGGGCAGCTAGGTGGGTGGGGCCAGCCTCTTGCAGCTAAGTTCTCAGCCGTGAGTATTCTAGCGCGAATGGTAAGCCAAATGAACACTTTGACTTTGAGTGGTGCTTTTATGTTCCAAATTGTTTCGTGCCAATCTGTGTAGACTCCCGGGTCGATGAGCATTTTATAGGCTTGGTTAGTCGTGAAGAGGGTGTGTCCTTGGGGAGATGGGGAGATGAGGATGTTGAAGGCGGGAATAAGTTTTAGAAGATCCCGAATAAAGAAGGAACATGAAGATGGGGAGATATTGGTGAATTCTTGCCAGTCGTTCACCCCATACAATTCCTGGATGGTAGTTGACCAGAGATTTGGTTGATGAGCTTGTACTTGTGCTTGTATTTGTTGCAGCCATTTAAGTAGAAGAGCCTTGTTATGGGTTTGAAGATTGGTCAGTCCAAGGCCTCCATTTCTCTTTGGTAAGGTTACGGTTTGCCAGTTAACTAGGCAGTGACCTCCGAGACAAGTATTGTCGCCCTTCCATAAAAAGGATCTAGTGATTTTATCTATCTGATCTACCACCCATTTGGGTAATTGCAAGACCTGCATGTAGTGGATGGGGATGGCATTTAGGACTGATTTGGCTAGAGTTAGGCGTCCGCCTAAGGATAGGTACTTACCTTGCCAGGAAGCGAGTCTTTGTCGGATCTTAGCAAGTAAAGGAAGGAATATTAGTTTTCGTGGTTTCTTAATGGTGAGGGGGACACCTAGGTATGTGATTGGTAGGGATGTAGCCGGGCAACCTAGAATGTTAGATATTGTTTGATGAAGATGGTCTGGTATCGCAATTGGAAAAAAGGAGGTCTTTGTCCAATTGATTTTTAGGCCGGATAGAGTAGAGAAGAATTCGAGTGTTTTACTAATTATTTTAATGTTCGTTATTGAGGCTTCAATGAATAATACTGTATCGTCGGCATACTGCATTGCCTTAGGCGCAAGTTTAATTGGTGAGGAAAGTAGGGGTGAGATGTTTGTGAGAGCCTTTTGCAAAGAGTCAACCACTATGTTGAAGAGAAGAGGGGAGAGGGGGTCACCTTGTCTCAGGCCTCTCTTATGTTGGAACGGGATTCCCCTTGTACTATTTATCTTGATCTTAGACGATGAAGAGGTTTGCAGAGCTTGCATCCATTGAATCCATTTCTGGGGAAACCCTCGTGCTAGCAACAGTTTGTTTAAGAAATCCCAAGACACAGTGTCGAAGGCTTTTTCAAAGTCAATTTTGATTAGGAGGGAGGGAATCGCCTTTCTATGAAAAAAGGAAAGGATTTCTCTAGTTGAGATGAACATCTCAGAGATCGAGCGTTTTTTAATGAAAGCACTTTGATTGATGTTGATAAGAGTGTTGATGATAGGTTGAAGCCTTAGTGAAAGAATTTTCGTAAGAATCTTTGAAATCCCAGTAATAATGCTAATCGGCCTATAATCCCGAATATCAAAGGCTTCTTGTTTTTTAGGTATCAGAGAGATTTCAGCGAAGTTGTAGGGGGCTAGGTTGACAGTGTTATTATGGAATCCCTCGAATAAAGATGTGATGTCTCCTTCCAAGAGGTCCCAAAAATGTTGAAAGAATTCAATGGGGAAGCCGTCCGGGCCAATCGATTTTCCTTTAGCGATAGAGATAAGAGCTGATTGGATTTCATCTCGAGAGAAGCTTTTAATTAGATCCAGTTGTTCTAGAGGGGTAATATGTGGTTGTGGGGTATAGGATTTGGAGATTCATGTTAGGTAATGAGTGTGACGTGGTTCCCTGTAGATCCTTATAGAAATCAGTTGCGCCTGACAGAATGGGACCTATGGTTGTTAGAGTAGAGCCATAAATCGACATTGTAGAAATCGAGTTGAAATGTTTTTTCCTAGTGGCAACCTTGTGAAAGAATGCGGAGTTGTTGTCTCCCAGTTTCAACCATCTATTAGATGAGCGTTGTTGCCATTTTTTTTCAAGGTTGTTGGAGATTTCATGGATTTGAGTTCGTAAGGACAAACGTAAGGCGGTTTCTTGTGTGGAAAGGGGTCGAGATTCGTCTGCCTTGTCCAGGGATTGTAGTGTGAGTTTGGAAGTTTTTAACGTCGAGTTTGAATTGTTGAATTTATCGTTTGCCCAACTAGCAAGAGCTTTCTTAGATTTTGACAAACAGAAATTTTATTAAATGATTTTATTAAATAATCGTATTCAAGAGATGTTTGAATTGTTCAAGAGCCTGCTTTCCCAAACAATTCAAACGGTTCTTGTTTTAAGATTTGTTCATTCTTTTATACATCACCGGCAAAGTCATTAAAATAAACAAAAAGATATTCATATTCCATATTTGTAGTTTTTCATATATGTGTTCGTAATTTATTTTGTATTTCACATTTCATGATATTGGCATTTGTTTTCCGTTTTCGTACTCGTATTTGTATTCTCATTTCTATTCCTATTCCTATTCTTATTCTTATTTGTATTTAGTTTTTTGTATTTCATAATTCGTAATTCGCAATTCGTATTTCGTGTTTTGTTTTTCGTAGTGCGTAGCTGATAATTTGTTGTTCATAATCGTATTCATGTTTGTATTCGGATTCGTATTCATATTTGTATTCGTATTGATAATTTGTAGTTGTATATGTATATGTGTATGTGTGTATGTGCTCATTTTTCGTATTTCTTATTTCGTATTCATTTACGATGCGTTCGCCTCAGTAAATCATGATTTAAAAAAAAAATTGAGCAACAATCTTAATTTTTTTGAAGTCATTTTTCTCGAACAGTTCAAACGATTTTTGCTATAAAATTTGTTTATTGTTTTATACATCATCGAGAAAATCAAGAACATGAGCCGAAATGTTATCATGAAATCGTTTGATTCTGTTTATTTGTAGTTTTATTTGTATTTCGATTTGTATTTATATTTGTATTTGTATTTCGTATTCGTGTTTGTATTTGCTTTTGTATTTTTATTCGTATTTGTTTTCATATTTTTATGTGTGTTTGTATTCATATTTCATATTTCGTATTTTGTACTGCCTAATTATATTAGTATTTGTGTTCGTATTCGTATTTGTGTTTGTGTTCGTATTCGTATTAATATTTGTATTTCATTTTCGTATTTAGTAATTGTGTTCGTTTTCCGTATCAATATGTGTGTGTTTCGTATTTGTATTCCGTAATTGTATTTGGTATTTGTATTTGGTGTATGTATTTGTGTTTGTCTTTAGTTATAGTCGTATTCATGTTCGTATTCGGATTCGTATTCTTATTGATAATTTATTTGAAAAGGTATATGTGTATGTACTCATCTTCGTATTTCGTATTAAGTTAAGGTGCAATTGCCTCGGTAAATCATGATTTTCGCAAGTTTCAGAGCAACAACCGTCTGAATTGTTCCAGAGCCGGTTTTCTCGGACAATTCAGACGTTTTTTGCTATAAAATTTGTTTATCGTTTTATACATCATCGGCATAATCAAGAAAATGAGCCGAAAAGTCATCATGAAATAATATTCGCATTCATATTTCGTATTTCGTATTCTGAATTTGGGATTTGGGATTTTGTAATTCGTAATCGTATTCGCCTTCTTGTTTGTCCTCGTGTTTGTATTCGTATTTCATACTTGTGTTGGAATTTCGTATTTATGCGTGTATTTCGTATTTATATTTGGTGTTTGCATTTGTATTTGTATTTGTATTATGTATTTGTTTTTGCTTTTTTATTTGTACTTGTATTTGAATTTTTTTTCTCCGCACTTCGTATTGAGATATATAACAGTATTGATATTTGTTTTTCATTTGTTTTTGGTATTTGTATTTATATGCGTGCTTTGTATTTGTATTGGGAATTCGTATTTGTCTATTTGTCTAGTATTTGTATTGCATGTTTTTTTTGTGTATATTTGTATTCATGTTTCATTTTTGTATTTGGATTTTGATATGTACTCAGGGCATGTTTGGGTGACCGTGTTAGAACTTACCTGAAGTAAATTAACTTTTCGCAAGTCGATTTCCCGGAAATGTACTTCAAATTTAAATGTTTGGATTCACGAAAGTGAAACTACTGGATTTATAGTTTTTATGTTTGGATTGATGTAATTGAATTATGAATTTCAAGATTTATATCTACTAAAATTTGCAAATAAATTTGGGCAAAATTTTATAAGAAGACACAATATGTTTCAGATTTACTACAATAGACCAAAAAATTTGAAAATTTGAGATATGACCCTTAGAGATGTAGAAATTGGTTTTTTCCTTAATATATTAACCCATATTACATCCATATATATACCCGTATTGCATCCATATATATGTATATCTAAAATTTATATTATTTGAAAAAAAAAACATCAAAATAAAAATCGTAATTTTTTTTTTATCAAAACTTAATAAATTAAAATTATAAGTATTTTATATCGAGAATAATCATATTTTTCAAGGAAAATAATTTTGACATAAAAATTATTATGTTCAAATATAAGTATGGATCATATTTTCATTTGATAACTAAAAAATTAATCAAACACAATAATTTAAATGAAATATATAAATATTAATTTTGTATACATCATGTTTTAATATTCTGAAATACTAGTAATGTTTTAAAATAATTTATAATATTTCTCAATATTTATTATATTTGCTAATATTAATTATATTTTAAAATATTTCCGTGTTTCTTTGAATTGGTAATGAGTCTAGCGTTACAGTTCATTACTAAACATTAGAAAACGCAAATATTTAAAATATAATTCATATTTATAAATATTAAGGAAATGACAAAATAATTAGAAATATTTTAAAATAATATATAAAATCAATATTTAAAATCTATTTATTTATTTATATTATTGTGGGCAGTGTTTATTTATTTATTCAGATTATTGTGCTTGATTAATTTTTTTAATTAACATAATGAAAATATAATCCCTATTTATGGAGAGGTTATGTTGTGATGTATCTCAACTTCATGTAAATTTGAGGGGAGGTTGAGTTGCAGGAAAATAGAGAGACAATGTAAGTCGACTTGCAGTAGTTTGGCAAATTACATCAAACCAAACAACAAAAAATAGATTAATGCAGTAGTTCGACTTACAATCTGACTGAGTTACTGCAAAACAAACATGCCCTCATATTTTTCTGTTTTTTATTTATTTTGTATTCTGTACCATGTATTATTATTGCTGTCATATAGGCAAAAAAAATCGGTTTCCTCATTGTGCTCGTAATCGTATTCGTATCTCATATTTGTTTTGCTACAGTGTTTAGTGTTTTTGGCGACAAACTTAGTTTCAACCATATCATATCTCGTTTAATTCATGTCAAATCTTTGTTACTGATTTGTTTTGTTTGCTTGGTATGTTCGAATGTGCATTATTTTTGCTATATTAGTTATGTCCAAAGATTCTTATTTGTATTTTTGTATTAGTATTTTTTATTTTGTTGTTAGTATTGATATTGGTATCGATATTTGTTTTTAGTTAACGTTTTTGTGTGCATGTTTGTATTCGACCAATGTTTGTATTTGCATATTGTATTTGTTTTTCGTTTTCGTTTTTCCTTTTTTATATCCGCATTGGCATTAGTATTTCATTTGTGTAATTAGTATTTGTATTTTGTATCCGCAATGTATACGATTTTGTTGTATTCCCAAAAAATAACCAAGTATTTGCAAGCAATAAAATAGAAAATACCATAAATGTCCAAAAAAATTCTCCAACCAATGACTGACATAATGCACGGTTTGCATTTTTGTATATTCGAATGAAAATGATGATGACGTAGATGATATGATGACGACGATGATATGCAGATGATAATAATGATACGATGAATATGATGATATGATAATGATGATGATACGATGATGATGATGATCAGGATATGATGATAACAACAATGATGATGATTGAAATATAAAAAAAACGAAAATTTTCGAAATACCCCTACAAATAACAATAATATGAACTTAATATTATAATTAAGCTTGAAATATCCAATTTGAGCAGACCTTGTACTTACTGAAAATGAAAAGAATTTGTTTCACCCGATAATACGAACCCGAAAAAGAATTGTAATGAACTCCGAAAACTTGAATATATGACACGATACCGCAAGTGAGATCTGTAATTAGACAATTATTGAAATTAAAATATCGATAGCATGGCCATAATATAATAGATTTATTTTTTGGAGAAATAAAAAAAAAAAAAATTATGGAAATTCGGCCGGATCAATTTAATTGAAAAATAAAAATAAAATATTTTTCAGGGTTTAACCCATAAAAGAGGATCGAGGCGATTTAATTGACAAATAAAAATAAAATATTTTTCAGGGTCTAACCCATAAAAGGCAATCTCCATCAACTTCAACAGCTTGCGATTCAAGTGTTTAGAGGAAAAAAATCCTGAAAAAATATCAGAATAATTGAAATAATAAAATTCAGGAAAATTTAAATTATTTTATATTTGAAGTTATAAAAAATAACTTGAAATATATCTTGCAAAGACGGTATAAAAATGCATCTTTAAGGAACCAATCTTCGTGTAAGAAAAAACTATTTTTTATTCGAATTGGTGTGAAAACCGTACTTCAATTTATGTTATATTACCTTCATAAACTGAAAAAAAAAAATTACAATAATTCCGAAAATATTAAATATGTGAGAAATATTAAAT
Organism: Luzula sylvatica; assembly: GCA_946800325.1. NCBI lineage: Eukaryota > Viridiplantae > Streptophyta > Magnoliopsida > Poales > Juncaceae > Luzula > Luzula sylvatica. Next base: position 3,003,698 of record OX326961.1, read on the forward strand.
ATTACCTTGGAAAATAGACGTGTTCTTCTATGAAGAAATTCCTCTCTTTCTTAGACGGAGTCGACGAAACCTGAGCCATTGATGGGCTCTGCTTCGAGATCCGTGCCAACGCCATGTTCTTCTTTTTTAATACTTTTCCAATTATGTTCACTTGTGGTGAATTCCTGTTTGCATTCCTTGCGGGACGTTCTAACACGGGTTTGTAATTGAATAGATTGGGTCTTTAGATGGATCGATTGTGGATATGAGTAATAAGTTTTCAGGTTTGAGGTCCATGTGGTAATTCGCAAATCGCGATGGAGGTAATCGAATTCGATTTGGATGTCTTTGCAGATCTGTCACACCCGGTCAAGACCGATATCTTTGTATCGAATTGTAGAGGATTAGGTGCAAAAAGCTGCTGCCAAGGAGCTCGCAGACGAGACAGAGGTGCTGCCCGTTGGGACCCGTGTGCTCAAAGTGGTCCAGCAGCTGGAGGATCCACTTGCAGTTTTGTGGATCGCAAATCGTGATTTCGGAGAGGAATTCGATCTTGTGTCAGGCTGCTTCCGCGAATTCGGAGCGCTTTTTTGAATTTGTAATGCCACCGATCTGGTTTTGGGTTTTCCTTGTTCTTCATGTTCGTATTCTTCTTCAGATACTTGAAGCGAGGCCTAGCTCATCTGCTCATGCAGCCTCTCCCTTTTATCCTTCCATTCAAAACTACATTTTTGTCAAGACTTTTCATCACCCCTTTAAAATTATGAGTATTGTATAATTATCATCATCACATTATTTAATAAAAATGAATAAAATAATAAACTCATGTAGTCACGTGGCAGCGATATCGCCTTTTTTACAAAATGCAGGATGACACATAAAATAGTCGAGAATCCATACGAATATAGAATCGAAGCCGAAGTCAGCAGAGAATTTGCTAATCTCGTCTCGCAATTTCATGAAACATTCGCTGAGGCATTTGGTTGAGTAATTGATATGCATGGAGCCGAATCATCAATCCGAGACTGCATACCAGCAACAAATGTCAGATCGATGCCGATTCCGAGAACTGCAATGTAAACATAATCGAGTGAAATAATTATACCAATTAATTCAAAATTACCTGAAAAAGCATAGCTCACAAACTCTAATCCTAATTTTTAGAGGAACTAACCACATTCGCTGAAGCATTTCATTGATCAATTGATATGCACGGAGCTGAATCGCCAACTCGAATGCTGTAATATTTGTGTCCGTTTCGGCACTTGAAAGATTCGCCGAGATATTTCGTCCTTGCTGTCTGAACTGTCAAACCGAGAAATTATCAAATAGTTAGTGACATAATTAGTTAAAGACCTGAAATTAGCAATTACAATAACCAAAATTGAACAAAAAAATAACCAAAAATTAATAAAAAAAACAACCAGACCTGTGGTGCGATCTTTCCTGCCCATCGCCTAGAGAGGAATTGTTGAACTGGAAGTGAGAAACGGCCGGAGGAGTGAAAGCGTTAATCTGCGGGGTCGTATGAGGCTGCGTAGAAGGCTGTTTAGGTTTAGGTTTAGACTTAAGACAAAACTCGGCCTCTGTTGTTCTCTCTTGCTTTCGCTCTCGCGCCCAGGCTCCGATCGTTGGTCAAGCAAAATTCCGGCGTTGCTCTAGGACTCACGGCGATGGGGCTGCGTTTTTCCTCTCTCGACCACGCAAATCACCGCCGAAATCTCACTCGTCTCACGCAAAACCGTCGAAATGACCTGCCGACGCAAAACCCTAGAAATCGAGCGTTTCGTGCTGTTACGATTTCGATTGCGTCTTCGTCGCCAACGTCTGCCGTCTCCGTTGGGAGTGTTTGGCACCGCTAGGGTTTTGCCGTGGGTAGGGTTTTGTGGCGCTCGTTTATTTTTTTCTTTTGCTTGGTCGTGAAAGAAAGGAGAGGAGGATTTACGTTTATTTGGCAAAACAAGCAGTAAACGGGAGACGTGGCCGAACGTGAGAGAAGGGCAATGTTTAAAATTAGAATTATCTTATGATCTTATGATGTTGGCATAAAAAAAACGATGTAATTGAGGATGGTTTGATGAAACTGTCTTCGACCTGAAATTACATACTTGAGCTCTCATATGGGATGTTGGGCCTTGATACAATTCATGGTCACAGACTCACAAGAGACGATCGTGGGTAATATTGAATTTTTTTGTTTTTGAGTTTGGCAACAGAGGTTTTCTACTATGCCTTCTGGTTTCCCTCTCCAAATTTGTTCATACGTCCCGATTTTCTTATTAACATCCTAATTATTAATTACAAATTAATGATTAATTGGTAATCATTAGTTTTATAATATTCATAATTAATTGTTAATTGACGAAAATTTTAATTAAATATTAACCGTTTATAAATTTTGAAATAATTTTGAATTAATCTTTAATCCATCTTTCTATTTAGGTTATTAATTAGAGTTAGTGATGTCATCACGATTCTCACGAAAAAAATTAATGGACATAATAGAGTTTTCCTTGTAATATTATACTAGAACTTGTGAATTTGTGATGGCATGACACGGACAATACCATGTGAGGTTATATATTTAGCACCAAATAACCTATGTTATTCCGATACGTCAAAAATGAAGATACGCCAGCTGACGTATCATAATATTTAATATTATTTTTCATATGGATACATACAGGATACACTCCAAATACAGTTATTTGGATACGGCCCCACGTACTAATACTGGCTGCCAAGTCCCCTCTAGAACAGGCTAGCAACACCCCTATATTTGTAAGGAAAATCATAACTAGTTGTGTATTGACATACGATTACGAAGGGTCGGATTATTATTAAAAGACTATTGTTTACTGGGCTTTTCTTGTTATTTCGTGGGCTTTCCTTGTTTTTTTTTTCTGTCAACTTTATTTAAATTATTTCTTGGACAGGATTTGTGGCAAAAAAATAATGATATTTCTAATTAACTCAAATGTTATATATATATAATACACACTCGCGCGCGCGTATTGTATCTTAAGATTTTTGAAAAATACCGTATCGTCGTATTCGTATCGTATCGGATACAATATACGTATTCGTATCCGTGCAACATAACAAATAACTCTCATTTTTCTCCTCGATGATGTCATCATTAATCCAAATCCTAATTAAGCGGGCCAAATAATCACGAGCCTATTTTATCTGTTAAGTGAGGCACAAAATAATCCATATCCATTAATCCAGATCATATTTTTATTAATTACTATTATGATTATGATTAATTGTTAATTCGTGATATAAAAAATGTTTGGAGAAACGTGGAGGACACGATAGAATTGCTCTACGATATAGCACGTACGTGCTGACTTATTTCCGTACAAGACACATTAATCATTGTCAATCCATTAATCTAGCGAACATGTTAATTCCACGTACTAGTTAAATGATAGATATTATATATTTGTAACCCCTAGTTACAAGGGAAATATTCCTTGAACGTATATACAAGTCAATCTAATTATTTCCTTCACGTCTCATCTTCACAAAGTGCCCACCAAGAAGCTTTCTTTCATGTTATTCTAAACGAAAATTTCTCTTCTTTTTTCCCCTTTTTGAAATTATTTACATCAATAAACATAATTTACCTTCAGAAGGAAAAAGAAAAATCTTACATCTAACAAATCACTAAATAACTTATTCTAATTTTAAATAGAGTTTATCTATTTATTTGAATTCTATAACTTGTTAATTTTTTATTTGCATTATTCGATAAATCCAGTCATGCGAAATATCGAGTTCCTGAAGTTAACAAGATCACGACCTCGCAGGGTCCTGCCATTGCCAAAGCATACCGAAGATATTCGATCGGCAAATCTCCGTGCGATAATAATATGTGGCGGTACAACCTTCCTTCCACCACCGCCACCATTACCCTCATCATCCTCGTTAACTTTACTGGAATCCAAATCGAAGTCTTCACGAGCAATTTCCTTCAAAGGTATGTTGATGGGAGGCGAAACCCTAACCGAAGAAGATTCTTCTGAGGCTGATCGCGTACCGGTAATGGCGGGCCCCGAACGATTATTCTCTTGATACGGCCACAAAATATCTCCCTCTTGAAACTCTTCCATGGTCTCTCGAAGGCAAAGAGTTTTTGGTTTGAAGAAGTTGCTTGAGAATTTATAAAGAGGGCCGGGGGGGTTGAGTCAGCTTACTTGGCACACTTCTTCTAATTAAAAAATATTTGTGTTTTCTTTTCTAGTTAGAGGATATCATGCATAAAATTACTTCCTTCACAAGTCTCCTTTCTTTTCATTAATGGAGAGATCCATTTTCATTAATAGTGTATCTAATGAGTAATGACTCGCTAAAATAGAATGTTATTAATTACTCTACTATCTTAATAAATTTTAAAAATACACTGAATAAATTAACTGGATAAAATTTGAATTCTGTGCAAGGGAGATCTCCAGTTATGATAGACTGGAGATGATGAATGCGAAACAGTTAATGATCCAAAGTAATGGTGAAAGGATTAATTACGTAAACGCGTGAACATAGGAAGAGATGGTTTGAATGAATTTGTTTTCACTTAATCAAACCCTAATTCCACCCCCTTATCTATAATAGTCCTAATCGCGTTGATTGGGCCGTAAAATCCCGCTTCCACGTCGCCGGTACTGTAGCATACGGGTACTGTAGCATATCTCAATAATTCTAGCCGCCAAACCCTAGCCCCTGGCGGTCACAAGAGAAACGCGGAGCAGAGAAAGGGGGAAATTTCCTCACTCGGATTCGACAGAAAAAAGAAGAGGAAGAAGGACGTGTCAAGTGCCGGCGACGATCGCGGACGAAGGTTTACGTCCGTGGTGGCTGCCTCACGATCCCTCTCTTCGATTTCTTGCTCTGCAAGCCGCAAGTCTTGAGTTCTCTGCGATCTACAGTAAATTCCTTCAATTTTGTCCCTTTTCTTCTCGATTCCTTCGATGATTTCGTTATTTCCTTTTCTTTTCGGTCATATAATTACGATTTATCTACGATTTTTGAACTCCTCTTGAAACGAATCTACTGGCAACTTCTTCGTTTTTACTCACTTCTCTCTATTTTGGGAATGATTTCGTCACTGTAAGGTACTTCAATTTTTTCCAATGATTTCAGCAAAGTTCGTATCTCGATTTACAAAAAAATGCATGCATATTTGGTATTATTAGTTTCATTCTTCTCTGGTTTTAAGAAATAAGTACTATTTCCTTGATTTCTTCACAGTCAGTGCCTCGATTTACAAATAAATCGATGCAGATTTGGTATTATTAGTTTGATTTTTCGCTGCTTTAAAGAAATAACTCATATTTTCTTTATTACTTCTGTTTTTTACTATTTGTGGTTACTGTTCTACCTCATTGGTGGTTTTTGAGATGGTTTATTTGTAGATGATGGCCGAGAGAAGGGGATGGAGTGCATAGGAGTCAGGAGACATCATTAGAGAATGTAGGGCAAGCAAGGGAAGGAGATGCATTGTGCGCCCAGGATCTAGGTATGAAGGCGAAGCTACTCCAGGTATGAATCGTATGATTACGTTTTCGCAAAATTTTCATTTCTTCTCTGATTTTGCCCATTTGTCTTTGATTTTTTTTTGGTCCTATCTTTTCGTATTTTCTGCCGCTCAATTTCAGTACCCTTGCTAGAAGACAAAGGTATGTGCGGCTCTTTTTTGCAATTAGTTATAAATACAGGGACTAATCTGCAAATTTCCTTTTTTTTTGTGAATTTAGGTATAGAAATCGGTGTCATAACTGCAATTACAGCTCCAACAAGTATCAAATTAGGGTTCGAAGGAAATGTAGGTCATGCTGGCGCCGTTCTCATGCCAAAAATGTTATAAAAATAAATTAAGAATTTTCATAAAAATAAAATTTGAAAAATGCCCCTGCCTAATTTATTTTTTTTTTTTGCAGGAACGATGCTGGATTGGCCGCTGTGGAATTAGCATTGACGGTTGAAAAACATGTTTTCGACTCTGGATCGATTGATATTGTTGGCACCATTGGTACGTACCGAACATTCTGCCATTTTTCAGATATTATTATTTTTTATTTATTTTCTAATCATAATTCACTCTCGAAGCTCTAAATTAGTTCTCTTTTTATTTTAGTGTATTCAAAGGTTGGCAGAAGGTGCGTTGCGTAGAATTATTTTGACTGCATCCGGTGGAGCTTTAAAGTTGGGCATATATCATTTTTGCAAAATGGTCCTTTTAGTTATACTATTTTACGTCTATAACCCTGGAGCTTTTTTTGATTAATAGATATTTGCCTGCGGAGAAATTGAAGGATGTTAAAGTTGCGGATGCTTTGAAACACCCGAATTGGAGAATCGGCAAAAAAAAAAATTACCACCCTAGGGGCTTTTTTGTAATTTTGAATATTACAAAGGGTGTTTTTGCAAATTTTGCAGGTCGTGATAGCAGCTGGATCGACACGTTATGGTCTTCTGCATGCAGTCCATACACTCGAGGAAAGTTTTTACAAATTCAGGTTTGTTTCTAATTTAAAAAAAAAAATCAATTCGCTTCAATTATTTAATTAATTAATGAAGTATCATAAGGGTTTTTTTGTAAAAGTTTTTAAAAACTCAGGTTCGTTTCTAATTTTCAAAAAAAAAAAATCGATTCGGTTTAATTATTTAATTAATTAATGAAGTATCAACAGGGGCTTTTTTGTAATTTTGAATATTACAAAGGGTGTTTTTGCAAATTTTGCAGGTCATGATAGCTGGCTCGACACGTTATGGTCTTCCGCATACATTCCATACACTCCAGGAAGGTTTTTACAAATTCAGGTTTGTTTCTAATTTAAAAAAAATCCAGGAAGGTTTTTAAATTGAAGAGTAATATTAATATTTTTTTCAGGGGGTTCCACTCAAGTCTCATCCATGTAAATTAATTGGAAAATACCGGTTCTCACAATCGTTTCTTCGATTTCGACATACTTGCTGAGATTTAATTTAATTAAGTTAAATTCAATTTTATTTCCATTAATATTCAGTTACTTCATATTATGTATTTATTGACACAAAATTTTTAGCCAATTACTCATCCATTTTATTGACACAAAAATTTCAATTCCTAGGGTCTCCTGCAAAAATGGGTTCAGACAAGAATGGTCACCGAGTTGGACGGCCCCATCATGCAATGCTTTTTTTTAATGGTAAATATGGTATTTCAAACTTCATGAAGGGTAAATATGATATTTCAGTATTTCGAAAGGGTAAATATGATATTTGAGATATTGAGAAGGGTATTTATGATATTTTAGATTTTAAGAAGTCTAATGTGAATTTCAGATTTTGAGAAGGCTAAATAAGATAGTTCAGATTTTTTGCAAGCGTATATATTATATTTTCAGATTTCTAAAATGGTACATACGATATTTCCAATTTATAAAAGGGTAAATGTGATATTTTTGGAAGGGTATATATGATATTTTCTATTTTTAGTGGCTACATATGATGTTTTGGGCTTTTTGAATGGTTAATATGATATTTTGAACTTTGAAAAAGGGTAAATTTGTTATTTTAGGGTTGAAAAAGATAAATATGATATTGGAGGTTTGAGAAGGGCAAATATGATATATTCCAGATTTTGAGAATGTAAATATCATATTTCATAAAGGCTAAATTTAGTATGTGTCTAAACCAATAATTATGATATTTCATATTTTTACAAGGGCCTATATGATATATTCACATTACTAAAAAGCATAAATATGATATTTGAAATTTTTTAAGGTTATATATACGATATTTCAGAGTTTTATGATATTTATAGTTTTTTTATTTTTTTTGGGTTGCTTGGCGTGTTGTTAAAATTTGTCCGGGCTATTAGGTACTCAATTGGATTTTATTTGAATTTATGTTATGAATAATTTGTATAATATTATGTATAAGTTTAGATAGTTAAATGACTTTAAGAGGAGGTATTCAATATGCGAGTATAATATACAAATATTTATATATTGATTATATTAGTTACTTTACATGCGCTATGAGTTGATTTTGCTATCAATCATCAAATGAAATATGTCAACGATATCAATACAAGCCACGAGATACAACAACAATACGTGTTCAAAGAGAAGGCATCAACTCCCGTGCAAATGGGTAAAGAACCAAAAAAAGAAAAGAAAAAAAATAATAAATAAAAAAATTAATGCTAATAAATACATTCATGCCTCTGTACATGTCAGATGATGAAGAAGTTTGAATAAAAAACAAGGTCAAAGAAAAAAAAAGTAGTCACAATTTTGTTCCGTTTAGTTTTATTTTGTCGAAAAAAACAATGGTAGGAAGAAGTTTTGTTTTGTTTTGTCGAAGAAAACAATGGTACGAAGAAGTTAATAGTTTTTTTGATTTCGTACAAAGCCGTAACTATTAATAGTTGTGAACGTGAAAACTACAACGTATATTTTTCATAACTATTTTGTGCTCAAACTATTCGCGTCCATATGAAAGTAATAAGGAAATAGTCATGATTTCACAAAAAAACAAACAACACAAAAATAGTCATGATTTCACAAAAATACAGAAAAACACAGGAAAAACAAACAACACAAAAATACAAGACCAAACAATAAAAAAATAGTCATGATTTAAAAAAAAAAAAAAAAAAAAAAACCGCGCAATTGCGCGGGTACCACGCTAGTATATATTAACTTTCACGGATGCATCTACGTATTGTGCATCAATAGTAACTTTAAGACAAGGAAGGAACCATTTTCTTTAATCCACGTCGACACTGTAAAACAAGCTATCTGTAGAGTGCACACAATCTTATAAAGAGATGATGAAGATTCAAGATTACCAACAGGCCCGGCCCTGGGCTTTGGTCCAGTTGGCCCGGGTCACAGGTCTCTCTTTTTCTATAGACCCCCATTTTTACATAAAAATTAGGGGCAATTTCTTTTGTATCCCTATTAAACTCATAAATAACATATTTATCCCTTCAAAATTGAAAATATCATATTTGTCCTTACTAAATCATGTTAGTATCAAATTTATCCAAAATTTGCAATTTGGTCAAATTTAACAGAAAATTCATGATAATTGACTAATTTACCCCTTAACTAATCATCAATCCAATGAACTAGTTAAAATACAACCCAATAACATCATGACTCAAACCCATACCCGATAACATATGAACCCTAAACCAGTCTCTTATCTCCATACGATCTCCATTCTCCTATCTTTCATACGAAGAAGCATCTACGAAGAAGCTCCATATGAGACGATCTCTTCTGGCCAAGATGGCGCTCTAGCAAGGTGGTTTGGAGAGACGGAAGAGAGAAGTCCCCAGAAACCCTAGCCACCAGATCGACACGAAAACCCAACGAAATTCATACAAAACCAATAAGCAACTCTCAAAACCGTAAACTCAAGAAACGTCGGTCAAGAATCGAGCCCCAGATTGAATTAAACTTCACTTCGTTCGTCAAATTGACCTCAAGGAGCGAGCAATATCTTCATTAAGTAAGTCAATTTATTCATCAATTGATTATTCTTTCTACCATTTCACTAGCATTCGAATTGTGATAAATTGTTGAATGAGGATCGCAATCTGGTTCCCATTTTCTGATTTTTGCTGATTTTGACAATTTTTGCAATTAGGGATCCAATTGTTCTTTACTGTGTGAGTGTTTTTTTTCTATTTTTCAGTTTTTTTTACTGTTTTTTCAGCAGTTTTTGCAATTAGGTTCAAATTTACTGATTTTTGTTGATTTCGAGAGTTTTTGCAATTAGGGATCCAATTAGGGAACAAGCTCGTGTTAGCAACAGATGACGAGCATTTCGAAGTACCAGTCTGGATGCATCAGATGTAACTAATGTACTTGCATTGTTGGGAACAATGAAGGGTCCTGATTGTAATGAACAGGAACAGTATGCAACTAGAGAGTTTGAGAAGTTATGTTTGGTATGTTGCGTGAAACACGTTATGTGCAAGAAATAAAATCAGGGATCAAAGTTTAAAATTACTAAAAATGGTGAAGACGAGATTTCTCTGGTGCGGAAGGCAGAAGCGTAGATTGGTTGAAGAAAATTCAAAGAAAATGTTACATGAGTCTGGAACTATAGTGCTCAAGAGGTTATTTTACTTTTAGAGATTTGTTCAGGCTAATGGTAATTGTAATTCGATTATGGTCATGGTTTCTAATTTAGATTTGTGTATAATATTGTGAAGTTATATTCATATAAATTTATGAATGAAATTGTGTTGAATGATTTATGTTGCATTCTCGAAACTAAAAAAATATTAAAAACTACTAATTAGTAACAATCAACTATAAGAAGTACCGGCAACAATCAACTATAACAATCACAACCATGCAAAATTGGTACAAGTTGTCCAGTAAACGAGTTGATCGTGCGTGAGGACTCGATCAAAGAGAATCAACAAAAGCTCGATCAGAAACTCATGTTGGGCTCAATCAGAGATTCGGACGCACAGGAGGACTGGGGCTCGAACACGTGGAGTTTGGATCATGCGAGATAAGACTCGGTCATACCATCAATTGCGTCTGAATTGCTCGAGACCTGTTTTTGCGTGGAAGGAAAAATTGTGATCTTTCGTGCAAAAAAATCTGAAAAATCAAAACAATTGTCAACCAGTGAAAATAAATCTCAAAAATCAAAATAATTGTCAAAAGAATTGTCAACAGTGAAAAGAAATCTCAAAAATCAAAATAATTGTCAAACAGTGACATTCATACCCGAAAGTAGATTCGCCATATCTTGCAATCACTTTTCTACATTCAACGAGATCACACATATTAACTACAATGAATACATTCATCAATTCATAACTTCACAATCTCGATTCAATGGTATCATATATATTATCTACGATGAATACAATCGAAACAATCAATTTATAACTTAAAACCTCAATTGAAGCTAAAATAAAGAAGAAAAATAGAGCAGGAGTGATTAGTACCGGTTGATGTAGATACCGGTTGGGTCGTACCAGCCAGCCTCGACTGGGAATCTCTCTCGTCATAAATAGATCCAAAACCGCTCCTATTTCACAATATATGCACGGTAGCACACAAGAAAAGGATGGGATCGATCGCACTAGAGGGAGTGTGGGTCTTGGTCGCCTCAGGAGACTCGTGGCTTGATTATGCGAGGGTTTTCGTGTCGGTCGCCTCAGAAGTTGCTTATTGGTTTTGTATGGATTTCGTTGAGTTTCCGTGTCGATCTGGTGGCTAGGGTTTGCGGCGACTTCTCTCTTCCGCCTCTCCAAACCACCTTGCTAGAGCGCCATCTTCGCCAGGAGATCGTCTCATATGGAGCTTCTTCGTAGCTGCTTCTTCGTATGAAAGATAGGAGAATGGAGATAAGAAACTGGTCTAGGGTTCCTATGTTTTCGGGTATGGGTTTGAATCATGATGTTATCGGGTTTAGGATTTTAACTAGTTTATTGGATTGAGGATTAACTAAAGGGTAAATTAGTCAATTGTTATGAATTTCCCGTTAAATTTGACCAAATTGCAAATTTTGGATAAATTTGATACTAACATGATTTTGTAAGGACAAATATGATATTTTTAATTTTAGAGGGATAAATATGTTATTTAAGAGTTTAGTAGGGATACAAGAGAAATTCTCCCTAAAAATTATATATACCTACTAATACTAACCCGATCCACTATCTCCTATCTGCACCGGACCCATTTGAGCAGGGATCCGGACCCGATCCACTACCTCTTATCCACTATCTCTCATCAGCAAAACCCTAGCGACAGCGGAAAAAAAAAAGCATCACGCTAAACCTGCGAAACCCTAGCGACAACGACAGCGAGTGCGACTGGAGGTACGGCTACAGCCTGGCGAATGATGATGAAGACTGGAGCTACCTCCTCTTCGAGTTCTTTCGTCATTTTTATCACTTTGGTGTCATGACCCGAGGTTATATGAGTTATTAAGAATAATATAGGGATATATTTGCAAATTACATCTCGGTTCACGACGTGCTTGGTACACCGGGTGTAGTTAGTATTTTTCTTTATTGTTTTGTCGCATTATAAATAGGGAGATGAGAGAGAATTAGAACATATTATTGATGTAATTGTTTCTTCGTGTAAGAACTTGTGTTCCGTTCTTGTTGAGTTTTGATTAATCGAGTTCGAATTGATTAAAACTTCAACCTTGTATCTTATTTTATTCGGTTTGAGATTGTTTTTCGTAACGATTCGAGGTCGAATCGTTACATTTGGTATCAGAGCCGTCGATTCTCCGACCATCACTCGATCCAGATCCGACATCAAGAAGTTCAAGATTCCTCGATTCGAGACCGATTCAGAGTTTTTCGACCTCGATTTCTTGATTTCTTGCTTTGAGGTATCGATTCGATTCGAGCCGATCCAAACCTTATTCGAGACGATTCCTCGATCAGACCGATTCATACCGTGATTCCTCGATTCGAAATATCGATTTAAACCGATTCGAAATACCGATTTAAACCGTTTCGAAATATCAATTCTGAAGTTGAAGCACTCAATCCATAAGTTGAACCACTCGAAATATCAATCAAGTGTCGATTCACAATTGATTCCTATTCGTCGATTCCATTTCTGGCCCAAGACAAAATCGAGTCCCCAAACCTCAACGATTCGAGCCGATTTCTCGGTTCAGGATCGATTCAGACCTCGCAGCTCATTCCATTTGTCGCATCAGCACACTCCGTGACAGATATCCTTCCCCATTCAGTCGTGCTTCAGAATCCAATTCGATTCAGACTTGAAGCAAACTCAAATCAGATCCAATTCAGACCTCGAATCGAGTAAAGATCCAAGAAGAAGCATCCTCGCAGACCTCCAGAACTTGTATAATCGCTTTAACAAGGATTCTCCAAGCGTCAGAATCTCATCCCTGCAGAACCTCAACCTGGGGGCAACACAGTCAGAATCTCATCCGTCGCCAAGAGTCAGCATCTTCGTAAACCTGCAACAACCGTCGCCAAGGTCAGATAGATCGTTCCGCATGGCTCTCCTCTTCTGAGCAACCTTTCTATCGCAGCAACGAGGAGGACCATCATCGCGAGAAGGAAGAAGGGGCTGGTGTTAGCGGATCCGGGTGAACCCGATCCAATTAGTGTGGGATTCGAGTTCCTGGATTGTGTGTTCCGGTTTATCAAGAAATCCGGATACAAAACTTGGGAATTCAAGTTCCGGCCTTGCTCAGAATCCAGAAAGAAAACTGCAGCATAATCCTTGGTTCTGCCAGAACCTGGAATCCAAAATCCGAGAATTCAATTCAAATTCTGTTAAAAATCCAGAACGGGCCTGATTCGTATCTAAGCGGGTTTGCGGGTTGTTGAAGCTATTTGGGCCGATATGATGAGTAATAAAATAGTATATTTGTGGGATATTATATATCCCGAATCATCGCATCGGTTAATTAAATTGGGAGAAGGAATTTATGAAGGGAAAAGTTGGTATTGGTGCGAAAAAGAAAATGCGGCTCATTATTGCAATGAATGGTGTGATCAAAAGGTTTTGTATAATCGTAATTTCTCTCGGTGTAATGTGAGTAATTCATTGTATACATTATCTTGGGAGGAGAGACAAGCTATTGCGAAGTATAATCGAGAGAAAGAAATTGAGGAGAGGAACAAGATTTTTAACGAAATCATAAAGAAAATTGATCGAATGTTGAATTCTACTCAATTTTCTAGTGAAGTTAGAAGTATCGATGATGAGTCGAATTGCGATGCAAATGAAGCGGATTCGGTCATGATCGAAGCGGATCCAGTCGTGATCGAAGCGGGTCCGGGCGTGATCGAAGCGGATCCGGACATGATCGAAGAAGATTCGGGCGTGATCGAAGCGGATTCGGACGTGATCGAAGCGGACTCGGGCGTGATCGAAGCGGACTCGGGCGTGCTCGAAGCGGATTCGGACGTGCTCGAAGCGGATTCGGACGTGATCGAAGAGGATTCGGGCGTGATCGAAGCGGATTCGGGTACGATGCGATTAGTAGGTAAAACGTATGTGGATCCGTATTTGCATTTTAAGAGGGATACTTTTCGAGAAAGTGTGAATGGAGATTGGAGAGGATTGTGCGCATTTCGAGAAAGACGGTTATCTCCATTAGAAAAACGACTCGAAGGGAGGCTCGATGATGAAGTGAAAAGGCCGCATCCGAAACCGAATATAAGGTACGGTGTGGAATCTTCAAAGGTGGTGATTCATGTTGGGTTGAAAAGGCCACCACCAAAGCCGAATATACGGTACGAGGCGATATCTTCAACGGTGGTGATTCGTGTTATATTGAAAAGGCCACCGCCAAAACCTAATATATATTTCGCATGTTTGATCCTTGAGGACAAGGATCTTGAAAGGAGACGGTATTGTCATGACCCGAGGTTATATGAGTTATTAAGAATAATATAGGGATATATTTGCAAATTACATCTCGGTTCACGACGTGCTTGGTACACCGGGTGTAGTTAGTATTTTTCTTTATTGTTTTGTCGCATTATAAATAGGGAGATGAGAGAGAATTAGAACATATTATTGATGTAATTGTTTCTTCGTGTAAGAACTTGTGTTCCGTTCTTGTTGAGTTTTGATTAATCGAGTTCGAATTGATTAAAACTTCAACCTTGTATCTTATTTTATTCGGTTTGAGATTGTTTTTCGTAACGATTCGAGGTCGAATCGTTACATTTGGTCGTTTTTTTTTGCTGGGGCAGTCATTTTCTTATGATTTTCTCGCTGGCCAGTCATTTTCGTCGGGATTTTCGCCAATTTCGTGTAATTTCTCCAGTCTTGGCTGCGTGCGGCACTCTCCACTTCGAATTGCTCTTCAATTTCGTGTAATTTATCTTTAATTTTCGCCAATTTATCTTGTAATTTCGTATTTGGTCTTCAATTTCGAATTTTCGCCCACTAAGCCACTGTGAATGTTCCAATTTCGTGTAATTTATCTTCAATTTCACCCAATATCTTGCTCAATTTCGCCCAATATCTTGCCCAATTTCGAAATTGCTCTCTCACTCAGTGAGACTCACTGTGAATTGCCCAATTTCGTGTCCAATTTGTGTATTGTGTATTGCGTACGTGAATTGTGTATGTGAATTGATTTGTAGTGTAGATTGTGTATGTGAATTGTGTACCAGTGTACGTGAATTGATTGTGTATGTGATTGTGTATGTGAATTGAATCTGAATTGATTGTGTATTTCGAATTTAATTGTATACGTGCTCAGTGCTCTCTCTCTCTCTGTATATTAATTGAATAAAAATCTGAATTGTATATGTGTATCCTCTGACTCTTTGTAGTATGCTCTCTCTCTCTCTCTGTATTGGCTAATATGAGTAATATCTCTCTGTGAATTTTTATAATTTTTTTATAATTGTAGGCACAATTATGAGAAATAAAAGAATTTTTATGTCGGGAAATGAAAAAAAAAAACAAACAAAGACGAGAATCTTTTATTCAATCTCAAAGAGGTGCCATGAATTTTTTTGTAATATTTTGACTTTAATTTTATGGATATTTATTTAGTTCTAAATTAATTTTTTTTTTTAATTATTATATGATATGATTTCGCAATTTTGGATTATCTTTACACTACGTCATAGGCCTCCAAAATCTCAGGACCGGGCCTGATTACCAAAAGTATGTGTTCTTAACTAGCAAAAGACCATTATTTTCATCAAGAAATTAAGAGAGATTAGCTGAGTTAGTGAACTGGATGTTGGAAGAGAACAGCCTACGAAGAATTGTCACGTATAAATGGTGAAGAAAGTTTCGCAAGATCAAAAGGGATCGAGAGAATCGATGAGATCGGGCAAAATAATGGACTTGCAAATTTGATATTCCACCAAAACTGAGTTCTAATACTATGTTCAACGAAAGCTGTAACGATTCCCGTATTGATAGAGGTGACAATCGGGCGGTTCGGGTTGAGTTTGGATCGGATCATTTCGGATTCGAATCGTTTATGTTTGCGGGTCGCATCGGATCGTTCAAGTCGGGGATCGATCGGGTTGCGGGCCGATCAGTTCCGGGCCGTTTCGGTTTTCGGATCGTTTCAATTTTCGGGTATTTCGGTTTCTGATCATTTTTGTTTTCGGATCATTCGGTTCCGGGTCGTTTCGGTTTTCGGGTCATTCGGGTGTTAGTTTCTTTGATTTTCGGATTATTTTGATTTCACAAAATTTAATTTCAAATTATTCAGTTTTCCGAAAAATTCAGTTTTCGAATCATTCAGGATTGATTTTAGGCCAAATTTCATATGTACCCTTACAAAACCCCATAATTGCACGTATACCCCTGTAAAACGTGAAATATCATGAATATTCCTACAAAACTACTAAAATTGCATGACTGCATTTTTTTATTAGATTCTGATTAGCTATTCGTTAATATTATCATTAATTTTTGTTTTTCTGATTTTACTTCCTATGTAAATATGGAATAATATTTATGTTGGAAAAATCGAAAAAACACCCATAATTTAGGTTGGTAAAGTTACACTGATTTTTTCCACCGATTTAAACTGTGTTTAGACGCGTTTTTCAAATGTAAATTCATTACTATTTACACCAGTTCGAACCCGGTTTCAAATTGTGTAAGGGATTAGACGTTTTTCTTATAAAAACTGGTATTGTATTATAAACAAGGGAAGTGCTATGATAGACCCATTTTCTTATCATGGACTCATTTTTTAAAAAAAAAAATTCGAATATTTGTGAAATAATGATATTTTTTGTAAGATTCTAGTGTATATTTATCATTTAATGCTATTCAAAACATAAATTTTGTAGAATTAATTAATAAATAGCTAAAATTCTTAAAATAATTTTTTGAAAATGAGACCATGATAAAAAAATTGGTCTATCATAGCACTCCCCCTTCACTCCTTGTCTCTTATGTTTCCCAAGTACTCGAAATCGAGTTCGTCCTTGTTTTTATAAAACACGTTTCCATTTGAAGTCTGTTTTAAGAATCAAATTTTAAAATATTAAGTTAAAACTAATGCCAATTTTGATGATCCTTATGAGAGATCCACAATAGAACAAGAATATTTATTACGAACTAAAACAGTTAATGGTCGTTCGTTCTACACAAGTTGTTGATCGTGAGAGAACTACGTAAAGGGGAAAAAAAGAAAAATAAAACTTACAATGAATGAACATTTCTTGTCGATATATGTACCTAAATAATCCACAAATTATATTATATTAATATACTATATATTAAAGTATAATGAATTGCACAGATTTTTGACACGTGTCCTACATAAATAAGATGCTAAAAATATATTTGTAAACATATGTTGATGATAGCTCAGATGGCAAGGTCTTGCGCGCGTGATGTTGGCGACCAGGGTTCGAAACCCACTTCCAACAATATTTTGATTGTTTTAATGTTTTTAGTATTATATTATCATGTAAGTCATGTATAAATAAACTAAAGACAATTCTCTATCACACAATCTCACTAGCTCAGCAGGTAGAGCCTTCATGCCCTCATACTTGAGGTTTTCGAGTTCAATCCCGCGAGAGCTCAATTATTTTGTCCAAAATAATTTCCAGCGTCTTCTAAGATAAATACAATAAAAATAATACTAAGTCACATAAATTGTATAGTCTGGATGGTAAGAGCTCATGCTTAAGTTGTTGCTGAACTGGGTTCGAAACCCATTTATAGCATGTTTTATTTTTAATGTTTGAGGTGTTTTAAAATAAGAAATGATTGAGGACTCCAAAAAAACACATATTTTAATCAATGTGTTATATTTCACATAATTTATTGATTGATGACAATACTTTTTTTTCAAAAATCTTATTAATCAATTGTTATAATTTGAAAACTATTTTTGTTATTGTCCATGAAAATAAATAGAAACTAAAAGAAATATGAAGCTATTTTTTTGCACAATGATATTAATCAAAATTATTTTTGCTATAATTTAAGAAATAATTTCTTATAATTTTCAAAACGTTTTCTGAAATAATTTTTTATAATTTTGAATACATTTTCTCAAATTATTTTTTGCTATAATCTTCAAAACATTTTCTGAAAAAAAAAAATTAATTTTTTTTATAAAAAAATTAAAAAGGTAAAATATTATATTATATTTTTTAGAGTCGAATGATGGATGCCATGTTGACACGTTTCTATATTTTGTTTTCATTTTTTTTATCTTTCTTCTGTAGCGAATTATGTAACGAGTCATATTTTTAGGTCCAAATATTTTTAGGTCCAAATGTAGTTTTAAACATATGATATGTTAAACATGCATCTTAAAGAATACACTTCCATTACTATTATTATTTTTGGAAAAGTATAATATCAAAACTAAAAAAAAAACACAATTAAAAACAATTTAATATCATATTAAATTTGATAATTATACTTTCAAATTAATAATAATAGCGTATGTCATCAATTCAAGATCACATGATTTTCTAAAAATATTAAAAATTAAAGGAAAGAAATAAGAAGTAAATGTTGTATTTATATCTTTATTTTGTTTGTGTAGTTTATATTTTCTTTCATTCATATATGTTTTTTATTATATAAATCCTAAATCTATATCATCAATTTAAGCTCTTGCAAATATTTTCTTTAAAATAAAAAAAAAACGTTATGTCAAATCTTATTTATTTTATATTCTAGAAAAAGATAATTTCAAAAAATTATATATACAAAAAATATTGTTCCGCAGCGGAGCAAGGAACCCACTAGTATAATTAAATTTAATAAACTTTAAAATATAATTAAATGTAAACTTGTGAAGTAATAATAATACCTTCACTTGAGTCTCTGGGGGTTTTGAAACCGAGACCGATGTCTTTCGAGAAGCGATTTCCTGTTTTCCTGTTTTTTTTTTCCTTTGCCAGATTACTTTGGGAAACAGCCTCGACAATTTACGGCGAGTGGGACGATAACCAGGGCCGGTCCATTAGTACCAAAATTAAAGCCTGGACTTCGGATCCAGATCCACGAAAAAAAATTACGTGCTATAATTCTAAAAATTTGGGATCCATTATAAAAAAATTCTGGTCCATTTTAACAAATTACATAATATAATATAAAAATTTAGGATCCATTACAAAAAAAATTTGAGTTAGATTTATAATTTGAGTCGGGATCTCTTAAATTTGGGCCCTTACGACAACATGCATTGTGTGAACGGAAATTTATTTGGAAGAAGAGGGAAAGAAACAGAACAGCTCTCTGGCCATGTGTAAAGGAAAATTAACAAGGGGAAAGAACGGGTATTTACTTGGCAATATTATATGTTTTTAGAAAAATGAAAATTAAAAAAAATTCAACCCAAAAAACTTTATATTCTTGGTTTAAAATGAAAAGCAAGGAAATCATGGTTGGTTTATCCCTCGGCAATATTATATGTTATTGGAAAAACAAAAATTGCAAAAAAAATAACAAAAAAAGGGTGTATACTCTTTGTTTCAAAAGGAAAGAAAATCATGGTGGATACATGGGTAAGGAATTACAACAATATTAAGCACCCCGTTCAAATCCCCCCGCAATGTACCCGCAATGTTTAATTAGAAAATTATATGCATTTATTACTTGCTTAATTAATGCATGCGGGATTAGTGCGGGTTGTATAACTTTATTGAAGGAATTACGAGGTACCCGTGTTGCATAGGCATAATGTATGTGTTCGCAAGGTATGCGAATTATGAGGTACTTGTTTTAAGATTGAGGCAAAGCATTAGTAATCGGATACTCGAAATGAAATGATGTAACATGTTTTGTGGTTTTTTACTTGGCAATATTATATGTTGTTAAACGAAAATTTAAAAAAAATGGTATATTCATTGTTCAAACTAAGTCCCGCAAGATGTATGCACAAATATACACTACAAAAAAAAAAAAAAAAAAAAAAAACTCGCGCAGTGGCGGGGGCGCATCACTTGTACTACTCAAGGCATCCATTTTTTCCCCATTTTGTAAGGGTTTATGTATGAGCATGCTTGGTTAAAGAATGAGGAAGCTAATAATCATCACACTATAATCATCATTGGAAATAGAAAAATAAATAAAATTGAGTGAAATAAGATCCTAAACAAACTAGACACAATATGAATTAAACATTATATTCTTTTGGCGATTTACAAAATATAAAAACTAGCCACATTATTTTACAAATATGATTCAAGAAAGGGAGGAATTTTCATAGCAATTTAACCTAAATATGCAACCATTTTTTTTTAATCTTTTTATTGTTTATTTAAACAGATGAATCTCCAAACATGAAAAATATATACAAAAAAGTAAAGAATGCTGAACTAATTTTTTAGATTCTTAAACATCACAAAAAGCTTATAATGCGGATTTTTGACATAAACACATAATTAATTGAAAATTGTAAATAAATTAGAAATTCAAGATAAATCTATCAAATTTCACACAAGCATTCCAGACACAATTAAATATCAAAACAAACATAATTCAATTTTGACATGCCAGTAAAAAATAATGACAGATTTACAGATGGGCCTTTAAAATTTTACAAAAAAATCCCTAAACGTGGGTTGCTACCTGCACTTTCGCTAACAGGTTTGGTGAAACTGAAAAAAAATTCCCCACTTTAAAATGAAAATAGTTATAAAAAATAATAAAAATAATATTATTTTCTTCTTTCGTCAGAAGATTTGGCGAAAGTGTCTTAATAATTTTTTTTTCAGATTAACGTGTAAAAATCATGACTAAAATACTTCCGTCAGAATCTCCGACGAATGATTAATCTCTTTGTCAGAGCCTCTCACGAAAGAGTTAGATTTTAAATTTCAAAATTTGATAGTTATTTTTTCAAATTAGGCTTTTCAAAATGGTACGTGTCAAAGAAAATCATAAAACATTGTATCTTTCACAACGTACTTGTGTGTGATTTCTTTATAATTATTTAGGAGATCCTCGAAATTTGTTTTTTTACCATGACAAATTTGATATTTGTTTTGATATTTGGATTTGGAGGATTTCTGCATGTAACCCCTTTTAAAACCAAAATTCAAAAAATAACTCCATTTTTGAAAATATTCCAAAAACATCTCTTTTTGATAATATTCCAAAAATAACCCATAACTAAATTTAAAATCTCACCAATAAAAGAGATTAATCGTTAAAAGATACAATGTTTAGGGAACTGATTAATCGCCAATAAAAGAGGTTAATCGCCAATAAAAGAATTCTGCATGTAACGCCAATTCGGAGGACTTAAAATTCAAAATTTTAAATATGATATATTTCACCAAATTTTACCATAACATCCTCTATGATTTAATTAATACGTTTAATTAAAATGATAATTAGTACATGTTGGTTGTTAACTTAATACATAATTAATATTTATTTGAATCCATAAATTTGAATAAATTCTAATGAATATTTAATTATATATTTTAATTATTACGTTACTTAAATGTAATAGTTCAATAATGGAGAATTCGGCGGGTATATTTTGGAGTACAATAAAAAATTTATATTTTTTTCAACGAGTCAACAGTAGTGAACTGATATTAAAAAAAAGAAAAATTACTCTCCTCCAAAATGTACCCGCCGAATTCTCCATTATTGAACTATTGCATTTAATTAACGTGATAATTAAAACATATAATTAAATATTCATTAAAATTTATTCAAATTTATGAATTCAAATAAATATTAATTATGTATTAAGTTAACAGCCAATATGTACTAGTTATCATTTTAATTAAACGTATTAATTAGATCATAGAGGATGTTATGGTAAAATTTGGGGAAATGTATCATATTTAAAATTTTGAATTTTAACTGGCGAGATTTTAAAATCAGTTATGGGTTATTTTTGGAATATTATCAAAAAGAAGTTATTTTTGGAATATTTTCAGAAAGAGGATTATTTTTTGAATTTTGATTATAGAAGGGGTTACATACATAAATGCTCCTTTGGATTTAAGATCAGATACACGAAATTAGCTCTAAAATATAAGAGAAAAATATTAGGTAACAGGGAATTAGTTATTAGTTAATAATAACAGAACGGGTTAGGTAAGGATTGGCTTAAAAAAGATTTGTACGTTTTTATTAAAAATGACCAGTGGGCCAAGGATAGGCTGTTCCGATAACTTTACAAAATAAGTGTTATAGAGAAAGCAAAAACTTAGTAATATTGGGAGGTTTAAATTTGAATTTTTTTGTATTTCTCCAAGGAAAAATACGAGACTCACATGCATAAATGACTGAAATATGCCAATTTGCAATTTTATAAGTAAAAAGTAAAAGCACCCATGTAGTAAGCAAGTTATTAGATTATAAAATATAAACCACTTTTTATTTTGTTAATAATAACAGAACGGATTAGGTAAGGATTGGCTTAAAAAAGATTTGTACGTTTTTATTAAAAATGACCAGTGGGCCAAGGATAGGCTATTCCGAGAACTTTACTTTTTTTGAAGGAGGTTTAAATTATTTTGGAAAGCAAAAACTTAGTAATATTGGAAGGTTTAAATTTGAATTTTTTTGTATTTCTCCAAGGAAAAATACGAGACTCACATGCATAAATGACTGAAATATGCCAATTTGCAATTTTAAAAGTAAAAAGTAAAAGCACCCATGTAGTAAGCAAGTTATTAGATTATAAACCACTTTTTATTTTGTAATTGTAGAATTTTTGTTTCTCCACAGGTATGTTTCATTGTTACTAATTTTAAAACTTGGATAAAGATATATAATAATATGGGAAATTATATTTTTTTTCACAAAATTAGAATAAACATTCTCGATGACATCATCAGTTGTGTGTTAATCGGTTCGTACCTATCATAATCTTAATTAAAATTAATTTTTTTTATTAATTTCTTTATTTGTTAATTAGACCGTACTTATCATATTTAATTAAAATTAATTATTTAACTCGATTAATCATTAATCTGATAAATGCGATGAAGTCATCGAAAATTTCTATTGTACTTTTGTGAGGCACCATATATGTTTTCTGATAATATTCCATTTCTTCAACATATAAGTCAAATATAATGATTCTCAAATTCTCTCCAACATTATTTATATCATCAATTAACAATTGATTAACATGATAATTAGTAAAAAAGATAATTTATTAACGATTAATTGATATATAATTAAAAAATATATGAATTAAATTGTTAATAAAAAGTTTTTTTTATTTATTATCATGTTAATTAATTGTTAATTACTAATATAAAAATTTTGGGAGGAGAGAATTGTAGGGCCATGGTGTGATAATGTTAAGCATGTATTGTTGGTAATACGGGATTCAAATATGAATTCAAATATGGATTTCTAATAAACAAAACTCTCTCTTATAATTATAATAGGCTCTTACAATTGTTTCTCTCTTTTCTAATTGTTATTTTTGATATATATTTTCAATGTGATTAATTCATAAACATCTAAGCCCTATTTATAGGTTCCATAAACTTGGAATACAAGGAATTAAACCTTGCCTTAAACTTATTTCATAAACTAATTTCCTTATAATAAAATCTGTCCTATAATTATTTCCTAAAGTTCTTTCCTTAAAATAACTTTTCCTAACCTTATATGGGCTAATTAAACTTGGTTTATTATTTCGGGCTTGCGCTTGTCAACTAATTCCTCCCTTAAGCACAAGCCTCTTCTTCATCCCGATCATCGTCTTGAAATTTTTTCTTTTTCTTGTACACCCGCTTGACTCCTATGGGCTTGCATCATTTTGGTAATTCGACCAAGTCTCACGTCTTGTTTTTCTCGATAGCCGCAATCTCTTCATCCATCGCGACTTGCCATTTCTTGTTTCTCACAGCTTCTTCAAAAGAAATATTCTCCGAATCTGCCAAAAGACAAATAAGATGTATCTCACTGGTTGCATCGTACAACTCTTGTAGGCTCCTTGTGCTTGTCTGTCTCGGCTCGTCTTCTTCATCAGGTATTGCGGGGCTAGTCGGTACAACAGCTGAGGATTCTTCTTTCTCGGACTCGTCTGACTCGGCGTCCTCATCTTCCATCTCACACTTCTTATTCCAGTCCCATGCGCTCTTCTCATTCACATGGACATCTCGGCTCACCACAACTTTTCTTTCAATTGGGTCATACAGCTTATATGCCTTCGTTTTCTCGTCATATCCAATAAACACGAACTTCTTGCTTTTATCATCGAGCTTCGTTCTCCTTTGATCCAGTACATGTGCATATGTCACACTTCCTAACACCTTGAAATGCGACACCGTCGGTTTCTGACTGCTCCAAGCTTCTTGAGGTATTTTTTCGCCCAATTAATTTCGCATGAGGACATCGATTTTGTACATACACCGCACACTGTACAGCCTCAGCCCATAATTCTTTTGGCACTCCTTTGCTCTTCAACATCGACCGAACCATGTCGAGAATGGTCCGGTTCTTCCTCTCGGCCACACTATTTTGCTGAGGCGAGTACGGCGCAGTCAAGAATCTCTTAATTCCTTGCTCCTCACAAAAGCTCGTAAACGCGGTTGACGTGTACTCACCATCTCTATCTGACCGCAATGCTTTGATATATCGCCCGGTCATCTTCTTGACAAGCACCTTGAACCTTTTGAACACTTCGAATGCCTCGGATTTTTCCTTCAAAAAATAAACCCAGGTCCTCCTAGTGTAATCATCAACGAATGTAATAAAATACTTTTTCTCACTGAAAGATTTCGGTGTGATCGGACCACAAATGTCGGTATGCACCAGCTCGAGAGGGCTTGCCGCTTCATATTTCGTCTTCTTATGAAATGGGACTCTTGCATGTTTACCGAGTACGCAACCTTCGCAAAATATACTCGTGTAGTCCATATCTGGCAGACCGTGCACCATGTCCTTCTTTGCCCGCATCTGGATACTCCATACTTCGTAATTCGTCTTCGTCAATCGCGGTAGCGGTATATGGCCAAAAGCCCTCCCAGAACTCGCCATCGCTCTGATGCCAATTTGTTGGTAATACGGGATTCAAATATGGATTCAAATAGGGATTTCTAATAAATAAAACTCTCTCTTATAATTCTAATAGGTTCTTACAATTGTTTCTCTCTTTTCTAATTGATATTTTTGATATATCTTTTCAATGTGATTAATTCATAAACATCTAAAGCCTATTTATATGTTCCATAAATTTGGAATACAAGGAATTAAACCTTGCCTTAAACTTATTTTCTAAACTAATTTCCTTATAATAAAAACTGCCCTATACTTATTTCCTAAAGTTCTTTCCTTAAAATAACTTTTCTTAAATTTATATGAACTAATTAAACTTGATTTATTATTTCGGACTTGGACTTATCAACATATATAAGTCACTCAAGCTAGTCTCTCAAGCTAAACTAAGCATCATCGTACCAAACACACGAAAATGGTTTCAACCTTAGTCCCATATTCTCTTACTCTTCTCCTTCTCTTTCTCTCCTCGCTCATGTTTAATTCTTCCGAGGCCCAAATTGAAACTGTGATTCGAAATGAGATTAAATCAGTCGGTAGCATGACCCACATCCATTTCTTCTTCCATGACATAGTTAGCGGCAAGAACCCATCTGCAATATCGGTTACTCAACCTATTAGTGGGTCCATGACATCATTTGGCATGATCAGAATAATGGATGATAAGCTCACTGAGGGCCCAGATATTTCATCGACTGAAGTTGGCCGCGCCCAAGGGATGTACGCATCAGCTTGTTTCGGCGAAGTTGGCTTCGTGCAGGTATCTTAATTAACCAAATTATTATGATAAAACTTGGTAAATGTATTAATAATAATATATACGGCGTGCAAATATAGACTGTGAATCTGGTTTTCACAAGTGGCCAGTATAACGGAAGCACTATTTCAGTGATGGGGCGAAATGCAGTAATGCATGTGACTCGTGAGATGTCGGTAGTTGGAGGGACCGGGATGTTCAGAATGGCTCGTGGATATGCGATTGCTAAGACTCGCACGGCCGACATGGCTGGAAATGCATCCGTAGAATACGATGTATATGTTACGACAGATTAGGTAGCTGTACTAATGGTCTCATGGTCATGGTGATGAGGCATGGCTAACTCTTTTAGAGAGAGAGAATTCAATAATCTTCATTCCCTTTCTCTTTGGCTATTTTTTTTTTGCTTTACAGTCAGTTGTTCTCTCCCTTTGTATTTTGTAATAATTTCTGTGTTTGTGCTCAGTCAGTTGTTCTCTCCCTTTGTATTTTGTAATAATTTCTGTGTTTGTGCTCTATTGATTTGTCTTGGTGTACTATAAGTTTGGCATTAATGATGAGCGTTGGATGAATTAAGGAGTAGTTTTACATTTGAATTTATACTAGCAGAATACTCGCGCTACGCGGCGAGCATGTAAATTATGTTTTTCATTGCAATACAATTATATATTTGTATGATAATATTAATAATATCATATTAAAATAAAGTTATTTCAATTCATTTATCTATGATTATTCATATGTTTTACAATTATTTTACATTATTATAACAAAAAATCTCATTTTTTTTAATCGAATAATAATATCCATATTAGTGTCATTATATAATAATAATAATACCCATATTTGTATGATAATATTAATAATATCATATTAAAATAAAGTTTTTTGAACATTTATCTATGATTATTCATATGTTTTATAATTATTTTACATTATGATAACAAAAAATCCCATTTTTTTAATCAAATAATAATACCCATATTTGTGTCATTATATAATAATATATAAGAATAAGATATAATATAATTTTACGAAAAACGCAACAACAAATATTATATCATTGTTCACAATATTTCATACAATATCAAATATTAAAATAATGAATCATACAACATATGTAGTAACACATTATTAATTATATATAGTAATATTTTTTGTTGATTGAAAATGCATGAAAAATATAAAATAATATAAAACTTAATAGTGGAAGTAATTTAATAAATAATATCAAAATTTAATTTATAATAAACATAAATACAAATTATTTTATATCATATGATTTATTTATTTATTTTACATTTTGTAAAATAACAATACAATTTGACAGGTGTTTATAAATTTAAAAAGTTATTTAGATGGATAAACTTTTTTTAATTCTATTTTTTTTTGAAAAAGTTTTGTTTGCTTAAAACACAAATATAATCGACTTAGTATTATACTATTATATGAGATTCTATTATGCAAATAAAATTCTTAAAAATATATTATGCAAATAAAATTCTTAAAAATATATTATGTAAATGTGTATTTTTTTGAATTGTATTTTCTTACATAATATATTTACAAATTGAAATTGTGAAAAATAGTATGTATGAACTATGCTAATATGGATGTCAAAATAAAGAGAAAAAGGAAATGACTATATTTGATGAGTTTACAAAATTAAATTTCCAAAATAATACTAATATATGTTGTATTTTTTATAATATTATATATTAAATTATTAGTATTTCATATATAAACTTTTCATATTTCATTGCATTCACATTTGATCATATAATCTTATGTGAAATGTTAAACAATTGATTAGACTTGGTCTATTATGATTCTAACAAATAATAATATGCCACGTCATTAATGTAGAAATGTAGGATGATGTGCTTTCTAAGAACGTTTAAAACATGGTGCAAAATAATAACACATAAATAACTACACAAAATATGATCCTCAAAAAATCTAACAACAAATTAATGATTGAGATTAAACCACATCACTACATCTAATGGTTCAAATTAATACTTAAAAATAATAATACAAAATGCATGTCTTAAATTATCAAATATAATATTAATGCATATGATGAAGCAACATCACACAATCTAATGGTTAATAGTCAAGATAAGAATGATGATGTGGCTTCATGAGGAGGCTCAAAGATAAGTGCAAAATAATGAGTGGGTTAATTAAATTACCAAATATAATATTAATGCATATGATGAAGCAACATCACACAATCTAATGGTTAATAGTCAAGATAAGAATGATGATGTGGCTTCATGAGGATGCTCAAAGATAAGTGCAAAATAATGGGTGGGTTAATTTAAACAAAATTTAAAAAATAATTTTGTTTTACAAGAGCTCATTTACTATGTCCCCCAGATTTCCCCACACATTCGATCTAGGAGATTAATAATTAATCATTTTTTTAATTAACACAAATACACTTGATTAATGTTTTATTATAGAATTAAGGTACATATGAATTAAGATTAACCATTAATAATTAATATGTATTCACTGTTAATAAAGTGTATTTATATTAATTAAGAGGAGATTAGTTGTTAATCCCTCATATCATCTATTTGTGTGTGTGGTGGGTTGGTTGGTTGTGGAAGAGGGGGGGAGGGACTGGAGGAAAGAGTAAAATTTCCCTTTTTATGAAACATTCCAAAACTAATTCCAAATGAATTTTTAAAACCCGTATTACCTGATTTCAAAATCAGTTGAATTAGTTCCGTTAAAATTATATGTTAAAGTGACCAACCAAATTAAAAAAAGAACACCTACTTTTAAAAACCCGGTGCTCCAAACACTGAATTGCAATGTTCATGTTTTGAATGCTCTCAAAATATTTTTCAAAGAAATATTATCGTGAATAACATTCATATAATTCATATAATTTGATTGAGTTTTAATAATATATTAAATAAATAACATATTTGATTGAGTTGAAATAATATATGAAAATCACAATTTAATTATATTGAGAATAACATTTCTATAATTTAGATACATATAAAAACTAGTTAGTGTATTATTTCATAAAAAGTATGATTTTTTCAAGATTTTTATGAGGGGTAATTCTAAGGTACAGTTTTTTGGTAAAAGGATAATATAGGTATTAAGAAAAATTTATGTCATTAGAATTAATTCTCTCCATTTCATGAAATTTTGTTTTGTCCATTTCAATTATCTCTTACTTTCCTTCTCAATTAATAATAGTAGAGATATTTCTTTTGCTCATCTAATTAATGCCATATTTTATAGAAACATTGTCAAATTATTAAGAAGGATACAAATGCTAGAATGCTTAAAAGATTGAGGACCTTCCAGGAATTAATATACACATTATTTTAAGAGAACAAATCGAGAAGAATATATTTCTGATCCACACAAAATATTAATACCATCCAACAAATACAAAATTAATACAAAAATTTGATTCACTTGACTAAATTGTCCATTTTACATCCAAAATTTTCATAATAAATTAAAATCTCAAAATATCATGTCTGGCCCTCCAATATTACGCATAACTAATCAAAATCTCAAAATTCAAATAGTTTGCTTCACTGGACTGTTTTTACCTGCATACCACCATGCATATATTTTACACAAGGCATCTATACATAAATAAAATCATATTAACCATTAGGAAATGATTTGATTAATCTTCCTTCTTCATTTACTTTCTTCTTTGATGCATTCATCTCTGCAATTTGAAAGATCCAAAATTAAGACCAAACGTGAACTAACAACGAAAAGAAAAAACAAATTGAATGTTTAATTTTAAATTGTTGAAATTAAACTATTGAAATTATTTAGGCATTTCACCGAGCACCTAGTTTAGGGATAAAAAGGAAACTCAAAATTCGAGA
The DNA here is from genome assembly GCA_946800325.1 of Luzula sylvatica. Taxonomy (NCBI): domain Eukaryota; kingdom Viridiplantae; phylum Streptophyta; class Magnoliopsida; order Poales; family Juncaceae; genus Luzula; species Luzula sylvatica. Next base: position 3,033,298 of record OX326961.1, read on the forward strand.
TCCAACTTGCAACACTAACTATTACTCGCCAATTACCTGGTGGGAGTTAATCGAGGCATGATGATTGAAAATGAGGAGGCAAGAGAGTGATTGTCTCAACTCAATGTTTCTTGCATCTTCTCTGTTCAGGATCGATCCGCTTTCTCATATCAATATAAAATCAGATCCATTGATGTTTCCAATTCGATGTTCAAAATGTAGATCCGGCTTATTTCCCAAAACCCACCTCCCAATATAGTGTATTTCGAAGAACAAGAGTGATTTTCATGTGAACTTCACGTACTTGAGTAAGAGTGATTTTCATGTGAACTTACGGAGAAGGAAGTGAAAGGAACGTCTGAGGAGATGGGAGAGAAGAAAAGGGAAAGAGAGAAAGATAAGGAGAAATGAAGAGTGGGAATAAAGCGTGGAGGATGAGGAGGAAAATGACAAGTATACATTTTTTTACTATTCTGCTCAAATATCCATAGCAATTGTGAATCATCGGATTGATCTTTGCATTTAAATCATGTCCGTCCGTATAAAATTATACCCGTACCATAGAATTACTCTTTTATGAAATAATAAACTAATTAATTCTTTTATATATTGTATATAAATCCTAGAAATAAATGTTCCATAATTATCATAAATAAATATTGTATTTAATATTATATATGCAATAATATGTTTTTTGTGAATATTTTGGGAGATACATATTACGTGATGGACGATTCAAATATTTTATGTCAACAATTATCCTTCTGTCTCATAATACATCAAAACTCAATGACAAATTATGTAATTATGTATATATATTGAAAGGGCAAACATCGACATCATTGCAATTCGATTTTGTACATCGGAATTTTAAAATCATGTGTTTATTTTGTTAATTTCGTTTTGTCACCTTAAAATACAATTTAAACTAAACTAAATCACCAGATTTTTAAAATCAAGGAGTACCTGATTTTTAAAATCAAGTAGTAACAAAATTCGATTTGGATTAATTTTGAATTAGGCTTGAAAACCAAATTATTTTTTGACTTTTGTTTAAATATTGGGTCAGATATAAAATGCATGAATTAATGGGTCAGTTTTGCCGTGTGACTTGGAGGCCGTTGACCCTGTGACCTGTCACCGGAAGTCCTCCACAATATTTTAAAAATTTAACATTGTTAATTTTAGTTAGCACGACGAATAATAATTAATACAAAATTAGGGGTGAACTCGCTCCGCTTCGACCGATTTAAATTTAATTTCAAATCAAAATTATTAATATTGAATTAGGTAACTATATATATTTTTAAAGTAAACACTGATTAAGAACTGGACATTAGATTTTTTTTAGAAATATACATCACATTTCGAGAGTTAGTCGCATATATAAAATTGATTGCAAGGGAACAAATATTTATTCAACTTATTGAAGAAATTCTTTTGATTAATAATATTGTATAAAAATATAGTTTGATATTCGTAGTGTTTAATTATAATTTGACTTTTTAAATTTCTATTTATTTTCTTCAATAAAACAAAATACTTTTCAAATTATAGCATAAATGAATTTCAGTAATAAGATTTGGAAAAAATATATCTCGATATTTTTAGGTTTTTTTTTATAATTTTAACTCTTCTAGTTTTCTATTAATTTTCTCTGACAATATATATTTTTTAAATTATATCTAAATTGATTTTGATTAATAAGATTGTGAAAAAATATAGTTCGATATTTTTTAGAGAGGACAAGTATATTATTTGTCCTTTCTCATTCATTCTTGTAGCTAGTGCTATTTTGAGGTAATAATTTTGGGGGTTTTATATGATGTTCTCACTCTCACTAAAACATTTTTGATACGTCAATCGAAGTGTTCAAATGAATTGATTAATTCTCAACTCAATGATTAATTGAATTGATTCAATCTAGATGTTTAATCGATCCAATGAAATACTTTCGACTGATTATCAATTGTGTTTAAGTGAGAGTAGGGACATATTATATTTTTCCATAATTGTGTGGTTTAAAAATAACGTGGCAATAAAGGAGAAATTAAATAGAAAATGAAATGATGTGGTTCAACAATGCAAAAATACGGATTAAGAGATATGATAGCCCATACATGGTATTGTCAATCTATTATTTTCTTTGAGAAGTCGCCTTCACTTACTTTACTTGATCACTTCCAAACCGAAGGGAATTAGTTTCGCATGCGAAGTATATATTTGGTTTGGTTTATATAACAAAAACATGGGAATGAAGGCCAAATTTTAGGTCGACCTGAATTCCGTTAAGTTCCATTTTCAAAATCTGTTTTGGGAGGCAAATTTTCATGATGTCATTAATCAGTGTGAAATATTAAGAAAAGAACAAATACAAAATGCAAAATGATCAAACCTCCAATAAAGAATTAAATTTTATAAAAATGATCAAAATCTGTTAAGTTCCCCCTTCACTTACTTAAATTAAATTTTTACAGACTTTCAAAAATTAAATTAAATAAAAAAAAAAAAGACGACAAACAAAAAATTCTATAATTATAATTTAATATACATTGATATCCTAATTTACTTAAAAAAACAAACAAAGACACGTATAAAAAAATCTTAATTTTAAGCAATTATTTATCACTCGTTGAATTTTACTTTTGATAGCATCGCCAGTTAGTACTTAGTTGAGTAATGTGAAATTAAGAACATTTATTTATTATTTTTCGGATTTTGACTTGGAATTAATCAAACCTCTAATAAACAAACAAAATAATTATGTATCACTACAAAAAACTAAGAAAAAGATCAACCCTCCATTAACTTGCTACTCTCGCCCTCGAGGAACCCGGTCATCCTCAGCACGGAATCTCGAACATGTCTAAGATCACGGCCTTTAAGTGTTCGCCCTTGACCAGTACACAAAGAGAACGCCACTTTTCCTACGTTGTTCCTGCGGGACACCAGAACATGTGGGGGCACCTTGTCAGTATTATCTTCTTCATTGCACCATTCGCTACTTTGATGCGATGAACCGCGACTCGAACTAATTGGTATGAAGATTGGAGACGCGTAAACGCTTGAATTATTTTGAGAAGCTCTATTAACTTGATCGAAATGCTTGTAGTTTGTTTGAGAAGAATTCAAATCGTGGGTTTCTTCAGGCCACAGAATTTCAGATTCACGAAACTCTTCCATGTTTCAGAAGATATCTTGCGAGATTTTAATTCTCGAATTGGAGGAGAAATGACCAAGGATGAATCGAATTTATAGAGAAAATTGAAGTGCTTGAACACATGAAATAGTATTTTTTTGGATGGACAAAGTGTATAGTTTAAATAAGTACCCTGTTTTTAGAGAAAAGTGTATTAGTATTTCATGACCACTGAACATTATAAATTATATTAATAAATAAATATAGTGACTATTGTATGTATCATTTGTTTCTGTATTTACTATTTACAAAAGAGACATGTTCACAATAAAATGGTAAACCACGTCTATACTTAATATCTAAGATAAGTAAATAGGAATATTCATTCTGACGTGGTACAAGTAGACTAAACACGTGTACCAATGAAGTTAGGACTTAGGAGACCATTCATGTTTCCCTCTACATACACTTATCATGTTAAGCATATAATAAACTTAATATATATATATATATATATATATATATATATATATATATATATATATATATATATATATAATTAAAATCATGGCAAATATTATTAATCTATATAATCAATCAAGTTTGATGTATCTGGCATACACGTAGTTAGTACTACAAACAATTAATTAAGAAAGTTTTTAAACATACAAAATAAAACATGAGGTGCTTAAGAATAACGAGTGTAACTTGTTAGGTAGCTTAATTAAGAAAAGCACTAACATCTCTCCATTCTTTTCAAATGGAGACTTCCAATTTTATGTATGAAATATGAACTCCATTTTATGTAAATAGAGAGGAAGTAAGCACTGTGATAACTTGTTGGCACTTGAAGATATAAAGTCAACAACGTAGAACCGTGTAAAAAAATTTAATTATGGTAAATAACCAATCATATTCAGCCACGTTGTTGGATCAATTAACTATAAAATAGTATATCCAGTGAGAAAAGTGCATAAAAGACCCAAATGTGGTATAAAGGTCCCTATCATTGGTTAGCCAAAACAGGCTGAGTTAGATAATTATGGCAATGGTAATTACGTGTAGGGTTACTTTTTCAATGATATGTTTTCAATTAAAGCTTATCCAAACAATTAAGGGTTCGTGTAATTTTTAGGATATGTATAATTATATTGGTCATAGGTAAATTTAGGATTTTATGTAAATTGTTTTGTATGTAATGTAGACTGTTAATTACAGACCAGACTATATTTGTTTTAACCTAATAATGTGGGAATTCGGAAACTATAATTACATTTTTATTGAAAAAATTGAATTAACATTTCGACAAAATATGCTCTTGGCACTTCTTACTGTCATTATCAAAATTGCCCCAAATTCCTACCCAAATTGGCAAGTCGTTATCTTTAATTTGTTTTCATTGTAAAAAGACATCGTATTTTCGTACACTTGCTTAGTCAAATGCAAATGATAATCTGCAAATTGGTAGTGTTCTATTTTTTATGCTCACAGGGAAGTTTCTTGAGGGCAATAATGGTAAAATGTTAAACATTAGATAATCCCGTTAAGTTCTTTTTCTTTGAAATGACGTGGAAAGTTACCTGCATTGTGCAAGCCAACATAATATTTCCAAGAAATTTTGACATAATTATCTGATTTAGAAATTGAAAAATATAGTTATCACAGAAAGTAATTTTGACAAAATTATCAGAACTTTGAGAACTTACTAAACTTAATTCAGTATCGTTGGGTAACAATTACAAAAATATATTCAAGAACAGAAGAAATAAAATATCTGTATAGTAACAAGTTAATGGTTGAAAGAGAAAATCCCTTGCATGCAAATGGATCACAAAAGAAAAGAAAAAGTACAAAAACACTAAAAATGTGCTTTAAATTAAGGGAGCTTCTAGGCCCTTTTTTTAAAAGGGCATTTTAGGTATTAGTATATTTATTTCTCATCTTTTCATTTAATTCATTATTGATGTTCTCCATTATTTCCTTTTTTTTTCTCCTTCCTCTCCATCCCAATTTACTGACATTTCTCTCTCACGAGTATTTTTTTTTTCTACACTCTCTCTCTCTCTCTTCACAACTCTATTCTGAGATTGTCATAGTAATATACTCTTCAATTTTGAAGAAGAACATTTTACAACTATATATTCCTCATAGTATATACTTCATTTTTTTTAACAAACTTCAGGTGATTTTGTGATGTTTCTCCATTTTGAAGGATTGTTCGGGTCTAAATCTGCACTAACATAGTAATTTTTTGTACAATCAAGACATATTTATGTTGATCGAGACTTTTTTTCATTTTTAATATCAAATAAAGAAGCAAGCAATTGATTTTTAGAATAATTGGAACATAAATTTGTCATGACTCAAAAGTTAGGGTCCTTAGGGAGGATATGTTTGCATGGGTGAAGAAGATAGAGAGGATAAAGCTTCCCTGGCCATATCAAAAAATAAATTATGAAGTTTGGTAAGGAGAAGGATAATTAATTCATTAAGTAATTAATACCTGCCAAATAAAGATGTTTTAATAGGAGAGTGGGAATTGCAAAATTACATTTTTGCTCTTTTAATTGAGGTCTATCATAATCTCATCAAAACAATTTATGGTAACAAATTTAATTCATACCGTTGGATTAAGAAAATCATTTAATCTCATCCATTCAACAAAAGAGGGTCTATGATAAAACAAAATGGATTTGTCATAGAATTCTCCTTAAATTAAATCTTACATACTTGCAACGCCCAAAAAAAATCGAAGATAATTACATTACAAAAGTCGTTTTTGCATTTCAGGTCTTTAAAAAAATCGACCATCCATCCGCCATCCACGCAGGGATCATTCACCCGGAAAAAAAAAAGTCATCCAAAAACTAATTCCCTCAAACTCCAACTTTCTTCACTTAATTTCTCAAATTATACCTTGAATCATAGAGCACGAATTGGGGTAATCCTTGCATTCTCTTTAGCGGTATATAGCGATTGTGGTTGAGCCAAATAAACCATATTCTTTCTCTCTCTACGTGCCACGATAATATGTGGTGGTACGAAAATTCGGCTACTTATAACACTACCAAGATCATCATACCTATACATGTTAACACGATCTGAATCCTTTCTCCTCGGTATATCTATCGGTGACGAAACCTTTTGGCTTCCATGTCGATTAGGCTCGCTACAAGAAAAAGAGTTGATTTGATCTTTACGAATCTGATTATCATTTGGTTGATCTTCTGGCCAGATTATATCTGCTTCTTCATATTCCTCTTCCATGATTAGTAACTAATGGTGTAATTTGAGACTTGAATTTGGATTTGTGAGGGGAGGATGAATTTGTAATACACGTACATATGAGAAGAAATCAAACAGTGGTTTATTGTGGGTCCCTTAACCTTTCTTGCAAGAAGGTTTTTCGATATCATAATGATTAAATAATATGTGGAAGAGTTGTGAAATTAATTTGGGGATAGGATGATATGGTTCTCTGTGAAGACAATCATGTAAAATACACTTAATTAACTGTAATAGAACTTTATTGTGTACATGAAATCATGTACCATTGATATTAGTTGCTTGATGGCAACGGTTGTGAAGAATGGAGACCAAACAATAATTAAATTGACACTAATTAAGTAGATTTAGTTTAATAACTTCTAAGAAATTTACACTCAACGTATATATATTTTATGGCACTTCTATATTGTGGTAATTGATGTAGTGATTGGAATAATTAGAGACCATAACTAACTAACAACCCACTACATAAGATACTTTCTTATTTATTTAGTTAGTTAATTAACTATTTAGTCATGGAAATTACTATTATATTTAAAAATATGAGTTTTTTATGTAAAGAATAATGTTGTTTTGTTGGATTGAGATATATGTTTACTTGGTGTTTGAGTAAATGCCATGTCATCTAGAACCAAGTCCATCATTGCACAAGTTGAATCCAATTATTCTAATCCAACTTTTAACTATAGTTAGTACTTGTGTGGTTTAACTATCTTGATATAATTAATAATATTCATTAAACAACAGAAATAAAATAGTATGAAACTTCCGATTTTTAAATGTTTATTTATCTCTATGATCTGATATTTAATTAAAAGGATAAAGACCGATCCATGCGGAAAACGCGTATTTTTTTCTGAATGTTTGTTTTATTTGATTGTTCTTCGAATTGTGGATGCATATAATATTACTAATTCTTTTTGGTGTTTTTAATAAGAATAATTCAAATAATTGACACAGCAAATTTACTCCAATTCAAATGAGAAATAATTAGTGATCTTTCCCAAATTCAGATCATCTCTTAACTTGCATCCAACAACACATTAACTAATCGGATCTGAATCCGATATATAACGTCTTCCAGCCTTATTCAAAATAGAAATTATGCAGAAAAACCCAAAACAAATAAATATTTACGCGACCTCTTTAAAATCATAACATAGTAACTTTCTAAGTTGTATTAATTCATATATATCTAGAAATCATTCTTGTTCCTAGATAATTTCTAATCAATCGAGTTATGGAAATTTCGACGGCCAATATATAAAGGGGGATTTACATATTTATCCTTTGTTAAATTTAAAATTACATATTTATCCTTCTTAAAATTAAAATATCATATTTACCCTTTCATAAATCTAAAATACCATATTTGCCCAAATATTAAAAACCATCCAATTTCTCTGTTAAACTTAACGGTCAACATTTGATAATACTATTTTACCCTTCTACAAATCCAAAATATTATATTTACCCCTTTAAAAATAAAAATATCATATTTACTCTCTCAATAATAAAAGTAACATATGTATCCTTACTCACTCGACAAGAAAAAATCACGTCCTACAATTTAATAATATTTTTAGTTATGGTTATTTTTTTGCAATGAAATTTCATTTTTAACATTTTTGTTTTTGTCATTTGCGATTTGTAGAATGATTATCTATGAGATTAGATTGTTAATTTTTTAGGTAAATATGATATTTTTATTTTTAAAAAGGTAAATATGATAATTTGAATTTTAGAAGGGTAAATATGTAAATGATAAAATACTTGACCGTTAATTTTAATGGAAAAAATGGATGGTATTCAATTTTTGAGTAAATACGATATTTTAGATTTATGAAAGGGTAAATATGATGTTTTAATTTTAAGAAGGGTAAATATGTAATTTTAAATTTAACAAAGGGTAAATATGTAAATCCCCCATATATAAATTGATAAACTGCGCACACAGTCTTCTTTAAAAACTTTTCTAAGGATTTGTTTTCCCAATTTGTGAAGTATTTAGGATTTTAATATTCTAGTATTGTGGTTGTAAATATTAGCTTAAAATAAAACTATTAAGAAATAAAATTTCACTTTTAAAATTCTATTCTTATAAAAACTACACTTTTTTTAATGAAAAGATAATAGATGAGAACCCATGAGCCTTTTTAACAAAACAAATAAAGCAAACAAAGAAATGTTGTCATAATTCAGATCATCGGCAATTTTTTTTTTTTTTTAAATAATAGAGTAGGCTCAAAGTCCTACGTCTATTTTGAATTGATTAAGAAATATTACAATACCTTATAAATAAGGATTTTGATAGTTTTTTAATATCCAACATGGATATGTTTCACAAATTTTCCTCTATCTAACTATCTTCTATTTTCCAATCACCATAAATAGGGTATAGTATTCATTTGATTAAAAATATTGAAATCGCTCTCAATTTAGCCATGTTAGCTCTTGCAATAGCGTCACCCAATGAAAAAATGGAAAATTAATTTGTTAGTTCTCTCTTGTTCCTTTCCTAATTGATTCAGTATTAATTTTCTATTTTTGCTTGATTAACAGGTCAATTGGCAAGTTAAATTTGGAAAGCTGCATAAATTTAAGGATGTCAAAATAATAACTTTCCTAATTTCATGGATCATGTAATTAAATTTGATAAATTTAAGGATGGTAAAATAATGACTTTTCTAATTTAATTAATCATGTAATTGTGCTAGTTATTTAGAGTAATTTGATTAATTTTCTAACTGTAAAGCACCGTTATAAGATCTGTTAATTGACATAATGTATTAAATTAATTTTGTTATTCATAACTATTCATTGGCATGCACGTAAGAAAATATAATAAAAAAGATTTGTAATTAACTTGTGAGTTTTTAAGGAGAAATGCATATAACACTTAGCGAAGATTGAAACAAGCTGATATACATTCATTATTGGTTTTTAATTTTTAGTTGTAGGTTTTAATTTACCAATTACTATAATTCCAATTGTTAATTTGTATTTGATAAACTAATAAATTCAATAATACTCAATTTATTAAAAAAAATTGAAGTTAATTAATATGCACTAATAATTTCTGGAGAGGAAATGATAAAAAAAAGTTTTAATCTAGCTTCTTGGGATTCAATATGTAGACCTAAGAAATATGGAGGGTTAGATTGGAACAGTTTAATCAATCGTTACTCCAAAAATGATTGTGGAAGTATTATGTGAAAGATAATGGATTGAATTGGCAAGGATTAGTGTCTCCATTGGCAGAAAAAATCCATAGAAGGAAAAAGAAATATAAAAGATTCTCACTTTTGGAGTGGATTACAATCTTATTTAAATTTCTTTTGGAGATCTTTAACCTTTGAAATTGGATATGATGAGGCCACGTCATCGATACTGTTCATCCCGGTACTGTTCATACTGGTACTATTCATCCCGTACTGTTTACTACTGTTCGTATTAGTACTGTTCATCCCGGTTACTGTTCATCGTGTTTTTTTTTTTTTTAAATTTTATTTGACATATGTCTTGTGTTCTAAATAAAATATTTAATTTTTTCATCGTATTAATAAATATAATTGACATATGTCTTGTGTTCTAAATAAAATATTTGAATTCTTCATCGTATTAATAAATATAATTTGTATACTATAATTTTACTGTTAACAAAATACTATTCACACAAATACTTTTTGGTAGCCTGAGCTGGTATTATTTTTTTTTTGCTTATTATAACAGTTTTGATTGGTACCAAGCTGCGTTTTTTTGTGCTTATTATAATATTTTTGATTGGTACCAAGCTGCGTCTTTTATGATCAGACTTTTTTTTTGAAGCATATGATATATTTTGAGGAGGAAAAAAATTTGCATTTATTGCATAATACTTGTGAGACTATTTAATATCAGATTTTTTTTTTAAATTAACATTTATGAAGATTACTTTTGTTTTGCACTTGTAACGTTTTAGATAAAATTATTATTTTATGATCATAACGGATTTTGAAAAATCACAGCGAAGCGCGAGAAATATTTATATTTTCTTATCAAATAATATATCAAATAATATATCCCGCAGCGAAATAATATATCAATAATATATCAAATAATATATAAAATTATTACTTTTGCTTATTATATTATTTCTTATCAAATTATATATCCCGCAGCGAAGCGCGGGATATTTTCCTAGTTTGTTTAAATTGGCAAATAAACAAACTGGTATACCTTGCATCAATTCAAGTCAATGAGGAATCTAAGAGGAATATTTGCTGAAAAACTAGATTCTCAAGCAATTATTGAATTAAGATGGTTGGAAAGGAAGATGAAAGAAATTAAACTAGATCCTAAAATTCAGGATAAGGTTAAATGAAATTGGGACTCAACAAAATCATTTTCCACAAAAAATGCATATGATACGATCATGAAAGGAGTTTATTCGCATTCAGATCTGGGTCAATTATGAAATTTGAAAATACCAGGAAAAGCTACTGTCTTTCTCTGGTTGTTAATGCAAAATAAAACACTGACTCAAGATAATCTAGCTAAAAGAGGTATGGTAATTACTAATAGATGTTACCCATGTCTTAAGCAAGCTGAATCTGTAGAGCACTTGGTGTATCAATGTAGCTTTCTCCAGCTTCATTGGGAAGTTTTGAGGTCGAAATTTCCTTTGATGTCTGAATTGAACCCCACAGTTGATGGTATGCTCGCAGACCTAATCAGTGAAAAGGTTGATTAAAAAAGTAGTCAATTTCTCATAGGGTCGAAGGGAAGGGTCACTTGTTGGAGGATATTGTCAAAGATTGGCTCTTGTTTCAGAGAATTGGAAGAAGAAGGGATAGTGAAGTGGAGTAGTTGTTGCCGGCGTTTTGCACAACAAAAGATTTTTATGATAAAAATAGTATTGAATAAATAGGGTTATCGATCCTCTTCGTTTCTCTCTCTTCCTTCACCCAAATAGAGAACGAGAGGAATCCAAATCTGGACTTGGTTTTGCTTGATTCGAAGTAGAAAATTTACGTCTTCATGTGGAGCCCACAAGTGGGCCCCACTTTCGCTCTCTTTACTTCCTTCTCATCCACGATCTCCAAATTGCCGTTTTTGACCCTGAAATTAACATAAATTCAAGTAGTTAAGCAATCTCCATTGATGTTAAAATTATGAACATTTTATATGTTAACTAAATGATTTAGTGTGATAAAACTCCTTTTTTTAATCCTTAAAAATGTGCTCAAAATTGATCTTATCAGTAGTAAAGCTTGTTATTAATGGCGATGATTTTAAATTGAAGGAGATAATCGCACAGAAGAGAAAAGAAGAATGAAGAGATAAGGTTGAGTCTACAGAGAGAAAGGAGTAACGAGACAAGTTTGTGCTATTGGGCTTTGGGTTAGAGGTTGAAAAAATCATAAAGCCTGCTGGAAAAAAGATTGTAATTTTAATATCTCGTTATCTATGTGTCAGGAATGTAAATATTCACAGGAGGGGTGGTGTTTGTATAGAAAGAGTTTATTCCATTTTTTTTTTATCCTTGTTATGTAAGATTGAATATTTGTTTCTTTTTTGGTTATATTTATTGAAGTTAATTAATTACTTGTGTGTGCGTTTTAACTTGACTTGAGAAATTTAAAAAAAAATTGAATTTTGGACCTTTTTGTTGTATTCTCGACTGGGCTTGTCAATTGGTTCAATTTTTTCAAAATTTTTACTATGCCTCGTGTAAAAAAAGTCATCATGCAGTCATGTTGACGTCAGTAGTTAATTGATTTTTCTCAGACTCGATTTTGCAATCACACTGACTTCAGCAGTTAATTGGTTGTCTCAGATTCGATTTTCACTTCCCAAATAATGCAGCCATCAATTAACAGGACCCAAAAAATCCAAATAATTAGTAAAAATTAACAAGTTTTATTTACTAACTAAAAGTTAATATATTTTTTTTAACTAATAAATTAAAATTTTAAAAATATTAAACTTGCTAATTAACTTTCATAATTAACATAGCTCACATGATAAACTTGTGAATAGGTTGTTTTTTTTTTTTTTTGGGGGGGGGGGTTTTCCCTCTTTTTGGCTCTATTTTGAAATGGATGTGCTTGTTGTAATGTGTATTTCTATTTCTGTTGTGATGGACGTAATAAATATGCGAGAAATGTAGAATTGTACATTTGTTCTTGCGAAACATAAGAACATAATGGTAATATGCATATATACTCATAAATAGTGGTTTAGTTAGTAGTGGTACTATTTAATCTTACAAAACGGTTCACACAAACATGTCACAAGTTTCAGAACATAATGGAATGTTGTACGATTTTTTGGCCTCAAATCTTTTATAATGAATGCTCTATTTTTCTTAAGGAACACTCTTCAATTTATTTTTTAAAAAAATATTAAGTCGTTAAAACTGAAATGAAAATTGTTAGAAGCATATTTAGTTTCTACAATTGAAGAAATAAGTCTCGGGAGCAAAGTTGATACTTTTTAGAAATAATATTTGGTTGCTACAACTTGAACAGCAAATTACATATCACAATTTGGCATTAAAAAAGTACTGCAATTTGAACCTACCCGACTTGCATCAAATCATATCACAATTGTACTGCAATCTAGACCTACCTATCTGATAAAATGGCAAAACTTGAAAACCTAAATTTCGCCAAAAATTTACATGAGAGGAAAATTGAGACACTTGTTCAACGAACGTAATTAATCAACACAATTGAACCAACAGAGCCAAAGAACGCAGCCAAATATCCCACCAGCACAATAATATCAAATCAGTAATGAAGTACGATCATTATTTCATTTTGATAAACTAGCGTTTCGCCCGCGCAATAACGCGAGCTAGTTTCTTTTCTTATTTTTTGTTGTGTTGTGATATAATTGATTTGGTAGTGTGAATTTGTGCACATATGCCGCGAAAATTATTTTTTAACGACAGTGTAGAAGAGCATTTGCACGGCATTACGGGAGATCCCAGGTCCGAGAAATTGTGCGGTACTTTAGAAAATCGAGGCATTTACACAACTAACTTGTATACTAAAATAACCGGCCTTTATCAACAAAAGAAGTTATCGTATGAGATAGCGAAGTTTCAAATTCTTTTATAAAAAGAGATAGCATTGGCACTGCATTAAGAAAAAAATAATTTTGGTAAAATCGGTTTAATCATTATTACAAAATAATATGTAATGTTACATAACTTTAATAATAAGAGAAATAAAAATATTCACAACAATTTTAAGTTGTAATTAACACAATTATTAATAAAATATGCAATGAGATGCATTAAAAAAAACACTTTTATTTGAACATAAAAGTTGTGCGAAACGGTGTATTGCCTCAGTAAATCTTGATTTTTTAAAATTTTAAAGCAAAAATTGTTTGAATGAATCTTATGATCCCAATAATCATATAATTTCATTCTTGTACACGTACCAAATAAAGAATTAACTTTTGCCTCATTTTACTAACGCCCTCATAACCTAGTGGTGAGGTGCTTAACAGTTAGCACAAGATATCAAAGGTCTTGTTCGAGTCTCGTTGATATTATCAATAAAAATATGAAATCAAATATATTCATGATTCGTAGATTATGTTTTTTTCAAAAACTTTTGCCTCATTCTAAAATGCTAATTATTACCCAAAATTCCGCACTCCAAACAAGCCCTAAGATAAACAAGTCACATAATATTGCTTTAGTCATACCATGATAGTAAACTCAAAAAGTTATAAATATAATAGAGCTCATTTATCGTGCCCCTGAATTTTCCCCCAACATCCTCTATATCACAATTTTTTTTTTTGAATTATACCCTAGAGCACAAATTATTAGAGCCCTAACAAATGGACAATTTCAAGACAAATGAATCCTATGTTCGAGGCTCTAATAACTTGTTAGGATTCATTTTAGGAATTCTCGGACGATCAAGACACCGAGCACCGCTCCTATGCTCGGGTTTTGAGAGACCCGGCACCAACGGGCTTCATGGCGGCGGCTCGCAAGAATACCCCAAGTCGAGGCCCTCTAGTGTCGAAGGATTTCGATCAAGGAAATACAAGGAAGAGATCGGTTCCGGAACGCTCGGTCTCCGTGGAATCTTCGCCGAAGCGACTATCGTGGCCACCAAGCGACAAACCCGAATGGCAAGATTTATGCCGCAAGTGCTTGGTCACGGGTCATCCGACCGAGCAATGCCGCAAACCGAGGGCTTGCGTAAATTGCTGCCTCCCCGGGCATATCGCGAAGTATTGCCCGAAGAAAAATTCAAGGAAAGCTTCCGTACGGACACGGGTCCAAGAGGCGGGTCAAAATTCTAAGGCATGGATTCAACGTAATGCTACGGTAATCCTAGGACACGGACGAGTGGGCGGAAAGGAAAAAGAAAATGTTGAAACATCTCAACACGAACGTCAACCAATCCATAAGGGCACCGCCGAGACTTCAAAAAACCCGGCAAATTTGATTGGGCGGGACAAGAATTCAAAAGAGAAGCACCGCCACTACTCGGTGGTTCATACCCGACCCGATAAGGCCACGATCCGGATCCAAACCCGTAGTCATGACCCACCTCGGACCCGGACCCGGTACCCGAAAGACCTAAGAAAATCCGATTGCAAAGAGATGGCCCCGAATGAAAGGATGGTGACGGTTTTTTCTAGACAAACACTCAAACTAGAAAGTGAGTTAATTCGTTGGAGGCGGGGAGTAATCATAGATGCCCGTATGGTACCGAATCACAACCTCCGAAGTCTCCACATTTTAATTCAAGGAATTTGGAACCACCGCGACAAATTCGACATTTCTCATTTTGCAAAAGATCGCTACATCCTAATATTACCGGAAGGGATAAATCGCGACGATTTTATTGCAAAAGACCTACTACCCCTCCGACGCGCCGACTATGTCAACTTTCCTTGGGAACTACCACTTGGTGGAGAAAAAACCAATTTCCCAAACCGAATTTGGGTAACTCTCCATAAACCTCCTCCCCCTGCATGGTGCGTGGAAGAACTCAACAAAATCGCGGGCTCTTTCGGGATTTTGATCGATCATGGCCCCCTAGTCAACCTTTCGTCCATGAAAACGCTAGATATCCTAGTCAGCATCACGGAAAAAGCAATCATCCCGACCATCATAGGATACACACATGCGGGGGTCACATGGCGCATTAAGCATTAAGGTGGCCGAGAAAAAAAGGATGGCCGAACCTCTCGTGTTTCGCAACCCCCCGAATTCGGAACCGCCCATGAAAATTTTCGAAGAAATTCAAGATCGCCTTCAAGAGGAATTTGAACACGTTCTCGCGGCAAGAGACACCGAAAATGGTACGAAAGAAAAAGGGGTTGAAAAAATTTCGACCCGAGTTTGGTGGAGTGATGCTTCGGCCAACTCAACGGAGAAGGAGGGACATCTCCAACAAGCGGATAAAATAACCGTGGATCGAGCCTTGTTTCATCATTTATGGATCCTAGCGGGTGAGGGGTTCAAACCGAAAACAAACCCGGACGCCTCCACATGTTTAAAGGGGGGCATCGGGCCACAAACCATCCGTGAATTCGCCAACGTCACGGAAATAGTTGTCAATGAGAAAACCGCGAAAGCTAGTAAGACGACAATCGACGACAAAATAAGCAAGAGTCCCGGTCCGAACAAAAGAAGCAAAGACGATAATGGAGTTGCCCAATTGCAACCCGAGAGAACAAGGGGACCCGGAAAAAAATGGAGCCGCTCCCGGTACCGAGCACACTACCCGAAATGGAGCCTCCATTGCAAGAGGTCCAAGCAAATTTCCCGTCTCCATTGGATGAAGGGGTCGCTTTGGCCGAAGCAATTACTCAACAAATGCTCGGGATTGAATCCAAGGAGGGATATGGTTCAATCGACATGGCGCTACCAAGACCACACAAACCCGACATGCCGCAATCGGACCCGAAGACGCGGAGGTTACTCGCGTCAACAATAGAGGAATCGATGGCGGACCCGAAGGAGCCCATAAAAACAATAGTGACTTCGGTCAAGGATGACGAAGATATTAACATCTCTTTATCCTTAATTAAAAAATGGCTAAAAAAACAAAAGCAAAAACAAATTTCAATAATTTTTGAGCAACAAGGGACCTCTAAGGAAGAGGAAAAACGAAAAAAAAATTTCAAAAAAAACCGCTTCTAACCAGGGGGTATTTGGCGCAAGAAAAAAAAATTTCCGAAAAAAAATTAAATACATGAAATTAAAAGAGGAAATAATGGTGAAAAGGAAAAATATAAAACCGCGGGCTAAATCGTTAATTAAAAAATTAGAAGCCGAGAAAATTAAGGAAAAACCGCTAGATCAAAAAACAATACATGACATTCAAAAGGCTCTAGGGATTGAACCTAGTGACACCCTTGTTTTAGAGGAGGGAGAAGCGAAACATAACCAAAATACCCCAAAAAAACAAATAAACGATAAAAGGAAAAGTAACAAAATAACGACAAAACTAGACAAATTATTATTACTAGCGAAAAAAGAAAAAATAAATAAAAGAAAAAGAGAAATTAAGATTAGGCTTCGATTATCCTCACTATCGACTTATCCTACCTCTATTTTGAAACAAGGAAATAAAATGGCAAACCGCGAAGCCGAGGAAGATATGGAGGTAGGAGTAGACGAGGTGGGAAACGAGGCAGAAGAAAAGGACGAGGTCCACAAGGATAAAGAAGATGAGGAACTAGATGACTACGTCGATGAGGTGGACTACGACGTGGAATCTCACGAATGTGAGAATGACATCTAATGCGAGCTATTCTAATTTAGCTTTGTATCTCTCTATTTAAGGAATCGAACTTTGTTTAATTATGAGTAAGAACTTAAAGATTATGTCTTGGAATGTACGTTGATTAGGATTGAAAGAAAAATGTAATATGGTTAAGGATTCAATTAGGAATGTCAAACCAAATATTATTTGCATCCAAGAAACGAAATGGACCAACACCAATCATTTTCAACATAAAAAGGTTTTAACCGCGCGTCATGGCAACGTCCTATTTAAAAACGTGCAAGGATCAAAGGGAGGGCTCATGATTGCTTGGGACAACAAAGTATCCATGGTCGAGCACTTCCACACCCGATCGTGCTTGAACATCGTCTTTACAAAAGATGATGGCGGAAAATTCCTCCTCTCAAATACATATGGGCCGGCTTCCGCATCACCAAGGGAAAAACTAGAATATATCCAAGAAATAGAGGAAATAAATAAGGAATTAAATCTACCATGGATAATCATTGGAGATTTCAACCTCATTAGATCGAGGGAAGACACGACCTCGACCAACTTCAACACAACAATGGCTTTGCGGTTCAATGAGGCAATTAATGCGGCCGATCTAACCGAAATCCCCTTAAGGGGAAGGAAGTTCACATGGTCTAATAAAAGGGAGATGCCAACGCTAGCTCGCCTCGATAGAGCTTTCATCTCGGAACATCTCATCGTACAAAACGTGACGATCACTCTTGAAGATCTACCAATGATCACCTCGGACCACGCTCCAATAATCCTAAAAATCCAAAATACCCGAATTGAGACAACAAATCTCTTTAGATTCGAAAGAGCATGGCTCAAATACGGAGAATTAAATGAGCTATTAACCGAATGTTGGCAAGATTCGTCATCAACAAATGACATTGGAATTAAAATCTTCCAAAAATGTCTCAACAAATCGAGAAAAAAAATAAAGGAATGGGCTAAAGGCAAATTCAAATCATCCGACACCGTTCACGAGGATTGTACCCTTATCATCAAAATTCTCGACCTTGCCGAGGAGGAGCGGGACTTATCATTGGATGAATTACGGTTGAGAATCGCGACAAAGGAAAAATTATTTGAAATAGTCAATACAAAAGAGGCTATGTGGCAACAAAGATCGTCTTGTACGCAGTGTTGTAAAAAACGGTGTAAAACGGTAAAAAAACGGTGAAAAACGGTGAAACGGTGGCAAACCGTTTCGTTTTCTGCAAAACGGTTGAACAAAACGGTCCACCGTTTTTTACCGTTTTTTACCGGGTTTTTTATCTGAAAAACGTTTTGCAACCGTTTTACATACCGTTTTTTGCATAAAAATTTTGGGCTAATTTTTTTTTGGGTTTTTTTTTCTTGGCCTGACATCAGAAGTTGTGCTTTCTTTTGCTGAATTTGTGTTTTTTTGCTGAATTCGTGCTGTTTTGGATAAATTCGTGCGGAATTTGCTGAATTTGTGTTGTTTTGGATGAATTTGTGCTGTTTTTGTGCTGATTTGGTGTTGTTTTTGTGCTGATTTTGACTAATTTGTACTGATTTTGTCTAATTTATGCTTATTTGGTGCTGTTTTTATGCTGATTTTGCGTAACTCGTGCTGTTTTTATTTGAGATGATATTTTTGATGATACTTATTGTATTTTGTTGTATTTTGATGATATTTTAATGTATTATAACTTAACCGTTTTTTAACCGTTTTACGACCGTTTTACGGGTAAAACACTAAAACGGTGCCGGACCGTTCCGTACCGTTTTCCGTCTTTTACAACACTGCTTGTACGTGGCTCAAGCTAGGCGATGCTAACACCAAATATTTCCACGCCATAGCCTCGGCACGGAATAAAGGAAATAAAATAACGGCAATAAAAATAGAAGATGAAATAATCTATGATCCTAACCGGATTCAATTGGAATTCGACAATTACTACGAAAACATCCTTGCCATGGCCCCGCTCGTCCCCCTAACCCATAACATGCGGACGCTACTACCAACCGAACCAAACACCACGACATCATTGTTAAGCCTAGCGGACCCCTTCACCGAAGCGGAAATCCAAGGGACCATCATGAACATGAAAAAGGAGAAATCGGTGGGACCCGAAGGATTCCCAATTGAATTCTATCAAAAATTCTTCAATTTGATAAAACCTAACCTACTAGGCTTATTCGACGAATTTTACAATCATACCTTGAATCTCGACACCATCAACAATGCAACCATCTCTCTAATTCCAAAAAAAGAGGATGCCATAGAAAGAAAAGATTATCGGCCAATTAGTGTAATCAACACGATAGGAAAAATATTCTCAAAGACGCTAGCATCGAGGCTACAACCAAAAATGGAAAACCTAATTCATCGTGACCAAGCCGCCTTCATAAAAAATAGGTCGATCGGCGAAGTCTTCCTTTCGGCGCGAGAATTGCTTTGTGCAGCACACAAAAGGAAAATACCGATGATCATGCTCAAAATAGACTTTTTCAAGGCTTTCGACACAATTTCGTGGGACTACGCGCAAAACCTCTTAGAGGCCCGCGATTTCCCATCAAAGTGGGTTAGATGGATAAAAGATCTATTTACCTCGGCTTCTTCGAGGATTAAAATTAATGGAAATTTAGGGAAAAAACTCAAACACAAGCGAGGTGTAAGACAAGGTGATCCCTTATCGCCGATGCTATTCGATTTGGTGGCCGACTCGCTTCAAGCTTTTATCCAAAACACGAGCCACCTAATGGCATCACCGGTCAAATTTGCTACTAGGGCGCTACAATACGCCGACGATACTATTCTATTTGTAGAAGCGCACCCGACCAACCTTAAGGTACTAACCTACGCTCTAAACCTCTTCCAACGGGTCTCGGGTCTCGCGATTAATTGGGACAAAACCGCCTTTGTGCCGATAGCGGTACCGGAGGATTTACACGGGACACTAGAGAGGTTACTAAATTGTACGAAAACATCGCTACCGATATTGTACCTTGGCATGCCCCTAAACACCAAAAAACCAAGGAAAATCGACTACATCCCTCTAATAAAAAAAATGCAATCAAGACTCTGCGGATGGAAAGGAAAATGTCTCTCTTTAGGGGGCCGATTAGTCCTCGCGAAGTCGGTCCTCAATGCGGTACCAACATATTTCATGCAATGCTTCCGACTTCCCAAATGGCTATTTAAGGAAACAAATAAAATTACAAGAAAATTTCTTTGGAAGAGAGATCAAGAATGTCTTGGTAGACATTGTCTAATTAATTGGGACAAGGTATGTTTACCAAAGGAAAATGGAGGTTTAGGGATGCTAAACCTAGAAACCCACAACACCGCTCTTTTACTAAAATGGTTATGGAAAATTTGCCAAAATAATCAAGGAATGTGGGCGTCCACCATACGAGATATTTACGGAGTCCGGAATGCATCCGAGTTACAAAACTTATTGAACAACCACTCCTCATACTTCGTCAAAGACCTCTTCTCCCTTCTCCCTCAATTCCAAATTGCATACGATCTCTAGCCGTCAACTAACCAACAATCATGGATGGGCAAACCGGACACCTTCTCCACCTCCGCAATATACAAACTACTCATAAACCCCGGTTTGTTGAGCAAATGGAATACCATCCTATGGAAAACAAAAGCTCCGATAAAGACTAGATTCTTCGCGTGGTTAGCTCTAAACGAGAGGATTCTAACGGGAGACGTCTTAAGGAAAAGAAATTGGCCCCACGAGACGACGTGCAAAAATTGCAACAACGTCGAAGAATCAGCAATCCACCTACTTGTAAATTGTCCTTACGCAAGAAGGGTTTGGCAAGGGATTAAGACCATCATCGGATTCCCGTTCGGAACCCGAGATACAATACCGAATTTTTGGCTTGACGCCCGAGCTAAGAAGTCCATAGAAGAAAAGGAGATCCTCGACACATATTTTGTAGCCACTATTTGGGGTATTTGGAAAGAGCGAAACAACCGAATTTTCAACCAACAAATGACACCACCGGCCTCGACAATAGCAAGAATCAACCACGAAGCAAAGGAATGGAAACTCCTCTTCTAGCCGTGAAACATATCTCTACCTCAAAGCTTCTCAATCTCCTTAATCTTTTAGTTTTTGGTAATAACGTTTATTACCTAGGAAATGTCTTTTATTTATTTTTTGGGTCGCTACACTAGGTTTCTTTTTACATGATTATGTAAAATTAAAACGATGTATTAAACTTGCATTAATATATCAAAAAAAAACTCCGCTTCTTAATTTTAAAAAAAATAATAATTAGGTAACACATTCAAGACGGATTTTGTTAGTCCTTTTTCCTCCAAGTGAGAGGTATCCACCTTGCCAATTGTTTAACTTTTTCCTTATTTTTGAGAGGAGAGGTTGGAATGTTATTTATTTTTATTTTTTTTGTACGAGAGTGGCAAACTAAGGTAGTTAATGGGAAGGTGTTTTTTGGAGCATTGTAGGATTGATTGAACGGTTGCATGTAATTTTTTTGGTATTGAGAGGGGGATAAAGCAAGATTTAGACCAGTTGACTTCTAGTCCTGAGAGCCTAGAGAATGTTTGGATTGTGTGATTAATTATTCTGAGATTTTGTAAAGTTTGAGGAAAAAATAAAATTGGTCGAGTTAACAGTTGACTTCTAGTCCTGAGAGCCTAGAGAATGTTTGGATTGTGTGATTAATTATTCTGAGATTTTGTAAAGTTTGAGGAAAAAATAAAATTGGTCGAGTTAACAGTTGACTTCTAGTCCTGAGAGCCTAGAGAATGTTTGGATTGTGTGATTAATTATTTTGAGATTTTGTAAAGTTCGAGGAAAAAATAAAATTGGCCGAGTTAACAGGAAAAAATAAAATTGGCCGAGTTCAATGGGCATCGATATCATGTTTATGGGTCGAAAATCTTGTAGGTGTATTGGGTTATCTGTTTTTGGAATGAGAGCAATGATTGAAATTTCCTAAACCCTAAACCCTAAACCTTAAGATGTCGTCTTTGATGGTAGTCCAAAAGAATTGGATAAATTCATTTGCTATCCCATCCGGACCACATGTTTTTTTTTTTTTTAAAAAAAAAATTAACAAAATGACACTCCATTATTAATTAATTAATATATGATTAAAATACATATACATGATTAAAATACATATATATTATTAATTAATTAATTATCATGATGATTAACAAAATAATACTACATTAATAATTAATTAATTATTTTTTTTTGAAGGATTGGCAAGCGCGATACACGCTCGATCCATTCTTTTTTATAAAATGAAAATAAAAAAGTTTTGTACATAAAGATATTTACACGAACTCCTCTAACAAAATATGAAATATCTAATCTAACAAAATCTACCCCACTTGTTAGTTAGGTCTCTCACTACCGAAACAAGGAGGCATTGCATCCTTGCCTTTCGTCTAAATATGCGTTGATTTCCTTCTTTCCAAATGGTTTAAATTGTGGCGAGCCATTGTGTGTCCCAAAGACGTGTATCGGTGGAAGTTAATTGTTGTCTCGTTTGGAACCACATTTCTTCAATCGAGAGAGCCGAAGTACAAATGGCCGGGTTCACCATGAGCCAAAGAGTCATAACAAATGGACAATCGTATAGAAGATCATAGGAAGTTTCTTGCGATGTTGAACAAAGTGTGCAACTTGGCTCGTGAGGCCATCCCCTCTTGCGCAAGTTATCCGATGTTAAGATGCGGTTATTCATCACTAGCCAACCAAAAAATTTGACCTTCAAGGGAGCTCTAATTTTGAAGAGGAGGTTGGTCCACCGACACTCGAATCCCGGATGAGACGTTCTTTCATAGATCATTGCCGAACTAAATCTCGGCGAGTTGTCATTATTCCTATGAAATATGGATCCTTGCGGGGAGTTCCCTAATAGGGAGTTGTAAAACGGCAATAATTTTTGTAATTCCCGAACATAGAAGGAAGCGATGTTAGTCGGCACATTTGTTAGGTCACCGGCACAATTAATGCGAAATAGGTTTTTTATTGTCACGGACCATAAACAATCCCTATCGAAATCAAGTTTGTAAAGCCATCGAATTGTGGATGCTTGATTTTGGTTACGGATATTAATTATCCCAAGCCCTCCATTTTTTTTTGGCAAACACACTTTTTTCCAATTCGCGAGACAATGCCCCCTCGTGACTTTATTTGTGCCTTTCCAAAAGAAAGCCCGTGTAATTTTATTAATCTCGTCTAGGACTCCACTTGGAAAAAATAAAAGAATGCATTGTAAAATGATGGGAGAAATGATGGTGATTAATCACTAATTTGGTTAATCACTAATTTTATTAAGCCCGTGATATTAATAAATTTTATTAATTAATTATTAATGTAGTATCATTTTGTTAATCATCACGGTTATTAATCACTAACTAGAAAAATACCCGCGCTTCGCTGCGGATGTAATACTTTTTTATTTTTTATTTTCTTGTATTAAATAAAAATGTAAGCCAAGTTTATTGTATTCTTACGTTAAAGTCTTTTTACAACAAATATTTAATATAAATAAATTTATATCGTACACAAGCATCATCAAAAACATTATCATACAATCATAAAATGAGAAATACAAATATTTAAGTATTAGGTCCATTTATAATTTATTAATCCTATACAAATAATGGAATATTTAAATATTAGGGCCGCTAATTAATCCCATACAAAGTAGTATAACAAATTTATAATTCAAACCATGACTTGAATAACCAAAAAGAATAGATACAAATTTTTAAATAAATGATATAAAATTTAATTACATTAACAGTCTTATTTTTTTGCATTATCCACATCTACAAATAATTCGTTTATAATGGTTGAAATAAATTTTTCTCCCATAAAGCGTGGGTATTATTTTAACGCGCTGACTTTTGTTAACCAAAACATTTTAAAATTTGATGAATATTTAAATATGTACAAAAAATAATATAAACACAGAGAATACAATAGATATATAAATATATAAAATTGATGAATATTTACACCAATTTGTATGGGAATTACTCTTAACAGCACACATATTCGTAAATTGCGCAAGTTGTTTTTATTTTCATAAACAAATAATGATAACATTCCTATTCAAAATTTGAATCCAGTAAAGATAACATTTAAGTTTTAATATTTGAATATTTAGTCTCCTCGGTTATGAATATTCAAACCAGAAAAACAATTGGTTAAAAAATGCATTGACTTTATAATGTAATAATAAAAATAACAACAATAATGTAAATTTGCGCATTAAATTTCTTTTACAAAAAATTAATCACTCTAAAAACCAAATCAATAAATATAATTAAATATTCTAAAAGAGGAATTTTTAACCATAATTTTGCCCAGTCACGATTATCGAGTGTTTTAAAGCCATCCTCCTTAAAAACAAATGAAGGCTAAAAAGATGTTTAAATTCTTATTTTGATAAATACTAAATGTTTTTAACAAAAAACTGCATAAAATATTGAAAATGTCGATCTAATTTAAAAAATGTACTCAAAACAATACAAAAATATATTCTGAAATTTTACAAAGAAATCTGCAAAACTTTTGAAATTATCTTCTATATTATGATGAAATTCTCAATTCGATAGATACCAAATATTTTTAACAAAAAAAATGCAGAAAAAAATGAAAATAACCCATTGTAAAAAATCAACAATTTAGATAAAAATGTAATGATCCAATTTTAAAAAAATTAAAAAATTCTTTTTACAAACTAAAAAGAAAATTTAGTTGAAAAAAAGTTTTGTTTGAAGTTCAAAGAAATCATTTTTTGAAATGAAAAAAGAAGTGAGTTAACGTATTGAAATGAAGAAAGTTCTGCCTGCAATTACAAAAAAAAAAGGATTTAAGAAAATTCAAAATTAGTTTTTAAAAAGTTGAGAAACAGTAAAATTTTGAAATTAAAAAAAGTTGAAAAAACAGTTTTAAGAAAGATAAAAACTAAATAGAACTTAAAATTGGAAAAACCAGTTTTTAAAAGGTAAACAACATTAATGTTTCGAAAAAAAGTACTAAAACTACAAAAAACAGTGTTAAGAAAGTTAAAAACTCAAAGAATGTAAAATTGGAAAAAACAGTTTTGAAATTTAAAAAGAATTAGTTTTTTAAAAGTAAAAAACAATTTTAAAATTATAAAAAATAGTTTGGACTAAATCGCAAAATTGTCATGTCAGTTAAAATTCCAACTATTTCGATTTGGCCCTTCTATTTCTTAGTGTACAGAAGTATTTTCATTGCAATTTTCTCCTAATAATTTGTTAGAATACCCGTTTATTTTTCAAAAATTCACTCCCACAAAAGCTTGACATGGCAGTAATTTTTGTTACTTCAGGGACG
Organism: Luzula sylvatica; assembly: GCA_946800325.1. Taxonomy (NCBI): domain Eukaryota; kingdom Viridiplantae; phylum Streptophyta; class Magnoliopsida; order Poales; family Juncaceae; genus Luzula; species Luzula sylvatica. Next base: position 3,058,815 of record OX326961.1, read on the forward strand.
TGAAAGAAAAATTACGTAAAACATAATTTTAAATTTAACTGGCCTCGGAGGTTCATTGGGACCCTACCTTTAACCAAGTTCACAAGTCCTTACTTCCGAGAGAAATGATTCCCTTATGCCACCTCATCACTGAGCCCTTTTTTTCGTTTTAGTCCCTGTGATTTTCTCATTCGCCGCTTAAGGTCACGTCGAAAAATCTTATTATGGCTTCGTTTCTTCTTGAATTGATCCGAGTTTGGATTCGGATTTCTTGTCTGAGTCGTTTCCGACACTTGCTTTTCAATTATATCCTAGAAAAGAGGAAAAAAAAATTGTAATTTGCTAATGTCAGATTTTTCGTGGGTATGTATGGATAAAAAAGATCGGACCTGAGAAAATTTATCGATAATAGCAGTTGCTGTGAAATGCGCCCTAAAAGGTTTTAATCCAAAATCCATATGTTGATAAAATGTAAAATTACGTAATTATATCAAAAAGAAAGAAAATTTACCAAAAAGCCCTTGCATATAAAATAAATCGAATAATTTACCTTCTGAAAATTTAATAAACCCACTGTAGTTATGATTTAAATAGAATCTCGGCATATTTTAAATATGTCTACTTTCGCTTTTCAATTCCATTTATATACAGTTAATTACCAGTTAAATTACCAAGCAATTTCAGAAAATATGTTATAATCTCACTGAAACGTTGGTAGTGTTTTTAAAATGGTTTAATATAAAATATTTTAAGAATATCTTGTAGCAATTACGTTTTAATGGCAAAATTCACTGAATAATTTACATTGAATATAATTAACAGTTAATTTTCGATTCAATGTCGACATATTTTACACTACAAAGAAATGTTTTGTACTTACACGAAAGACTTGAGCGAAAGTCGTACTTCCAACATGAACAAAGTGGGCACTACATATCAAAATTAGCAATTTGATATTTTTCCAAATTAACACTTATATGGTAATTAACTGGTAAATCCAAGCAAGTAAATTAAGAAATTATTTGGTAATTAACTGGTAGTTCCCTGATAACAGTCACCAAAAAAATCTATACACTTATTAAGGACCATTAAATTAACGACCATAGTGTAAAACTGACTCAAAACCCTTAAATTAAAGACCAAATTAGGACCATTAAATTAACGACCATAGTGTAAAACTGACTCAAAACCCTTAAATTAAAGACCAAATTAGGACCATTAAATTAACGACCATAGTGTAAAACTGACTCAAAACCCTTAAATTAAAGACCAAATTACCATCAATTTTGCAAATAAGCCCCAAATGTTCAACAAAAATCAAAACCAAATAAAACAATGACCAAATCAGTACCTGTATCACATCAGAAAGGATATCCTAAGGCCATGGAAGAAGAACTGACTGATCGTACGACAATCCGGTGCATAGATCTATGGTCGGATATGGGTGCTGCCGTTTGAGGAAAGGGCATACGAATAGAAACAATAACAGCGCGGTTTGGAAGAGGTTATCGATTAGAAAGAGAATAATCAACAAAGCGGGGAGAAATGGACTGGTGGCATGCGGTAATGAGCAGTGAAAGAGCACAATTCGGAGAGAGAAAGGATTTTTCTCTGAGGAGGCGTGAATAATGGGAGAATAGAGGCGTAAGGGAGAGTTAATCAGTGGGACTTGAAAAGTCGGGAATGGAAATCAATTCCAGTTCAGCGTGTTTTTGGATTCCGATTATACTCGTGATTTTTTTTCATAATATTATTTCTAAATTATGTTAATAAAATTATTTTGATAAAAAAAATATATAATTGATGACGTGGCATCATTAAAATTCAGAAAAGTGTTTGTAAAATATTATAGTATGATTAATTCGGTGATATAAAAAATGATGGGAGAAATATCGGAAACATGATAGCATTTCTCAATATAATAAACCAGGCCTCAATAATACGGCACCAATAGTAGCGTGATTGAAAAAACAAAACAAGAACAAAAAGAAGTAAATGAAAAGAACTTATCCAAATGAAACTACTACAGGGCTCCTAACAAAATGCACACCATCACACCATGTGTAGGACCCAGAAACAAATGTCCCGTAGCCTTTCACTCTCCTTCCATCCATCCTAAACCTAATTTCAAACTTCTTCTTTTCTCCGACCATTTCGAAATTCAAAACTCCCGGCGAAATCTTAACCAAAACACCTTCAGGCTGAACTATACTCACTCGATACTCGGCCTTACCTTCTCCTACATTGGTCACGGTTCTGACAACAGAAACTTCGCCATTGAGTTTAGAAATTGAGATTGAAGGATAATTTAGGGTATAAGAAGGTGGAGGATTTTTAGGACAACGAAACTTAATGTCCATTTGGACATTGGAGCTTGAGCACATGAAAAGAAGATAATCTTTATATGAAGCCTCGTATACTAAGCCTGGATTTGTTGCATGAATAGGCCTTATCTGGCCTGAGCCATAATCCATTGGACCTCCTATTGTTCCATCTCCATTCATTAATGGCCCTCCTTGTGCATTATTCACATCAGCTATAAACAAAAAACAAAAAACTAATGAAAAAGGTAAAATTTTGTTGCTGCCCAGGATCGAACTGAGGACCTTCTGCGTGTAAAGCAGACGTGATAACCACTACACCACAGCAACCAAGTTGTACTACTTCAAAAATAAAATGGTAGTAAAGTAATGGTAATAATATGTAACATAATCTGCTTACCAGTAGTCATCATGGCGGATCGAATGGCGGATGAGCTCCAATGAGGGTAGAGGGATTTGAGGAGCACGGCAGTAGCAGATACGTGTGGGCACGACATTGAAGTTCCTGACACAATATTGTATTTCACTTTTCGCTTATCGCCATCTAATTTTGTCGGAGATGAAGCTTCGCTCCATGCCGCCAGTATGTTCAAGCCCGGAGCCATTATATCAGGCTGCATCATACACAAATAAAATAAATTATCAATTAAATTTTTATAGTATTCACAATTCAGCATACTTCAATTATTTGAATTGTTGAAAAACTACAAATAAAATTAGGGGATAATGAAGAAATAATTAATCTATACAAAATTCACAATAGATATAAGATATGTACCTTCAGAATATTGGGATCAAGAACATTGGGACCACGAGATGAGAATTGGGCCATGATAGGCGAAGGCTTGACACCGAGCACAGTTCTTGCCCGACCTAAACTCGCAGTCGGGCCGTGGCTCGAGTTAATGTAACTTAAAATCTTTAGTGCGTCGCATGCTGATATGCCGACACCTGGTAGTACATGAGCATCGACCGGTATTTCATTTCCATTAGCTGCAGGATTTCCCAATATCATGGCGGCTCCACCAGCTCTTTTAACTTCTAGTCCCTTGGCTACGCGTAAGCCAGCACCTCTCATACATAATACTATCTTTCCTTTCACCTTCTCAGGAATTAGAGAATTTGGAAGACATTGCCTAAGGCAATTAATGATATGTATTTTCTAGATATTATATTGTTGTCAAGTAATTTAAGTTGTAATTAAGAAAGGTTTTGGTTACCCAGTAAGATTGGCTTGTGTTCCGGCAATGGCAGCGTCACCGGCGTAGATAAGAGGATATGGATCCTTGCCCTTAAGTCTATATGGTGTTACAGTTTGACCCTGAAAAATGTTTGTAAAAATAAATATGAATTTATTCTCAAAAATTATTTATTAATGTTTACCATTAAAACATGAAAAGTATATACATATATACCATTATAAGCATGCCATTTCCGAGCTTAATCTTGGTGTCGAATGCACGATCAATACTACTTGCGCCAACGGTAATCATCCACGGCGCGAGATTCGAAACGGTTGCTGGTCCGGGGCCAGAGTTTCCTCCACTGCATACGACAACAATCTCTTTTTGCGCTGCGTACAACGCCCCAACCGCAATTCCATCCTTGAAAAAGCTCAACGGTTCCCCGACGGATCCAATTGAAATACTCAAAACATCAACTCCATCTCCAATTGCATCATCTATGGCTTTCAACATGTCTGCCTCGAAACACGTGTTTTCGATATTAGGGTTTGGACCGGGGATAGGCCAACATACTTTGTATATTGCGAGTCTGGCTAGTGGGGCCCCGCCTGAGGCTGTTCCTGAGGCAAAACCGCCTAAGGCGGAGACTTTGGTAACTTGACGACCTGCGACTGTGGAGGAAGTGTGTGTCCCGTGTCCATCATGGTCACGAGGAGAGCGGTATGCATACGAGGTGTTTAGGGCGCCGTAGTAGGCTTCATAGGATTTGAGGTAGTATCTTGCTCCGATGATCTTCCTACAATGGTGGCCATGGAATTATTGAAATATGTACAAAAAAATAATAATTATTCATGCACACTTCTGGCCTTACACTAGGCCCAATTGATGAAAATGCTAAAGAGTATTTTATAAGCCCAGTAACAAAAATAACACCGATATTTTGTCATGCATGATGATTGATGTGGGGCTACATCTACATGCAAAGAAAGAAAAGAGTCACGAGAGCCTGGCACTGATTTGTCTGGTTACCACAAAAATGTATTGTACGGCTCCACTTTTTGTCGTCCTATCATTCTGACTCTGCAAAGTGTAGCGTAACTGGTCCTTCGATTTGCATGGATAAGATAATGGTGATTTAAAATTTTTGAAATAGATAACTTGGAAGATTTGATATTAGCCTTTTGGTTTCCTACCATAATGTTTTTCTCTTATTATTTCAAAATTTAATATGCTGGATAAATAAATTTTTTGTGTGTTTATTTTGCATAATTTGGTGTTTTTTGTGCAATTTATGTATGAAGTATCAAGCAAAAAATTGTAAGTGCAAATATTGAGAAAATAATTTGTCTTTTCATCTAAGACAAGAATATCATGATATTAGTATATCATGTTTCAAAATATTACCCTCTAGTTAAGAGAGAATGAACTAGACAATAGATACCTGTTACAAGAAGAGAAACTAAATTCTTCTCCTTGTTGACATGTTCCTCTCCATCGTTTCGGTATGGGTCTGAGACCTTTGTCGTCAAAGCTTTTCGATTCGGGCCAAATACCTTTGTATATGTATCAACTCAGAAATAATGTTCAAATAACAATACATCAAATTTTTTTGCAAAAAAAAGTTCTTAATGCTTAATTTAATTTACCAGAATCCAACATGCCAACTATTACATCTTTTCCATCATTTGGACTCGAACTAAAACTTGAATTTGATGGTAACCAATCACTCCCATGGTGGGCAAAGCCGCCTCTAATCATTCCATCATCAAACCCTAAAAACTCCCATGACCTTGTTGTGTGTGAGGCCCACCTCCCTTTACTTTCATATGTTGCTATCACCTCCTCTCTTGCTACAAACACAAGCTCATTTTTCATTAGGCAATTATGAAAATAAACTAACTAAATAATATATCACGAATTAGTCGATATAAATATATGGGTAATTTATCTTGCCCTCACAATTCACCAAAACATCATCTATATCATGATTAACCTTGGTGATTAACATGTTAATTACAATGTTAATTTGTTATTAATCATGTTAACTAGTATACAGAGAATGTATTGGTGAAATGTTGGGGGACAGTGAAAGGCAATATATATTGTGGTATAGTTTTGTATATGTACCTGATAGTTTTTGAGCTTCATCTTCAGAGAGCAAAACTGCAAATCCATTGATAGTATTTTTATAGCTATATAGTATCGATTCTTTTGCCTCCTCTTCACTATTCAAAACCAATTAAGTAATATGAAACAAGATAAAAGAATATATAAATATAATGGAAATTAAATTTGCACCTGTTTTTAACTGTGATTAGAAGGGATTGGTGATACTCTAATATTTCTTCTCGTAATTTGCTATCGTTGTGCTTGCGTAGATGTACGATATAAACCTTTATTATAAATGTACGAGAATGTCCCAAAGAAATCGCCATTTAAATAAACGCACGTTAATTATAAACTTAATTTCGCTTTGAAAATAAGAGGAAACTGACCTTGTGACTTAATTGGTTAGAAGAAAAAGAAATGCAGATGAACGAGAAGAGAAGAAGAGAGAGATGAACAAATGAGAATGAGGATGGAGCCATTCCAAATTTGTTTGTTCCGAATGCAAATAATTTAGGTGCTTTGGTCTCTACTTATAGAAGGGAGAATTTTTGTTTAAAACATAAAAAACTTTTCTGAATATTAAAAAAAATCCTCACATTTTTTATACTCTATAAATAAAGTTTAATTTTCGTTTAGTCTTCTATAGAGTTAAACTTAACATTGTATCGTATTAAAAAAATTGACTAAAATACTCGTCTAGTTGTCAAATTTCATTTTCCTATTTGATATTTCCCTACCCTCTTCATATTTCTTATTATTCTATATGAAATCTCCAAACTACAGAACGTATTAAATATAGAATGTTTAATTATATGTTTATTATTAAAATAATAACATATTAATTTATTATTAATTATATGTTTATTATTTAATACATATTCTATTAATTATAAGCTCGTGTAATGTCTTAAGTATAGAATGTTTATTATGTTCATTTAAATTATTTTTAGCCGTCATGTGGACTTTAAAAAAAATAAAAATGTTAAGAGATGTTTAGTAAAATTAAGAGGCCGATTATTGCACGCCAATGCATTTTCACGTATTTGTCCATCGATCAACCAGGAGCCAGCTCAGCACGCCACGTGGCTGCTTTTTTTTTACAAAAAATACTTTTTTCGCAATTTTGGCCGCCTAACTACTACCGACCAGAAATATACAATTTTGAAATATACAATTTTTTATACATAATGTATAAATCTAGTCAAGTAAAATTTATACAAAAGCTTACTTATCTAAAGGTATACAATAAATATAAAAATGCATATCATACATGTAAAAAATGCACAACATGTATCGTACTTCAAAAAATTATATCATACATCTCAAAGATTTATAATACATCTAAAATTGTATAACACATAAAGGTACTGTTGGGTCCCACATCATCTAAGCATAGCGGAATTACGACCACGTGGTGGTTCATAAGATTCGCGTATATGAAAATTATTTGAAATAACTACACAAAGAATTATACTTATCGGATCACACGTGATGATCTTGAGGCAGAGGGCAATGAGGTGAGCCCACCAACACTCAATTAGCCCCGGTCTTCGGTTGGCCGGAAACCCACATATGCTCCATTTCTATTATTTTTCCTTCTTGTTTTCGACTTGTAATAGGTAAATAAAAAATTATATAGGATCAAGGACACTCAAAAAAATTACATCATTCGTGTAAAGATTAAACAATGTATTAAACTTGCTTTAATCTATTAAAAAGAAACTACGCTTCTTTGTTTTTTAAAAAAAAAAAATGAGAGTTAGTTATCTTAAATCGATTGCTTTCGATTAGCTCAAACAACTAGAATATAACAAGGACAACACATGCTCAATATTTGTTACCATGTCATTATCTTATACAATGATCAAGACTTCCACTATTCACTATAGATAGATAGATATCAACTAGTTAGTCAAGTTTGTTTCTTGCGTGCGATTTTCATTTGAAAGAATCTAAATTTACCTATGGAAAAGGAAAATAAATAAGCCTTGAGATCTAGATTTATCTTTCACTCCAATTATGCTTTAAGGAAGGATCACGCACAGTTTTTTCACTGTTTCACTATAGTTGGGCCCTTGTTCAGGAACGGATCTAGAATTAATATATAGGAGTGCCGAATTTTATAAGAGTCCGAAATATTAAAAAAATATATATATATGGTATGAACTCGTGATTTTTTGTGAAATACCACTAGACTACTCTAATTTTTGTGAAATACAAATAAATTTAACATATTTATTACTTTCCAAACGAACAAAATTATCTTATTTTTTCGCTAACGCATCGATTCTTCATTTCATAAGGAAGGCCGGGCCTCCCGCTCGTTCCCTATTAGATCCGTCACTGCCCTTGCTCTTGCTAGTGACCAAAATGTCTCTTTGGATTGATCTCAAATACGTTTTTTTGGGTTCCAAAAGTGAGTTAGGACCATACTTTGATTTGATAGTGCCTTTCTTGCCAGGCAAAGCCATGGGCGCATGGGCATGCAATATATATGTATGTATTTTCCCAACTTGTTTCAACTTCTTATTTTGTCCATTTCGTTTTAAAATTCAACTAATGTTGCAATTTTTGTTTGTTCAGTTTCAAAGCACGCTTAAAAAGTTCTCATAAAAGTTGAAATGTCATACTTATATTTGAGCTAAACATAAATTGGACGAAAAGTTTAAAGGTGAAAATATCTAGGCCTTTCATCAAGGGGTGTCAATGTTGTGGAGATTGCCCGAACAGATCTGAACTATATCCGAACAAATATTCGGATACGAATGGATCCGGATATGGATATGATTACTCATTTTAGGATCGGAATCAGATGCGATATTCAGTTTTGGTGTCGGGACCAGATCCGTATTCCGGATCCGGATATTTTTTAGGATCCGGTTACTCGTATGGTTCCAGATTCGAATCCGTATATTATATTTTTTTTATGTATTTTATTTGATATGAATTGAAAAATCATATATAGATTAATGATTTATTAGTGATTTAAAATCACAATCGTAAAATCACGTTTAAATAGAATCATATATACGTTTATGTCACAAATTATATATATTTATAGTTAATAAATATGTTATATTATCATAACATAATATCCGTTTTAATATTCGAAAAAGAACCATATCCGTATCGGTATCCGACAATATTCGAACCGTATCCATATCCGTTTACTATCCGAACCGTGTCCGGATCCGGATAATTCCTACTTTCATCCCATTTTCTGTACCCAACATACACACGAGGAGCATTCGTGTTTGGGTTCAAACCGAATCGAATAATATCAAACTGAATTGAAATGGTCCACTTTCCTTAAAACCAAACAAGGTCACACATACCTCCCTGTAATTCAAAATATACAAAATTAATTAGCCTAGTGAAAAGAACCACCATTTTCCTTGGAGAAATTCGTACTCAACACAAAGTACCATTATATTATATATGTGATCCATTTTCCTACCAAAATGACTGCTCGAACAAATAAAAGAAGAACCAGACGTCCTTTGAGAGATCAAGATCATTTGTAGTGACGGAAATTATTATGTCAAATGGGATGAAGTAATAAACCAAATTTTTTTATAAAAGACTTAAGAATTGGAGATCTAGAAAACAAAAACAAAATGAAGCTCTTTAATAAAATTCTTATGAAAAATTGACCCGAACTAAAACGGCATATGCGCCACAAATCTCAAAGATTCTTATGGCGGTTCAATGCGTCGAGACATTATCTCGGATAAGAATCGAGTCTTCTTCCTGGTGGTCCTTAAGAAATAAAAAAGAATCTACTTGGAGAGGGACACCCAACAAATTATTCACAACATATCCTTAGTGTATACGAAGCTATCGGAACTTGGTATGCAAAGCTAAACATTACTCAAAAGTGAAAAAAATAAATTACGTGACTGCTAATCCTGAATAAATTTTTCACAACGAAGAACCTACAAAAAAGAAGGTAACCGCATAAGCGTGTTACCGATGTATTGTGAGCTTCCGATGCAAGAATCCACACGTCACTTATTTGAAAAAATGCTAGTACACAAGAAATTATTGGAACGCTTTCTCTCGGTTGCTAAACATATCGAGCAGGTTAAAAAGAACACAACTGGTAAGGGAGTGGAGACGATTGACAAAAAAAATTGAAAATTGAAGTGAAGAAATGACTGCACGATTTTGACGGGTTGCGAGACTTTATGGAAAGAACGAAACTACAAAATCTTCAACCGAACATCAAAACCAATATTATTTAAAAAAAATCAACAAATGGCTCTCGAATTATCAGTTTCCTTTGATTATATCCCTTTTGTATTTCTTTAATTCACTTCGTCTTTTTAATTGTATGCCCCTTTTTTTTGTACGAACTTCTCTTACGTATCGGATACGACGATACGATATTTTTACATATGATTTTTGATGCGATTCGGATACGGCGATACGGATAAAATTAATTTTTTAAAGTATTCGCGCAACATATCGTCTTGGCTGTCGTATCTAAAAAAATAACGTAACTCGCCTAAGATGGGCCCAAGAGAAAAATTAACCGTCTTGTTCATATTTATGGGCCAACAGTGGTTTTCAGCTCAACGAATCCGTTGTACAATCTTAGCCCAGTTGAAAACAGGAAATGATTTCCCGGATTCATAAACACCGGAAACGCAATGCGGAGTGAAGACTGAAATGGGGTTATGACAGTCGTCTTCTCCGACAGTCCTATTCCCTCCGTTCTGTTGCTCCGCCGGAGCAGCACAAGCAACCATGTCTAATGTACATATCACCTCCCTCTTCTTCCTCTTCATTCTCATTGCCCCTCCTCTCACCACCGCTATTAATCTGCGTCAATGGCACACCCTAACCTCCCTATCTAACTCCCTCCTTACTCGCGTTGCCAATTCACGAGCCTCAAGAGGCGATGATGCCGGTGCGGCCCGCCTCCGCCGCCTCGCCGCCCATGTCCGGCTTTTAGGCGGTCCCGATAGAGGTTTTTCTGGTCTATTGTCTCTAAGCTGGGATTATTTCAGGAATTATTATTCTACAAGTCTGGAGTTGCCTTTCGGTGAAATCTCACGCCTTGTTAGAAAAGTTTCTGAAGCTTCTGGATATCGATCTGGTGAAGAGCTTTCAAGATGGGTTTTCAGGAATTATGCTGAAATTAGGGTTTTAGCTGAGAAAGTCATCAAAGGCCTTCTGAAAAGTTTCTCTAAATCAGTAAGAATTACGAACTAATTAGGCCCTTTTTTATATGTTTAAGAGTCAATTGTCCCCAAATGGTTTCAATTAGTAGTTCAATTATACTTCCGAGGAAATATTGGTCTTTGAATTTGTGAATTGTGACAAATTTAGGGGCCATTGAGAGAGGCAATATTGGAGCTGAGAAAAGAAGTTGAAGAAGGAGAATTGGTAAAAGAATGTTTGGAGATTGGTGCGAGGGATTTAGAAGGTTTACTCCAAATTGCAAAAGATTTATTTTCCTCTTACTCTACCTCTAGTTCTTCTAATCATGCAAATGAGCTCTAATCTAATGCAGCATTTTATAACACTAGGTAGTTTTACTTTCATGAAAGAATGTTTCGTTAATATCAAAAAAAAAAAATGTTTCGTTGATAGTTAGGACTTTTTTTGTAATAAGGACTTACTATGTTTTGTTAAGTACCTATTAGAACTAAAAATTCTAATGGCACTTTTTAATTTTTATTTAAACTAACAATAAGTTGATGTACTGCATTTTATGGCAATCGCAATGTTATTTGCAAACATTAATGTTTGGATATGTACATCACCAAAATACGTCTACATTTTCAGTTTGATTTTCAAGACTCAAATCCACCAAAAAAATGTTGAAACTGAGTTAATGAGGATGTACCTTTTTTGTAGTATGCATATTCTTTTTTAGATAGTATAATTCAATTCGCATATAAATTATTATATAATGTATATCATGTGAACGATAATATTAACAAATTAGGAGTACACTTCATATAAAACACAACATCGTAATACATAAACAATGAAAATCTCACAACAAAACGACAGATAGTATTACATAACTTGTAATGATATTACAACAAAAAATGTATGAATATAATACACAAATGAGAAATACACTGTAATAAAGCAATACATAATATTACATAAGTTTTAATAACACTGCAAACATAAAAATTAAAACAATATTAGGTTTCAATTATTTTAATTATTAAAAATAATACAATGCACAGCAAGAAATTTTTTCGTTGAAGCATAAAATATGTAAGTATGATGTGTTCACCTGAGTAAATCATGATTTTGATAAATTTTATAGTAACAACCGTTTGAATTGTTTAAGAGCCGGCTATCTTGAACAATTGAAACGGTTGTTACTGTAAAATTTATCTATTTTTTGTACATCATTGACAAAAACAGGAGTAGCCGAACAAAAAATGCGACGTGGTGATGATGACACGTTGACGATGTTACTTTGTTGTTTGGACAATGTTTTGTTGTTTAGGCTTTCATATTTCCTCTCTAACAGTGAAGGGTGGTGCGGCTACCGCTTCAGGTATTTTTTTATTGAAGTTAATATATCAACTTCTTATTCTTGGTATATTTAGATACCGGTTGTGGTGCCCACATATGTAACAATATGCAGGGACTACAAGTAACTACGAAGTTAGCAAGAGGAGATGTGGACCTACATGTGGGGAATGGAGCAAAGGATGTTGTTGCATTAGCCGTAGGAGTTTATTTATTAGCTTTGAATAATGAACTTGTAATAGAATTATATAACTGCTATTATGTATCTTCTTTGAGTAGGGGTATTATTTATGTTTCTAGACTAACGCTAGATGGTTATCAATTTATTGTTAAGAATTATAATTTATCTATTCAAAAGACGAATTTTCTTATGGAACCGTTCCTTTAGAAAATGACCTTTATTTGTTGAATCCAAATATGGATTACAAGTCAATCTTTAACATAAATACCAAAAGGGTAAGACCGAATGACCAAAATCCGACATAATCCTAGCATTGTCATTTATGACATAGAAACGAGAAACGTTTGTCTAAACTCCAATCACATGGAATGTTAGACTCATTTGAAAATGGTTCATTTGAGACATGTGAATCATGTTTATTAGGCAAAATGACAAGAACAGCTTTCTCAAAAGTTGGGAAATGAGTTGATGACTTATTGGAACTCATACATAATGATGTGTGTGGTCCTATGAGTACACCAGCTAGAGGTGGGTATTGTAGGGAATCGGGGCACCACATCCCCGCACAACGGAATGAGAGACGTGGTGTAATTCCCTTAATCCAATATCATGCTATCGATACGTCGTACAAATGCCTATACAATATCGAATATCACGAGTCATACCTCGTGAAATTAATCACGAACAAAGGGTTGACGCGTTAACACCGCTCTTGTTCCGTTCGTTCACTCCGTCCGCTTCTTGTGCATCCCACGCCCACACGCTCCGATAGTCTTATCTTCGGTTGTCCCCATACGTCCCACTCCCGCACTCCAACAGCCTTCATGACGATGTCTCTATTCCGTTTAGACCACAAAAGAGGTTCAAAGATATGATCCCTCTACCCATATCCACGTGAGTCATCGTTTCTCGATCACATACGCAACTGTCTAGACAAAATGTGTGTGAACTTGCTCTCTCTTCTTGATTATTGATCTCTAATGGAGAAAACGTTTTTCTCCTTTTTGTCTCCTCTTGCACTTACGAAGTACTAAAACATGGTTCAAAAAAGAATTTAAAATGAATGAGAATAATAAAACAAAAAAATTACACAATACATTCTCAAATAAATGTAACACCGTCCATTTACATTCAGTCACAAAATACATTTCATTTGCATTATACGTATCAAAAATCGAAAAAGAACTCAATAATCCATCTCTACAAAGTTACATAAATTCAACTGCAACTTCACTCTATTACGATCCTAGCCCAAACCAGCCTTAAACCATACCGGTACCACATGTACCGGTCACCGTCGGAACCAGTCGTGAAAGTCATATGCCAACAAATCAACATATTCAGTCATGATGAACATAAACATCCTGTTCTGATTTTTAATATGTATAATGAGATAGAGTTTAGCGGTAAATATGAATGTTGCAAATAGAGTTTAGAGGTACGTAGCGTGGTGATCATTTTTGGTAACGAGAGCTATAGCGGATGGTCTAATTTTTAACGTATAAAATAATTAAGTATCCGTACGTAATAAAAAACAATCTTTAAAATAACAAATATTCATATTAAACATCTTAAATAAAAAAAATTATAAAATATTTAACAAGGTATTTGGAAACAAGTATCTCCAACATGTTAGGACATCTCAATCTTAATAGGAGAGAGTTTTTTGTTTGTTTTTCAACCAAAAGTGAGTTTAATTATTAAAAAAATTCATGAAATATTTTCTTTTAATTAAATTCATTTGCTTTTTTATAACTTTATCTACAAGTATTTTATTTAGATGTAACACACTACAAAGTTACAACGCGCAACGTTTTACCATTAAAATAAGTTATATCTATGTAACGTAGCGCTTAGCGAAGCTATTTACAATCATGAAAAATATACAACATTTGAATTATTTTTTCAAAAATGAATGATGTGGTCAGACACGCTCAATGCACGCAAGTGTGAGTATGGTACAAGGAAAAAGGATAAAAACTAAAACCCCATCAAGCAATAATAACTGAAAACGGTATCCGATACCTAATTTTGAATACAAATACGGTATCCGATTTCGGATACGAATACGATTTTCGATATCTGATTTCGAATAGAATGCGATATTATGTATCCGACATACAATTTCGAATACGAATACGATATCGGATATCTGATACGAATACAATATTCGATTGCGGGTACATATACGAATACGATATCCGAATACGATGTCCGATTTCGAATATGAATACAATATGGGATCCCGCTTTGGATTTTTTGAAATAAATTGAAAATTTGGTTATTTTTGGAATTAAAAACTTGGTTATTTGTAAAAATGCACCTTAATTTTGTAAATGATTCAAAAAGATATCATAAATTTTGTTTATAGCAGAATTTCTAAACTTACACCATTGAAAAAATTTCTACAATCAAGAATAAATATCAAAATTAAGAAGGTCATATATGAAATTGAATAACTTGTTTTTGACGATTTGTTGTTCGCCGTTAGGTATTTCCTAATTTTCTTTCAATTAGGGGGACCCCACAAAAATAAGAGGTTGTAAGAATACCACGTTGTGGCTTCACACGTGGCTTCATTTTTAGGGCAACAGAGGAAACAAACTCTTAATTTAACAATCCGTATACTGTGCCCACGTTTCTCCAACATATTCTTAGGAGGTGTTTCTCCAACGTATATAATTGGAAATATTGTAGTAATTATAGCAAAATAATAAAATAATTATATTAATTATAATATATATTATTACATAAATTATAATATTATAATAATATAGAAGTACATTTAATATTTGTAAATTATTATTATAATATTATTGTTATTTAATTTACAATATTAAATTAATTATATTAAAATAATTATTTTAATAATAATATATAGTAATAGCTAAAATATATTATAATAATACAAAAGTACAATTAATATTTTATATTATTATTATAATAATATTTTATAGAATTACTAATATTATAGTAATTATATTAAGATAATAAACAAAATTCCAGAATTTGTATAATTACTGAAAAATATAATAAAATAATATTATTTTATATAATAATATTGTTATAATTTTATATTGAAATAATATTTTTTTATCAAACTAATATTATTATAGTAATGTTACAATATTATTATTATTTTTTATCAGTTTCAATGAAATATTATTTTTACATTTCCAACAACAAAATTTCAAATTTTTTTAAACAACCAAACAAAAAATTATATTTTCCGACATCTTATAATTTGGATATCCAAACAAACTGAGGAAACCTTTTTACTCCTCCACCTTATAATCCGATCCCACTCTACTAATTCCAATTGCCAAACGGCCCCTTATATCATGAATTATTGGTTAGTGGCCCGGCTAATTAACAAAAATACAATTCATTATTAATTAATTTATTTATAATTGAAGTATATGTTCATTAACAGTTCTTAATTAATATATATCAAGTATCAACGATTAATAGGATGTAATTTTGTTAATTATTCTTGCCATTAATCACCAATATATAGAGATGTGACGGGGACCGAGGGGACAATGAATACTGAATAGTTTCGGGAAAATTTATGAGAATACTTAAAAAAAAACAAAAAAAAACAGAGAGAATGTATAAACTTATTCCAGAAAAAACAGTGTTAATGAACAAGAGATGCTAGAACCTGTAACATTAGCTCTAACTTGAGAGGTCAATGACAAATTAAAAGGAAGAAACTACACCCCCCATATTTTCATATGTTGCTTTTATTTCATAGAAATTGCTTCAAAGACAAATTAAGTTTCTCCGCAATTTCTTTCATGCTCACTGAAACATCCTCCTCAACCTACATGAAATAATAAACATCACAAATACAAAACTTAAATAAAAAATTAGCAATTTGATCCTTTTCATTACCTGAGCTATGGCGGTGATGTCAAGAAACGAACCGGCGAAAGGGATCACATTTGTGCTTGTAATACTAAGACCAAGTCGCTCGATCTCGTTCAAAGCGTTCACCACAGCACCCTTTTGTTTGTTGCAGTGGATTTTAATTAGAACTGATTTGTCACACATTTTTGCCTCGACTATTGGCAAAACGTTGGTACCGCCGTTATTGCTATTGAAATTCTCGTCGCAAGAGGAATTGTTGTTTTCATCACAGGACGAAAAAAGTTGAGATTTATTGTCTATCTTGGCCGATTCAATGGTACTTTTCGTGGCTCGGGTCTCTAGGGTGTGAACCTTTTCTTCGAGTAGTTTTAGATACTTGATCGCATCTCCTAACACTGATGCTTTGTCCATCTACGCGTAAATGATATATTATTCAATTTAATATTGATTGATAGGTTAAGTAAGAAGCAGCAAGAAACTATGTTCCTTTTGGTATTTTTTTCTTCAATGTTTCCAAAATAATTTTCCAATAAATTTAGAAAATGCCATAGAATTTATCTATACAACTCTCTGAATTAAAAAGAAATAGTTCACCCACAATATTTGCCAATATTTATACCCAAGTAAAGTAGGGATTATTTTTAAAATCACAAAAAAAAGGAAAATTAAAATTAAATGAGTCCAAATTAAACCTTTTTGAGATCTGGAATAATCTGGGACAAAACAATAAACATCTGGCTCAATTTGTCTCTCCTTTCTCTTTCTGCCAAGACATGGAAATGCTTACTCGTGGTGGCGTTACCCATCTTCCTTATTATTGCCCCATGATCACCAGCATCACAATTCATCATTGCATCACAGCCTTTTGTATTATTATCACCGGTTAATGCGGACATCTCAACAAGTTCTTCTTTTAGCTTTACCAACAATACCATAAACCCCGGCATGAACTTGAGTTGCGGATTCTGAAGTACGAGAGTTCGAATTGTTTGCTTTAAAGATCTTTTTGGGTCTTTCGGGTGCGAATAGCTTATTTGAGGCAAAGCGCAAGTCCTCGTTTTGATTTAGCTCAAGGGCAATAGCTGCTATCTCTTGTTCCGTGAATTGATTATCTAAAGAACTCCCACGCCATTGTTGAAGATAACTCCATTCAGCGAAGTCCTGCAAAACCATAGTTCATTAGACCAACATGCGGTCCGTGTGTGTGTGTGTGTGTGTGAGAGAGAGAGAGAGAGAGAGAGAGAGAGAGAGATACCGAATTTGAGAACCAATTTGCAGCCATTATTAAGATCTTAGTGGAGATGTATGTAATATATAGGGTGATCAAGTACAAGGGAAATTTGAATATTTTTAAACATTTATTTTAATTAATAATTAATGCAAAACTCGAATATAATAAAAATAAAAATAAATATCTAATTAATTAGAAATATCAAATATATTTTTTTAAAAATATTTCTCTCTATTTATTACATATATAAATACAAACATCATACATACATAAGTACATACTTCAAGAAGTTCTCACTATTACATGCAAACACGGAATTAGGGGGGCATGCTGGGCCCAAAACCCCTCCCCCCAAGAAAAAAAAAATGCATATACCCTATAACAAACTAGGGAGTTCTATCCCGTCATTTCAAAAGGATATTTTGGATATTTAAAAAAATGTATCATAAAATTCATATTTTAGAAAATTTATTTTTTAAATGAACAACAAATAATTCCTATTTAACCAAACATTGAGTTGATAAATACACTTGAAAATTTATCTTAAATATTCATTAATGAATAATTACCCAAAATATTCTTGAAAATGGACGTATCATAAGAAGAAAAAAAAAATATGACAGAGAAGCCCCCGACAAACTAAGTGTATTTTTATGGTATATGTATGTTCAGATTGTATTAAATTACTTGGAAAATCAGATTGTATTAAACTACTTATTTTTATATTATTGAAAAATATGTTAGGACTTAGGAGTACACGCATAAGGATCTGCGATCTGGAATGCGTCATTGTTTTGTTCCCATATGTTTTGTCTCTTGTGCCCACTACCCCACCTAGTTTTCTAAATTACTCGGAAAATCAGCCTTCTCCTACTAAATCTGTATAAACAAATAATGAAAATCAGCCTTTAACAAAAAAAAAAAAAGAAGCCGGCTACTTAATATGTGTGCAAACAAATAAACAAATACACGTTTGTTGATATTTATTTTGATTTTTTCATGTTATTTTAAATTATCACCTGAATATTTCGTTTGATCCAATCATTTCCCAAGAACGAATTCATTTACAGTGAATGGGTTTACACAAAAGACTGCTATCAACGTGTCTGATTGCCCCAAATCACTTCTACAACAATTTTACAATTATGAGAAGATCTATATGGCAAAAACAACAACAATTCGACAAAAACGAACCAATCAACAGCACAAATGGAGAATGAAGAATTGGAACTTTGAGCAGCAGCAATATGGACGATCTAAAAAAAAAGAAACAATGAATAGTTCTTAATTAATATACTGTGTCCACATTTCTCCAACATATCATTTATATCATGTATTATTGGTTAATGGTCCGACTAATTAACGAAAATATACTCCACTAGGAGCATACTCGCGCTACGCAGCGAGAATATTAATTATATTTTTCATTGTAACACAAAGTACATCTAAATATAAAATATTGATAATACCATTTCATAATAAAATTATTTTAACTAATTTATCTATGATTATGCATATGTCTTACAATTGTTTTACATTATGATAACATTGTTGTTCCTAGTGGAGTATATTTTCGTTCACAAAATAATAACATATAAGGTATAACATGATTTTACAAAAGAAAACATAACAACAAATATTATATCATTGTTGTTCACAAAATTTCATATAATATCAAATATAAAATTAATGAATCATACAACATACGATAGTAACATATCATTTATTATATAGTACTAACAAATTGTTATTGATTAAAAATGCAATAAAAATTATAAATAATATATCAATTAACTCAATAGTGAAAGTAATTTAATAAATAATATAAAAAATAATTTGGCATGAACATAAATAATTTTATATCATATGATTTTTTAAAATTTTATATTTTAAAAATAACATTATTATATTATTTGATAAGTGTTTATAAATTTTAGAAATTACTTCAATGGATAAACTTTTTTTATTTCTATTATTTTTCAAAAGGATTAATATTAAATTTGTTTGATCATAATTTTTAAAAACAAATATTAATATTTAAAATCCTATTATGTAAATAAATAATTAAAATTTTCTTTTGTAAAAATGCACTTTTTGCATTGCATTTTTTACATACTATTTTTACAAATTAAAATTGTGGAAAATGGTACGTATGAATTATGTTAATATGGATGTCAAAATAAAGAGAAAACTAAAACGAATATATATGAAGAATTTTTAAAATGAAAA
This sequence comes from Luzula sylvatica, assembly GCA_946800325.1. Classification (NCBI taxonomy): domain Eukaryota; kingdom Viridiplantae; phylum Streptophyta; class Magnoliopsida; order Poales; family Juncaceae; genus Luzula; species Luzula sylvatica. The sequence goes on from OX326961.1 coordinate 3,078,426, forward strand.
TTCTAAAAATAATATGATTATGTGTTGTATGTCTATAATATCACATATTAAGTTATTAGTATTACATGTATAAACTTTTCATCTTCCATTGCATTCACATTTGATCATGTAATCTTATGTGAAATGGTAAACAATTGAATAAACTTAGTTTAACATGAACATAACCAATAATAATAGTCCACATCATTAATATATAATGATGTGGCTTTCTAAGAATCTTTAAAACATAGTGTAAAATAAATGACACTTAAATGGCTACAAAAAAAAATGTTTATAAAAAATCAACGATTAATCAATGGTCTAAATTTTGCCACATATCATAATCTAATGGTTAAAAAAAATTGATGAAAAAGTGATGATGTGGCACAAGGCAATTGCACAAATTTGGGTCCAAAATAAGGGTGGTGGTAAATTAATAATTAATTAATTTATAATTAAAATATATGTACATTAACAGTTCTTAATTAATATATATCAACGATTAATAGGGTGTAATTTTGTTAATTATTCGGACCATTAATTACTAATCCATGATGTAGAGATGTGAGGGGGACTGAGGGAACAATGAATAGTTAAGCGAAAATTGATGAGAATGCTTAAAAAAAATAAAAAAATAAAACTGAGAGAATATATAAACTTATTCCAGAAGAAACAGTGTTAATGAACAAGAGATGCTAGAACCTGTAACATTAGCTCTAACTTGAGAGGTCAATGACAAATTAAAAGGAAGAAACTACACCCCCCATATTTTCATATGTTGCTTTTATTTCATAGAAATTGCTTCAAAGACAAATTAAGTTTCTCCGCAATTTCTTTCATGCTCACTGAAACATCCTCCTCAACCTACATAAAATAATAAACATCACAAAAACAAAACTTAAATAAAAAATTAGCAATTTGATGCTTTTCATTACCTGAGCTATGGCGGTGATGTCAAGAGACGAACCGGCGAAAGGGATCACATTTGTGCTTGTAATACTAAGACCAAGTCTCTCGATCTCGTTCAAAGCGTTCACCACAGCACCCTTTTGTTTCTTGCAGTGGATTTTAATTAAAACTGATTTGTCACACATGTTTGCCTCGACTTTTGGCAAATCATTTGTACCGCCGTTATTGCTATTGAAATTCTCGTTGCAAGACGAAATGTTGTTTTCTTCGCAAGACGAGAAAAACTGAGATTGATTGTCTATCTGGGCAGATTCAACGGTACCATCGTGGCTCGGGTCTCTAGTGTGTGAACGTTTTCTTCGAGTAGTTTTATATAAGGGTTATATATTCAGCCCCCAAACTCCAAAAAGATGTCTTGATGAGGTGGCAAAAGTGGATTAAATGAGTTGATTAATAGTATTAATTGACTCGATTAGCGATTTAATTGACCGTTTAATCAAATTAACACGTTAATTAACATGTATTAATATTAACATATTATAAATTATTTATGTGTCAATTAAACGTGTCAATTAATATTTAATCGAGTGAATTAAAAAAACTAATCAATCCACTTAATTCATTTTTGCCAGCTCATCAAGACATCTTTTTGGAGTTTGGGAGACCAAGTTTATTTTCCCTTTTATATACTTGATCGCATCTCCTAACACTGATGCTTTGTCCATCTACACATCAATGATATATTATTCAATTTAAGATTGATTGATATGTTTTATCAAAAAAAGATTGATTGATATGTTAAGTAAGAAGAAGCAAGAAGTTATGTCCCTCTTGGTATTTTTGTTCTTGAATGTTTCCAAAATAATTTTCCAATAAATTTAAAAAATGGCATAAAATTTATCTATCAAACGCGCTAAATAAAAAAGAAATAATTCACCCAAAATATTTGATAATATTTATACCCAGGTAAAGTAGGGATTATTAGTTCTCGTAGAGAAAATCATGATAAAATTAATGTCACAATAAAAAGGAAAAAGAAAATTAAATGAGTACAAATTAAACCTATTTAAGATCCGGAACAATCTTGGACAAAGCAATAAACATTTGGCTCAATTTCTCTCTTCTTTCTCTTTCTGCCAAGACATGGAAATGGTGACTCATGGTGGTGTTATCAGTAATGTTACCTACCCCGCACTATTCACCCGCTACAGTACCCGCAATGATTGTTTTGGAAACATTATGTGATATTTGTATTCCATAAAAAGTGAGTATGGTAAATTTAATATGGGTGCGGGATTCATGCGGGGTAAAGTGTGCGTGGTGTCTAACACCACTGGTGGTGTTATTGGCCTTCCTGATGATTGCCGCATGATCACCGACATCGCAATTCATTATTGCATCACGGCCTCTCGTATTATTGTCAATGGTTAATGGCAACGCGGTTATGTCAACAATGACCCCATAAAACCTGGCATGATTTGAGTTGGGGTTTCTGGAGTACCGAAAGATGGAATATTGGAAGTACGAGAGTTCGAACTGTTTGCTTTAAAGATTTTTTCGGGTTTTTGGGGTGTGAAATGTGAATAGCTTATTTGAGGGAAAGTGCAATTCCTCGTTTTGATTTAGGCCAAGGGCAATAGCTAGGGCTGGCAAAAAAAAGCTCGAGCTCGTTCGTGTTCGGTTCGAAGATCGTTCGAAAATAGCTCGTTCGAAAATTAGGTCGAACCAACTCTAGCCGAGCCGAGTCAGCTCGAGCCAACGTCGAGCCGAGCTCGAGCTGGGTGATGTTCGGCTCGCGAGCTAGCTCGAGTTCGAAATTTTTTGCACTTATACCCCTGAAAAATAATTTAATTACCAATTTGTCCTTCTAATTCGGCCCAGCCCAAACATTTATAAGCTAAGTTTTAACCCAAACCCTAACTCATTCTCTCTCTCTCTCCCTCTTTTCGGTACCTCTTTCCCTGTCCCGTCCAATCTCATCTCTCTCTTTTCGCAGCCGGAATCAATCTCTTTCCATCTCGACTCCTTCTTCCTCTTTCCAGTTTCAGATCCGCCGTGAGCATCCACGTCTCCTCTTATGATGACGAAATACAGATCCACATTCGCCGTGAAATCCAAGCCGTGAAAGACTCTTTTCTCCACATACTGACTTCTTCCTCTTTCAAGGTATTGCTTGCAGCTATCAATTGATGCCCAATTTTGTAAGAAGATCCTTTTTTTGTTGCATTTTCTTAATTTATTCATGCAAATCTGTTGGTTTGTCGTTCGAGCACAAACCTGGTTTTTTTGTGTTGTTTAAAAAACAAGATGTTCAAATCTGGTAAGAAACAAGTGTTAATTTTCTCTTAATATTTTTCTGGAACTTTAATTAGAAAATCTGCCCAGTACTCACAATCTAAATGCTGATGGTATATTAATTTTTTCCCTGTAATTTGCTGGTACCATACTGAATTTGATAAATATTCTTTAAATCACTGGTACGTGATTGCTAGTTAAATATTGATTTTATTTGCTTTTTATTTTCGTAATCAGGTTGCTGCGGTGGTCAATTTATGCATCAGTCTTTACTCGACTGTTAATTTTTTTCAGGTAGTAATTAAATTACTCTTTTTTTTTTTTTTTTTTTTCAGATTGTTGCAAAGTGGGAGGAAAATTGGTCATTAAACATATTTATCGTGTATCTGCAAAAATTGGTTCTTGCAAAATTGGCTGTAATTAATTTAGGTCAATATGTTTGTTGTTTGTAAAACCGGTTGTAATTAATACATTTGAATTTTGTTTGGAAAATTGGTTGTAATTTATTTAAATTTTTTTTTGTAATAAATTTGTTAGGAATTTTTATATTTTTATGTGCAATTTTTTTATTTTATATTTGTTTTGCAAAAAAAATCGAGCTGGCTCGAGTCGAGCCGAGTTTTTCGAGCCGAACTCGAGCTGGAAAGTTGAGCTTGAACACCTGTTACGAGTCGAACCGTGCTAGCTTGAACCAGACTCGAGCCGAGCTTGAGCTGGGCAGTGTTCGGCTCGGCTCGTTGCCAGCCCTAGCAATAGCTCCCGTCTCTTGTTCCCAGAATTGATTATCTAAAGAACTTCTGTGCCATTGTTGAAGATGACTGACTGCCTTCGGCAAAGTCCTGCAGAAACCATAGTTCATGAGACCAACATGTGGTGTGTGCGTGTGTGTGTGTGCGCGTGCTTGTGTGTGTGTGAAAGAAAGAAGAGTCTTGCCGAATTGGAGAACCAATTTGCAGCCATTAATAAGACTTGGCTAGTTGAGATGTACGTAATATATAGGATGATCAGGTTGGATTATTTCTGACAAAATAAGAAAATATCTAATTAACTACAAATACTCAAAATAGTCCTTTAATTAACACACACACATACATATATTTATCTCATTTACATAACATACATACATACATACATACATCCAAAAGTATTTGTCACTGTTGCATCATGTATTTTAGTTATTTTAATTAAGAAAAAATATATTTGTCTCATTTATATCCCATCATATTTGATGTGCTGGCACAGATTTATATCCCATCATATTTGATGTGTTGGCACATATTTAATTAATCGAATTTAATATTAAATTCAATTTAATACATGACAAACAAATTATTTGTAAATTCATGCTCTTATATATATATTTTTTGCATGTGGTAAACCTAGCATGCTAAAACCATTTACCACATACAAATTAACAGCATTTCTTATTTCTTCATCTATTATTTTTTAATTATGTGTGAATATGACTAACATGTGTTAAACGATAGATTAATTCTCCAAATGTTTTATTTTTCAAATTTACAAAGTTGGAGTTAATTAAATATTGATGGTGGTAAACAATGTTCTTGAAAATATTAAATACATCATTGTGTAAAATGATGGATTTAACATGTGTTCAGCAGTGTAAACGGGTCATATACACATGTTTAACACATGTGAACGGTCAATTAATCGAGTCCAATAATTTATTTTTAAAATTTATAAATTTAGATTTAGATTTAGTTAAGTAATTATGGTTGGTGTGAACAAACCCAATACAGACATAAAATACATTCATGATGTGTGAAATGGTGGACATTTAATTCCCTCTCGTTCTATATAGGATGATCCAAACAAAAAAATCGATGGTTCATTACTAGTGTTTAGTGCGCATGCCGACACATCAAACATTTAGATAGGTTGTAAGGGAGATGAATATCATCACTCTTTAATTAATACTCTTATATATAATGGCGTGTCGGATCTTGTCCCATATCGATGGGGACGATTATCTAGGTGCGGGTACAATAAAAAAAAATTCAAAAATAAATTGGAGGGACGGTAGTATATATATATAATTCAAATTTTATGATAAAATACAATAGCATAATCATATATATATACGTGGGAAAGTTATATTATGCATCCTTCTAAAAGAGGTATCTTGGGCATGTAACAATTAATTATATTTTTAGAAGGATATATCATAAAATTTATCTTTTAAGGAGGATTTTTTTAGGACATGTTTGGATGACCGTATTAGAAATTACATGCAACCTTCCGCAAGGCGAGTTTTCAAAATTGTTGTTCAAGTTTTAGTATTTGGACTCACGAAAGTAAAACTACTACATTTATAATTTTTATGTTTTGGTTGATGTGATTGAATTATGGAGTTTCAAGATTTATATGTACTAAAATTTTGAAATAAATTTTAACGTTGACTAATTGACATAAGTTTTTAATTTATCCAAAAATCTAATAATCATCCAAAAAATAATATCATAAATAAATTATACCATCACATTATAATCCCAAAAAATAAAATAAAACAACTCTTAGGTAAATAATATCCATATAAGTAACGTAAAGAAAATAAGAAGAGAAAAAAACAAATTAAATAATATAAATTGAAGACAAAATTAAGACATGCATATTGTAATAAATATCAAAAATAGGGTTTTGATATTTGTAGATTATTATTCCTAAAATCTAAGAATATAAGACCCATATTAAAAATATAACTCTTCCAACGATCAAAATCGAGTTATTATGTGTCAAATTTCCCGAAAGGGTATAACCGTAATTACATATTTATGGGTTATTTAAATAAATATATGATAGGGACTTATTTCCATAATTACCCAACCATTAATAATATCAAAAATAGAGTTTGTAAATAAACCCCCATATAGTTGTAAATCCAAGGACTTACAATTTTGATAATTTTCTTGGTATGTATCAAATGTTCTTTTCCATTATCTATTCTTAGTCGGCAGCATGTTATCCCTCTCCATCCATCCATACAACCATTAAACACTCATGAAACCCTAAGAAAAGAAAAGAGAAAAGGAGGAAAAAATCAAGGAAAATATGAGATTTCGCAAAACGAAAAGTGCTATAATCTTCAGGAGGTTGAGTTGTGCGAGTTGGCAAGATCAAAAGAAGAATTCCATCCAAGTTTCGAGTTTCTCCATTTTCACTCAATCTTGTGCGCCATTTCGATTAATCTCTTGTTTGTCGAGTTTCTTTCCATTAGGTGAGTGCTACTCTCACTTTCCTCTTATTAAGAGTCCAATTATGAGCGTTTCCAGACCGTACATGATAGTCAAGGGTTCTTGCTTTAAAAACCATATTTTGCTTTAAAAACCGTGTTATCTCAACAAAATGTATATTATGTAGATTTGATCATCTATATATATGTAGAATTTTATTTGGATTAAACGTAAGCCGGGCTTACGATTTTAGTGAGGGTCTCCATGAGGCTCTCTTGATTCGAAGGAAATACAGTTTTGGATCAATGGTAAAATGGTACGTAGAAAGACAAACGAACGTACGCGTTCGTGGGCATAAGAAACAGTTTTAGTAAAACTGGCATAACTTTCAGATAACGACTCCAATTTGAATGGTTCAAATTGGTTTGTATAGATAATGAGATTATCTAGAACTTTCATGAAGAAATATATTTCATTTGAGCGATGTATCAGTGTCGTTTTAATGGAATACCGAAAGGATGCGACAGTTTGACATACAGTTAGTAAAACCGTCATAACGTTCGCATCCGAACTCCAATTGGTCTGGTCCAAATTGGGTAGGAAAGATAATAAGATTATCTACAATTATCGTGAAGGTTTGAAGTGGTTAGAACGATTTAACAATTTTGTTTCAACAGAATACTGAAAGGGTGTATGCAGTTTTCTATTTGAAAAGGTGTATAGTATATATACATACCTTTTGGCCCATCCTTATTCTATGTAGTATAGATAGGATGTTTCTTCCGATCTATGTAATCAATCAAGATCAATCGAAGTGAATCAAAGTCAATTAAAGAGTTAATCATGAATCTAATTCATATTAGACTAATTGAGACGATCATTCGAAAGAACACCATCAATAGTTGAATGGGTGTGATGAGAAAGAGAGAAAATAGAAAAGGGGTTTTCTCGGATTAGAGAATCAAACGCGATCAAGCAAGTTCGCGGGTGCATCGTCTAGACAGATGCATCCGCGACCGAGGTGCTACGACTCACGGTGGATACGAGTAGAGGAGCGACACATGTGGCTCTTAGTTGTGAGCAAACCGGAGGCGTTAATGGAGTACAAACGGTGGGAGACGTGTGGTATGGGACGCACGGGCTAGTCACCAACGTGACACCGGAGAAGAGAAGGATGCGAGCGATCAACCCGTTGTGCGTGATCAATTTCACACTGGTAATCGTCTATCCTACTTTTCATCGTACTCTCGAAGTCGAGGCGTGATCTCGGGATTTGGGAACCGGACCGGTCGAAGTCGAGGCGTGATCTCGGGATTTGGGAACCGGACCGGACCATCATATCCGCTGCGTGGGCCTGGGGCCGGATCGATTCCCTTCATGATTTGAATTTGTCTAAAACGTAAGCTGGGACTTGCGATTTTAGAAAGGGTCTACGTGAGACTCTATTGAGGGAAATGCGTAGGTAACTTGATGTAGTGCAAAGTCCCGACCCATGAGGGGTTTGGCTGTGGGGCATGGATATCCAGTCGTCGGGTGGATGTGTTCCCCGTTTGTTATTTTCCGGCCCGTGTGTGATTCTCTATCAACTCGGGTTGGCACTTCAGTCGAGAGTTATTAGCGCCCTCACCCCGGTAAAGTATAATTAGTATGTATATGATTATGTATGAAGGTAAGTGATTTTGATTTCGAAACGCCGGGGCAAGTACTTTGAGAAATATTTATATACTTATATGATTTCAGAATATGAATTATGATTATGATTATTTTCGAGCGAGGTTTTTGACTAGCCATGTATGAGGTCGATCTTAATAAGCTATGCTCAAAACTCATTCACTTAGTCACTTTCGTGACTAACCATTTTATTTGAATGTTTTGAGTCTACGTATGGTGGACAGATCATTCGGGACAGCGGGTATTTAGAGTGTGAGTTCGACGATTTCGTTTTCATCGCGGAACCTCCATCTTGTGTATATTAGTTTTCGTTTCTGGCCAGCGAGCCTTTAGTTGTTGCGACATATTGTTTAGTTTTGTGTTTGTTTATGTCGCGTATGTGTTTATATGCTTCTGTTAGGTTTCTTTATGTTCGTTTGTATATGTTATGGTGATGCACATATATATATATATATATATATATATATATATATATATATATATATTAAACAAGAGAATCATCTCCCGTGATTACGATTCTTTTAGTTTTGAGCTAAAATGGACAAGAGAATTAGATTCAGTATATCATATTAAACAAGAGAATTAGCTCACTTACGACAAGTAATACTACAAACTTCCTTAGTGACAGAATGCTAAACATGTCCTTAACAAACAACAACAAAATTAATATTTAGCCAAACAATAATTAATAAATACATTTGAAAACTTACGTTAAATACTCATTAATTGATAATTATTCAAAATATCTTTGAAAATGATGTATCATAAAAAGAAATATATATGATAGGAGCCACATATTTGTGTCCCATATTTGTGTGTGTGAGTCATATTTGTGTGTGTGAGTGTGTATGTGAGATATATATATATATATATATATATATATATATATATATATATATATATATATTCTTGTCATTGCATATTGTAACACCAATACTTAATAAATTACGGCATTGTTTTTTGAGTTGTTATTTTCATTATTGTACGCTATAGCATCATATTTAATTAATTAACATAGAAAATAACTAAAATACTTAATTAAGTATATATATTAACACCAAATAAAAATTAGTACAACTGATAAGAGGAAAATTAAGCACATTTTTAGTATATAATTTGGGGATCTTAGCTCTTTCAAATGACAACTTTGTGTATATAATTGTTCATATTTAAGATTGCAAGAATATTTCTTCACTAAGTGTGTTTTATTGATAATTTTAGGTTTTTGGGCGAAAGTTTTTGGCATTCCAACAGTGTTGTTGTCTTCCTCTCCTCGCGCCGATAAAATCGATATATTATATTGTCCATTTCGGTACACGTATGAAGAAGGAGGCAAGAAATCTACCACACAAAAGTCTGCACCAAATTATATACGAAACCACTCACACTATAACCACCATTCAGCCCACCTTCCTCACCTACAATTACCAAACTACCCTCAATCCTCTCAACCATCTCTTGACCAATGGGAAGGCTCCAAAGACATTATAAATAGACCCCAAGGGCCCATGGGGCAGGATGCTCTTTTTTTACTCTCTCACTTTCTTCTTCACTCTCTCTCTCTCCCTCTCCAAGCACTCTCAAGAACTCTCAAGAACTTTCAAGAACCACTCAAGTTTCATTAATTCGGGAATTTCCTCCATCTCCAGATTCAAGCTTTCTTCATTTGGTGAAAAGATCTAAACAAGTCGTAAAAGAGACACTCCACAACCGGACTCGAAGCCTTCTTCATCCGGTGAAAACGTGTTCTTAATTTCCGATCTCGAAGCCTTCTTCAACCGGGAAAGTCGACTTCTTCAAGACGAGAAAACCGCTCAATCTCCTAGCTTCCTAGCGATTCAAGCATCAATCGTTCACACTCACAAGGAAGGAGTACCTCTAATCACGTTGAAGCTTTCTTCTCGTTTTAGGTGTAGTCTTTTCAATTCTCGAATTTGTTGTGTAAATATAACTTGTTTGATTCTAAAAATCTTTGTTCTAATTTGAGTTTTTAAATTTGATATTTTTCTCTTTATTCTCTTAATCTCAGTTTAATTATTTTCCAAAACAAATCTAGAACCAAACTTAATTTAAAAACTTCAAATAGAAAACTAACTCAGAAATCCAGTATAAATTCTTGTTTAACCTAATTCAGTACATTCTAGATCTCCAAAGTTAAAATTGTTTCTTTCATTGCGTAGATATTGATTTCTAGTTTCGGGAACTTTTTGAATCGTAGAATTTCATGAAATATTCGAATTGATATGAATTTTTGAAAACTGTCACTTAAACTGAAAACCTGCTGTTTCCAGGGGACTGATTTTCAGAGACCTGATTGTAATTCGTTAATAACTTTTTATTCCGTTGTCCAAATTGTTTGAAATTTTAGGATAAATTTGATAATATTCAGAACTATCTCTACACAAATTTGCATTAATTTTGGAAACTTCGAAATAATTATTTTAAAGATCTGAAGTTTAATCCTATTTTGACGCAATAGCTCCATGTGGAACGAATCTATTATTTTCTGCTATACAACCATATAATTCACTTGTTTGATATTACGGGACTTTAAAACAACGATACGCGTTTTAGACGTGCAAAAAGACCGCTATCAAAATGGCGTCGCTGCCGGGGAGCGGTGTTTAAGTCAATATTTTAGATCAAAATTTGAGATTTAGATTCATAAATTTGTTTACTCACTTCGTTGTTTCTTTTGTGACAATCTAGGTGTGTGTGAAGGAAAGAAACTTTATGCACAACACAAGATCGCGGAAAGGCGAATTACTTCCATTTGTCAAAGAAATCGAAAGAAGGAACAAGAGCTCTAATAAGAACAAGGGACCAACACAAGAAGATCAAGACAAACCTCAACTTCAAACTCAAACTTTCCCTTCTCTCTCTACTCATTTAAATTCAAACATGGGTGATGAAACTAGGGCTCCAAGGCCAAAAACTTTAAGGGAACTAGTGGCCCCAAATATCGTAGAAGATAACTACAATTTTATTAGGCCGAATATACCGAACTTTAAGGCCGATCCGAGCATCATAGGCTCTTTACCCATCTTTAATGGCAAAGCTTCCGAAAATCCACACAAGCATTTGAAAGATTTTAAGATTCAACTAAACATTTATGCAAATTATGAGGCATTTAATGATATTCTACTTCTTATTTTTCCTTATTCGCTAGGTGAAGGGCCGAAAGATTGGTTCTACAACTTACGAGGACCTCTCGATTTCAATGAGGTGGCTAGGCGTTTCAAGGAAAAATACTACTCGCATTCGAGATTGGCGGCAATTAGGCGAGAGCTTCTAGCAATCACGCAAAAGCCAAACGAGGCTCTCCACGAATATTACGATCGATTCAACCGTTTGATGGAGGAATGTCCAAGTCACAATGTCGCAGTCCATTACCTATACGAGCAATTTATACAAGGACTAGGTTACTCGGAAAGCCAATTCCTCAACGCATCCGCGGGGGAGAGTATCGCGAACAAGGATCTCGAAGAGATTAAGAAGCTACTCGAAGTAATGGCAACCAATTCTCAATCGAGGCGGAATGTTGAATACCGAGTTTATGCGTGTAGCGACCTCAATGTCGACATGCTTAACAACAAGCTCGAGATCATCATGAAGGCTTTGGGCAAGGAAGAAACAAAAAAATGCGGGGTTTGCCTCGCAAATACCCACCACACCGATGAGTGCCCGAGTGTGATCGAAGATGCAAACGCCGTTTACAAGAAATTCGACACCTCGAACTCGTATAATCCGAATCTCCGCAACCATCCTAACTTTAGTTGGTCGAATCCCAACAATGCTCAACCCGACCCATATCGACAAGCGGTTGCAAAACCGGCCACGTACCAACACCCGAATGCGACTCAAACGATTCAAAAACCAGCCCAAACGCAAGAACCAAATCAAGACATAAAATCGATGATGGAGGGAATGATGTCGATGTTGCAAGGTGTGAATAAAAACGTGGGCTCGATTAAGCAAGAGTTTGGAGTGGTGAAACAAGATATATCAAATATAAGGCAAGAGGTTTCGAACACGAATTGCCATGTGGGTAACTTGGAGACCCAAATGAATCAAATAGCTACGCGGGTGAATGTTCTAGAAACTCAAGGTACATCTCGATTGCAATCTCAATCTTTAGCACCTCTCGAGCAAAGGCACGTAAACGCAATATCGCTCCGAAGCGGTAAGGAAGTTGGTGAGAGCTCGAGGCAAGCTAAAAAGGTGCAAGAAGAAAAGGAATTGGAGATACCGGTACCGAAGGAGAAGCCATCTCAAGCCAAGGAAGTACCATTCGAAGCAAAGGCACCCGAAGCGACTCAAGTCAAGCCACCCTTCCCGAGTCGCCTCCCCAAACCGGTCGAATCAAATACCGACGTGCTCGCTATCTTGAAAAAGGTAGAGGTAAACATTCCTTTACTCGAAGCTATCAAAGAGGTACCGCGATTGGCAAAATATCTTAAGGAACTATGCACGAACAAGAGGAAAGCAAAAGGGGAAGAATTGATAAGTGTGGGGGAAAGCGTTTCGGCAATTTTGAGACTCCCCCAAAAGCACAAGGATCGGGGATGTTTGCCATTCCATGCAAAATCGGGCAACACGAATTGCCGAAATGCATGCTTGATTTGGGCGCTTCAATAAATGTGATGCCATACTCAATATTCAAAACTCTCGATCTAGCCCCCCTTGATGATACTCAAGTTGTGATCCAATTGGACGATCGGTCCACGACTCGACCGGTTGGGGTGATTGAGGACGTGATAGTAACCGTTAATGGGTTGTTATTTCCTGCGGACTTCTACGTATTGGACATGAATGAGGGGAGTAGCGATTCAACCCCGATTCTCCTTGGACGACCATTTTTGAAGACGGCACGCACCAAAATCGATGTACACGCGGGAGAGCTAACGATGGAGTTCGATGATGAGGTAATTAAATTCAATATTTTTGACAAACTAAAAGAACCCATTGTAGGTACACTCAACTTGAGCGCTTTGGACGTGATCGACGATTGTGTGCAAGAGGTCATGGATAGCTCACTCGAGAATTTTCAATGGAGCTCGGATCCATTTGAAGGATGTGACGACCCTATATTCGAGATCGAGCCCAAGTTGGAAGAAGAACGACGCATAGTTCAAGCACTCTTTCTAGGAGACCTCGAGATTCCGATGAAGAGAACTCCACCCTCCACCGAACAAGCTCCAAGGTTAGATCTAAAACCACTATCTTTTGGACTAAAATACGTGTTTTTGGATGAAGCGGAAACCTTGCCGGTGATAATCGCTTCAAATCTAGCAAAGAAGCAAGAAGAAGAACTCATCGATGTGCTAAAAAGGAATAAGAAAGCTTTCGGGTGGACTCTCTCCGACATACCCGGTATTAGTCCGTCAATGTGCACACACCGAATCCTACTCGAAGACGACTCGAAACCCTCAAGGGAGCCTCAACGAAGACTTAACCCGCCCATGATGGAAGTAGTGAAGAAAGAGGTGATCAAGCTTTTGGATGCGGGGATAATCTACCCTATTACCGACTCAAAATGGGTCTCGCCCATTCATGTGGTACCAAAGAAAACGGGGATAACAATTGTTGAGAACAAAGAGGGCGAGCAAGTGCCGACAAGAATCCAAAATGGGTGGCGAGTTTGTATCGATTATAGGAAATTGAACAAAGCGACAAAGAAAGACCATTTCCGTCTTCCATTCATCGATCAAATGCTCGAAAGACTCGCGGGAAAACCGTATTATTGTTTCCTCGATGGATTCTCGGGGTATTTCCAAATTCCAATTGCACCCGAAGATCAAGAGAAAACGACTTTCACGTGTCCGTTTGGAACTTTTGCCTATCGACGCATGCCATTTGGTCTATGCAATGCTCCCGGCACTTTTCAAAGGTGTATGCTTTCTATCTTCTCTGATTATATTTCGAAATTCATTGAAGTTTTTATGGATGATTTTTCGGTATTTGGAGATTCTTTCGATTCTTGCTTAGGCAATTTATCACAAATACTCGAAAAATGCATCGAAGCTAACCTTGTCTTAAATTTTGAGAAATGCCACTTCATGGTGAGCAAAGGAATTGTTTTAGGTCATCTCATCTCAAAGGAGGGAATGGAAGTCGACAAGGCAAAAATCGACGTAATCAAGACGCTTCCATATCCAAAGACGGTAAAAGACGTGCGATCCTTTCTCGGCCATGCGGGGTTCTATAGGCGCTTCATCAAAGACTTCTCGAAAATCTCACAACCAATGTGCCAACTTCTCCAAAAAAAATGTAAAATTCGAATTCAATGCAAAGTGCAAGGAGGCTTTCGACAATCTCAAGGAAAGGCTTTGCTCCGCGCCAATCATCAAGTCGCCAAATTGGGAGCTACCTTTCGAAATCATGTGTGACGCAAGCGACACAAGTGTTGGGGCGGTACTCGGCCAAAGGATTGGGAAGGACCCGCATGTGATTGCTTATGCCTCGAAAACCCTCGACAACGCACAAAGAAACTACACCACTACCGAAAAGGAACTCCTCGCGATTGTTTTTGCCTTAGAGAAATTTCGATCGTACCTTTTGGGTACCAAGGTAATTGTGTTCTCGGATCATGGAGCTCTTAAGCATTTAATGAAAAAGAAAGAATGTAAGCCGAGATTGCTTCGATGGATCTTGTTGCTCCAAGAGTTTGATCTCGAGATAAAGGACAAGAAGGGGTGCGAGAATCTAGTGGCGGATCACCTAAGCCGGCTTCCATGGATTGAAGACGATCTCTTTCCAATTCGACAAGAATTCCCCGAAGAGCATGTCCTCGCGGCCCGAGTCGAGTTGCCTTGGTATGCCGATCTCGTTAACTACATGGTGACAAAAGAGTTCCCCCCGAATCTCTCCAAATCTCAACACGACAAAATGAAAAGTAACGCCCGATTCTATGTTTGGGAGGACCCCATCTTGTTTCGCATTTGCTCCGATCAAGTAATTCGAAAATGTGTCCACCAAAATGAGGTACAATCTATCCTTTCTTTTTGTCATACATTACAATGTGGTGGACATTTCGGTATCGCACGTACCACACACAAGGTACAAGAATGTGGATTTTATTGGCCAACCTTGCATAAAGATGTTGCGAACTTTGTGAAAGGTTGTGAAAATTGCCAAAAGACGGGGAACCTGAGCTGAAGAAATAAAATGCCCCTCAATTCAATATATGTGTGTGAACCATTCGATGTTTGGGGCATTGATTTCATGGGCCCATTTCCATCGTCTTTTGGCTACACTTACATCTTGTTGTGTGTAGATTATATGACCAAATGGGTAGAGGCGGTACCATCCAAGCATGCGGACTCGAAAACGGTGGTGGACTTTTTGAAGAAAAATATCTTTCAACGATTCGGCATACCAAGAATACTAATTAGCGATCGAGGCTCCCATTTTTGCAACCGACATCTCCAAAGTCTCCTCGAAAAATACCATGTGAACCATCGAACCTCCACCGCGTATCATCCTCAAACAAACGGCCAAGCGGAGGTTTCGAACCGAGAAATCAAGTCTATTTTGGAGAAGGTGGTGAACCCAACACGGAAAGATTGGAGTACTCGACTAGGCGACGCACTTTGGGCATACCGTACCGCCTTCAAAACGCCAATAGGTATGACTCCTTTCAAACTCGTGTACGGAAAAGCATGCCTTCTACCGGTCGAGTTAGAGCATAAGGCCTTTTGGGCAATAAAGCAATTCACATTGGACTACCCGAAGGATGCATCGGCTCGAAAATTGCAACTTCTCGAATTGGACGAATTTCGACAAAACGCTTATGATAACTCGAGTTTGTGCAAGGCAAAAGCCAAGAGATTCCATGATCGAATGATTAAAAAGAAAGATTTTCATGTGGGGGAAAGAGTGTTGCTATTTAACTCTCGTCTCAAGCTTTTCCCCGGGAAACTTCGGTCTCGATGGATCGGACCATTTGTGGTCACTAATGTGATTACATGTGGGGTTGTCGAAATTCTAAGCGAAGAAACGAACAAAACGTTCAAGGTGAACGGCCATCGACTCAAGCACTACCACGCAAACTTCGAAACCGGGTGGATGGAGGATCAAGCTCTAGAACCCATCGACAACTCACAAAGATGAGCTCGGCTAAGTCGAGCTCAAGACGTTAAATAAGAGCGCTAGCGAGGGAGGCACACCCACGCATCAAAGGTTGTATCTCTCTATTATCCCTCTTTTTGAAATTTTCGACTTTTTATACTTGAGGACAAGTAATCTCTAAGTGTGTGTGTGTGTGCGGGGGGGGGGGGGGGGGGGGGGGGGGGGTAAACCTAGGAGCTTGTTGAGTCATAATACACGTATAAATTACATAGAAAAGATTTTTCTCCACTTCATTGAATTAATTTGTTGGTTTTTAAACAAATTTTCACCAAACCACCATTTTTACTCTCAAATTTTTAATTTTACATAATATTTGAAGAATTGCGGTTGAAATCTTTAAGAGATTCTTCCGGGGGATTCAAGCCCTAATCAATATTTTCACAAATTAATGAGTTTTTGACAATTTGATCAATCCTCGATTTACATGACATACCATTTTCAATAAATAAACCCATTTTGTACTAGGAATTTCTAAAAAGCTTTGTTTGAACCAATTTAGTAAGTTTTGCTTGAATCTTAAATTTGACTATTTGCACTTAAGGGCTCGACCGTTTATGGGGATTAGAAATTATACTAACGGGAACCAATTTGCTCTCAAAGCTTGATTCGATGAGCTCATGCACCTTGATTAAGTAATGAGTGGTGTGAGTCATGACCACTTGTTGGCTAAAGGGGTGCATGAGTCGTAGTAAACCAAAGTAGCCGGTTCTTGGTGTGAGTCATGATCAAGAGTCGATGCGAAAAAGTTTTCTACAATCACGGATTAAAGTGCTTTCGATTGTCAAATCCGTGCGATTGATTAAGTAATGAGTGGTGTGAGTCATGACCACTTGTTGGCTAAAGATTGCGCGGATCCATGGGGTTTTACTAAGTAATCGTGTATCCTACTTTTCATCGTACTCTCGAAGTCGAGGCGTGATCTCGGGATTTGGGAACCGGACCGGACCATCATATCCGCTGCGCGGGCCCGGGGCCGGATCGATTCCCTTCATGATTTGAATTTGTCTAAAACGTAAGCTGGGACTTGCGATTTTAGAAAGGGTCTACGTGAGAATCTATTGAGGGAAATGCGTAGGTAACTTGATGTAGTGCAAAGTCCCGACCCATGAGGGGTTTGGCTGTGGCGCATGGATATCCAGTCGTCGGGTGGATGTGTTCCCCGTTTGTTATTTTCCGGCCCGTGTGTGATTCTCTATCAACTCGGGTTGGCACTTCAGTCGAGAGTTATTAGCGCCCTCACCCCGGTAAAGTATAATTAGTATGTATATGATTATGTATGAAGGTAAGTGATTTTGATTTCGAAACGCCGGGACAAGTACTTTGAGAAATATTTATATACTTATATGATTTCAGAATATGAATTATGATTATGATTATTTTCGAGCGAGGTTTTTGACCAGCCATGTATGAGGTCGATCTTAATAAGCTATGCTCAAAACTCATTCACTTAGTCACTTTCGTGACTAACCATTTTATTTGAATGTTTTGAGTCTACGTATGGTGGACAGATCATTCGGGACAGCGGGTATCTAGAGTGTGAGTTCGACGATTTCGTTTTCATCGCGGAACCTCCATCTTGTGTATATTAGTTTTCGTTTCTGGCCAGCGAGCCTTTAGTTGTTGCGCCATATTGTTTAGTTTTGTGTTTGTTTATGTCGCGTATGTGTTTATATGCTTCTGTTAGGTTTCTTTATGTTCGTTTGTATATGTTATGGTGATGCATATATATATATATATATATATATATATATATATATATATATATATATATATATATATATATATATATATATATATATATATATATATATATATATATATATATATATATATATTAAACAAGAGAATCATCTCCCGTGATTACGATTCTTTTAGTTTTGAGCTAAAATGGACAAGAGAATTAGATTCAGTATATCATATTAAACAAGAGAATTAGCTCACTTACGACAAGTAATACTACAAACTTCCTTAGTGACAGAATGCTAAACATGTCCTTAACAAACAACAACAAAATTAATATTTAGCCAAACAATAATTAATAAATACATTTGAAAACTTATGTTAAATACTCATTAATTGATAATTATTCAAAATATCTTTGAAAATGATGTATCATAAAAAGAAATATATATGATAGGAGCCACATATTTGTGTCCCATATTTGTGTGTGTGAGTCATATTTGTGTGTGTGAGTGTGTATGTGATATATATATATATATATATATATATATATATATATATATATATATATATATATATATATATATTCTTGTCATTGCATATTGTAACACCAATACTTAATAAATTACGGCATTGTTTTTTGAGTTGTTATTTTCATTATTGTACGCTATAGCATCATATTTAATTAATTAACATAGAAAATAACTAAAATACTTAATTAAGTATATAGATTAACACCAAATAAAAATTAGTACAACTGATAAGAGGAAAATTAAGCACATTTTTAGTATATAATTTGGGGATCTTAGCTCTTTCAAATGACAACTTTGTGTATATAATTGTTCATATTTAAGATTGCAAGAATATTTCTTCACTAAGTGTGTTTTATTGATAATTTTAGGTTTTTGGGCGAAAGTTTTTGGCATTCCAACAGTGTAGTTGTCTTCCTCTCCTCGCGCCGATAAAATCGATATATTATACTGTCCATTTCGGTACACGTATGAAGAAGGAGGCAAGAAATCTACCACACAAAAGTCTACACCAAATTCTATACGAAAACCACTCACACTATAACCACCATTCAGCCCACCTTCCTCACCTACAATTACCAAACTACCCTCAATCCTCTCAACCATCTCTTGACCAATGGGAAGGCTCCAAAGACATTATAAATAGACCCCAAGGGCCCATGGGGCAGGATGCTCTTTTTTTACTCTCTCACTTTCTTCTTCACTCTCTCTCTCTCCCTCTCCAAGCACTCTCAATAACTCTCAAGAACTTTCAAGAACCACTCAAGTTTCATTAATTCGGGAATTTCCTCCATCTCCAGATTCAAGCTTTCTTCATTTGGTGAAAAGATCTAAACAAGTCGTAAAAGAGACACTCCACAACCGGACTCGAAGCCTTCTTCATCCGGTGAAAACGTGTTCTTAATTTCCGGTCTCGAAGCCTTCTTCAACCGGGAAAGTCGAATTCTTCAAGACGAGAAAATCGCTCAATCTCCTAGCTTCCTAGCGATTCGAGCATCAATCGTTCACACTCACAAGGAAGGAGTACCTCTAATCACGTTGAAGCTTTCTTCTCGTTTTAGGTGTAGTCTTTTCAATTCTCGAATTTGTTGTGTAAATATAACTTGTTTGATTCTAAAAATCTTTGTTCTAATTTGAGTTTTTAAATTTGATATTTTTCTCTTTATTCTCTTAATCTCAGTTTAATTATTTTCCAAAACAAATCTAGAACCAAACTTAATTTAAAAACTTCAAATAGAAAACTAACTCAGAAATCCAGTATAAATTCTTGTTTAACCTAATTCAGTACATTCTAGATCTCCAAAGTTAAAATTGTTTCTTTCATTGCGTAGATATTGATTTCTAGTTTCGGGAACTTTTTGAATCGTAGAATTTCATGAAATATTCGAATTGATATGAATTTTTGAAAACTGTCACTTAAACTGAAAACCTGCTGTTTCCAGGGGACTGATTTTCAGAGACCTGATTGTAATTCGTTAATAACTTTTTATTCCGTTGTCCAAATTGTTTGACATTTTAGGATAAATTTGATAATATTCAGAACTATCTCTACACAAATTTGCATTAATTTTGGAAACTTCGAAATAATTATTTTAAAGATCTGAAGTTTAATCCTATTTTGACGCAATAGCTCCATGTGGAACGAATCTATTATTTTCTGCTATACAACCATATAATTCACTTGTTTGATATTACGGGACTTTAAAACAACGATACGCGTTTTAGACGTGCAAAAAGACCGCTATCAACAACATTAACAGTAATAATTAAATATGGATAGTGTTAATGGGATTTGTTTGTATTTTAAACTTCTTATCTTTATCTTTATATAATTCATAATTGTGTTAGGATTAAACGCATCAAGATATGCAATATGGAATGCGTCATTGTTTTGTTCTTATATGTTTAGTCTTATGTGCACACTATCGTCAACCAAGTTTGTTCAGTGGTCGTAACGTAATTGGAAGGTGGGGAAAGGGGTCCGGTTTCACTTTTCCGGCCCGGTCCGCCAGTGAGATAATCAAGAATAAGAAAGAGAAGAGATTGATTGAGCTTCCCTATACGTTGCTTGCCCTTGCCGGGCAGGATAGGCTGGTTGCGTAGGATTCAGCATTCGAAAGTCCGTCCGCCAATTCAGGCTATTCATTGCCTAGTCTTTTAAATTGCTCGGAAAATCTGCCTCGAAAGAAACCAACTACTAAATCTGTATAAACAAATTAAAAAAATCAGCCTAAAAGCCAATTACTGAATCTGTATAAACAAATAATCATGTGCACGATGTGTTATATTAAATTATTACATGGGCTATTTGGTTTGATCCAATCAGTAACCTTTGACGTTTCGGTTTTCGGGTCATTGGATTTCGGATCGTTCGGTTACGGATCGTTTCGATTTTTTAGACATTCGGTTCCTGATTATTTTGATTTTCGGATCATTCGAATTTCGCAAAATTTCATTTCGAATTATTCGAAATTTATTTTATGTCATGCGGATTTCGAATCTTTTCAATTTCGGATCAACTAGATTCCGTGATGATTGCCTACGAGTCATTCGGATCCCGAGACAATTTAGCAATAATATATTGACTTTTTATTTTTCCTAAAATTATTAAACAAATTAATAAAGGGAGATTTCTGCACGTAACTTTTTTTAAGATGAAAATTCAAAAAATAATCTCATTTTAGAAAATATTCCAAAAATCTCGATGGCACCGGGTTTTTAAATCCTGGCGGGTTATTTTTTTTTTTTTGATAAAAAACACACCATTATTATAAAAATTCATTAATATTGATTCAAATTTATCAATTCCAACTAATGTTAATTACGTATTAAATTAATAACTAACATGCGCTCGTTATTATGTTAACTAAATATACTAACTTAGAAAATAAAACATGTTATCTTAAAATTTGGAGAACAATATCAAATTTTCAATTGAAAATTTCAACGGATTTTATAAACTCGGTCATTTTTATCAGAAAACAAATGATGGCTACATTTCGTTTGTTAATTAATTTAATTGACCGAGATTTTAAAATCAGATACCACCGGATTTTTAAAATCCGTTCCGGATTACTTTTGAAATATTTTCAAAATTCGGATTATATTTTGAATTCCCAATCCAAATTAGGTCGCACATGTAGACATGTTCCATAAATAAATAATTGATCAGATTTTTAAGATCATTCGGTTTATGAGTTTCGGGTCATTCAGATGATGAGTTTCTGGGTTTTTGGATATTGAATTTCGAGTATTCGGGTTTCGGATCAATTGAATTTTGGATCAATTTTGAATTTGAATTATACGATTTCGGTTTCATTTCGGTTCGGATCATTCAGTTTCGGTTTGAATTCGGATCGTTAACTTTTTAAAAAAATTCGGATCGAGTTCAAATTTGGATGAAGCGGATCGTTTTTTTCGGATTTTATCACACTTGGAAATTTGTCCGCGCTTCGCTGCGGATTTTTAATGTAATTGTTTGTATTAGATAAAAAATTGTGTATTCGCTTATTAATTGTTATTTGTTATGTTTACAGAAAAAATATCATAAAACCAATATGAAAATTATTAAATGTGTAATTTGATATAATATCATAAAATAAATTAATGAATATCACAAAAAATATTAAAATTATTAAATGCGTAAAGCATGATATAAATTAATGAAATCACAAAATAAATATGAAATCATATCATAAAATAAATTAATGAATAGCACAAAACAAATATGAAAAAAATATTAAATGCGTAAAGCATGATATAAATTAATGAATATCAAATCACAAAATAAATATGAAAACATGATATAAATATTAATATAATTAAGGTAGAACATGACATAAAGATTATAAAATAAATTATTAAATGATTAAATGGGTAAAACATGATATAAATTAATGGATACATGATATAAACAAATGGATATAATAAAATCATAAAATAAATATGGAAATTATATAAATATTAATATGTGTGATAGAAAATCAAAGAGATGATATGGCTCAATGTGGGATTTTTAATGCAATTGTTTGTATTAGATAAAAGACTGTGTATTCACTTATTAATTGTTATTTGTTATGTTTACAGAAAATATCATAAAATCAATATAAAAATTATTAAATGTGTAATTTGATATAATATCATAAAATAAATTAATCAATATCACAAAAATATGAAAATTATTAAATGCGTAAAACATGATATAAATTAATGAAATCATGTCATAAAATAAATTAATGAATATCACAAAACAAATATGAAAAAAATATTAATTGCGTAAAACATGATATAAATTAGTGAATATCAAATCACAAAATAAATATGAAATCATAAAATAAATATGAAAACATGATATAAATATTAATATAATTAAGGTAGAACATGATATAAAGATCATAAAATAAATTATTAAATGAGTAAAACATGATATAAATTAATGGATATAAGCAAATCATAAAATAAATATGAAAATTATATAAATATTAATCACAAAATAAATATGAAATCATAAAATAAATATGAAAACATGATATAAATATTAATATAATTAAAGTAGAACATGATATAGAAATTATTAAATGGATAAAACATGATATAAATTAATAGATACATGATATAAATTAATTGATATAATAAAATTATAAAATAAATATAAATATTTTATAAATATTAATATGTGTGATAGAAAATCAAACATGAGGTGAATCAACGCGAGAATTCAAAAACATCCCAATCTTTAAACGAGTACAATTTTGCCGGCTGGAGTCTCAACGCGTCAGGTTCTTCCCATCCCGTTAAATTATGAAAAGTAACAGTATATATTATTTTATTATGTGCATGAACGATAAGCGCGGCTATTAAATGTGGCATGTTACATTTGTCAGACCCAGTCAAATCACATCATGCTCATTTTTTTGACCCTTCGGTTTTTTTCTTGTTTTTACATTGGACTATGCACTTATGTTGCGCGGATATTTTAAAAAACGAATCGTAGCCGTATCAGATAACGATACGTCACCGATACGGCATCGATACGTATCCGATACGTTACGTGGCGTATCAGACTATTTTAGTATATAAATTTGAATCGATACGTTTCCGATACGGCTGGATACGGTTTCGATACGGCGGGATACGGTTCCGATACGGCTGACCAATTATTTTTTGTTTTTTTTGTCCAATTTAAAATTACCCAATATTTTTACTATTCAATAGTATTTTACATCACATATTTTTTATTTTTTTTATTCGTAACTATTTTTATTAACAACTATTTAACATTAAAATTAAATATTAGAATAATATTAATTTGTCAAGGTATTTCCAGGAATATTTTTTATACCATATTTTTATTTAATTTTAATTTTCTATGACAAAATATATAATAAATAAAATATTGAAATTATGTATATGAAATATAGTTTTTTTAAATTAGTATATGTTAAAAAATTATTCATAATGATTTTAAATTAATAGAATAATACAAAAATATGTTTATTAAATTTAAAGATGAAAAATAAAGAGGTATTTTGGTCCAAAAAAATTATAATACAATGAAATACCCTTATAGGGGGATAATTGAAAAGAAAACATTGTATGTAGGGGTTTTTTTGGAATTTCTCAAAAGTTAGGATTTTTTTTGTAAATTCAAGAAAAGTTAGGGGTTATTTGTAAATTTCACTAATATAATTAATTAAAATTTTATATGTAAATATATTAAAAATTAATTATAATGTACGTTTATTAATACGTTGAAATTAATGATTTATTTGTTTTTATATGTTAATTTAGTTGCTAATTATTCGTACTAATTTTTTTTTAAATACGCGTAGAAAACATGAGAGAGGTGTTGTGGAGGCAAAGTAAAAATTTTCATTCTAGTATAGAAATTCGCAACGAGTTGTGGGGACAAAGTATCTCTTCCTCTACTATTAAATTTAATTTTTTATTAGAAAAAATAAAATTGGGCATTTTATGAGTCATCTGAAGTAGACATCATCAAATAAAAAAATAAAAAAAAGCAATACGTGAAAGTTAGATTTTTTATTTTTTGACTATATTTTGTGAATGGAAAATTTTCATATATAACCAACTTGCCAAATTAGATTATTCAGGAAATAACCAAGTTTTGAAAATAATTCGAAATATGTCTTTTGCGGGGAATGAAACAGCGCCTTTTAGTGAAGGGCGGAGTATGGTACCTCGCCTTCCTTAATTATATTTAGATTGGTTGATTGTGGCGGTTAAATGTGAATTAATAAAAGGCGGAGTTTGAATGTGCGCCTGGCGGAGAATGGAATCCCGCCTTTCCACCAGAAGGTGCCACGTGTGCAAGACGAGCATTGAATGTGCGCCAGGCGCGGTATGGAAGTCCGCCCCTTCACTGTTACCCTAAAACCGCTGCTTTCTTCTTTTTCTTTCTCTTCTCTTCGCCTCTTTCTTCCTTCACGGTTTCTTTGCTTTTTCTCCATCTCCCCTTTCTTTTCTTCTCTTCTCTTCCAACTCTTCCCTCTCCCTCTCCCTCTTGAAGTAGTATCGAAAAGAAAGTGATCGAGACTCTTGTTAGAGAGGATTTTTTGCTCGTTTTTTCGTTTTTCTTCCTCTTGAACCAAGCTTTCGTGAAGTTCTTTGGATTTTACGGTATGTATTGTTGTTATTTGTTATCTATATTGAATATTTGAACTTATATGTGTATTTTTTGTTTCAAATGACAGATTTTGATTTTGAGGATTGAAATTTTGAGATTCGGACTAGATTTGTGCTAGAGATTTGAAGCTCGTTCATCTTTGATTACAAGGTACATTTTTTTTTATATTTAATTATTTTAGTTAGATTATTTTTGAAAGATATAATTACAAAAAATATTTGCTCAAAGTTAGGATTTCATTAGATTAAAATTTAAGGATGTTAAAGGTAGGGTTTAAATTGCAAAAAAATCATTTGAGTTAGGGTTTGATTTAGAAAGAAGAGTTGTTGAAGTTTTTTTTGCAAATTACGAAAATGTCATTGAAGTTCAAAAAATATTGTAGTGTAATAAAATTAGGAATGAAGTTAGGGTTTAAATTGCAAAAATGACATTTAAATTAGGGTTAGAATTTAAAAGAAGACTTGTTGAAATTTTTTTTTGAAAATTACGAAAATGCCATTGATGTTAAAATAGGAATGAAGTTAGGGTTTAAATTGCAAAAAATTCATTTAAGTTAGGGTTTCAATTACAAAAAATAATTGGTGAAAAAATGCCATTAATTGAATAGATAATTAAAATTAAGAATTGAAAATAAATTTGACACAAGAACAACATGTAGTGCAAGCATGGAAGGGACTTCATTTTGCATTTTTTGGGACGATAATATTGTTAGGGACGGAAATATTATACCCCGTTATGAAGGAGGTAGAACTACGTTAGTAATTTTACCAAATGGAAGTAATTTTATGGATTTGATAAATTTGGTTCGTAATTGCACTGGAATAAATACATAAATGTATGATATAATATTGAAAACGAATTGGCCATTTCAATCAGGGGTTTGAGATTTTGTTGAAATTAATGGTGATTCAAGTTTAAGCATGATGATGGCAACTATTACCGGAGGTTATAACCAATTGTTTGTTGAACAAAGAGCGAAATATAATCCTTATCATAATGATGCTGCTTTTGGTTATAATTATCCCGATCATTCGTCTGATTCTGGATACGATTCCGCATATTGTTCGGGTCGTCCCGAGTCATCCGAACAATTTGCTGGTCCCTCGGAACCCGTTGCAAATGAGAGTCACGTAGAATTAGAGGAAGATATGGAGGAGGAAGAAGGAGAAGAAGAAGAAATGGAGAAAAATGACGGTAGTAGTGAAAGTAGTGTTCCAGAAATTGATATCGATTACGTGATTCATGAATGTAGTCAAGGTGGGGAGTGGATAAATGGAATGAATATGACGGAGGATATCCCAGAAATTTTTGAAGATGACGAATGGGTGGATTTAATGGTATGTGAAGATGGAGATGACGACAATGATCAAATAAATGACTTGTCATCCGATAAATCTTGGCACGGGTTATTGTTTGCAACGAAGAAAGAAATGCAAAACGAGTTGAGAGATTGGTCGATTAAGAATTATGTCGAGTTTCGGGTACAAAAAAGTAATACGAGTGAATATCAAATTCGTTGTGTTCAAGAAGAATGTGATTGGAGATTGCGTGCAATTGTGCCCAAATATGAAACCTCATGGAAAATTACTAAATTCATAGGAGGACATACATGTGTGTTAATTCTGGGGTTGCGTCTCACAATCGCCAATTGAATGCCGAACACATTTGTTCGATGATCCTTCCCAATTTACGCCAAGATTTAACTCTTGATCCTAATAACATTAAAGAATTGGTTTTTAGGAAATATGGTATCGAAATCACTTATAAGACTGCATGGAAAGCACGGTCAAATTCGATTGCCTTAATTTACGGAAAATGGGAGGATTCTTATGCCGATT
Source organism: Luzula sylvatica (assembly GCA_946800325.1). Classification (NCBI taxonomy): domain Eukaryota; kingdom Viridiplantae; phylum Streptophyta; class Magnoliopsida; order Poales; family Juncaceae; genus Luzula; species Luzula sylvatica. The sequence goes on from OX326961.1 coordinate 3,105,295, forward strand.
TGCGATCGTATATGAAGATGTTACAAATGAGAGATCCCAGTACCGTTGTCGATTTCGATTACGGTAACGGTCGTCGCGGTAACTTACATTTCAAACGGGTGTTTTGGGCATTGGGGCCCTCAATTAAAGGTTTTCAACATTGTCGTCCGGTTTTGAGTGTCGATGGTGCCCATTGTTGGGTATCGGCGTCACTACCGAGCCCCGCGCAGCGGATTGAGAGGCCCGGTCCGACCCGATCCCGAGGACCACGTCAACGACTCAAACGTACAAATAATGTAAATGCAACTAAACCTATGAATATAACTCTTATATACATAGAAACATACCGCGTGAAATTGATCACGGAGACGGGTTGTTCACTTAGTTGCTGCTGTGCTTCGACTCCGGCGACACGCACGTCCCACGCCCGCGCGATTTGACACCTAGATCGAAACTCCGATTTGTCGTATACAACCGGATTTTCTCCGGTTCGTCTCCGACCTTGCTCGACCTTGCTCTCGTTAGATCACAGTCCAGAATCTCAGATGAGATTCCTCTACTCGTATCCACCTCGAGCTTGCGTCTTTCGGTTGCAGCGAATTCCCCTAAAATTCCCGCAAAGTTGCTTAAATCAATTTCCAAATCCTCACAACTTGTCTCACAAGTTTCTCTCTTCTTCTCAAGAATTAGATCTGGCAGCCAGAGAGAGGAAGAAGAAGAATCCACAGATCTTATATTAATCTGAGAGTTAATGGTGTATTAATGAGTATCTAAAACTGCTAATCCAGAATTCGGATCACTGTGCGTCATGACGCACGATATGGTGCGTCATGACGCACAAGTCACATTTACTTGGATATAGCCGTTATACTAGTGCTCCGTCATGACGGACACTTTGTGCGTCATGACGCACCACCGTCATGACGCACAATATGGTGCGTCGTGACGGTATACTCATAGATTGGCTTTCCACAGAATTACTCTACTGTGCGTCATGACGCACCATATGGTGCGTCATGACGGACCATGTAATTTCTGCCATATTTGCATAATCTTATTATGCATCCAATCGTTCCGACGAACACGTATGTTCATCTACACTCATTTGTACAATCTATTAGTTGATCTGTAACTGTATTTCCTTCAGTCTCCCACTCAGTTCAAGATCCAACTAAAGAAAGTACTAGTGTACATCTCATGTACACATAACCTTAGAGATTGAAATTAAGCCCGAAATAAGACAGCTCTATGTGTGACCGCGTAGGTTCGTATCAAGCAATGGTAGTGAACTTATGCCTAAGTTCACATGCTAATGAGAGGGATCTAGGAAGAAATCCATCATAGTTTTCCCACGTTGAAAACGAAAAATGATTGTGATCATTTATACCCATCTCGAACGGTGGTGTTTAGTTCTCTTGTTCTCGATATCCGTCAATCAAAAGGCATGGTGATAGTCATCCTTATAATTTGATTGACTAAACTTATTGTTTCTATACCGAATTGAATCAACAAATACAATCTATATTAACAATTAATATCATTGACTCTGGCCAGAGATTTCGCTGATCAATTCATCGATAGGCCTAAGGGATATCTCTTTCTCTCGAAAGGACCAATTTCTATCTTGATGATTCACATCAAATTCCGTGTTTCAGATAACACCCGATCATAATCCCATGACCATCCTGTTACAGATAGTGGAAGATTATATCTAAGCATCATGTTACGCACGAAAAATGATCCATGATCATCTCAAGTGTGAAGAACTAAGACCCCATTCGTTACGATTCCATCTACAATGACTAAACCATGTCATGGAATCGCACTTTTGGTCAAGTCACAATATGCATAACCTAATGCATATCCATATTCCCGATTTGACAAACTCTTTGTCCTATGATTAGCAAAACATAATCATCACCTCGGCGAATATGCTAGTGTACATGTTAGTCTATTATCTTATAATAGATATACTTATCACATAAGTATCCTAATCATGACTAGGGATGTTTTTGAAATATAACTTTTGAAATGTGAGGGTTTTACTTAACATGATCACGTATCACGTAGACGCTCACACAAGTCATAAATCAAGGTTCGTGTAATCAAATTACACAACCTCGCACAAGTTTTCATATAAGATAAATGCAAATGAAATATAAAATTTTTGAAAGTGCATTAATATAACATAAGTCTTGGGTGATACATCATTTACAACAAATAACTCATCATAACAGCTATTGTTTTAGATAACTACAAACCAACTTCCTCCTCTAGGTATCTCAAACCTATAGTTCTAGCATGACGATCATGTTTCGCAACTGGAAGTGGCTTCGTAAACGGATCCGCTACATTCTCGTTAGTATCAATCTTCAAAATCACAACATCCTGCCTTTGTAAAATCTCACGAATCAAGTGGAATTTACGCAGGATGTGTTTGGAGCGATGATGCGATCTCGGTTCCTTGGCCTGTGCTATTGCTCCCGTATTGTCGCAATACACAGCCACGGGTTCCGAGATGCTTGGCACTACTCCAAGTTCGGTCACGAACTTCTTGACCCAAACCGCCTCCTTTGCGGCTTCCGAAGCCGCGATGTATTCTGCTTCCGTCGTAGAGTCAGCAACTGTCGGTTGTCTGGAACTCTTCCATATAACCGCGCCACCGTTCAAGCAAAACACGTACCCGCTTTGTGATCGAAAATCATCGGTACATGTTTGGAAACTGGCATCGGTGTAACCAGTTACAACCAATCCATTATCCTCGCCACCATATACTAAAAACTGATCCTTAGTTCTTCGTAAGTACTTAAGGATAGTTTTCACGGCTTGCCAATGCGGATCTCCTGGATTCGATTGGTAACGTGATAGGACGCTTAATGCATACGATACGTCAGGTCTCGTACAGATCATGGCATACATGATAGATCCAACTGCCGAAGCATATGGAACCTTATCCATGTTACTTTTCTCTTCGCTCGATGTTGGACATTGAGCTTTCGAAAAGTTTATACCATTCGACATGGGAAGAAACCCTTTCTTAGAGTTTTGCATGAAAAATCTTTTCAGCACCTTGTCGATGTACGTACTCTGACTTAGGCCGAGGAGTCTCTTGGATCTATCTCTATAGATCCTCACGCCTAAAATATAGGCGGCCTCTCCTAAATCTTTCATAGCGAAATGAGTATTCAAATACTTCTTAACATCCGATAACATCGGAATGTCGTTTCCTATGATTAATATATCATCCACATAAAGAACAAGAAATACTACACGGCTCCCACTAACCTTCTTATATACACAAGGTTCTTCTTCGTTTTTGATAAAATCATACTCACTTATGACTTCATCAAAACGAATATTCCAACTCCGAGAAGCTTGTTTCAGCCCATAAATGGACCTTTGAAGCTTGCATACTTTCTTAGGATTCTTTGGATCGATAAAACCTTCGGGTTGTGTCATGTACACATCCTCCGATAAGTTTCCGTTAAGGAAAGCGGTTTTAACATCCATTTGCCATATCTCATAGTCATAATATGCAGCTATGGCAAGGATAATCCTTATAGACTTAAGCATGGCTACCGGCGAAAACGTTTCATCATAGTCTACACCATGAATTTGCTTGAAACCTTTCGCAACTAACCGTGCTTTATAAGTATGCAGTTTTCCTTCCATGTCGGTTTTCTTCTTGAAAACCCACTTACACCCGACGGGTTTAACCAAGGGTGGTGGATCAATCAAGTTCCAAACTTGATTATCATACATGGATTGGATCTCGGACTTCACGGCATCATGCCATTTGTCGGAATCTTCGCTCGACATAGCATCTTTGTAGGTTGTCGGCTCATCATCTATGAGTTCGACGTTGCCTTCATCAGTTACGATAAATCCATATCGTACTGGTTCCAGCCGGGTCCTACTAGACCTACGAGGAGCATCTTGTGCTATTGGCTCGACATCCTCAACTATTGACGGATTCGGGTCAACATCCATCGGTTCAATGTTTATTTCTGAATCTCGAACCTCTTCGAGATCTATTTTACTCCCACTAGCTCGTTGAGATATAAAGTCCTTCTCCAAGAAGGTACCTCTTCGAGCTACGAAAACCTTGTTTTCCTCGGGATTGTAGAAATAATATCCTTTAGTTTCCTTAGGATATCCAACAAATAAACATTTTTCAGATTTGGGTTCGAGTTTATCCGAAAACATTTTCCGAACGTAAACATCGAATCCCCAAATTCTGATAAAAGATAACACCGGAGGTTGTCCGGTCCATATCTCATATGGTGTCTTTTGAACCGATTTAGAAGGTAAGCGGTTTATCAGAAAAGCCGCTGTCTCAAGGGCATATCCCCAAAACGATTTTGGGAGACTAGTTTGACTCATCATTGATCGAACCATATTCAATAAGGTTCGATTCCTCCTCTCGGACACGCCATTCCATTGAGGCGTTCCAGGTGGAGTCAATTGTGAAACGATTCCACAATCTTTAAGATGATCTTCAAACTCATAGCTCAAATACTCACCTCCTCGATCTGATCGAAGTGCTTTGATTGTCTTGCCAAGTTGATTTTGAACCTCATTCTGAAATTCTTTGAACTTTTTAAAAGATTCAGATTTGTTACGCATCAAATAGATATACCCATATCTACTCAAATCACCCGTAAACGTTATGAAGTATCGATAACCTCCTCTTGCCTCGGTACTCATTGGACCACATACATCTGAATGTATAAGTTCCAATAGTTCCTTGGACCTTTCTCCAACTTTTGAGAATGGTGCTTTTGTCATCTTGCCAAGTAAACAAGCGCATTGTCCATATGAATCAAATTCAAATGAGTCCAAAAGTCCATCCTTATGGAGTTTTGAGATGCGTTTCTCGTTTATGTGGCCAAGTCGACAATGCCAAAAATAGGTCTTACTCTCAACTTTAGGTTTAATCCGATTCGTGTTTATATTATAGATTGATTTATCATTTGTGTAATTCATATCTAAAATGTAAAGACCATTTTCTAATAGAACATTTCCATAGAATAAATTATCCTTACAAATAGAAAATTCATTATTCTTAATAATAAATTCATAACCATCATTAGCAAGTCTAGACACACTAATAATGTTCTTACACAAACTTGGAACAAAATAATGAAAGAAAATATGGCTTAAGAATTAACTTGGAAGAATTTATATAAATAAGCAAATCTGCAATCAGAATTGGGTCAGTTCATAATCTGGGCCCGTTCAGAATTTAGGGTTTTAACCTAATTTCAAATAATTAGGTTTTAACCTAAATTTTGGGCTTATTCCGAGTTTTATTAATATTGGGCTTTATTCTGAAAATTAGGGTTTCTTAACCTAATTTTCGGATTTAACCTAAAATCTGCCTATATATATATTCAGAATTTCATTTTTCTCTCTCCTCTCTCTCAATTCTGAAACCCTAATTCGGCCGCCGAATTTTCTCTCTTTCACACAAAATCGAGATTGAGATCTGGAGAGTTTTGAGTAGAGTTTCTGAGCAAGTTCTTGAGAGAAATAATCGTGACACCGACTGGAACGGTGTTGGCGGTTCCGATCAGACGAAATCGAGGTGGACACGAGTAGAGGGAGTGCAAGAGCAATCCTTGGAGAAGGTTCACGAAATCTGGAGAAGAAGGCATCACGTACTAACTTGTACGAGGTAAAATTCTGAATAACTCTTCCTTTTTCGTGGTTTTTCGAACGTGATCCAGGTAGAATTAGGTTATACATGCGAAATAATTCCGCTGCAAACCTCTAAATTCGTGTGTATAATCCTACAAATAACAATTATTAAGTTCTAAAATAAATCCACTCGGGAAAGTAAGATAAACATCTCCGACGGCCAACGCAGCAACTTTTGCTCCATTTCCTACTCGAAGATCCACTTCACCTCTTGTCAACTTCTTTCTATTTTGAAGAACCTGCATATTTCGACAATTATGAGTTCCACAATCGGTATCCAATACCCAATTGTCCAAAATTAAAATATTAACATCTATAATAGTCATACCTGCGGTTCCGGCTTCCAAAGCCTTCCCCTTGCTTTTCTTCACCTCCTCGAGGTAAATCTTGCAATTTCTCTTCCAATGCCCACTCTTTTTGCAATGGAAGCAGGTGACATCCTCGGATTTCTCCTTTCCTTTAGTCTTTGGTTTGGACAGCGACTTGCCCGCACCGCCCTTGGACTTTTGTTTCTTACGAATCCCTCCTTGAATCATGAGGACATCCCTAGCAACTCTTGCTTTGGGTACCCCCGATGCCTTAAGCATCTCCGACTCAAAATTCTTGAGCATCCCATGGAGCTCGGGAATCGTCTTGTTCATCGAATGCATGTGATAGTTCGTTACGAAAGTTGAGAAAATCGGTGGCAATGCACACAAGATCAAATCTTGTTGCATTATTGGTGACACCTTTTCTCCCAATTTCTCAAGACGATCAATCAATGATTGTACCTTTAACACGTGAGTGCTAACCGAAGATCTATTAGGCATCTTACAGTTAACCAACTCCTTCAACGTATTGAACCTTTCAATCCGTTCTTGCTCTTGGAATATTTCCTTGAGCGTCGCGTTAATCTCGTACGCATCCGAATCCTCGAATTGCTTCTGCAAATTCGCGTCCATACATGCCAACATGAGGCACGGCACGTCATTTGACTCCTTCTTAAGTTTGTCAAATGCCGCCTTTTCTTCGGACGAAGCCTTATCATCGGGAGTCACCATCTTTGTGTCCAACACGTGACTCTTGCACTCTTGCCTAAGAACAATTCTTAGGTTGCGGTGCCAGTCAAGATAGTTCTTTCCGACTAGCTTCTCCCTCTCCAATACCGATCTAATCGACATTGAGTTGGTGTTGCTTGATGTCATGATTGCTACAACGAAAAATACTTTAAAATAAGATTGATACTAATATGTGCGAACTTATGCTATATGCTTATATGATGATATGAAATATGTTATTTTTATCAAATCAGTAACCCTAATATTGATTCGGGATTCTAAAACCAATAACACTTCAAGACCCATATTTCATGATCCTCCCACAAGTGACTTTGGCCGACAAATGGGATCTCACTATTTAGGTAGGATAAATCCAATCACATCCAATGTGACTCTTGACCCTTTATAGGATTTCGGTATCCAACCATATCATATATGATTCGAATTCCGTTTGTGCATCCTAACTATGCCCCGAACCCCAATCGGATTGGCTTGGACGGTTAAGTCACAACCATGATTACATATCATTCAATTGAACTACAAATGCGCCCGACTTTGGCCTGAACCCGCATTTGTCCCCAATTAACGCTTGCCTCTCACGTTGATACATACAACAATGCACGCCCGACTTTGGCCTGAAACCGTGCAAGGTGTGATGACCAACCTCGGAGGTTGTGAACATGGAAGGCATTTCATGACTTAAGTATTATGCAGGGATTTATGTGATATAATCTAATTATATCAATAAGCAAGTATATCATGATGAATGAACATAATTAATAATGATTAGAACCATATTTAAATAAATCAGAAAAAATTATACTGTGCGTCACGACGCAACATAACGTCCGTCATGACGCACCGTACTAAAATGGACTTCCATTGACTTCCGTCATGATGCAACATAACGTGCGTCACGACGGACTTCACAGGTCTGTCGTGACTCCAGACAGTGCGTCACGACGGACCATACAAAACAATTTTGTTGTCCATTCCAGAAACTATTTCAGGTCCATCCGTCTTGACGGTTGGTTATACCGTCACGACGGACTGTGTTCTTCCGTCATGACGCCAGACTGTGCGTCACGGCGGACTGTGCAAAACCATTTTGTCTAGATTTCCAGAAACTATTGGGCTTCAACCGTCACGACGCACAAAACGGTCCGTCACGACGGTATCTATTTACACAGTGCGTCATGACGCACAACTTTTGTGCGTCACGACGGACAAAGTGTAACGCCTCAGATCCAACTCTTGGATTTCCCGATACACTTGTGCGTCACGACGCAACATATCGTGCGTCATGACGCACCAGACCTGAATTTCAGTTTTATTTTGTAATTTTAACAGATTTTAATCGTTTCAAAAACGATTAATCATGAACAATTCATGATTACTTCTAGATTCTTTTGATCATCTCATGATCAAATACTAGTAAGATTTCTATGGTCCTAATTTTATAACTACATGATTATGTCCTAAAATTCTACATGAAATTCCGAATAACACTTATTCGAAATCGATTCGACGATCGCTCTGATACCACTGTTGGGTATCGGCGTCACTACCGAGCCCCGCATAGCGGATTGAGAGGCCCGGTCCGACCCGATCCCGAGGACCACGTCAACGACTCAAACGTACAAATAATGTAAATGCAACTAAACCTATGAATATAACTCTTATATACATAGAAACATACCGCGTGAAATTGATCACGGAGACGGGTTGTTCACTTAGTTGCTGTTGTGCTTCGACTCCGGCGACACGCACGTCCCACGCCCGCGCATTCGACACCTAGATCGAAACTCCGATTTGTCGTATACAACCGGATTTTCTCCGGTTCGTCTCCGACCTTGCTCGACCTTGCTCTCATTAGATCACAGTCCAGAATCTCAGATGAGATTCCTCTACTCGTATCCACCTCGAGCTCGCGTCTTTCGGTTGCAGCGAATTCCCCTAAAATTCCCGCAAAGTTGCTCAAATCAATCTCCAAATCCTCACAACTTGTCTCACAAGTTTCTATCTTCTTCTCAAGAATTAGATCTGGCAGCCAGAGAGAGGAAGAAGAAGAATCCACAGATCTTATATTAATCTAAGAGTTAATGGTGTATTAATGAGTATCTAAAACTGCTAATCCAGAATTCGGATCACTGTGCGTCATGACACATGATATGGTGCGTCATGACGCACAAGTCACATTTACTTGGATATAGTCGTTATACTAGTGCTCCGTCATGACGGACACTTTGTGCGTCATGACGCACCACCGTAATGACGCACAATATGGTGTGTCGTGACGGTATACTCATAGATTGGCTTTCCACAGAATTACTCTACTGTGCGTCATGACGGACCATATGGTGCATCATGACGGACCATGCAATTTCTGCCAGATTTGCATAATCTTATTATGCATCCAATCGTTCCGACGAACACGTATGTTCATCTACACTCATTTGTACAATCTACTAGTTGATATGTAACTGTATTTCCTTCACCCATTTGCATGAGACGTATTTCGGTACTCTTTTAATAGCTACTGGAATGGATGCACATAAAGGGATATTTCCTGTAGCATTTGCAATTGTCGAGAACGAGAATAGTTCTTCTTGGCAATGGTTTTTGGTTCGGGTAAAAGATTAAGCTACAAACGGTTTACCAGTTTGTATAGTTAATGATAGATGGTCAGGTCATCGAGCGGTAATCGACCAAAATTTTCCAAGTGATCAAGGACACGCGATGCGATATTGCATTCGACATGTTCAACAGAACATTGCTAAACAATTTGGTAATAAGGCGTTGGGTGAATTTTTTTGGACAACGACCACTCAACGAAAAAATGAGGGACTGGAAGCGCGGTTGGAACGAATGAGACTGATGAAACCAGAAGTGATTGAATATTTGGATAGTAACGTGGGTCCAAAAAAATTATGGACTGTATCACATGAAGGTGGTCGTAGGTTGGGTATTACGACCACTAACATTTCGGAGTGATTCAACGGTGTATTGAAAGGTGCTAGAGGTTTGCCCATAAGATCATTGGTTGCTCAGATTTGTGGTCGACTAAATACCTATTTTTTTACGAGACGTAAACAAGGCCACGAAACCAAGACCCGTTTAGGTTTTAAGACTGAACAAATGCTTCATGCTAGGAAAACCGAGAGTAGAAATATGCAAATTACTCAACACTCTAGTACATTATTTGGTGTTGCGTGGTATGATTTTAATCGTTCCGAGACTCTAGTAAATGAAGTTTGTTTGCCAGAGTTGGCAAGGAAATGTACCAGCTCGTGCGGAATACCGCAATTGGAATATCTTTTGTGATCTCATGTAATAGCGGTTTATCGAAAAATAAACAAGAGTCACTATGATATGTGTGATCCGTTCTATCGTATTGAAGCTTATAGGAGGACGTACGAGCAAATATTGCCAGTGATTCTTGATCGCCGTTATTGGTCGAATGTTCGAGGACCAAAATTACTTCCCCCAAGTCACGTGAAGAGGAAAGCTGGGAGATCGGTAAAAAGGCGTGAACGAACCGAGATGGATGCTGAGGGTCGAAATGGCAACATGTGTAGTTTTTGCAAGATCTGAGGTCACACAATACGTACTTGTGTCCCGTTACGTATTTCTCAAGAACATCGCGATTAGTACTTCAATATGTTATGTAATTTATTATGAAGTTTTTTTTAGGTATTACGTAATTTAGCTATTAATATTTATTTCATTAGGTATTATGTACTTAATTATGTATTGAATTAAGTACTTCATTATGTATTGAAATTTTGGTGTTTTTTCATTACGTACTTTAGGTTTTTTTTTCATTTCATTACGTTCATGTAATTTCATTTTGTTAAATTTAGGTTTTTTTTAAATAATGAATCATGTAATCCATTTTGTTAATTATTACGTACATTTTCTAATGATTTATTTTTTTAAAATTTGACAGATGGAAAATTCAGGACCCATTGATCCTTCCGTTCTGACAGATCAAATAAACCATGTGTCGAACGAGGTGGAAAAGCCTATGATCACGATCCATCAGAGTGGTCGTGATTGGAGTCACTGGACGATGATGACTCCTGAGATGGAGGTCCGACTGATGCGAGCGGGCTTTTATCTCCCGACCAGGAGGGCTTACGTGCAGTTGAATCAGACCTTACTCACTGCATTGATTCATAGGTGGCATCCGGAGACGAACACCTTTCATATGCCTCGTGGAGAGATGACCCATCACACTGCGCGATGTTTCCTTACTGACCGATTTCGCAGTTGACGGTGCTCCCTTGTTTAGGCCCACGAGCCGGGATGATGAAGTAAGAGCCGAGATGACCCGGTTACTTGGGACGTCACTACAACATACATGGGCTATTGGGGCAGCCAAAACTGACCCAACAAGACCTCAAAACCGCCCCAATAGCTTATTGGAACGGTCAGACGACCCTAACTAGCCGACCCTAAAGGTCGCGTTCCTGTCAGGGGCGGGCCGACCCTATAGTCCTTTTGGGGCGGTATTTAATGGGGGCGGGCCGACCCTATAACAGGGCATAGTCAAATCAGTACGTTTAACAGGGCAGGAGTCAAATCAGTACGTTAATGGGGAGGGCCGACCCTATAACTCACATTAATGGGGCGGGCCGACCCTATAACCCTCTGCCGTCAAATCAGTCAAATGGGACGGGCTGACCCTTATATTAATTATTAATTATTCAAAATATTATATTGTAATTATATTATTATATTAATTAGTAATTATTCGAAATATTATATTATAATTAGTAATTATATAAATAATTATATAATTATATTAATTATTAATTATATATATAATTAATAATTAATATTATTATATAAATTATTATATAATTATATTTATATGAAATACTAATCCTACGCTCAAATTCAACAAACAACCAAATACACAAACATAAATCCTACGCGCAAATTCAACAAAGAAGACTGATTATTACATGCAAATTTGACCAAAAAGATGGTGAAAATGAATTTTTAAAACTTAAACAAAATAATAATAATGAAGAGGCCAAATTATTACAACATTAATTTTTTGACAGATTTAAAAATAGTACAAACAGATCTAGAAAAATTAACCGTCTTGAGAGGACAACTCTCTTCTCGACTTCCTCTTGTTTTTTTTTGCCGCTAATCACATTGTTTAACCTGATTATGAAAAAAGACAAGAAATACATGTAAGTTTTCATTTATAGAACTTAAAATGACGAGTAAAAATTACAAACGTTAATTCAACAAAGGAAAGAAAAAAAAAAAAAAGAGGCTATGTACGCATTATCTCTAACGAGGGACTAAATATTGAATTTCTTAAGAATGCAAGGACTTTTGTGCAATTTTCCAATATCACAATGAAAATAAAATGGAATAGAACTTACTGCGCAAGGGAAAAAAACGAAATAGAACTCCCTGGTACGACTTGTTGGTACATTAATTCCTCGAAGCTTGATGCGCATCTTTCCCCCCCTCGAAGGCTCGTACCAGGGCCAAGTGTTGGTTATAATCATTTCCCTATAAAAAACAATATAATAATCATAAATAATAATAATTTAAACAAAAATATATTCTCAAAATAAAGAGTATGTATTTAAATAATAATAAATAATATTTATTTTTATAAAAAACATTATATCTACATCACTATATTATGATATAAGGGTCCTTAATTCCGGAGAACCGACACCGTTATTTCCCTGCTACTGGGCGTCTCCTTAATTCCGGAGAACCTGCATTTAGTCCAAAAAATACATTAAAGAACAGATCAATATATTATGATATAAATTAATAAATAAATTTAAAAAAAACAGATCGGTTCAACCCTAATCAGATCAATTCAAACCCTAATTTGATCAATTTCGTCGAGGTATTTGCCCTTCCGTTCGTCGAGGTATTGGCTCTTGCGTTTGCCAAATACTCCACAGGAACCATGCCAGAACCAGTTCCCCAACCATCGTCTCCGCCTCTTCCTCCACATCAGCAGCCAAATCCTCCCTGAAAAAATGACATTAGAGAGATAAAATCAAATGCAAATGAAAAAATTCTAAAATTAAGTATAAATACTTTCAGAAGAGAAAATACTAGATTATTTAACAGTGAGAAAAAAAAGAAGGAATCCATGCTAGCAAAAAAAATTTTTGAATCGGTCGAGTTATTGTAGAAAAAGAATGAAAAACGAGAAAAATGAACCCTAACTACAAGAAACAACATACCAGATTCGAGAGAGCAACGAATTACGCAGCAAGCACCAAATCAAACCTGAAATTAACAAATAAAAAGAAAAAAGATTAAGTCCACTGATCTGAAATTAACAGTGAGGGGTAAGAAAGAGAGGGAAAGACCGAGAGAGAGGGAAACGAGCTCCACGCCACAGATTTGGTAAGCCCAGCGATTTGTCGTAATTCCCTGACAGCGAGAGAGAGGAAAATATCACTCCACAGCGCGAGAGAGAGAGGGAAAGAACACTCCACAGCGAGCGAGCGAGAGAGAGAGAGAGAGAGAGAGAGAGAGAGAGAGAGAGAGAGAGAGAATGAGATAGAGGGAAAGAGAGACTCTACAACGAGAGAGAGAGAGAGAGAGAGAGAGAGAGAGAGAGAGAGAGAGAGAGAGAGATGGAGAGGGTTCACGGGTGGGAAAAGAGAGAGAGAGAGAGAGAGAGAGAGAGAGAGAGAGAGAGAGAGAGAGAGGGGAAAGGAAAGATATTTTACGGAAATTTGGGGCGGGCCCACAGCATGGCAGGTATTGGGTCGGGCAAGATTTGGGGCGGGCCGACCCTAGTTGGTTGTTGGGGCGGGTATGTTATAGGGGCGGGCAGATCCTACAGTTATTGGGTCGGTATGATTTTGGGTCGGGCAGCTGCAACAAGTTATTGGGGCGGGCTGGCTTATAGGGGCGGGCTGGCTTATAGGGGCGGGCGGACCCTGCCCGTAGGGACGGGCCGACCAAATAAAAGGGCGACCCAAAAGAGATATGGGGGCGGTAGGTACTGTTGGGACGGGCTGACCCAAGAATTCGAATTATCAGGGTCGGGCTGACCCTGTTTTAACCGACCCAAATGGTTTATTGGGGCTGGCCTACCCAATAATGAGCATATTTTAGGGGCGGCCCGACCCTAAAAAACACATGTGTTGTAGTGCGTGCCCGCCAGATAACCGTCTTTCATTACCATGGTTGTGTAGGACTTTTCATGGACTACCGACTGATCCCACAGAGGAGAGGTGGGATCAAATTACGCGAGCTTACATATTGTACTTCTTAGGCTCCATGGCTTTGGCCAATCCCACGAAAGGAAGATTGAGTGTTAACTACATTTATTTCTTGGAGGATTTCGAGAAATGCGGGAGTTATGCCTGCGGTGCCGCTGTCCTCGCCCATTTGTACAAGTCTTTGGGAAATGCATGCCAGATTGGGCAAACTACGGCATCGGGTTGGTTCTCGCTTGTTCAGGTAATTTATCATTTATTTCAATTATTAGGAATTTTTTTTATTATGTTACTAACCTATACACAAATTTATTATGTTTCAAATTTTGGTAGGTTTGGGCTTGGTTTCATTTAGCCATTGGACGGCCCATCATGACTACGCCGAGATCTATTGTTCAGTTGCCACTCATGAACTATTATGTTGGTGGCCACGCGTACACAGAGAATAATAGGGGAAGTACAGTCATGTATTATTCTAATCAGTTCGACAAACTACAATCTGAACAAGTAAGAAATTTTTTTTAAAAATTTACTTATAAATTTATTAATTACAATTTTATTTTTCAGATTTCTTGGAGTCCTTATACGGAAGAGTTTACGACGAATCTACCGCCACAATGTTTTGTTGGTTCTGAGATTTGGATGGCAAAAGTTCCGTTGATATGCACTAGTACGGTGGAGATGCACCTACCAGACAGGGTTATGATCCAGTTTGGTTATCGCCAACACATTCCTACAAACCCGATTATGGCGTCTCGTGGGAAATTAAAGAACGCACAAATCCAACATTACGTGGCTATTTGGGAGCAGCGGAATGCGTATGTTGTTGTGGAGGACGATACCGTATTGAACGGCAGGTTTACTAGAACGGTACCAAACTTAATTATTTGGATGATATTTTATTTTATTAAGCATTAGTTCACTAATCACATATATGTTTTCAGGATTATATGAGGTGGTTTTGGCGAATAACGAGGCGGTGGATGATCAACAACATTAGTCGTCCTGATTTGAGCTTCCGACCTAGTGGTCCACTTATGCGATCCATGGTATGTCATCATTTATTAATTTTATTGTAATTAAATTGAATCAAATTAAAGTATTTTTATTATATAATATTTGCATTCATAATTACAGGTCAGCGAGATACAGCTCGATATTCGTCATGCGGGACAAGGCGGGTCTTGTTCCCCGACTTGTCCATCTCGCATGATCTTGGACCAGATGGGCGGTAGAATGACGGTTTTGCTGGATGAATTATTGCTGAACTGTTTGCACACTCATGACGTACCGGATCCACCCATGATGGATCCTCCACGTCAACCACCTAATGACTTCGTCCAACCACCATTCACAGACTACGTTTCCACTTCTTGACCGAATTATGGCACGGCTGGCGGTACCGGTTTCATGGACTTCATGAACTCCACCTTTCAAAAAGAGTATTGTGGGACTTCATATGGTGGAGGCGGTACTCCGTATGGTGGTGGCGGTACTCCATATGGTGGTGGTGGTACTTCGTTTGGCAGTCATCCCGACTATTTCGATCCCACACAAAATGCACCGAGAGATGACAATTAGATGTTGTGATGGTTGTGATATACTTGTTGTTTTTGTTCATGTTGTTGTGTTGTGATGATTGTGATGATTATTACTACATATACAAACTACAAATTTATATGAAATTGAAAATACGAAACTACTGATACAAACTACAAAAACCAAATTACATGAAATTGAAAATACGAAATACATTACTAATGATACAAACTACTAGAAGAGTACTTAAATTTTATTAATTCCTTGGATAGTAAAAAAATATTTTTACTTCTTTTTCTGCATAGTCGGCATATTTCTTCACTAGGTTACCATGCACGTCAGAATATTTTCGCCTTGCTTGGTATGGAGGTTTAATATATATCCATTCTTGAACCATCCGCATCAACGCATTGTGACTAGTATGGACAGGCATAATCTTCTTTTCTGGCTTAACTCCTTTTTGAAACCATAAATCGATATACATATCCCCCAAAATACATTCCTTAAACATGAAGTCGTACATTTCATTTACAATTCTTTCCCAACGTATGCGACAATATTCCCAAAATATGGTAATTTCCTCGAAATTTGTAACCTCGACCTCCCACTTGTAACGTTTCTAATTAAAGAAAAAACCTTCGTAAAAAAATAATACTGAAAGAAAATATGGCTTAAGAATTAACTTGGAAGAATTTATATAAATAGGCAATTCTGCAGTCAGAATTAGGTTCGTTCGAACGAACTATATAAGTGCGTTCGAACGGACATATTCGTGACAGTCAGATTAGGGTTAGATCGAACGAACTATTGAGGTGCGTTCGAACGAACTGGGTTCGTTCGAACGAACCATTTAGGTGCGTTCGAAGTGCCTTAATTTCTATATATAAAATTCTGATTTCGGTTTTGACCTAAGCTAATTTCGAGTTTTAGGGTTTTGAGCCGCCGTTTCTTTCTCCTTCTTCCACAGAATTCTAGATTAGATCTAGAGAGATTGAGAGGGAGATTTGAGCAAAGATCTTGAGAGAATCGATCGTGACGGCGACTAGAACGACGTCGACGATTCCGATCGGTCGAAATCAAGGTGGACACGAGTAGAGGGATTGCACAAGCACTCCTTGGAGAAGGTTCACGGATTTGGAGAAGAAATCGACACGTACTAACTTGTACGAGGTAATTTTCTCCAACTCTTCCTTTTTGGATGGTTTTCGAGCGTGATCCCGGTAGAATTAGGTTACGCATGCGAAACTAATTCCGCTGCACAATTTGATAAACGTGTGCGTAACCCTACAGTGGTATCAGAGCAATCGCACGTTAAAACCATCGAAAATCGATGTTTTAATTCGAATTTAGGAAATTTTATAATTTTTGGGCTAAATTGCAGAATTAAGAAAACTGGCAGATTGAGTTCGTTCGAACGAACTTGGAGTTGCGTTCGAACGGACTGATCGGGTTTTAGAAATCAGATTTTAAGAAAACTGGCAGATTAGAGTTCGTTCGAACGAAATTGGAGTTGCGTTCGAACGAACTGATCTGTTCGAACAAACTTGGAGTTGCGTTCGAACGAACATAATTTTGGACAACAAAAAAAAATACTGTCAAAAATGCCCAATAATTTAAAATTTCCAATTTATAAATTCAATACGGTATAGCATATAGCCTAAAACGGGGATGATTGTCTGTGAATGCTTGTATGTGTGTTGTGTGGGGGCCGGTGAGCTTTCCAAATTGTATTTTATTTAATTATTTGGGGACCGGTGAGTCTTCCAAAGTTGTAATAAAATAAAATAGGTTTAGTTTTGAAGAGGGACCTTCAAGGCAAGACGACACGACACGAAGATTGGATCTTCACATGAAGCAAGAAATCATTTTGGGTTTTAGGGTTGGGAATTTTAGGGTTTTATGATTGCTCATAAAACTAAAAGGCCTATATGCTATACCATAATTTTATTTGTTATTGCGAATGAATAAAATAAATGATTTTTTATAAAAGAAAATCCTCCCACGTAATTATCAAGTCATTTGCCTCCCAAAGTGGAACCTTCAAGACTAGTACTTGTTTATTTGTGTTGCATGGCCTTCGTCTGGCACAGATTTACATGTACGTAGCATGGAAGGCGTGCATTGATTAGGAGCTGACGTGTTGCATGGCCTTCGTCTGGCATGTCAATTCACTAATTGAATGATACTCCACTTGTGGTTTGGACTTGACCAATTCGCTAGCTAGGCTAGGATTTGGGGCAAGGAGTGAGGTACACACACACTGGTTTTGAGTTGGACTCAATACCGGTCCTCACGAACAAAGCAAGAATCGTCTTGGAGATGATTGGACATTGTCCTACCCAATGTAACGTATTTTCTAAGTGGTTGGCCTTCGTCACCTTAGAGATACGTTAAATAGGGATCTTGTCCATTATGAGATTTAAGGTATCAAATCTCCGTTTCAATAGTGGGGGCTATTTGAAATGATAAAATAATGGGTATTTCAAGTTGTTTAAAATGAATTTTAATATATGAAAGACCACGTTATTAATTACATTGTTTTTCAAAAATTGTAGAATTCATGGCTATACCAAGTAATAACCACTTTAGTTTGCGTTCCATTTTGGAAAGGGAACGAATGAACGGAAAGAACTTTCTCGACTGGCAGAGGAATCTGGGATTCGTTCTGAAACAGGAAGGAAAGGCACATGTCTTGGAGACGCCTATCCCTCCTGTGCCAGGGGATAAAGCAACTGAGGATGATGTATTCGAACATACGACATTCTTGGACGATTCGAATGATGTCACATGCCTCATGTTGGCTACTATGACTCCTGAATATCAAATCCAGTTTGAGAAACAGGATGCATACGAGATTATGAAACAACTCAGGGAGATGTTTCAGGTTCAAGCAAGGGTGGAGAAGTATCAAGCTCTTGGCAATGCGACGCAATGTAAGATGCAAGATGGTACGTCCGTTAGCTCGCACCTTCTCAAGATGAAAGGATATTTCGATCATCTTGAGAGGCTTGGCGTGAAATTCGAGGTGGAGTTACAAACTGATTTGATCATGTTGTCACTGCCACCGAGTTTCGATTCGTTCATTTCGCATTTCCACATGTCAGACATGCAAAGGACCATTCCCCAGTTTTTCGGAATGCTCAGAACATTCGAAAATGACATGAAACTGCGGTACATGAAGTCTAGGACTTCGGAAGTATTGGTGGTTGAAGGGAAGAGTCCAAGCAATGGGAACAAAAACAAGAAGGCAAAGGGCAACAAGGTTGCGCCTAAGCCTATGAGCAAGGATGACAAGAAGTGTTTCCATTGCCTCGAGGAGGGGCATTGGAAGCGTGACTGCGAGATCTTCCTGAGGGAGAGCAAGCAAAAGACCGCTTCCTTGGACACGTCGGCATCAGGTATTTCAGTTATCGAATCTCATTTCTTTACTTCACCATCATGAGTGTTGGACACTGGATGTGGGACTGATATTTGTAATAATATGTAGGGCCTAAGAAGTAGAAGATCTTTGATTTGTGGCGAAGTTAATTTACGCGTCGGGAATGGAGCTCGAGTAGCCACATTAGCCGAAGGGACGTATGATTTAACTTTTCCAAATGGACTTATTTTAGTTTTGAATAATTGTTGTTATGTACCTACTTTGAGTAGGAGTACTTTTTCTATTTCGAGACTTATTGCGGATGGATATGAATTAGTTACTGGTACTAATGATTGTTTTATTCGCAAGAATGATATTTTCTTTAGTAATGGTCTAGTTGAAAATGGTCTATATGTCTTGGATTTAGAAAATAACAACAATAATCAGTCTATTTATAACATAAATACTACTCAAACTAATGAAACATACTCATGTCATTGTCGTCTCAGACACATAAACGAGAAACACATTGCTAGACTCCAAAAGGATGGAGTGCTAGATTCTTTTGACTTAGAGTCAATAGAAAATTGTGAATCTTGTTTGATGGGTAAGAAGACAAAGACACCTTTCTCCAAGAAAGGAGAAAGATCGAAAGATGTGTTGGCCCGCATACATTCCGATGTATGTGGACCGATGAGTGTCGAGGCTAGAAATGGGTATCGCTACTTTGTGACTTCTACTGACGATTATAATAGATATGGTCATCTATACTTAATGCGTCACAAAAGTGAAACTTTTGAGAAATTCAAAGAGTTTCAACACGAAGTAGAACTTCAATTGGGCACGAAAGTACAGGCCATTCGATCGGATTGAGATGGTGAATACTTGAGCTATGAGTTTGAGGACTATCTTCGAGATTGTGGTATAGTATCACAATGGACTCTACCCAGTACACCCCAATGAAATGGAGTGTCCGAGAGGAGGAATCAAACCTTGTTAGACATGGTTCTCTCGAAGATGAGTCGAACGGATTTGCCAAAGTCATTTTGAGGTTTAGCGCCTCAAACAATTGCTCATTACTGAATAGAGTTCCGTCCAAATCATTGGAAAAGACACCATATGAATTATGGCATGGCATGGTGTCATTATTGTCTTATCTTAAGATTTGGGGCTGCGAGACATACGTCAAAGGAAAATTGACGCCAAACTCAAGCAAGATCCAACAAGTGTTTATTTGTGGGGTATCCTGAGGATACTACTTTTACTTGCCTAGCGAAAACAAGGTTTTCGTGGCTCGACGATGATACTTCTTAGAGAAGGAATTCCTAGATCATCAAGCCAGTGGGAGTAAAAATTGATCTCGAAGAAATTCGAGAACCACATAGTGAACAAGTTGATATGGAACAAAATTCTTAGTTACCATTGGATGGTAAACAAGTGGTTATGTCTTCACGCTCCATTGGGGAGTTGTTGTTTGGAAAAGATCCAAACTGAAGACGGTGGTTGATTCTACAACTAAAGCGGAATACATCGCGGCTTCGGAAGCCGCAAAGGAGGCTGTCTGGCTATGACAGTTCGTGATGGAACTTGGCGTTATGCCAAGCATCTCGGGTCCCATGGATGTGTATTGTGACAATAACGGAGCAATAGCACAATCCAAGGAACCGCGAGCGCATCACAGGTCCAAGCATGTACTCCGGCGTTACCACTTGATTCGTTAGATTACGAAGAGAGGTGACGTGAAAATAATGAAGATACCTACTGATGATAACGTGGCCGGTCCATTTACGAAGCCACTATCACGTGCCAAGCATGAGCAGCATGCTAGGGCGATAGGATTGGGATATCTATCGCAGTGTTAGATTGGGTGTTTTATTTATGTTTCTTATTGCATAAGGGGATTCGATCTGCCTAGTGCAAGTGGGAGAACATTTATTATGCCCTAGGCGTGTAATTGGGATTGTATTTGTTTATGAGACAGATATTTATATTATTATTCATCATATGACATAAACCTTCATATTTCAAAAAATTTAAATAATAAGAAAGTGTGTGAGAGGTTATTCGATTATAATAATCGGATAGACCTTGAATTTTATTCTAGTTTAGTGCATCGAGTCAGTTGAGAATAATATGTTGCATGGCCTTAGTCTGGCATATTGATTCGTCAATTGAATGATAGTAAAACCACTAAACGGAATGAATATAATTCTAAAACGTCCCTCGTGTATAAAGTTGTTCATAGGTTTGAACCAGGTAGTCCATTCACGGAATGGAGAATTTTACATACACTGGCATATTCGTAGATGAGATGATCAGGTTTTACTGATCTGGGACGGTAGCGTCGATTCTAGAATATGGATATACGCGGCGTCGTATATTGGACATACCACTATATGAGTTTGTGACATGGTCAGAGTCATTGGAGACGAACTCATATCCAGATAGAACGTTTTAGTTCTTCATACTTGAGTGATCTCACGGATACCTAGTATGTGAAAAGACAATGATTTGATATAATTAACCCTACGCGTAACTGTGTAGCAGAGATTACTATTGGGTATTGTTTTTAGCATAGACAAAGGATGTGAGGTTGCAAGATAGGAATTGTTCCTTTCTAACCTTGAAAAATGATAGAGGGAGATATCTCTCGGGCCCCTCGATTGAATTGAGATTGATGAAATGCTTGGCCAAGCTCGATGGAACTCAGTAGAGTTCGCATTGTTATTATCAATCTAATTCTTATCGAGAAAGAGTAAATCTAATCAAAAAGAAAAGGGGACTTGAAGTCTTAGGCTTCACCGTGACTCTTTTGATCGGAAGATATCGCGAACAAGAGGACTAGTAACACTTATCTGAGCTAGGTATGAAGATGTACTGCATCTTCATAAAGGTGTTCTCCACCTTTTTCGTGCTAATTCTGGTAGGTATTAACGGCAGTCTAGTGCTCGCAATACCTTGTGGATTGCTGCTATATCCACTGCCAGTCTTAGACGAACCTACACGGTCACACCAAGATTTCGTAACATATCGGATTCTCAAGATAATGCTCACCAATACGTTTGTTGGACAAACAAAATGGAATCACGTGAGATTAGATCTCACGACATATGTTGGACATATGGCCAAGTCGATTAAGTCTTAATCCAAGAGGGAGTTTGAAAGAAAATATGGCTTAAGAATTAACTTGGAAGAATTTATATAAATAGGCAATTCTGTAGTCAGAATTAGGTTCGTTCGAACGAACTATATAAGTGCGTTCGAACGGACATATTCGTGACAGTCAGATTAGGGTTAGTTCGAACGAACTATTTAGGTGCGTTCGAACGAACTGGGTTCGTTCGAACGAACCATTTAGGTTCGTTCGAACGAACCATTTAGGTGCGTTCGAACTGACTTAATTTCTATATATAAAATTCTGATTTCGGTTTTGACCTAAGCTAATTTCGAGTATTAGGGTTTTGAGCCGCCGTTTCTTTCTCCTTCTTCCACGGAATTCTAGATTAGATCTAGAGAGATTGAGAGGGAGATTTGAGCAAAGATCTTGAAAGAATCGATCGTGACGGCGACTAGAACGACGTCGACGATTCCGATCGGTCGAAATCAAGGTGGACACGAGTAGAGGGATTGCACAAGCACTCCTTGGAGAAGGTTCACGGATTTGGAGAAGAAATCGACACGTACTAACATGTACGAGGTAATTTTCTCCAACTCTTCCTTTTTGGATGGTTTTCGAGCGTGATCCCGGTAGAATTAGGTTACGCATGCGAAACTAATTCCGCTGCACACTTTGATAAACGTGTGCGTAACCCTACAAATACAATATTTAAGAGTTACAAATTAAATTTGAAATAATTTACACGAAATTCATCCATAACTCTAACTTGTGCTTTGGGGCACCATTTATCCCAATCGAGCCATCCTTCGTTATTTTGGGCTAACATAATCACTACAACATATCAGGGATAATGGGACTGGCCGTCCCTAAAAAAACGAGCTATCAGTGTCTGCCCGACCCAAATAGGCTTTAGGGACGGTAGTTTTGGGTCTGCCCGCCCCTATTTTTGGATTTGCCCGTCCCAAGTTTGAAAAATCGACCCAAAAAATTAGTATCGGCCCGACCCAACCATAAAGACCGACCATAAAACTTTGGGACTGCCCGTCCCTAGACAGTCTACCGTCCCTAAAAAATTAGTATCGGCCCGACCCAACATTAAAGACCGACCCTAAAACTTTGGGACTGCCCGTCGCTAGACAGTCTACCGACCCTAACCTTCTTGGCACTGCATGTCCTTAATGTTGTGTTGTCCTTTATTCCTACAAGCCCTATTGGGACGGCCCGTCCCTAATGCTGCGTTGTCCTTTATTCCTGCAGATGGCAGTGTACTATTGGCCCAAAAGCCATTTAGGGACGGCCTGACACAAATCCTACCGACCCAAAAGCCATTTAGGGACGGCCCGACCCTGTCAGGGTCGGAAGCTTCAGGGACGGTTAACCGACCCCAAATTGGTTAGGGACGGTTTTGAGGTTATTTAGGGACGGTTTAAACCGACCCAAATTAAATGCTATGTTGTAGTGAATGTACATGTCATGATGTATGAATAAAGATTCGGCAAGTTTTTTTTCCCAAATACCGAATGTCGTACATATGACACTCAATAACGGGTCTATCTTTGTGAGGAACCGGAGGAGATAACACATGTCTTTTATCAAAAAATGTCTCTTTCAACTCAATATCCCACCATTCTTTTTTCACGGCAGGGGAAGACGAAGTCATTACTACAAAAATCTTCAAACAAGAAGAGGAAGAAGAAGAAGAAGAAGAAGAAGAAGAAGAAGAAGAGAAAGAGGACCAAGAATGAGGTTTGTTTATGAAAAATGACAAGGCAGGACACAAATATTAATAGGGCTGAAAAAACAAAAAGTTAAAAGGAATATATTCGTTTCTAATAAAGACAACATGTGATAAAACAAAAAGTTAAAAGGAATATATTCGTTTTTGAAGGAAAAGACTAGACACTGCAAAAATTCAAACAAATATATTCCATTCATAAAATAAGGTTCAGAAAATATGATTCAAAAACTACACTATTACATAATTTGAAGGATACAACTAATTTGACTAAAAAACTGCAAATAATTTGAAGGATACAACTAATTTGAACTAATTCTTGTAACTAACTTCACGATCTTGTAGAGAAATTTGGGGATACGAAATTTATTGCTTCAGTGCCCGGTATCTCATTGTCATTCTCATCCAAACGAGGAAGGTTATAAAATGGGGCAGGATCTCGAATATACCAACCATTCATATGAGGGTACAATCCATATTCTCTCAATCCATTTCCACTAAGAATGTTTTGACTTCTTTTACATTGCATACGCATTTCCTCAATTGGAATTTCTACCCTAAAATGATTGCATATCTTTGTGATCATATTTCCATATGGAAAATACAACATGTGACTATCAACGATATTCATGTGTTGCATTTATGTGACATACGGGATGTTGATTTTTTTTTCTAAATGTCATATGTGTCGTAGATAATAAGCATTCATAAGGTTAATCTTGTTAAACCTTTGTGGAACCACGATGCGGTCAATAATATCAAACATACCCCTAAGACTAGGATAAAACAAAGTGGGATGGGTGAATTCAAAAAATTTCGTGACATATGTCTTATAACCTTTGCCTGATATATCATTAGTACAAAAGAACGGGGCGTTAGAATGTAAGCACTCCCACCCGTACCCACATCCACACCAACATATTCATCTAATCCGAAATCCCCTAATTGAAATAAATCACGTAGAAGACTTTCATAAACAATAATTTCTTTCCCAAATAGGTACGACTTATAATTTCCACGACCATCTATGTAACCATTGGCATAAAATAACCGCACAACGGTATCATAATATACATACTTGAAATTTACTAGGAAATTAAGATTCCAATGAGATAAACAATTTTCCAATTCCGCGGTGATAAAATTGGTGTGGGGGTTTGGACGACTGTTGGTTCAAATTTCCTGATAGTTTGATTATTTCAAAACACTGTCATTACTAATGTATACATCCAGAAAAGTGCAGGATAACATAGGTACGATACGAAGATGAAGGAGGACTTGTGAAGGAGGATCTCATTGGATTACATCAAGAATCAGGACATGAAGTCTCAAGATAAACAAGAAAAGAAGAACACAAGGAAGGCCATTGGAATACATCAAGAATCAAGATGTTGAAGCCTTCCGTGAGTGGGATACGCCACAAATAAACCATAGGTACAAACCTAGTAGAACTCAAGTAAAATCATGTTCAAAATAACAAAGAGTTCAGTCAAGCAGGAAGTGCGTTCTGAACGAACTCAAAGTCCGTTCAGAACGGACTTGCCACATATCAAAACTTTAAACCTTGATTAGAACCAAACGTGTCACGGGGATGTGTGCGTTCGAACGAACAATCATGTCCGTTCGAACGGACAATTAGAATCCGTTCACCCACCTTCTGAGTGCGTTGAACGGACAATCCTTCCTGTGAACGGAAAAATGTAACAGGGATATGTGCGTTCGAACGGACAACCTGGAATCCGTTCACCCACTTTTCAGTGCGTTGAACGGACTCTTGTTCCTGTGAACGCAAAATGCTATAATGTCCGTTCGAACGGACCCAAGATGTACTTGCACGTTATTTTGAAACGGCTAGTGCAAACTACAAGTGCGTTCTGAACGGACTTTATGCGTTCGAACGCACTACAAGTTTTCTGAAGGATTTCTATAGAGAGTATAAATAGAATCCTTCATGGGTCTTTCTCTCCCACTTCTCCGCTTTCAAACATTCAAACCTAAAAAGAGAGAAACCCTAAGCTGTGAATATCTATATCCATTGATAGCTTGAGAAACCCTCTTTAGATCGTTGATCTACTTTCAATATTCTCCACTAATCGTATCCCACTCACGTGACCGATCACGTTGTAGCTCGATTAGTGAAAAAATGTAATAGGCTAGTGCAACAAAGTGTAAAGAGCCTTAGCTATAGATCGATAGAAGCGTGTAAATCGATCTAGGCAAATCCTTGTAATCGAGTTGAGTTGGAATTCAATCGAAAGCCAAAAAGAGGCACAAGGCATTCCCGGAGACGTAGGTACTCGCAAATAATTGAGTCGGTCAATTAAGCGAGTAAAGGGTGAGTTAAAGCTACAAAGCAACCACCTACCGAACTTCGTAAACAAACATCTTGTGTTAAAGTGTTTGTACGGTATCATCTCTATCATCTAAATTATTATTTATTCCGCACCGTAAATTAGGTTTAAATCTAAACTAAGTGTAAGCTAGATTGCCAAATTTACCCCCCTCTAGGTTAGAATTAACCAACAATTGGTATCAGAGCAAGGTACTAACCATCTCTTTGAGTATTAGGGATAACTTGTACTTAACGATCAAATGGCCGAAATTAATCCTATTGTACAAAACTCATCGATAAATCCGATAAATACCGTATCCAAATCAAATATATCAAACTCACGTGAATTAGATGGAACCAATTGGAGTTCTTGGAAGAAATGCATGCTAAATGCATTCGCTCTCCAAGGACTTGACAAGGTAGTGTTACGAGGCTTTGTCTTGGCCCAAGAGGTTGACACGGACGGAAATGTAACCTACCCTACTCAAACTAGGGAAGATAGAACTAATGACATTTACGCTCAAAACTTAATACTGAACAACGTAATTAGTTCTATCGGATCGCTAGTTGATCATTGTGAAAACTCATATGAAATGTGGCGTATGCTCAATGAGAGATACGAGGGTACATCTCAAATGAGAAGAACTAATATCATCGGACTTGAACAAGAATTCAACAATCTCCGAATGATTGAGGGAGAGTCCGTTGATAAAATCTGGGCAAAAATTAATGTATTAAAAACCCGATATGCCACCCAACATGCACCTCTTACCGATGATAGAATTATTGCTAGATTACTTCAAGCTATGCCCCGGAGTTGGGAATCTTTACGTGTAGCTTTAGGTACGGCGGTCGCATCACAAGATCTCACTCCCGAAGAATTGGTAAGTCAATTCCGGAACTTCGAGATTCGACTCAAGCAACTCGATGAAGAACAAGGAATCTTCACGACCACTCCTCGATCTAAAGCCATAGCCTTGCCCGCCGTGAATGTGAGCAACGAGGACAATGAGATGGACGACCTCACTTTGCGACTCCTAGAATGGCAAAGGGATGAAAAACGATTTAACGAGAATCGAAAACAAAAGGGACTAAAACCTCATTGCTTTTGGTGCAAGAAGATTGGACATATGATGGAGTCGTGTTGGACGCTCCATCCTGAAAATTCTCGGTGGAATAAAAAGGATGACGATCACAAGGATCGAGATAGACGAGAACCTCGATATGAAAGAAGATATGAGGACAAGGGCCGAGAAGATCGCTAAAAATACAAAGGTAAAGATTACAAAAAGAAAAAGGCATATAAAGCTAATGTCGATTCCAGGTGGGGAGAAACGGATGGATCAAGCACATCATCTGAATCGGATGGTCCATCAAACCGACACCCCGCAAACCTTGCACTTATGGTAAGGATCGATTCTCCACCAATGAGCGCAGTGGAAGCTGCAATCAGATCTCTTCGAATTGAACGAGGTTTAACCACTACACCTCGCACTCCCACACTTATAGACGAAGAACCATCTACTCCTACTCCAAGCTCAACACATGACCAAGGTCATGAGGTACGTATCAACTCTATAACTAACGTAGAATCATTACATCGTCCTAAGTTTTCTCCCGCATTCAAATTAGAACTCGAGTCGTGTGACGAGTTTCTAAAAGATGAAGGAAACTTTCAACAAATAGAGAGTAAACTTGAGAGCTCAACACAAACTCTCAAGGATAAGGTAGCTTCTCTTGAACTATCTGTTTTGGCATATAAATCTCAACTAAAAGAATTTAAAGGGTTTTCAAAATGTGAGTGTCAAACCCTTAAAGGTGAGATGTCTCATTTAAAAGTCGAACTTCAAAATTGTAAAGTTGAAAATGAGTCCTTGAAGAAGGCTTGTGCAACTATTGCATTGAGTCCTCCTTCATTGGATGATATCTTGAAATCGTCATTAATGGGACAAAAGCCCAATGACAAATCCGGTTTAGGATACAAGAAAAATAACGGTAATAAACCCGATTTTTCCATATCTAAAAATCAAAAATCCAAATGGGAGAACAATAAAATGGGTAGTCACGGAAATGCTTTCATGTATCGTGACTACAACAAAGGTAAAAATGTGAAAACGGAACAAGCTAAACGTGTTAATCATAATTATAGGAACAATCATTTCACACAAAATTCACCACCTAGACATAACAATTTGGGAAGAACCGATTGTTTATTCAAAAGGGGACCAAATGGGTATTTCTACGAAGTGACCAACTACACCGACGCTTCATATCAAAAAGGGTCTCCCAAACATTACACAAACACACAAAAACAATTTCAACAAAATCGACTTAAACCAAGCAAATTTCAATCCAACAACATTCATCATATGCCAAAATCGATAACTTCTCAGAAAAGTAAACCAACTCATCTCTCTAATTATTTTGTGAAAAGTTCCATATCCACAAATAAGCCCACCGTAGCATTTTGTAACTATTGTTGCAAAATTGGTCATGTCTCAAACGGTTGTGATCTTCGCAATCCAAAATTGAAATCAAACTCAATATGGATGCGTAAAGATCGTCACTCGATGGGTCCCTCTACGTCTTTCGGTATAGGACCTCCTAGGGCTTAAGCCCTAACTTGAAACACTATACTCCTTAGTATCCCACACCTTAAGCCAAATATGTAAGGGGAGTATAGGAAATGGGCTAAATTAAATTCTAGCCAAATTGGTCGAGTCTCATGTAGCTACATCACAAGTGTTAATAGAGGATTACATTAAAACACTTGTCTCGGTAAATAAATCACGATTTCAGTCCAGTGATCACATCTCAGGAACCAGTCCGTTCGAACGAAAAACATGTGCGTTTGGAACGGACAAATGAAGTCACCAAATACCCTCTTAACAGCCTCAAGTCCGTTCGAACGGACTAAAATACGTTCGAAACGGACAACTGGACTATAAGATCCAAAGTCACAGTTAAATTATGGCGCCATCTAATTTTCCTACCAGGATCAAGTGCGTTCGAACGTACAACTGAATGCGTTCCGAACAGAAAAATGAATTATAGGATTATGGCGCCGGTTCATACTTTGGCGCCGACTCTTAGTGTCACCAGTGTTCAGTGCGTTCGAACGAACAACTAATGCGTTCGAACGCACATGCCTCATTCAGCGAACCTACTTCAAACCCTTACACTCGCGCCGTTTCATATTATGGCGCCTCTTCTCAGTTGTGTGTGCGTTCGAACGCACATAGGAGTCCGTTCGAACGGACTTAACAACTTCCCAGATACAACTTAAAATCCCAAAATAGCGCCTTTTCTCAGACATGAGTGCATTCCAACGCACATATTAGTCCGTTCGAACGGACTCGTCGTAATAACTCTTCATCTACATGCAACCGACTGCATTCAATGGATGTGATGGTTCCTTTTTCCCTTACGGCGTGATTTGAAGGGACACGATTTCATCAGTTACTTAGCCCCCCTTCATTCTCTCTCCTTGTTTCTCTTCCAAAACTCATCTCTTCTCAGACCAAAATCTTCTCTATTCCTACCAAACACCTTCCCTCTCTCTCTCTCTCAGAAAAACTAAAAACTTCAACGATAGCCATGGACGCCTCAAACTCGAGATCGAAAGCCAAGGCAATGGGGAGGAAGATGGTAGGCGAGAGTTCGAACGCTGTACGAAGAATGAAGCAAGCGGCCAAGAAGCCTACTCTTGAAGAACGCATTCAAAGTGAATACGATTTCTCTGACCCAAACAACGAGCATCTGTTTCGAACTCTGGAGGTTGGTATCCTCTTCCATGAATGGGTATCGAAGAGACCAATTGCACCATGCTACTACTGCGATTTTCCGCCAAACATACATCACCTCCTCGACAAAGTCAAGGAAATCGAACGTCAATGGGGATTCGCGAATCTAGCATGCCTAAACGACAAATCGTATGATGTAATCACGCGACTATTTTACGCAAACCCTGAATTCCACCATGACAAAGAAAAGGTAACGTCATACATCCTCGGTGAAGATGTCGAAATCTCTATCAAAAACTTGAGTGCTTTGCTCGGACTCAGGGACGACGGAGAGAAAATCTACGACACTCGCAAGGCGAGAATCGAAGCTGCCATCACGGGTATCAAACCTGGGCAAGGGGCATCTCACTTGGCCGCCCATGAACAGTTTATCTGGGCCATCGGTAATAACATCCTCACTCCCTCAGAAAAATTTAAGATAAATCTCGAACATCGGGATATTATACTCTTGCATCGCATGTGGTACAAGGATCAACTACCCATTCACGTGCCCTTTCTCACCACAAGCCACATGGAAAGTGTAATGAGTCATAAGAACGCGTCCTTACCATACGGAACATTGATTGCCCGTATGATGGAACTCCAAGGGATTGAGATACCACTGAGCGATTGGGAGTTTCGACCGAAATCACCAATCAACCTCGCATCCGATGCAAACCTCCGACGTTTTGGATATCGGTATTCGCCGAGCATCCTCGGATGGATTATTGACTCCGCAAAGGATGCGGTGGCGTATCACCTTCCCCGCGATCCTACCCGGTGGACGAAGGGTAACACCTTGGACGAGGAAGAGGACAACGTCGACCCAGCCAATACCGATGAAAGCGGTGAAGAACCGGCTCCCAAACGAAAGAGGAATGTGGGGGGGGGGGGGGGGGGGGGGGGAATCCTCAAATGCCCAAACGGAACGGGATGATAAGAGGTTTGCCTATGTGAAGGAGATGTTCGACGAAATGGATGAGCGCATGGAGCGACACGGAAGAGCAATGCATGATGCGTTTCGTGTATCTGAAGCACGGATGCTTGAGAACGTGGATCGACAATTTGCCGATCTTTACGTTCATCTTGAGAACCGGTTCGGAATGCACCATGAATCTCAGGAGCAAGCTCCACCTTCTCCCCACCGTCCGTCTTAAATTCCTAACCCGAGCCAAATGAATTGTGATCACCCTTGGTTGTGGTGTGTGTTGTGTCGTATTATGTTATGTTATGTCTAAGTCTTGAGTATACATGAGAGTATGTGAGAACTTATCAAAACTTTGATGTGTGTCGGTATGATTGAACAATTAGGTCTATTGAATAATTATGTTTGATGAATAATTATGGTATTATGTCAGTAGCATAAACTTGTGCATTTCTTTTATTATCCTATTTTGGTTTAGTGTTCATACACTCATCAGTATAAATTCTGTGAAATTTTTGTCAGTCCGTTCAGAACGCACACGGGTTCGTTCGGAACGCACATGATCATATTTACGAGCTCATACATTCATCAATTCATTCTTTGAGGGGGAGCTCGCATTTAGGGGGAGCCTTCCGTTGATGAAGTCTCATTGGCCCTTTTGATCTCTTTCAAAATGGGGGAGAAACGATCGTACGGAAAGTTCTCAACTAAATGGTGAAACTCTCCAAACCGACAGTGTTTTGAAATTAATCAAAAGGGGGAGTTTGTTGGTTCAAATTTCC
Organism: Luzula sylvatica; assembly: GCA_946800325.1. NCBI lineage: Eukaryota > Viridiplantae > Streptophyta > Magnoliopsida > Poales > Juncaceae > Luzula > Luzula sylvatica. The sequence continues at coordinate 3,136,808 of OX326961.1, forward strand.
TGATAGTTTGATTATTTCAAAACACTGTCATTACTAATGTATACATCCAGAAAAGTGCAGGATAACATAGGTACGATACGAAGATGAAGGAGGACTTGTGAAGGAGGATCTCATTGGATTACATCAAGAATCAGGACATGAAGTCTCAAGATAAACAAGAAAAGAAGAACACAAGGAAGGCCATTGGAATACATCAAGAATCAAGATGTTGAAGCCTTCCGTGAGTGGGATACGCCACAAATAAACCATAGGTACAAACCTAGTAGAACTCAAGTAAAATCATGTTCAAAATAACAAAGAGTTCAGTCAAGCAGGAAGTGCGTTCTGAACGAACTCAAAGTCCGTTCAGAACGGACTTGCCACATATCAAAACTTTAAACCTTGATTAGAACCAAACGTGTCACGGGGATGTGTGCGTTCGAACGAACAATCATGTCCGTTCGAACGGACAATTAGAATCCGTTCACCCACCTTCTGAGTGCGTTGAACGGACAATCCTTCCTGTGAACGGAAAAATGTAACAGGGATATGTGCGTTCGAACGGACAACCTGGAATCCGTTCACCCACTTTTCAGTGCGTTGAACGGACTCTTGTTCCTGTGAACGCAAAATGCTATAATGTCCGTTCGAACGGACCCAAGATGTACTTGCACGTTATTTTGAAACGGCTAGTGCAAACTACAAGTGCGTTCTGAACGGACTTTATGCGTTCGAACGCACTACAAGTTTTCTGAAGGATTTCTATAGAGAGTATAAATAGAATCCTTCATGGGTCTTTCTCTCCCACTTCTCCACTTTCAAACATTCAAACCTAAAAAGAGAGAAACCCTAAGCTGTGATTATCTATATCCATTGATAGCTTGAGAAACCCTCTTTAGATCGTTGATCTACTTTCAATATTCTCCACTAATCGTATCCCACTCACGTGACCGATCACGTTGTAGCTCGATTAGTGAAAAAATGTAATAGGCTAGTGCAACAAAGTGTAAAGAGCCTTAGCTATAGATCGATAGAAGCGTGTAAATCGATCTAGGCAAATCCTTGTAATCGAGTTGAGTTGGAATTCAATCGAAAGCCAAAAAGAGGCACAAGGCATTCCCGGAGACGTAGGTACTCGCAAATAATTGAGTCGGTCAATTAAGCGAGTAAAGGGTGAGTTAAAGCTACAAAGCAACCACCTACCGAACTTCGTAAACAAACATCTTGTGTTAAAGTGTTTGTACGGTATCATCTCTATCATCTAAATTATTATTTATTCCGCACCGTAAATTAGGTTTAAATCTAAACTAAGTGTAAGCTAGATTGCCAAATTTACCCCCCTCTAGGTTAGAATTAACCAACAACGACTTGGTGGAACGAAATGAAAACAATCTAGTACCGGACGGGCCTGGTATCTATTTCCGACTATCGCATTACGAAACAAATAACGATTTGTCATGTCGTCGGTTATATATTTGGAAGTCATGAAAAGAAGAAGAAGAAGAAGAAGAAGAAGAAGATGAACAAGAATAAGAATATGAAAAAAATGAACAAGTTTGCAACTCTTTTAATACAACTAAATTTCTTACTTTTTTATCATATGTACACTATGTACCATAAAGACTGAACCCTATGTCTAATTTCAGGAATCCTATAACTTTTTATTAAATTTTTGGTGACAGTGTAAGGTCTTGTCTAATTTTGCTTTTCAGAAAAAAAATTGATTCCCTTCTATGTTTTTTTATTGAATTCTGACACCTATAACATTCAATCAATTCATTATTTTTTTGTCCATTACAAAAAATTATTCATTCTTTATCATTACAAATAAATTCAATTAGTCAATTTAATTAACATCATAAATATATCAACAAAATTATATTCAACATAACCACATTTAACATAAACATATTATCAATCAATTAATTTAATTAACATCATAACAATAATTTATAAATCAAACAAATTTAACCTCACGAATAAATAAACAAACACAAAATATTAGGCGGGCTTTCATACATCGCCTGGCGGACTTTGGTTCAGCGCTTGGCGAGCTTTGGTTTATCGCCTTTGTTTATTTATTCACTTTTTTACTTAATTACTTTTCAGTAAACTAACGTAAATAACTAAAGGCGCATAATGATTCAGCTCCTGGCGCACAATGATACCCCGCAAAAGACATATTTGGCATTTCTTTCAACACTTGGTTATTTCGTTAATTAAATTTGTTAACTTGGTTATATATGAAAATCTGCCTTTGTGAATTTCATGTGCAATTCAACCACGATGTCGCTCATCCACGATTTTACAGAGTTTGTAGAAGTATGAATCTTTGAGATATACGTAATATATTTTTACATACTTGAAATGAATGTTATTTTTTTTAAGATGTATGTTATATTTTTCACACGTATGATATATTTGTATGTTATAATTTTTTAAATATATCTTATATAATATATATTTTAAGTAAAGTATATGTTAATATTTTTTTATACGTATAATATAATTTGAGAGAGGCTAAGCTACTTAATTAAGTACCAAACATTTGGTACTTAATGTTTTTTAACCATTGGATTTGCATTGAGATTTGTGTTTTTTCATGATGATTATGAAATTTTGTGCACATCATTAAATACATAAATCTCAATACAAATCAAATAGTTAAAAAGCATTAAGTACCAAATGTTTGGTACTTAATTAAGTAGGTTAGCCTCCCTCATATAATTTATAAGATATAGTCTTTTATATGAATAAAAATTTGTATAAAGATTTCAGAATAGATTTATATATATTGTACGACAATTAACCAATGGGCATGATCGAAGTTTTTATCTAGCTCATTAATTAACCACATAAAATTTAGTCCCACACACAATCATGCAATTGTCCGGAAAGTATCTAACTTGCCCTCGAGAGAATGGATTTCCCGTGCAAATTAATGAGGGTAGGTTTGTAATTAAGGCCAACGAATTGTCTGAAGAATCTTATCCTTTTCTGATCAACAACAAGGAGGATATATTTCATACGTATCCCTGTAAAACTTTTTATTGGGGAAAAAAAGTTGGAGAACACAACACCGAGTGTTAATGAAGTAATTTTTTTAGATCAATTCCATTTGTGGTAATTAATTACCAAAATACAGACAACATTCTATATTAAATAACGCATCCTTCTTTTGACTTTTGAGAAATGGTGCTGGAATTAGTAGTTGGGTTTGGGTCCCAATTTCCAACTATATCATTGGGAACAAATAGTACTGATTGTTTTTAACCGAAAACATCAAAATTTCATACGTACCCTAAATAATCTGAAATCTCACGAATATCCTGCAAACGTCTCAAAATATCATGGTTATCCTTTCAAAATCCTTAAAATATCATTATTACTCCAATAAAAAATTTAAAATATCGCATATATCCCTATTATATCATTTAAAAATCATCAGCGTATTTTTCGTTGCTAATATGTCAATTACCTAATTATAATGTTTTGCAGGGGTACACATGAAATTCTGTCTTTTATAATTATGAAATTTTATTGTTGAATTTATATAGAAACCCTAAAATTTTATAATGAAAACCACAACACATTTTAAGCTATTTAATGTTTATTAGTTCGTGTTTCATATTATGCTAACCGCATGATTGTCAATCTAAACCGCAAAATGTTCCCCATAATTGGAGAAAATTATTTGCCTTATTTTATGCTTTATCATGTTATTAATTGAATCTAAAGAAAATAATGCAAACTTTTACTGGGTCAAATCTACCTTTGAACTTATTTTATTATTCACTTTCTGTATATACTATGCAGAGGCATAAATTTCATTTATGAATGACAGCCTTTCCACTGTGAATTTCATCTAATATAGCAACTGGTTAAGACATGCACTTTCCATGAAATAAATGAAGCCTTTCACTTTGTAAAGATAGAAAGAAAAAAAAAATGAGGGAATGAGTTAGGTTAACTTGAGCACATTTTCTCCTTCACAAAAGATCACATGAGTCACATTTTATGTCAAATATATTTACAGAAAAATGTTTAAATGAGTAACCATCACAAATTGATATAATATATATATATGTGGAAATTTTCAAAAAAACCCCTAACTTTTTTGAATATTGCAAAAAAACCCTTATATTTTTGGAAACTCCAAAAAAAACCTCAAACCAAACTTTTGCTTTCAAATACCCCCTATGGGGGTTAAATTTAACTTTGGATGGAGTTAAATATTTTTTGGACCAAAATACCCTTCTATTTTCATATTTGATTTCTTAAAAAAACTATTTTTCGTTGTATTTTATTAATTTTGAAAAATTTGATAAATATTTTTTAACATATATATATATATATATGAGGGAGGCTAACCTATTTAATTAAGTATTAAATATTAACATGCATGGAAATAGGTTATAGGTAGACGCAGCAACCGTGGTCGGGTCGGATTCGGATTATTTCGGTTCGTGGGTCGTCGTCCGGTCACTCGGATCGAGGATCATTCGATTTCGAGTTGTTTCGATTTTCGGACTGTTCGGTTCCGGGTCGTTCGGTTCTGGATCATTTCTGTTTACGAGTCGTTTCAATTTCGAGTCGTTCCGTTTTTCGAGTCGTTCGGGCTTCAGAAAAATTGGTATACGAACAATTCAAGTTTCTGAAAATTTACTTATATCACTTTGGTAATTGAATTTTGGTCATACAGTTGGTTTTTTTTTTGAAAGAATACCAAAGGTATTCGAATCTTTTATAAATAATGGTTAATTATTTACATGAAAAAAGAAAAATAAAAAGAAAAAGTAGGCAAAGAAAAAATAACATAAAAGCTAAAAACTACGGCAAAAACGAGCCGGAGTTATATTATTTTGGAGGATTCGCCTTTCTCCAGAGTTGTGCCGTGATGCACGCCCTTTGATGCACGCCTTTCTCCAGAGTTGTTGATTTCCTGCTGAAAGTCCTAGCGTTTCTTTCCTTCCATATTTCCCAATTTATGGCTACCCATATTAGGTCCCAGTCTAGCTTGAGTACTCCCCGCAACTTTGATCTATGAAACTCCCAAGTTTGGAAGAGACTCGGTTGTGGCACGAATCGTATTGTCATATTCGTCGCATGGCGTATTAAGTTCCACACCGCTCGTGTGAATGTGCAATGTGCGAAGAGATGTATCGCCGATTCTTGTTCTCGTGCACATAATTTGCAATTTCCATCATCATTGGGCCACCCCTTTTTTTGTAGCACATCGCATGTGTTTAGTCGTTCTTCAAAAGCGAGCCATAAGAAGATCTTAAGTTTAGGTGGTATTTTGAGGGCCCAAATCTCTACTTGCCATTTTGACAAAATGTCCGGGTTTATTAGAAAGTGGTATGTGCTATGGACACTAAACATTCCATTGGGGGACCATTTCCATGTTAGGCCATCGGGTGTAGTATCAATCTACGATTGATAGATCGGTATTAACGATTGTAGAGATTTAAGAAAAAAGGATAGTGCGTTTGGCGGGTTGTTCGCGAGATCCTGGGTATTCAATATGCCGTATAGCTTATTTAGAGTCGTAGCCCACAACTCATTTTGTTTGTTGTCTAGGTTCCAAAGGTGTTTTATTAGCAAAGCGTCATTTTTTATTTTGAGGTTCGGTATGGCTAATCCTCCATTTTTTCTCGGAAGGCATACATTATCCCAACGTATTAGACAATTACCCGGGTTGCATTTGTCATTTCCTTTCCACAAGAAGGCACGCATGATCTTGTTTATCTCGAGTACCACCCAACTTGGGATTTTCATGACTTGCATCCAAAATGTAGGAATGGATGCAAGTACCGATTGGATGAGAGTTAGTCTTCCTCCTAGAGAGAGGAGTTTGGTTTTCCACGATGCTACCTTGTCTTGGAGCTTTTTAATTAGCGGTAGGAATATTATTTTTTTCAGCTTTTTAAGGGATAGGGGGGTTCCGAGGTATTGTATTGGTATTTCGTTTTTTTGGCATCTTAGTATGCGTCGTAATACCTCATCCAATTCGTTCTTAATGTTGAGTGTGGAGAAGCTCGACTTTTCCCAATTAACGGCTAGTCCCGTTAATTTTGTAAAAATATATATGGCCTCGGTTACTATTTTTAAGTTATTAGGACACGCTTCTACGAAAAGTATTGTGTCATCCGCATATTGGAGTACCTCCGTTTGTAGGTGTGATGAAGTTGTTAGGAGTGGTCTTATTTTCTTAATGATTTCTTGTAGTGTATCTACCTCTAGGTTGAAAAGTAGGGGAGATAAGGGATCACCTTGTCTAAGCCCTCTTTGATGAAAGAAATAAGGAGATAACTCACCATTAATTCGGATGGCGGATGATGAGGAGATCAATAGGTTGTTTACCCATGATATCCATTTCGGTGGGAAACCTCTTACTCGTAGGAGCTCTCGCAAGAATGGCCACGACACATTGTCGAAAGCCTTTTTAATATCTATTTTGAGCATTATCGCGGGGATTCTATTTACTTTGTAGGCGTGTACGTATTCTCTTGCTACAAGAAAAGAGTCCATCGTCGATCTTCCTTTAATGAAAGCCGATTGATTGATGTGTAGTAATTTGGGCATAATCGGTTGTAGTCTATTTGCCATGATCTTGGTTATTAACTTAATTGGTACATTGATTACGCTTATTGGTCGAAATTCCCCAATAGTTTCGGCTCCCATTATCTTTGGAATTAGTGTAATGTTTGCTTGATTTATCCTCCATAGGTCAAGTTTGTTGATTTGGAAATCTTTTATTAGTAGTAGGAATTCTTCCTTAATTTCGGGCCATAGCGTTTGGACAAATTCACCCGGTAGCCCATCCGGTCCCGAGGACTTTCTTTTTTTAAATTTTGTTAGCGTATTCTTAACTTATATTTCCGTGAAGTCCTCGATTTGAGATTGGAGTTCATTTGCGAGTGTTGATTGGCCGAATAGGGTGTTCAGCTCGGCCTCCAATCTCGGCGAGGTTGCACCGAAAGAGTTTTTGAAGTGTTCATAGAACGTGTTCAAAATGAGTATCGGTTCTTTTATTTGTATTCCTTGCTCCGTTATGGAGGCGATGAAATTCCTATTTCTTCTCGATGTTGCCATCGCATGAAAATACGCGTTGTTGTGATCTCCAAACTTTATCCATTTTGTCGAGCACCTTTGTTGCCACTTTATTTCCGATTGGATCGCCATATCTTGGGCTTTTGTTTTAAGATCAATTCTTAATTTTATTTCGGAATTGGATAGGTTCCTGCCCTCCTCAATTTGGTCCAACATTTGGATACCTATTTTGCATGTTTTCAAATTTTCATCGTAATTTGCGATATTTGTTTTAGCCCATTCGGTTATTGCCTTGGATGCTTTTGTTAGACTAACTATGAATCTCTTAGCCGAGTTGCTGTTTTTTGGTAGTTTGTCATACAGTTGGTTTGTACTTTGTATTAAATCTAAAAAACAATCGTATTTTGGTCAATACTAATATGTCAATACTAATATATGCAGTAATATAGTATGGAAATGTATCAGTAGTAGGACATCAATGGTTAGTTATTAAGTAGTGCCTAGTATTTGTAATCAATTTTGTAATGACTATTTAAGGTCATTTTATGATATTCATCACATCAAGTTTAGTTCAATATAATTTTTTCATTTTTAATGTGATTATACAATTATGTTATTAAACACATTGTAGTAATATTATATAGTATTTTTATTTTTAGTAATATATCTTTCGGATCATATTAGTTTTCTAAAATTGAGTTTCCGGATCATTCGGGGTTCTAGTCAAGTCGATCTCCGACCAATTTGATTTCAAGTCAATTCGGATTTCGGATCGTTTGGTTTCAGTTCGATTTCAGTTTCGATTCGATTTTGGATTCGGGTCATTAGGTTTCGGTTCGATTTCAGATTCAGATCATTCGATTTCGGTTTCGATTTGATTTCGAATTCGGATCATTCGGTTTCGATTCAATTTCAGATTCAGGTCATTCGATTTCGGCTTAGGGTCATTGACTTTTCAACATTTCCGGTTCGGATCGTATTCGGGTTTGAACGGGTCTAGTCATATTTTGTTAGCTCTTGTTATAGGTTATGTTGCGTGGATACTTAAAAAAATCGACCGTATATGTATTGTCGTATTCGTATCGTATTCTAAATTTATACAAAACGTTGTATAACCGTATCTAATATGTATCGGATACGCTACTCGCAGTCGTATTGGCGTAACACATGTTTAGGTGATAATAGAGGATATGTATTTCCCTATTTCTATGACAAACTAGAGGACCCTTTTAACCACATGAAATGCACCAATAGCATTAACCCTCGGTAGGGTTGAAATAAATGCACCCAAATGGAACCCTAGCCCCACTCAACCGCCCCAATCCCAACCAAACGAGCCCAATATTCACTCGCTATTTTAACTCAGACCCATCAACCCGTTTAGTTCATACCCTATAAAATCTCTCCATGTGTGGCCTTAAATTCCATCACCAACACTTTAATCTCACCCATTTCATTTTTACCAAAAATGGTTTCTTCTTCGAGTGTGTTCAAGTGTTGGCTTCTCTTGCTAGCTTTGAGCTCAACATTGTTGGGTTCAGTCAGGTCTGATCCACAAGTGCCGTGCTACTTCATTTTTGGCGACTCGCTCGTCGATAATGGCAATAATAATAACATGGCTTCTTTGGCGAGGGCGAATTATCCGCCTTACGGAATCGATTTCCCCGGTGGTCCTTCGGGAAGATTCACCAATGGCCAGACCACTGTAGATGTCATTGGTAAGTACAAATGAAGCCTAATAATATATTTGTTAGTTAGTTTAGTTTAGTTTGTTGAATTTGATATGTATAAAGCCCAGTTAGTTGTTACTCGTTAATACTTAGCTACTACTAGGTCATTTTCATTACCAACATTTTAGTTAGTCGATTTGTTGTTGAATTTGAAAACATACCCTTGTTAGTCACTTTCATTAACTTTTTGGGCCTTAATTTAGCAACCAACCTTATAAAAATGTATTAATTAGTTGAAAATTGATGTTTTGTGATAAAGATGGAGTGTACTAGGGTTGACAAATGCCCACTAATTAAACACATGGGGTTTTCAAATTTCAACTATTGCCTCATTGTACCCAAAAAAACGACATTACTATAATTTGAAAAGTATACATGTATAAACTACATACTTGGTTCCTTTTTTATATAAAAATATTATGTTTATTGTATTGTGTGAATAGCTAAGCATCTAGGATTTGCTGACTACATACCACCATATGCAAATGCAAATGGTGATAAACTTCTCACTGGAGTCAACTTCGCCTCGGCCGCAGCCGGAATAAGAGAAGAAACGGGTCAACAACTCGTATGTCTTCATGTCATAATGCTAAGTAAAAGAAGGATACATTTATATACTAAATATCCTACATTTCTCTCGCTTTTAGGGACCGAGGATTCCATTCGGAGGTCAAATACAAAACTACCAAACGGCGGTTCAACAAATGGTTAGCATTTTGGGAGACGAGGATTCGGCTGCGGATTATCTTAGCAAATGTATTTTCTCCGTCGGAATGGGATCTAACGATTATCTCAATAACTATTTCATGCCCGCTTTTTACAATACCGGCCAGCGTTACACTCCCGAACAATATGCCGATGATCTCATTCAACGGTACTCGAATTTCGCGAGGGTAAGTTACTTTTGTTGCTCACTATAATATGTTGGTATTGAATTTAATGTGTGAATATAACATTTTGTAGACACTTTACGACTATGGAGCGAGAAAGGTGGCGATGATAGGAATTGGACAAGTTGGATGCAGTCCAAACGAACTGGCTCAGAGGAGCCAAGATGGAGTTACATGTGTTGAGAACATAAATTCTGCGATTCAAATATTTAACAACAAGTTAATACAAGTCGTAGATCAATTCAATAATTTGCCAGACGCCCATGCTACTTACATAAATGCATACAATATTTTTCAAGATATCTTGAGGGCCCCTCAAGCTGTGGGTAGGTTATCTTCCTCTTTATTTTCCTTTACTTCACTGTCTGGGTTTTAATTTTCGGTTCAAATTCGACAAAGTACCATAACAGTAATAAATTCAATCCATGAGCCAAATAAACTAAGCATGCAAATCCTTGCATTAATTATGCAGGGCCTTAATCATTATATGCAAGTTTTTTTAGTAAAATGTTACAAATCCATCATCCATGGAAATCGCCTAGCAATAAAAAGGTTTTGCAAAAATAACATTCTCATACTGAAATTTGTCAAAACAGTGTTTGGGGTTTCAAAAACTTTACTTTCCTTTAAGGACATGTTGCTTATGATGTACCCTAGTACTCCCTCTCCCTAGAATCTTTATTACGTGAATATCGGTAACACTTTAAAAATTAACACATCTTAATGACTTCGAAGGATATTTTGAATTATCAAAGATACTTCATTATTTGAAAAATTAATCAAAAATTACCTTTTTAATCGATTATTCTGCAGAAGTTCCGAAATAATTTAATTTTCTGTCTGTGTGTTGAAATTAGGGTTAACCGTAATAAATAGAGGGTGTTGTGGAGTTGGAAGAAACAATGGACAATACACATGTCTCCCTTATCAAGTCCCTTGCCAAAACCGAGCTCAATATCTCTTTTGGGACGCTTTTCATCCTTCTGAAGCCGCCAATATTATCATTGGTAGAAGATCTTATCAAGCTCAGTCCCCTCAAGATTCATATCCCATGGATATTCAAACTCTTGCTCGAGTTTAAATATATGGGCTTCTTTATTTAGACACCAACTTATAATTCTTTTCAATAGGTATATGATTATGATTATGATATGAGATATTTGTCTATGTTTCTCAATTGTTGAATATATTGTATTGTACTATGTATTTTTGTTTCATGATTTATGATCAAGATTTTAAGTATTGAGTAAGCATTTTTGTTTTTTTATTCATCATATATTTTGTGATTTTCTGTGAGATATTAGCGAATTACTTGAAGTTAATAGTAGAACTAAAGTTGTGGCAAAAATCAAACTAAAAATATCATAAATGGATTCTCGAATGAATTTATCGAAAAGCTTAATTAGCTCTATAATACATGCAAGGGATTAGTTTGATTCGTTTTCTTCCACAATTGATTTTACAAACTTGTAAATTAGCTTGCATTTTTCGCTTCCCTTTCTGCCTGCATCACATAAGAATGTAGTTAAAATTTTCAATCTTTGAATAACGCCTGCAATTTTACTTTTCAAGATGTATATTAGCGAAAGAAGTAAAAAAAATGTCAAATTATTACCGCTTGAACGACTCTTTCGAAAGCTTCGGATCCGTAAGTCTCGATATACCGCTCCACAGCCTTTCTAGCATCGAGACTCATCATTTGCATTACACGTCTCTGCCTTTCCGTGTAATTCAAATTCACATAATTGCCAATTTTAACATATTTTCTAACATGATTTTCGTATATATATGCCGCTCCGTTAAAAATCGGTAGAACCAACCAGCAACAAAAGAGAAGCTTCATGTACGGCCATAGAGGAAACCTGTCGCGGAAAGAAGAGAACATTCAAGTGTTTGTTTAATTGATTAAATGATCTTTTGCAATTTTTAACAAAAATATTCTGCGAACCTAATTAAGTTCTTATAAAAAAATTATAACACAAATCATATTAACTTACCATTGAATAACATTCCAGAATGTAAGTTCGAAAAGAGTGAGGAACGAATAAATGACCCAATACGTGAGCCATTGTTGGTCATCGAGGGACGAAGGGCTCTCTATTGCTCGCATCGATGCGTATCTTCAAGAGAGAGAGAAATTACCAAGATCAGTAATTTGCGTCCAATATCATAATTAAAATATATTTCTTTATTTTCAAAAAATGTTGCTTACAGAGGATAGACGAGCATCATACCAGGTCTAATCACCAGCATGCAATTAATTCATTTTCATGAAAAAAATTGAAATGTTAGCTTAAACTAAAAACGCCAATAAAGAATTTATAAAAGCATGAAAATTAATTTAGCGTACTTACCCAACAAGAGCATGAAGATTTTTCACCAATGTTACTAGAAAACCCATCTTGTGTAGAAATATGATAATTTAAGTTTCTTCAAATTTTGGCTGAAAAATATAATGAGATTTGCAGCAAAAAAACAGAGAAATGTTGTATTTATCTAATTTCAAGTTTGAATTTCAGTATTAAAGGAGGCAAAAAAGGGGAAGTGGAACAATGAAGGAAAGAATTGTTTGTAGAAGTATTACTAAAGCCTGCTTTTCTTTACCTTTGGACCAAGAAAAGAGGGAATAAAATCAAGGTTGTAGAAAAAGGAGAAATTATTTTTGAGAGGAGTTTCGAAATGATTCATGTCCTACAAACGGCTTTTATGAGTTTTAATGCCTTTGAAACTGTTAACATGGGATTTTATTTTCTTCACTATTTATATTTATGCATTGAATTCGATTGGACTCGAGATTAATTACTAGATTGTAACAATTCTTTTCCAAGAATTAGAATCTCACTAGATATTTGACATTTTTCATAAATTTGAATTCTAATAAACATTCTAATTCTAATTCTTAGTATTTGGTGTGAAATTAATTCATCACAATTTATTTTTAAAAAAAACTAATACGCGTTTGCATTCGCTCGTACCTGAATAAAACTACATTATATCAATAAAGTACATATAATTCACTCACATACACATAAAAGGAAAGTTCACATTGAAATCACTTCGTCTCAACGGGAACGACATCAATTGCGAATCCTTTCCCGTGTTGCTTCCAATAATCCGCATTTGGATTAATCCATTCCGGTTCCTTCATCTCCATGCATCTTTCTTTCGCAGACCCAAGGGACCCCCCATATTTCATCTCCCGCCTTTCGATCAATCCAGGATCTACACGTGTCATGTCAGATGCTTGAGGTGACATCATCAGGGCCGGTGCACCGAGCGGGACACGGTCACCACGATCCACTTGCCACGTGCACCAAAATTTCCCATATGTTTTGATCAGTGACTCGTGCTCTGGATCTTGTAACGGTTCAGGCACACGAGGTTCGGTTAACAAGCCGGTTTTAATTTCGTACGCATGAGAATGCCATAATTTCTGTTCCTCTGGGGTTAGGGTTTCGAATATTTTATCCGATACGATGTACTCAATCCCTGATTAATAAAATTTTGAACCGTTTAACTTTAATCGTAATATAAATTCGAAATTTGAAAAGCAAAACAATATCATACGCACCGATAAGGCGGGCTGATGGCTTATCAGAATCGTAAACAGCACATTGGAGGAAATCCTGATTTACCCGTTTTGCGAAAAGATGGGCCTCGATCTGACGGCTCAGATCGTGCGCGTACATAGCGTACGTGCACATGTGCAGATTCATCTGATGCACCGGTTTCGCCGACTGCAATAACCGCGATCCGGTACCGAGTAGTTTCGAGCCCATGGTCAATGGCTGACCTGGCAGTGTGGAGCCCACTGGTCTGAGCATTGGAGTGGGCCCTGGATTCTCATCACTCGACGCCATTCTTTTCTTTCTTTTCTTTGTGTCGATGCTTGTTTTGCTTGTTTCTTCTTTTTCTTTGTATATATTTTTTTTTGTGATTTTTGATTGTTCGTTTGGAATTTGTATTTACGAGATAAGAAAAAATTGCACATGTGCAGTTTTACACGTGGTAGCATGCATGTTGGAAATGTGTTGCTGCCTGAACAGTAGAGTTCCATATAAGAAATTATTTAATAATTGATTTAAGGACTCAAGGAGTATCAAAGAATGTAAAAAGTCTCATTTTTCAGCTATAAAAGAAAATTTTGGGCCTTTGGACCCTTAATTTTTGTTAAACGGATCAAAATATGGATCGTAATGCAAACCCACAGCTGAAATGAGTGGTGGGCCTCTCGATTCTTTAATCAAAACCCTAATTTCCTTGCCAAAAAATGGGAAGCTTAATCTGTGAAGCCTTTTGTGTCCAATTGTAGTACCCTCTATTACCAACACACCATCAATAATCACTTCGTATCGTTTTATCCTTTGTCCCATTTGAATTGCCTCTCGAATCCTTATCACATTAATGGGTTTGATCAAGCTAAACCCATTAAGTTGGATCCAATAGCCTTGATCTCCATCTTTTTGTTCTGGACACCAATATGTTTGATCATCTCCATCTACTACATTACGTGCGGCGAAACTCCCGTTTGTACTGCCTCTCTGGCTACTAGATTTGATTTCGCTTCCTTTGGCCAAGTCGATCGAATAAATCGTCTGAATTGCAGAATTGAATTCTTTCAGTCGAGAGACGTCTTGCTCGGATATAAGACCGGTGGAATTTGGTGGCACGTTTAATAAAAGAACGCAATTTCGTCCAACTGAATTGTAGTAAATCTCAATTAGGTTTTTTAGCGATCTGGGTGCCTCGTTCTTGTGCCAAAACCAACCGGGCCGGATTGAGACGTCGCACTCTGGTGGAATCCAGTCCGGCCCATCCGGATCGCCTTCGTTCAGGTACCTAAACTCAATAATTATCAAATTTATTTTATTCTTTTCAAAGTAAATTCTTTCAAACTAACTCATCTAGTATTTACAACAATGAATTATTTTGAATGATCAAATGAATAGTCGAGATTATTTTTTCTTACCCAAGGGTGTAATGGCCGGAATGCACTCGAGTAAAGTTTATGGTGGACCAACAAGTCGATCCGGCTGAACCGGCCTCATCTCCAACCCATCGAATGTCTGGACCAGAATCTGAGAAAATGTTTATCGATGGTTGTAATTGTTTCACCGTCTCGAACCATTCTTTAAAATGGTACGTCATGTCGGCCGCATTCTTGCCCTTCGCTCCATCAAACCATATTTCCTCTATGCTTCCATATCTAAACCAAAAAGAAATTATCTTTCAATTTTTTCATCAAAATTATTGAATATTTTTATCGAAAGCGACTGACCTAGATAGCAACTCTTTCAATTGGCCAAGGTAGTACTCGTTGTATGCCACCTCATGGCCATACACGCTCTCATGCCGGTCCCATGGTGACAAATAAATACCTACATCGACGTCACGTTTTCTTGCTGAATCTACAAGTTCCTTCACCACATCACCTCTCCCTTCTCGCCACAAACTTCCTTTAACCGAATGATCCGTGTGTTTCGATGGCCATAAACAAAACCCATCATGGTGTTTCGCAGTTAATATGACAAGCGAAACGTTCGTATCGATTGCGGTTTGGATCCATTGGTCCGTGTCTAGACCAACCGGGTTGAAGATTGATGGGTCCTCTTGCCCGGTTCCCCATTCCGAGTCGTTGAATGTGTTCACGCCGAAATGGAAGAACATTATGATTTCACGACGTTGCCATTTCAGTTGTGAGTAGGAAGGGATTGGAAGAACCGGAAGAGGCGGAGTTGTGAACTCCGATTTGGATATCTGGATTTGGAAGAGAAGAAATATGAAGCAAATTTTGAGTATGTTTTTCATGGTTAAATTATGTTTTTGGTTGTGTTTTGGTTATTTGAACTGGAAAAAGTTATGAAGCTATATATCTCTTAGTTGACTTTGGTGATGCTTTCAAGTAAAAGCACGTAATGGTTTCGTGCAACTTGGCATGATCGACCCGTTATACTATTAAATCCAGGCCGTCCACTATATGGATGGCATGTTCGAGTATCTGAATTGTTGGGAGTAAATCATATGCAAGTCAAAGAAAACCATCCATTTTAGTAAATCAATTAGGGGAAATTTCACATGTGTCCTTCCAAAAACGTTAAATATCAAATATGTCCCTCCAAAAAGATTAATATCATATTTATCCTTCCATAACTTTATGTGCTATCAAATTTATCCATTCGTTAGTTTCTCCATTAAATTTAACGTCTCTGATGTGAAATTACCAATGTACCCTCTTTCTCCTCTACCTTCCTCCCATGTTTGTGTTTTCTGTTCTATCCTCTTACTTGAACAACAGAGCTTCAATCCTCTTCTTACATTATTTCATGGGTTCTTATCAATGAAATGTTTCATTATAATATTTTTCTTAATATTTTCTCTTCGTGACTTCAGTTAGTGCATAAACAATTACCCTCTCCATTAGAAAACTATTTGGAGAACTCTGTTTTTGAGTTCTTGTACCATTAATTTTTTTTGTTTAGTTTTGTACACCTAAATCTTTGCAAAGAATAGTTTTTGTTATTTTTAAAAGAGCACTGATCGCATCAATTATCTTGAATCTTATTAATAATATATTTTTTCAACACAAGACCAAAAATCAACTATTTACGATGGTAGTTTACATAGTTTACGGTTGTTTAGCTATCTCTAAATCAACAATAGCTAACATTAGGATTGCTAAATTTTCTGATTAAGTAATGGGGAGATGATTAAAATGTAATTAGGAAAAAAAACATAGTAGGAGAATATGTTGATAAATCATGTGTCTGTGGAACAAGAGATGATTAAAATCAACTATTTATAAAGGGTATTGATCGGTGACGTGATTGGTGTTTTTGAGTGTCTTAATGTGTGAAGAGAGTTCAACATAAAAAAATATTCTCTTAAATGACCAAATTCATGGTAATGACCAGCATCATTACCGAGCTCTACTTATATCATCAGCTATTCATGTTTTTGACTTTTGAGTGTCTTAATGTGTCTTAATATTATCTTTGTACATTATTCCTCGTCAGGCTCTACTCATATCATCATTGCAGACAACACCATCACTGGGTCCCAGTGAATTAGTGAAGCGACCTCGCTTGATCTAGCCGGAGAGACGACAGTGCTTCTTGCAAGAGATAGGGCATGTGCCTTGACTTTCTTTTTCTTCTTATTTTTCTTCGTGGGTTTCGAAGCCTGTATCCGTCAACTGTTGTGGATGGTAAATCCATTCAGAACGAATGGGGGAGGAGAGTGGGTATCAATGTCTGTTGTATGTGCCAGAAAAAAGAAGGACGAAAGTTAGGGTATTTTTGTCTAATATAATTTTGTTAATGTATTTACTCATAATTCTTAGAACACAACCATCGTTAATTTGACAGACCTAACGCTCATGTTCACGGTTTGGATATATTTGATGGGAATTCAACTTTGAGAGGTTAAATATGATATTATCGTTTTTTAAGGGACATATTTGATATTTAACGTTTTTGGAAGGACATGTGTGAAATTACCCCAATCAATTAAAGAGAACTCGTGATATGTATTATATGATAATTTATGGGAAATTTTTTAATCATATACAGATATACAGGTTGCAAAATTTATTTACATCAAAATACTACAACTTTCTAAATTATTTTTAGAGGCCATTTCCCCCACAACATCCTCTGTATTCTTAATTAATAATTAATTAGCATGATAATTAACCAACTAACATTCCATTAACAATTAATTAATATATAATTAAAATGTATATATATTAACAATTATTAATTAATATCAAGTAATTGTTAACTATATTTTTTTTTGTTAATGATCATGTTAATTAATCATCAATTAATGATTAATTGATGATACAAAGGTTATGACGGGGAAATGAGCGGTATGACATAATTATCCTTATTTTTACTATTGACGTATTCGGACTTCTCTCCTCTCCTCTCCACCTTTGGTTGGCTTCTCCATATTGTACCAAAACATCTTTTATGTATTATTTAACATAATTAAATAAATTAACATCTGACATAATTAACTTATAAATTATATTGATTTATTGTGTGTGTTAATTTTATGACAAATATTAATTAATTATTTATAATTTATTTATTATATATTGGTTGAGTGTAAAGCACAAAAAATCATATGTTGTAAGATGTTGTAGGTTCAATTTTCATAGACCTTAACGAAGGAAGGACTTATGAGTCTTCTTCGTTTATTATAAAAAAAAAATTTTAATTAAAATGTTGATTGTAATATAGGAGATGTTTTGGTACATTCTCGTGACAAGGTAAACAAATTCTGAAATTCAATATTATTTCGTTTAATGTAAACACATTTTCCAATATTATTTTCGGCTAATCGTAAGAGATGTTTGCCATACCCGATGTTGATACGATATGATCGGATTTATAAAATATTCATGTTTAACTTGTCATAAAACCAAATATAATTTGTATAGTCACATCTATAGTGTATGCAATATTTGTTATAAAATTAACGTGTAAAACAATTAACACACAACGGTTAATTAATATAATTTATAAGTTAATCATGTCACATATTAATTAATTTAATTATGTTAAGTAGTATATAGAAGTTGTTTTGGTGCAATATGTCGTGAATACAAATAATTTTAGAAATTGTATTTTTTTGTTAATAAATATTGTAACATGTGTATGATTCAAAAAATTCCTAATTTATGAGTAAATTAATCAGTCATGCAAAAGACTGGTCTAATTTTATATTAACAAGCACATATCTTACATATATTATGATACATACAAGTATTTCAAACAATGCAACCATAAAATAATGTAGAATTCAACAATTTGAAATTTTTTACATGTAAGTTTTAAAGGGTAAATAAGGTATTTTTATTTTTCAAATGATGAATATGATGTTTTGGAATTAGTTTAGAACAGTAAATAAATGAGAGGGTAATGATATTGACAGAAAGTAATATTACTCTGCAAACAAAAAATTTAAACTTAAATTGATAATTTTATTTTTAATTCATGTCAAATTTGAATAAAATTTTTTGTATTTAATATTTATTTTTCTTTGTCAATATCACTGTCCTAAATGAAATCACACAACTATTAAATAAATAATTATAAATGAATGAAAAATGTTTTTGTGAATAATAAAACTTTACATTTAGCGAAGTTTGAATTGAATCACACAACAATTAAATCCATTAGTTTTTTGTGCTCGGTTCAATTCGGAATTTATATCTTTACCGAAGTTTATCATGTCCTTTATATCTTGATCTTGATCCTTTTCTTTCTTTACCCTCGTTTAAACAACCAAGTAATTATTTCATAATACAATCAAAATGGTCAAAAACTTAAATAACAAATTTTTCCAAAATTTGCAAAACTATCGAACTGTTATTTGTAATTGAAGAGCCATCAGGATGGTATTTATTCATGAGATTCGTTTCATAGCAGCTTTGCTCAAAACCCTTGCGCAATATTCCACATCATTTGGCCCAAAATCAAACTTTCAAAGAGTAAATTCGAGAAAAAGAAAAAGAAATCAAAATCGCTGTACTGGTAAATTTGCAAAAATCTCAGAAAAAACAGACAGATCGAAGGAAGAAGAGCTCAAATATCAAGCAAATCAGAAATCAAACCAGTAAAATGTTTGATTTAGACAAAATTTCATCAGAATTTTAGGAAATCAAACTGAAACCTAGCGGCTAAAAAGAGTGAAAAGACGAGATGAAGATTGCTGGAATAGAAGCTTTATAATTATAATTAGATTATCCGAGAATTCAAATTCGAATTCTAATATAATCCCGGATTTGTTCGACTTATAAATACTGGGCCTGCAGGCCTGCTTTAATAATACCCGGGAATCGAGTTCCGGATTCTCGGAGTATCCGTTTATTTTGATGAAAGGGTTCTTTTTGCTTTTCATACAATGTTAGGGTTCTTTGTGAAAAAAATACTCGCTAATGGCGTTCACTCTCCTTCTCCCACTCTCTACCCTCGCTCCAAAAACGCTCTCACTTCGTCCCTCTCTCTCCATTCGACTCCGGCCGTTCTCTCTCTCCCTTCCAAAACGATCTCTATCATTGAATGCTTCCCCTCTTTCTGGCCTGCCGGAACTGGAGACGATCCTTACCGATCTAATCCAAGCCTCCCCTCCGACATGGAAATCGGCTCTGGCTAGCAATCTCCTGATATTCGTTCTCGGATCTCCAATCCTCGCAACTGGACTCTCAATTTCCGGCATTGCAGCCGCTTTTATCCTCGGAACGCTGACATGGCGTGCTTTCGGCGCAACCGGATTCGTTCTAGTAGCTGCCTATTTCGTCCTGGTCAGTTCAATTAAATCAAATCCTCTCGTTTAATTCTCACCATTAATGGGAAGATACAACAGGGAACAGCAGTTACGAAGGTGAAAATAGCGCAAAAAGAAGCCATGGGCATAGCTGAAAAACGAAGAGGAAGAAGAGGACCAGGTAGTGTGATCGGATCCAGTGCGGCGGGTTTGGTGTGTGCTTTCCTGTCACTCTCTTCATTTGGAGGAGCGAGTTTCTCTCCATTATGGAAATTAGGGTTTGTTGCGAGCTTTTGTACCAAATTGAGCGACACTGCTTCGAGCGAAATTGGCAAGGCCTATGGCAATACTACGTGAGCTTTATTCGTACCAATTTTCATTTACATTCATTAGTTATGAAATTGTAATAATATATAGATTTATTAATTTTTAGAGCAGGTATTTAGTGACGAATTTTAAAGTGGTACCGAGAGGTACCGAAGGCGCAGTGAGCGTCGAAGGAACCATGGCTGGTTTATTTGCTTCGATTGTTCTTACTACTATTGCTTATTTTCTAAATCAGGTAATTTAATTTTTATTACTACTCAGATTCAATGAATTGCTTGAAATATTTATTTTTATTCGAAAACATTATTTCGTTCTGTTTGAACAGGTCAATTTGAAACAAGCGGTGATTTGTGTGATTGCATCTCAAATAGCGAATTTTGGGGAGAGCTTAATCGGTGCTTCTTTACAAGATAAAAAAGGATATCAATGGGTAATATTTTTGTTTATTTTTTGAAAAAATTGAAGGGAGTTTTACTTTTAATTGCTTCCAAGGCATAAAATTATACCATGTCCAAAATATTTACAAAAAGGCCATAAGAGAACTTGAAATGCTAAACCCTAAGAAAAGCCCATATTTGTAAATGCTTGATTGGATTATTCCAAATTGAAAAAACAAAAATGTATTAAATCTTTTTGAGATAATTTATCAATTATACCCCTGAAGTCCTCTTTTGTTGGTTTATTTTTTAAATGATCAATTTTTGGTGTATGAATTATGCCACTGTTTCCAAACTAATGCTTAAATTTGGAAAATATGAATTTGTTTGAATTTTAACCATGATTAACATTATTTGAACATACTGATTTATAAAATTATCAAATTCGAACAATTATGTGAAGTTAATCAATTTCGTCAAAAAGATACTTAAACTCTGTTTTTCTATTGATTAATGTAGATGAACAATGATGTGGTGAATGTAATAAACATCACGATTGGCAGTACTTTGGCAATTTTGATGCAACAAATTCTTCAATTTTGAAATATTAAATTTCAAAATTTAGTTTTCTATTACGCAGCTTCACTTTCAAAATTATCTGTTTGATACATACATTTTATTTATGTTATTGTGATTATTTAATTATTTAGATGAAAATTTTGGAATACTGAAAGTTGAAGGGGTTTATATGTAAAATTCATTTGCTAGCCTACAGTAATTAAATTGGTGCATGGGCATGGCCCATGCACTTCGGAAATGCAATCTGCTTTTATTAAAGACAATTTGTTCATTAAAAATATAATTCTTGGAAATTTAAAGCCTTTTAAATGGACTAGGAAAATAATCCGCGCTTCGCAGCGGATTTTTATCATGTAATAATTTGTAATTTTCATTTATTTGTTGTTTATTTTCTTGGTGATCAAAACAAAAACAACATAATCAAAGAATATTGATGTAAATAAAAGTAAAACAAAATAAAGGATGAGAACACATATTTAATTGATAAAATAACTAACATATATTATTTAACATGCTTACAAACCAACGTATCACAACAAAACACAAAACAATCCAAATTGTATCTACTAAATTGAATTTATAATTAAATCTCAGAACAAATATTCAAGACTACCCCCAAAACTTCAAAATTTCACATATGCCCCTCGGAAACGAGAAATATCATAAATAACCCTACTAAGGAAGTACATATTCTGTATAGCTCTACAAAACTTTAAGACATCACATATGTCCCTTTCAAAATGACAAATATCATGAATACCTAGAATGATATGTATACCACTGCAAAACATAATACATATCAATGCATGCCCTACAAAGTACATACTTCCAACAAAGATCATAAAGTAAGTTTACGAAATGTGCTTTATATATTTGAATTGGACCTCAGCTTGATGTACTTGGATTTGAATTGGAGCTCAACTCGAACATAATGCATATGACTTGGTTTTTTGGAGATTCGTCCAGAAACTTTTGCGGGTTCATTTTTCTTAGTGATTAGTCGCGTTCGAGGAGTTCGTTATTATTTTCCCCTTTTCGAACCACTTTGTAAATGTCGCACACTCCCAATTATGCACCCAATTGATAGGTATTCTTTCGCGTCCATTTCAATCATCCGAACTATACAAATTTTCATCATTTTAATATACTACAATTTGAATCAATTTAAGTTTGATTTGAGGTATATGAAAAAAACCTAATAAGATATATGAATCAATCTAAAAAGTAAATCAAACTCGAATTAAACTCATATTTTCTGTAGGATTCAATCAGAACTCGATCCTCGAAAAAATGTTTGATAGTAACTCGATCCTCCCATTTCAATCACCTTCATTTCTCCCGCGTTTGAGTAACTCGAATTTATAAATAGATGACCTTTCATTTGATATTCATAAGGACGTGAGGTTTGTAGCATGCTTTCGATCCAAGCCATGGTGATTGGCACAAAAGATGGGCTCGAGGGGATGCGAGATCCCTCACGAGAACCATTTCCTTATCCTCGAATCCAAACCAAATCAACGACGTAAACCAAGAGGACGTACGCTACCCCGTCTTTCTACATAAAATATGAAACTATTTTAATGACCTTATAATATCTGAAATTATCATATATATACAATTACAAAATGTAATATTGAAACTAAATCAATACCTTTCACACACAAAGAAGAAATCAATTTTCATAACAGTGCAAGTCCTAACTGTCGAAAAACAATACTCTGTTGACTTACATAAAAATTTCAGATAAGTAGTAAAGTGAAAACAAAGAAGAAATAAAAGAGAAAAGAAGAACTTACACAAAAGATTCTCTCAAATTCATCGCAGATAAACACCAAAAAAGAACGACACTGTAAATATAACAAAGGAATTTACTCAAAAAAAAAAAAATATAACGAACGAACAAACAAAAGAAATGAAATTATTTACCTGAAATTGGGCCAATTGTTGGGATAAACACACGAATAAGGAACTATTCGATGAACAATTTCGTAAATTGATACACTCTTCTAATTCTGGCCTTCTCTATAATTATATTGTTTTAATTTGAGAATTACCAATCGAAATAAGTAAAATAGTTCGAAGAAACACCATTTCTAAGTAAATGGTGCCGTACCTCTTCCAAGAGCAATTCGTCTGTATTTTCGTTTAAAAATAATCTTCTTGATGGAGCCATGCGTATCTTTTTTTCTTGGGAACATTTTCTTAACCTAATATAGAAATAAAATATTTAAATGTAAGACAAGTAATATTATGATTAATATATCTTTTTTGTTAATTTGTACCAACCGAAGTGATATTATGGATTAATATTATGGATATAGGGTACTGCGGCACAAGGAGAAGGTTATTTTCCGGTTCTCTTCGCCATTGGCAGAGTGAGCTTTCACCGTTGGCAATTCATCGAACAATTGACATGCACCAAGTGAGGTGATTTAGAACAAATAAAAATCAGTTTAAGAAGAGAAGGAAAAACCCGTTTTGAAAACGATTGGTGAATGTGGCTCTCTCTGACGGATAACTTCGTCTCCCTATCCATTACCACACAGCAACATCATTGATTTTGCGAAAATGATGCCCCCACGGATAGCTTAATCTCCCAATCCATTACGAAGAGAGAGGCGGCAAACTTCACAGAAGCGAAGACGAGGCTCGGCGGCAAGCGAGGACAGACGGCACACCAGGCGATACGGTGGCTGCCTTACCATGGTTGCGGCCCTCTTTCTCCCTCTTGCTCCCTCGCTCCCTCTTGCTGTGTGCCCGCCTCTCTCCATCTTGCCTCTTTCTTTGTCGTGAAAATCTAATTTGCTCAGCCGTGGAGGTGTCCGTGGAAGCGTTAAGAAAAGGACAGAGGTGTGGTTCACGTTCTGGGTATGGGTTGCCATGTGGATCCGCATGAACTCTGAGAAGGTGTACGGTAGAAAGCATGGTTGCCCATGTATTATTTTTGACTATTTGTTCTATTTTTAACATTAGAATAATCGGATAGCAGTAAAAAAATCAAGCATACGGGATAGCAGTAAAAGATGGACGTGGCCTCTTGTGTGGGTGTAAATGTGGGGTAAATTTAATGGGAGGAGTTAATCTTATTTGTTTTATAAAAATATAAAATATCCATTAAATATGTTTGAAAATCATCTTAAGTTTTTGTATTCGTTTTTTTTTTTTTTTTCTCTAAAATATTAAAAAAATCAACAACCCGAAACGAGGCCGCGAATGTTATCATGTTGTATACCAAATTGACTGATAAAGTAAATATGATTCGTAACCTAAATTCGTATTGATTAGAGATCCGAATGATTCGAAATTCAAATTGATTCGCAACGAGAACTACCCATGACCCGATTCGAGTCAATCTCCCATTAGTTAAGTTAATTTTCTATGTAGCAATCAACCTCGTGTTCTTGTCGTTGGATTCTCTAGTCTTGCAAGAAGAGATATTATTGTATATACAATCAAATATGGATTTTACTTTTTAAATTCAAAATTCAAAATAATAGCAAAACGAAATTTATTTGACATGACTTCGCCAACTAATGCAGTTTACAAACTCTGTTTGGACTCACATGGGCATTCCAAAATATTTGACAATATGTAATGTAGTTCCTTCTCTTTCATGGTATGTGAAAATCAAGTGTGAAATGAAGAAGATAGAAATGGTAATTAAATTGAAACACTGCCCTCGTGTGTAATATACAAATGAAAAATTATACTCTTTCCCATCATTTGATCTCAAAATCATGATGAGCAAGCATAGCATCATTTTGTCATTCTTACAAATTTACATCCAGTTAATTAAGTTCAATTAATACATAAATAAAATGCAATTAAAAATTTATTTAATATAAATGAATTTTTAATTGAACTAATTGATGGTCCAATGAATCAATTTTTAATTAAAATAATCAAAGTAAAATTACAAAATTAATTGAGAAATATTTTGGGTTCAAATAAAAGTTCATATTGAATCGTGACGTCACGATACATCAAGATTAACGGGGGTGAAATCTGAGCGCATAATAAAAAGGACTATACAAATACACGCCATTCATTTCATAGTTGTAGATGGAAAATATTTATGAATTTTGACATTTATTTTACATGGAGGGTATTTTTGAAAAGTTATTGTTTCTTTTTGTATTTTGTACATAGCTAGCAACATAGGGTTAGTACATGCAATACTGTTTGGCTTGTTTGATGCATGTTTGATTAGATATTAACTTTACTATATGTATCTTATTGTGGGCCCACACCAACTCATTTATCTCATCAATTTCATGTACAGGTAATATATATGCAACCTAGTGTAGTGCCAAAATCCTTAAGGGTCCCGCCCGACCCGACTCGTCCGGGATTTTGACCCGCCCGACCCGTCCGTTTGGCAAACGGGTTGAAACCCGGCGGGTCAACGGGTACGGGTCCAAGGACGGGTTTCAACCAATGGTTACCATTAAATCCGTGTAAACCCGTCCGTTTGGCAAACCCGTCACTGTGCAACCCGACCCGCCCGCCGTCACTGTTCACAATTCACTGTTCACTATGCACTATTCACTGTTCACTATTTAATTATAAAAATTCCATATACTTCTATAATCCAAGCAAACACTAAAATGCAACCTGAATTCATAAATAATTAAAAATGAAAAGTTGGCATTTCCTGGCTTCCATGATCTCCCATTTTGATCTCTCTCTCTCTCTAGTCTGTCAGATTCCTTTATCCCTAAACTTTCCTTCCACGACCCAACGGTTGCAAATTTTGAATTTGGTTCCCCCCAATCACTGTGTAACGCTCCAAAACACTGTATAACGCTCCAATTTTTACCCCTATAAAATCCCCCAACCTCCAATTCATTAATTCACACAACCAACTATCAATCTCTCATATTCTCTACACTCAAACTCTCATATTCTTATTTTAAAGCTCTAAATATTTTTTATATTTTATTTAAATTCGTTTATCCAAAAAAAATAGTTATATTAGTTATTTAGTTATATTTAATTGTTGGAGGTATCCTAAAAAAATCTCAAAAATTCGACATCGCTTGGAAAAATTTGAGGTATGAAGGTCCAATCTTATTATTTATTTTTCTTAATATAATTTTATTTTTGGATTTTTATAGATTTTTTTTATTCGGATTTTTATTTATTAGGAGAGAAATAGTTATATGCTTACATTTTGTAATTAAAAAATGTTAACTAAAATTGTTTGTATAACTTTTTTGGAATAATATTTTTTGTAGTGAAAAATGGCATCTCCATCTAACAACAACCCTCAAAACACGTTTGATTCAAACAACGAAGAATTTGGACGACGATTAAGCGATGCTATTTTCGGTGATACAAGCAATTATCCACAAAATCCCAATTATCCTACACCTACTTATCCCAATTTTCCTCCCCCTAATTATCCACAAAATCCCAATTTTCCTCCCCCTAATTATCCACAAAATCCCAATTTCCCTCCTCAAAATTATCCACATAATCCCAATTTCCTTCCTTCATATTTTCAACCATCACCACAATTTGCACAAGACCTTAATGTTTATCCTCAATCATCTCCGCATAACTATTCAAGTGGAACGGGTGGTTCTAGCACAACCGTTCATGCCACCACTTCCGAGGACGTCGAAATTCAAGTAGAAACGGAGGTCGACCCGGCGGTGCCGACGGCTTCTAAGAAAAGAAAGAAAGCAAAATACACCAAGCCATTTTGGCGTTTCTTCGAGATGACACTCGATGATGAAGGAAATTGTGTAAGCGCAAGGTGTAAGGTACGCAATTGTAAAGCCGAATATTTGTATACTAGCGCAAATGGTACCAACTCATTTAGTAGACATGCCGACAAACATATTAAGGCCAAAGAAGAACCACAAGAACATGCGGACCGTAGTCATGTACAAACCATAATTAATGTTGATGGTACAAGAACTCACCAAAAATATGATGAAAAAAAAATGTTGAGTGAGTTCGCCCGGTATATTACCAAAAAAGAACAACCAATTAGAATGGCCGGTTGTACGAGTTTTGCCCGTTTAGTGATTAGGGGTATTGGTCAACCATTGTACAAAAGGATCCACTATAGAAAAATGACCAAGACAATTTGTTGAGGGTAAAAATGACCAAAGAACCGTTTAGTGCATTGCAACCATGTCTATTTGTCGTGTTTTGACTCACTCAATATGTAAAGACACCTTGTCAATTCTATTATTTTATCCTCGAATTTTTTCTTACTATAGAAAAGTATTGCATTTATTTGGATAAGAAACAAACAACACATTAGCACCATAAAATCATTTTATTAAATTTAAAAACTTTATAATAATATTAGTGTACCAGTCCAAAACTCGAAACGTACCGTACCGGCAGTATAACCCTAACCTCTCTTCTTTTTTACTCTCCTTGACTCAGACCATTCATTTGTCTCCTAAAAGCAAATCAAGACCCCACATTTCCCCTCAATCACATCACTCTCTCTCTCTCTCTCTCCATCACTCTTTCTCCATCTCTTCATCACTCGAGCTTTTATTCTCCTTCTTCAGGCAACCAAGCATCTCTCCGAGAATAACTCCATTACGAAACGCACAATGCAAAGCAAAAAGATGGTGCTAACTCTTCTCTACTATCTCTCCTTCATACCATTTTCTCTCTCTGCATTGACAATGGAGGCTTCAGAGAAAGAAACTCTCTTCAAAGTAATGGAGTCCATGTCCTCCGACCGAGACTGGCGTTCGTCCAACCCGGACCCATGCGAACCGGGTTCTTCATGGATCGGTATCGAGTGTAAACCTGGACGAGACAACTATCTCCACGTAACTCGTCTCGATTTTGGAGTTCTTCCAAACCCAACTTGCATGCAGAATGCAACTTTTCCGTCTCTGATTTTCAGTCTGCCATTTCTGCAGTCTCTGTTTTTCTTCGATTGTTTTAGAGAAACTAAAACCGCACTCTCTTTTCCTACTCTGAACGAGAGTTCTTCTAATTCTTATACCACATTAAAACAACTTAGTCTCCGATCAAACCCGTCTCTGGCCGGTACGATACCGTCCGAAGTCTCGTTTTTCAAATCTCTCCAAGTGTTAACTCTTTCGCAAAACCATTTATTTGGTAAAATCCCCGATTCCATTACGAGTTTATCTTCTCTGATACACCTCGACCTCAGCTATAACTCTCTGGCCGGTACCGTACCAGCCCAAATTGGCCAACTTTCAAATTTAGCTGGTCTTGATCTCAGTTACAATTCTCTTTCCGGCTCAATTCCAAAATCCATCGGGAATTTGGGTCAGCTTCAAAAGCTTGATTTAAGCTCGAATAAACTCGCCGGTACCATACCAGAGACGGTGCAATATCTCATTAACCTCTCGTTCTTAGCACTGAGTAATAATTTGCTTAGTGGGCCTCTCCCAAATGGGTTTTACAAGCTCCAAAACCTCCAATACTTCATCATGGACGATAATCCAATGAATATTCCATTACCAGCTCAAATCGGCAATTTAACTAGATTACAAGAGCTTCGATTAGCAAATTCAAGTTATTCAGGTTCAATACCTTTTACATTCACATGGTTAACAAATCTCTCTACTCTTTGTTTGGAGAACAATAAATTAACTGGAGAAATTCCAGTGGGTTTAAGTGGGCTTGGAAAAATGTACCACTTGAATCTTAGTAGAAATATGTTGAATGGAGTGGTACCGTTTAATGCTAATTTTGTGAAGAGAATTGGAAGAAACTTAGATTTGAATGGGAATACCGGTTTGTGCATAAACGGGTCCAATGATCAGTATTATCAGAGTGGCCACGTTGGAGTTGGTATCTGTGGATATAATGGTACCGGTACCAGCAATGTTGAGGATTCTTCAGCAGTGAACATTGTTGGCAGTTCAATTAGGGTTTTGGGTTTTTCTTCTTGTAATTTTGTTGGTATATTGAGTTTTTGGGGCCTGTATTGTTATCTAGTTTAATTGTATGAAATTGTGTGTCAAAATTGTTATTTTATTTTTGGTATTTATTATTTGGAAAAATATATTTGTTTCCAAAACTCAAAACATTTTTGATGCTTCAATCGAGAGAGAGAGTGTTTAAATGAATTAATTCAATTAAAGAATTCAATCAATTCATTTAAAAATTTAATTAATTTATTTAAACATTATCGATTAACACATTAAAAAATATTTGAGTGAGTTTTTGGAGCCAATTATATAATCCCTTATTATTTTTCATGCGACATGGACGTACTGATCAAAGTCTGAAACATGGCATGTTTGATTTGAGGGATTTTAGAATACATGAATATATGAAATACATGTATTTGAGAATCCATGTATTTGATCATCCGTATAAGTTGTTTGATGTGAGGGATTTTGATAACATGTAAACAAAAATCATTTGTTTGTTTTTTTGATTGAAATTCATGATTCACAAATTAGTAACGAAATAAATCATGTAATTAAATTAATCCATAACTTCTAATTAATAATTCATGCAAATGACATTATAGAACTTTAATATTTACAATAATAAAATATTAATTAAATATAAAAATAATTAAATTCAAATTCAACTTCTATAATCACTAACAAAACAATTATCATAAAAAATTCCCACTTCCACACTACCACGAAACAAGATTTGTTTAACACGACTCTAGTACAAAACAAAACTAATAAATCAAAAATACATGACAACCGATAAATTAACATAAATATAACTTAACGAATTACACAATTTACCCACACGTGCCTCGATATATTATTTCTAATTTCGACTCACTCTCGATCTTCATGGCACCGTCCTCTCATCGTTGTTGACCCTCGATATTGAACCTCTTCATTTCGTTGGAGCATAATTTGGTCTTTGATCGATACTAAAATATCTAGCCCATTATGATAACCTAAAAATTGGTGCAGAAAATTAACTAGCCACCAATTACCAAGGAAAAAAATGATACTCGAAATCAACTAATTTTGATAACCTACATTCCATTCACTCATTTTGATCCTACTGAAATGCATTTTGTTACAACTAATGGTACCTAAATATATGATGAAAATACAGCAACTAATTCTAATTTCTGATAATTGCTACAGGAAAACAATGGTACTCGAAATCAAAACCTTTGAAAGTATGGACAATTACAAAGAGAGATCACAATATAAATGCTCAATTTTACTTTGAATTGGGAGGTCAAAAGCAAGAATTGGTCACTAAAATTGGAAAATAAAAGCAATTTGACTATGAAAACGAAATTTAGTTGGATAGATACTTCGCCTCAAGCAGCAGTATGAGGGAGATCGACTTCACAAGGCAGGAGTACGAATGGAAGCTCCAGTTAGCGGTACTCGGTGAATCGCTCTAGAGAGAGAGAGAGAGAGAGGTGTGTTCTTGCAACAACCGAGGGTAGAACTTGGCCGGTACAGAAATTTTTTGGCAGAGGGAAATCGACTCACTTGTTTTGGGAGACTGAGGAGAGTGGCGAGAGGGAAGAGAGATGAGAGAGCTCCCTGGATAATGAAATACAGATATTTTTGATGTATAACATAATACAGGGATTTTGAGAGCAAAGTACAATACATGTAGAAATCAAACAAGGGATTTTAGTTGGAATCCGGGATTTGGCACCGTAATCCAGCAAAATCCCTCAAATCAAACAAGCCCATAGTGGAATCGAGTTCCATCAAATCAGCTCGTGATCCGATTAGATTCGTGGGTACACTTTTGTTTTTATTTCTTTGCTATGAATATGATTAATGATATCATTGATATGAGTAGAAAGAGTTTAGTGGGAGCTCTGACAAAGAGAAATTGCTAATGTAAGCAAAGAAAATATTCCTTAGAATAAAAAAGCCATGATGCATGGACAATAAAAATAGATTCAGAGAAACAGAAGTTTAGCTCTGATTAGGAACTGAGTTCATTAATAAAGTGGGAGCAGGGTGTGCACGCACGGGTGGGTGGGTGGGTGGGTCATGGATGGATGGACTCGTGGGTGGTGGGTGGGTGTGTAGGGCCATTGTCTGTCTCAAGTCTCAACTCAACTCAACTCAAAGTTGGCAAATTTTGGAGAGGAGATGAATTATTCAAAGTTTGGATGTGACTTGTGCATGCTCATTTAATTTTGAATTATCTCGAATTAAAAATATTGAGGCCCAACAGAGGAAATTTTTTTGGCCCCTTCGGCAAGCGGTGGAACAGAAGAACAGAAGAATAGAGGAATATTAATTAAACTATTTTATTCCAAAGTCGTTCGACAAAACTAATGAAATAAGAACAGAAGAATAGAGGAATATTAATTAAACTATTTTATTCCAAAGTCGTTCGGCAAAACTAATGAAATAAGAAAATAGATATTGATAATGACCAAAATACCCCTAGTATATTAATAATATTAATAACATCAAATAATAATAATAATAATAATCATGATTATTATTCTTATTCTTATTTTCGAAATAATAATAATAATATTATTATTATTATTATTTATTAATATTAGTATTATTATTATTATTATTATAATAATTATTATTATTCTTATTTTTATTATAATAATAATATTATTATTATTATTATAATAATTATTATAATAATAATAATAATAATAATAATAATATTATTATTATTATTATTATAATTATGTATTATTATTATAATAATATTAATTAGTTAAAATAATATTATGTATTATTATAATAATATTAATTATAGTAATATTATTATTATTATTATTATAATAATAGTAATTATTATTATTATAATAATAGTAATTATTATTATTATAATAGTAACAATTATTATTATTATAATAATAGTAATTATTATTCTTATTTTTATATTATAATAATCATTATTATTATTATCATTATTATTTTTTTAATAATAATAATTATTGTCATAATAATAATAATACTATTATTATTATTATTAATTATAATAATAATAATATTATTATTATTATAGTATTAATTATTATTATTATTAATATTATTATTATAATTATTATAATTATTTTTATTTTTATTATAATAATAATAAGGGGTAAAATGGTCCAACAAAAAGATTATAGGGTGGAATAGATTTATTCCATGTTTTATATGGAATAGATTTAACCCACTATTCTCAATTTTATTCCATGCTATTCCATTCTTGTTCGGCTGGAATAGAGTGGATTAACTCATTTATTCCTCTATTCCACTGTATTCCACCCTTGCCGAACAGGCCCTTTGTGTTCCGCCCATGAATCAATAAGTATTATCTTTTGGACTTAAAAAGGAAATTAAATATCATTCGCATGTAATTCTAATTCAGGATTATGATGACCCGGACTTGTGAATTGTAAAATGTTTTTAAGGATTTTTTTGTTAAAATCTTTTAAGGAATTTGTTGTTATGCTATACTATGTTATATTAATTATAGCGGAGACTAACTATCAATATGGTCGAGAAAAACAGAGACTAACTATCAATATAGCATCCCTTCCACTCATTGAGCACAAAGACATTTAGCGCTTCGGTCAGAGCGGAAAAGTACAAGTGGTTGTACATGGTCGAGAAATATTTCTCAACTGGCTATCAATATCAAGAGCAGAGCGGACGGATCAGTCGAAAGAGTACGACCTCCTTTGATCGAAAGGGTATGATGAAAAGTAGAAGGTGGTACGAAAGGAGTACGACCTCGTCGAAGAGCTTCCTTCCCAAGAGTCAGAATCAAATTGACGAGAGAAAGTCGAAAGAAGCGAAAAGAATAGCACTGTTGAGTAGGGAGTCATCTTGCTAGTGCCTAGACGGAGCAACTTACGGAAAATAGAAGAGAGATGGATTCTCAAGGGATTCCGACATTTTTAGGATTCCAACATTTTCAGGGGAACCCCCCGATAGACTGCAAGGTATGGCCCAAATCTCTCTACTGATCCCACAAAAGACGTCTAGCGGGCGAAGTGATGTCGGAGGATGGGGTCCCTCCCACATACTGCTTTATGCGAGAATCCAATGACTACCAATCATAGCTCAGGGAACTAAATCGGGCAGTAGTCATTGATGCCTCCATGATTACCTCACACGACCTTGGTACACTCAGGGACGGAACCAGGACGGAATAATAGGGGGGGCCGAAATGATAGGGGGGGCCGAGAACGAGTAATTTAATATAATTTTTAACCTATAAATTATAATAACATATATAATTTCTCTATATATACATTCGTGTGTAATTTCATGGGGGGGGGGGGTTTAAGCCTCCACTAGCCCCCTAGTTCCGTCCTTGGGTACACTCACAAGGATGGCAAATCGAACTAAGGACTGGCCAATACCATTCCAAATGGTTTACTCGAGGGATAGTTGTTACCTTCTCAAGCTCCTGGTGGATACGGATTGGAGAATTTATCTTGAATACTCGACAGCTCTACACACCAAGAAGGGCTTTGTGTGCTACCCGTGATCCCCGATCATGGGAGAGGAGAAGACCCGCTATCCTACTTCCTAAAAGACCCTTGATCCCCGACCATGGGAGCGGAGAAGACCCGCTATCCTACTTCCTAAAAGACCTAATAAAATTACTATCACTATACAAAATCTCAACGGCCCGAGAAGAATCTACTAACCAAACAATATAAAAATGAGAATCGAAACGAATGTTCACGTCGAAGTCGGCATAAAACTTCGTACGATATCCGGGGATTTTATCCTCATGGTCCAAACACTTACGGAAATTAAAAATTCCTCCTAATTCACTTCTTTCTACGGCTATCGCTACACAATAGGCTAAACACGGCGGATGTCCTATAAAAGAAAGGGTTTCCCCACAACACGACATGGGTCCAATATCATAAATTATTCTAGTATATATATCAAGCTTGAAATAGACTCGAAATGATAAAACAGTAGAAACTCAGTCATAGGCTCACAGCCTCACAGCCTCTTGGGCCTTTCTCCCTTCTCACGTGTTTGTATTTCTCCCCTTCTATTATCCAATTTCAATGTGAAGATATGCTAGTTATCTCTATGATTCTGTCTCTCCTGATTATTGAGAAATACAATTTGCATAAATCTAATATCCATTTTCTAATTATTCTTCTTATTTCCAATAGAAAATGAAAATATTGTTCTGATCTTTCCTATGAGAAGAAATATAATTTATTGCCTTTCTATTTCTCTTGATTATTCTTAATATTTAAGTTTTTAATTGTGATTCAGCTAATAGTTGTTATAACTTATTTATATTATTAAGATCCACCCACAACTGATTAGAATTTAGTAAATCATTTATTGAAGTTTTAATGTGAGGATAATACAATACTTTTCATGGATTTCGAGAAATTATGCAAGAAAAATCTAAAATTTCAGTGCCGAATCACTTGAATGTATGTTATTTTTACAAAAAAAAAATTATATCCTTTTCTTTAATTTTCCTGATTCAATGTTTTATTTTAAGTCATAGTTATAATTTTTCAAATCCTTGTAATGAAAATACTTCTGGGCGGCTGTTTCAAATTATGATAATATTCAAGGTATTATATGAATAATTTTCATATTATGTTATAAATGAGGGGTCTATTTCAAGAAGGGCCTTGGGTCCTCGAGAACCCGAGATTGGCCCTGACATAGATCTTTCAAGGGCCAACCTCTCCTCCAATAGTGGTGGCAAAGAAAGCAATCCAAGAAACTCTACAATGGACTAGGGCTTCCAAAAACACACATCTACAAATTAACCAAAAAATCGCAATCCCAAAATCGCACTTTGTCCTGCCCAAATACCAGTGCATGCACTCCCAGACGTGCCTAAATAAGAATATAAGTAGAAAAAAATCAATTCAAAGTGAGTATTCGTGTGTATTCTTCTACGACCTGCGAGTAAATAGATCGAGTAGAAATCAGTCCCAAATTGACGAATATACTCGAATCCCATGTCGTCGGATTGAGCTGTCATAAACGTTGATCCTTCTTTTCACCAAAATAAATTTTGATCCATCTTTCCATCCCGCCTTTAATGAAGAAAATATCATTGTCTAGATTATCCTCAATTTAAACTTCATATTTTATATAATGTAGTTTAAATTTTGATCAACACTTTATATTTTAACACAAGAAATTTGAATTTACACACAAATTTCTATTTGGTGAGTTCAAAATATTTTATTTTTAAATTAACAGCGTGTCTCATTTTTTTTTTTCTACGGAAGGAGTATCTCAAATTTTCTCTCTCAAGTTCTTAACTAAATATCCCTAAAAAAAGTTATCCCTTTCTAATCCACTTTCTCAAACGGAACCTAAGAGTCAAAACATCATATATAATAATTAAGGGGAGTTCTATCATACATCATTTCAAAAGGGTATTTTGGATATTTTAAAGGATGTATCATAAATTTTATTATTTGTTCTTTCACGAACCATTTAAATTCCTATTTAGCCTACCATTTATTGATAAATATATTTCAAAGATTATCTTAAATAGTAATTAATTGATAATTATTCAAATTACCTTTGGAAATGGGTATATCATAAGCAAAAAATGTGTATGATAGAACTCCCCAATAATTAATAACATCATGCATTATGTAATTTCCATATGATATTGTTCATAATATCAATTTCGACTTTAAATTAATCATGTCTTGATAAAATATGATACTTGGCGTTTACTTTCATAAATCAAATGGAATTTTTAACTATGAAGTCAATGAAACTTACTTGAAATTAACTTTTCTATGTGCTGGCCACGATTACTTATCAAAGTAACCATTAATCAAATTCCTATCACCCGTCACGCTTTACACACTACCACACATCAGTTTATTAGGGACAGGCCGTCCAAATTATCTGTCAAAATAGGGACGGGCCGTCGCAAACTGTCCCACCGTCGCAAATAACCGTTTGCGACGGGCCGTCCCAAATTTTGAACCGTTTGAACCCAAAATGTTTCGTTTCCCTCCGCAAACTACAGTGACGGGCCGTCGCAAACTGTCGCACCGTCGCAAATAAACAACAGCGGCGGGCCGTCGATAATAGGTTGCATATAAGCAACACACCCGTTCTCTCTCCTCTCTCGAAATTCCTCTCTCGAAATTCCTGCCGCCTCCCCCTTTCCTTCTTTCCCTCTCTTCCCTCTTTCCCCCTCTTTGTTTAGGGTTTAGGGTTTGGCGGTGAGGGTGTGGGCCGAGATCTGTTGAAGAAAAGGAGCTTCTGCCTTGGATCTCGGTGGAGCATCTTGGTGCTTGGATCTCGTAGTGGAGCCCCTCTCAGCCCCCTCTTACAGGTATACGATTTCATCTCTATGTTTACGTTTTTTTAGTTAGAATATGAGTGTTTTTGTCCTTATTTCCTTAGTATTTTGAGTATTTTTAAGTTTTTAAATCTTATGGTTTTTAGCTTTATCTGATAAAAAAAAGTATAAATATGTTTAGGATGTTAAAGTTACCTATAAAGAATATATAAAACTAAAATGTAATTTATATGTTTTTTTTTTGTTTGAATATTTAGGAACCAATATTTCTTTATTAATATTCAGAAAAGTTAAGGGCTTTTCAAAAATTCTTCTTAGATTTTAGAATATTGTTTGATTAGATAGAAAACTTCAACCAGATACCATTTGAGAAATTATACTATAATTTAATTGGAATGTTTATTATCCAATTAATCATTTTTTGAGTTCGCATCAAAAATATTGGACAGGTTTGGTGTACACTATATCTAATAATAATATAGTCAAACCATAACCAACATTAATTTTACAATATGTACCGATATAGTGGCAATATTTTTTGTACTATACACATGGTTTCGTTCACATGGTCGTCAGAAATTCTATATATATTCAACCCTAATTGTGATCGGAACTCGGGGCCATAATCGGAATGATGTTGGGCAATCGCGATACTTTTCGGTCTTTCCCGGCTCTCTTCATACTCTCACTTGTCTTTTTCTCTATATTTCACCAAGTCTCGTTCTGTCCGCTACAAATTCCAATCTCGATCCCTGTCAGTTTATACTAGGTACCGTTAACGAGGCTCTAAAGCTTCCTTGTTCAGGATCAGGTGCTATAAATGTTGGCATAGATTCTGCTTCGATGCCCATAACTCCTGCAGTGGCTCCCGCGCCTGCACAAGTATCCGGAGCACCTCATCATCCAATACAAGTTCGTAGTGGCTGGCATTCGTTTGCGAGCTTCGGTACCGTCATCATGGGTATCCTCTTTTATCTTCTTTGAGCGCATAATTGTCATTCGGATCGGAATCCGCGCGCTTGCTTGTTGTTTTGCTATAATATTCTCTCTCTTTTTTTCTTATTTTTTTGAAAGAAACTTTGCTTGTTTATCTCTTTTATGTACTTGTTTGTGAATTTATCAAATTTAAGGAGATCTCTTTCAATGGTTGGGTCTATTTTAATAATTCTTAGCCAGCATATTTTGAGGGGAGTTCTATGATAAATCCATTTTCTTATCATGGACCATTTTTCAAAAAATATTTTAAGATATTCTAGATATTTATCAATTAATTATACAAAATTTATGTTTTGCATAGCATTAAATTATAAATATACAATTGAATCTTACAAAAAAAATCATTAGTTAACAAATATTTGAAATATTTTTTTTGAAAATGGGTTCATAATAAGAAAATGGGTCTATCATAGAACTCCCCATATTTTGAATACTTTTTTAATCATTTTTCTTAAATTAATTTAACGTTTGTACAAAAAATCAATTTTAATTGACAAAATAAAAAAAATACAATTAATTAACACATACTACAAATGCCCTTTTAAAAAACATTATCTTGTTAATATATTGAAATGAAAAATGTTCCTGTGAATTGACAAATTCAAGGGAAGTCATTTTCTTAGGATGATCACTTGAGCTCTCTAATCTCACCTCTTCTCAGGCACACTTCATCCCTCACATCTCATTCAATGCATATGCTCAGGTCCTAATGAATAAAGTTTGAGAAAAACCAATGATTTTCATATCTCATTCAATGCATAACATAATAAACTAAAAATCATGAGTTCAAATTCTTCAATATATGCAAATTCATAATAGAAGAAAGAAAAATGAAAGAGCTTTGCGATGTTTCCAATGTCTAGGTATGATCATCTCATAAGAGATTGTATGTTAGGGCATTATCATCTCTACGCAAAGATTAAAATTAAGAGAATAAAATAAAGAAAGATTTTAACACGAAAGTCCGAAACATAATGGAGTCGAGTTCGATCAACCAGTTTAGGGGTAATTTGACGTTTTAACGTGTTTTGTCATCAGAGTTGGCGAAACAACCTCACGTTTCCCCAACCCAGTTGACGAAAATGTTTTTGCAAAATCAACAACTTTCACGCTGAATGTTATATATACAAAAAAAATTGATGTTATATATAAAAAATTCAGACAAATTATTTACAATTTCGATGTGACCGGCGCGATGTGACCGATGCGGGCTATATTTCAGTTTCTAGATATGTAATCCTGATTATCTTTTAGGATTCTGTATTCTTAATCTGATTTAATTTTGAATATCCTGAATAAAAAGTATTAGGCCCAAGTAGGAAACGTCTTTGTGTTCAGGTACAGGAATCACTACTCTTTAGATGACCGAGGTCCGAGACTTATGAATTATAAAATGTATTTAAGAAATTTTTCGTTGTCATATTTTGCACTATTATATGATATGATTATGATTATATTTTGTACGAAAATATATCAATTATCAATAATATATGTCAAGTTATTTGTTTTGTTTGTTTCTTCTTCTTAGATTATTGTTATTTGTGAAATTTTAAACTTTCTTTTAGAAGTCAAGTTTATAAGGAGAAGTATTAGATTAGATAAATGTAGCTCCTCGAGAAACGATCCTTATATTTCCACTATATAAATTCATAATTTTAGAGTTTTTAAATAGAGTTGACGAGCACAAATTGTAACGACTAGTTTAGCCTTTGTTGTTGAAAATGTATTGAAAATTAGATAACAATAACAAACAAAATAAAGAGATGTCAATTGGTCCATAACACGGTTGGTCGAATGTGAAACACAAAAAATCAATATATTGTGAGAAATTATGGTTTCATGTTCCGTTGACATTAATGAATGGAGGATCACCGATCATTTTTCATTTATTCTCACAAAAATAAAAAAATAAAGAAAAAATTAGAGGAGACAAAATATCTATTCAATTGTTGGAGAAATACAATAGCCATTACCTATTTTAGATAGTAGAGAACAAGACCAGTCCCGCGCTTTGGTGAACCCAAATTGATCCATTACAATTTGAGAAAAATGCATACCAAATTTACAAAAAAAATTCTATTCAAAACTAACAAATACTTAGATTCATGACAATGACAAGAGAAAAGAATAAATACAAAAAATCATAACGTATTAGCACGTGTGATATGGTTATCATTTTTAATTATTTTTAGCTTATGAGCAATAGTTGTTTTTTTATGTTCATTCAGAGTACAATAATTACATTTTTTTTCCACACTTGTTATAGACATATATTGGTATATTTTATAATTTTATTGTAGTAAAGTTTTTTCTTATCATTTTCATGATTCAAAATTATAATTGGAGTTGTGTCAATCATAAAATATTATATGATAATGATAAACAAGGGAATGAATTTATGTCGTATCTGATGTTTAATGTTTTGAAAGAACCTGAAATTAAATTTGAAATACAAAAGTCATCGTCTGAAGAAAAAAAAAATCATATCTAATTTTGCTTGATATTATTATTTTTCTCTCAATGTCCAAATAACGGATATACGACAACTATACTTTTATCTTACGATAAATTAAAAGATATATACTTAATTTAGGACCCTAAAAATATTACGGCCCAAAGCAATGAATTTATTTGTCCCCATTCAAGGCCGGCTCTGATAGATAGCGAGTGCTAGATCAATAAATGTTTTGTCTTATAAACCGATTACAATACAAAAAAATATTTCAACATGAAATATACTAAATATTCTATAATTATTTTTTTCATCATTACAAGATTTATTGCCCAGTTATTAAATAAGGACATTCATATTATTAAATGAGTGGTGAATGGTGATACATGTCCCCCTTAAAATTTCGTAAATCGATTGATGTGTTGGCACCTGCATTAGTGATGGTGGTAAATCATGATTATTTAATTTTATTTATCCTATATAGGAAAAAAAAGTAAAAAAGATCCACCGTTTCACAAATCATTAATTTATTTAATATTTTTAACAAATTTGTTTACCACAATTATAATATTAATTAATCAAATTTAGATCTATAAATTTAGAAAAGAAGTAATTGAACCGAATTAATACACCGTTTAACATGTGTTAAACGGATACACATGAATAAAAATGTCATAAAAAATAAACAAAAATATAACATTGAAAATAAAAATAATAAGTTCGCAAAAAGTCAGCAAAATAAAAATGAAAATACTTAGTTTTTAAAAAAGATCGAAAATAAAATAATAAAAATTTGTTAAAATAAATATGACTTGTCATGTGTAAAATCAAATATAATACAAAAATTAAATAAACCAAATCATTTTTTAATCATTTGGTTTATCACATAATACATATGGTTTACCACCTAATTAATATGATTTTATCACCTAATTAATACGATTTGCCACATATAATGATTTATTATCTAAAATAATTTTATTGTTTATTATACATTAATTTGAATTTAGCATTAAATTCATCAAATAAATTTTTGTCAATCCATCAAATATTGTGGGAGAATATAAAGAAAACAAATATAATTTTTCTTATTAAATTCATAATACTGTTCCTAAAAAAGTTATCCCTTCCTTATTATCTTGTTAACGGAGTCTGAGAGTCAAAACAACATAAATAATAACATCATGTGTTATGCAATTTCTAACGATGTTGGTCAGAATATTAATTCCAACTTTAAATTAATCATGTCTTGATAAAATATGATAGTTTACGTTTACTTCCATAAATCAAATGGAATTTTTAACTATGAAGTCAATGAATCTTGCTTGAAATTAACTTTTCTAAGTGCTGGCCACGAATCAAAGTAACCATTAATTAATTCCTTTCACCCATCACGTTTTCCTTTTTAAAATCTTTATGTGATATAACAAAAAGGAGTTTCATGATAAATTTATTTTTTTATGATAGATCTTTTTAAAAAAAAAAACATTTTGAATATTTGTCAACTAATAATTTTTTTTTGCAAGATTCAAATGTATATTTACCATTTAATATTATGCAACAACATAAATTAAGTATAATTAATTGATAAATAATTAAAATATCTTTTAATACTTTTTGAAAAATAATCTATCATAAAAAAAATGAGCCTATCATAGATGATAGAACTCCCCGTAAAAAAATATAAATATATGTTCCAAATGTTAAGTTTATCCCGAATAAATGAAAATAAAATTACATCTTAATTCTACATATATTCATGAGCATCTTCGTATTCCTGCTTTGGATCTTACTTTAGATCCCAATATAAAAGTCGGTATAGATTCAGCGTCGATGCCCGTAACTCCTGCAGCAGCTCCCGTGCCAGCACAAGTATCCGGGGGGCACCGCATCATCTGATACAAGTTCGCACTGGCTGGCATTCGTTTGCGAGCTTCGGTAGCGTGATAATGGCTACCCTCTTCCATCTTCTTTGAGCGCACATTTCTCATGCGAATCAAGAAAGTTTGCTGTATTTACTTTCAGTTTTTCCTTTGGCTTGGATGTGGCGCTGAATTCTTTAGTTTGCTTGTTTATTTCTTTTATGTTGGGAATTTGTTGTACTTGTTTGTTAATTTATCAAATTAAGGAGATCTTTTTCAACAGTTCGGCCTATTGTAATCATATTCTTATTCAAATTAAGAAAAAAAAATTGAATGTTTTTCTTTGTTAATAATTAATATAATGTTCGAACAAAAAATCAATTTTCATTGATAAATAATTAAGAAAAAAACACCACTTTTAAAAAAGTATATCATAGAACTCTTTAATATTGTCACTATATTGAAACGAAAAATGTCCTTTGTGAATTAAGAGAATGAAATAAAGAAAGATTTTAACACGAAAATATGTTTTTCCCATGAAACATGGACGTACTATCCTGAAAGTCTGAAACATAGTGGAGTCGAGTTCATCGACCAGTTTAGGGGTAATTTGACGTTTTAACGTGTTTTCTCATCTCAGTTGGCGAAACAACCTCCCGTTTCGAATGTTCATGCAAAATCAACAACTTTCACACTGAATGTTATATATACAAAAATTTCGATGTTATATATTAAAAAAAGTTTAGACAAACTATTCAAATTTCGATGTGACGGACGCGTGCTATATTTCAATTTCTAAACATGTAATCCTGATAATCTTTAGGATTCTCGATTTTAAATCTGATTTAATTTTGAATATCCTGAATAAAAAGTATTGAGGCCCGACTAGAAAACGTCTTCGTGTTCAGTTCAGGTACAGGAATCACTACTCCTTTGGACTAGAGCCTAGAGGATACTAAATATCACTCCCATGAAATCCTAAATATCATACTTAGATGACCCAGACTTATGAATTATAAAATGTATTTAAGAAATTTTTTGTTGTCATGTTTTGCACTGTTGTATGATATATATATATATATATCAATAATATATGTCAAGTTTTTTTATTTTGTTTTGTGAATTCATATGTCCCGATTAACTTCAAATTGTTAAAGAGTCAAAAAATATAAATATGACACCATGCATTATTATACAATTTCTATTTGATATTGATCAGAAGTTACATGCCATGTGTTGATGAAATATAAGTCAAGGAAGCTTGAAATTAAAAGTGCTGGCCACTAATAATAATAATAGTAGTTACATTATATAACTCCTTTCACCTGTCAAGCTTGATTTTTTCTTTTTTACTTCTATCTGAAATATAAAGTATAATATGTTTCAAATGCATTATCTTATAAAAATGAAGCACTTTAAAATTATTCTGACATAAATGATCTTTTTACTTTTTAGCACCTAGTTTTATGATCCTTTGATTTATTTATATTATATGTTCTCTTTTTTCAAAATATGTTCTCATGTCTTTGTAGTTTCTAATATTAACAACTACATTAATTAATATATTGTCAATGATTTCATAGTATTGTTGGTTGAGTGCGAGACACAAAAAATTAAATGTTGTGAAAAAATATTGGCACAAATCTCATTAGCATCAATGTATGGAAGCCAAACCTTCTCCATTTA
This sequence comes from Luzula sylvatica, assembly GCA_946800325.1. Lineage (NCBI taxonomy): Eukaryota > Viridiplantae > Streptophyta > Magnoliopsida > Poales > Juncaceae > Luzula > Luzula sylvatica. The sequence continues at coordinate 3,180,218 of OX326961.1, forward strand.
CTCACATTAATTAATATGATAATTATATATTAAATCATGATTATTAGTTATGATGTGAGTGAAAATAAATTATATATTTGAATGAATGAATACGTTTATTGTTTTAATGTTATGTTCATAGATATAATTAACATAATGAGCAACATCATTATAACAACTAGGAGAATACGCGCGCTACGCGGCAAGCATGTTAATTGTGTTTTACATTATAATATAAAATACATATTTATATGATCATTTTGATATAGTTTTGTGTTTATTTCGTGTGTATCCCAGCAACCCTCACAATAGCTTATATTTTTGGGATGACTATAATTTTCATTTATGTTGAATTCTAAAAAAAATCTTATTTTTTTTTTATATTTATAAAATCCTTGAGTTCTCAGATATCATAAAAGAAACTCCCTATAAATTAGATTTTTTTTTTCCAGTTACTTTCTTATAGGAATTATACTTTTTAACATTTGTGAGTCCGAAATACATCTCTATTCTCTTAATTTTACTGCACTCCTGTAAGTTTTTTCATTATTTTAAAAAATCCATAAATATTTAAAATACTATTTTGTAATATTCATATATATTTTATATTTCATTTATTAGATTTTCTTTTTACATGTCTAATATCAAATAATAATTAAAATGAAGCCTTTTGAAAATATTCCGACGGGAAATATTTTTTAGCAACTGGTTTTAAAGTTCTTCTATTTTTTATATGTTTATTTTTTCAAAATATATTCTAGGAATTTTTAGTTTTTATATTAACCAGGTACATGAATTAACATGATAATTATATATTAATTTATTATTAATTGTTATGTCAATGAAAATAAATTATTATATATTTGAATGAATGGATACATTTGTTGATTTACTTTTATGTTCATGGATATAATTAACATAACGAGGCACATAATTATCATAATAATAATATCTTAGTTATTTATTAGTTATTGTAAGAATAATATATTGAGTTTTGTTATTTAATGTTTGAATTACATGCTCGAATAATGTATCAAAAATATAAAAATATTATGTTAACTTAAATTGTTGTTTGAAAATATCAGAGAATTTTAAATTTATTAAAATAATAGAATCTAAGAAATATTTAGAAAAAAATAAATATGAAAAATAAGGAGATATTTTGGTCCAAATATATAACACGATATAATATAATATGAAGTTTATTCCTACATGGGATAAATAAAATCTAATTTATATGAGTATTTGTAGTATCTAAACGTGGAGATCCTTCAAAATATTCATAAAAGATGGTGCTTCTGTTATTTTAAAATATAATATTCATAATCGTATTCGTCGGGCCTCCTTTCTCAGCTTAACTACTACTGTCGTCGTCGTCGTCGTCTTCTTCTTCTTCTGTCTTCTTTGAACGCACAATTGTCGTGCGCTGCTAGACTCGTTTGGTTGTTATTCTGTTATATATATAATCATTGCATCGGGAATTTACTTGCTAATTTGTGTATTTTGTCAATTTATTGTGTTTGTTTCTTTATATCTTTTATGTTAGAATTTTATTGTACTTGTGTGTTAATTTATCATGAAGAAATGGGATTTCTTTCAACAATTTCAGTTACTTCATAACCATTGATTCTTGAGGTTTGGATCTCACTAGGGATGTCAATGAGACGGGAAAAATCCGAATCCGTGGGGTACCCGACCCGAACTAGGTAGGTAATATCCGAAAAAATAACTGTGAGGCGGGTATTCTCCGGAAAAAAAAAATACTCGGTTCGGATTCGGAACGGGTACGGGAGAAGTAATCCCCGTCCCGCGGGTAACCCGAACCAGTACTCGAAAATTATTCGAAAATATCCGAAACTAAAGTTACCAATTTGTCCTTAAATTTTTTTGATGATTAAATTCACACCACTATTTTATTTGAATTTTTGTATAGATTGATTCGCATGCGGAAGCAAGTACTCTAGGAGGACCAAGTATTTTTTAAAAATGCGATTTTAATAGTCTAGAAGTTTTAATTATTGTGTTAATTTGAATATTTCGGATATTTTATTTTTAATTGTTGTAATATTTGATGCACAATTGTCATCCCTACTAACAGCGGACATTTTTTATTTGAACAAATCAGTGATCAATTAATGCTTGTGAACATAATTATTGTATTATTTAATTTGGATTTGGATTTTAGATTTTAATATGAATAATAATGTACCTACTACAATGGACATTTTCCAGAATGTAATCATAATTTATGTTACTGATTTCGAATTCCGGATTTTCTTTCCGGATTAATAACAGCGGGTTTAATTAACTGATAAGAGATCCGACCCGGTTAGAGTCGGATGGAAGATGAGATGACATAACGAGAATAGCCCCGCTAAGCAAAAGAAGAAAACCCTAGTTCTGAAGTGCCGCCGGAGAAGAAACAGCTGAAATGGAGGTAACCTTGGGTGCTATACCCTTCGATATCGATTTCCACCCTACTTCTCCACTCGTCGCCTCAGGCCTGATCAACGGAGATCTTCATTTGTATGTCTAAAACCCTATCTTGCTTCCTTAAACCCTAATTCACCTTATTGATTATTGTCTATGATTTTTTCTGTTTTTTTATAGGTATCGCTACTCAGCTGGCTCACGACCTGAGAAGTAAATCATCCACTTAGCAATAATTGTAATTACTTAATTTTCGAATTTATTTGATAAAATCTTGTATCGTGTAGGGTTTTTGCAGTCCATGTTCATGGAGATGAGTCGTGCAGATCTGTACGCTTTGTTAACTCGGGAAAAGGTAACTAATATTCAACATTTAATTGTTTCTGAATTTCGAAATCTCAATTTTGTTATTAATTTTGAAATTCTTTTTCTCTAGTAATCTTAACTGGCTCTGCGGATTGTTCGATTGTCGCTACTGATGTGGAGACTGGAAAAAGTACAGCTCGTCTCGAAAACGCTCACGAGTTAGTAACTTAGTTTAATTAATTCACAAATATTTATTTTTCTAATTGAAAAACTTTATTAAAATGATTTTTTAGGGATTCGATAAATCGGCTTGTTAATTTAACCGAGACTTTGATTGCTTCTGGCGATGATGAAGGATGCATTAAGGTATGTAATTTTCAATTTTGTGATTTTAAAGGGTTTATCATGTAATTTTGAATGAATTTTTTTATATAGGTATGGGATACAAGAGAAAATACTTGTTGTAATTCGTTTCATGTGCATGAAGATTATATCTCGGATATTACCTTTATACCTGAAAGCATGCAAATATTGGCAACGAGGTAATTATTCATTTTAACCCCTCAAGTTGCTATAATTCTTTATTTTGTTTTAATTATTTAATTTCCTTGTTTTTTCAGTGGAGATGGAACTTTATCTGTTTCTAGCCTAAAGAAAAACAAAGTAATCCTTTCTCAAAACATTTTTTTATTTTTTTCTTAATTATTCTAAACCCTAAACCCAACTAGGGCTTTTTGAAAAATATTAAATTGTTAATTTAATGTTAGGTAAAATCGCAATCTGAATTCTCTGAGGATGAATTACTCTCTTTGGTAGTAATGAAGGTAAAACCCTAAAAACTAAAACCCTCAAACCCTCAAAGCCTAAAACTCAATTATTAAATATTCATTCAATTTTTTTGTGTAATTATATATTAGAATGGTAGAAAAGTAATATGTGGAACCCAGACTGGGGCCTTGTTACTCTATTCATGGGGCCATTTTAAAGATTGCAGGTACAATTTTGCATTTTAATTTTTAACCCTCATATTTTCATTCATTACAATTTATATAATAATTATTAATTCAAAATTACATTTTTTTGTGCTTTTAGTGATCGATTCTTAGGACATCCTATGTCTGTAGATACATTATTAAAGGTAACAATTTTTTTTTTTATTATATTAAATTTTAGTTTTCAAAATTCAAATTTTTAATTAAAATTTTTTGTTTATTTATTTGTTTAACAGCTTGATGAAGATAGATTAATATCAGGATCATACGACGGCGTGATCAGGTTCGAAAAATAAATGATCCATCATCAATTAAGGGCATATTTGTAAAATCTTATTAAGGAAGGGTATATTTGTAAATTTTCATAGGTTGGTGGGCATATTACCAAATAAAGTAATTAACCCACTTGCCGAACACTCAGAATTCCCTATCGAACGACTAGGTAAACCAAAACCCTAATTTCTCATAATAAATAAACTAAATTGAATTTGAAATTATTTATATTTATTTGATTATTGAAGCCTTTTCAAACGATAAGCAATTTCTTGGAAGTATTTCTCATGACCAAATGCTCAAGATTTGGGATTTAGAAGATTTGTTGAATAATCCTCGTGCAAATAATAATAATGATGATGATAATGATGATGATGATGACGACGACGACGACGATGATGAGATGGAAATTGATGAAATAAAACCCCCCAAAAGATCAGGTTATTATTTTTGTATGATTTTTGTATGATTTTATGTGTTTTCTGATTTTGGTGTTTTTGCAGGATCAAAAAGTAAAAAAGCGCGTAGTGGACAGGGTTCTTCGAGCTCTTCTTTCTTTGCAGACTTGTAATTTTAAGATTTATTACTACATGTCTACTTTAATAATTATATTTCAAAATTTTGACACTTTAAGTTTGTTTTTAAATTATTAGCAATTTATATATTAATGTTGACTTTTCTGTACTACTCAGATCTGAAATCCCTATTGCATTATAAAAATGGTTTTTGAGATTTCGTAATTTTGAAGCATCACGCTGACATTTCATGTGCTTTGTAACATTAAACAATAAGATTCAAACAAGCACATAGAATTGCATTTTTTTTTAAATTTATGTTTTTTGTATATGAATATGATCCACCTTATTAAACAAAATAAAATTGAACAAGTATACACATGTTATTTCCAAACTATAATTCAATTTAAGGCATGTTTGTTTTGCAGTAACTCTTACAGTTAGTAAGTCGACTTACTACATTTGTCTATTTTTTGTTGTTTGGTTTGAAGTAATTTGTCAAATTACTGCAAGTCGATTTACATTGTCTCTCACTTTTCCTACAACTCAAGATTCCCTCAAATTTACATGAAGTGGAGATACATCACAACACAACCTCCTCTCAAATATGTATTATATTTTCATTGTATTAATTTAAAAAATTAATCAAGCACAATAATCTGAATAAACAAATAAACACAGCTCACTAAATTGAGAAATATTATAAATTATTTTAAAACATTATTAGTATTTGAGAATATGTAAATTTTTTATTTATTGAAATTATTGTGTTTGATTAATTTTTTAGTTATCAAATGAAAATATGATCCATACTTATATTTGAAAAAAATATTTTTTATGTCAAAATTATTTTCTTTGAAAAATATGATTATTCTCGGTATAAAATACTTATAAATATGACTTATTAACATTTGATAAAAAATTACGATATTTATTTTGATGTTTTTCAAATAATATAGATTTTAGCCATACATATATATGGGTGCAATATGAGTTAATATATCAAGGAAAAAATCAATTTCTACATCTCTCGACCTTTCGAGAGTGTCATATCTCAATTTTTCAAAATTTTTGGTCTATTCACTATTGTAGTAAATCTGAAACATATTGTGTCTTCTTATAAAAATTTCGCTAAATTTATTTTCAAATTTTAATACATATAAATCAAGGAATTTCATAATTCAATTACATCAACCCAAACATAAAAACTATAAATTCAGTAATTTCAGTTTCGTGAATCCAAACAATAGAATTTGAAGTGTATTTCCGGAAAGTCGACTTGCGAAAAGTTAATTTACTTGATGTAATTTCTAATACGATCAACCAAACATGTCCTTATTGTATCTTAAGAGTAATAATGGAAAATAAATGATTTCAACAAAACCCATAAATTCGAATTAATACAATACTCGCTAACATAAAAATGAGAAAAACTAGAAGAAAATAAAGGAAATATTATTATTCTTATTTCACGAGAACTAAAAAGGACGGCTAAATTTAATCAAAGGTTATAAAAATTCGTATCAAACATTTTCAAACACATGTCCTTGATTTCATCGCGCGCTTTGCATGCACACTTCAAATCACTCGCGAGACTTTCACAACAATCCTTCTTAACCTCGTCAGTGCAGGGTAATTGACTCGAAGCCATTGCACAGTTTTTTAGAACGGACATGGCGGGAAGTATGCAGTCTTTGCCGTCGTAGGACCCCGAGACTGGGCCTATTGCAGCGAGACACGTGGCAACGAGTAAGATTAGCAGTAACGATGATGATTTCGCCATTTTTTCCGATTGTGAATGGATCTTGTATGTTTGCTTTTGAGTTGTGTTAAGGGAGGTGATTTGATTGTTTATATAGAGGGGAGAGGTTACTAAGACTAGGGTTTATTTTGTTAGTAACGAGTTTTTTAAATGCTTTTAGTCAACTTCTCATGAAATATGGTAGCTTTGTTTAGATTGGATTTGCATGTTAGATGCTCTTTTGTTTCAATTAAAAAATCCGTTTAGATCTACACACAACCGGGCCGGTTATTACTTTAGGATTTGTGGGCACTTCAAGATCTACAGAAAGATTCAATTTGACCAAAATAGTGGAGAATTTGAGGTGGTGGTAAAAATTATTCAAATTCAAACCCAAAATAGCGGATCTACATAGGGACAGATTGGGCATAGTTTTCGTAAAATTTTCGGCATCATAGTACTCTGGTTCTGGTATTAATATTATTATAAGGGTTTTTTTTAATTCCTAAAAAATCTGTTGATACTCCAAAAAAACCTCTCCAAACAAGATTTTTTTTTCATTTATTCTCTATAAAAATTAGCCTTAACATTTATTGGTGCTAAAAAAATTTTGGACAAAAATAAATTTCATATTTAATTTTATTAAACCTATTTTTGTATTATTTTACAATTTAAAAATTTCCATAAACATTTTCTAATATATACTAATTTAAAAAAACTATATGTCATATACATAATTTTAATATTTCATTTATTATATATTTTCTCATACAAAACTAACATTAAATAATAAAAAAATAATCAACGATATAAAAACTTATTCCAGAAAATATCTTCAATCTCTCTTACTTTGGCTTGGAAAGAAAGAAAAAGAACAGATAAAAAAAATGAAACAATCTCTTTTGCCCCCCATGAACTCTCTCTCCAACCGCCATAGTGAAGAGCTCGTTTCTCTGCCCCTCACCGTGAAACCTCTCTCGTTCTGCCCTCCGAACACTCTTGATTGGAAGTAATCAGATGGTACATTTATCATCTCAAATTCGATCTTGATCTTTTTTTGGTTTGATTTTTTTTAGTTTGATATTTTTGTAGGGGTATGCATGATAATTTGTGATTCTTTTAGGGGTAAGGGTATACATGATAATTTCAGCTTTTGTAGGGGTATACGTGATATTTTCAGAGTTTATCAGATATTTATAAGGGTATACATGATAAAATGTGACTTTGTACCGGTATACATGATAATTTCTAATTTTTGTTGGGGTTTACATGATAATTTCGAGCATTTCAGTTCTAATCCTATTTTGAGCATTTCATTTCAGTTCTCAATACCATTTTCTAATTTGCAGGAGTCGACTTATCGTTCATGTATGGATCAGGTTATCTAGATGAAATAGGAGACGAAGACATTATGGATACGGCTATGGCATTTCGGTACTTGTCCCAATCGGTACCAAGCAAGGAACTAGGATATTGTGGAACATTGTCGATAAGTGGCAGTGGGTGTAGTTTGTCAAATATATAGGCCCGGTACCAACTGGTACAGGTATGTATTATGTACATAGGTGTACTTTGTTATGTGTGAAATGTGAATCACTGAATATGGCATGTTAGGTACCAATTACCATATTTGATTCGTGCAGTAACAATTAACATACTATGTTGGGATGCTTGGGGTTTGGGTATCACGGCAACAACTTTTGTGTCGGGATGTTAGAATATATCATTGTATATGTTATGCATGTATGTAAATTATGTTTTTATAATGCATGTATTTTTCAGAAATTTTTGGTTCTTCATGAAATATTGTTGAATCAATTTGTATAATCACGTCGTTAAGTTAAATCCGTACCGTCTAAAACTAAAATTTTACAGTCAATTGCTACCAATCATTTGGTGATTTGGTGAAAAATTGATGAAAATTTTTGACGAAAAATTGATCAAATATTCTAATTTTTTAAGAAATGATATTAAACATGTACCAATGTTTGATCCCAAATTCTCATAAAGCCAGTGGTACCAATTATTTTGCAAATATACCTAAGAAAAATTCATTTTTCACATTCTTACTCAAAGTAAGTTCAAATAAATTCTAAAAATATTAAAATTCCATGGTTCGCAGGATCGGCGACTCGGACATGGAGTCGGCCGACTCAAGCCGGAGTCGGCAGTGGCCGGTCCGATTCCGCCCGATTCCGGTCGGAGTAGTCCGATTCTATTCAATTTTTGCTTCACAGAGTTCATTTGGTGAGTAAAAGCAATAACTTGCATGAGAGATCGTTGCCGAGTCGTGAAGGAGTTGAGATAGAGAGAAATAAATGGATTCGAATCTTTCATTTTTGAACTAAAGCTTCCATGGATAAAGTTTTGTAAAGAAGAAGAAAACGTGCTCTTCAGAGAAGAAATGATTTGGGAGAGGAGGGATGGAAGTGATTATCTGTGGCGTTAACTTTGTTATGTTTTACGTGTTTAGACTTTTATAGTATTTTTTATTTTTTCTTTTGGTTGCACATTTAATATAATCATAAAATATTCATTTTCATTTTATCGTAAATTTTATTACTTTTTACAAATTTGGCAGCGTATAATGTAATCGGTACCAAAACTATCTTTTGGCAGCATATAAGGTAATCGACACCAAAACTATCTTTTGGCAGCATATAGGGGCACCAAAACTACCTTTTGGCAGCTTATATAGTAATGGACACCAAAACTATCTATTGGCAGCGTATAAGGTTATCGGCATAACTATCTTTTGGCAGCTTATTGGGTAATACGCACCAAAACTATCTTTGGGCCGCGTATATGAAAATAGGCACCAATACAAACTTTTGGCAGCGTATAAGGTAATGGGCAAAAATACTTTCTTTCGGCAGCGTATTGGCTAATCAGCACCAAAACTATCTTTTGGCAGCTTATAAAGTAATCGGCACCAAAACTATGTTTTTGCAGCGTATCAGGTAATCGGCACCAAAACTATCCTTTGGCAGCGTATGAGGTAATCGGCACCAAAACTATCTTTTGGCAGCGTATGAGGTACTCGGCACCAAAACTATCTTTTGGCAGCGTATCAGGTAATGGGCACCAAAACTATCTTTTGGCAGCGTATCAGGTAATCGGCACCAAAACTATCTTTTGGCAGCGTATCAGATAATCGGCACCAAAACTATCTTTTGGCAGCGTATAAAGTAATCGGCACCAAAACTATCTATGGGCAGCGGATCAGCTAAGGCACCAAAACTATCTTTTGGCAGCGTATAAAGTAATCGGCACCAAAACTATCTTTTGGCAGCGTATCAGGTAATCGGCACGAAAACTATCTTTGGGCAGCGTATCAGGTAATCGGCACCAAAACTATCTTTGGACAGCGTATCAGGTAATCGGCACCAAAACTATCTTTTGGCAGCGTATCGGTTAATCGGCACCAAAACTATCTTTTGGCAGCGTATAAAGTAATCGGCACCAAAACTATCTTTTGGCAGCGTATCAGGTAATCGGCACTAAAACTATCTTTGGGCAGCGTATCAGGTAATCGGCACTAAAACTATCTTTGTGCAGCGTATCAGGTAATCGGCACCAAAACTATCTTTTGGCAGCGTATCAGTTAATCGGCACCAAAACTATCTTTTGGCAGCGTATCAGATAATCTGCACCAAAACTATATTTGGGCAGCGTATCAGGTAATCGGCACCAAAACTATCTTTTGGCAGCGTATCAGATAATCGGCACCAAAACTATCTTTTGGCAGCGTATATGGTAATCGGCACCAAAACTATCTTTTGGCAGCGTATCAGATAATCGGCACCAAAACTATCTTTTGGCAGCGTATAAAGTAATCGGCACCAAAACGATCTTTTGACAGCGTATCAGATAATAGGCACCAAAACTATCTTTTGGCAGCGCATCAGATAATCGGCACCAAAACTATCTTTTGGCAGCGTATAAAGTAATCGGCACCAAAACGATCTTTTGACAGCGTATCAGATAATAGGCACCAAAACTATCTTTTCGCAGCGTATCAGTTAATCGGCACCAAAACTATCTTTTGGCAGCGCATCAGATAATCGGCACCAAAACTATCTTTTGGCAGCGTATCAGTTAATCGGCACCAAAACTATCTTTTGGCAGCGTATCAGATAATCGGCACCAAAACTATCTTTTGGCAGCGTATAATTTAATCGGCACCAAAACTATCTTTGACAGCGGATAAACTAATGGGCACCAAAACTATCTTTTGGCAGCGTCTCTGGTAATCGGCACCAAAACTATCTTTTGGCAGCGTATCAGGTAATCGGCACCAAAACTATCTTTTGGCAGCGTATCAGAAAATCGGCACCAAAACTATATTTTGGCAGCGTATCAGGTAATCGGCACCAAAACTATCCTTTAAAAATGGGATATTTAATCAAATTAATTCGTCAGATTTTAATCACCAGGTAGTACCGGGTTTTAAAAATAAGTTCTGGACTAAGTTTGGAATATTTTTTAAAATTGGGTTATTTTTCGAAAAAAATTTCCACTACAAGGTTATTTGCATAAATGCTCCAAAAATCAATTGATGGACACAGACACGTGAGAACATGTATGTATAAAATTGCCGTTTTACCCTTGTGAATAAAGGATTTACTATAAGAAATTTGAATCACAGCCTTTAGAATGATTTCTAGGATTTCCAGGGTTTACTATAAGTAGTATTGTTAGGTTTATATTGCGTTTCAGTGTGAGTACTCTGAGTCATATAACGTTTAAAAGTTGATCAACCGAGTGTGCAGCGTCAATATATCTTTTTTCACATCAATATCCGGTTGTCATTATCAATATATCATTTCAAGATTCTTTTACATTTTCAATATTTTTATAGTATGTTTAGTGTTGATAGGTCATTTTTAGGATCAATATAACATTTTAATTGGCTAAATTTTATTAGAAGTGTCATGTATCATTTTCAATATTAATATGTCATTTTCATTGTAATTAGATCACTACATCATTTTAAGGATTAGTATATAATTTTAAGTGTCAACATATCGTGTTTTATGTGATCGGTATCGATTTATTGTCTTGACTTTTGAATTGTTAATATTATGTTTAGGATCAATATAACTTTCTTATGATCAATATAATATCTTCACATCGACGTGTCGTTTTCGGTACTAGTTAAACAACTAGAATTATTTTCAGCATTTGAACCGTTGTTTTGGTTTATATACTAGTTTCGAGAACGTGCTCACGTGTTAACCCTTATATACCAGTTTCAATAATAAGCATATTATATTTTTTTATTATTGAGTTTAGGTTTAATTTAAAAGCTAATAATTATTTTGATGTTATATTAAAAAAATATGTATATGTGATAGTTTATCTAGAAATTTATTAAAATAAAAATATTATATTTGTTCTTAATTAAATTTGTTTTGTTAATAAGCCAAAACATTATTTATTGTTTCTTTTTTTTTTTTTTTTGCAAGGAAATGCCCGTAGGCTCTATTAATTCAATCTTGGCATTACATGATTTGGATCCCTAAATGGGCCTTGATAATGCTCAGTATGGTATCATTCTATCTAGTCTCTTTTATATCTAATAAGCCTGCTTCATTAGCTAGCTTAATACCCAAAGCCTATCTAACATCAAAACATTGTCTAAGAAAAATACGAAAAAAATATTACAAAACAGTAAACAGGGAAATAAACTTCTAGATAAATAACGACATAGTTTGGTAATAGCTCCGCTTCGACAAAGGTTTCCGATTTCTAGCCAATTCCTTCGCTTAATGGTCTATTGATTGGATAGGTCCACCCCGTTGAATCTTGTTTATAGATTCTTGCCTGTTTGGCCAAGTCGTCCGCGATGTAGTTGTGTATTCGACTACTGAAATCCACCTGAAATTTTGTATTCTTCGTAAGTATCGCTCTGCATTTGAGAAGAGTAGGGTGTGCCTTCCAATCTGGTGTGTCATCGTTTTGGTCTTCAAGCTGGATATATGAGGCCAGATTCAAATTGTCAGTGAGTATAGTTGCAGATTTGTATCCTAATTCTATTAGTTTTTGAGTTCCCAATAATAGGGCGAGGGTTTCTGCATGAAAACCAGATAAAGCTTGGGTTGGTTCTGCACCGAATTCGATTAGTTTTTGGTTGTGAGTTATTATGTAAGCGATTCCGGCTGATCCGTTTGTGTGCCATGAGCCATCAACTCTACAGATTGTATCCGAATCTGGGCTCTTTATTTGGTTGATGATAGACGGGTTTTGTAATGAGAGTTCTGTGGTTTTTTGTTTGCTCAGGATAGTTGTTTTGATGGGGTTAGGTATTTTATTTTCATAAAGTGCGAGGCATCTGTCTTTCCAGATGAGCCACATCAGATTTGCAGCAGTGGCGTGTTTTTCGGGTGGTATTTTCCTGAATATATAAAGAATATTTTGTTGTATTGAACCCGATAGATTTTCTGACACTATTCCAAATTCTGAAATTCGCCAAACTTTTCTCGACCAATCGCAAGAGAAGATTAAATGGTTTAGATCTTCTATTTGGGTATGGCACCTAGGACAAATTGGATCTATTGACGGGATTCTTCTGTTTAGCCACTGTTTTGTTGGTACCGCATTTGTAGCTAATTTCCATATGAAAAGTTGTGTTTTCGGGGTGACCATTTTTATTTTCCAAAGGATTGAGCATAGGTCCAATTGGGTGTTATCAAATAAAGGTTCTTGGCTAATGAGCGATTCATAGGCAGATTTCACTGTAAATTTTCCTGATGAAGAAGGTTTCCATATTAGTTTATCCTGGGTGGTGTTTGAGCTTGTAGGTGGTTGATGGGTTAAGATTTGCATTGTATTAGTGGGCCCAAATAGAGAGATGATTAGTTCAGTATTCCAGTGGTTAGGGGGTTGGATTGTCAGATCTTTGATTTTGATTTGGTTTTGGTAGTTGTTGATTGGTTTAGTTGATTCCCATCCTATGAACCAAGGTTGACCCATTGCATTACATGTATTCCCATTATTAATGTTCCACCAGATATTTTCTCTCATATGGTCTCTTATTTTCATAATATTTGTCCAAAAGGTGGAGCAGTTTGATGTCCTGTTGTTTAGCCAGAAGTTGCTTCTCGGAAAATATTTAGCTCTTAATTGTTCAGTCCACTTGTTATTCTTTGTTGCTAGATTCCATAGATTTTTCATAAATAGGGCTAGATTGAATTCTTCCAATGATTTAATTCCTAGTCCTCCCTCAATTTTAGGTTTAGTTATCTTTTGCCAACTAATTGTTGCCATATATTTTCCTTCCATCTTGCCCCACCAGAAGCGTCTGGTTAGTTGTTCGATTTGTTTTATTGTGTTTGTTGTTAGAATTTTTGAGGACATTGTGTATGTTGGGATTGATTGGATAACTGACTTTATCAGGGTTAGTCGCCCAGCTTGTGATAAGGTCTTTGCTTTCCATCCATCTAGTTTTTTATTGATGAGATGGATCAGTTGGTTTTCCCGAATTTTTCCTTTTTTCGTGATCAAAACTCCTAAGTATTTTTCCTCCTCTTTTGCTTCAGATGCTCCCAGGTGATCTATTATTTCTTTTTTTAAGTCATCGTGTACACTTCTGCTGAACCATAATGACGATTTAGTGGGGTTTAAGATCTGTGCTGAGGTTAATTCAAAATTCTTTAGTATATTTTGAATAGCCTCTACTTCCTCTATTTTTGCTTCTCCAAAGATTAGAAGATCATCAGCATACAGGGAGTTGGTTATGGGGGGAGATGATGGCATAAGTTTAATTCCCGAGATTTGATTATTCGATTGCGCATGATTTAGGGCTCGTGTGAGAATATCCATTCCGAGTATGAATAGTGATGGGGAAAGAGGACAACCCTGTCTCAGGCCACATTCTGGTTTTATAAAGCCAGACCCTTGTCCGTTGAATTTAATGGTGAATTTCGCTGATGATATGCATTTGTAAATTAATTTACAAGTATGGTCCGGGAAGTTATAGATTTTCAGTGTTTGTATGATATGGTTCCAGTCCATCCTGTCAAAAGCTTTGGCCAGATCAGCCTTTAGACAGAAGGATTTTTGGTTATATGTATTTTGAGCAAATGAATGTAGAACCTCTGATAGAATAATGATGTTTTCAGATATGAATCTGTTGTGAATGAACGCCTTTTGTTCTTCGGAGACCAATTTTTCTATATGGGGTTGAATTCTACTTGTGATAATTTTCGCGACAATCTTGTAGGACATGTTTAGAACATTGATGGGTCTGTAGTCCCCGATTGTTGATGGGTTCTTGATTTTTGGGATCAAGGTTACGTTTGAGTTTGCTAGGTTCTCAGGTAGATTTAAATTTTCGAAAAAGTCTTGTATCATGTTGCGAATTGCCGGTAGGAAAAGGGTTTTATGTTTTTGTATTAATCTGGCCGTTATTCCATCTGGGCCCGGTGCTTTGTCTTGGCCCAAAGCATTAATTGCGTCCATTATTTCTTGATCCATTGGGGTAGCTTGTAATTGAGGGTGGTGGATATCTTCTATCTGAGGCAAATTATTGATAAAGTAAGGGTCGTATATTTCTTGTATAGGTTTGGTTTCTCTTTTTTGATAGATTTTTTTGTAGTGTTGTATAAAGGCTCTTTTAATCTCCTGCTCTGAGGTTAGGGTCTGTCCATTCAGATTAATTGAGGTGATGTTATTTATCCTTCTTCTAATTGAAGTTGCGATATGGAAGAAACGAGTATTTTTATCCCCGAAGTTGTGCCATTGAATTCTAGATCTTTGGTTCCAGTAGATTTCTTGCTTTTTGAGCGCTAGATCATGTCTGGATTGGAGAGTTATTTGTTTATCCCATGTTTGGTCATTAGGTTGTTTGTTCGTTTGAATTGATAGCATTTCCTTTTCAATTTCAATGAGTTCTTTATTTGGGTTTAGCTTATTCTTTGACCATGTCGATACAGCTTGTTTGAGATTTTTTTGTGTTGCCTCCCAATTTTGCTGGTCTTTAAGTAACGCCGTTGTGCATACCTCGTCAAAATCTGGTTCTAAGAACCAGCAGTGCTCAATTCTGAATGATCTTCGATTTCTTTTTTGAGGCGGATCAGGTTGTAGGAGAATAGGGTTATGGTCAGAGTGAAAGCGGGGCAAGTGTATGACTTGAGCGTTGGGATAACAAAGCGCGTATTGTGTGTTGGTTAAGACACGGTCTAAACGTTGTTGTATAAGTTGGTTTGGGTGTTTGTATCTGTTGTTAGACCATGTGTAACCTGGTCCATGGTGTTTTAGATCTATTAGTCCGTTATCTCTTATGAAATTCTGAAATCCTGCGTTGTTTGAATTTAGGCTAGTACTACCGCCCACTTTGTCGCTTAAAGATGAGATGGCATTAAAATCACCAATTAGGTATGAGGGTATAGTATTATCTTCTATAAAGGCTGCTATTTCTGACCAGATTTCAGGGTTTAGAGTGTGATGAGGGTCGCCATATATGGCGCCCAATTTCCATTTTCTATTAGCGGTAGGATCATGAACATTGGCTAGAATATAATTTTGAGAAAAGGATGAGATTTGTACCGTGATGTCCTCAGACCAGAGAAGCCATAAACCCCCCGCCCGACCTACGGAGGGGACCACCATGGAGTTAGTCATTGGAAGTAGTCGAATCCTTGATTTGGCTTGAGCTTCATTGCACCTCGTCTCTGAGAAAAAAGCGATTTTAGGTTTGGTGCAGTGGAGGTAACGTCGGATCGTTGGAACTGTTGCGTGGCCTCCACTCCCGCAACAGTTCCATGAGAATGTCGTCATATATTTGGTGGGGGCGGTATTGGCCCCGCCGCCTTGGCCCTCTTCTGGTGTTCGTTGTATGAGGTTGATGTGTGAGAGTTATCGATTATCTGAAGTGAATTGTTTGCTGGATCTGTGTCGTTAAACTCTCTGAAGATTCTTTTTCCTTTGTTGTGTGTAGTTGATTGAGCTGTATGTATATGGGTTCGTGGTATCATCACTGGATTTATGATCCAGGGTCCTAATCTTTTGGTTATCAGTTCTTTGATGTTTGTGATCGAGTTTGCTATGGGGTCATTAGAGAGAGAGAGGAGTTTGTTTATGCTTCTACAGTTTCCGATGTCGTGTGATATTTGACCACAGAACAAACAGAGTTTGGAGATTTTCTCATACGAAATATAGATGAGATGTGATGAGTTGTCAGAGATAGTGATTTTTGACGAGTCTAATAAGGGTTTGTTGAGAGGTATGTCAAGCTTTATCTTGAATGAATTCTTTTCAGTTATTCGGATTGGGACGGGGATGGATATGGGAGAACCTAGGTTGGTAGCCACTTGCATTACTATCTCTTCTGTTAAGATGAGTTTTCCAGATGCGTGGAATTGAACCCACGTTTGCATGGATGTGAATAGGTTAGCTGATGTGTCATCTTCTTCGTTGAGTTTTTTGATCAGGATCATCTCACCTCTAAAGTTCCATGGACCTCTGTCCAAGGCAAAATTAAGCTCGTCTGCGTTCTTGAATTGTATCGAGTACGTATTCTTTTGTAATGGTGTGATGATTGTTTGTGGATCTGCATGCCATTGTTTGAGCAGTGCGGTGATTAGAGCTGGTTCGAAGATCTGTTTTTCCGTAAAGATTGTTATTATTGCTTTGAGTGACCAATCAACCTCTTGGTTTTCGGTTTGCTGTATTTTCAGGTTCTGATTTTCACCGGATTTGGAAACATGGAGGTTTGCTAAATCTTTGATTAGAGTTTCATCATTTGAGTTCATTGTATTGTGTTGTTTGGTTGGAGTTGTTTGATTCACATGGACTGAAGCTTGAGCTATAGGAATAGAAGAGATATTTGATATGGGGTTGTTGATGCAGGGATATAATTTATTGTGGGTCGTATATTTAGTTGGGGGGTATATTCGTATTGTATGGTTTTTTGGAAAATATTCTTTTGTACTGTACACGTGGCTAGCTTGGGGGAATGGTCCCAGAATTCCTTTGTCATTTCTGTATTTGTTCTTATTCTCCACCACGAGTGATTCAGTTGTATTATTTTTTCGTAATGGTATTTCCATCTTTTGAGTTTCTGATTGGGGGTTTACTGCTTGGCCCGATGGAGGCCCAGTTTGGGAGTATTGATTTAATTCTATTGTTTGGGCTCGATGAGAATTTGAAAACACATTTGGAAATAGAATGGAACCTTCTTTCTGAGGAGTATCTGACTCTGATTCCTCTGTCATCTGTGTTGTCATTGTCCGGTTTGTCCATATGTCAGATTTCTTGTCATTTTTTGATCGGTTTTTGTCGAATATGGCTTCCATTGGTGTTTCCTCATCATCTATGGGGATGTATTCTGGTGGATCTTCGATTAGAACTTCAACCTGTTCTTGTTGGTTTTCGTTCATTTGTTCCGGGGCAGGTTCCTGGTGGTTTATGTTTTGCTGAGGGTTAGGGTTTTGTATTTGGTCCGGTGGTGGAGGTGGGATAATATCATTTGGGTTCATGGGTATGGCCATGTGACGTATAACATGAATGTCGGAGAAGCTCGTTCCATGTGATAAACGTATTACATTTGGGATTAGGTTAGGAGAATGGCACATGATATCTATTTCGACATTCCGTTTGTCTTCTCCGGTGACGGTCTGGTGAGAGATTGAGATTATTCTTCCCATACCCGTAACTGCTTGTCTGAAATATTTGATGTGCCAGAAATCTAGAGGGAAGTTAAACAGTAGTATCGGGACCCGAAAGAAAGCTGGAGCATTGTGTGTTATACTCGCCGTTTGCCATGGTAATGGTGTTAGGTTTAACTGCCCTTCCCAATATTCATTATCATCAATGACCTGCTGTACCATTACCCATCCTGGTAGTTCACATAGGTAGGCGAATCCTTCATAGGGGGAGAGTGTGAAGTCCGGCATAATCCCACCATATTGTTGTACCATGTGTTGGTGTACCGTATCTATCGGTGTGATGTTGTCATTAAGAGTAGACTGTAGGAACACCGTGTGATTTAGTGCTTCTCTCAGAACTTGGTGTGTGGAGGTGGGTGTGAGTGTTGCGTATGTCATGTGAGGTCTATTTGGAGGCCATGGATTGACATTTTCCTCCATTATTGATAAGGGTTGCTTGCGGAGGCTGGATATGAGGGGGGGAAGAAGGAGGGAGAGACTATGAGGAGAAGGAGAAGGAGGAGGAGGAGGAGGAGGAGAAGAGAAAGGAGAAGAGAAGAAGAAGAGGAAGAGAGGAAGAGAGGAAGAGAAAGGAGGGAGAGTTAAAAGAGATACCATAAGTTAAACGAAAGCTGAAGCCATAGAAACTGGTTCGATATGTTGAGGGAATGGGAAAAAAAAAAAAAAAAAAAAAAAAAAAAAAAAAAAAAAAAAAAAAGAAACTGGTTCGATATTGTTTCTAAGGTATAGATGTTTCGTACTACGAATAGACCCGCACACCGACGATCCACGATCCGCACGATCCAATGACCCGAATGATCCGCGAATAGAAATGACCCGGCCCGAATCTTTCTTTTTTGGTTGGATCATATCTCATCCCCATGACGAAGAGAAGAGGTGATAAAAAATCTCCTCGCCTAAAGCCGCCATTGTTTTTTGTATTAATTGACTTATTAAATTCAAATATCACAGGTATAACAAATCTTATAACATTCTTATTGCTTATATTCGTTAATTATTAAATAGTATATGTTGATGAATTGTTAGTTATGTATTAATTATTCATAGAAACCTACTCTTGATTCTATTTCTGATAATAAAGACATTTTGGTAGGAAACATTAAAGAAGGCTAAGAATGTCTTAAATAAACTTATTTTCATTCGGCCCAACCGAGGACAGGTCCCAAAATACCAATATCAACTCAACAAAACATAATTACATACACCATTCAGGCATTTCGGACAAACATGTGCTTATCTATAACACTTTCTTATTGGTTGATTTCTGTGGACCCGGTGTACCGTAGACCTCATACGTATGGTCTCCACACAGATCGCGCCACGCATTATCATTTATCAGACACATCAGATAATGGCTAAACGTACCAAAGTTTGACCCCATCACTTAAACTAAAACCCCCAAAACAATCTCAGTCATATCATGATGCGATCGCTACATAATCTAAATCATTTTACGCCGTTAGATCTATTGACGTGTCATCAGCGCGTCAGATTTTGCTCTAACATAATGCGAGGTTTAGTGGTTAATTTAATTCAATTATTGAAAATTGGATTATATATAACCACCACTCTCGTCGTCGCATCTCTTTTTTCCCCTTTCCTCACTTTCTCTCTCTCTCTCTCCGATTGAGTTCACCGCCGGTGAGTTCGATAACCAGGTGAGCTTATCTGTGCTCGAATCCCTGTTAGATCTTAATTTTGTGCTTCCATTAGCTCTTGATGATTTTTCTCGTCGTTTTTCTCAATGTAGATTGTATTTTGAGCTTCTATTTGTTTCTATCGTCAGTAGATCTATTTTGCATGACCTCATACATCGTGATTTGATTGTTTTAAGCTTGTTTTTTAGTGATTGAGGTTGTTCAATGGTTTTTCTAAGCTCATGCTAGCTGATCTGATTGAATTTCGCTTACTGAATCTTGTGATTAGTCTAAGAGTGATGACAATAATAATAATCATCCTCTTGTGTGGTGTAATAATTCACCTTTTTGAAGGTTTTCTATTATCGGAAGTATTTTTTTTGGAATTCTATACCAGAAGAAACAAGAGTCAAACACATGCACAAAAAAAAACAAAAAATATGATGATTTTTTCAAATTAAATTGCCTGTATCTCATTGGTTCTAACATCTAAACCTAAGTCTTTGATTTGTCTTGACTATACTTGATAAGTACCTCATTAAATTGCTGATTCGATTCATTAACTACTCAACAGATTCAAAAATGGAAGGATCGAACAGAGGAAACAACAACACTAGCGGTGCCGATGCATTAACTCGAAACTACAGAATTGGAAAAACCCTAGGAATTGGATCTTTTGGCAAAGTTAAAATTGCAGAACACATCTCAACTGGCCATAAAGTCGCCATTAAAGTCCTCAATCGCCGCAAAATCAAAAGCATGGATATGGAAGAAAAAGGTACCATACATATTCCCATAAATTGATAAAACTTTACCTTTTTTGAATTCCTTTTTTTTTTGAACGATTGTAGTGAAAAGAGAAATCAAGATATTGAGATTATTCATGCACCCACACATTATTCGCCTATACGAAGTCATAGATACCCCCTCAGATATCTACGTGGTAATGGAATATGTCAAATCTGGCGAACTATTCGATTACATCGTCGAAAAAGGTCGACTACAAGAGGACGAAGCCAGACGATTCTTCCAACAGGTACACAACAGGGTGTTTTTGCAAAATTACACAATTTCTCATCGAGGGGCATATTTGTAAATATATATTTATTTTACAGATAATATCTGGAGTGGAGTATTGTCACAGAAACATGGTGGTGCATCGAGATTTGAAACCCGAGAATTTATTACTCGATTCGAAATGTAACGTTAAAATCGCCGATTTTGGATTGAGTAACGTCATGAGGGACGGCCATTTCTTGAAAACTAGTTGCGGAAGCCCTAATTACGCCGCCCCTGAGGTTTTGCAATAATTAATTTCGGATATACCCTTTAAAGAGGAGAGAGAAAATTGTTTTTAATTTTGTTGTTTTGTTTTTGTAGGTGATTTCGGGAAAATTGTATGCGGGACCTGAAGTGGATGTGTGGAGCTGTGGCGTGATTCTGTATGCCCTTTTGTGTGGCACTCTTCCTTTTGACGATGAAAATATCCCCAATCTCTTCAAAAAAATTAAAGTAACGCTTTCATTTCCTCTCTCCTCTCTCTCACTAGTTTCATCTTTCTCTCTCTAGAAAGGAAACAAATTCCCTGTATTCTTAACAAATTGAGAAATAGATCATGGGATGTTTAGACATTTCATCCCACTCTTCTGCTGGTTTTCAGAAATTGAAAATTATGCTCTGCATTTCATACCAAATTTAGAAATAAAACGTGGTTACTTTACTCTTAAACATTTCAAGAAAAGAAACAAATTATATTATATTTTAGTAATATTGTTTAAAATTAAATAATTAATGTTTTGTTTGTAATAATGTAGGGGGGGATATACACATTACCCAGCCATTTATCAGGATTGGCAAGGGATTTAATACCGCGAATGTTGATAGTGGATCCAATGAAACGGATCACGATCCGCGAGATCCGCGACCACCCTTGGTTCCAAGCTCGTTTGCCTCGTTATCTCGCTGTTCCTCCTCCCGATACCTCGCAACAAGCCAAAAAGGTATATTCCCCCATTTAAACTCAATATTCACATGTTATTATCTTCTTATATTCTGTCATAATGTATATAGATTGATGAGGAGACCATGCAAGAGGTGGTGAAGATGGGATACGACAAGGGGCAATTAACCGACTCCCTCCAAAACCGCATGCAAAATGAGGTATTATTATTATTATTATTATTTTCAAGGGGCATTTTTGTAAGTTTGTAGTTTTTAATATTTTGATTTTTTGGTGTTGTAGGCAACGGTTGCGTATTATTTGCTTCTAGATAACCGGCTCCGCGCCACTAGTGGTTATCTCGGTGCCGAGTATCAAGAAGCCATGGTTTGTTAAAATCTAAATTATCAAATTTACCCTTGTAAACTAAATTATCATATTTACCCTTCCAGAAGTAAAGATATCATATACTTATTATTTACCCTTTTAAAATTTGTAGGATTCGGCGTTGTCGAGGATGGCATCTTCGCATGAGAATACAGCTGCCGTGCAAGTCGCTCATAGAGGAGGGGTATTTATGGAAACCCAAAATGTGGGTGGAATTAGGCCACATCATCCTTCCGAGAGAAAATGGGCTCTTGGTCTTCAGGTCCGTCAAAATTCATATATACCCTTCCTAAACCTCATAATATAATTCCAAACTATTAATATCAATATTATACTACCAAAGTTGTGAATATAATTATATGCCATACTTAAAAGGTAAATTTGATATTTTCTTTTTTTTATATATTTTTCATTTACACCCTTCCAAAACCTCACATTATCGTACTTTTACCTTTCAAAACCTTAAATATCAAATTTATCCTCCCCAAATATTTCTTTGATGTTTGAATGTGTACATATGAATGCATGACATAGTAAAAGTTTACAGGGTAAATTTGATATTTTCAGCATTTGGAACTTTATATATGAAAACTGAAATTTGCCCTAATAATTTTTTTATTCTTTTTATACATTTGTCATATATACCTTTCAAAACCTAAAATATCCTACTTATATCCTTCCAAAACAGTAAATAAACTTATCCTCTTCAAGTTATTACTATCTTTAGAGTTTAATGAAATCAACAAACTCATGACACGGTACATACTGGCTGTGTCTGCCTAAGTAATTTTTCAAAAACAAATAAAAAATTCAAGAAAATAGTTTCAGAAAGATCATGATTTTTTTTCATGAAAATATTTCCAAAAATATGTTTAGCAAGTAATCGTTAAAAAAAAATCATATTTTAAACAAATTTTCCATAACAATTTACATTCAAATAATATGTTAATAAAAATATCATTGATTTTTTCCCAAAAAAGAAAGTTCCAATTTTTTTTTTTCGAATGAAGATAGTAATTAACATAACATGTTTTTTAAGAAAAAAATACAAATTCTATAAGCAGTTAACAAAACAAATTAAGAAAGTTCATGAAAATACTTTCAAAAAATCATATTCTTTTAGTAAAAGACATTTTGATAAAATTTCATCAAAAAATCAACATGTTCAAAAAAATGTTATAAACATATGAAAAGGTACATTAATCAACAAAAAATGCATTACTATTCATAAGTTAATATCACAAAAATGCATTATTCTTGGCTTACAATGATAGTGTTATTGTCATAGTAACAATGATAGTATACGTCAATTTAAATAATATTGATAAGTAATGATAATATTGAATCAACAACAAAAATAATGATATTTTATTGAAGGAAAAATGTCCATATTTATCATACACAATTATATTTTATTCCTACAAAATATCAAATTTATTATACGAGTTATATATCATGTATTAACCTACAAAATCATAATGTAATTGGAACTCTAAAATGCACTTCATGTATATGCATCTCTAAAACATTTTCAATATAAAAAATTATACAATTTTGAGAAATAAAAAATGATGATATTATATTGAAAATACTAATTATTTTTCGATTTATATTTATAATTTTAAATTATGCAATATCCGAACCGGAGCAAGGAACCCTCTAGTATTTCTGTAATGTTTGAACATACGAATATTAATACACCAAATACTTAAAAAGTTGACAAGGGTATTTTTGACATTTTTCAGTCTAGGGCGCACCCAAGAGAAATAATGACGGAGGTATTGAAAGCTTTACAAGAGCTACGCGTATACTGGAAAAAAATCGGTCATTACAACATGAAATGCAGATGGGCCCCTAATCTCTCCACCCAAAACCACTCCATGCTCAATTTGAATAACGATTATGTCGAAGAACCCGCGATTATCGAAAACGACGAGGGCGGGGTTGATAATGCGCCCCATGTCGTCAAGTTCGAACTCCAGGTATTCTTTCTTACTTATTTAATTACAAAAAGACCCCTACATTAAAATGATATTTTTATTTTTGATATGTAGCTGTACAAGACGAGAGACGAGAGATATTTACTGGACTTGCAAAGGCTGAACGGGCCCCAGTTACTCTTCATGGATTTATGCGCCGCGTTTCTTCTCCAACTTAGGGTGTTGTGATATTTATACCCTAATTAAACTAATAATTATCTCGTCTTGTTGTTTTTGTCATTCGGAGAAAGATTTAGTAACTATCTATTTTTGGCTTTGTTTTAACTGAGTTACTGTTGTTGTTGTTGTCGACTTGTATATATGATGGCTCTACTTTTTGTTAGAGCCATCCTTTTGTTTTGTTTAATAAGGCATACTGAGTGTTGTAAAATATTTCGGGGATTTTCAGGATTTGTAAACCTGATTAATTACCCTTCTGAGAATTGTAAACCTGAACTCTAGTTTTTACATATCCGGGATTGTAATTCCATCTTTCAAAAAATAAAAAAAAATTGGAAGAATGTAAAAGAATCCGGACCTTGTTTCTCTTCACTTCAATCTATAAAATATAAAAGAATCCAAACCTTCGTACAAACATATTCTTGAATCAACAATTTTTTAAAACACAAATTTCAACTCAAAAAACTCGGGTTCAGACTATTTCTTTATATTGATTTTTTCCAATTTTTTCTTCGCATCCACAAAGGGGGATATTTTTTTATTATCCTAAATTAGCACTTCCGTTTTCCCCTTTTTATATACAACACCCTGTACAGATCCACCCGTTTTTGAAATTCAAAAATTCAAAATTCAAAACCGCCATTTAACTGAACCGACAAATTAGGGTTTCCAAAATTATTAAGCGGAGTTTCCAAACTTATAACCACTCCTGAAGTCCCCACATTACCGTTCCATTTCGATCTCCCAACCTCAAAAAAAATCATAAATCAAATTAATAAAATTAAAAATTAATTTTTTTTTTTAAATTTGACACTCACAGATAACGAAGTGAAGGCAGAAGAATGCAATTTTGAAGAGAACCCGCAAATTAAATTAACTTCCTCTTTTAAATTATGTATTATTTCGGCCTTTAATCCCGGTTCGTTTCCTCCAATCGTAGAACACGCACTAATAAATAATACCATAATAATATAATATTAATAAATTAGCAAAACCTAATTAAGAATATAATTAATTATGATTAATGATAAACCTGAGTTGAAGAGTGGGTTTAATCATAATTCCAAATTCTTTATACTTCATCGCTTGATTTACTTCGAGCGAAAATGATTTATCAGGCAATTGTACCATCGGCGTAACCCTTGTCCCGTATTTATTCTTCAAATAAATAAATAAATAAATAATTATACTCAATATACCATTTTAAACACCAATATACTATATTTAAATAAAAAAACTCAAGCAATTTCCATTTATGGGTTTCGTTTTTTGCAACAAATACTTTCTTGCAATTTGGAATAATTTATGGGTTTTGTTGTTTGCAATATACTATTTTAATACATACAATATACCGTTTTAAGGAGTAATATACTATTTACTTACTCGGCAAGAGAAGCTAATGGTGGTTTGGCCAGGAAATTTTGATTGAGCTTGAAGAAGAGCTTGAGCATGAAATAAAGGAATAAAAGCACTACTCGTTATTCCTTCTCCCGCCACGTAGGTTACTTGCCCATTGGGAAATTGCAAATCCATAAACGACTACAAAAAATATTAAAATAATTAATTAAAAATAAAGTAGGGGCGTTTTGGTAAATAGATATGTTTACACAAGCGAGAGGGTTGAGACAAATCATTGACATCAATAAATATCGTCTATGCTTCGACCATATTGCTGGACATAAAGAATGCAATCCATTCTACAAAAAAATTGAGAGAGGGTAAATATGATATTTTTAGAAGGGTGAATATGTAAATGTACCGTACCTTTCGATCGTAACCATACCAAAGGAGGTGTTGTTTAGATAAGTGAATGGGTAATAAAAGAGTCGAGTCTCTGACGAATAATAAAGGGCCGAGTTGGACCAGGAAAAGAGACGATGATGACGTGTCGTTATTCGAGGATGACCCGTTTGACCCGCCTCGCGACGCTTCGAGTCTCCATAAATCTCCTCTTGCCATTAACGATGATTCCGTCTCTCTCGTTCTGGAATTGTATGTTGCGCTTACATTCATGGTACCCTAATTAATTATGAAAAATTAGTATAGTAACTTTTTTGAATTTAGTATTGGAATTTTTGAAGATTTTGAATTTAGATTACTTTGGGACGTTTGAGATGGTCTGGGATGGCGGTTTCAAATTCTTCATCGGTATTAATAGCTTCTGAGTTAGTACCGTTGGTACCAATTGCTAAATTTGGTAAGTTTGGTGAAGAGAGAGACTGTTGATTATTTTCTAGTCTTTCTACTGCTATACCCATTTCGGTCACATCCCATCTCCTTTCCACTGCTAACCTGCCATAACAAAAAACAAAAATTGTAAGGAAAAACCAATATAATTAAGCAAGAAAGTCTATTAAATAGTAGAAATCGATAGTAAACCAGAGTATTGAGCAAGAAATTTTCCAAATTTCAGCTAAAAAGAGTTACTATTCCTTAATAGAGAGCTAAAATCAGTAGAGTAGAAACGAAGCTAAAATTCACAAAATATCTCCTAATAGAAGAGTATTAATCAACAAACCTAGTATCGTATAGTGTTCTCTCATCCTCAGGTCGAAACGGGGGCGGGAGCTGCCTGAAGAAATGCTGAACGACGCCACCAACATAATTCCCGATCTCAGCACCGGCCTGACCAAGGCGGCCGCCGATCTCAGCTCCGATTTCATCGAACACAATCTGCGGCTTAGGAAAAACAGGCGGGGCGACGATTTGCGAATGGATGAATCCAGTAAATCCTTGAGTGACTCGATCCATGAGGTCTTGACCATGGCGCTGCACTTCCTCCCATGCTTCGAGGGATCTCTCCATTAGTGAAGTAGGATTGGATTAGGGTTTGAAAAGATCTGTATTGTGTTGTTTTGTGTGTGTGTGATAAGCGTCGCTCGGATGTCTTGAGATGAGAATTAGCCTTGATTTTTTATTTTATTGGATGATTTTTAGAGTTTTTGGTTTTGTGAGTGTGAAAGGAAGAAAGGGGCGATGTGCTTATCCATTTTTTGTAGTTTCCGAATGCTCCCGTTTTATTGTGGACCGAAAATTTGGGCCCGGTGATTCAAGAGTTCGGGTCTGTCTGACCTTGGAACTTAAATTAGTCTGTGAGCCGTATTTTTTTAGGGGATTTATATATTTACTCTTTTTTAAAATTAAAATTATAAATAACAACATAATTTTAATCCATAATATAGAAAAATATATAATAAAAATGTATAAATACAACATATCTTTCATTCATAGAATAATAATAAAAAAATATATATATATATAAAAAATATAAGAGAGGATCGAAGGGGACCAGACATTGGATATGAACATGACTAGCGCGTAAAGACGCCAAAACCACTATGACACCACGAAAACCTATACAAAGTTACAATTTGAATAGCTAACCAAACCTCGATTATGTTGGTATGGTAGTCAATAAATTTTCCTGGATTCGACACCGCAAGTACAGTCTGATTAGTTGGTGTGTTTGCCACAAATCTACAAGTGTTTAAAGCTATAATTTGAATTTGAATTTGAATAGCTAATATAGAACATCATCATTCCAACTCATTGGCCCATGGCATAAAACTCACAGGTTCTCATTTGAAGTGGCTTTATTCAATTTATACCCGCAACCATCACATTTTTTTTTTGAAAGAAAGGCAAGCGCGATACGCGCTCGGTCCAATCGATTTTCATAAAGTAACCATCACATTATAATTTATAATTATGAGAAATATATATCCATTGAATTATGATATTGGTTACTTCGCAAAAACTACATTCATGTCAAATCTCACAATTAAAACCCTAATTAACAAAACCGATTAATTCATGATTAATAAAAAAATAATATGTAATTAGAGTCTCTCTCTCAATTAATAGTTAATTAAGAATATTTAAAATTTAATAATTTTGAATTAATCGTTAATTGATAGGAATAATTAGTGGGTTAACCATGAATTTGTGATTCATCGTGAATTGATGGGAAAAATGAGGAAGCAAGCACCGTAGAAGGCATCTCCAAACAAACTATATTTTTGTACAAATGGCAATCTATATTATAAAAAACTCTCACGATACTTAATCTCTTTGCTTATTACCTAGTTAACCATTCCCATTAAATTTACAATGTAAATTCATACATACGAGAGGCCACGTTGTCCCTTCTATCGTCATTCGAATTGAAGAGCCTTTTCATCCTCACCATTCGACATGGGTAAAAAAGTGAGCAAAATAGTCCAAAAAAAGAAAAAAAAGAAAAGAAAAGGCAACCATGCTTTTTGGGCCAGTAGGAGGGCAAAATGAGATCCAAAATCGTATTCTTTTTGCTTGTTCTAGACCGGATCTAAATAGAATACACTTTTTTATTGTTTTTTCTGATTTTTGGATAAGTTTTGCATGTTTACAGTCAATTCTAATCAACTTTTATTATTTGATTGTCTAACTTTTTCAACATTTCAAGATGTTAATAGGTTTGAATGTGGCTTAATCATTTCTGATAAATTCAGGATGAGATCTTTCCATTGAAATTAAAATAATGGGATCAAAGAGCAACGGTTCTTTAACCTGTACAATTCGAATCAAAAATCACGCAAGAATTATTCTCAATTTCTCCAGATAATTATTGTTGCATGTTCAAAATTTCAACCTTTACACTCTCATAAAGATTTTTCTCGTTCCTTATACTTTTCTTCATTCATAGAGGACTCAAAAATCGCAAGAAGAATCGGAGACCCCCTTCTTTCCGCTCATCTCTGCACTTGGATGAGCAAATCGAATTGGATTGGAATTCGTTAGCTAATCGGAGTAAATTTGAGAGTCTGATTGACTATTTGGAATGAATATTGGTGGATTAAGAACCTAGTCAATAGTTGAATACTAAGCAAAGTTTTGATTTCATATTTTCAGGACTAGTTCTAGTTAGTCCCACTTGCCACTTGCCACTTTGTAATTTGTAATTTAATCTCATTAATACAAAATGAGACCACAAAGAACACGTTTCGTGCTCCAGGCTCACTTTAAAAAAAAAAAATCCGAGCAAGAATTCAAATTAATTGTAACTTGACGTTGTATGGACGTATTTGAATATAATATGGTATTGTCGGAGTGTAGATCGAGTTGGCAGTATGTTGTGCAAAATGGATATCGATTTTGTAATTCAATCTAAAAGTAATTGAGAAATGATTTTGTGATTTTGTGATATTTAAATATTTTTATACGTGTTTATCAGTTATACGTAGGCTATATTTACGAAAATGCTGTGTGTTCCAAATTATGTACCAATTACAAACAAATAAAATTACATAATGAGATAATCGAGTTAGACAATTAGAACCCTAATCATTGCCTCAAATACAACGCAACCCTAATCAATTCATCACCCTAAACACGACCCTAAATATCGCATACACGATACAACTCTAAAACTAACTCTCTTTTTTCGGGTCTTACACACAGCAAGATCCGCACAATTCAGGACAAATGTTCTGAACGATTATTATGAAATTCTCAACGCGACCATTATCAAGTTCGCTACGAGTTGCAAGTTCAACAATTTCTCAAAGAGAATTTCTTGGATTAGCATGCTCATTTGATCTCTTTAATTGATTCCCCTGAATGTGTGCTTTAATTTCTGAAGTTATGCACAACTAACAAGAATCAAATTTCTAAGATTTAATTTATGCACAATTGACAAAAAATGACACTTACAGAAAGAGTCGTGTTTTAATTTCTTGAAACATAAATTTTTCTTAACATGTAATTTCATCAAACATGTTTCATGCATATTCGACCATGCATTAAAATAGTATAATTATGCAAATTACATCTGATATTGAACTCGAGAAATAGGAAACACCTACGGGCTCTTTATTCCTTCAAACCCGAAAAATAAATTAATAACCCACGCACCCACCATTAGAAGCAAAGGGAGACCATAGAAAAACATAAAAATTTAGTATTTTGTTTCATTCAGAAATAAATTTTGGCATTTTTAGAATAATGTTATAAATGTATATTTTTGAAAGTGTTAAAACTTCATATTTTATATTTTTTGAAAGTTCTGAAAAAAATTAAAATTGCCTGTGTTAGTCCTCAATTACGTATTTTTTTTAGGAAAATATGAAAAGTTAGTATTTTTCATTGTTTTAGACATAAATTTTGGTATTTTTTAGAAAAATATGATAATTGATTTTTTGCAATGTTGGATTTCATTTGTTGCATCTTTTTTTTTAAATTGTTTTGAAAAATGAAATTTGCATTTGTCAGTCTTTTTTTTTTTTTTTTTTTTTTTTTTTTTTGAGTAAATTTAGAAGGAGCTCTAAGTCTCCCTTCTAAATAATAAATAGAACAAAGATATAAATTACATTTGAGTTCTATTTAGCCCACAAGGCCTGCAGAAAAATAAGATGAAAAAGAACTAACAATTTTTCTAGGCCTATTACATAAATTTCACCCACCGAATTGCACAATGGATTACAGAGAATCAACAGCTCATCCTCGTGAGTCATCCTCCTCATCTTCTCCGCACATCCCCCACCTACAGAACCCATGTACTTGTGATTATTAAGTACTAAACTTTTTCAACTTAAAACCCTTTTCGGTGTCTTTTTCTCTCATGGTGTTTCTTCTTCCTCTAAGCTTTCTTCTCTCCTTCTCAGGTTTTTCATTAATTCCCAATCTCTCAACATTTCCTCCATTAATGGCGCACCTTCTTTCTTGTTTTCAGAGAAAGCTCTCCGACATCTCTCACGCCAAGAACAGTAAAAGAACGCCGCAAATAATTGGCACACTGCCGGAGTTAATTCATTATCAATCAACTGCTGCATCATCTCTGGAACCGACGACAAGTTTGGAATCGAAACCATCAGCTTCAATTCTTCCCAATGCAGCCTGATAAAGCCACATTCTTCAATCAGATGATTAACTGATTCAAGCTGCGATTGACACAGGTAACATCGATTAATTAATATCATCCCCCTTTTTATTAAATTGTCTTGAGTAAGGATCTTGTTCTGTCTTAGCAACCATAAAAAAATAATTGTTTTCGAGGGTAATTTCAATTTCCATACTTCCCCTACTTCTGAATATGAGTATACTCCTTGAATTATAGTTTCATAAGCATTTTTAGTAGAATATTTCTTATTTTGATCCCAAATCCAAATGACTGAATCTTCTGACTTAACAGAAAGATCAGTCTCATTTAGTTTCTTCTTCAGCCAATTGTATTCTTTTCTAGCTTCAGCACTTAGATTGGGACTGAAAGCTTTTCTGAAATTCATCAAATTTTTGAATTGCTTAACCGTCCCATTTTGTTTTAGGGATTCATTAAAAAGTTTAGGTAATTTTTGGTATAGCAATCCTTCTCCCCAATTGTTATACCAAAAACTGGTGTTATTACCATCCCCTAATTTAAATTCCACTGATTTCCAGAAAAATTTTAGAAATGATTGAATATTCCTCCAGAAATGAGAATCTTTCAATCCCCATTTCCCTTCAATTGATTTCTCAGCAAGAGGATTTACTAGTAATTGCCAGTTTAATCCCTCTTTTTTTTCATAATACTTCCAGGCCCATTTTTGCATCAAAGCTTGATTAAATATTTCCAAATTTATCACTCCTAATCCACCAAATTTCTTGGGTCTACATACTGTTTCCCATTTAGCTAAATTGTATCCCTTATTTTCATTTCCCTTCCATAAAAATGATCTTCTTAATTTGTCTATTTCTTTTATTGCCCATTTTGGGAATTTAAATACTAAGAAATAGTAAATTGGCAGAGAAGATAATATTGAATTTATCAATACCAATCTTCCTCCAATACCTAATAATGCCCCTTTCCACCCCTCTAATTTATTCTCTATTTTTGCTATTACTTTTTTTATATCTTCCTTTCTGAGGTTTTTATCACTTAATGGATATCCTAAGTAAGTAAATGGAAAACTTACAAAAGGGCACCCCAATTCTTCCTCAATTTCTTTCACTCCTTTTTCAGTGCTGGGTATAATTGTAAATTCTGATTTTTCATAATTTATGATCAGTCCAGCACTATTACCAAATGTGTTTAACACAAATTTAAGTCTCCTTGCCTGTATTCTATCTGGTTTTAACATGAAAATGGCATCATCTGCATAGAATAAGGCCAATTCACCTTCCTCAATTGGTCTATCTATGAACCCACTGGTACCTAAAGCATTTATCATCCTTGCTAGGGTATCAATGGCTATGATGAAGAGATGAGGGGATAATGGGTCCCCTATTTGTCAGTCTTCAATTGCGATGTTTTTAGAGAAAAAAGCATGAAAATAGTTTGTTCGTTTTAGACATCAATTTTTAATTTTCTTTGAAAAAGATTATAAATTAATTTTTCTGAAGGTGTTAGAGTTCACGTGTTGCATTTTCAAGAATTGTTTGGAAACAAATAAAAATTGGAATGTGTTAGTCTTCAATTACGAATTTTTTTAGAAAAAAACAAGAAAAATGAGTATTTTTCTCGTTTTGGACATCAATTTTGTTATTTTTAGAATAATATTATAATTTTAAAGGTGTTAAATTTCACTTTTTCGTGGTTCTAAATTTTTGAAAAAATAAATTTATTTGTATTAGTCTTTAATTACGAAATTTTTTGAGAAAAACAAGAAAATTGGGTATTTTGCTCGTTTTAAAAATTAACTTTGAAATTTTATAGAAAAATATGATCATTGAATTTTTTGCAATTTCACAGTTCACTTTTTGCATTTTGACAAAATGTGAAAAAATTGAAATTTGCATGTCGTACGTCTTCAATCACAGTGTTTTTTTTTTTAGAAAAACATGAAAACTGTTTGTTCGTTTTAGACATAATGTTTGACATTTTTTTGAAAAATATTATAAAGTAATTATTGTGAAGGTATTAGATTTAACTTTTGCAAGTATTTTACTCGTTTAAAACATTATTTTTAGCATTTTTATAAAAATATGATAATTGTTGTCACGGGAAAGTTTATGTTTCTTTTTTTGCTTTTTTGCAATTTTCTAGTGTGGTATTTATATTATGATCATCAAAAATAAATTTTAATTTTGATAGATCATCCTACGCGCAATATTCATTTCTAGAACAGTATCAAAATTTAATTTCGATAATTTACATAAATTATATCCTACTTTTTCATTTTTGATGTTCGAGTTTCATTAGGTTGTTCATTTCTAGAGCAGAGCCTTAATATTACAAATTTGAAAACTAAATATTGGAAAGTACATAAATTTCATAACTAAAAGAACTACCGAAATTTCACTCGCCATAGAAGAAATAAGATATTTATTATACATCACGTCCTAGTTATCGAAGTACCGAGAGTAAGTTCGAGTTCGTCGGATCCACATTCCTCGTGGATTCTCTCTCCCTCCCAAGGTTTAACCAGATCCCCTCTCACCATGTCCACATCACGATTCCCTCCAATACCAAAAGCAAAATCATCCGGAACATTCATAGGCGAGCACGTCCCGCTTTGCCCCGGAGTCCACATTCTCGAATCGGAAAATACTCCTCCGCCAAACGGGTTCGAAGATACTAGACTAAAAGTAGGCGATGCGGGTTCGGATAAATCAGGCAAACTGAGACCCGAGATGAGCTTCGCAATTTTGCTTCGCGGGGAGCGAGGAGGAGGCGAGCTTAACGGGGGAGTAACCGGAGCGCTTATAGAATTAGGATTTAAGTTTAGTTTCGATGAATTTAGGGTTTTGAGTAACGGGATTAACGGGTTTTGGTGATCCGGGTTATTGGTTGGTGTACCCGGTTGAGTCATATAAGGGGAGGTCGTTAAGCTAGGATTGTAAGACGCAAACGGACTAGCCTGACAAGACAGAGAGTACGGACTTGGTGACAGAGATGATGCATAAGTTTCTGTTTGATGAGGTCTTTTATTTCCCTGTAAATACATTAAAATTACAAAAAATATAAACTAATATTCTATTTTATACATAGAAAATGGCATGTGTTTATTATGTACAGGGAGAATAAATAAGAGGACCACCATACTCCACGTGCAACTCTTTTTTATTGGTGGCGTGCACGAGGAGCGTGATACTTAAAAAAGAGTAGGGGTATTTTAGTCAATATATAATGAGCTCGGAGTATTACCCACGGCGCCGAGATGCGTGGTATCCGTGATCCACTATAGTACAATATAGTGAAAATGACTAATTTAACCTTTACTTTATCTCCCCATTAATCTAGGTATGTACGCACGAGCGCGGAACACTAATCACGCTTAAAGTACTTTTTAATAACTAAACGACAAATTGTTAATCACGGGATTTAAGGATCGGCTAATTTTAGCCGTTACGTATAATCTCTGCTAACATACACCTCACAAATCTAATAAATTGGATCGAAATTTATGGAAAAAAGAAAATTGAAATCAAATTCTCACAAATCTGAATTTATAGGAAAACTTCTCCAATGATTTGAAAAATTGCGAGATCAAATAAATCGTAATTAATTTATGTACCTTTCTGTAAGTTGTACCGTCTTCCTCAACGATCCATCCGGCTTCGTCACAAAGGGCTTTCAAGACCTCGTTGTTGTCGCAGTGTTTAGGAAGCTTGTAATTACCGTACAATCTGAGGCCGGAGTAGATCTTAGCGGCGATGGCACGGCGGCGACGTTCTCTTTTCTTGTTGTTCTCCCTCTCCCTCCACGTCGGCGCCCTGTTGGTACTGGACATATCCAGTCAGATCTCAGATCGGATTAATGAATTGGAATGGGAGTTCTTCAGAGAGAGATTGAGATGAGTTAATTCAGAGAGAGGGAGGTGTGAAATGACGAAAATACCCTTGCACGAAGTGGGTGAGAAATTTATTTTAAGTACTTGTACTAACTGCTAAGATAAGATTAGATAATTAACAAGGAGAGAGAGAGAGGATGTATTCAACGCGTGCACGTGCACTGCTTTAATATTCGTGCTCACCAATCAATCATATTTTTTGTTATTTTTGGGCTTTCATTTGGGCTAAATATATAACGAGGCCTCGTTTAATTTATCATCCTTCTAGAAGAACTGCTAATTTTTAGTCTCCAGATCCTTCTAGAAGAACCGCTAATTTTTAGTATGGAATCCAATATCGTATTGGACATAGGGATGTCAATGGATCGGATTCGGGTCGGGTATGACCTCATCCATACTCTTACTCGTCTCAATCGGATAATATTCGTATCCGACCCGCCAGCTAAACGGATAATTTTTACCCGTCCCGTTTAGTACCCACAGATATTCGGATTATCCGCGGAAAATTTTACCCATATTTAAATATACACTTAACTTAAATTTGTTTTGCTGATTTCTTAAATAAAAATCGTACATTTCTTACATAATGATTTTGATGCAATTTATTTTATTAAATATCAATCAGAAATCAAGAAGCAAGTATACGAAAATCTTATAATTCTTATCACAAGATCCCATCAGAAGCATTTTTTTTCATCTAATGTTAAACTTAAACTCAAAACAATATTTTTATATCCAAAATTAGTAATGTTAAACTTAGCGGCTAGAAAAGAACGACTATTAAGAGAGAAAAGTCGATTGTAGAAGAGAGAGGGAAAGAAGTAAAATTAGCGGTTAAAAGAAGGTTTAAATACTAACATAATTATGGTAATTAAAAATCGGGTTCGGGTCGGGTTTACCCACGGGTCGGGTATGGCCTCACTCATATCATACCCGTACCCATGTCGGGTATTTTGTAATCGGGTAATACCCGATCCGCGGGTAGGCTTAATCGGATATTACCCGACCCGGCCGGGTCGGATACTCATCGGGCACGGGTATTATCCAACCCATTAACATTCCTAATTGGACATTGATATTTGTCGGATATTCTTCGAATATTCCACGTGGCATATTCGAATATTTCTCGAATACTTTTGAATATTTGTCGGATACTTCTAACGTATAAAAAATATATTTCAAAAATTAAAATTAAAATTAAAATCAAAATAAAAATAATACTTATAAGTAAATAACTAAATAAAATAAACATTTACTTAATAATAAATAATTTATGTAAAAACAAAGCTTTAGTATATTATATATCATATGTATAATATATAAATATTTTAAATATATAAATTACAATTAATAAAATAATAAAATATTATATATAATAGAAGTATCGTATTTTATGTTTTTTTTAAAAAAATTGACGTATCGTCGTATTCGTATCCGTGCAACATAGTCTTTCAATGCCTCAAATTTTCAAGGTCTGGGTTTTATATCGAGTACAAGTTTTTTTTGGATAAGTCTAGTAAAAGATACAACTTTATGTTATGATCATATAATTTATTTCATTTTTAATTATATTTCATTAGGTAATAAAAATTTAATTTATTCAATATATCATTATGCAATGTGTTCTTTTGTTTGTTTGAAATGGTCGTAGGCATTAATAAAATTTGTCTTACATAAAAATTAAAGCAGTATTGTACTTATTTGAATGCAATCCAAAATATATTGATATATGGATAAACGGTTATGGGTTACAAATCGAATATTAAAATGAAAATAAAAAAAACAGTAAACTAAATAGAAGATACATGTGATCACGTCAGTTTATCCGATTTTAATAATTTCCTAAATATCATGGAATTTTCTTGATGCGTTAAAGTTATTATGTTACTTTCGACATTTCCATTAAATCGTTGAGGAACGTAAAGGTCGTGGATTGCAAGGTTCGATATGCAAGAATCATGGAGCAAGATCTCGCATGAAACAGGACCGGCCTTGATGTAAAGCAAAAAAAAGCAATGGCTTTGGGCCCTCACATTTTGAAGACCCTAAATATAAAACATTATGTAATTTGTATGGTTTTTATTTCTACTAAATTCGAAAAGGCTTGTAAATTATAATATTCTCTAGATGTCACATCACAAAAAAAATCTCTAGATGATGACGAAACAAATCAATTAATGACACATGTGCTGTCTCTATTTCAAAAATTCTCTTGGAAAGAAAAATATATTTGTCCTCAAGATTGTCTTTTTTTGGTTAATTACTTTATTTTTCATGTAATTAACACTTTTCCTCAAAATTATCACTTAGATATTATATGAAAATGCTACGCGGAAAATTATATATGATATTTCTAGGATGCTTATAAATTAGTTCTACGATACTTCTAGAATGTATTTAGAAAACTTTTATGATACTTGTATTGTTATGTAGATTTTATTTATTGTCATGATATTGAATTTAAAAATATTATTAATTTATTATTTAATTTATTATTAATTTATTAATTATATATAATATAAATATATTAAAATAATAACTATATATCCGTATCCGTATCCGTGATTTTTTGAAAATTGCCGTATCGCCGTATCCGTATCGTATCGGATATGATACCCGTATCCGTATCCGTACAACATAGTATATTATATTACACAGATATTATTTTATTATTTAATATATTAATTATTTATCTTTTTTCTTACCATATAAATATTTTTTTATTTTATATTTAGAAAAAATATATTGGTTGGATATATATTAATTTATATTTGAAGGTTTAAGAGATCGCTTTGGGTCTTTGAAAGTGCAAGACCGACCCTGATAGAAAATCATAGCAAAGGATCGCGCGCGAACAATAAGTAGGAGCACGTAGAAATTCACAACAGCATGAACTCTATTGTTAGCAAATTAATAGCTAAATGAAATACAATATAAACAAAAGAAAAAAAATAATATATGATTCAGTACTTTATGATGTTATTTTAGGATATTTCTAATATAATGTACTGTTTTTGACATTATTTGATCCGTGCGTAATTTATTTTATTTTATGAAGTGTCTACACTATTATTATAAACAAAATGCGCTTATTTCAACTCTTTTTATACTTCGTTCGTATAATAAAAAAAAATCTAAAGTGAATAAAATATATATAAAAAAAGAATTTATAATGCAATATATTATGATATTATTCTAAGATAGTTACATATTGGTTTTATAATATGTTGTTTTTTTTAAGAATGAACAATTTTATTCTGTGATGGCATCCAAATATTTTTAAAAATAAAATAAAAAGCACATAATTAAATCAAATTTCATACTTCGTTTGAATATTCAAAATAATAGGTAAACAATATACAATATAAACAATGGGAAAAAATCAGTGGATATTTAATATTTATTTTATTATTTTTATAATATGTTTTCTATGCTATTATATTATTATCAGCTGTCTTTAACCTAATAATTAATTGTTATCGTGTTAATTAAATTTTAAGAATATCAATGAGTTGAATAATATTCGTGCCCGACGGGTATCCGATTTGGACGGATCAGGTAATACTCGATTAAACCTACCGACAAGACGGGCATTACCCGATTAAAAGTACCCAACACGAGTATGTGTAAACCCAGCGCGTGTACATGTATGAACGAGGTCATACACGACCCGTGAGACCGTGAGTATACACGATCCGAACCCGATTCATACTTAGAATATAACTATAATTTAATTATCAGTATAATTTAATCTTAGAATTTAATTTATTTTTAACAATTTTGATTAATATTATAAATTAATTATGTAAGTTATAAATGATCGTGCAGAAGAAAACAATCGATCAATGAAACTAAGTTATAATCGGATCAGGTAAAATGGCATGTATATTACTCAATTAAGCCCGTCGACATCGCTAGTGAAATGCGTTAATTACAATAAATACAACGTGGCGTTAATTAGAATACATAGAATGCGTCAAATTGAACGTGAGACACAAAAAATATATGTTGTAAAAAATTGTTGGTTCGATTTTTATTGACAT
This sequence comes from Luzula sylvatica, assembly GCA_946800325.1. Taxonomy (NCBI): domain Eukaryota; kingdom Viridiplantae; phylum Streptophyta; class Magnoliopsida; order Poales; family Juncaceae; genus Luzula; species Luzula sylvatica. The sequence continues at coordinate 3,219,033 of OX326961.1, forward strand.
CAATAAATTGAGATCGTACGAGCTTTTTTCGTTTATTATATAAATTTTTTTTGATACAATGACATGAACAGGACGTATTACTATCATCATCATCATCAAATAAATGAATAAATTACGAAATAAGTTAACAAGAATAAATTAACCGTTGAATTACTTAAAAAATAAAGAAATGATGAGATCACAAATTTAGATATCCCACGATCAAATTAATCCTTTATTTTATCTTGCCTGAAATGACGACTGGCCTGACGCTAACGAAGAGACATGGATGAATTAATGTATTCATTTCATCCTACTCTAAAAGTCAACAAATCTCTCTTATCATCTTATGGGATTATTCTTGGAGAAAAAGAAACTACATACAATTATACAAAGTACAAACAAACATGTCATGTGCTGAGAACCTTCTATATATCGTTATCATTTCCTAATATTTCATTTTTGTTTTACAAGAACAACATGCGTGGTGGCGGATATTGTCACAAATCAATAGACGGACGATAATTTAAGAAAGACTGCAGTGTAAAATTTTCAAATTTTTTTTGGAAGGGAAGATAGTACATAATTTTACAGTTCTATCTTAAAATACACTGATATAATCATATATATATATATACTACCGTTCAAAAATCTATAGGAGGCGGCTGACTCCCCAGTCCTTTAATAGATCCGCCACTGAACAACTTTACTTGAATTATTTTGAAAGTTTTAAATTCAAATTTTCAAATTGAGATCACCGGAATGGGTTCGAGTTATGTCCAAAGAGTTTTGGACAAGAATCCGTCCAAAGCTTTTCGTAATTACAGTATTTTAACGTAATCTTCAATTGAATTTTTATCATATTCAAAAACATAAACACAAAGTTATATGAATGATTTATTTTTCATAAAAAAAAAATTGATATGATTTTTGTTAATTAATAATTATTTTTTGTAGTTTGAAATTAATACAAGAATTTTAGCATAAATTTTTATAATAAAAATTATAGATCGTTGCATAAAAAATCATATGACCGTAAAAGAATTTTGGACATAACTCCACTGAAATAATCAATCCAAACTAGTTTGGGTTTTGTTTTCTTCATAAGCCGCGTGGTTTGAATTGGCTTGACTTTCAATTTAACATTAATTTATTTGCACGCAAAATAATTTATTTAACAGATAGAAGCATAAAAATATATAAGTAATCGTAAAATATTTGGATATTGCATTTGTTGCCCTGAAAAATGGGTTTTGATTGAAGTGTGGCTTGTAAAACAAGCTAGAACTGAGGAGTTAACAATTTTATTTATGTTTTGAAAATTAGCTTATAAATAGTCTCCATAGAAATTTCACTTCAATTTAATAAATTCTTTGTTGAAATTTTGATTGTTGCAAACAAAATACAAATAAACTTTAATGCAAAAAAATAATAGTTCCTGGAAGCAGTCCCCAATGTTCTTTTCAGACTATTCTTTGAAAGTTGAAAATAAAACAATGTCATTTAAAACAAACACGAGAATCTCGAATATGATATTGGATTCCGATTTCAAATTGAAATCTTTGGGAAAGACTAGTTTAATACAAATAATAATTATTATTATACTTTAATTAAATACAATCCAATGATAATTAGAAGTCATGGCAAACAAACAACATATCCATATAATCAATAAAAAAACATTATTTTTTCAAAAAATTTCCTTTTTTGGTAATTATGCAAAAAGGACCTCGTGAAATTTATAGAAAAATAGGGTCCTTTACAAAACAAATCCAAATTTCGGTCATTAGTCAAGAGGCATAAAAGTCAATCAACGAGGATAGATAGAATAATGCTATTTAATGATGATTAAATCTCATATATGTATCTTCTCATGAAACAAGTCATTGAAATAATTAAATATAACCCGCTACATATATAGATAGGATTCAGAACTAAGAATAAGAAGCCTTATCTCACCTTCTAGAAGATTGAGCATTTCCAAGTATTTTACCCGTTTATAAAGGTCGTTAATTTCTTCCAGAATACAAATAAGAAGAGATAGGACTGCAAAGTGTTCGACGAAATTCCCCAGGCAGATTATAGCTCGTTTTCTTTGAATTCGGCGAGAATTTTTTGCCCACTTTTTTCGGACGTTGAGAAAAGCGGTGCAGCCGTTCAAGCTTTGTTGGTTGAGAAAATTTGCGAAGTGGCTTAATCTACAAGACTACAAGGTGTCTGACGAAATGCCTTTCTTCCTTTTCTTTTGTTATTTTCGTTTATTTCCTTGAATCGGCATTAATGGGCTTGCTTTATTCTGTTCTTCTTGCAGACAGTGCTTAAGTGTGATACCAAAAGGAACTGGAAATCTCCAGTATTGAGAAGAAGCTTTGTGTGGATTTTTTATTTGGAAGAATTTGGGAGCATGGAGAGTAGTAATCAAGGAGGATCGAACGGACCACCACCATTTCTGATTAAGACGTATGAAATGGTAGAGGATCCATTAACGGACGAGATTGTATCGTGGGGGGCAACGAATTCGAGCTTCGTCGTGTGGAATCCTCCTGAATTCTCTAGAGCTTTGCTTCCGAAGTATTTCAAGCACAATAATTTCTCGAGTTTTATTCGACAACTCAATACTTATGTAAGTCGAATCTTTTTAACTTTTATACCGTGTTTTATCTTTCAATTTTGTGTTATTTGTTTAGCGAATTTGTTCGAGCACTTGGTATTGCCAATAATTAATTAGGAGTTGACTCATTTATGGTGAAATTGAATCGATACGAATCTTTGTTGGAAATTCAACTATTTGTTTAATATGAAAGAATAGAATTTTCCACGCAGAAAGAAAGTTCTTTTCTTACTATCATATGCTTGTACTGAAAATAATCTTTTCCTTTTATAGGGTTTTAGAAAGATTGATCACGAACAATGGGAATTTGCGAATGAGGATTTCATACGAGGCCAAAAGCACCTCTTAGCAAAAATTCACAGAAGAAAGCCCGTTCACAGCCACTCGCTTAGCAATGTTACCAATTCGCCCATGGGTGATGATGAGAGACAAGAGCTAGAAGACGAAATCGATAGGTTAAAAAAGGAAAGAATCACTCTAATCGCTGATTTGCACAAACACACGGAGATTCGACAAAACATGGATTCAAAGATGCAATCTTTAGAAACTAGGCTCTACCAAATGGAGCTGAGACAGAGAAATATTATGAGTTTCGTGAGTCAGACGATTCAAAAACCAGATTTGTTTCATGGATTTGAACATCTAAACAAGAAAAGAAGAGTTTCGATTACGAATTTTGAAAAAATGGAACTATCGCTGAATTATTTGGAAAATCTCGTGAGAGGTGCGAGTGAATTTGGGGAAGATGAGATTCTCAGCTATGATGACACCTCTCCAGTTGAAGCACCTGCTCTGCTTATAAACCAAACTGATAGGTTTTTACTGGAGGCTTCCAGTAATGATTTTCCATTAATTGAAATTCCAGAAGTAGAAGAAGAAGATATAGATGTGAATTTACAACCCTGTGTTGAGAAAACAAATGATATGTTTTGGGAGCAATTTTTGACAGATAATTTGGATTCAAAAGATGTTAAATTGGAGGAAATTAAATCAAATAATGGGGAAATTGGTAATATTATTTGGTATAATGGTAAGAATAACATGGAATGTATTATTGATAAAATGGGGATTCTTACACAAACTGGTCAAGCTTGACTTGATTAGATTTTTTATATTTTTGGGCTCATTTTTTCTTCTTATTTGCTGTATTTATTTAGGAATGAATGTTATTTTATTGTACATATGATGTTTTCTTTACAATTTTGTAGATTTTAGAAATATTTTGTATTACTTGATTAAATTTCTATGAATAAAATTACTTTTAACTAGCGAGTACCTCGCTTTGTTTCGGATATAATTTAATTTCTCATTAATTTAGAAAAGAGGATGACTAAGATACTTAATTAAGTATCATGAGTTTGATACTTATGATTTTTTGACCATTGAATTCGCTTTGTGATTTGTGCATTTAATTATTAGCATAAAAAGATATGGCAATCATTAATTATGAGTATATATATCATTAAAAAACACAAATCTCAAAGCAAATCCAATGGTCAAAAAATCCTAAGTACCTAATAGATGATACTTAATTGAGTATCTTAGCCATCCTCTTTAGAAAATATATTATCCGTATTTGATTTTTTTAGAATGATTTTTTGTGAAAATATTAGTAGATTGACATTACATGAAATATATTTTTTTAATTGTATACTTACACAGATATAACATGTTATTGTCAATATGAATTGTTTACATATGTAGATATAACATTCAAAAATATATACCGGTGAAAAGTAAAAAGTTAATTTATTTTTTCGGATACGTATTATATATTGAATTTGGTTGGGTACTATTTCTTCTTAACAAACTCTTTTATATGTAATTCAAAATTTGAATTACATATACATGAATTATCTATTTTATATAATTTTATTTGAAAAATAATGATATAAATGACATGATATTTTTATTATGTAACTCTGACATAAAATATTCTTTAATATTTGAAAAGTAAAAGTAATTTTAGTGTACTAAAATTACTTTTTAAAAAATTGTATTTTTTAATATTACATCAGTATATAATATTTCAAAATTTGACATAAATATACATGAATTATCTGTTTTATATAATTTTATTTGAAAAATAATTATATAGATGACATGATATTTTTATTATGTAACTCGACATAACGTATTATTTTTGAAGTCTTTCATTTTTGTTTATAGAGATGTAATTGATATTTCAATTTTTGTTTCATTGTGAATGAGAAGTGTTGTTATTATTGTAATAAGTAAAAGGACCGGATATAAGATTTTTCACACACAAAACGTTTTGTAAGGATTATGTATATTTTTAGTTAGGTTTTAAATTGGATGAGGCTAAGTATATTGGACTTCCAATTTTTACGTTTATATAAGAAAAGACTCGTTACAGAAAAATGATTCGTTGCAATAATCAATATAAAATGTCACAAAAAATTAAAAAAATGACATGTGTCGCTATTTGAATGACCTAATTTTTATGTATGTTGAATACAATGACTCGTCACACAACCATGATTCGTTACAATTATCAATATAAAACGACACAGAAAATCAAGAGAAATGACATGTGTCGCTATTTGAATGGCCTAATTTTGATAAATTTTTAATATAGTTACTCGTCACACAAACATGACTGGTTACAATTATTAATAAAAAAATGTCATAGAAAATATATTGAATATAGTGACCTGTCAGACAAACATGACTCGTTACAATTATTAGTAAAAAAAATAGTAAAAAATATATTGAATGTAGCGACTCATCACACAAACACGACTCACTACAATTATCAGTAAAATAATGTCATAGAAAATATATTGAATATAGTGACTCGTCACACAAACATGACTCGTTACAATTATAAGTAAAATAAAGGCCATATAAAATCATTAATGTTAAAGGAATCTTATTTTTATCATTTATTATTTTCATGGATAAACCGTAGCGAGTTTATATTAACATTATGGTAATTATCATTACATGAACATATACACAAACAAAGTCACAAAAAATCTTTAATGTTGAATTTTTTTTTTACCATTGCTTATTTTCATGGATAAATATGTAGTGAGTCGAAATTACAAATATAGTAGTTATCATAACATGAGCATATACACAAACCAAACAGACAATCGCAAAAAAGAACACGTGTCAACTTTTCAGCAAATTTTAAGCTTTGTATACCAGTATAAAGTATAAAGTATAAAGTATAAATATAAATATAAATAAATTAAATATAAATAAATTTGAAATTCGAAAGGAAAAAAAGTGTAATGAATTTGAAGACCATTTCTATGAACATAATTTGATTAAGTTTGTATGAATTAATTATAATTTGTTAGGATTTAAATTTTACTGTCATATGGTCATATGGCCAATGACTTCACAAATCAGTTGGTTGAATGTTTGCCAATTGGTTAAGTGTTTGACATAAAATCGATATGTTAGATATGTTATGAATTCGAGACTATAAACAAGGAGAATATTGACAATGTTATAAAAATCTCAATTAGTATTGACAATGTTATAAAAATCTCGATTAATAATAGATTAAATATTAATTGATGATGATTTAATGACTCGATTATCCATCGTCATTCATACGAAACGAGTTGACGGATTATAATCGAGTTTGATTGGTTTTACCAATCAATGGGGTTTGAATTGAGTATTTACCCTTTTTTCCTTATATTCAACCGGACCCAAAATCAAAATTTAAAAATTATGAACAAAACCCGGAACTCAAACACGAAAAACTAAAACACATGTTTCGTCTCTTACACGCTTTTTCTGAGTTCTAACTCAAAGAAGAAAATTCTATCGACATAATTTTTTATTCGACCGAGAGAAAATAAGAACGGAATAATTGTGACAACAAAGGCAAAGCTGGTGACTTTCTCTCGCTCTCGCGCTCGCATGCCCTCACACACAATGTTTGTTCATTATTTTGTTGAATATAATGGTTCGTGATGTAGCCCAACTATTTTGTTGGATTATCATAGTGTTTGTTCCTTTTTCGTTATTTTTTCTACAATTATATACATATTTTTTCATTTCACATGTTATCACTAATGAATAGTTTATGTTATAATTAATTGAGGTATTCTTCAAAAATCTACTAACTTTTTTGTAAATTATGAAAAAACACGTCTTTTCAAAAATCCACAACATTTTTTTGATTTTGCCCCCACAACTCTTCTCTCTCATCCTCCATGCGTATTTTGAGGAGGGTTAGTGAGGTCATTAGCAATCCAATTAACACACAAAACGAATTAATTGTTAATTTCAACGTACTAATGAAATTACATGCTAATTATTCATTAATTCATTTTTACATATAAATTTTGTGTTAATTGAGTTATTAATTAATTTCGTTAATCCTCTTCAAAATACGCATAGAGAATGAGAGAGAAGATTTTGGAGGGCAATGCCATCTATCTTTATTATATGATATTCAAGGGGCCTTATTGTAATCGTACACTATTATTCATTTTTTTAATAATAAATGAAAAATGCTCACATGTCCTCATTTCATTGACGTAAATTGAATTTGAACTCATAACTTCTCACGACATATGATTTTTTGTATCTCACACTCAACCAACTTGGATTATAGGCCAATTGGCTACACTATTATTCATATATAAAAAATCTAAAACATCAAAAAAAGAAGGAAAAATATAACTTTAAAACTAAAACTCAATATGCACATTTCTGATAGGAGAATATTGACTAGTAGTTACAATAGTGGGCTAAGCTAGAACATAAACTTACATCAAACATTTGATCTTCAAAATATCGATTTGAAATTTTGAATTCTCAAACAGAGGCTAATGCCCAACACCTGGGCTCGGTACCGAGTTCAAAATTCTCTCTCTATTATTTCTCGCATACGTACCGAACTTCTGGAAGCTCGGAGGAGAAACACGAAGAATCAAACCACCTTCGAAATGAAGAACTTTAACCTCTTGATCCTCTCGTTCTTCATGAAATACTGATAATTTCCTTCCTTCACAAACTCGGAGAATCGAAGCGAAATGAATCAAGAGAAGAATGAAGACGAATCTCTTTATGCTCTTTGATTTCATTTTTCACCTCCAAATTTAGGGTTAAAATTTGGGTGAAATGAAAAGGGAAGAGTTTGTTTTGAGTCTTGAGTCAAATGAGAATGCGTCATATAATACCTGCTTCTCTAAAGTCTGAGAATATCTTTTACTAATCTTCCCTATTTTTCAGTGGATTATTTGTGCTTATTTTAAGGCCTAAGTATCATGTGGCATGCTCTCATGTCTAGAGATCCTATAAATCTAAGTTTATTACTTGAATAATATTTGATTTGATTTGATTAGGTAATAACAAACAAATAAAGAAGTTGGTGAATTTAGAGAGAATTCAAAAAGAAAAATCAGAGACCTCTACTTTTTTTTTTTTTATGTTTTTTGAAAGTAAAATTGTTTATTTGCACATGACTGCACGTATGAGCATGGCTTTATAAAAGTTAAATAGTTAGGTTTTTCTAGTTTTTCAAAAGGGTAAATTTGGACTAAAAAAATGATGTCAAATAAGTAATATATAGGATTAGGTTAATTTTGAAGATTAACCAAATTTTGGGTCTGTCGAATTTCAAATTTGGAATGGTCAAGTTCAAATTGTTTACTTTGAAAATATTCGAGAAGTATACGAGTTATTAGTCAAAACGTCAATTTTGTTGGGTAGACTTAAGACTGACTTTTATTCTCTCGTTGAAGAAAGCATGTGAAAAAAGTTGACGATATTTTTAATGATTTGAAAAAACTTGAAACCTCTCCAAAAAAGTAACGAGTTTATAATATTTTGTTAATGGGAGGTTTAGATTTGGATTTTAGGTGATAATAGGCTTTCTTTAGCCGGATTATAAATTGCTTGATTTTGTCTAATCGATTAATATATGATATTTTTGTGGTGGCCATCATGTGCTTTTGTTTGATAATTTCAAGTTGGATTAAGAAATTGATTGTTTTTTTTTAATACTAACGGAGCCAAAAAAAAATGATGCAAGGAAAGGAAGGATCAAATTTAATAAGAAATCGTTTCAATTTGATAAAGAAAATATAAAATCCGCTCATCATATATAACAACTGAGGCCAATATTTAATGTAAGGAAAACTGATCATTTGATAAAAGAAAAATCAAATATCTTATATGCAAATAATATTTTCAAAATTTCAAATAATAATAATATAATAACTACATTTACAAATTTAAAAGGAGTTATATATGACACTTCTCAAACAAGAAAAAATTATGACGACGCGTCAATCGAAAAAGGTTAATGAAGATTAATTGGATTGATTAGCACTCAAATTAATATTTAGCTGGATTGATTCAATTAAATAGTCTAATCAAACCAATTAACTCCTCTCGATTGACCCATCAAGAATATTTTTTCTTGTTCATGGAAACATAATATATTTACCCGTGCTAAAATATACATGTTGTTATTTGTAACACAATAAATAATACGTTCCAAGTTGGTTAAACAGTTGGTCAAACAAAACAAAATATGATTATAATTCATCAATTCGACAGTATTTAGGCTCATTTTACACAATATTCGAAAATAAATATATGTGAGGATAATTTTTTTTCCAATAATAATTGAAAAATATAATTATTTTATTAAAAATATTTATTTTTGTTAAATGATAAATTTATAGAACATATTTGATATTTTTGTTGTCTTGATCTTTCAAAATTTACATTTTTACTGTTTTAAAAAAGAAAAGATATTACACGACAATAAATGTTCTCGATAAAAACTACAAAATACGTATTCATGTTGACTCGGCATCTCATGGGCCGAAGTGGCATTATCAGAAGGGCAATGATGTACCTCCCCCTTATACTCCCCCCCCCCCCCCCCCCCCCCCCCCCCCCCCCACACCCCCACAACTCTTGATGTGGTCATCATAAGAATTAACACCATCAAATTTAACATCTTAATTATGATTTAACATCTTAATTTATGATTTAACATCTTAGTTATGATGTTAAACCATAACTTAAGATGTTAAACCATAATTAAGATGTTAAGTTTTGATGGTGTTAATTCTTATGATGACCACATCAAGAGTTGGGGGGGAGTATAAGGGGGTGGTACAACATTTTCCTTATCAGAAAGGTCAAATTCTTTGCTCACTAATATTGATAACAGTTAATTTGTGATTATATGATGTTATATGATATTGTTTTATATTATATTAAATTCGTTAGTAATAATATAATAACAAGATGTTTTTTTCACTGAAAAATATAATTTTATTTTTCGAATATGGCTTTAATATTGGTATTTTTTTCACTTTCTTTATTCAATGAAAAAGAAAGTAAATCCCAGTAACAGTTTATTTTTTTTTTAAAAATATAAAATTATGAATTTTTTTTTTAGAGAAGAGTTGGCTCGCTACATATACGACTACAAAATTGAAGACCACACAAGATAAACTCCATCTCAAACTTAGAGAAATTAATGGCGGGAGTGAATTCAAACCACCAAATTCACAGACTCACTCACACACCTCGCCTCTTTCTCTCCTCTCCTTCAAGTTTTCACACAAAAACTCAAGCTTCCTTTCAACAAGCTCCCTTTCACGTCTCTCTTAACTCCACCGCTTCCTCTCTCTCCTCCTCCTCCTCCTCCTCCTCCTCCTATTTATGCAAATCCGCCCTTCTTTCTTCTCAAAATCTCGATATCCATTCCCAAACCAAGATGTTGTGGGGAACAAAGAGAAATTCTAAGCAAAATGGAGAACAAGCAGGTGAAAAGCAATTCTCCTTTCTCTCTTGTCTTTTGGTTCCCTTTTTATGCATCTCCAAGTTATGGTCAAGTCCTAAAATATCAAACAATTCGAACCCAAAACCCCCAAAATCCCCAAAATCCCCAAAATCGCCTGAATTAAAACCAAAGATTACGAACCCGAAACCAAACCCTAATGCATATCGTCCACATATTTCCTTCGACGTAATGATAAAAAGTTCAAAAAATGCTTATATACCTCCCAAGCACAGCGACTCCAATTTAATATACGGGCTCGATCCGACGGTTCATAATCGTCGGAGCAAAGGGCAGAGGTCCAAAGTGGCGAATGAGAATGATTTGGAAGAATTTGCGGTTGCGAAAAAATCGAGCAATCCCGAGAAAGATTTCAAGGAATCGATGGTGAGGATGATACGAGTGAAACAAATCAGACGGCCCGAGGAGCTCGAGAATATGTTGGCTTGTTACTTGGTATTAAATGCCGATGAATATCATGATGTAATTGTGAAGGTTTTTAGACAAGTTTGGTTTGAACGAAGTTCTGAACCGGCTCGGTTGAACCGACGGCCGGTTCGTGCGAATCGCCGTGGATGAGTTCGAATTTTTCGACTTTTTCTTCTTCTATGTACGAGTTTGGGTTTGTGTGGCGTATACCTATATTATAAGACATGTATTTTGACATACAAGAATAAATAATATGCATAATGAATTCACGAAAAATACCGAAATGGTTCTTTTTCTTTTTTGGAATTTAGGAATTCTGTAGTGACTGAGAATTAAAATAAATGTCATGGTTTATCTCTTGAAAAGAAATACTAATAGCAATGAAAAGAAGCCAAATCACAAATATAATCCATTAATGCAAGCCTCATATTATTTCTTCAAAAAACAATAGCTTCTATTCATAGATATATATTTCGGATTTTGATTTGTACGGGTCTATGATTGGATTTTGGATCGTTAAGTTTTTAATATTTTTTGGGTCGGATAGATATGAGTTCATATGGATCGGCCATGCTTTTGTGACGGCCAAATTTTAACGGCTAGCAAGGCCCAAACAAATTTTACATTGTGAGATTTGCTAGGATACACATGAAAGAAACACAAAAATATAACATAATGTATTCAAAACATATTTATACTTTATATTTGAGTTAGAAATTGAAAAAATAAATAAAGCCGGGTCTATCACAATCAACCAACTAGCTTACATGATCATTGACAAGCAAAATAAAATTGTGAACATAAAAGAGAAGATAGAAAGAAACAAATACAACAAATTCACAAAATACACAGATGAACAAGTAACAAGCAAGCGAGTCTAGCGACGCATGCCAATTGTGCGTTCAAAAAAGACAGAAGAAGATAGTACCCGTGAGGACAGTACTTAAGCTCAAAAACGAGGCCCGGCCAATACGAACTTCTTTCAGATGATCGGACGCCCCTGATACTTTGCTCAGGTGTGGTCGTCCTCGTCCTCGTCCTCGGCATTTATGGTACCAAGACTAAAAATGGAGAAAGGAGAATTGAGAGTATGACGCCGTTGCCGATTATAGTTGCAATTAAAGTCCTTAATTGATATCACAATTTGGCTTTCGTTGAATTGAATTGAATTGAATTAATTGTGATGGAATTAAAATGCGATTTAGTGATGCTCATTGGTTACTCTATATATAGAAAAACTAATGAAGTCCCATTGGTTTGAATATATCATATAGTACTGTCTGTAGGGTAATGATATTGATAGGAAATAATATTACAAGGAACAAAAAATTTAAACTTGAAATAATAATTTTACTTTTAATTCATGTCAAATTTAAATGAAATTTTTTGTACGTAGTATTTATTTTCTTGTCAATATCACTATCCCTGTCTGTATTCATAGTCCCGCTTCAAGTTTTATTCTTTCACATGATGTAATATTCAACAATAACATAAGCCCCGACTTTTATGAAAATTTTATAAAAACTCTTCTCGTTGCGGATACTACAAAATACTCCTATGAATTATAATTCAGTTATCTCATTTAGGAATAACCTTAATATCTTGGACCAAAATATCTCCGTATTTTTCATATTTATTTATTTATTCTAAATATTTCTTAGATTTTATTATTTAAAAAAATTATCTGATATTTTCAAACAATAATTTAAATGAACATAGTATTTTATATTTTGATACATTATTCAAGTATGTAATTCATACAATAAATAATAAATATTTAATACATCATTCATAGAATAATTATCAAATACATGAAAGGACCTTAAAATTTGGTGCTATAATTTTATTTTTGTCAGAATATTTCGAAAGTGCGTCATTTTTATTATTATTTGATATTATATTTTCTTGAAAAAAACCCAATACATGAAATATAAAAACTATATGAATATGAATATTACATAAGAGTATTTTGAATATTTATGTTTTTTTTTTAAGAATGAAACAAATTAAGAGTTTAGTAAAATTAGAAAATAAAGATGTATTTTGGATTCTCAAATGTTAAGTTTTATTTCTATAAAAAAATGAAAATAAAATCTAATTTACAGGGAATGCACCATAATTTTTTTTATAGTCGTCTAAAAATTATAAAGCTATTGTGAGGTTTGCTAGGATATACATGAAATAAACACAAAAATATAACATAATGTATTCCAGTTAAAAATTGAAAAAAATAGATAAAGCATGATGGGTGAAAGGAATTAGATAAAGGAATTAGATATGTGAGTTAGATTAATTTAAAGTTGGATTATTCTGACCAATATCATATAGAAATTGCATAATGCATGGTTGACTCTTAGTTCGGGATGTAAACGGTTGGGATATTAATATTTGTGTATACCGAATATGGATATTTTTTTTTCTGATACAAACAGATACAATCAACGATTTTGTTTCCGGACACGGATACGGATAATATCGGTGTCCGGATACGGATGCATATTCCTCGACGATTTGTCTCAATTTCATTCGCCAATTTGGTGTTTTTGTCGGTTTATCCTCAGCCTTATTTAAAGGTGAAATTTTATATTTTTTACTTTAAGATCTCGTGATATTTTTGGCAAAGGACTCCAAAAATACCGGCCCGGCTCTGATAACGGCTAGAAGAGCTCAACACGCCGCCCATCACATCTCTAGCCAAAATCTTCTCCTCCCCTATTCCTTGAGGGCATATACTGTGAAACCCACTTCCCCCTTCCCCATCCTCGATGACTCACCAAATCCTACTTAACCCACTTAATTAACTTGTGGATTAACACACGTGAATTAATTTAACCCACATAACGTGATAATTAACATTTATTTGGATTGACAAACGATAATTAATATTTAAAAATTATTAATTCAATGTCTTTGATTAATCGAGATGTTAATTAAGTGGGTTAATTAGGCTTTTGCCTAGTCATCGAGGAATAGGATGTTGTGTTGAAATGTGAGTTCAAGGTAGAATTTCCCTTAATCTATTTTCATTCAAAACTTGGCTATCTTTGAACTTGGAAGTTTATCTCCACTTCTTCTTGATCGGAAAAGCTTAAATTCACTCTTTGTAAAGTCAGTCATTAAGTTTCTTTTTCTAATCCAGTTTTGGGTTAATTGAGATCTATCTTTGAAAAACTTTAACCTGGCTAGCTTTGAAGATCCATTTCTTTTCAGACACCAAGCATCTCTTGGAAGATGCATTTAAGGTGTTCCATGTTTTTCTTTTGCTAATGAGTTTCACTTACAATGAATCATTTCAAGCTTTGATATATGATAATGATTGGGTGGTTTCTATTTTCCTGATTATGATTCTTTTCCAAACAATTAGCACATTTATTTCATACACATTGATTTAATTTCTCTTTTTGTTAGGGTTCTTCAAATAGTTAATTAATTTGAATTCATAAATAAATTTAATATAAATTAAATAGTAATGATATATTTTTTAATTATTATGTTAATTAAGTGTGTTAATTCGAATATAGAAAATTCGACGGGGGAATTTTGGGGCAAGATAAAATTACTCCTTTTTTGTTTTTGTTTTGTTAACATGACTTTTAAAAAAAAAATAGAAAATTTTATTGCTCCCCAAAATTTACCCACCTAATCCTCTATATTGGTACCTGAATCAATCCAATTAAGTATTAATTTGAGTACTAATCAATCAAATTAACTCTCATTAATTCTTCCCGATTGACGCATCGTCACAATTTTTTCTTGTTTGAGGAATGTCATATTTAACCTCAATTTGTTTTGGTTTGTACATGTACCAAGCACCCATAGTGATAAATCTTTTTCTGATCTGATCCTTTCTTGGGATATGCTATTTCTCACAATTACTTCTGTTTGTATTGTTTTTTAATTGCCTGTATATTTGAATGATTATTATGTTAATTAAGTGTGTTAATTCGAATATAGAAAATTCGACGGGGAAATTTTGGGGCAAGATAAAATTACTCCTTTTTTTGTTTTGTTTTGTTTACATGACTTTTAAAAAAAAAATAGAAAGTTTTATTGCTCCCCAAAATTTACCCACCTAATCCTCTATATTGGTATCTGAATCGATCCAATTAAGTATTAATTTGAGTACTAATCAATCCAATTAACTCTCATTAATTCTTCCCGATTGACGCATCGTCACAACTTTTTCTTGTTTGAGGAATGTCATATTTAACCTCAAATTTTTTCTTGTTTGAGGAATGCCATATTTAATCTCAAATTTTTTTGGTTTGTACATGTACCAAGCACCCATAGTGATAAATCTTCTTTTGATCTGCTCCTTTCTTGGGATATGCTATTTCTCACAATTACTTCTGTTTGTATTGTTTTTTAATTGTCTGTATATTTGAATGATCTTATCAGCACTATTTTATTCCATTTGCGAGCTTGTTCAAGATATGGAATAGTGGATTAATAAAAAACAACGAGCAAATGGAGAAGGTTCGATAGTCATTTATTTATTGATGTCAATGAGACTTGAACTGACAACCTCTCACAACATATGGTTTTTTGTATCTTACATCTAACCAACTGAACTATGGGTTCATTGGCTAAATTAATAGAATAGTGAATTAACCGAACCGAATCAAATAAATCGAAGAATATCAAGGTTTAAAACTAACCAATTAAATTGAATTACACCGATTCTGTCCGATTTCCAAGTAAATCGTTTGTCTATTCCTAATGAAAATGTGAAAAGAATGAAGTGAGAGAGAGAAGTATATGGGTATCTGGTCTTGTCCAAAGAGCAATAAAAAATGGTGCAAGACTTGCACAATCTTTGATATGTGTTAAAGTCCTTACGGTGTTTCTTTCAACAAAAAAAAAAGAGTCCTTATGGTGTTACTCTTCTCTTAAACCCATTTACCCAATCTAATAAATTAGAATATCATGTCGTGCTCAAAAGGCTTTGGACAAGATAACCATTTCATAATTACAATTTTTTCATGTGATTTCGGTTGATTTTTATCATATTTGAATATTACAAGATAAAATTACATAAAATATTCTTTTTTCATAAGAAAAATGAACAATTTAATATGTTTTATAGTGATATTAATGATTTATTGTAATTTGAAAGCAATACAAGGATTTTGATATAAAATTTCATTCTTAAAATTACTTATTATTGGATCAAATATCATGTTGCGGAAAGAGCTTTGGACAGAATTTTGTCCAAAGCCTTTTGAGCAAGATCTACTTCATGTTTGGTAATAAAACTAGAATAAATATGTTTATTTTTTGTTTATCCGCTTGCTTAATATGATTTTAAAAAAAACTTGAGTTTCCTCACCGATCTACTCCACCGTTATTTGTCCGAATTGAGACTATATGGCGAATTTGGTTGAAGTTACACATTCATAAAATAAAATGCATTAATAAACTTTATAGCGATTTTTTTTGCACAATAGCTTTGTCCAAAGTCCAATTTGCAAAAATAGCTCTGCGTTTTTCCAATTTGCAAAAGTAGCTTTTTCGCCAAGCTGTCCAGCGAAAGAGCATTCTCTTTCGCCAGGGAAGTAGGCGAAAGAGAATGCTCTTTCGCCAGGGAAGCTGGCGAAAGAGCTTAGAGTTGGATTTGTGTTGGTTAAAGTGGTTAATTGTCTTGTAAGACACTCAACGATTACAATTCCTGCAATTGATTACTTTCGCCAGAGGCTCTGGCGAAAGAGTTCAAAATTCAGGATTTTGCCTGTAGGGGAATATCCTCGACTCCGGGCCCGCGCAGCGGAATGAAGGCCCGGTCCGATTCTCAATTCCCGAGATCACGCCATGACTTCAAAGGTACGATGCAAATAGAAGGACAGATTCATACCGGTGCAAAATTGATTGCACTCGAAGGGTTGATCGTTGCCTTCTATCTCCTGTCACGTTGGTGACAATCCGCGTGTCCCACACCACGCGTCTTTCACCGTTTGTTGACTACGCCGGTTCACTCGAATCGTGTTCGTGCGTCCAAACGTCACCACCGTCTTTCTTACTCGAGTCGATCACAATCGAAGAACCACAAACGTCGTTCCTCTACTTGTATCCACGTTGATTCGTAAGAAGTTGGTCGCGGATGCACCTGCCTAGACGATGCACCGGCGAACTTGCTCGATCTAATCGATTCTCTATCAATCGAGAAACTCTTTTCTCGATTTCTCTCTCTAAGCACATTTTCACTCACTAAAAATCAAATCTGAATTTTCTCTTTTTTTCTTGTGTATTAGGCAGAATAATTGCTTAGAAAAAAATTGCATTGTCATGAGAGAGAAAGTATCCTATTTATATATAATAGGATCATGATTAGCCAAAAGACATGTATATCCAATATACACCCTTTCACACAGAAAAATGCATGAACCTGGTCAGTATTCTGTCCAGACGAAATTGATACATTTCTCTGACAGAAAATCACCTAACATGAAAGTTGTAGATAGTCTAATTATCTACAAAAACCAATTTGGCCCAGCCCAATTGGAGTTCGTATGAAAAAGTTATGACTGTTTTACTAACTGTATGTCATACTGTTGCACCCTTTCGGTATTTCACATAAACGACACTGATACTTCGTTCATATGAAATATATTTCTACATGAAGGTTATAGATAATCTAATTATCTATCTAACCCAATTTGAACCATTCAAATCGGATTTTCCTATTGAAAGTAATGGCTACAAATGTACGCTTACATTCGTTCATCCACGTGTATACTTTTACGGTTGATCCGAAACTGTATTTCTTTCATTGCCTTCCCAACGTTCTGAAACAATATTGATTGGGAGCAAACTCTCTCTCACCAGGTGACTCTTCACTCTTCTTTTTCTTTCTTCTGTCTTTCTTCTTCTGTTCTCTCTTCTCTTCTCAAACCGAAAATTTTATCCTACATTTCAAAAATTCACCAAAATCAACATTCCGTACGTCATAATTTTATCCTACATTTTTCTTATTTTTTAATGTTTCGATTTTTTCTTGAATTTTGGTGAATTTTTGAACCGTAGGTTAAAACTTTCGATTTGAGAAAAGAAGAGAGAAGAGAAGAAGGAAGAAGGAAGAAAGAAAAAGAAGAGTAGTTGGAATTATTAAATACACTAAATCAATGCTGTTTTAGAACGTTGGGAAGGCAAAATTCTGGATTTTGAATTTTTTCGCGAGAGCATCTGGCGAAAGTAGTCAAAAGCAGGAATTGTAATCTTTGAGTGTGTTACAAAACAATTAATCACTTTGAACAATCCAAATCCAAATCCAAATCCAAATCCAGCTCTAAGCTCTTTCTCTAGTTTTCCTTGCGAAATAATATTCTCTTTCGCCAGACAGCTTGACAAAAAAATTCTTTTGCAAATTGAAAAAATGCAAAGTTATTTTTGTAAATTGGGTTTTGGACAAAATTACTATGCAAAAAAATACCTTTATAGCTTGTAGGCAATTCACGTCTATTACATCGATATATTCAATTTTTTCTCATCCCTCTTACAGAATCGAGTATGTGTCTTCACTACGATCATGACATGTTAATTTTTAAGATGTTAAATCTTATTTACGTCACGTAAGACGTAAGACAAGAATGTAAAAGGTTTTAATGTAAAAATCAGGGGACAGTAAAATTAAAAAAGGTTTGCTGGCAAAACAATTGTAGATATTTATTCCTTGGGGGCACACTAAACGTTCCGCACCACAAAATCTTTACCAACTACAGTATTTGTTATGTACAAGCAATATTTCTGGCTCAGAGACCAGTATGGGGGACCCGCATCCTACTCTAAAGAAAATCAAAATAAACATGGTGTATGTACGCCATTGCATGTTACTATTCACAAATATAGTTAACAAGTCTTAGCATTCACAATACGCCACGCACAAAATTTACGCAGATTCACACGAGCCATCTCGTTGCACACACGATCCGTCTATAGAACCCACGTGCAAGACTTCAACCAATTAAAATACGCCAAATCAGCAGCTAATTAAAATATTGGTAAATTTGTATGTAAATGAAAACAAAACAAAACCAGAATAACGTAGTGGCGGAGGAGAAAGACTGAGAGAGAGGAGAACAATCAAGAGAGAGTGCGAGCCGGAACTTCCATAGATCTATCCATGGCGCAGCTTCTCTCGCCGGTATGTACGGATTCTCTATTCAAGTCGAGAAGTCTCTCTCCTCCTTTCCACCGATGGCGGGCCAGCATCGCACGAATCAACCATTACGCGCCACGTGTTGATTACCGGTGTGTACGGCGAAAAAGAGATTTCACCGTCTCGGCCATGACAGGTGAAACTAGCTTGGAAGACGACGTGGCGGATGATTACTATGCAGTCCTTGGTGTGGTGAGTCATTTTCACCCATTCTGATGAAATCTCATTGTTTGATTTCTGAATCTAGAATCTATATAGTCACTCACAATTGGATCCTCTTATTGGACAATCAGATGCCAGATGCGAGTCCGCAGCAAATAAGAAAAGCCTACTACAATTGCATGAAATCATGTCATCCTGACATCAGCGGCGACGATCCTGACGTCACCAATTTCTGCATGTTCATCAATGAAGTCTATGCGGTACGATCCTTCAATCTTCCATAATTCTTCCCTTAAAATCTTATTTACCATCTTGTTAATATGATTATTCAAAGGGCAGGTACTGAGCGATCCGGTTCAGAGAATGATATACGACGAAATCCACGGCTACGCACTGACCGCAATCAATCCATTTTTTGACGATTCCGCCCCTCGAGATCACGCCTTCGTCGACGAGTTCAGTTGCATAGGCTGCAAAAATTGCGCGAATGTTTGTCCTGACGTGTTCCAAATCGAGGAGGATTACGGCAGAGCCAGAGTCCATTGCCAATCTGGAAACTCTAATCTGGTTCAAGAAGCCATCGATACTTGGTTCATTCTCAAATCAAATAAATTCTTTAATTTATTTATGTTTTAATTTTTTTTTTAATGGGTGAATATTTCAGTCCGGTAGATTGTATCCATTGGACTTCGGCCGCACAAATATCTCTGCTAGAAGACGAAATGCGAAGAGTAGAACGAGTCAATGTAATTAGTTTATTAATTTGAATTTTTATTTGGCGAGTTTAATTAATCGGTGTTTATACTTGTGGACAGGTTGGAATAATGCTGTCTGGAATGGGAGGTTCTGTTGATGTTTTTCGCATGGTAATTATATTAATTATAATTATAATTATAATTGTATATATTTGTTATGAATTTTATTTGGAATTTTTGTACCGAAGGCAAAGAAAAGATGGGAGAAAAGACAAGCTAAAGTTTTGGTACGATACAAATTATTACATTCTTAATTATGTATTTTTAAATCATTAAAAATGAATATGTTTAATATATACTCAACATGTAGGAAAAAGTTAAGATGCAAATGATGAAAGAAGAGGATGCGGGTAAACCCGGTTCGTGGGCCGGGTCTTGGAGCGAGGTTTGGGCAAAAACAAACGATTACCAAAGTACTTCTGGTAATAATTAAATAAATAAATAATATTAGTTTGAAGAAATTAATTAGTTTTTCTTAATAATTAATAGAAGAAGAGGTGAAGGAAAGAGCGAAAAGATCTGCGGCGGCGGCGAGACGATGGAGAGAGTATTCTAGAAAAGGGGCTGATAGACCTCCCACTTTTAAACTTCCTGAAGCCATGTCATCGAAAGATAAATGAAATGGAAATTAAAGAATTAGTGTATATTTTTGAATGTATTTAACCAAATTGTAATATATGTGTAAATACTTTGTCATTAATTAATTAATCATAGTTGATATTAATTAAAAGAGGCTATAGAACTTTTTTATTGTCAAACTTAGATTTTTGTTTCCTTACTATAATAATAATAATAATAATAATAATAATAATAAGAGAAACTCCAGTAATGTGTGAAAGAGAAAGAAGTTAAAAGTAAGGGATATTTGAGGGCATTGTTCCTTTTTTCAATCTTTTCAACCTTTTTGTCACAAATTTTTGAAAAGGAAAAAAGGGTCTCAAGGAATATATATAGGACCTTTATTCCTTTCTAATAGCGAGTCGAGATCGTGGTTGAGACGCGGAGGTTCGAATTTTTTTGAGGAATTATTTGATTGTTTTGACATGATGTTATCTTTTTTTCTTTATGCTTTTTGTTTCTTTGATAATAGAATTTTGTCAAAACAAAGGTTTCTGCGTATTTTTTAAACAAGTATCTCATATTATTTTATTAAAAAAGTTTGAAATTATTACAATATAAAATGTGTTGAAACTTGAAACAGAAAAAAAAGAAGAAAAAAACAAGCAAACTACAAATAGCTTTACTAGACACAACCTTGTCGTTTGAAAAAAATTGTATCGTTACTTTTAATACTGACAATCTACATGGAAACACATTGCTGGGCAAATCTCCTTTGGCAGCGCCCATCAAATACGTACGTAAATAAGGCCCTGCCAAAAGAGACTTCACCCGGTAATGCATGCATGCAATTTTGTAATTTCAAAATTAAAAAAAATAATGGTATGTATGATGGTGCATTGCAGGGCAAGTCTCCTTTGGCGGCATCATTTTTAACTAGAATTCGCGATGCTGCCAAAGGAGACTCCGCCTTGTAATGCACACATTCATGATTCATGTAAGTTTTGTATTCGTCTCTCGGTGAATGCGAGGCGTCCTAGGTTAGAGCTTCATTATTTATAGCCGAAGGATTTGCATATACATACTCTCTATCAAGTACGATGTGATTTGAATTTGAGGGATATGCTTATCTGGTTCTGTAGCATATGCCTTGATAACTAAAACTCACCATCATATCCTAGATGAAACATGGTACACATTGATGGTGAAAATCCAATTATCCAAAGACAATTAAACGGGCCTTTTTAGGCTTATTGGGATGCATTATGCTTGTAGGTCAATACATACACTATATTAGTTTTCATTTATTTTTCTTGTAAAACAATATTTATGTTTTTTTATGTCCAATTTTTTTTTGTCACAAACTCGTAGGCGAGCGCGTGCGCGCGCACATATTAGAGACTAAATAATATCATAATATAAAATCTCTTCATAATTCAGCTGCATGCAAGACTCGAAACCTGCATCTCTAAGAAGTGAGGCTAGGTACCATCCGCTTGAATTATCAAAGCGGTGATTTTTTTTTGGGAAATTATACTATGCCCCTAAGATTCCCCCCACTATTCACGATATGGTGAATAGTGGGGTATAGTATTAATACCCATCTCCAATTCGTACCCCCATTTCAATTGACAATTAATTGTGCTTTGAATTAACGGTTAATTCAAATGTAATTAACACGTAATACAATTGTATTAGTCATCAACATAATTAATAATTTCAATTAACGGTTAATACAATTCACCGGGTACAATTTTGGAACATTTCAATTAGCCCCCCCCCCCCCCCCCCCCCCCCCATATCGTGAATAGTAGGGGGAAATGAGGGGCACAGTAAATGGCCTCTTTTTTTTTTTTTTTATGTCCAATCGAATGTGTATCCGCTTAAAGGACAATAGTTCTATAAAATCCGTCTATTATCTTGTGAACTAATAAAACAAAAATTCTCCTCGAATCCTCGATTTGAACTTGAAGTTGACAACGCAGCCTGCGAAAAAGCACCATATAGAGAAGATCCGAGGAATGTGCCATTTTCGACATGATTTCGCTTTATATAGTCGAAAGGTTTGGTTTTGCTGATCCGCATTTGATTCCTTATGTTTCGGTAGTAAATAGCATTTATTTTTCGCGAAATCTTATTATTCCTTTTTGCACAATCGAAAACGAAGAGAAAGCATAAACCATATAAAAAGGTATAGATTTTTTTGCTTCTCAGCATATGCTTATAGTATATCCATTTCTTCACCCTCATCACACCCTCAATAACAGTATATAAACTCTACTCTCTGAAAGATCAAACCAACAAAGAGTGAAAGCAAGAAATGAGGAAGAAGATACAATGTGAAGTTTAAGAATAACAGTGTAGTTCTCTTTTGGCAGGAATTAGCTTTTACTTACATGCCAAGCTTAATTAAACCCAACAAGGGTTTATTTAGTTGGTATGTTTGTCTAAAATATTGATCTTGCCAAAGGAGAATTGCCCTGCAATTCACCTTCACAAAAATTGAGTTGATAAATATTGAATCCTATCTTACATCTTGCATTTCATTTCATGACAAACGAATAGGCCATTTTGGGTCAAGAAATTCTAGACTTTATTCTTCTTAGGCCCAAAGAAAAATAAAGATTTTCCCTGGCGGGTTCAGGTAACCGGGTGTAAAAAACAACACCCGCTCCAAAAATAATCTCAGGCACTAAATTTTTCGTCAGGTTCACACTTTCTTCTTCTTCAAGCTAAAGTTCCGTGGTGGAGCTTCAGTCTGAACGAACGAATGGGTGTGAGAAACCCAATTCATCTTCTTCCCCGACCCGATTTCGTTCAATGTGGGTAAAGACGGGTTCGATTTTCCATTCAAGAAAAAAATGGGAGAAAATCAGTGTTTTAAATTGCGACGATATTGCGGATATTGCGGCTTGAGATTTAGAACCGTAATTTCGCAATGAAATATTGCGACAAATATCTTTTTGGAATATTGCGGATATTGCGGCGAGATCGCGGCGAAATATCAGTATTATTGCGGATATATCGGGTCAAAATTGCGAATAATATCCAAATCGTTCTAACTTTCTCATCCTTCTATTAAATGGCATGAGTTTTATATCTAAATGGCGCGTCTCGACGAGAGGAACGTAATCATGGGCTTGGATTTGTGAAATTTGAATTTTTTTTACTGAATTAATCACAAAACACAATTTAAAGTAATATCATCTAGAATTATTTAATATAAAGATTATAACATGATTTTGTGATTAGTTATTATTTAATTTTCATGTTTCATTGTCAAAATATGTGACAAAATACACTCATAACGTATATAACTTTTAAAATGTGTCAATTGCATCTATAAATGTATGAATTTCATAATATTCAATGTATTTCATTGATGTTTCAATTTCAAATTTGAGTCATATTGTTTTGATATTTTTAAGATGTCGATGAAAAATTCTTCAACAAAACCTAAATCCAAAGATCCCGCATGGGAGTATGCTCATCGCGCGGACCCTATTAACTCGTTGCTATTGTTATTACTATTTTGAAATCTCATGTTTTAATTACGGACAATCAACTTTTGCGTATTTTAATTATGAACATTGAACTATTATTATTTAACCAAGTTATTGTTATTGCTATTAGATATTTAACTAAGTAAGAAATTTTAAATTATTGTTATTTTATTAAGTTTCGTGTAAAAAATGTAAAATGTCTTTGTCTCGAATTGCCATATTAATGAAAATTTTATGATCAATTTTTTTTGTCCCATGAAAAATACCTCCGGACAATAGACATTTTTATTTTGTTTATAAAAAAATTATAAAAGAAATTTTATGATATTAATTGTGAAACAAAAATTATTGTGAAAATATATATTTAAACACACTATTATTATTACATAATTTGATATCGCAACGACTGTCTGCAATAAATTTATAGCACCGCAATTGTGCCCGCAACCGCAATCCGCTGCAAAAAATGTCTGACAACAACGGACCGCAATATCACAATTTAAAACATTGGAGAAAAGACAAGCTAGAGTTTCGGTACGATAAAAATTCAATTATTAATGTTGTATTCTAAATCAATTGGAATTTGGGTTCGAAACTTCTAGGATGAATATGTTTAATTTATACATTGCGTAGGAAAAAGTTAGGATTCGAACGGTTAGGATTTGAACAGGGGGGATATATATAGGAGTCGGGAGGCCCCCCCTTCCCTCCAAATTTTTCGCAAAATAGTGTATATACTGGTGTGTCGGTGTATTTTATCATTATAATAACATTGTAAAATTTACAGTACCTCCTCTTCCTATTTTTATTTTGTTATTTCAGTAAATTTTATTCATTTGTTCTCCCCATCCGCTCAAGAATGTCAAAATTGGCTACTAATTTTGAATGATGAAAGAAGATGATTCAGATAAACTTGCTTCGTGGGCCGGGTCTTGGAGTAAGATTTCGAGGAAAACAAATGATTGAATTCTAAATCCTAAATCAACGCTAGAAAAAGCACCAATAGACCAACTTTCAAACTCTCCCAAGGCATGTCACCAAAAGATAAATATATATATATATATATATATTTTTTTTTTGCATAAAAAACCGTAGGTAAAAAAATAAAAAAAATGGAAATTAAAGAATGTATATATTTAAAGTACATTAAACATATTGTAATGAATATGTAAATATTTTATCATAAATAATTATAGTTATTGAAAAATAGTTGATATAAATTAAAACTGAAATGATGTAGAATTTTTCTGTCGAACTTAGATTTTTTATTTCCTTACTATATGCAGAGTTAAGTAATTCATAGTGCTATTGGTAATTGCTGCATAGTATGTAAAAAAATAAACAACGACATAAAATAAAATAAACTGTGAACCTTGAAAATGTCTTGTCATAAAAATAATGTACATTTAAATTTTTATTAACAATGAAAACACATTAAAACTAACAGCTAAAAGTAGTATTTTCTGACAATATACAAGGTGCACAATTTTCATATAACATTGTTTTTTTACTTAAAATTTCTTGGCAGGAAAATATAATTTTAGCAGCTAGTTTGAATGTCTATTAATAGTTTTTATTAACGATTAAAAGACATTAAACATAAAGTTTAAATAGTATTATGCTGCCAAGATATTTTCAAGGCGCACAACTTTATCAGTGTTTAATTTTTTTCTGATGTTTATTTTTATGAAAAAATATAATATTGAACTGTATAAATATAAAGGCTATTTTATTTTTTAAATTAGTATATGTTAAAAATTATTTATGGACTTGTTTCAAATTAATAAAAGACATACCATAAGTGTTTTGTAAAACTAAATGTGACTCCTATAGGGGTATTTTGGCATGACAAAAAATTAATATGATCAAATGTTAATTTTGACTTATAAGGGATAAATGAAAATAAAACATTGATTATAGTGGTTTCTTTGACTATCCAAAAAAATTAAGGTTTTCTTTAAAAAAAATCAGGAAGTTGTGGTTCTTTTTTAAATTCCACACATAATTAATGGGTTCAAGATAACCTTGTGTGCAAATACGATCTAAACTAAACTAAAAGGTATGCAACATCGTGTCTTCAATTTAGTACTGGATATATTCAGGGCAAATATACTTGGCCTCCAAACTCATCCCAACATTCTTAATGAATTCGCAAAAATTAGTTAGATGGGTTGATTAGTCTTTCTAATTGACTCGATTAAATATTAATTGACACGTTTAATTGATACGTAAATAATTTATAATATGTCAATATTAGTACATGCTAATTGAAGTGCCAATTTATTTAAACGATCAATTAAATCGCTAATTGAATCAATTAATAATACTAATCGACCCACTTATCACTCTCTTGCCACCTCATCGAGATTGCTTTTTTGAATTTGTGGGACTGAATATATAACCTTATATATTTATAGAGGATTTCGGTCATACACCCACTTTTCTTTTATCATACTTCATTTTTAGTTGAACGGTTGTGATTAAAGAATTGTAGTTAATTTAAGGGCCATAATAAAATATTTCAACACAACTTTTTGAAAAAAAATTCAGAATTGTAATTTCATAGCTCCTTCACAATTGAGCTAGCAAAATGTGACCTGGCCCGAAAAACGACCCGACCCGTTTGAACCTGAACCCGATCCGAACCGAAAAGGTTGAAAAGTCAACGATCCGAAACCGAAATCGAACCAAAACTGTATGATCCGACCACAAAATGGAACCGAAACCGAAAGACCTGAACCCGAATGATCCGAACCCGAATGATCCGAACTCGAAATTGACCCAAAACTGAATGACCCGAAATCCGAACGATCCGAAATCCGAACTAATCCGAAACCCTAATGATCCGAAACTCACGACCCGAATGACCCGAAACTCACGACCCGAATGACCCAAAAACTAATATATTATTGATAAAGTCAATATATTATTGTTAAAATGTCTCGGAATAATTAAAATAAATCCGGAATGATCCGAAATTAAATTTTCGGAAAACAGAATGACTTGAAATCAAATTATACGAAATCCGAATGATCCGAAAATCGAAATAGCCAAGACCCGAATGACCCGAAATCGAAACGACCCGAAACCGAATGACCCGAAAACCGAAACGATCCGAAACCGAATGATCCGTAAACCGAAATGTCCCGGAACTGAATGATCCGAAAACTGAAGTGATCCGGAACCTAACGAAATGATACGGAACCGAATGATTCGAAAATCGGAACGACCCGAACCCGAACGACCCGCAAACCAAACGACTCGCGGTCCGAATGACTGTTAAAATAATTAATTCATTTTCTTTTTAATAATATAAGCAAAAAAAAAAGAGTGGAGAGTGTTTTAGAACTAGACCAAATGGAGAAGATCATAGAAGTGTCATGAACTTTGAAGATAAAATGGAGATGATCATAAAATTGTCAAGAATATTCGTGACTAATAAATAGACTTTACAAAGTCGGTCAAAGATAACTCCAAAATTAAAAAAAAAACTCCACAATGTATCTAACACTCTCATGATGCCTATAAATAGGACTTTGGTGTAGTTGTATGGGAAAAATATATTTGGTCCCCAAACTCAAAAAAAAAACCTTCATGAGGTGATAAAAATGAATTAAGTGGATTGATTATGTTCTTTAATTGATTCGATTAAATATTAATTTACACGTTTAATTGACACGTAAATAATTATAATATGTTAATATTAATACGTGTTAATTGACGTGTCGATTCGATTAAACGGTCAATTAAATCGCTAATCGAGTCAATTAATAGTACTAATCAACTCATTTAATCCACTTTTGTCATCTCATCAAGACACATTTTTTGAGTGTGGGAGGCTGAATATATAACCCCAATTGTATGAATCAATAAGAGACACTGAAATCTTTGTAATAAAAAAGAAAGAAAAAGAGAGGGAGAGGGAGAGAAAGAAATTTAGACAGAGAAAAAGATTGAGTGCTTTGTAATAGCTTACTGTATAATAAAATTAGTTTTTTGAGTATTATTTCGTTGTGCAAAATCCAACAAAGACCCAATGATCCGAACGATCCGCAAACCGAAACGACCTCAAATGATCCGATCCGAACCCGACCCGGCCCGTCCGATTGCCACCTCTACTTCACAACCCTTCTCTTTTTTGTGCGCCTCAGTTTTTCTTAGTAAATGGTATCATACGCCTCAAATCCTCTCTCTCTCTCTCTCTCTCTCTCTCTCTCTCTCTCTCTCTCTCTCTCTCTCTCTCTCTCTCTCTCTCTCTCTCTCTCTCTCTCTCTCTCTCTCTCTCTCCTTCTACGGGTATAGTGAGACGAGCACGAAGACTCAAAGAAAAACTCTACTCGGCTGGAAGGATGCCGTCACCGGTCCTAGACTAGGAGCTGATAACTTCTACAAACTCATAGTTTAAATCGAACAAGGCAAGGGTTACTATAGCATTGTAACATTGTTTTCTCTTGTCATATCGTTGTGTGGTGGCCAAGTTGATGGCTAGGACATATTGACTAATTTGAGGGGTTATTTCGGCGAGATCCATGTTATTGTGGGCCTCTTGTTTGGGCGAACAACACAAGAGCTTACGAAATGTATGCAAAATTGCAAAATGGGAAAAACGAATGAAATAATAAGAGTTTTTCTTCCCTATATCAAAATGAGAAAACTTTATAGTATTAATAAGAAAAAACTCATTTTTGTTTCCTAAACTCTTTAAAATTATGCAAGTTGTCCCTCCCCCCTACCAACTCTAATTTGCTCATTATTACTTCCTGAACTCTCTTGATTTTGCTCAATAATGTTCCTTCCATCAGTTAACTGCAGTCAGTTAGCTGATGAGATGGCACGGTGACATGACAAAAAAATTCTTTTCGATGGTGACATGAAAGATGACATGGCAATAATTAATTACAAAAAAATAATCACTCTCTCTCTCTCAAACCCTCTCAAACCCTAACCCGACCCACTCTCTCTCTCTGTCCATGTCGCTCTCTTTCTCTCTGTCCCGCTGTCTCTCTCTCTCTCTCTCTCTCTCTCTCTCTCTCTCGCACGAGCTCTCTCTCTCTCTCTCTCTCTCTCTCTCTCTCTCTCTCTCTCTAGTCTTCTAGTGGCCTCTTCTTGAATTAGAAGATTATGGTGATGGCAAAGCTCTTCCATGGCGAGGCTATTGTATAAATCAAAAAATGCTTCATGGCGATCAGAACCTGGAGACTTCATTGTGATCGGAACCTGTTTCCAGCAGGGATTTCAATTGGATTATTGCACACAATGACTAAATTAGGCACAATTATTTAGACTTAGGGTTGAATTGGAGATGGATTAGGGTCATTTATGGCGAATTAGGATTCACGAGGGCGGAATTAGATAATTTATGCTGAATATTTCAAGATTTTAGAAATATTTTTTTATATCTTTTCACTTCGCCTAAATATATTTTACGGGTTTATGTATACATATTCATTTTTTCAGCTTTGGAGATATAATACATTTTCCAAATTTAAGAGGGTGTTTGTAAAATTTGAAACTTTGTGCATGTATTCTTCGTATTTTTACATTTATTAAGAAAATTCAAAATTCGTATTTTTCGAGATTTCAGAAATGATGTTTTAAATCTTTTCAATTTGAGTAATTATATTTTACAGGTTTTATGTATACATCTTTAAATTTTTCGGTTTTCAAGGATACGCTGTACATTTTCCAAATTTCGAAACTTTATGCATGCATTTAGAAAGGTGTTTTTTTAAAATTCGAAACTTCATGCATGCATTATTCGTACTTCTACATTTATAAAAAAAAATTCGAAAGTTACATTTTTAAGCAGCCATAACTCGCAAGTTATATAAATATATTTTCCAAGGTCTCTGATTTAATAAATATATTTCATATTTTCACAGTTTAGAACTCCATCGGAACAAATTACAAGATTTTTCTTAATTTGCTACTTTAAAAAGCATTTTTGAAAATTTAATATCTTGGATAGATATGTTTTAAATTATATAAGGACATTTTTTTTCCCTTAAATGAGTTTTGTTGACAATTTGTGATGTATTTTTCGTTTTCTTTAATGAGTTTTGTCGTGGTATGTTTTTGAATATTTGGACAATTTATCGACACTGGAATGATTTTTATTTAATGATCGAAAATAAAATCCATATATTTAGGAGAATTTTTCTTATTAATAATTGCAAGATTGAGAAAATTAGAGAAATAATTGTCATATTATTGATTTCGGATGAGTTTGCATTATGATTCATGATTCGAAAGAGTCAATTATTTTTCATCCCAATTTAACAATTTGAGCTATTATTATGCATTTGGATTTGAATTGGGCAGAAGTAGTTTTCAATGTAATTTAGACCTTCGGTCATTATATTGTGCGGAAATAATTGAACAATTAGATTGAAATATTAAAATTGTGTGTGATATACGAAAATTACGTTGTTAGAGATGATATTTTTATATATACTTTCAAACCAGTAGTTGAACCGATTGACCCACCAGTCCAACCAGTGAATCGATGGCCCGAGATTTGGCCGGGTCAATGTCCGGTCCGATTTTTAAAACATTGATAATTTTAGAAACTGTCTGTTATTTTACCCTCCCCTCATCCCAAGAAACTTGACAAGATTCGTCACTACGTCTATGCATTTCCATGGATTATGTTTTTTGAACTGAAGATCTCACTATCGAAATTTAGGACTATGCGGAGAAAATGATTTGTACATATTGTTACAAATTAACATATTAACATTAATTTAACGGCTCTGAGTTGATTTGGATCGGCCATGCTTTTCTGACGGGGACGAATTTTAACGGCTACCAAGGCCCAAACAAAATTTAACTTTGTTCTCAGATTTCCCAATCACAGGTCCACAATCTTTATATCCAAGTTAACCATTTTAATTAACATATTAACATTAATTAATCATGAATTAGAACAAAGTGCATATTGCATTCGATAGAACACTCAAATCGTTAAGGCTTTAAATTAACACGAGTATTTCGTATATATGTAATATTTATAATCTCGATTAAATTATATAACAAGATAAACATACGAGATATTATAAGTTATAACGTTACTATAGTTCCGAAGTAGTTAAAAGAAATCTCATTGTTTTAAAAATAAGTAAATTAACACAAAAGTAAAAGTAAAACTTCCCTCAAAAAAAAAAAAAAAAAAAAACACAAGTAAATGTAAAGTAGAATAAAATTTTGAACATAAAAGAAAAAATATATAAAGAAGCAAGCAATTAAATTCCCAAGTAAACTCTGGCCCGATCAAATGATTAAAGATAACAGAATAACAAGCAAGGGAGTCCAGCAACACATGCCGATTGTGCGTTCAAAGAAGATAGAAGAAGAAGAAGAAGAAGACAGTAGTTAAGCTGAGAAAGGAGGCCCAGCCAATACGAACTTCTTTCAGATGATCCGACAGCCCTGATACTTGCTCATGTGAGGGAGCCAGTGCAAAAGTTGTGTGCTTCACTGAATTAATTACCTCTGTACCATGTGCAGCAGAACTGCTAGGCATCGTGTGTTCCTCTACGCCGCCATGGGCTGTTCCGAGAATGCTGGAAAGAGCATCAAAGATCTTAAGATTATGACCAAGACTGCGATCAAAGATGGAGAAAAGGACAGATGAAAATATGACAAGAGCCAGGAAGGACGGGAAAACGCTACCATTGCCCATGATAGATAGTTGCAAGTAAATCCCTTAATTAATTGATAACTCAATTAGGCTTGAATTGAATATTCTTTGAACCCCTCAATAATTTTTTATCATGACCTTTATTTGTCAATTATTTTTTATGAACATCTCGAGTCTGTAGTTTTTTGCAATTTACCGAAGTTTGTAACTTATGAAGGCATTTTATGTTAGCACTAAAGATAAAATCGGAAGGCTAAATTAAGTTTAATCAAACCCTAAAAACAAAATTATGACACCTTATTAAGAATTTCTCTCATGTCCCTCCAAAAATGCAAAATAACATATTTATCCCTCCAAAATAATCAATTACATATTTATCCCTTCTTAACTTAATTAGTATCATAAATATCCGATTAAAATGTATAAATATCAAATGTATCCCTACCGTTAACTTTATGTTAAATTTCTGTTAAACAAACTATTATTTAATATTAAATTTAACTAAAATAACCAATAATTTTTTTAATGACTATAATATCCTTCTATTCATAAAACTAATATAATTTAATATAACTAGAGAGCCTAGTATGTTTCTCTTTCGTGAGCTCTCCATTTAGTTCCATTTGAGTTGTTCATCTTCTTTCATAGTAAATCCTCTTCTCCTGCTCAATCGTGAAGCAAGTCTCTGGCGGCAAAGAAAGATCTAGCGGCAAGTTGTGGTGGCTCTTCTTCTCGTCTCAGGCGGCTAAGCAATTCCTGGTGGCAAGTTCTGGATCTGGCTGCAAAGCAAGTTGAGGTACTATCTTCCTCTCTTTTTTGTTTGCAACTCCTGCCTCTTTTTCTGTTCGCGAGATAAGTTATTTACAAAGCAAGGTGAAGCTATTTACAAGGCTCTTCACCACTTTCTAGTATGTTCGATTCTAATAATTTTCCCCTTTTAGTCTCTTCTCCTTAATGAATTAATCTTCAATTGTAGCAAACATCATGAATTTTTTTTTTTTGAAAATAATAAAGTAGGCTCTTATGTCCTACTTCTATTTAATAATTCATGTATTAATTTGAGTTTTTACATGAATTTAACAAGTATAATTGAAGGTATTGTCCTACTCTAGCTAAAAATCACTAAATCCTAATACCTTCTTATAGCTTGCTTAACTAAACTAAACATAGCACAACAAAAAAAGCTTAACTTAATAATCCCAGAATTCGTTTCCCTAGATTTGAAATCCTTGTTTTTAAATTGCTAAGAAATCTGGATTTGGACTCCTGGAATATGGAGTCATGGATTCTTGGATTGTGAAGAACGGTGTAAGAGGGATAACCGCATATCTCTCCATCATTGCATCTTTCTTCGCTCCTCTCTTTCTCTTCTCTTTGCATCGTTTCTCACTGCATCTTTCTTCTTTCTCAGTACTCTCGATCACCATTGCCATCCCTGGCCTTCCTCCACCAGAACACCGATTAACATCAATTCGTCTTCCTTCACCGGGTCAATTCCTCCACCAGGTCGGCTCTTAATTTCTCTTCTGTCCTTCCTTCAGACCCTAATGGAAGTTAGGGTTCACTGATCGCCTCCACCAGAATTGATTCACTGGTCCTCCTCCTTGAGTAAGTTTCTAACTTTTCTAGGATTCAATGAACCCTAGTTCTTCTAAGATTTTTTCATCCCCAATTAACATCAATTCGTCTTCAAATTCAATTAGGGCTCGATCAATTGGGGTTGGATCTTCTGGCATGAAAGCTTCAATTAGATTCTCCAGCTCTTCTACTGTTCTCCTTATGGTAAAGTTACTATCTTGTGCTTGATTTAGCCGATTTATTTCTTCTGCTTGCTTTTCTTCTTCATTCATATCTTCATTGAACCACCATATTCCTTCTTCAGCTAAAGTTCCATCTTGTTCCATTTCATTATTGATTCCTGCATAATTTAAATCATTAGTGTAGGAGTTTTCTAAAATTAGAGATTGATCAAAAGAGTTTGCATCTGAATTTATATCTGAATTTGAAAAAGTCTCATTTGAATTTGAAATTGAATCTGAATTGGGAGAATCTGATGAATTAAATCTTCTGTTCCTATTATTATATATTTCATTATAAATATTTTTATAATTTTCTCCATTTTTAATTAGTAATTTTTTTTTCTGTTGCATTTAAACCTCTAACATTCCATGACAATATTTTTAATTTTTTATATCATTTAATTATGTAATTTCTCCCCTTAAAATGAACAAGTACTAAGTACTTTGTTCATCTACTAAATTACTAATTGTATTCTTAATTTCATCAGTTATATCTATTCCAGTGGAAGACAATATTTCTGCAATTTCATTTTTTATCCAAAATTTCCAATTTTCCCTCTAAATTTAAAGATTTTATTTCTGTATTATTTTGCTTATTGTATTTATGTCTTTTAGATCTATCTTTTTGAATTTCTTTAAATTTAACAAGTTGTGCTTTTTCAATAGGAGATTGATAGTGATTAACTTGTTTATTTGATAACCTAGAACTTCTTCTTTGTTCATCAATTTTAATTATTTTAGTTTTATTTTTTAATTTATTTTCTGTTACTTTTTGATTAGTTTGATTTAAAGTGCTCTCCACTATCTTTGAAGAAGAAGTTGTACTCTCACTGTTATGTTGTGTTGTGATTAAAAAATCATTATTTAAATTTCCTGAAATTTTTTTGAAATAGTCACTTATCTTTTTTTGATTTTTTTTCAGGAAATTGTGACCTATCTAGAAGAGTTAAAGACAAATTACCTTGTATACATTGTAAGTTAGAATTTCCAGAATTTTTAATAACCTTATTTCCTTGACTTGTTGAATAATTGTTCCCATTTATGTTATTTGAATTTATGTCATTTGATGATTCAGCCCTGATTATTTCCATATTATTTTCATATTGATTTGAAATTATGGTGGAATCATCTAATTCATATGGCTCAGTATTAGCAATGTAGGGTACCAATTTATTTAGTCCATTTCCTATTAATTCTGATTTTAAATTTGGTATTGAATCAAGAAAATTTGGTAATGTTGTTTTCTTATCATAAATAATCAATTGCTTTGTATGTTCTTCTTCAAAATATTTTCAATCGGTTTTAAGCTCAATTTTTCAGGTTCTTTGATGTTATTATTTAAATTATTTGACAAATTGTCCAATTTATCCTTAACTCTCCAATAAGAAATAATTTTTTTGCAAACATCATGAATTGTGAGATAAATTTTGGGGTTGAGGAAGCTCGGCATATTAGCACTGACAATTGTGACAAATCTACTTGCGAGAATATGACCGAATCACATGTTCATTGAAGGGGACATTAGCCCCAACTTTTGATTCGCATATCACGAAGATATCTAAGGTACACTAGTGAAAAAAATACCATTTACTAATTTTTTTTTTGTGAAGGAGGGGGTTCCCGCACTCATTATAATAAAATTAAAAAAACACAGTTTGGTTTACAAGATCTCTGCTAATCAAAGAGTTAACATAATCTTGACTGACCAGAATATCGGAAAATAAAAATGACAAAAGGAAACCACATCCACAGCAAACAGTACGAAGTTAAAAAATATGTAGGGATCACTAGAGATGTGTCCACTCCTCGGATCACAGTGTGAGTGCCATTGCAGTACCTCCACCCGAATTGAGTTGCACAGAGCATTAACCTACATTACTTTCGACGAGAAAATTCATGACAATACCATTGCAGTACCATTTACTAATTGTTATATATATTTTTTGCAGGCCACCGAGAGTCCAACACTGCGATCAAAGATGGAGAAAAGGACAGATGAAAATATGACAAGAGCCAGGAAGGACGGGAAATGTTGAATAATTAATTCATTTCTTTCATGATTAAATTAAACAATCAAGGTAACTGAATTAAATATTCAAGAAATATCTTGAAGGGACATAAAGATGACCTTATAAAGTCGGTTCAGAAGACCATGAACATTATACACTCTTTTAGTTGGAGGCCATTTACTGTGCCCCCCATTTCCTCCACTATTCACGATGGAGGGGGGGGGCTAATTGGTCTCTCCAAAATTCCCCCAATCAATTGTATTAACTGTTAATTGAAATTATTAATTATGTTGATGACTAATACAATTGTATTAACCGTTAATTATATTTGAATTAACTGTTAATTCAAAACACAATTAACGGTTAATTAAAAATGTGGGTACAAATTGGAGAGACCAATTAATATCATACCCCACTATTCACAAATTAGGTACAAATCGTGAATAGTGGGGGAATTGGGGGGAAAAGTATAATTATCCTTCTAGTTGTCTCTAGCTAAGTCAATTAGTCTAGTATAAATAGGTGTAGGGGATGTTATGTAATGTAACATAGAAAGTGAGAGTGTGCCATCATCACAATAGAAAGGAATACAAGTGAAAGAGAGAGAGAGAGAGAGCGAGGCTTAGTGAGAGAAAGAAATTAAGAGAGAGAAAGTGAAAAAGTTTGTAAGAGTAATAGTTTGTAATATCTTGTAATAGCAAGTTTGTGTAATAAAGTTAGTATTTTCAGAGTAGTATCGCTGCGTAAATTTCGACAAGTGGTATAAGAACGACCGAGGTTCGATTACGGAAAGTTTTTCGAAATAATCGATGGCTCCAAGTATTCGAGCGAGTATGGCGCAGTCGATGGTACCCGTATTTATGGGAGATCATTATGATGTCTGGAGAATAAAGATGCGGACGTTGTTATTATCACAAGGTATGTGGGAGATCACGCCTTCGTCGACGATTCCGCCCCTCAATCCACGGCTACGCACTGACCGCAATCAATCCATTTTTTGACGATTCCGCCCCTCGAGATCACGCCTTCGTCAACGAGTTCAGTTGCATAGGCTGCAAAAATTGCGCGAATGTTTGTCCTGACGTGTTCCAAATCGAGGAGGATTACGGCAGAGCCAGAGTCCATTGCCAATCTGGAAACTCTAATCTGGTTCAAGAAGTCATCGATACTTGGTTCGTTCTCAAATCAAATAAATTTTATAATTTATTTATGTTTTAATTTTTTTTTTTAATGGGTGAATGTTTCAGTCCGGTATATTGTATTCATTGGACTTCCACGGCGCAGATATCTCTGCTAGAAGACGAAATGCGAAGAGTAGAACGAGTCAATGTAATTAGTTTATTAATTTGAATTTTTGTTTGGCGAGTTTAATTAATTGGTGTTTATACTTGTGGACAGGTTGGAATAATGCTGTCTGGAATGGGTGGTTCTGTTGATGTTTTTCGGATGGTAATTATATTCATTATAATCATAATTGTATATATAATTTGTCATGAATTTTATTTGAAATTTTTGTTTGAAGGCAAAGAAAAGATGGGAGAAAAGACAAGCTAAAGTTTTGGTATGATACAAATTATTACATTCTTAATTATGTATTTTTAAATCATTAAAAATGAATATGTTTAATATATACTCAAAATTCAGGAAAAAGTTAAGATGCAAATGATGAAAGAAGAGGATACGGGTAAACCCGGTTCGTGAGTCGGGTCTTGGAGCGAGGTTTGGGCGAAAACAAACGATTACCAAAGTACTTCTGGTAATAATTTAAATAATATTAGTTTGTTTTAATAATTAACAGAAGAAGAGGTGAAGGAAAGAGCGAAAAGATTTGCGGCGGCGGCAAGACGATGGAGAGAGTATTCTAGAAAAGCGGCCGATAGACCTCCCAATTTTAAACTTCCCGAAGCCATGTCATCGAAAGATAAATGAAATGGAAATTAAAGAATTAGTGTATATTTTTGAATGTATTTAACCAAATTGTAATATATATGTGTAAATACTTTATCATAAATTAATTAATTAATTATAGTTGATATTAATTAAGAACAAAAGGCTATAGAACTTTTTATTGTCACCCTTAGATTTTTGTTTCCTTACTGTATGTAATAATAATAATAATAATAATAATAATAATAATAATTAGTCTAGAAAAAAAGAGAAACTCGAGTAATGTGTGAAAGAGAAAGAAGTTAAAAGTAAGGAATATTTGAGGGCATTGTTCCTTATTTTCAATCTTTTCAACCTTTTTGTCACAAAATTTTGAAAAGAAAAAAGGGTCTTAAGGAATATATATAGAATATATATAGGACCTTTATTCTTTTCTAATAGCGAGTCGAGAGCGTGGTTGAGACGCGGAGGTTCGAATTTCTTTCAGGAATTATTTTAATGTTTGAAATTTTTTCTTGATGCTTTTTGTTTCTTTGATAATAGAAATTCGTGAAAATAAAGGTTTCTAGGTATTTTTTTAAACTAGTTTGTCATATTATTTAATTAAAAAGAATTGAAATAAATGAGGTTGAAACAGAAAAAAAGAAAAAACAAATAAACTACAAATACCTTTAGACTAGCCAAATTTTATTCCATCACAATTCACAAATATAAATTAATTTAAGTCCTTGTCGGCTTGATCTATAAATGGCATTGTGATGCCTAAATAAGGAGCATTTATGCATGTAACCCCTTATGGAATTAAAATTCAAAAAATAATTCTCTTTTTGAAAATATTTCAAAATAACCTCCTTTTTGATAATATTCCAAAATTAATCCATAACGGGATTTTAAATCGCGCCAATCCATTTGTAGAATTTTAATTGAAAATATGATATATTTTCCCAAATTTTACCATAACATCATCTATGATCTAATTAATACATTTAATTAAAATAATACCTAATACATGTTGGATGTTAACTTAATACATAATTAATATTTATTTGAATTCATAAATTTTAATAAATTTTAATGAATATTTAATTATATGTTTTAATTATCATGTTAATTAAATGTAATTGTTCTATAATGGAGAATTCGATGGGTACATTTTGGATGAGAGTAATTTTTTTTTAATATAAATTTACTGTTGTCAAAAAAAAATATTAAATTTTATTGCACTCCAAAATGTACCCGCCGAAGTCTACATTATTAAACAATTACATTTAATTAACGTGATAATTAAAATATATAATTAAATATTCATTAAAATTTATTCAAATTTATGAATTCGAATAAATATTAATTATGTATTAAGTTAACATCTAACATATACTAGTTATCATTTTAATTAAATATACTAACCGTGATTATTCAAATTTGACCATATCATCTCTATGTTCTAATTAGTATATTTAATTAAAATGATAACTAGTACATGTTAGCTGTTAACTTAATACATAATTAATAGTTATTGGAATTCATAAATTTGAATAAATTTTAATGAATATCTAATTATATGTTTTAATTATCATGTTAATTAAATGTAATTGTTTAATAATGGAGAATTCGGCGGATACATTTTGGAGGAGAGTAATTTTTCTTTTTTTAATATTAGCGTGAACTGTTGACTCGTTGAAAAAATATATAAATTTCTTTTTGTACTCCAAAATGTACCCGCCGAATTCTCCATTATTGAACTATTACATTTAATTAACGTGGTAATTAAAACATATAATTAAATATTCATTAAAATTTATTCAAATTTATGAATTCGAATAAATATTAATTATGTATTAAGTTAACAACCAACATGTACTAGTTATCATTTTAATTAAACGTATTAATTAGATCATAGAGGATGTTATGGTAAAATTTGGGGAAATGTATCATATTTAAAATTCTGAATTTTGACGGCGAGATTTTAAAATCAGTTATGGGTTATTTTTGAAATATTATCAAAAAGGGGGTTATTTTTGAAATATTTTCAAAAAAGGATTATTTTTTGAATTTTGGTTTTAGAAGGGGTTATATGCAGAAATGCTCCCCTAAAATTAAATAATGCATTATACAATATCTTCCGCAAGGTTCGCCAAAGAATCTGCATCTTTAGGATAATTATGACATGCTCCTCAAATTTGCTCCAACATCCTTTGTATTACCAATTAACAATTAATTAACAAAATAATTAACAAAAATACATTCTATATATCAGTTAACTGTTAGTGAGGTGTATTTTTGTTAATTAACATGTTAATTAAGTGTTAATCGGTGATATAGAGGACGGTGAGGAGAAACTCAGCGGCACTGGCCTCGCATCTTTATTATGAAAGTGATTTACATATACAAAAGCTGGATTTTTAAAGAAAAAGAGAGCATGTAATATTGTGCAGGAATATATTTGTTCTTGTTTTGATAGTTGGGAAATAAGCAAAATAACTTACAAGAAATCTGATTTAAATAACGTGACGAAATCTCGGTATTGGTATGATTCTCATTTTTTTTCCGAATTATACCTACCTATCTCGTGACACCCAGTTATTCATTTGAGGATCACATCAACTTCTTGTCAACCACTCAGTGAATGCCACGTGGTAGAAGAGTAAATGTTCGGGAAAAAAACACGATGGTTGTATCGTACTACCGTTACTCTTACACTGGTAATCTACATGAAAACACATTGCTGGGCAAATCTCCTTTGGCAGTGCCCATCAAATAAGGCCCTGCCAAAAGAGATTTCACCCGGTAATGCATGCATGCAATTTTGTAATTTGAAAATTTAAAAATGATGGTATTTATGATGGTGCATTGCTGGGCAAATCTCCTTTGGCGGCATCATTTTTAACTAGAATTCGCGAT
Source organism: Luzula sylvatica (assembly GCA_946800325.1). Taxonomy (NCBI): domain Eukaryota; kingdom Viridiplantae; phylum Streptophyta; class Magnoliopsida; order Poales; family Juncaceae; genus Luzula; species Luzula sylvatica. Next base: position 3,259,212 of record OX326961.1, read on the forward strand.
GCTGCCAAAGGAGACTCTGCCCTGTAATGCACACATTCATGTAAGTTTTGTATTTGTCTCTCGGTGAATGCGTGGCATCCTAGGTTAGAGCTTCATTATTTATAGCCGAAGGATTTGCATATACATACATACTCTCTATCAAGTACGATGTGATTTGAATTTGAGGGATATGCTTATCGGGTTCTGTAGCATATGCCTTGATAACTAAAACTCACCATCATATCCTAGATGAAACAGGTACATACATATTATTAATTTTAATTTCTTTTTCTTTTTCTTGCAAAGCATTATTATGTTTTTAAGTTTTTTTATGTTCATTTGAATGTATTTCTCAAGAGTGTTCGTTGTTAATGGACATTAGTTCTATAAAATCCGTCTATTACCTTGTGAACTAGTAAAGCAAAATTCTCCTCAAATCCTCGATTTGAACTTGAAGTTGACAACGCAGCCTGCGAAAAAGCACCATATAGAGAAGATCCCGAGGAATGTGCCATTTCGATGATATCTGAATAACACATGTTTTCGCTTTATATAGTCGAAAGGTTTGGTTTTGCTGATCCGCATTTGATTCTTATGTTTCAGTAGTAGATAGTATTTCCTTTTCGCGAAATCTTATTATTCCTTTTTGCACAATCGGAAACGAAGAAATAGCATAAACCACATAAAATGGAATAGTTTTTTTGCTTCTCAGCATATGCTTATAGTATATCCCTTTCTTAATAACAATATATAAACTCTAGTCTCTGAAAGATCAAACCAACAAAGAGTGAAAGCAAGAAATGAGGAAGAAGATACAATGTGAAGTTTAAGAATAACAGTGTAGTTCTCTTTTGGCAGGAATTAGCTTTTACTTACATGCCAAGCTTAATTAAACCTAACAAGGGTTTATTTAGTTGGTATGTTTGTCTAAAATATTGATCTTGCCAAAGGAGAATTGCCCTGCAATTCACCTTCACAAAAATTGAGTTGATAAATATTGAATCCTATCTTACATTTCATTTCATGACAAACGAATACGCCATTTTGGGTCAAGAAATTCATAGACTTTATTCTTCTTTGGCCCAAAGAAAAATAAAGATTTTCCCTGGCGGATTCAGGTAAACCGGGTGTAAAAAACAACACCCGCTCCAAAAATAATCTCAGGCACTAAATTTTTCGTCAGGTTCACACTTTCTTCTTCTTCTTTATTCTTATAAACAGGTTTGGTGAAAGCTAAAGTTCTGTGGTGGAGCTTCAGTCTGAACGAACGAATGGGTGTGAGAAACCCAATTCATCTTCTTCCCCGATTTCGTTCAATGTGGGTAAAGACGGGTTCGATTTTCCATTCAAGAAAAAAATGGGAGAAAAGCAGTGTTTTAAATTGCAACGATATTGCGGATATTGCGGTTTGAGAACCGTAACTTCGCAATGAAATATTGTGACAAATATCGTTTTTGGAATATTGCGGATATTGCGGCGAGATCGCGGTGAAATATTGGTATTATTGCGGAATATATCGGGTCAAAATTGCGAATAATATCCAAATTCTTGTAACTTTCTCATCCTTCCAATAAATGGCATGAGTTTTATATCGAAATGGCGCGTCTCGACGAGAGGAACGCAATCATGGGCTTGGATTTGTGAAATTTGAACTTTTTTTTACTGAATTAATCATAAAACACACTTTAAAGTAATATCATCTAGAATTATTTAATATAAATATTATAACATGATTTTGTGATTAGTTATTATTTAATTTCCATGTTTTATTGTCAAAATATGTGACATAATACACTCATAACGTATATAACTTCTAAAATGTGTCAATTGCATCTATAAATATATGAATTTCATAATTTTCAATGTATTTCATTGATGTTTCAATTTCAAATTTGAGTCATATTGTTTTGATATTTTTAGGATGTCGATGAAAAATTCTACAACAAAACCTAAATCCAAAGATCCCGCATGGGAGTATGCTCATCGCGCGGACCCTATTAACTCATTGTTATTGTTATTATTATTTTGAAATATCATGTTTTAATTACGGACAATCAACTTTTACGTATTTTAATTATGAACATTGAACTATTATTATTTAACCAAGTTATTGTTATTGCTATTAGATATTTAACTAAGTAAGAAATTTTAAATTATTGTTATTTTATTAAGTTTCTTGTAAAAAAAATGTAAAATGTCTTTGTCTCGAATTGTCATATTAATGGAAATTTTATGATCAATTTTTTTTGTCCCATGAAAAATACTCCCGGACAATAGACATTTTTATTTTGTTTAGAAGAAAATTATAAAAGAAATTTTATGATATTAATTGTGAAACAAAAATTATTGTGAAAATATATATTTAAACACACTATTATAATTACATAATTTGATATCGCAACGACTGTCCGCAATAAATTTATAGCGCCGCAATTGTGCCCGCGACCGTAATCCACTGCAAAAAAGGCCCGACAACAACGGACCGCAATATCACAATTTAAAACATTGGAGAAAAGACAAGCTAGAGTTTCGGTACGATAAAAATCCAATTATTAATGTTGTATTCTAAATCAATTGGAATTTGGGTTCGAAACTTTTAGGATGAATATGTTTAATATATACATTGCGTAGGAAAAAGTTAGGATTCGAACTGTTAGGATTTGAACAGGGGGATATATATAGGAGTCGGGAGGCCCCCCTTCCCTCCAAATGTTTCGCAAAATAGTGTATATAGCTGGTGTGTCGGTGTATTTTATCAGTATAATAACATTATAAATTTTACAGTTCCTCCTCTTCCTATTTTTCTTGTGTTATTTCAGTAAATTTTATTCATTTGTTCTCCCCACCCGCTCAAGAATGTCAAAATCTATCTATAGTTATATTTTTGAACATCACACAATATGCTGCCACGTGTAGCAAATTTTTTTTTTTTTTTTTAATAGTTTTGTTTCTATTGCAACCCAAGTTATACCCATGTATGAAAAAAAATATATAATTGATCCCCAAAATCATCACAATATTTTTGATGAGGTGACAAAATAAATTGATTAGCATTTATAATTGACTCAACTAAATGTTAATCGACACGTTTAATTAACACATTAATAATATATAATATGTTAATATTAGTAAATGTTAATTGACTTGTGACCACATATTGATAGCATCTCACCGGTTCTCTGCATTCTCTCCATAAGTGGTCTGTGGCTAGGCATCTGTAGCGTTCCTTCTTCTTGGTAACTGGTGATCTTCTCTTGGCACTTGATGTTTTGTTGCTTTTCAGAGAATCATTTTGCCAGATTTTTCTTGTCTCCTTCTCTGATTTGCTCTCTTGTCTGATGACGATAGGACTTTCGAGTGCCTGCAGATAGCTTCTTTCACGCGCACCTGCAACATTCTCTTTGACAACTTCTTTTTGTGCGAGGAGGCGGCTCTGATTGGGTTGTTGAGTTGGTCGAGCATTAATGGCAGAACTTTCTTCCGTGGCCTTCTTTCCATGCAATCTTGCCTTTTCATGATCTTTTTGCTCCACGCAGAACTCATTACTCTCTTTTGGCCTGTTATTGTTTGTTTCATTAATGCTTGTGTTGATATGTTCTTTATTTCCTTGAGCATTAGTGGGCACTTGAAACGTCTCCTCCAAAATCGCCTCTGAATCGCCTTTGGGAGGTCTCCAGAAAGGCTCCATCCTCCTCCTTTTTGGTCTCTTGAAAGGTTCCAGAAAGTTATGATTCTTTTTTAAATTCCACACAAAATTAATGGGTTAAAGATAACCTTGTGTGCAAATACGATCTAAACTAAACTAAAAGGTATGCAACATCGTGTCTTCAATTCAATACTGGATATATTCAGGGAAAATATACTTGGCCTCCAAACTCATCCCAACATTCTTAATGAATTCGCAAAAATTAGTTAGATGGGTTGATTTGCCTTTCAATTGACTCGATTAAATATTAATTGACACGTTTAATTGACACGTAAATAATTTATAATATGTTAATATTAGTACATGATAATTGACGTGTCAATTTAATTAAACGATCAATTGAATCGCTAATTGAATCAATTAATAATACTAATCAACCCACTTACCACTCTGTTGCCACCTCATCGAGGTTGTTTTTTTGAATTTGTGGGACTGAATATATAACCTTATATATTTATAGGTATATTTATAGGGGATTTCGGTCATACTCCCATTTTTCTTTTATCATACTTCATTTCTAATTGAACGGTTGTGATTAAAGAATTGTAGTTAATCTAAGGGCCATAATAAAATATTTCAACACAACTTTTTGAAAAAAAATTCAGTACACCCATATTTGAAGGGTAAAATTGTAATTTCATAGCTCCTTCACAATTGAGCTGGCAAAATGTGACCTGGGCCGAAAAACGACCCGACCCGTCCGAACTTAAACCCGATCCGAACCGAAAAATGTTGAAAAGTCAACGACCCGAGACCGAAATTGAACCAAAACTGTATGACCCGACCACGAAATGGAACCGAAACCGAAAGACCCGAACCTGAATGACCGAACCCGAATGATCCGAACTCGAAATTGACCCAAAACTGAATGACCTGAAATCCGAACTAACCCGAAACCCGAATGATCCGAAACTCACGATCCGAATGACCCGAAACTCACGACCCGAATGACCCGAAACTCACGACCCGAATGACCCAAAAACTAATATATTATTGCTAAAGTCAATATATTATTGTTAAAATGTCTCGGAATAATTAAAATAAATCCGGAATGATCCGAAATTAAATTTTCGGAAAATATTGACTTGAAATCAAATTATGCGAAATCCGAATGATCCGAAAATCGAAATAGCCAAGACCCGAATGACCCGAAATCGAAACGACCCGAAACCGAATGACCCGAAAACCGAAACGATCCGAAACCGAATGATCCGAAAACCGAAATGACCCGGAACTGAATGATTCGAAAACCGAAATGATCCGGAACCTATCGAAATGATACGGAACCGAATGATTCGAAAACCGAAACGACCCGAACATGAACGACCCACAAACCGAACGACTCGCGTCCTGAACGACTGTTAAGATAATTAATTCATTTTCTTTTTAATAATATAAGCAAAAAAAAAATGGAGAGTGTTTTAGAACTAGACCAAATGGAGAAGATCATAGAAGTGTCATGAACTTTGAAGATAAAATGGAGATGTTCATAGAATTGTCAAGAATATTCATGACTAATAAATAGACTTTACCAAGTCGGTCAAAGATAACTCCACAATGTATCTAACACTCTCATGATGCCTATAAATAGGACTTTGGTGTCGTTGTACGGGGAAAATATACTTGGTCCCCAAACTCAAAAAAGAAACCTTGATGAGTTGGTAAAAATGGATTAAGTGGATTGATTATGTTCTTTAATTGACTCGATTAAATATTAATTAATACGTTTAATTGACACGTAAATAATTATAATATGTTAATATTAATACGTGTTAATTGACGTGTCAATTCAATTAAACGATCAATTAAATCGTTAATCGAGTCAATTAATAGTACTAATCAACTCATTTAAGTCACTTTTGTCATCTCATCAAGACACATTTTTTGAGTGTGGGAGGCTGAATATATAACCCCAGTTGTATGATTCAATAAGAGATAGTGAAATCTTTGTAATAAAAAAGAAAGAAAAAGAGAAAGAGAGAGAGAGGGAGAGATATAAATTTAGAGAGAGAAAAAGATTGAGTGTTCTTTGTAATAGCTTACTGTATAATAAAATTAGTTTTTTGAGTATTATTTCGTTCTGCAAAATCCAACAACGACCCGATGACCCGAACGATCCGCAAACCGAAACGACCTCAAATGATCCGATCCGAACCCGATCTGACCCGTCCGATTGCCACCTCTACTTCACAACCCTTCTCTTTTTTGTGCGCCTCAGTTTTTCTTAGTAAATGGTATCATACGCCTCAAATCCTCTCTCTCTCTCTCTCTCTCTCTCTCTCTCTCTCTCTCTCTCTCTCTCTCTCTCTCTCTCTCTCTCTCTCTCTCTCTCTCTCCTTCTACGGGTATAGTAAGACGAGCATGAAGACTCAAAGAGAAACTCTACTCGGCTAGAAGGATTCCGTCACCGGTCCTAGGCTAGGAGCTGATAACTTCTACAAACCCATAGTTTAAATCGAACAAGGCAAGAGTTACTATAGCATTGTAACATTGTTTCCTCTTGTCATATTGATGTGTGGTGGCCAAGTTGATGGCTAGGACATGTTGACTGATTTGAGGGGTTATTTCGGCGAGATCCATGTTATTGTGGGCCTCTTGTTTGGGGGGAACAACACACGAGCTTACGAAATGTATGCAAAATTGCAAAATGGGAAAAACGAATGAAACAATAAGAGTTTTTCTTCCCTACATCAAAATGGGAAAACTTTATAGTATTAATAAGAAAAAAACTCATTTTTGCCTCCTAAACTCTTTAAAATTGTGCAAGTTGCCCCCCCCCCTCCCGCCCCATCAACTCTAATTTGCTCATTATTACCTCCTGAACTCTTTTGATTTTGCTCAATAATGCTCCTTCCATCAGTTAACTGATGAGATGGCACAATGACATGGCAAAACAAATTTCTTTTCGATGGTGACATGAAAGATGACATGGCAATAATTAATTACAAAAAAATAATCACTCTCTCTCTCTCTCAAACCCTCACAATCCCTAACCCGACCCCCTCTCTCTCTCTCAAACCCTCACAATCCCTAACCCGACCCTCTCTCTCTCTCTCTCTCTCTCTCTCTCTCTCTCTCTCTCTCTCTCTCTCTCTCTCTCTCTCTCTCTTCTTGAATAAGAAGATTATGGTGATGGCGAAGCTCTTCCATGGCGAGGCTATTGTATAAATCGAAAAATGCTTCATGGCGATCAGAACCTGGCGACTTCATTGTGATCGGAACCTGTTTCCAGCAGGGATTTCAATTGGATTATTGCACATAATGACTAAATTAGGCACAATTATTAATATATTTTTAATATGAAACATTATAATATTTTTGCTTTAATCAAAAGAAAAGTCAAAACTATATGTATAATAATAATTTAATAATAATATTATATGTATTATATGGATGTAATATAATATTATAATAATATATCATATGCATAAAATAATATTATATACATAAAATTTATGATAATAATAATAATATCAAATACCAAATGTACTTTATTATTATTATAATATTATTTTTATATGTTCATTGTATAGATATGACATAATATATTTATTTATAATAATATAACATGCCATTCTTATATATAGTATTATTTATAATAATATAATATTAATTATAATTATAATATATTATGATATTAATATATTATAATAATACTAATATACTATAATAATAGTATATTAATATTGGTATTATTATATTAATATAACATTATTGTAAATAATAATAATAAATTAATATTTTTATATTATTACTATTGTATTAGTATATTCATATAATATACTATTATAATTTTAACATATTAATATTATGAATATATTAACATATTAATATTAATAATATTATTTATATTCTAATATTAATATTTTAATATATTATTGTTAATATATTATATTAGTAATAATATTAATATATTAATACTTATATAAATATATTAAAATTATATTAACATATTAATATTAATATTAATATATTACAATAATATTTATTATAATATTATTGTATTATTAATTAATAATTAATATTAATATATTAATATTGATATTAGTATTAATATTATTATTATGTTAAATAGTATTAATATATTATACATATAGCATATTATTACAATATAACAATAATATATTAATACTATTTAACATAATAATAATAATATTAATATTAATATCATATGTAAATATTAAGTACTATATTATTAATAATATATTAATACTATTTAACATAATAATTATAAATATATTATTTTGTATCTATACAATGAACATAAAATAATATTATAATAATAATAAAGTACATTTGATATTATTATTATTATTATCATAAATTTTATGTATATAATATTATTTTATGCATATGATATATTATTATAATATTATATTACATCCATATAATACATATAATATTATTATTAAATTATTATTATACATATAGTTTTGACTTTTCTTATGATTAAAGCAAAAATATTATAATGTTTCCTATTAAAAATATATTATATGTAAATTCGGACCACACGAACATGAATTTCAGTAATTATTACTAGGGAACATGGCATGTTATTTGAGGAACATGAATTTCCTAATAAGACAATTTCCTAATAATGTTTTTGAGGGTGGAACTGGCATGTTATGATTAAGAAAAAAATTGCCCTCATAAACAAAAAAATAACAAACCTCACATAGGCGAGGATTGAAACAACGCAAGACGCTCTTTGAGACAGCGCCTTTGTTTTAACTGCATAAACCATGTTAGTTAACTGTTATTTCCACTAACCACGAAAACAAGAAAAAACGAGGTAGCTGTTTCATTCAGCGCAAAAGACAATTTCCAAATATTATTTCATGCATGGTCATTTTTTGAATAAAGTTCACAAACTTGGCTACAAACAAAAAAATTCATAATAATAATAATAATAATAATAATAATAATAAGAGAAACTCCAGTAATGTGTGAAAGAGAAAGAAGTTAAAAGTAAGGGATATTTGAGGGCATTGTTCCTTTTTTCAATCTTTTCAACTTTTTTGTCACAAATTTTTGAAAAGGAAAAAAGGGTCTCAAGGAATATATAGGACCTTTATTCCTTTCTAATAGCGAGTCGAGATCGTGGTTGAGACGCGGAGGTTCGAATTTTTTTGAGGAATTATTTGATTGTTTTGACATGATGTTATCTTTTTTTCTTTATGCTTTTTGTTTCTTTGATAATAGAATTTTGTCAAAACAAAGGTTTCTGCGTATTTTTTAAACAAGTATCTCATATTATTTTATTAAAAAAAGTTTGAAATTATTACAATATAAAATGTGTTGAAACTTGAAACAGAAAAAGAAAAAACAAACAAACTACAAAATAATAGCTTTACTAGACACAACCTTGTGGTTTGAAAAAAATTGTATGGTTACTTTTAATACTGACAATCAACATGGAAACACATTGCTGGGCAAATCTCCTTTGGCAGCGCCCATCAAATACGTACGTAAATAAGGCCCTGCCAAAAGAGACTTCACCCGGTAATGCATGCATGCAATTTTGTAATTTGAAAATTAAAAAAATGATGGTATGTATGATGGTGCATTGATGGGCAAGTCTCCTTTGGCGGCATCCTTTTTACTAGAATTCGCGATGCTGCCAAAGAAGACTCCCCTAATGCACACATTCATGTAAGTTTTGTATTCGTCTCTCGGTGAATGCGTGGCGTCCTAGGTTAGAGCTTCATTATTTATAGCCGAAGGATTTGCATATACATGCATACTTTATGTCAAGTACGATGTGATTTGAATTTAAGGGATTTATGCTTATCTGGTTCTGTAGCATATGCCTTGATAACCAAAACTCACCGTCATATCCTAGATGAAACATGATACACATTGATGGTGAAAATCCAATTATCCAAAGACAATTAAACGGGCCTTTTTGGGCTTATTGGGATGCATTATGCTTCTAGGTCCATACATACACTATATTAATTTTCATTTATTTTTCTTGTAAAACAATATTTATGTTTTTTAAGTTTTTTTTGTCCAATTTTTTTTTTGTTACAAGCCCGTAGCATGCGCGCGCGCGCGCACACATTAGAGGCTAAATAATATCATAATAGAAAATATCATCATAAATCATAATCCAGCTGCACGTAGGACTCGAATCCTGCACTTCTAAGAAGTGAAACTAGGCACCATCCGCTTGAACTGTCAAAGCGGTGGTTTTTTTTTAATGTCCAATTGAATGTATATCCGCTTAAAGGACATTAGTTATATAAAATCCGATTATTATCTTGTGGACTAGTAAAGCAAAATTCTCCTCGAATCCTCGATTTGAACTTGAAGTTGACAACGCAGCCTGCGAAAAAGCACCATATAGAGAAGATCCCGAGGAATGTACCATTTTCGACATGTTTTCGCTTTATATAGTCGAAAGGTTTGGTTTTGCTGATCCGCATTTGATTCCTTATGTTTCGGTAGTAAATAGCATTTATTTTTCGAGAAATCTTATTATTCCTTTTTGCACAATCGAAAACGATGAGAAAGCATAAACCATATAAAAAGGTATATATTTTTTTGCTTCTCAGCATATCCTTATAGTATATCCATTTCTTCACCCTCATCACACTCTCAATAACAATATATAAACTCTACTCTCTGAAAGATCAAACCAACAAAGAGTGAAAGCAAGAAATGAGGAAGAAGATACAATGTGAAGTTTAAGAATAACAGTGTAGTTCTCTTTTGGCAGGAATTAGCTTTTACTTACATGCCAAGCTTAATTAAACCCAACAAGGGTTTATTTAGTTGGTATGTTTGTCTAAAATATTGATCTTGCCAAAGGAGAATTGCCCTGCAATTCACCTTCACAAAAATTGAGTTGATAAATATTGAATCCTATCTTACATTTCATTTCATGACAAACGAATACGCCATTTTGGGTCAAGAAATTCGTAGACTTTATTCTTCTTTGGCCCAAAGAAAAATAAAGATTTTCCCTGGCGGATTCAGGTAACCGGGCGTAAAAAACAATACCCGCTCAAAAAAAAATCTGATGCACTAAATTTTTCGTCAGGTTCGCACCGTCTTCTTCTTTATTCTTATAAACGGGTTTGGTGAAAGATAAAGTTGAGAAATTTTAATATTCTCGTAACATATTTAATAACTTGGTTTTACTAATTGAGGTCCCAATGTTATAATATTGATTTGATTTGATTTTGGAATCAGAACATGTTTCGATTTTGTATTGAACATGCCCCCCCAAGATTGGTCACGGAATGTATGCATATTTTTTTTTATGTAAAGATTTTTTTTTTTTTTTTTTGAGAATTTTCAGAGTGTATATTGTCCTGAAAGTTTTTGCATTTCATTTAAATTTTTTTTTTTTACAAAAAAACTAAATTATAAAGCCTGCCTGGCCCATACTAATTATCTTACACAAAGAATGAAAAAAAGAAAAGCCCACTATGTAGATATTTTGAAGATTCTTCCGCTATCCTTCATTCACTCTCAGTCTCCCCCACTTCTCCATTATCCTTCTCTCTCTCTCTTTCTCCTCTCTTCGATTTTGCATCTCTTCATCTTCTTCAGTGCTCTTTTTCGAGTCGAAATCGGGATCTAGTGCGATTTTGCCTCACTTCATCACTCTCCTCCAATTCGATCTTGCTCCTAATTTCTCTTCCCATTTCGTTCTTCTGTTCCTAATAATCTGGTACGCCGCTTTTTATATCTACTTCGTTCCTCCCAGATCCGAATTGAGCTCATGATTGATCCATTTCCACTCCTCTAGTATGACACATTTTAAAATTTTAAAATATATCTATATTGAATGTATATTTCACCCGATACAATCCAAAATTTCAAATAAGTATATATCATATTTATTTAAGAAGAAAAAGAATCATGGGGATTATAAATATTTTAAGAACAAGAAGAATCATGTGCATTATCAAAAGAAAAGGCAAATTTCATATGTACCCTTACAAAATCCCATAATTTCACGTATACCCCTGCAAAACGTGAAATATCATGAATACCCCTACAAAACTACTGAAATTTCATGATTTTTTATCAGATTTTGGTTAGCTATTCGTTAAGATTATCACTAATTTTTGCTTTTCCGATTTTACTCCCTATGTAAATATGAAATAATATTTATGTTGGAAAAATCAAAAAAACACCAATTAGCGGTAATCTTAAGGAATAGTTAATCGAAATCTAACAAAAAGGGCATATGTGAAATTTTAGTAGTTTTGTAGGGGTATGCATGATATTTCACGTTTTACAGGTATACGTGAAATTGTGGGATTTTGTAGGGGTACATATGAAATTTTGCCTAAAAAAAAAAGGTGAATTGTAATTTTTCATAGAAGTAGAAGAATCATGTGGATTATAAAAAATGGGAGTCCATGGAGGCACTTCCTGAGAAACTAACTCTGGATCATCAATTTTTCAGATGGAGAAGAGTGGAGCAATGGAAAAGGGGAATGGCACTCATTCATGTCATGTGCTAATTTACCCCCTTCCGTTACAAGGTAACATGAATTCCATGCTCTCCCTGGCCGAACTTCTCGTCTACTCCGGCCACCATGTCACTTTTCTACTCTCTGATCACAATCTCAACCTCCTCAACAAAAATCCATCATCCCTACCCGATCTCCCCAAATTCCGCCTTCTCTCCATCCCCGACGGTCTGCCAATTGAACACCCACGTAAGGTAGACGCGTTATTCTCCCTCTTCGTGTCTCTTGCCACTAATACAAAGCCGATTTTCAAATCTCTACTACTCGAGCTTTGTGACAAGGAGAAAGATCAAGACGGTTTTCCTCCGGTCACTTGTGTGATCTCCGATGGATCGATGCCTTTTGCCATCGACGCTTCAGAGGAGGTAGGTATTCCCGCAATCGCATTTCGTGCCGTGAGTGCGTGTAGCTTCTGGATTTTTTACTGCATTCCACTGCTCATCCAAAGCGGAGACATTCCATTTCCAGGTATACTTACTCGGGAACTTTCTTGACGAATCAAAATAAACAATTACGGAAAATATTTTATCTGATGAAGATGAGGTGGATTTGGACGAACCGATCAAGAGCGTTCCAGGAATGGAGAACTTCCTTCGCCGGCGAGACGTGCCAATCATGTGTAGAAATGTCAAAGACTCTGCAGACCCATATTTGCAATTAATGGCCAATGATGCGGCTCATAGCAAGACTGCTCGAGCCTTAATTTTCAACTCATCAGATTCATTAGAATCGTCTTCACTCGAATACATTCGCCAAAATTTTCCAAACACGTATGCCATTGGTCCCCTTCATGAAATGCTCAAGACCTGGCCATTGGAAACTAATCCGCGTGTCTCGGGCAAAGCAGCCAGTCTCTGGCAAGAGGACTCGACATGCCTGACGTGGCTTGATCAACAGCCAGAAAGATCGGTGGTTTACGTGAGCTTTGGTAGCCTCGCAACAATTTCAAGAGAGGACTTGATTGAGTTCTGGTTTGGATTGGTTAACAGCGGTCAACGCTTCCTGTGGGTTCTAAGGTCGGATCTGCTCGGAGAGAAAGACTGGATGGCTGGGATGGAATCTCTTCCTGACGAGGTAAGAAGAGGAACAAAAGAGAGGGGATGCATCGTCAACTGGGCCCCGCAAAAGGATGTATTGGCACATGTGGCAGTGGGCTGCTTCTTAACTCACAGTGGGTGGAATTCTACACTAGAAAGTATAGGGGACGAAGTGAGGATGATATGTTGGCCATTTTTTGCGGACCAACAAATAAATAGTAGATTTGTTGGTGAAGTTTGGCAAATTGGAGTCGACATGAAGGACGTGTGCGAGAGAAATGAAGTGGAGAAGATGGTGAGGATGGCCATGGAAGGAGAGAGAGCTCAAGAATTGAGGAAAAATATGAACGACTTATCGAAGAGAGTTAAAATGAGTATCGTCGAAGGAGGGAGTTCTTTTGAGGATTTTAGAAGACTCTTGCACTTGATTGAGTCGTTTAGTGGCAAATGTTAATCACAGTAAAGTTTGTGATGGTTTAAACGAATTTCTGTTTTATGTGATTTTCTTTTCAACACTTCTGTAGTTTCTTGATGCTTCCATTTATCATTTCATAACATTAAAATCTGTGATAGTTTGATTTTCATTATTGTATTATGTTAATGAATGGTATTTTTTTCTATTTTATTGGTAGGAAAAAGTTTTTTTTTTTTAAATGTATTGGTAGGAAAAAGTTGTTTTTCTTCTAATATGTTTTGATTTTTTTTATAAAATGCCTAGGGTTTATGGAAATATGTTTTTAAGACTTTTGTATGTAGGCGCCTTGTATATATTATTAATTGGGAATTTTTTCCTCGTCACGTCCTCTATATCTTGATTAACACACTTAATTAACATGGTGATTAACAAAAAATGCATAGTTAATAATTAATCGATATTGGTTAAGTATTGTTAATTCATATACATATTAATTATATAATATTTAACTATTAGTTGTGTGTTTCTTGTTTATTGTCATGTTAATTGAGTGTGTTAATTAGGATATAGAAGATGTGGGAAATTGTGAGAACATGATAAATAATTCATATATATATATATTAATTATATAATAGTTAACTATTAGTTGTGTTTCTTGTTTATTGTCATGTTAATTAGGATATAGAAGATGTGGAAAATTGTGAGAACATGATAAATAATTCATATATATATATATATATATATATATATATATATATATATATATATATATATATATATATATATATATATATATATATATATATATATATATATATATTAATTATATAATAGTTAACTATTAGTTGTGTGTTTCTTGTTTATTGTCATGTTAATTAAGTGTGTTGGAGATGAGGGAAATTGTGAGAACATGATAAATGGGTAGCCAATGGAGAGTTCTACGGTAAGTTTTTTTTCATGATAGATTTTTTTATAAATATATTTTGAGTATTTATCAACTAATGAATTATTTATGTAAAATTACAGTATATTATTATGAACTAATGCTAAACAAAATAAGAAGTTTTTATCATACATATGAAAAATGATCTAATTAATTGGAAATATCCAAATTATCTTTTTTTTAAAGGATCAACTGTAGAATTCCCCTTTAAATTTTATGTTATGTGATGATTTTGATTCTTTACTTGCTACCGAAGTCATTATGAAGAATATTACGAATGTTTTCGTTATCCTTAAGTACATTTTTATCGCCTGTATTAGATGTATTCACATCAATGCAATTACAAAAAAAGATGCAATTCGATGTATTAAGTTAAAAAAATGTTCGCACAAATGCGCGAGAAATACGTGAACAATAACAAAGCCAATTACAAGATACTAAACAACTATCAGAATATCACAAAAAAAAGTTAAAACAATACAATATATGATAAATTATTTGTAAAAAAAGTAAAGGCATGGAGTTCTCTCAAGTCTATTGTACTAAAAATTGCAAGGGAAAATGCAAACTCCGATGAACGTAGAACGTTCGATACATAAATATGATAAAAAAAATTGTACGGTCAAAATTATAATATATCAATACGCGCACAATTTGCGCACATTTTCTGCTAGTATACTATATTATATTAATTTCATCTTTTTTTTATGGTAAAACATTATTATGTATTTTAAGTTTTGTATGTACTTTCGAATGTGCAAGGAGCCAGTAAAGCAAAATTCTCCTCAAAGCCTCGATTTGAACTTCAAGTCGACAACGCAATGTGCGAAAAGTCACCATATAGTGAAGATCCCAAGGAATGTGCGATTTCGACGATATCGGAATAACACATTTTTCGCTTTATTGTGTTTGGTGGATAATTATATGGTCATACATGTTTAGTTTTATTGATTTGCATTTGATTCCTTTTGTTTATCATTTCTTATTGCATAATCTTAATAAGTAAACACTGAAAAAATGCGAATTATTGAATTGATAACTAATAGAATTCCCTTTTCGCGAAATCTCATTATTCCGCACAATCGAAAACGAAAAGAAAGCAGAGACCACATAAAAAGGAATAGTCTTTTTTTGCTTCTTAGCATATGCTATAGTATATCCAAATCTTCAATTTCATCACACACAATTACACTATATAAACTCAGTCTCTCAAAAATATAATAAAACCAACAAAGAGTAAAAGCAAGAAATGAGAATGAAGAAGATACAATGTGAAGTTTAAGAATAACAGTGCAGTTCTCTTTTGGCAGGAAATTAGCTTAATTAAACCTAACAAGGGTTTATTTAGTTGGTATGTTTGTACAAATATTGATCTTGCCAAAGGAGAATTGCCCTGCAATTCACCTTCACAAAAAGTTGGGTTGATAAATTAGTAAATTCTAGCTTATATTTATATTTCGAATTTATGAGAAATAAATTAATTTACCATATATTTCTACATTTATTCAGGCCATTTTGGGTCAGGAAATTTCTGAAGTACCTTATTGGCCTTTATCCTTATTTGGCCCAAAGAAAATATCTGTGGCTCTAAGCTTCT
This sequence comes from Luzula sylvatica, assembly GCA_946800325.1. Classification (NCBI taxonomy): domain Eukaryota; kingdom Viridiplantae; phylum Streptophyta; class Magnoliopsida; order Poales; family Juncaceae; genus Luzula; species Luzula sylvatica. The sequence continues at coordinate 3,275,381 of OX326961.1, forward strand.
TCGTTAGGTTCACTCCTTACTATTCTTCTTCTTCTTCTCTTGCGAATGGGTGTGATAAAAGGTGGAGTTCCATGGTGGAACTTCCGTCCGAAAGGAGGGCGAAACAGGAAGAACGGACGCAAGAAACCCAATTCATCTTCTTCCTCGAATTCGTTCAGTGTGGGTAAAGAAGGCTTCAGTTTTCCGTTCAAGCAAGCCGCCACGGCCGCCTGCCTCACCTTGACTGGCGATACCATTGCTCAATTTCGCGACAAGTATGTTAAATCTCGCAATGGAGTTGAAGATAATGACAAGGTCCGTTTTGATTTGTCTATTGACTCATTTTCACAAACACCTTGCATGCAATAGAAGTTGCAAAATTACTTTCTAAATTGGATGGTTACTTGTGAATTTCAAACTACATTTCAGACACGATTTTGTTCGAATTGACATTTGAATTGTGGAAATTTCATAATTTCAGGATTTGGCATCAGTATTATTATCGGATCATGATTGGTTGAGAACTTCACGCATGGCCTCGTATGGGTTTTTACTCTATGGACCCGGTTCGTACGCGTGGTACCAATTTCTTGATAAATGCATGCCTCAGCCTTCATTTATCAACATTTCAGCCAAGGTTAAATAATGTAAATAATCAATCTAATATGTACTTAAAATTAATTTACGTTAAATTTGCAAAACAAAAAATCCCTTCATTAGATTAAATTGCAAAAAAAAAATAAAAAAATTCTAGCTTAACCATCGTAGGGAAATCCCCTTTTCTTATGTACGTTTTTAAGTACAATATTTTTTTTTGAAGTACATTATTTTTGAAAATATACGCTTTTAGACGTATCATATACCTTCTTTTTTGTTGTGTTATATACATTTTTAGATGTAATATGTATCTTTTTAGTTTTGTGTTATACCGTTTTATATGTTACTATGTATGATATATTTTTTGAAAATACAATGCATATTTAGTCTGGAATATACCTTTTTAGATATGTGATATATCTTTCAGATGTATGATACACATTTTATATGTATGACATATTTTTATGAAGTACAATACATGTTTGGTTTATGAACATTTTGCTACAATATATATTTTTGAATAAAAATATGTGTTTTTACATGGTTATTATACCTTTTTGAATATATATATATATATATATATATATATATATATATATATATATATATATAGAGGACTATTATATTTTTGTAATAATAATTTGTGTCTCTATTAAAATATTTTTTTAGACATATGATATAACTTTTTGAATAACAGGATGTTTTTTACATGCCTATTATAACGTTTTGAATATAATTATATTTTTTGAAATAATCCAATATATATATTTTATTTTAGTATATTTTTATAATATTTTTTTGTGTAGATTTTATAACATGACCATAGATATCTTTTTAATATCAATTTATCCTTTTACTTAAATATATTATATCTTTTTTTAGTATATATTTAATTTATTCTAAGCATGTTTTCATTTAATAGGTTATATTAAACCAGATTGTGCTTGGTCCTTGTGTTATTGCGGTGATTTTTGCTTGGAATAATTTATGGACTGGCAAATTGTCCAAATTGCCCTCCAAATATCAGAACGATGCACTTCCTGCCCTACTCTATGGTAATTAATTACTTAATTAATCTTCACAAAGCAAACTTTTAATCTTAACAAAGCAAACTTTTAATATTATATTATTGAATATTAATTAATGTGTTATTTCATTTAATTCAGGTTTTAGGTTTTGGGTTCCTGTTTCGGTCCTTAACTTTGGGTAAGTTTCCATATTAATACAGTACGATATATATTTGTCTATATATTTATATTTATTTGTGGAATTTTACAGAATGGTCCCTCTATCTGCTAGAGTTGCATTTATGTCCTCGTGTTCGATTTTTTGGAACTTTTACTTGTCGACTACCATGAGCAAATGATAATTATTAAGCTCTCTTTTCACGAAATTTCATAACTATTCATGTTCTCTTTTATTTTTGTGATAAGAAATATACGATATTTATAATCTTCGAATTACAATTACAATTTGTTTATTCATGCAATGATTACTAGGAATCTTATTATAGTTCTTTTTTTAGGCTATGAATGATTATTAATTTGTTCGAAAGATTGGTTAGACATGTTTAATCATGTTCTCAATAAACTCATTGCATTTGGTTCATTTAACCTACATTAATGGAATCAATGATGATTATATGATTGATCATAGTTGCATAAATTAAATTAAAGCAAACTTTTCTGCTAAGGAACAAAGATATAATTCCTTATTGACTAAACAGACTGTATAATATAGAATCATGCTTTGTACTTGGAACCCTTCAAAGCAAATAATTTTATATTTATGTGATGTGTGCACGAACAATATAATAAGTAATTAAGTAATTTGGATGGTTTTAAATAAAATAAAATTGGAAGTACCAATTCATACGTGATGGCATGATGAATACCTTTTCAAAACTAATCTAGTAGAATGACCAAGACATGCTAGCATGAATTTTGTAGTCCAAAAGAATACATCAAAAACATTTTATATTAGTTAGGACATGTATAATAGATCAATTAATATTTAATATTAGAATTGATATTATGCACAGTTTGGATGCTAAATGTTTGGCCTTACAGTTTTGTTATGTTTTTTTTATTAAGGATGAGTTTTTTGGACTTGACATATTGAAATAAAATAATTAAAAAAACTTATAAATTAACTAAAAAAATGGTTGGATCTTTTATGTAATGATATGAGTAATATTCATATTTTTCAATTTAAAATGTCTCCATGTATCATGTTAGATATATGTCGTTGTTCGTTAGTATTTCGGTTTTATATTTAGATATTTGTGATATGGATATTTCATGATAGTATTTTATGGTCTACATTATGATATAGAAGGGAAATATTTGTTAATATTGTATGATGCAAATATATTGTGATCCTTAAACACTACAGACCGCAACATGATATTCACAAAATCGTGCACAAGTGAAAATCAAGCATATCCTCAAATGCATTTCTTTTGTGTAGTTTCATAATTCTATGCTCAACAAGAACAAGTTAAACAAAAAAAATAACCCAAATGCTACAAATCAAATTGAAATGGAAAATGAAGAAAAAAAAACCTGTCTTATACTCTTATATACCTCAATGATCAATGGAACTAGTAACAAAAATAAAATAAGAGAACAAACCCAATACGAAAATTCTCAAGGTGCATGATCGATGATGATAAAGCCCGCGAACTTCATTTCTAAGAATCAATCCCTTGTCATCCAGTATAAGATTCTGTTTTTACGACGCATTTATTGCGTCTAAAAACCATTGCACACTCAGGCAGTTCGCCTAGTCCTGCGAAAAGCGCATCGTCTTCACTGCCACCACCACCAGTATTGCCACTTACTTCGGGAGGTAAAATCATCGTGACATCATCAACCGAAACTCCGATCAAAGATCCATACAACATTTCGTCACACTCGTCTGTTGGCGATGTGGAAGCGGAAGAAGTTGCCACGTCATTGAACCATGCAAAATCCTCGCCAAGCAGATCAATGAATTTGATCTCCTCGGGCTGTTGAGGCGGACTAGGTTCGGGAGGGGGGACAGGTTCTTCCTTGGGCCGTGATTGGTTCTTTGAGCCCTTGGGTACGGGCCCCGCGTGGTTGTGCTCGAAAGAGTAGGTTACCACGAGCGTAGATGGGTCCAACCGGCTTCGCTCGACTTGCTTACGCGCAGGGCATCCCTTTGAACTACTGCACCTGTAATAACCCCTACATATGCGCAATTCGAGAAGAAGAAATTAATCACACTATATAATATTATCGAACATAGATTCATTCATTGATTTCCTTATAGATCATAAACATCATACACATTTTTTATTTAATAATTGCATCAAGAATTGAGTGCATACGTACCGAGGATAAGGCGATCCTTTGATAGGTTTTTGGCCATACTTCCTCCAAGCCCATGAATCGGAAGGAGGCGTTCCTTCTCCAACAATAGGAACCGACACGACTCTCTTCTGAACCGATCTTCGACTGAAATCATTCGTCAAATATATATATCAGAAAAAGAAAACTATATATCTCCATTTGATTAGATCACGATAACGAATCAAGAGTTCTTGAGGTGCAATTCACCTTCTTTTAGCAGAAGGCGATGGCGGTGCGGGAAGTGGATGAGTCTGTTTTTGCTCTATTTGCGTCACTGACGATGCGTGCACACCTTGGCTCTCTTCGCTTTCATGAACCGGCGAGTCATCTTCGCAATATTCTCCCATGTCCAAAGTATCGATAGAAAAGTTCGAGTAACTTTTTTGTGGAACTAGTTAAGGATCAAGATCATTAGTGACAACAAAGAGAATGTAGGAGATGGTAAGTACGGAGCAAAGGTTTATAGGGAGGAAGAAAGGGGAATAATTAATGGAGAAAATTAAGATAGATAAGGCGGTGTATTAATTAAAATAAGTAATTAGTTGTTCTAAAGAGTAATTGCACCCATGTTTTATAACCCAATTAATCTAGAAAGGGAAATATATAATTAATGAGATAAATTATAGATCATACATGTAATTAATAGGATATTTAAATTAGGATATTGAATAAATAAATGAACAGTGATGTGGGTATGAGTTTGTAAATACGCGTTTGCTTGTAGATTTTAGTAGTAGTGCGTATGAAGATGGTGAGGATGTGGGAGAGCACATACACAAACACAAATACAAACTTCTTTTTCTTTTTTCCCCCTATTATGTATATATAATATTTAGAGCACATAGATTAAATAAGAGTTATGTTACTGAGCTTCAAGAAAGGGACATCACGTATGAAATTTTTGTAAGGGGGATATATCATCAATGGAATAAGAGAAATAATCCAGTGTTCACATGCAATTTATATGATACTTCATAACAAAAATGAAAATTCATTTCTTTAGTCAGTATTACATGTGATTATAAAATTTTAGATACAAAAGTTAATCTAATTTATGTGATTTTGTTTTGGGTAGAAAAGAGAAATATTGGTGCAAATTGTTGGAGCTTATTAGTATACTTTCATTTAATTAAAAGCAAGTTCCCTGAAAAAAAACTAAGGCAAGTTGTGAGAGTGACATCCTGCCCACCTTTCCTCCACATCTGACTATGTTAAGTTTGATTTGAATATTTCATTTTTTCCCAAGTTTTTGTAGTTCACACCTTTATAATTATATATTTACACACATCAAGGAAATATATCACAAGTTAAGTAATCATATTTGGCATTAATAACCTTATAGTTATTTTTGTAGTTCACACTTAAGATCTATTCTATATTATTATTCCCAATCAAATGTGGAGAAAGTAAGATCAAGAAAGCATTGAAGGATTGTAAAGTGAATTATATTTTCATTAAGGGCTTGCAAACAAGAAATTTTTGGAGGTAATATGTGTAACAGTACCACATACACATACACTTCCTAAAGTGGAAGATGGAGATTATTTTTTAAAAGAGCTTAACTTAGCATTTCATACGGCTTGGCTAAAAGTTTATGCTCCTCACATCTAATTTATTAATATCATGTGTTTCACTGTTGAATCGTTATGAATATACCATTTTTCAAATTTCAAATCATATGCCAGTTGCAAGTTAGTTTGTTGTGATCAATTATATTTGTTAAAGCTTTCCAATTTTGTAACAAAACAAAAAAACTTGAAATGCTATATGTACCATTACCAAGAATATTGGAAGAAATACAAAAAAGTAATTATATATATGTCAAATTAGTATCTACTTCAGATTTTCACATGAATGTGCATAATTGAACAAAAAAAGTTAAAACTATAAACAATAATAAAACGCTCTATAAAATCTTGTACATTTTAGTTAAATCCAATGATTTAAATAGTGGCGTAATAGCGCCGCTATACCGCAAATAACATAACAATTTTTAAAATGAAATACCGCAATCAATCGCAGTATTATAACGCTGTTATAACACACAATAGCGATAATCACGTGTAATTACAATCCAAACGCTACAAACCGTTATATCGCAATTTAAAATAATGGTTTAAGTCTATTGTTTTGATAAAAAATGGTGTATTTTAGTGAGGACTCTGATCTTGATAATAAATGTTGTGGGCATAAATTTGCCATGATAGTTTTTATGAATTCATCCGAACACAATGTCAAAAGGGTAGCGTTGTTTCTAGTGTTATTATTTCGGCATCTAGAACAATTATCTATATTTTTACTAAAATCCTCAAATTATTTTTTTTAAGTATGGAATGAATTTAGTAGACCTAATCAATCATCTACTAATTTGTTCCTTATATATTTCGTAATTTAACATATTAAATTTTGAAACTAATACTAATGGAAATAACTAAAAAATTCATCCTCTCTCTGATTACATTCTCCTCTTTCCATGCCCCGACTAAATATATCATATTTTTTACTAAGAATTATATTTCTTTCATTCTCTCACCGCTACTTTTTGTATTGTGACTCGAATATTCTTCACGAGTCATATTTTTGTTTAAACTACTCAGTAAATAGTGATAAATTTATTTTATTTTTTTCATTCTAACAAGTTATGTTTCATGACCCAAATTTTTATTATTAGATATTAAAAACGCAAATAGAATTATATAAGTACCATAGAAGTTTTTTCACTTTTTTTAATCTCGAACTAATTTAGATATATTTAATAGATTATTGAAAAAATGTTATTTTTGTATGATTGAATATTAGTGTCGTTTTTTTAAGTATTATATTGCTGGTTTAAGGTATTATTATTGATTTAAAATTGTTTTTTTCATTTCATTAATTAATTTAATTTCAATGCACTTTCTTTTAGTGAGTCATGTGATTACTTTTAAATTAGTTGATGTGGCCGAACATGAAGTATTTTTGAACATGTTACAGTTCTCATTTTAACAAGATTATTGCACTTCTTTTGAGGGAGAGAGATATTTAAATTATTTTCGTCGGGATTCGTTTCTAATTTTGACTGTTTAACTAGAGAATGTTTTAGAAAATATATTAGTGGATGATTATCTTTTAAATGCATAATATATTAGTGGAGGATCATCTTTTAAATGCATTTCATAATTAAGAAAATAATGTTTTGGAGATTTTTGTAAAAATGTAGGTGGTTACTTTCGACGTAGAAATATCAGCTCTAGAAATAAAATTATCATATATGTTTGTGAATTGTGACATCTCAGATAGGGTTATCGAAGAATGGGAGATTTCAAACATATCCCTTATAATTTTTAATGTCATCATAAAACAAGACATTGTTTGTGGGTCCCATTATAAAAATCTCAGTTATAGCGGGGAATTGGGATGTAATCATATAAGTGAAATTAGTATTGTTAGAGGCTATGTCGAAATTCTCTAAACGCGTTTTTGTTCTTCTAATTTTTATTAGAGGTCTTATTTAAACCTGATTGTTTGCAGTCCAAAATATCTACTGAGCCATTACAACCAAATAAGTTCAACACATTGCCTTCAAAATATTTTAAGTTACAACATTAGTGAATTCATTAGATTATTTACACAACTATTTGTTCTTCTACTTAATCAAGATGGAATTAAGTTATTTTATTTTTTTAAATATTGTTGGCGAATAAAACGTTCCACGAATAATAGAAAAATATAAGAACGAGGGGCACAAATGATATTTCCAATTTTTGTAGGGTAGCCATGATATTTTTCATTTTGTAGGGCTTTATGCAATATTCAGATTTTATAAGGGTGCACAAATGAATTTGTCCCTCAAAATCTCTCAAAAGCAATGTGCTTTATAATAATAATATAATAATATAATAATAATAATAATAATAATACAAAAATACATTGAATAAAAGTACAATGGTAGAAATCAATGCTAATTTACACGAAATTGCTAAGTAATAAATCGCTTAAATAATCCTAAAAATTAGTAGCCTACTTATTAAACCAACCAACCAACCAACTAAAATTATCAAATAAAGAAATTAATAAAAATTCCTAACGAGAGTTCTCTCTTGCACACAAGCAACCTCTCGCGCAAACTACAATTTTTGATAAATGAGAATTTTGCTTTTGCGTCTTAATCTTCAAGTTAGGTATCTAAAAAAATACATTTACGTAAAAACAAAAACACATTTAATTCGCAAAATCAAAATTTCAAGACAAATAAAATCAATTTACCTTCGTTTTAGAAACCCTAGGTGGATTCCAACACAACAAACTTCTCGATCTCGACTCAAGCCTCCTACAAAAATTAATCTTCTTTTTAAATCCATAAAAAATAAGGAAAAAATTCAAATATTTATTAGAAAACTTACAAATTTTGTTTTTCGAGTTTTTCAGCAATAGAAATCGCTTTTTCTCTCGTCCACCCTCCTTCGACCCTATTCAAAACTTGGGCAAGCGAAACCTTCCCTTTTACCAAACTCATTCCTCGACCCGTTTCCCTCTCACTCCTCGACCCGTTTCTCTCTCCCAAACCCGTTTCCCTCTCATTCCTCGACCCGTTTCTCTCCGCCGCATCCTCCTCCTCCTCTTCAATTTCACATTGCGGGGGAACGAAACTAGGGTTTTGTGGGGTGAGGGTGTGCGAGGAAGCGGGAGTAGATTTCGTGTAGAAATTATCGGGTGCGAGTTGGAGAAGCGAAGCGGTTAACCATGTTATTTTATCGTCAGATACTCTTAATTGCTTCTCGGCTTCGGATAATACTCTCAACGCTTGTCTCAATCTCTCCGCATCTTCTCTTCCCACTTATAAAAAAACAAAAATTAAATAATATTAACTATTATAATAAGACAAAAACGTTTGTTAGTTAGTTACGGGTGTTGTGGCGGAAGAAGAGTCTGTGGCGGTGTGGTGTGGCCGAGTGTGTGGCGGGTGTGGTGCAGCCAGCGAGGATGTCGGTTATTAAAGTGGCGAGTTGTGACATCAGCGCCATGGGGTCCACGCCTGTCTCCAGTACTTCTCTCAGAATTTTTACGGTGTTTCCTGTTCTGCCACTCAACGCCAGATCTAGTAGATCCACCAACTTCTCTTCACTCACCACCCCAATCTAACAAATAAAAAGAAATTTTGCTAAAAAGCCCCTGAATTATTGAGAATTGCAAAAAAGCCCCTGTAATGATGAGATTAAACTTACGAGTTCTTGAACTGTAGAAAGATCGATTCTTTGGCCCAAAAGACTCAATTGATCTACAATCATCAAAGCGTCTCTTAATGATCCGTCAGATTTTAACGCGATTGATCTCAACGCGATTTTATCCACCTCTAATCCTTCGTTATTGCAAATATTATTTAAGTAATTAATAATTTCCATTTCCTTAATTTTGGGGAAGAAGAATTTTTGACTCTTGGATAGAACTGCATGAGGCAAATTGATGTTACTATTGTTTGTAATGAAAATGAAGACCATTTTTCTCGAGGAGTTTTCGATTGATTTACATATGTGGGCCCACGTGTCAGGTTTTAACGAGTCGATGTTGTCGAAGATCGAGACTTTATACTGAGACGAAACTGAGGCGATTAAATTGAAATTATCGAGTGAATCTTTGATTTTATCTGATTCGATTGGTCCTAATTCGATCAAATTTCTGTTTTTACCAAGATTGTGAGATTTGCATGAAGAGCAAGAATCGCAGGGTTTATTTCGATCATTTGCGGTGCAGTTGAGAGATTTTGCGAAAATTCGGGCTATTGAGGATTTACCGGTGCCTTGAGATCCGTGAAATAGATAAATTAATCCAATTTTTCTCTTAATGATTGTGTTTGAGAGAGCTTGAACAACCAAATTTTGCCCAATTATGCCCTGGAAGGATTTGGGGGCGTATTTTTGAGTCAAACTCTTGTGACGATTTTTCGATTGGTAATTTAATCCGGATCTCGCCTCAGAATCCAAATCCGAATCTTTTCCAAAACTCTGATTCGAAAATATCCCTAATTCGCCTGCAAATCTCGTTTTTAAGTAGGAATTTGCACTGGATTCTATAAGGAAAGGGGAGCTATTGGAATCTGAACTCGTACATGAATTCAAATTATTTAAAGCTCTCAAATTTGAATTATGTGCATGAATTTGAGAATCGGAGCTATCTAATTTACTCCCTTTGGAATCGGATAAACCACAGGATATAAAAGACTTGCCTTTGTTGTGAATTCTGGACCAATTCCATGGAATTCCACACACATTTCTAGAATCTTCTGATAATTCTAGTTCATCATTTTCTAACTCTAATTGTATCGCATGTCCTTTACCATAAAACGCATCTTGTGAACTGGAGTTCGCTGAGGCATTACTACGAACGGGTTCAGTGTGTACTCTATCACGCCTCACATGCTTAGACGTCCTCTTCTCCTTCCTGCCAAGCCCATTTCCAACCCGATCCGCTAATTCCAGTTCCAGATCCGCAATAGACTCGAGCGCCACGACCTTGGACAGCCGTCCAATCTCACTTCTTGGTCCGTGTTTGGGCCGGGCGCCGTTGGCATTGAGTTCAGAAGGGGAGAACCAAGAAGGAGGGCTAGTGGAGGGGTCCCGAAGAGAGCGAGACCGCTGAAGCAAGGCTAGATCACGCATTAAATGCTGATCCAAGTTCACTGGATTCGGGCTTTGCCGGTGCTGCCGCATGTGGTAGTTTCTCAAGTGAATGCAATTGGTCAAGTGAAGGTGTGTTTGGCCATGGTTTTGCTTCGCCATGGCTCAATTGCATTGCAAAGATTCACTCTTGCAAAAGTGGATAAAGGAGTGGACTAGAAGAGGAGAGCAAATAGTGGATCTGGATTGGGAGAGAACACAGAAAGACTGAAGCTTTTATCTTTTGCTGTTCGTTGTCGTCTTCGTGGTCTATTTTCTTTCTCGACTAGCTCACATGGGGATACCGTTGGAGAAGGGCACTGGAGATCTCCAGTAACTAATGAACGCTGCAGAGATAACATGCGTAGCTCTTTTCGTAAGATATTCTTTTTTTTCTGAGATTAATTCTACGAGTACCAAAAAGGTTCTCATGCATGGATTAATGATATATTGATATTACATGGTAGGAAATATAAAATCAGTTTTTTTGGTAGAGAGGCTCATTTAGTAATATTATTTTACAAACAAAACAAAACAAAAATCAGTTTATACTTATTGCAAAAAAACATAAATAAAATACTTATTTCATTTTATTTATACCTTGAAAGTGAGATGCTCAAAGCTCATTTCATAAAATTTCAAAAAAAAAAAACATAAATAAAATACTTATTTTCTAGGAAAAAAAATAAAAGCTAGACAAATATAAAACCAAAATTATTGACATGGGGCCACGTCAAAAACAAAATCGCAAAACTACAACCTTGGACCTTTGAAAGGTTAAAATTTAATTTTTCTTTAATAATTTACTTCATATTAGCATCCAAAAATAAGTATGAAAAAAATACTAAATTTCATTATGTAATTAGTATAAAATCGCAAATTTTGAAATTTTAATTAATATTTAAAAATCTTATACAAAATGACAACAACATTTTTTTTTTTGGAGAAAAGAAATGACAATAATTTTATAAATTATTTTAAAATATTTGAGAATATTAAAACATAATTTATAATTTCTTTTATTAAAAATGAATATTTAATATTATTTATTTATTTTTCGAGATTATTGTGCTTTATATAACTCATACTTATACTTAAGTAATAATTTGATGTACACAATATTTCTTTGAAAATATGTTTTTTGTTTGTGAAATAAAATATTTACATATATATTATTTTATAAATATGAAATATTTTTTAATAGACACACATTTTTAAGAAAATATATGATTTTGAAGATTTATTAACAAGTTAATACGATATTTATTTGATATTTATTTTTTCTTAAACAATATGAATCTTGTGGAGATATAAATATATAATATAGGATAATATATGAAGGAAAAATCAATCATATACATCTCTCAGTTTTTGAAAAGTAGAGAGTTATTTTTACAATTTTATTACTAAAATTGTTTTTTTTATGTAATTCTTACTTTAAAACAACTCTTATTTTAATTTTTACTTTATATTTGTTTAGTAATGAATATTTCCCTATTTTGGATAGGGTTTCTAAATTCTAATGGGATCCGATCCGTTAACATTTAATCCGACCCGATAATTCAATAGAGTTCGACCTGCTATGATAATTGATGAACCAGTATTAGGTTTCACGAAAAGAAAAAAAGAAGCGGAAAACCTTACCGTGCCCCAGCCAAAAGGACCAAGATTCGACGAGCGATGACTGGAAATGCTGGGGGCCGGCATCAGAAGCAAGGAGACTGGAAGGAGAAGGAGAAGAAGGCAGGAATTTTCGGTTTTCTTGCTGCTTAAACTGGTATTTTACTGATTTCGCAAAATCAGATTTTTCGATTTTGTATTTTTTTTGTGTACCAGCAATGGGAAGAAGTTTTGGTGCCGGATTTTGCACTTTTGTTTTGTAATGTTTCACTTTTTTGTGCCATCATTAGTAGCAATTACCTCAATTGCATTGTAAACAAATCAAATAAAAGAGATATTAAAATGGATTTTGCCGTATTACTTCAGTTTTGGTTATGCCAACTCTTTTCAGTAACAAAAATATATGATCTTGTTTCTATGTTTAATTGAATCGAAGTTGCTTTAGTTTAAAAATAATTTGGGAGATTTCTGTGAAACTTGAGAGGATTTGAGGATGCTTAATAACTAATTAAGCATGGTTTATTTTGTTATTATCATGCAGATTCTCAAAGAGGAGACTCAGTAGACGATAAAATAAAGAAATTGGATGCTGAGCTGGCACGATTGGGGTCCCCTCAAGAGGTTATCAAAGCTCGCGCCATGACAAGGTAGCAAATTCAAATCTAATAGTTTTTTCATTTTAAAAAGAAATAATCTACCAAAAATATTTTTTTATCTCTATTGAATATTCAAAAAAACTTATATACACAATTTATAAACTGAAAATAAACATAACTCTATCCGAAATCAAAATATCTGGTTAACTTAAATTAAAAAATATATATATTTATGGAACCCTAATGCTGTGAAATGGTTTCGCTTCAAGGTTCTTGATCGCTCCGCAGAGGAGAAGCTTCTTGATGGTCCTCTTGACCAAGCTCGTGCGTTTAGGTTGTTGAGCTGGCGCTGCCAGCTCAGCAGCTTGGTCAGCCACGGCCTGGTCTTCGGCTTGGGGCTCCTCCGTGATGGTTTCCAGTGCGGGCCTAAACCTCGGACTATGCCGGTCCTGTGGATCTTCTGGCTCTCGTGTTTGGGATATAATGTTGAGGAGTAACGAATCATTTTGGTCTTGGTTATTGGGTTGCGTTAAGGATTCTAAATAGCGGGATAATAAATCATTTCCACCTTCATTGTTGGGTTGTGTTGAGGATTGTAGGTTATTGGGTCTTAGCGATTCTATGGAGGGGGGTAATGAATCATTTTCACCTTCATTATTGGGTTCGGGTTCGTGTTGAGGCTCGGGTTTCTGAACCCGGTTGCTTGGAATAAAGCAGACACAGGAGAAGAGTCGTGAAAAAGCTCGACTAAACATCTTTTTAACAACTTGAGAGAGAGAGAGAGAGAGAGAGAGAGAGAGAGAGAGAGAGAGCTCTGAGAGGTGCAGTTTTGATTCAAGAAATCAATGGCTGTATATATAGGCAGTGTGGGTGATTTTAGAAAGGTAGGAATTAATTTATGTTTCAACCTTGAGTTGCTATTCTTAGTAAAAATTGAAAACGAAATGGACTATTTTCTGGGGGTACGAATTTGGCCCAAGTTTTGCTTGTGCCATGTTTTTACTCAATTTTTTAGTTATATCCTGATGACCCGAATGGTGTTTGTTTGTTTGGTGGTTATGGAAAAAGGTGAGGGGCTTAACTGCAAACTTGCAGTCTGATTCAGCCTTGAGTTGCTATTGTTAGAAAATTTTAAAATGTTAGAAAATACATTGGTGCTTATGATTATTTTCATCAAATTACATGGTATCATCTTTGTAACATTACTTTAATAACACAAGGATATTTCTTATATATTCTTAAGAGATAGGGTTTTTCATGAAAAAAGACAGGGTTTTTCATAAGGAAAAGAGTGAACGGTGCACACGCTTATTAACCTTATTAAGTAACATTTTTGAACTCTCATAATGTTAATATTGCATAACTTTCGGACTCTGAAAATTCGAAATTTTGTATTCCAGTTATCACTCCTAACCGGTGCATAACCAAAACCAATTGAATGAGCTTAACCAAATTGATTAAAAAAAATCGAACTCTCATAGTCCGGATATATAAAATTTATTCCCTTGCCATTAGTATAGTTTTGTCCTCTCGTTACATTGCAACGAGATTAAAGTTTATATAATTTTATTCCTTTGTTACATTATCATGAGCTTACAAAGGTTATATAATTATGTCACCTGAATTTACTGAATTAATTTGAAGGAATGGGAGATATTTAAGCAGCCCGGATGACAAACTTTATGGCATTTTAGAATAGGGAAATTTTTAAATAACCCCCAACTATTCATGAATTTAGTATCTACATTATATTTTTCAATTCATGATTTTAATTTTTAATCTGTTTTTTTAATGAATGGTGAAAAATAAATACTATTTAAATAACTATATTTGTGTAAAAAATATATTGAGAAAAATGATAGGGGGTTTTTTTTAGAGAAAAAAGATGTGGGCTTTTCATAAGGAAAAAAGTGAACGGTACACACGCTTGTTAAGTATATTGAACCGCAACACTAAATAAAAAATGAAATATCGAAAAAAAAAATAAACAAAAAATAAAATAGAAAATTAACATATCACAAAAAAAAAATTTACAAACTCGAGAACACCGCGCAACTCCCGCGCAATTGCGCGGGGGAGAAGCTAGTTTACAAAAAAAATTGTACAATACACATAAAATTGCTTTTAAGCACATAGATCTAATGCAAAATTTCATACTTTTTAATTAGCAAAGATTAGTATGCGAGATATGTAATTGCTCAATTTAAATGCTATAATAATTTATTTACTTTTTGATACTTTAATATATTGTAATTATATGTGATTGTGAGTTTACAACAATTTCTATTCCTCTATTAAACTCGCATATAACATATTTATCTCTATTAAATAGTTAATAATATCATATTTATTCTTATTAAACAGAGTTACACAATTAATATAAAATATATTCCAAGTTAGCTATTTTGTTAAATTTAATAGAAAATTAATGTAAATAACTAATGCGCTCGGCAACATAATCCTAAACCCGATAACCAACCACACCCTAAACCCACTTTAGCTCTTCTTTATCTTCGTCAGGTGAAGATGAAGCTCCATTCATAATGCGCTCGGCAACCCACCAGGTGGCGAAGCCCCAATTAATCGCTAATTACGAGACTTTTTTCTGATTCGCGAGACTCGTTCTCTGGTTCGCGAATCATATGGCCGGACAGCCGGTGCATTTTTATCTCACCCTCGCATGCTCATGATGCCAGGTGGAGAATCTTCTTACTGGGCAGATGAACCCCGTTCCAATACGGTACCAGTACCGAGACTGGTACGGAAATTAATTCAGCTACAAATACTGGTACGGCATTGGAATCAAAATACAAGTTCTTGATTTATGTTCGTACAGGACTTGTTCCGAGGCTTGCTTGGTAAATTATGTGAGAAGAAGCTTTGAAAAAAAAACATGACGATTCTGACGAAAAGCCGATGCCAGTGAGGTCACTCGGAGATGATGTCAGCAGAACCCGCTATGTAGCTCGAAGAAGCGTTCGATACGCCGAAGCCAGAGAAGACGAGCTTGAAAGATGTCTTGTCTCTCTCCAAACGAGTACTAATTTAGTAATTTAGTAATTAGTTTTATCGATGTGGAGTTAATACTAATCGGGCGAAAATCATTTATTATTGTTTCCCATCTTACTTTGGTATTAGTTCTATAGTTAATCTATTTAATTTATTTAGTTTTATAATGTTAGTGAAAAATTGTTAAAATCATTTGAATTATATTATTATATCTTTAATAATAATTCGCCAAAATTGTTGGAAAAACGTATTTGGTATTTCATCGGGAGGCAGGAGACAGTGGGTTTCTAAAGTTCTCTCCAAGATTATCTAATCTTATTAAATTAAATATTATGACGCGATAACCTCAATGAATAAATGGCTATTTTGATTTATTAATCTTATAATCGCCTCGTATCTAATCTTATTTAGATTGTCCTCTACTTTGCTTATGGAGACTCTTGATTCAACGTTAGTGTGCTGTTTGACAGGGCAATTTGGAAAGTTTAGAATTAGATGCATTTGTTGAAACCTTTGAAGATTCAAGTGGGAATAAGTCAAAATAAACAAAATAAACTTGAAACCTTGCTAATCATGCCAAATTATTTTGGATTAAAGAAATCCATGTGACCATGTGAGTCACGTTAGTAGTTCAATAATCCATTTAAATATATGGTGCCACCAGATTTCAACCAAACATCCTCATGTTAAGATTAATCTACTTATTAACATGATAATTAACATTCATCTGAATTAATATTAATAGAATTAACAGTCATCTGGATTGACAATTTCTAATTAATATTTTAAAATTATTAATCCAAGTGTTCTTGTTAATTATCATATTAATTAAGCGAATTAATTAGAAAATGTGACGTCATCGAGACTTTTTTGTTGAAATCCGGTGGCAAAGTATAATTTCCTCTTATTAAATACTAGAAAAATATTTTGTGTTGACATTCATCTTTTACCTCAATAAGAAGATCTATCAATACTCTTGAAAAGAGAAGAAAAAAAATAGCCAGTCGGAAATGGAAGATCATAAGCACCTAGTCTTCTTCCCCTTCTTGGCTCCAGGCCACATAAATCCATTTCTCAACTTGGCCAAGCACTTAGATCAACACAGCAAAAAGCACAACAAAAACATCTCGATCACTTTCGTTAGCACCCCTCGAAACGTGGTCACGCTAAGCTCGTCTCTCTCAAAAGACTCGTCCATCCAACTCGCCGCACTCCCTTTTTCTTTTTCTTCAGACATCGAATCCACTGAATCGATTCCTCTCGACTTATTCACGTCATTCTTCGAATCCACCGAGACGTCTCTTCGAGCTCCTTTTGAGAGACTCATCGAAGATCTTGTTAATCGAGTAGGAAATAGTAATCTTTGTATTGTTTCTGATATTTTCTGTGGATGGACAATCGAGATCGCTGAGAAATTTGATGTTTCACACGCTGTTTTTGCAACGGGCGGCCCGTATGGTATGTCTATCGTGTTTTCTCTTGGGGTGCACTCTCCTCCAGTTTCGTTCTTTTTAGAAGGCTCTCCTTCTGATGAATTCAATTTGGTACATCACCCTAACATTCGACTCCCTTATTCGTCGGTGATAAATCACCTGCCAATGCCCATTGACGGGCATGAGCATCCAATAAACATTTTCATAAGACGTCAACTCGTTCTCTCCTTGCGGTCTAGTGCAATTCTTCTCAACACGATGGAGGAGTTGGACAAAGAGGGTTCAAAACTTTTGAGGATCTTCCCGGGCTTGCCCCTATGGCCTATCGGTCCACTAGCGATCCCCGCAGGCATCGTTTCGCCTTCTGATCCGAACGGGAAAGAATGCATCGATTTCTTGAATTCTAAGGCATCCAATTCGGTGCTTTACGTCTCGTTCGGTTCTCACAACACGATTCTCGCCTCGCAAATGATCGATCTGGCTAAAGGCTTACAAGCAAGTGGAAAGCCGTTCATATGGGTCATAAGGCCTCCACACGAATTCGAGGTCGAAAGCACGGATGGAGTGTTTAAAAAAGAGTGGCTTCCCGAAGGTTTCGAAGAAAGTATCAAAGCGAATAGACAAGGACTCCTCGTGCATAATTGGGCCCCGCAAAGGGAGATCTTATCCCATGTATCGACGGGCGCTTTTCTGAGCCATTGTGGATGGAATTCGGTACTCGAGAGCTTGTTTCAAGGCGTGCCGATAATAGGTTGGCCATTGCTGGCCGATCAATTGTATAATTCGAGTGTACTCGAGGAGATGGGAGTGTGTGTTGAAGTAGCTCGAGGAAGATTTATCGGTGGGTTGGAGAAAGGGGGTTGGAAAAAAATGAAGGATGCGGTTGAAATGGTTATGGAGAATGAGAAAGGAAGTGAGATGCGAAAGAAAGCCGAAGAGATTCGAGATGTGATGAGAATGGCGCTAAGAGATGATGCGGAGTTTAAGGGGTCTTCTTGCAAAGCCATTGATGGGTTCCTTCAAGCTACTTTTCATGGTTAATTGAATTGATCATAGAAAAATGTTGGACATACCCCACCTCTTCCTTCCAAAATCTTGATGACATGGATATGATTTAACACATTAAGAATTAACGCATTTATTTATGATTTAACATCTTAATTGGATGATCAATCATAAATTAAAATAATAAAACCATGTATTTGTGTGTTAATTTTTAAGATGTTAAATCATATCCTCGTCATCAAGGTCTTGGTAAAGAGTACTAGAGGGTATATATCACTACTCTTGATTATATAACATCATGGAATTAATATAACACGAAAAATAAAAATTTCGTATACTATTGTTTGTCATTATCATATTAAAAAATTTCAATTCGTAATAAAATGAAAAATATAAATTATCATGTTCGTTGCGACAAGTTCTTTTTTCATATTAATATTTTAATATAAATTTAGAGTTCATATTTATTTAATTAATGCTATATTACATGATTGGAGTACAAATGGTAACATTGAAAATAGAATGCATTATGTATGTTTAGTTGTGATTTGTGTTTGTTAAAATATTCCGATGATTTAATTAAAAATATAATTTTATTGTATATTTTTTGTTAACATATGAACATATATCTCTATAATATATACTTGGCAAAAAAAAACCGACTAACCCGCCCAAATGGCTCAATCAGGTCAAGATAGTTTCAGTATTTTCATAAATATCTTGGGTTGGGTTGGAAAAATGAAAACTTTGTTCTAATATGTTTGGGAAAAATAATAAGCAAAGAAATTTGTTGGAAAATTTGTTATACTCAACAGAAAAAGAAAAATTAATCATCAACAAACAGGAAAGGTTGTAAATTCGTACATATATAAAATAACAAAGCATTTCTACTTAGATTTTGATTTAAAAAGTCTATATTTTCAATTTTTCGTCCATTTAATTGAATTTTTTCACGCAATCAAAACCAACCTTTTTTTTTTAGGTTAGTACACTACTAAAAACAACACAAATCAAACACTTGAAAAATTAAACACATCAAGTGAGGAACTTCATAACTTTTCAAACAAGAACTTCATAGCAAAATAAAACCCAATTCGAATTTACATATTTTACACTAGAATTCTTTAAGCTATTTCATATTCCTTTTTTCCAACAAATCTTTGATTACGTCAACTATCACTCGCCAAATTAGTCGGCTCGCTCAACACATACTTTGGCAGCTCATATTTCGCACCTACACAAACAAAAGTATTTCATTTCGTAAATATTAACTTTCGGGCGGGTATATATGAAATTTTTTAGTACCTCTTTCGTCATAACAGAGAGTTAAATCAGGATTCGAAACAATAATTCCTGCACTATCCACTATCGCCTGTGCAAGACTCAATTCAGCTTCTGATGCAGCTCGCAATGCGTCCCAAATCTCTTTAAAATTGAGATGAATTGGTTTTAGTTGAATTTGTTAATTTTAGTTATTTTGTGTTGAATATACCTTTCTGCCCGCCATAATGAGGGGCGGTGTCCCAGAATTCTTCTCGCATTCGCCTTAATTCTTCCATTGTTATTGGATTAGTATGCTTCCAAGCTTTGGGCTTTCGCAATTTCTTTCCCGTTTCTGCAATTTAAACAATTTTGATTAGAATTATGCGAAATTTTGAGATTTTTAATGATTGAACTAGTAATTGCTTAACAAGAGCTCATCAGGTAACACTGTTATAATTAGTAAATCCCAATGTTACCTCAAAATCGAATTCGAATTATCCTCTTATAATTAACTGAACTCAAGATTGGAACAGTAATAATACCATTATCAACCTCACAAATCCAGATCTAAAATGATCAAATTACCGAAAAACCAAAAAGAATAACAAGTAATACAACCACAATTCAATCAATCGTTAATAAATCCAAGATCTCAACACAAGAAACAACGAAATTCATCCCAAAATCTTCATAAAAACCTAAAAAATCAACAACAAAAAACATCACCTTCAGCCCCTTTCGGCACGGAACCAACACAACCCATCAAACCCCGCGATTTTTATCTCGAATTGAAGAATAAACGATAAATCTGAAATGGAGAGAAGCACTGATGCGAGAGTAATAGGGGCGACGTAATTAGAAATTACGAAGATCAAAGAGAAAGAGGATTGGATACATACTTACGCCTTAATTAACTCAGTATGTATATTAAGCTTTTTTATATTCACCGTATCACTCTATATAATATATAGCAAGCCAAAATATAACAAACCATTACACGTTATTTATGACTCACTATATATTAGTTTTCATGGTAATGTTCACAGAGTATTTATGACGTTATGAATTAGAGGATCCTATGCATCCAGACATGTACAGATAATCTCCGTTTTATTTAATAGACGATACCGTCCAGTGAGGTATGGTTGAACCAGGTAAGGGTTTATCGAGCTTGATGAAATGGAGAGATATGCACCGTCAAAATGGAAAAGAACGGTGTTGGGTCATCATCACCGCCAGGTAGGCTCCACTCTAGATACTTCTCCGTTTTATATTTCAATGGAGGATTCCGTTTTGAAATATTGGGGATTATGTTTCCCGGTTCTGATAACAATAGAGAATTGTAAGTTCCTATATATCGTGGATTCGCTTAAAACTCGCCACGTTAACATTCTCTTCAGCTTTCTTCTTTGCTTAACGTTTTACCTTACCTTTCTTTTTCTTTCGTAACATAAAGATACAAAAAACCTCTTTATTGATTGATTTCGATCTTTTTGACGAGAAATTTCAAGAAATTAAGCGTGGAAAAGGGAGAAATAATCTTGGATTTGGTTCGAGATGAATATATTCAGATTCGCCGGAGATATGACGCATTTAATCAGCGTGCTAGTGCTTTTACTCAAGATCTACGCCACCAAATCCTGTTCTGGTACGTCTTTTTGTATTTTCAATTTATTTGGTGTTTTTTTTTTCGATACAATCTGAAAATGTGAAATCTTTTTCCTTGAAATACAGGGATCTCGCTGAAAACGCAAGAGCTCTATGCCTTAGTCTTCATCACACGATACCTAGATCTATTCACAGAATTCTTATCTGTATATAATACAGTTATGAAATTAGTTTACATATCTAGCTCTGTTGCGATTGTCTGGTACATGAGGATGCATCCAGTTGTACGCCGTAGCTATAACAAGGATCTTGATACTTTTAGACATTATATACTAATCTTGGCTTGTATACTTCTTGGACTTCTTTTTCATGATCAACTCACATACAGGGAGGTAATTATCTCTTTTTCTTTCTAATATTGTGTCGAATTAAACAATTGAGGATAAATTGGGTAAAATCGAGTCCAATTGAGCTCTTTTTGAGGCATAATTTCATAATTGGGGGCTAATTGATGCAAAATTAGGCTTAATTGAATCCTAATTTCACGTTTGTTATGAAAATCTTGACTAATTTGTGATTTCTTAGGTATTTTGGGCATTCTCGATATATTTAGAGGCAGTAGCAATTCTCCCCCAATTGGTTCTTTTGCAAAGAAGTGGAAACGTCGATAATTTGACCGGTCAATATATTGTCTTCTTAGGGTAATATTTTAATTTATTTGATATATTTTATTATTCATCTTGATATATATTAACTCGTTATTTTTTTAATTTGCAGGGCTTATAGAGGGTTTTACATTCTAAATTGGATTTATCGATATTTCACGGAGAGTCATTACTTTCGTTTGATTCGTAAGTTCGCCATCAATTTTTTTCTATACTAATTTTGAAAATATTTATTAATTATTTTAATTTTAATTGCAGCGGTAATTGCGGGACTCGTACAGACTGCTCTCTATGCTGATTTCTTCTATTACTACTTTTTAAGGTAAACCGAACAAAAAAAGGGAAATTTGCAAAAAGACCCTTGAAGAATTAATATATCTTTTTTGTTTGTTTATTGCAGTTGGAAGAATAGTGAGAAGTTTCAATTACCTGCTTAAAACAAGTTACGCGGTATTTGCATATTAGAACTTTATTGCAGATTATGAACAAAATGCTATAGGAAGTTAATTTGGTTATTTCATATCGTACGTTTTGTTTTCTCTTTTTTTTCCATTTATTGTTAATTTTCGTTTACGTAAATTTGATCGCATAATTGTTTTTTGGATACTTCTTTAAAGGCGCAATTTCATGTATACATTCGAAAAATCAAGTTATTATTGTTCTTCAAAGCATATTATTCCGGTGCAAATGTTTTTACATGATTTTATTATTGGAAGAAACTTATAATTAATTTACGACATGAAAGGGCATTTTTGTAATTTAGAAGTAGGCCCTTTGAGAAATCCAGCCATGAATTCTCCAGGATCATAATAAATCTCGACTTCTTCAGCCCTTAATTTTTCATCCACCTAATAAAAAATTTAAATATCATAATAAATATGTTAATTATATCTTAATAAATAATAATTATCTACCTTAAGAATAGCCATTCCGATGAACTCGACTTTCTCTCCAGTTGGTTCGTGCTCCTTAAAGCTTCCTTCGAAATATCCCCAATGCCGAAACTTGAACAGTATTTTTGGAGGTCCGTTATAAACCTCCAAAACCTCCCAAGCGAAACCTCTCGGCATAGCCGATTTGAATCCTTCGTGAGACGACTCGAAAGTCTCGTCATTGGGGTCGTAATATTGCAAGTTTGGCGGAAGAGAAGTCTGAAGCAGCGCGTTGTAACTACCGAGAGTTAGGGTTTCGGATCCTGTTAAGGGTTTACGCCCGTTTACCGAGAGAGTGAATTTTTCGGGGTTTATGGATTTGAAGTCTGCGAGGCGGGTCTTGTGTGAAAGCTCCATTTCCCATGTTTTTATTGCATTTTGGATCGTCTCTTCCAAGGATCCTTTCGGCCATTCCTAGTGTAAGATTTCTAGTTAGAATTTTTTTATACTACTAGAATAGGAAAAAAAAAAGTGAATAAATATAGCTATCGAGAATTGGCTCCGGCAAGTAAAAAAAATATCAAAATAAATATTGTGTTCTTCTAAAGAAAAATATTGTATTCTCTCTAAAAAAATATAAAATATCATATTATTTTTTGAATTTATTATCTTAATGGACAAAAAAAATGTGAATAGTAATAAGGTAATCATATTTTTTTTAAGAAAAATATTGTGTTCTTCTAATTTAATTGAAGATACTTTTTAAGAAATATAAAAACATATTTATGAAGATATTTTTAATTGATTGAAAAGTACCAAAATTGGTTTAGTAAAATAAATACGAAATAAAAAGCAATTTGTTGGTCCAATTTTGTTTAACATCATCTAATGTTAAATTTAGCTCTTGTAAAGGTAAATGAAATCTTTAGAGATGGGTCATTTGAATATACAAAAAGTTTCGGCGGTTTTTTAAAATTTTCAGAAAAAAGTTCGGTTTTTTGTTGTTGTTGTTGAGAATTTCTCTTTATTTTTTAAATATAAGAAAATTATTTAAAAAAAAAGACCCCATGAAAATTTGATACATGTTTTTTTTTTTTTATAAATTTGATACATGTTCAAATTAAGTGGTAGGTGGTGGTGGTGGTGGTGGTGTATTTTGTGACGATTCAAAATCTTTTCTCTACTCTTTCCAATAAAATAATTAAGCCAGTCTTAAATATATATTTTTAGAACAAATAATTGAGTAACAAAAAGGAAGAAAAATTAAAAAAAAGAAAGAAAGATAAAAACCAGTCTACTCTCTCCAACCCAAGTACTTGATAAATTACAAAACACACAAAATTCTTGGAAAAAAAAGAGCAAGTATATATATATATACAAATCACACTTGTTGTAAGAACTAGAAAAAAGATTGAAATAGTTTTTAATACAATTTGAAGAAATATTATCAATTTATATATACCTTGGTTCGTTCTAGCTCGAAGAGGCCGTTAACGAGATCATAAGTAGGAGGGCCTCCATGCCTCCAGTGCGTATCCTTCTCTCCCTCTCCGACGAGATACGATCTGTACTTATCTCCTTTCTCAACCTCCATTTTCACAAGGAATTAAATCTCTTGAGGGATTAAGTTGTCTTATATAGAGAGAGAAAGAAGATGGCAGAAGTTGGCATGATATGGTTTTGTATGAACCCATTTAAATATTTGTGGTTATGTGGTAATAACATTGGCTTGATTCATAAATATAATACACCATTAACTTTCCCTAATATTGAAGCAAAGCAAGAAAGCAAAAGAAGATTTAATTAAAAAAGGTTGACTGAGAAAAGTGAAGAAGACACGCCATTAATCCTCTTGTGAACTCAGTAGTAGATGTGTAAGTTTGAGTTTGAATTCTTTGCCCATAAGGATAAGATATATATTTTTATCAGATACGATATAGTCATATAGATACGATGATATAGTAATATAGAAAATATTTAGATATACGAGTTTGAATTATTTGTCCATATGATATATCGTTATCTGTTACGATATGGACGGGTTTAGGGGCTAGGAACCTTGCACAACCCTCCTCCTCCTTCAGAGATTGTTGCCGAACAATATACATATCGAGTGATTCGGCATATCTTATCAATATAACAGTGTAGATTCTACTTGCTGCCCCCTCTTGTCCTCCCTCAATTTTTTTTTAATGTAAGATGAGTAGATATTTTTATTTGGCGTCCAAAAAATCTTATCAACATCCGTCACTATCTCAGGATATATATATGATGATAACGATAATATTTAAAATATTTAAAATACGATTACAAGTATTATATATATTGTTTTAGCATGATACTTTATTAAAACAATTTACATATGTAATTAGTTTTTAATATGTTGCATATTATATGTTTGAGGTAATATATATATTTGAAATTTATTATTATTGAAAACATCATGTAGTGAAATAAAATGGTTACTGTAATTAAATATGTATTAATTTTTGTTTCGATTTCAAATTTAATTTTCTATGTATTACTTATTCATGCATCTGAACTATCCGAAAATATATATGTCGAAAATCTGAAAAATATTAATTATTATTTTGAAATAAAATATTTAGATATGTCAATAGAGTCGTTTAAACGTTCGATATAAAAAATCATATATTGTGGAAAATTTTGGATTAAAGTTTTATTGACATCAACGAACAAAAATCAAATGAAACTTTTTAATTTATTCTAAATTTTTGTTTTAAAAACTATCAAAAAACCCCACATAAATTTAAAAATTGAAATCACCGAATCGAAATCTATTTTTAAATTGATGATTAAAATGCATTGAATGGAGTTTGTTGTAGGATGCGATCACCAATGCAATTTAAGTTTTTTTTAAATTCGATGTTTTTTGTACGTGTCACCTTATAATCGCCCAACTCATTAATTCCAGTTTATTGTTTCTAGAAATGATTATGTCATCGATTGTGTCTGCTTTTATTTTATCAAAAGTATCTGTCGAGTCCATTTAATATTTGAATTTAAAAAATAAAAAAAAAATCTAGGTGATATACTCACCAGATTTATGTATTTGAAAAAAAAAATCCTTCATGATTTATGTACTTGACAAAAAAAAAGGTCTATTTTCATTATTAAACAAACCTAAAACTTGTATACACATATGTGATATATAATGAAATGGATGAATATAATATCAAGTATAGTACCGTAAAATTTAGATACGAAATATAAATGCTTATTATTATTGATTGAAAAGAGGAAGGATAATTAAATAGAAGTTTGACGATATTTTTAGCAAGTAGTTAATCGAGTTGCTAGTACAACTCGTTTAATTTCGACACGATCATATTATATTTACGATGATTTATGACCCTGTATATAGTCTTATTTTATATTACATAAAATATAATTTTATCTTGCAATGTATTACACAAAAAATTATATATATATATAATCTTAAAATCAATAATACATCATAACCACAAAACAAAAACATCATACTATGATATTGTCCAAAAATATCCGAATAAAACGATAAAAGTCAACATAAAATAACACCATAAAAAGAAGGTAGTTTTTAAGTCTCGTAAACAAAATAATTTGTATTTATTATTTATCCTATAATTTTAGAAATAAATCCAATATTCATAACTTTGTGTAGAACGAATCAAAACATATTAACATGAAAAAACCAAGGTAAAATAAAAGCAATTACGAGACAAGCCATGAGAAAATTGCAAAATGATCGTCTTCTCCAGCACCTATTTTCCCTTTCAGGTTGACTGGTACGACTTGTATTGATGGCCGGTACGATTCTTCTCTCGTGCCATACTTCCATAAACCCTTGGTTCTCAAACCCAGTTATGTTTTTCGCATTTGAACCGCATATTTCACAGCACCTAAAATGTCAATGTAATGATCTTAGTACGAATCATACGTGAAAATAGTGCAAATTGGAGCTTAATTGATGACAAATTTGGGTAATTGAGGCTTAATATACAAACACGAAACCAAATCGAGATTGAAGCTCATACCTATTGCCCTTTTGCTTGAACCAGGTTTCGGCACAGTGCCTGTGCGCAGTCCCTAACCCATCCTTGCATCCGCATCCGATATCGATCAGATCCGACCCGGTTTCGGTTGGCCGGTCAGGACTGACGTGGCAGATCCGACAAACATCATCAGCCTCCGGATCCGTTTCGCACTCTATCACAGTCTCCTCGGTTTTCAGTTTCAGATCGACCACAACGTCATCTCCCTTAGTCTTTTCCAGCGTTGGATTGGACGGAGGAGGACGCGGCGGCGACGGCGGTGCTTGCATCGAGATTCGTGCTTCCTCCTCGCATCGAAGCGATGATTGGGGTTGTGGGGTAGGGTTATCCAGCTCCAATAATTTCTGTAGTGTAAAGAGCAGAAAAAAGAATGGAAATTCGATTTTTTTTTTTTTTTTGGAGTTTATGAATGGTGGAAATTGGCCAGGTTTTTTTGAAATAAAAAAAAAAAAAAAAATTTTTTTTTGCCAGGTTTGTATGGACCAGTTTCACCAGATAATATCTCAAATGCAATCATGTTAAAAAGATATTTATATTCGAATAAAGTTTTATCGGATATGAACTAGGATACAAATATTTTTTTTAATACAATATGAACTAGATTTTGTTTACGAATACGAATATGAATATTTGGATGTTCGAATACGAATACTACTAATTCGATTGGAATATTAATGTTATTTATATATTATATATATTGGTAAGGGGAATTATGTTGTGAGACAAACAAAGAATGATAATTACAAAAAGAACTATGAAAGTTCTAAAATTATAAAAATAATTTTGAAAGGTCGAGAAGTGTTTGGAATTGTTTTTCCATCGATATATTGCCTCAAATTGTACACTTGTTTATCACCAAGATTCATATTATTTAAAACAAACAAATATTACAATAAATATTATATTTAAAGGTTAAATCATAAAAATTCATATTTTGTTTAAAAAAATGTGCCTATTAAAAGTATTTCATATTTATAAAATGATATTACTAAAAAAAAATTAAAGTATAAGTATGATTTGAGAAAATATGCTTAATCACTAAATCTTACAAAATCATATTAGTTTTTAAAAATTATGTGTCTGCTAAAATATTTTATATTTTATAAAGTGATATATCTAAAAAAACCATCTTGTGCAAATAAGATCATATTTTCCAAATAAATACTATATTTACGTATAATATGATATTTTCATTTTGTTAATATAACAAATTGTTGAGGGTCGTTTTCGCACAACAAAAGTTTTTAATGATAAAAGTAGTATTGGATAAATACGGGTATCGATCCACGAGGAAATACGTAAGTTTATTTAGATTATTAATTCATAAATTTCGACTATTTATTTCAAATTCCCACAATTTGTTTCCAATGGTATTATACAGATTTTGTACAATTTTGGTGCAATTTTTAGTCGTAGATAAAAAGTTATTAAGGAATTACAAAACAGTCCCTGGCATATTTGTGAAAATATCCAGTTAAGTTTTCGAATCAATGTTACTTTTGAACTGTTTTGTAATTGAAATAACTAAGGATCTAGAAACTCAAATGAGATTATATTGGAATTAAATTACAGTATGGGACTAGTACTATACAGTGGTGGACTTAGTTTGGTCTAAAATGGTCTAGGTATTTTACAATTCATGCACAAAATTAGACACATGCAAAAATTCACACAGTTTTACAAACAAGTCCTTAATACAGAATATAAATCCCAATATTCAAAATTGTATATCAAATGGAAAATCCAACCAATCAAAATGATTCTAAAAGGTGTTGAAAATATATGGTTTGATCTTGAATATAAACTATCTGGATTGATCCAGATAAATACATAAATCAATTAAAATTAACCAAGAAATGTGCTCATTAAATTCAAATTCTGACAAATTAGGTCAAAAACAGTTTTCAGAAATATTTGTTCTCAAGTTTGGGATATCATTTCTCCCAAACTTGATGATTACATGAGATTAGATTAATTTTCACTGAAAGTATGGTGTAAATAATATCTGAAAAGAGCTCTTGTTTGATTTAAAAAGATCTAAAATGCTCACAACAATTACAACAATTATACCAGATGAACTCACTTCACAGTGAGTTAGGGTGTTTATCAAATTTATAAATTCATATTAAATCGAAAACAATTCCAAATTCACTTCTGTAAAAAGGAGATCGATCTTCGAAATAAAAAATATATTTACAGTGATTAAACTAAGATCAAACAGTTAACAGGAATTTAATAATCAATTCACAAGATCAGAACAGAAGAAAGACAGAATTAGGGTTTGTGAGTTTGGATAATTCAAATTAAATTAAACTAAAATCAATAAAAATAGGAAAAAGATTCTAGAACTTAGATTTAGCAATATTTAACACAAAAGATCAATTCTTTACACACAATCAACAGAATTTCAAAATTAAAGAGTAAAATAGAAAGAAAACACCTAAAAGAGTCGAGGGTTGACGTTCTCTTGCTGATCCAGCGAGTCTTGAGGTAGAACTTGTTCCAATACTGCTTGACGAAGGGCTGAGCTTCTTCAATTTGGAGCCAATCACCTCAATTTCTCCGGATTTACCCTTATGAAGACCCTAAACACTTCGGTAAAGGTGAAATCTTTGGTAAGGGTTCAAGAGAGTGACTTTAATGCTGTAATGGCTTGAGAGGGCTGTGAGGAAGGTGTGTGAAGTGGAAGAAGTGGCAAAGAAAACCACCCCCGAAGTCTCTCCCTAAATTTGAGCTCAACCCGTTGCTTTATATGGAAACTGTGGCGTTCCTGGACCAAATCCAACCAAACCAACTCCACGACCACACTTCTCACGTTCCCACGATCGTTTCGAGTACCAGATCGTGGAATTTGGTGCACCGGAGAGGAAGTTACGTCCTCTCCAGTGATTTCGTGCGGAAATCTGGCACTGATTCGATTCTGTTATATTTAATACATCAGAAGTTCAATGGAGACGTCCATTTACGAGAAAATGGAGATCATGATGTGGCAGTTTTCTGTTATTGGGCTGAAAGGGGTGAGTTCTTTTGTGATCTTCTGTGCCTTCTCTTGTGTAACCTTTCGTGTAATAATCCACTTAAAAGGGTATATTGGGCTTTTAGTGTGGGCTGGAAACTATTTGGGCCACAGAAAATTAAGGGAATAGTTGGTTATGTGGGTAATTAATGGGTCAGTTTAGGATTTGGTGTGGGCTGTTCGGTGTGACCATTCGTGTAACGAGTCATTTAGGTGTGGGACCCACTTTCTCTCTCTTCTTTTCTCTCTCATTCTTCATCCAAATAATTAATATGAATATACCATTTTGATCAGGAGAACGAGAGGAATCCAGATCTGGTCTTGGTTTTGCTCGATTCGAAGTAGAAAATTTACATCTTCAATTGGGAACCACAAGTGGGTCCCACTTTCTCTCTCTTTACTTCCTTCTCAGCCACGATCTCCAAATTGCCATATTTAACCCTGAAATTAACATAAATTCAAATAGTCAAGCAATTTCCAATGATATTAAAATTATTAACAATTTATATGTTAACTAAGTGATATATTGTGGTAAAATTCCCTTTTTAACCCTTTAAAATATGCTTAAAATAGTCCTTATCAAACCCCCACACTTAGCTTTTGTCGTCCTCGACAAAATAAAACTCAAGAAAATATATTTTAAGCACAAAAAATACAAGTTAGGTTTTGTTAAATTTTTAATCACACTACCTCATAAATTGGAATTTCACAAGAAATATTTATACTCTTTTAATCACATGTTATTTCAATAGAAACAAAATATCAAACTTCTATAATAAGGATTTTGCCAATTTTTAAGATATTTATTTAAGAAATGATTTTCACTCGAAAAAGGTAGTTAAACACCACATAATGAACGTAACACCACATAATTAAAGAGAAAAAATCTTATAAAAGTATTAATAGAACCAATTTCTTCATTTTTGCAAAAGTTGACCTTAAATGTAAGTAATTCACTTTTATAACCGCTCGGTACGTAAGTACTTGGGTCCTCCTTAAATCCAACCAAATTTCCTTCAATTTTGCTCAAAAATATTTTTATATATTTATATTTCTTTTCTTTCTCTTTTCCCTTTTTTTTCTTTTTTTTTTTTTTTCTTTTTTTTTCTCTTTTTTTTTTTCTTCTTTCTTTTTATTCTCATCTTTCTACATTTCACTTCATTTTTTTTTTTTTGAAATATTTTTATATAAAATACGAATTCACAATGTTTCGAACCGATCATGAGTACGGTTCGCTCATGCCCGACTTACTCCATTGCAAATTCTTTTTTGAAAAATCGCGAGCGCAATAAAATTCCGTTTGGTTGGGACATAAGTCGCCATGAACGGTTAGGATCCTTATGTGTAAGTTGTCCAATTTTTAAACTAATGCAAAAACTACC
Organism: Luzula sylvatica; assembly: GCA_946800325.1. Lineage (NCBI taxonomy): Eukaryota > Viridiplantae > Streptophyta > Magnoliopsida > Poales > Juncaceae > Luzula > Luzula sylvatica. The sequence continues at coordinate 3,306,487 of OX326961.1, forward strand.
AAAAATGGCTAAATAAAACTTTTTAGAATTTCATAGTTAAAAGTGGGTTGTTATTCAAATATGGCGTCCCACGTAAATCACAACAAAAATCATTTAAAATAAATATATTTTTTTAGGCAAATCTTATTAAAGACGGGATGGAATCCCAAATTAGTCTCATGAAAGACCGTTTATTGTTTTCTTTAATATTCATTTGAGAAAAAGAGTATTCTTTAAGTGGATGGTGAAAATTCTTTTTAAGAAGATGTGTGATTGTTTAGACTTGATCGTGGAGAAAAACCATTTTATAACAAGTATTTTAAGTGCTTAAAAATCGAGCACAATTGATTTAAAATAAAAATATGATATATACAATGGTGATAGAAATTTTTTAATTTTTCAAATTTTCATAAAAAACAAAGAAAAACGAATATATACAAAGGAAATCCAAATATTATCCCCCCCACACTTATTTCCAAGCTTGTCCTCAAGCGAAAAGATACGAATAAAATAGAAAAAGTATAAAGGATAGATAAAACCTGAATTTTGATGCGTGGGTTGCCTCCCAACTAGCGCCCTTTCTTTTACGTCTTTGGGCTAGACACCCAAAGTTACTCTATTTCCAGATTATATGAGGCGCTTATACTTATTGCGGCTTTACGACCGCCTTTGAGCAGTCTCATTAAGAGATTGGAGACTTGGGAGATTGCCATGTGTATTTTTCGTTTAGCGTAAGTTGAACTTGGCGTGAAGAGTTTCGTTATTTCATCTTGAATTTTTTCAAGCGTTTCTTCTAAAGGCCTTTGTTGGAGAGGCGTTGTAAGAGGTGTGAGCATTTCGAATTTATTCTCCTTTCTTGATATATCTATAATTAGAAGATCATTCCTTTCATTAGAAGTATCATAGTTCTTAATTATTTTAGAATTGATAATAAAAGGAATGTTTTCACCTTGGAGAATTTGAGACACATTTTCTTGATCTTTGGAGATGACTTGATCTTTTGGATTGATTTGAATTGTCGCTTCGAGATTCGTTTCCACCAAAACTTCTTCTATTACTAGCTCATTTTTGACTTCTTCTTCGGTTCCCCCCACACTTGAGCCTTTATCGTCATCAACCACCTCCGTTGAAACCATCACGGAATCACTCGTTTCGATTCTTCGTTTAGAACTTTCTTCGATTTGTCGATTTGCAATGTGGAAGAAAGCTTTAATATCCGAGTTGTCGAGATTTTCTTCTCCTTTGAAGCTTTTTCCCACGTTCACTAGGTAGATATGGAATTGTTCTAGAAACCGTTCACGCCCCCTTTCAAATTCATCTAACGTTTCCATACAAATTTTCATTTGTTCTATTATGAGATCATTTGTAGAGGTTTGGGGTGAATCATTTTCACATGGAGATTCATCGATTTGTGGTGGATGTTCCTCGAAAACCCCCACACTTAATTCTTCATCATCATTGAAAGAAGAACTCCAAATAGAATTGTGGATTATCTCTCTCATTTCCTTGAGGTCATTGAGACCCTTCATCATTACTTCTTTTAACTCGGAGTAATCAATTGAAGGTTCTTCGAATTCAAGAGATTCGTAACTGGGATTTTGATAGGGGTCATAATCGCTTGAGAAATTCTCGGCATAAGGTTGTGACTCATAGTAAGGTTGATATTCGTTTTGATACGAGAAGTTTTGATAAGGCTCGAAAGTGGGATTTTGGAAGTGGTTTGGAAAGGTTTTGGTATGGGCTTGATGTTCATCCAAGGCTTGGTAATTCTTAGACCAAGGAAGTTCTCTCTTCTCTATTTTATGCCACGTTTGCTCGTCTCGTTCTAGCAACTCTCCAAAAGTCAACTCTTTGGTTTCCTTCATAGCTCCTTGGCATTTCTCCTCTCTTGCTCTTTTAAACCACTCTTGCTCGTCTCGTTCTAGCAACTCTCCAAAAGTCAAGGGCCTTCCTTGAGAATTCATCTTGATGGTACCTCGTAAAATAATCAAACAAAATAAAAATGTGAGTAAATATAATGAGAATAAAATAATCTTAAAAAGAACTTAAATCAATATTTCCCCGGCAGCGGCGCCATTTTGTTGAGGGTCGTTTTCGCACAACAAAAGTTTTTAATGATAAAAGTAGTATTGGATAAATACGGGTATCGATCCACGAGGAAATACGTAAGTTTATTTAGATTATTAATTCATAAATTTCGACTATTTATTTCAAATTCCCACAATTTGTTTCCAATGGTATTATACAGATTTTGTACAATTTTGGTGCAATTTTTAGTCGTAGATAAAAAGTTATTAAGGAATTACAAAACAGTCCCTGGCATATTTGTGAAAATATCCAGTTAAGTTTTCGAATCAATGTTACTTTTGAACTGTTTTGTAATTGAAATAACTAAGGATCTAGAAACTCAAATGAGATTATATTGGAATTAAATTACAGTATGGGACTAGTACTATACAGTGGTGGACTTAGTTTGGTCTAAAATGGTCTAGGTATTTTACAATTCATGCACAAAATTAGACACATGCAAAAATTCACACAGTTTTACAAACAAGTCCTTAATACAGAATATAAATCCCAATATTCAAAATTGTATATCAAATGGAAAATCCAACCAATCAAAATGATTCTAAAAGGTGTTGAAAATATATGGTTTGATCTTGAATATAAACTATCTGGATTGATCCAGATAAATACATAAATCAATTAAAATTAACCAAGAAATGTGCTCATTAAATTCAAATTCTGACAAATTAGGTCAAAAACAGTTTTCAGAAATATTTGTTCTCAAGTTTGGGATATCATTTCTCCCAAACTTGATGATTACATGAGATTAGATTAATTTTCACTGAAAGTATGGTGTAAATAATATCTGAAAAGAGCTCTTGTTTGATTTAAAAAGATCTAAAATGCTCACAACAATTACAACAATTATACCAGATGAACTCACTTCACAGTGAGTTAGGGTGTTTATCAAATTTATAAATTCATATTAAATCGAAAACAATTCCAAATTCACTTCTGTAAAAAGGAGATCGATCTTCGAAATAAAAAATATATTTACAGTGATTAAACTAAGATCAAACAGTTAACAGGAATTTAATAATCAATTCACAAGATCAGAACAGAAGAAAGACAGAATTAGGGTTTGTGAGTTTGGATAATTCAAATTAAATTAAACTAAAATCAATAAAAATAGGAAAAAGATTCTAGAACTTAGATTTAGCAATATTTAACACAAAAGATCAATTCTTTACACACAATCAACAGAATTTCAAAATTAAAGAGTAAAATAGAAAGAAAACACCTAAAAGAGTCGAGGGTTGACGTTCTCTTGCTGATCCAGCGAGTCTTGAGGTAGAACTTGTTCCAATACTGCTTGACGAAGGGCTGAGCTTCTTCAATTTGGAGCCAATCACCTCAATTTCTCCGGATTTACCCTTATGAAGACCCTAAACACTTCGGTAAAGGTGAAATCTTTGGTAAGGGTTCAAGAGAGTGACTTTAATGCTGTAATGGCTTGAGAGGGCTGTGAGGAAGGTGTGTGAAGTGGAAGAAGTGGCAAAGAAAACCACCCCCGAAGTCTCTCCCTAAATTTGAGCTCAACCCGTTGCTTTATATGGAAACTGTGGCGTTCCTGGACCAAATCCAACCAAACCAACTCCACGACCACACTTCTCACGTTCCCACGATCGTTTCGAGTACCAGATCGTGGAATTTGGTGCACCGGAGAGGAAGTTACGTCCTCTCCAGTGATTTCGTGCGGAAATCTGGCACTGATTCGATTCTGTTATATTTAATACATCAGAAGTTCAATGGAGACGTCCATTTACGAGAAAATGGAGATCATGATGTGGCAGTTTTCTGTTATTGGGCTGAAAGGGGTGAGTTCTTTTGTGATCTTCTGTGCCTTCTCTTGTGTAACCTTTCGTGTAATAATCCACTTAAAAGGGTATATTGGGCTTTTAGTGTGGGCTGGAAACTATTTGGGCCACAGAAAATTAAGGGAATAGTTGGTTATGTGGGTAATTAATGGGTCAGTTTAGGATTTGGTGTGGGCTGTTCGGTGTGACCATTCGTGTAACGAGTCATTTAGGTGTGGGACCCACTTTCTCTCTCTTCTTTTCTCTCTCATTCTTCATCCAAATAATTAATATGAATATACCATTTTGATCAGGAGAACGAGAGGAATCCAGATCTGGTCTTGGTTTTGCTCGATTCGAAGTAGAAAATTTACATCTTCAATTGGGAACCACAAGTGGGTCCCACTTTCTCTCTCTTTACTTCCTTCTCAGCCACGATCTCCAAATTGCCATATTTAACCCTGAAATTAACATAAATTCAAATAGTCAAGCAATTTCCAATGATATTAAAATTATTAACAATTTATATGTTAACTAAGTGATATATTGTGGTAAAATTCCCTTTTTAACCCTTTAAAATATGCTTAAAATAGTCCTTATCACAAATTAATCATGTTTCAATATTGTCGGGCATTAATAATATGTATAAGTATGATATATTTATTGTGTTAATATAACAAATTAATCATGCTCCGATATTCTCATAAATTAATAATACTTAAAAATAATTTATAATATTTTTTGTCATTTAAATTTTTTTTGTAAATATTAATTATATTCTAAAATATAAATAAATATGATATTTCAGATTTCGTAATGATATAAACATTTTTAACGGGCACACATTTTTCAAAAAAAATATATAATTTTGTAAGATATAAGATTTAAATATAATATTCATGGTAATATTTTTTTTTAAAAAAATATGAATCTTGGTAAAAACAAGGGTACAATATGGGGCAATGTACAGATGAAAAAACAATTCCAAACTTCTCTCCACTTTTCAAAAGTCGAGAGTGTTATTTTTATAATTTTAAAACTTTCATAGTTCTTTTTGTAATTAGCATTTTTTGTTTGTCTAATAACCAAAATTTCCCTTTTGGTAATTTGGTAATTTTTTTGTGATCTTGTTTGTGTTTCTTTGTTATTTGTATTAATAATATTTAATTATTTTATTTAATGGTAGTCGTGACGATATTTTTTTTATGTTTAATGAGATTTGTATTTTTTGATATTGAGTATGTGTTTTAATAAATAATATAATTGTGATATAATATTGTTTTCATAAAATAGTTTGTATTTGTATTCGGTAATATCTGAATCGTATTCATATAATATGTGAATTGTGTTCATATTTGATATTCGTATAGTATAATATATAAATCATATACGCATGTTTAGTTACTATTTATATTTAAGAAAATTAAACAAATACGGGATAAACGGATAAAATATGATTCTCTGTATCCGTGCCGTTTACACCCCGTTTATTACTAAGTGGCAATTCTTTAATTGTTTGATGAACTTCACAACGACGTCATCTTTTTAAGTGATATATTTTAACCAAAAAAATTAAAGATCTTATTTATTAATAAACTCATTTCTCTATTATTACTTAAGAGGCGGCAATTGGACGAATTGGGTCGGATTATTTCCAATAGCTTTTGGGTCAAATCAGGTTATTCGGTTTCTGATCTTTCTGATTTTCAAGTCGTTCGGTTCAAAGTCATTTCAATTTTCAGATCATTCGGGTTTTGAAAATTTTGATTTTTTCGATCATTCGGTTCTTTGAATATTTGATTTTTGGGTCTTTTAGATTTCGGTCATGCGAGTTTTGGAAATTTGATTTTTGAGTGAAGCAAATTTCGTGATATTTGGTCTTCGATTTACATTTAGTTCTGGAATTATTTCCCTACTGGTAAATTCAAGATTTGAATATATAAATAGATAATTTTGAATCTTTGATAATCTTCTCATTGAATTTGGTCTTCGATTTATTACGAATTCCTTGAATTTGACTCATTGCCAAGATTCGAACTCAATCAAACTTGTTGATAATCCTCTCCATTAAAACAAATCAATACTATATGGTTTAGCTTTAAAACTTAACATCTGAAGCCCCTTCTCGGGAGGAAAGGCAAAATCGCCAAGAAACCGTCAAGAAACCGCCAAGAAACCACCGGATCTCCGATCTGCGATGGCTCCGGCCCCGTAACAAAGCCACCTTCCGCCTGGTATTCTCCCCTCCACCGGATTTCTTCATTTTTCCACTGATCGGTACAGCTCGGCTACCGAATCTTCGTTTTTTGCTCTCTCTCCACTTAATCGACAGTAACAGTTATAGTGACAGTGCCTAGTGCGAATCTCTTCCCTCTTCTCTCCCGATCTACATCCCAATCTGCAAGAAAGGTGGATTCTTGACCTCAATTCTTGTATATAGCTTTGTGATATATCAACTTGCCCTAACTGTCCTGATTGGGTTGTTTCGAAATGGGGGATTTCAACCTGAGTTCATCGCCATACTCAGCTCTTGCTAGTCTCTTCTCGAAAGGAGGTCTCACCCAATCTCTGAAGACGGATCTTGAAGCCTCGATAGTTCTAACCGAGATCGATAAGAACCGATCGCCATCTCGAGAGTCTATCCGCGAAACCGTCAGTAGTAAATACAGCGATATAGGGGCTGGATCTCAGCTCTACCAGTCCACTCAGAACTCGGTTATTTTAAAACCTCCACCTCACATCTCCACTGCAGCGGTTCTCGAAGACTCACGATTTTGGGAAGACAAACTTAGTGTCTCACCTAGGCGATGGTCTCCATCACCACCACCACCACAAGCTTTCGACATTCTATGGAACATGGCGATCGAATTACACGACTTCCCTTCCTCATTTTGGCATATCGATTACATCCGACAGGCCATAGCGACTTTTGGCACCCTTATTTCGGTTGATCGGTCTAATTTAACCGGTGATGATCGATCAAGGCCCCGGTGTACTGTACGTGTCCCTATACTCGCTGCTATTCCCCTTCGCGTACATGTCGCATATGGTTGGCAATGGACCATTATCCGGGTTCGGTTTACTGAGGTTCTCGGATCGTTTAACTCTAACGGGTATGTACCAATTGCAATACAAGAGTCTTCATCACATCACATCTCCTCCACTCTGCCACCCCTTGCATCGTCCTCTTCGCAACAGTCCACACCGAACGCAAGAACTTCCTCTCATCACCCTTCCTTGGCCAGCTTCGGAGGCGCATTTTTCTGCTCGACTCGACTTACGCGGAAGCCTCGCTGGGGATTACAACGTTATCAACCAAAGAAAAAGTGGTCGCTTCTTATGTTGGAAGAGGGTAGCAGACCATCATTGAGGAATGATCTTGATGCATCGGTATTTCTAATCGCCGATGACGATAATCAAGCTTCACCACTTCAATTCATTCACGAAGCCACCAACGAATGTTTAACCCGTACAATCAAGATGATTGCGAACATTTCCTACACAAAACTTGATCAACAATTTTTTTCTCGATTCACAATTATTAACCCGTTGAAGTCTTCAAGAAACCGAGGTTTAAGCATTGTCTATCGATGCCATATCTATGAAGGCAATTGTGAAGAAAATTTTATTGCGAGAATTTTTTTGTCTTCGAGTTTATGTAATAGGTTATAGAATTACGTATTATAGGCTTAAAGGGTTTAAGGCCGTTTATTTTATCGACATGTGGTTTTTGTACGAAAATTTTTATGTAATGTGTCAATGTATATATGCCTAAGGGTTTTTTTGCAAAAAAAAAAAAAAAAAAAAAGATAATCCTCTCCATTGCCAATGAACTGAAGACATCTTTTCTAGCAGATTATATGAACAAAGAATATCCCCAGTTTAAGAAATGGAGGGAATATTTTATGTTAGTTGAGTAGCCATAAATTCAAAATACACTCGGTTCATCGTATTCGTTTCACAGGCAGTAGAACCAGTAAAGTGCATCCTATAACTCCATGTCCAAATACTTTTTATTCAGATAAACTATTTTCCTAGTAAGACTGTCTTTAATAAATCTAACAATAATCTCTTCGATGAAATCAAGAAAAAGAATATCAGATCTAAAAAAAAATTTCAAGAAGAAGCGAGCGTAACCAGCAAGAAACCTCACCATTTCGTCGAACACACCATGTGCACTCTAGAGAAAAGAGGTCGTATACTTATCCTCACCCTCACCGGCACCGGCGAGCACCGGTTCGGCCCCGACATGATCTCCTCCATACGTTCCGCGCTTGCTGCCGCGAAAGAGGATACCTCCGCTGCTGCTCTGGTCACTGCTGGCGAAGGCCGGTTCTTCTCCAATGGTCTCGATCTCGCTTGGACTGAAAACTCGGGAGAGAAGCTCGGAACGCTGGTATCGTTGGTTAAGCCGATCATTTCGGATCTGATTTCTTTGCCCATACCTACTGTGGCGGCAGTCACCGGCCACGCCGCGGCGGCTGGTATGATGCTGGCGATAGCTCATGATTATGTATATATGAGGGGCGACAGAGGCGTGCTTTACATGAGCGAGCTTGATATCGGGTTACCTTTCCCTGATTATTTCATGGCTCTGATGCAAGCTAAGATCTCAGATCCGAGGTACGTAGTTTCTAATTTTGATCTTTTTAGCTTATTTTCTTCCAAATTGAGTTTAATTCTGTGAATTCTTCTCGCAATTGAACTCAATTTCTATCAAAACTTCAATCTTTCTTGAACATTGTTCCCTGATTATTTCAGGACATTGCGTGATGTGGCGCTAAGGGCGAAGAAGATAAACGGGGCGGAAGGGAAGGAGAGAGGAATCGTCGACAAGGTTTGTCAGAGCGCGTCGGAGACACTGGAAGAGGCAGTGAAAATGGCGGAGGAGTTGGCCGGAAGAAACTGGGATAGAGGGGTATATGCGTCAATTCGCATGTCGATGTATCCTGAACTTTGCCAGTCTTTGGATTTGGGGCAAGAGAGCGATGAGTATGTTAGAAAGCATTTTCATACTAAGCTCTGAAAAAAATGGGGAAAAAAATAAAAATATATGAAGAATAATTACACATCAATGAATTCTTCTCTTCATTTGGATTATGGATTATGGATTAAAATTAAATATATATAGCATAGTATGCCTCCTTTAATTCATGTTTTTGTCATGAAGTATTTGTTTGTAATAATAGTGCCAAACTATTTTTTTTTAATTGTTGCAATTATTTTGCAAGTTGATGAACGAAAGTCACAAGGAGCAATTTCATGTGTACTCGTGCAAAAAATATTAACTGACAGACACAAAAACATTGGTATTAAATAAATCTACATTAAACAGATGCAAATATATAGTACATAAATTAAAAATATATCTGGACATTCAAAAAAATAAGATGTAAAAGTAGAGAACAAATAAAATTCGCTATCAAAAGATCCGTCGAGGTTCAGAGGCGAGGGGGTAAGTTTGTAATTTGAGATTTTTTGAAGGGTATTTTTTGCATATAAGTTAACTCTTTTAGTATATAAGTATTTTTTTCGCTACGGTCAATGAAGTATTTTGCTCGGCAAAGAGCACAATCGATCATGAATCCGAAACTTAAAGACTGGCAAATGAACTTATTTTCCACTGTTCAGATCTTCGAGACCTTCTTCTTCTTCTCCACTGTTCAAAGAGAATCAGAGTAAGTCTCGAGCTCGGATCGGGCTCAGAGAATCAGAGATGGAGTTAATGCGGGAACTGGAGGCGGATCTACGTTCACTCTCTGCTGAGTCTCGCCGCCGGTTTCCAGCTGTCAAGGATGCTGCCGAGCAATCAAGGTCAAATTGTGCCACTGTCAATCTTGAATCTTCGTTCATTTACCGTTCATTGCTAATTTAGTAAATGTTTCGTGAATAAGAGTAATTTTGAACTGAATTACGATACGATTGTAATGTTTTCAGTTGCGTTCTCTATCTAGCCCAAAGGAAATTGCACATAATGATGATATATTGCGAATCTTCTACATATATTGGTCTCTCTTGTTTGAAAAACAAATTTTTGGCTCTTAAAGATATATTATCCACTCTAAAAAAACGTGAGTTTTGTTAATATTTTCTCAACAAAAACGAACTTTTTCATATTTGTTTTTCTCTAATCCTGTATTGCTAATTTGATTCGGCATGCAGAGATGAATGACAAGAGCGTTCAAATCAAAACATTGAAACTATTTTAATCATAATTGCATACGTTTTATTTTACTTTTATGTTTTTTAAATTATTGTTATTATTAAATTAATCGAGTTGGTTCTTTTTGTTATTTAATTTTAGGCTGTATGGTTGAGGACTACTTCAGTTCCGAGGATCTTTGCTCTCGATATATTTTTAAAACAAATTATTAACTTAAATTTGTGTTTTTATCTTTTTACATTGATAGGTTTTTCTTAAGTTTAACATGTTGGTGAAAGTAACTCGACTCGATAATTTCTAAGGGTAAGTTTCGTAATTTCATTAGCTTTAAATACAAGCTAATCTATACAATTTCCTTGTATTTAATTTTGATTATTTCATTGCGCAAATTAGGGATTTTGTATAGAAGCTTGTACTCTAACTCTCCTTTTCCAAACATTTGACATGTAAATCGAAATTAACTTCACTATTTTCTTGTTATAATTATTATTTTAGTGTTTTTTTATATAATTTTTTTTTTCTAACCTTTGTAGGAATCCAAAGAATACAAATACCTCTAGTTGTTTCTATTATACAAATCTTTTAATCAATTAAATTATCCCAATTACAAATTGTGTTTTCATTTTATGTATCGGGTATGACTGTTTAGGATTTTGGAGAAAACCGAAGTTAAAATTATCTCAAATTAATCTAGGTTTATTTTATTAATCGAGGGAGGTATTCCAATTAATCGCGGACGCATGAAAAAGGGTCAAAATTGTTTCTTTTTCGTTAAGAACTAGTCCCAATGAAACTTTGAATTAGTAATGAGGTTGATTCCATCTATTTCCAAATCCACCGTATTGACTCTTGATTTGATTTCGTTTCTCAGGAAATTAATTTGATTTGTTGGATTCTAGGGGTTGATCCAAAGGAACTGAAAGCAAGGCTAGATACTGGGACCTAACTTGTAGGAAATGAACTCCCAGGAATCAAATTGATGGAATTTGAGTTCCTGGATAATCATTGGGTGATAAATGTAATTCTAAGAATGCATTATAGCCTCGAGAGATGAATCGATGTATGGAGCGAGGAAGCAAAAGGTACTCGTGCAAGAATTATTCTCATGGTATAGATTCTATAGAAGTTTGAATTTTCGAAATTGAAAATTGAATTTGCTATAATGATCTTATGGTTGTATAAATTTTTTGCCATAATCGAATGCATTATTGTCATGATTAACTAAACATTATAGTTTTCTCATTTTCTCATATTTTTAGTACCATGAAAAAGCATTATAATAGTGATATTTTTTGTTTGGGTGAAATTTTATCACAATATTATCAATATTTTGCAGAATCTCGAAATAGAAAACAAATATTTCATAACAATTTAGTTGCTAAATGAAGGAACAAAACAATAATGTGCCCAACATTAATGCATGTCCATTTTTGTAGAGTAGTAAAAAAATGATAATTATTAGCATTCATTTTTGATAAATACATTAAACAGAGGAGGTAAAAAAATGAGAGACATAATTAATGGAGATCCAATTATAAATTGAATGGAGACATACAATTTCTAATTTTTGCTAAATGTGTGTATACCGAAAATTCCCTTTTTACAAAATGGATCTATAATAAAAGCTCCCTATTAGCCTGTTTGCTCATGCAGTTTGTAGGGCTAAAGTCAAGAAAGTTAGGTTTCTGATGGAATTGCAATTTGGGTGTTTGATGCATCTAAATAATTTCAAGAATTTAACTCCTAAAGTTCTAGAATTTCAGGGAAATGACTTTTTTTTGTGGCTTTTGAAAAATCTAGTTGGATTGGATTTTTGCCTAGGAATGGGTGAAAGACAAAATAAATATTGATATAATTATATCCATACATTAATACATTAATGACCCCCCAGCTAAGTTGTCTTTTAAAACAATATAAATATGAATATAAAATATAAATTGACATAAACATATTTTTGAGCATGGATAATACTTATTTATTTATTTTATTTAACTAATTGATTTGACTTATTTATTTAATTAATTTAAGTTAATACAATTTGAAGGAATGAGTATTTTTTAACAATAATAATAATAATAATTAAAAATCTAATTAGAAATAAGTAATGATAATAATAATAATAAATTAATACATAATTAAAATTATATCCGGAAATTAATAACAATAATAATAATAAATTAATACGTAATATAAATATATTTAGAAATTAATTATAATAATAATAATAATAATAATAATAATAATAATAATAAATAATACAAAATTAAAAATGATAATAATAAATTAATGCATGATTAAAATGTATTTAGAAATTATTATTAATAATAACAACAACAACAACAATAATAATAATAATAATATATTTTATGTAGGAAAGGAGAGAGAAAATGAGTATTATCATAATAAATAATTATTGTAATAATAATAATAATAATAATAATAATAATAATAATAATAATAATGTATTACTATTATTATTATTATTATTATTATTATTATTATTATTATTATTATTATTATTATTATTATTATTATTATTATTATTATTATTACTATTACTATTATTATAATAATAATAATAAAGATAATAGTAATTATAATAAATTAATACAAATAAATAATGTATTTAGAAATCATTAATAATAATAATAATAATAAATTAATACATAATTAAAATGTATTTAGAAATTAATATTAATAATAATAATAATAATAAATTAAATTAAATACACAATTAAAAATGAATTTAGAATTTAATAATAACTAAAAAAACTAATACATAATTAAAAATATATTTAGAAAATAATAATAATATATTTAGAAATTAATAATAATAATAATAATGTATTTATCAATTAATAATATTTTGATATGATTAAGAAATAAATATGACAGTTACAAAATTTCATAAAAAATAATATAATTAAGGAATATTTATTCATTTCCTACATCTAATCCTACGGTTTTCATCAAACACCTTTTAAACATCCTACACTCATAGTTTTTGTATTTTCCTGCTATCATAGTTTCCTGATATTCATATATTGGTTTCCTGCAACTATGAGTTTCCTGCTGCTATACAAAACTGACCTAGCAAACACGCCCTTAGGGCAAGGGGAACGGTGGTATAAAAACTGTTAAGCTCCAGAGGTTCCTCGTTAATTTTTAATAACACTTTTGCCGAACACGCCGACTGACGAAACTTATTTTACTTTTTCCAAACTAATTGGCAAAAATACTAGTTCCGCAAATATAAAAAACTTTAATACCAATTTTGCAAACATGGCTTTCTTGGAGGCTATATATAAAAAAGGCCAAATTTCATATGAATCCTTACAAAATCCCATAATTTCAAGTATGCCCCTGCAAAACGTGAAATATCATGAATATCCCTACAAAACTACTAAAATTTCATGGATGTCTTTTTTTATTAGATTTCGATTAGCTATTCGTTAAGATTATGACTAATTTTTGTTTTTCCGATTTTACTCCTTATGTAAATATAGAATAATATTTATGTTGGAAAAATCGAAAAAACACCAATTAGCGGTAATCTTAAGGAATAGTTAACCGAAATATAACAAAAATGGCATATGTTAAATTTTAGTAATTTTGTAGGGATTTTGTAGGGATACATAGGAAATTTGGTCTAAAAAAAAAGATTCATCCAAGTTTGCATGCCACGTTTATTGAAGTGGCCGTCATCACTTTTTTGTTGAAGACCTTAATTGGTTGTTTTAACTACTTCTCAATATACAAATGTAATTTCGCCAATTATGATGTACTCAAACAACCAATTTTCCAGCTAATAATTTATGTCCCAATTATGCAATAACATATAAAAAAATTGAGCAAGACTATTCAATAAAAAAAACTTATGATGCCAAGTTGTAATTAGCATTTGATGAATAAAAGAAAAAGAGTAGTGATGTGCACCCCTAGTATTCTCCTCTCAAATCTTTGATGACGTAGATATGATTTAACACCTTCAAAATTAACACACAAAAACATAATTTAACATCTTAATTTATGGTTTTATTATCTTAATTTATGATTGAACATATAATTAAGATGTTAAATCATGGATTAAAGTGTTAATTTTTAAGGTGTTAAATTATATCTACGTCATAAAAAATGTGGGAGAAGAGGTGGGGGTATGTCCAACATTTTCCAAAGAAAAATTAATCTCGCTTTGCAGTATTTTTTTTTTGTAACTTCGTAGAAAATTGCTTGCAATGTAATTGATTCATGGGAAGTAATGTTACACATTTTCTTATTTATATTATAATTGCTTTGCAGTATTCTCTTAATTAGTAGTAATGTTAGCATTGCTACTAATCGAAATTGTAGTCCTTTTGAGGGATATATGTCGGGATAACATTGCAAATTTTCCTATATTTTTTATTCATTATTTTGTATAATTTTGTTGTTATTTTAATTATTTTCGATAAAGGAAATACGTATTGATTCATGTTTTCAAATGCGAACATGAGCAACACGTAGTACATTATTTTATTTAAAAAAAAAATACGCATGGTACATTCTTCAATTGAATATTATATTTGTTACTCAATATGGAAAACGAAAATAATATTGTGAATGAATTTTAGTATTATTATGTTATATTACAAAGGCCAGTGAGAGGAATCATTAATTATCAAGGTCTTTATTTCTTTTTTTTTTGAAAAAAAGGTCTTTATTTCTTGAAAGAGAAAAAGTTGGAAGTGAAATGAAGGAGATTCTCGAGTCAAGCTTTGTGACGCCGGCGAGGCCAACGCCTCAGAACCGGATATGGCTATCAAACCTCGACTTAACGCAGTCCAATGCCCACACGCCTTTACTCTTCTTCTACCGAGCTCACGACAATCCAATTTTCTTCTCCTCTGAAAAACTCAAATCCTCTTTATCTCAAGTGCTGACGTCTTTCTTTCCTTTAGCTGGTAGACTGGTCGTCGGTACTGCGGGCCGGCTGGAGATAAACTGCTCCGGCGTAGGAGTGCCCTTTGTAGTAGCCCGTGTGAATTGCACTCTCCATGATTTAAAGAACTTTGTGCCTTCACCGGAGATGAGACGGTCTTTTGTGCCTCATTCGACGTTAGCTAATGAGCCCCTTATGCTTCAGGTAATATATTTGCTTGAAACTTTAGATATATTACTAGTAATAATTATAGGTACTTAAACTTCGCAACTAGATCTGCATCTAGAAACATAAACGGTCATATTTAGAACTGTTAGAATTTTGTTTCTATTTTGAAGACTGCATCATGATTTGTCATTATTGATGACTGTCATTATTGATATTACTAATAAGTTTTCAATTGTAACATAAGTTTATTCTGTCAAATGCAAAAAAAAAAAGAATGAAAATTTAACCGATGATTGTCCTTGATGAAAATTCACTTTGTTTTGCAAATTGTTACTTGGGCCATTTTTCTTGATAATTTCCCATGAAAAACAAGGTGAATATTTTGGGCCCCAAGGACCAGATAAATTGATAATTGATAATATCTTTACGACTATGGAGTTCATAGATTTTTTATGATTTGTAGCTACTTACAATTCATTTGCCATCCTATTTCCGAACTCACAGCTAATGAATTCATAACCTAGTTAGTTGGGTGTGAGACACAAAATATCATATGTTGATAAAGATTGTGAATTTAAATCTCATTAACACTAATGGATGAAGGACCACTGAATCTTATCAATTTACTCTTTCTTTCTTTTTTCGAACTCACATGCATATGTAAGTGTTTCGATGGACTAGCTAGATAATATTTTTGAACTCTGAAAAATATCCAAATCCCGGACAAATCCGAATTCGGACTCGGGTTCGTTTATGCGGATACAAATCCGGATATGTATCTCGAATTATTAGACGGATCCTTATATTATATTATCTAGATTTGAATAATTAAAAATATGGGTACTGGTTTTTGAATATATATACTTGAGATATCGATCTATTGTAACACATTCCATACTAGTTGTTTTGCAGAATATATATATAACAGATATTTTATAAACACAAACTTATAAGTTTGTTTATTGTATGTTACAAATAATAAAATTTTAATACTTCCATTTAAGAAGCGAAAATGATTTCGATTCATATCAGTGTCCTATAATATCCGAATCATATTCTATTTCGGATCAGGAAAGAATCGTATGCGAATTCGGATCTGAAAACAAAAATATGAACATATATATGGATAACACTAAAAATCTGCTATAATATCTTTATATACTAGAAATGAGCACTACAATTGCATTTGTATATCATTTTTTAACTTCAGATTTTACAAGTTCCTCCTGCTATAAAATGATTAGTAAAAGATACCAAAAATCAAGAATTTGAATCTGTTGATATCATAAATAAAAAATAAAACAAAAAATATCCATGATTCATGAATTAAATTTTACTTAAAAATAAATAAATGTAAAAAACAAAAACCCTAGTCCCAACTTAGTTCAACAAAAAATTTAATGAGCTTCTCGAGTCAAGCTTTTGGATTGTAACAATAACTTGAATCTTGATTATAATCACTTATGTTTCTTAGAATACACCATGTTTTACTCTCTTATAAACGCATCTTTTTATTTTTATTACAGATCACATATCTGAAATGCGGTGGAGTTGTCCTCGGCGTTGCATTGCACCACATCTGTTTTGATGGTCGATTTTTGTTCTACTTTCTTCGGAAATGGTCTGCAGTCACACGCGGCGCAATAAATCCGACCTCTCTTCCAGTCATTATTGATCGTGCAAGTTTTCAAGCTCGTTCGTGTCCAACCATTCTCTCTTACAATACCGAGTACACACATTCGCCCTTCTCGGCGAATAAAATGTTCAAACCTTTCACTACATCCACACTAACACTCGATATAAATCAGGTAAACAAGTTAAAAACCCAATTATCAACTCCTGGCACGAGATTTTCCACATTTCAAGCGGTCGCATCTCATGTTTGGCGTTGTATCTGCATTTCACGCGATTTGCATTTAGAACCGGATCGAGAGGTCCAACTCGCTTTATCATTTGATTTGCGTCAAGTCATGGAGCCCCCACTTCCAGAATTTTTCTGTGGTAATGCAGTCGTGCGAGTTCCCGTAACTTCCACCATGGCTCGTCTAGCGTCTGACCGGATAAAATATGGGACGGAAAAGATAAAAGAAGCAATAAGTCGAGTTAACAATGAGTATGGGAGGTCTCTGGTGGATTATTTGGAGACAATTGAACTAGGCAATTTGTCGAGAAGAAGCGGGCTTCAAAAAACAAGAATTTGTGTGGTTAGTTGGCTTGGCATGCCAGTTTACGATGTCGATTTCGGATGGGGCGAACCGTTTTTCGTGACCCGTGCTGAAATGTATGGGGTTGGATTTGTTTACCTTGTACCTGAGGTCGAAGGAGGGATTAATGTGATGGTAAGCTTGGAGGTAGATTGCATGGAAAAATTCAAAACACTCTTTTACGATTAAATAATAATGAATATGATTTAGGACATATTTCATTTCGTGAATTTTGATGTATTTCATTGTAATTTTCAAATACGTGCACAAAAAAACATATGTATTTTTTCTTCAAAAAAAAAATGTATTCGATGATTTATGTTATATTTTTACATGAAGTTATTGTACATTATGTATTTCAAAAATGTTGAAAAATTAAATAATAACAACATAAAAGAAAGAGAGAATTGGAGGGGACGAAATATTTATTCAATAGTTTAAGGAATATTTATTCAATATTTTTACATGAGTGTTTGGCTACGAAATTGCTTTCCTTATCAGACAACTAGTCTTTTCCCCGCGCAATTGCGCGGGAGTCTTCCAATTTGTCATGATTTAATTTTTTTCTTAATACGTAATTGCATACTATATTTTTTGTCTTATTGTCCGCATATTAATCCCCTAACATTTCTCAACATGTAGTGATTTAAAAAAATGGAATTATTACATATTGTGTTTATATAATTTTAATATTTCATTTATTATTTATGAAAAACTAACATCAGATAATAATAAAATATAACAATAACAAATAAACACACTAAAAATATATTGATAGAAGAATATGTATTTAGACATCAAGTTCTTTATTTTCGTTCACCTTTTATTTTTGTAATAGTTCCATGATCTTTTATTTTTTAAATATTTTCAAGGTGTTCTTTTAATATTGTAGTTCATCTTATTATTATTTTGTGTTATTTTTCAGGAAAAAATATAAAAACTCAAATATCTATAATGTATGAATTGTTAAATGATATAAATATAACATATAATATTAATTATTTTTTAATTATTATATGTTGTAAAAGAATTAGGATTTTTTAAAACTAATAAAAAATAACAATTTATTTTCAATTACTATATATGTAAATTAAAGGGTTTTTTAAAATATCCAAAAATTTAAGAAGTTTTTTGTAAATTTTCCATATTTAATTGAGACAAAAAAATTTAGTGAACTTGGTCCACGATGGACCAAGGTTCATTTAACTTTTCAATTATAGACATATGAGTTGGTCCATGTAAACCCAACCCATTTAAAAATAACAATTTATCATCAACTCATTATAGACATGGTTCAAATGATTCATATGATAAAATCATATGTTGGTCCATGTAAACCCAATCCATTTAAATTTCTTGATCAATGCTCATCTAACGGTCAAAAATTAGTTGATGATGTGGAGTTATGTGGTGCCTCCAATTCTTGTAACTTTATACATATTAATAATAATTCAAAATTTTAATAAGTTTTTTGTAAATTTTCCATATTTAATTGAGACAAAAAAAATTTAGTGAACTTGGTCCACGATGGACCAAGGTTCATTTAACTTTTCAATTATAGACATATGAGTTGGTCCATGTAAATCCAACCCATTTAAAAATAATAATTTATCATCAACTCATTATAGACATGGTTCAAATGATTCATATGATAAAATCGTATGTTGGTACATGTAAACCCAATCCACTTAAATTTCTTGATCAATCTTCATCTAATGGTCAAAAGTTAGTTGATGATGTGGAGCTATGTGGTGCCTCCAATTCTTGTAACTTTATACATATTAATTAATAATAATTTATCATCAACTCATTATAGACATGGTTCAAATGATTCATATGATAAAATCATATGTTGGTCTATGTAAACCCAATCCATTTAAATTTCTTGATCAATCTTCATCAAATGGTCAAAAATTAGTTGATGGTGTGGAGCTATGTGGTGCCTCCAATTCTTGTAACTTTATACATATTAATAATAATAATTAATAATTAATAATTACAATATCAGAAAATAATATAACATGAAATATACTAAATACCCTATAATAAGTCATTTCATCTTTACTATAGTTCCTAACAATTTATTGCTTAGGGATTAAGGAAGGACATATTTATAAACATTATATTCGTAACACCCCCTCAGATGTTCATATTTAAATATGCATAAGAATTTGTCTCGTTAAAAACCTGACCAAGAAAGACCCGACGAGATAAAAAAATTATGGCTAGGAAAAAATAGTGTCGCACACATTATTCCCCCCCCCCCCCCCCCCTTTGTACAAATATCTCTAAAATGACGAAGTCAGATATTGTTTTAATTGCCTGAAAACTTTAGTCGATAATGACTTGGTGAATAAATCTGCAAGATTGTTACTTAAGCGAATTTGATAGATATAAATTCCGCTGCTCTTCTTGAGCTCGTGTGAGAAAAATAATTTGGGAAAAATATGTTTTGTTCTATCTCATTTAATATAACCTCATTTAATCTAGAAAATACATGCATCATTATCTTTGGATATTACTGTTTGACTTCATTTTATTGTTTTAATACCACATGATTCTTGAATATGTTGAATCATTGACCTCGGCCATACACACTCTCTACTAGCCTCATGAAGTGCTAAGATTTCAGAATGATTTGATGATGTGGCTATCAAGGTTTACTTGGTTGAATGTCAGGATATGATGGTGTCATCATATGTAAATGAATATCTAGTTTGATACCGAACTTTATGTGAATCTGACGTATATCCAACATCTGCATATCCAACTAATTTAAATTTTGAGGTCTTTAGATAAAATAATCCAATATCTGTTGTTCCTCGTTGTTCCTCGAAGATAACAAAACATGTGTATAATATCATTCCAATGTCGTCGGTTGGCGTTGAACTATATCGTGCTAACATATTAATAGATAATGATATGTCCGGCCTGGTGTTATTTTGGGTTGTTATGATATCATTCTTTTGTAAGGTATTCATTTAGACGGTTATGCCATATTCTTCCAAATTGTTTTAACCCATACCAAGATATTTTTAATTTTATGGTATGAATTTCACGAGATTTTTTGTTACATGATTCCGACACTTTTAATCTTTCAGGTGAAAGAAATACAGTTTCGGATCAACCGTAAAAGTGTACACAAGGATAAACGAACGTACGCGTTCGTGGCCATAACTTTCAGTAGGAAACTCCAATTTGAATGGTTCATATTAGGTCAGATAGATAATGAGATTATCTAGAACTTTCATGTAGAAATATATTTCATGTGAACGAAGTATCAGTATCGTTTCAATGAAATACCGAAAGGGTGCAACAGTATGACATACAGTTAGTAAAACTGTCATAACTTTTGCATACGAACTCCAATTGGTATGGGCCAAATTGGGTTGGAAAGATAATAAGATTATCTACAACTTTCGTGAAGGGTGATTTTCTGTTAAAGGAATTTAGCAATTTCGTTTTTACAGAATACTGAAAGGGTTCATGCAGTTTTCTGTGTGAAAGGGTGTATATTGGATATACATGCCTTTTGGCCCATCCTAATCATATGTGATATAAATAGAATGTTTTCTCTCTCCTCTATTTCATTGAGACTATTCAGTCCAATTCATTCTATCTAGAGAATTATCCAGAAAATAGAGAGTCATCTAGAGTCATCTTTCTAAGAACGAAAGAGTGCGAAGAGAGAAAACCGAGAAAAAGAGTTTTTCTCGGTGTAGAGAATCGATCTAATCAAGCAAGTTCGCCGGTGCTTCGTCTAGGCAGTTGCATCTGCGACCGACGTCTTCCGACTCAAGGTGGATACACGTAGAGGAGCGACACGTGTGGCTCTCCGATTGTGATCGAACCGGAGGAACAAGGAACGTCAACGAGCGGTAAAAGACGCGCGGTGTGGGACGCGCGGATTGTCACCAACGTGACAGGAGAAAGAAGGAATAGCGATCAACCCTTCGAGTGCAATCAATTTTGCACCGGTATGAATCTATCCTTCTATTGCATCGTACCCTCGAAGTCATGGCGTGATCTTAGATTTTGGGAACCGGACCGGGCCTTCATATCCGCTGCGCGGGCCCGGGGTCGGGTGAATTCCCTTCATCACGGACTTTTGTGGTCCCGAAATGACCTAGAGGGGATGAATAGGCTTATATGTGAGTTTTCTAAACCTAATCAAACTTATGTAACTATTCAATTATGTAACTACATGATCAATTTTAATCTTGTCACTTTTAAAGTTCATTAAGGTCTTTGGAAAATTGTTATAAAAGTGTTGGTCAGAGAAAAGTTTGTCAAACAGTTACAAGATTTGGTCTTTGCAAACTTTTAAAAATTAAACTAATAATTAAAAAGGTAAACTATTTACAGTCGATTGAAGTACTAAAGTTGGTTAACATGAGCATATTTTTAGATTAATTTGAACAAATTTAGATTAATTATAAACTGGATCACAAAACAATAACTAGAAATTGTCAAAAATTAAGGTTAGGTCACTTAAAAATTGTAAATTGAATTATATAAAATTGAGATAAATTAGAAAAATAATCATAAACATCAAACAAACTTAGATTAACATAAATAAACAGGAACCACAAAGTTTTGCAAAAAAAATCAAATTAAAACCCTAAAAATAGAAATAAAAAAGGAACTTAAATCCTAATATATATATATATATATATATATATATATATATATATATATATATATATATATATATATATATATGGAAAGCCATTGATGATCTTGAAGTTCTAGGTTGTTCTTGACCTTCCTATATGATCCAGTGAGCTGGATGTGTGGAGGGTGAGCCTTGGATTGAGCTAAAGGGCTTGATTGCAACTTGAGTTACTTGATTTTCGGTTTTCGGTTTGAAATGAAGTTGTGAATTATGGAAATTGGTTTGATTCAAGTGTTGGTGTTGTTAATAAACTCAAACCCGATTAATAATTATCAAGTTTAATTAGCCCAAATAATTTTAGGAAAAATTTATTTTAAGGAAAGTAATTTAGGAAATTATTATAGGGCAAAATTTATTTTAGAAAAGTAATTTAGGAAATAAGTTTTGGACAAGTTTTGTAATGTCTTGTAATGCAAGTATTAGTGAGCCTATAAATATGCTCTTAGACATTGAAAAGAATATCAAAATATCAATTAGAAAAGAGAAAGTTTTGTTTATTATAAATCTTTATTTGAATTCATATTTGAATCTCATATTACCAACATGTGTAACTCGAGAAATCTTGAGGGAGGATTTTTTAATCAATCTTGAGTGCTAAAGAGCACTGAGAAAATGATGTGTCGAGTGTATACCCAAATTGGCTCAAAACTCTGAGTATTTAAAGATAATTCAGAAAAATAGAATCTGTTTTTGCTCAAATTGGAGAGCCCACGAGATGCACGACGTGACCACGATCATTTGCCACTAATGTCGTTCAATTTGGTGCAAGGAGTGAGAAATTATGACCGTTTTACTAAGACTAGGAAAATAGCCCGCGCTTCGCTGCGGGATATATTATTTGATAAGAAATAAAATAATAAGCAAAAGTAATAATTTTATATATTATTTGATATATTATTTCGCTGCGGGATATATTATTTGATATATTATTTGATAAGAAAATAGAAATATTTCTTGCGCTTCGCTGCAATTTTTCAAAATTTTTTATGATAATAAAATAATAATTTTATCTAAAACGTTACAAGTGCAAAACAAAAGTAATCTTCATAAATGTTAATTTAAAAAACAAGGCTGATATTAAATAGTCTCACAAGTATTATGCAATAAATGCAAACTTTTTTCTTCCTAAAAAAATAAGCATAAATGTTAATTTAAAAACAAAAGTAATCTTCATAAATGTTATAATAAGCATAAAAAAAAAAAAATACCAGCTCAGGCTAACAAAAAGTATTTGTGTGAATAGTATTTTATTAACAGTAAAATTATAGTATACAAATTATATTTATTAATACGATGAAAAATTCAAATATTTTATTTAGAACACAAGACATATGTCAATTATATTAGTATTTTATTAACAGTAAAATTATAGTATACAAATTATATATATTAATACGATGAAAAATTCAAATATTTTATTTAGAACACAAGACATTTGTCGAATAAAAAAAAAAAAAAAAGATGAACAGTACAGGGGTGAACAGTACCGGGGTTGAACAGTAGCGAACAGTATGGGTGAACAGTAACTGGTGATGTGGCCTCGCCATATCCTTTGTATCCAAAATTTAATGGGAGGAGAAATTTCATCATCATTTTTTCTGTTGCTGGAACAGTCCAGTTCTGTGTCGCCAAGATTTGCTGAGTGATAATTTGTGTGGTTTTTTGGTGTGGCGAGTCACTCGAGATGACTCGTTCTAACTATAAGCTTAATTTTCCTTTCATCCCTTGACCAAATATTATGATATTATATATCTATTTGATCAGGAAAACGAGAGGAATACATTCATGGCCTTGATTTTGCGAAATAAGGTCTTTTATTCCTGAAATAAGCACAAAAACAAATATGTAAGTATTATTACTTAATAACATGAATTTATAATATTTATAATATTTTTATATTGTTTCGGATGCTTAAATTCTATTTTTAGGTGCATAATATGTGCCTAAAAATATCTTTATCAATATTCTAGAGATCAAATCATCTATCTTCCAAATCTTCAAAGTTATCCCCAATTTCGGTCACATTTCGTGTGACCCAAATCCGTTAGATTAGATCTATAAGTCTGTTGGCTCAAATTTCCTATTGTTTGATTATCTCAAATACAATGTCAATACTACTAACGAAATCTAACAAGATAAATGTGTAGGAGATAGGTACAAAATGAAAGGATCAATCAAGAATAACAACAATCAAAGACGTCGAAGAATCACGGATAAAATCAAGACGCACATGAATCAAGACATTGAAGAATTGCGAAGAAGATCAAGACATAGAAGATTCCGCAAGTTGGGATATCTACCTAATCATCAATACAATATATAGGTATTTCTAAACTTGTTTAAAAGATTAAACTCAATGAAAAAGTACTTGAATTCAATTAAAAAAGCTGAAATCAGTATGTCCGTTGCAACGGAATTCCAGTCCGTTGTAACGGAACTACTCGATTTATTTAACATTGGAATGGACAGTATAGTTCGTTGCAACGGATTCACCAATCCGTTGTAACGTACAAGTGCGTTGTAACGGAACTCTATCTCCGTTGCAACAGTATTTTATTTCCAATGAGGAAGCATGTCCCAGTAAGATGTCCGATGTAACGGACGTCACAGTCCGTTGGAACGGACATCATGGCTTCACTTCAGTACAAACTTACACATACGTCCGTTGCAACGGATTAACCAATCCGTTGTAACGGAACACCTCATCCCGTTGTAACAGAAAAATCTCCGTTGCAACGGGAATTAAATCCAAAGCTGAAGTGTTGTCTCAGTAGAAGGTCCGTTGTAACGGACTCAAGTCCGTGGCAACGGACGAGCTAACACAGACTTCCGTTGTAACGGACTACTTACGTTACAACGGACTGTGCAATAAATTCAAGTACGGCAGCCTCCAACGGCTAGTTTTTGCATCACTCCGTTGCAACGGACCATATGTCCGTTGCAACGGACTATTCAGAATCAGCAAGTGAGGGAAGAGACTATGTGTTCTATAAATAGAACCCTTCCCTCATTCTCTCTCTTCACTTCATCTATCTAAATCTAAACTTCCAAAGAGAGAAACCTTGCTATATCACTGAGCTAAACAATCTTCTAAACCATTCTTAGAGATTAGATTTCCCTCTTCTTCCTCCAAATACTATTCCCAACTTGCGTGACCGATCACGTTTTAGTTAGTATTTAAAAATTGTAATAGGCTAGTACCAAGAGTGTAAAGCCGCCATAGATCGATAGAAACGTGTAAATCGATCTAGGCAAAACCTTGTACGAGTGAGTTGGAATTCAATCGAACGCCGAAAAGGCACAAGGCATTCCCGGAGACGTAGGTACTCGCAATTAATTGAATCGGTCAATTAAGCGAGTAAAGGGTGAGTTAAAGCTACAAAGCAACCACCTACCGAACTCCGTAATAAACATCGCGTGTTCGGTATCTTCTTTTCATTATTAACTTAAATTTATATTCCGCACTAAACTTAGAATTTGTATACCTAGTCGAAAATTGCCCACTAGGTTACCTATTCACCCCCCTCTAGGTTAGAATTAACCAACAAAGTCTTCCTAATTATTCATGTGTTTTGTCGCCACGTTGTGTGAACGTCTAATTCACAACGATAGAACGTTGTAAATCGGTGGTGGAAACCTTGTAATTCAATCATTTGAAAAAGTTAATAGGGTGCCAAAAAGATGCAAGTTGGTCGTGTGGCATTTCCGGAGACGTATGTACTTGTGAACGTTGATTATGTCGCCTAGCCAGTAAAAAAGAGTTGAAATAAGCAATTCATATTGCGTGTCAATTTGGTTCTCTGGTATTGTGTATATTTATCAATTACTTTCTGCACTATATTAATATTTGATAAAGCACTTCCAAATTAAGAATTGTTAAAAAATTGAAAATAATGAGTTAAGCCCCAATTATTACTTATTCACACTCTTCTAGGTCATTTAAAAACAACAATAATAACACAATAATAAAATATAATATTAATTATAATATATTAATTATTAACTATAATATTATAATAATATTTAATTATTAATTATAATATATTAATTACAACATATTAATGAATTTCTAGAACTTAGAATATTTTTAAATAACAATAATAGGAATATTTTAAAAAACCCTATTTATAATATTAATAATTACTATTTTTCTGAAAAGTTATAACATTATTAATTATAAAAAACCCTATTTTATTATTAATTAGAATATTATAATATTCTGGAAAATTACAAAAATTATAAAAATATATATAATATTCGAAAGAATCAAATTAACTAGCCCTAAAAACTCTATTTATCATATTATTTAACCCTAAAGACCCTATTTTTAACAATTAAATAACCGTAAAAATTATGAAAAAAACCCTATTTTTTAACAATTAAATAACATGAAAATTATAAAAAACCCTAAAAACACAAAATAATTAACGAATCAAACACAATTGTACAAATCTAACTAAACTAATGAAATTAATAATCTATTTATTATACAAATAACCCTACAAATCGAATTAATTAAATTAGTATTTTTAATAAGTAGAAATGGGAAAAACTTACTAATCTTATGATAAATATCTTCTTCTATTTGGATCTTCTTTGTTCTAAAAATTTTCAGATTTTTTTTGAATTTTTGAAAAGAGAAAAAATAGCTTCGGTTTGAGATAAGAAGAAGAAGAAGATGGCGAGGGCCAGCGCCAGAGAGTCTGGCAGAAAAGAATTAACGCATAAAGACGCGTTCAATTGCACACAATTTCTTCTCGGGACTTAAAATGATATGCATGCGTTCTTTGATCAAAGGATATGACGAAAGAGATTAACAATACTAAATCATCATTAATAGTCAAAATCTACCTCTAAACAATTTCGTCAGACTCTGTCACAAAATAACTAGATTTGTAAATTCCAAAACTTGCTAGGTATTCTTACAAATTGTGCTTTTGAAAGAGCTACATGTCAAAAAAAATTCAATCCGCAGCCGAAAAAATATGAATATGGTATATCCGAACCGTTCACACATTGCATGAAACTGATATTATTTTGTAGTTTTTCAGGGTAGAAATGAAAATTACATCCAGTCAAATTGATATGTTCTTCCTTCCTTGTAAAAATGGCAAACACGACCCATGCACGTGCAAAAGTAAGAAATTCTGGGCCATTGGATCAAAAAGAAATAAATAAACACAAGGGGAAA
Organism: Luzula sylvatica; assembly: GCA_946800325.1. NCBI lineage: Eukaryota > Viridiplantae > Streptophyta > Magnoliopsida > Poales > Juncaceae > Luzula > Luzula sylvatica. The sequence continues at coordinate 3,333,648 of OX326961.1, forward strand.
ATAGCCCATAATTAATTAAATAAACCAATCCATTTAGTTTCCAGCTTTACATTACTTATCGTAATTAAGAGTTCATCTCCATTAATGACCCAGTCCACTTCTGATCAGCAATTCCTCACCTACTCCCGGTGTATACCAAACACCAAACATTCACATTCACTAAATTCTCTCTTTCCGGTGTATTACTCCGGGCCCATGTAAGTTCATTAATCCCACTGTATAGACAGGACAAAAGGATAGAATACTACACGCGTTCTAATCTAGAATAATATAGTCAAGTTATGTAAAATCCTATAGGATAATTTAGGATTTGTTGGATTTTAGGATATAGAATTGTAGAGTAAAAGGGATTATTGTGCGCCTCTTTCTTTTCCCTCTCTTCTTTCTTCATTCTATCGATCTCGCGAGATATTGAGTAGATTGATTACTGCTTCTCGAAGCGAAGATTGATTACGACTTACGAGTGATGATGGGAGACGAGAAATTGCAGAGTCCTATGGGGAGTGGTAGGTTGGAGAGGGATCGTGAACTGCTTATTCCCGTCGCCGGCGAAGGTGCTTTGCCTGATCAGGACCTTAAAGCCTCGTCGTCGTCTTCCGGCTCTCACCACCACATGTCCTCTGGCCGCGAGGTAGTAGTATTTCTTTTTGTGCCGTTTAGTCCCTGAATTACATTTAAATTTTGATAATTGAATGTCCAAAAGTAAAATTAAACGAGGTTTGTTTGCTCTTCGTGATTATTTTGACACTCGGAGCTCAATTGATTTAATTCAATGATTTGATTCCAATTTGGTTCTCAAATTAGCTCCTATATTCGTTCAATTTCTTCGATTGATTGGTTTCTTTCTTTCTGAATTATCAGAATTAGTTCCTCTGTCAGTACATAATTTTGCTTGCTTTAGATTTTGAATAATTGGGAGCAATTCAAGTTCACATTGAATCAGAACAGAAATTTCATTTTTTGGCAAGCTTACTAATTTCAAAAAAAAAAGATAGGTTCTTTCTTTTCCTCTTCGAGGATTTTGAGTAAACCTCTTTGCTACTTTTTCTTTCAATTTAATTTGCTTTAAAAAGCATCGAATTCGAGACATCTAAGAAGCATAATTTCTTAGAAATTGCATAATATTCAAATGTAGAAATAATACCAATTATATCAAATGTGCCCTAATTAAGTTGTGATTATCCTATCGTAGGTTTAAGTTTTCAAAATCGAATTAACAAATAATGTTTTTCAGTCAACTCACATGTGGATTTATTTTTCTTCTCGATAACAGAGCTGAACTTAACTCACTAACATGTGCTCTTAATAATATCTTTCTTTATTACTTTAAATATTTTCATTTTTCATATTTTTTTCTGTAATTTTTTTCAGGCTTTCCATAAAGTTATCCGTAGCTGGGCTTCCAAAAAATTCATGACTGGATGGTACATTTAATTAATTAATTAGTTAATTATGGATTTAATTATTTTTTTTATTTTTTTTGCAGCGTGATATTATTCCCCATTGCGGTAACATTTTACATAACATGGTGGTTCATCCATTTCGTCGATGGATTCTTCTCCCCAATTTACGCTCAACTCGGCATCAACATTTTCGGTACATTCTCTCTCTTAACTCCATCCAAAAACAAAATATATCAAATTTACCCTTTTCGTCATAAACACAGGACTGGGTTTCATAACGTCGATAACTTTCATTTTCTTGGTGGGCGTATTCATGTCATCTTGGGTGGGCGCATCGATTCTGAGTTTGGGAGAATGGATTATCAAGAGAATGCCATTCGTTCGCCACATCTACAACGCTTCCAAACAAATCAGCGCCGCCATCTCGCCCGGTATATTTTATTGAATATATTTTATTTAAATATATTTTTAATTAAATTATTTTGATAATTGCAGATCAGAATAAACAAGCGTTTAAAGAAGTGGCGATAATTAGACATCCAAGAGTGGGCGAATATGCGTTTGGTTTCATTACTTCGTCTGTCGTTCTACAGGTTTTAATTTTAAAATTAATTAATTTAATTTAATTATTTTTAATTATTTTTTATTAAATTGTGGTAGAATTATAACGGGGAAGAGGAACTGTACTGTGTTTACGTGCCGACGAATCATCTTTACATCGGAGATATTTTCATGGTGAATTCGCGCGATGTTATTCGTCCAAATCTCTCTGTTCGCGAAGGAATCGGTAAATTAATAAAAATAATAAATTATTAATTTATTAATGTTTTTATTGATTTGTTATTTTGTTTTGTTTTGATTTGAAGAAATTGTGGTTTCGGGTGGGATGTCGATGCCGCAGATTTTATCCACGTTGGATCCTCATACGATAGAGGATAGAATTATTAGTAGCGGTTCTAGAAGTTAAGAAAATTAATGTATTTTTTTAACTCGTACAAGTTTGTTTTCGTGTAGGTTTCGTTGGTTACATTAACATTTGGACTATTATATTATTGTACATTATGTATACTTAGTATTTCGGGATGCTACATGCTTTTATTTTTATTTTTTGAGGTTTCGTTGTTTTGTGAACTCGTTGTTTTGTGATTCTCAGAATTTTGTAGTGCTTTCACACTTTTCCTTTATGAGATTATTATCGAGTGCCTTGATATTATTGGCAGATTTTCATGGGTGCCCTGCAAAATTAAAATTAAAACGTAAAATTTCATAAATATCCCTAGAAAATCCTTCAAATATCTTGGATACAGGATATCTCCAAATTGAACTTTTAGTTAAAAATTTGTTAATTGTTGTGTTCGAAATATTTTTTTCGTTCTCTATATAAATATAATTGATTGGAGTAATGATTTATGTAAGAAAATTATGAGATATATTTGACAATATTTTTGTATCATTTTTAATATTATTCAAGAGAAAAAGTTATTCATTATCGTAATTTTTTTTGAAATATTAAGTAATTGACGGATTACTAAATAGGATTAAGTTAATGTGATAATAGGAGTTCGTATATGTAAATATATTAATATTATAACGGTAACCGTGATTTTATAGGGGTGACGAGAAGGACGTTGATGGCATGACTGACATGTAACTTTAATTTTTATTTTTTTTGGACTCGTAATGAAATTGTAGCTGAGAATTATCTACTCCCTTAACAAAAAAAATTAACGCCAATTATCATCTCCCAATTTTGTTAAGTGAGAACGTATCTGATAGAGAATAATTAATTTATGACAACCAACTTATTGATATTTTAAAATAAATTAAAAATATGTCAGTGTCATTAACAATAATTGGCGGACCTATCGGAGTAATTTATAAGAACATAACTATCACTATCATTATAGATATACAAAAATAAATAAAAATAAGACACAAAACATACAATAAAAAATAATCAAATATTATGCACAAATAATAATGTACATTGTCATTCAAATATGTATAACCAACGTTCAAGATTTTAAAAAATGTATAATGTTTATAGGAATGTATAATCAATGTATAATATACAAATGAGAAGATATAAAATTGATGGGCAATTATCGGGTGATGGAAATTATTTCCCAATTATCACTGTCTTCATAGATATACAAAAAAAAAGACATTAAAATATACAATAAAAAAAAAAAATTATGCACAAATAATAATGTACATTGTCATTAAAATATGTATAATCAATGTTCAAGATGTTAAATAAATGTATAATGTTTATAGAAATTTATAATCAATGTATAATATACAAATAAGAAGGCATAAAATTGATGGGCAATTATCCGGCGATGGAAATTATTTCCCAATTATCACTATCTTTATAGATATACAAAAATAAATAAAAATAAGACAAAAAAACATACAATAAAAAATAAAAAAATATCATGCACAAATAATAATGTACATTTGTCATTCAATATATGTATAATCAAGTAATAAACGTTCTTATGAAAAAAAATAGAAAAAAAAGTAATCAACGTTCAAGATGTTAAAAAAAATATATAATGTTTAGAGGCCATATATCATGCTCCATCAATTCCCCCACAATTCTCCCACACTAATTAATCTCATAATTAGTGTGGTGGATTAACGATTAATTCATAATTATCTATTTTTAAATATTTAGAATTAATCATTAATTGATATGGACCTTAATTACATATTAAAATTTTAGTAATCATGAATTAATCGTTAATCCATCACACTAATTATGGGATTAATTAGTGTAGGGGAATTGTGGGGGAATTGAGGGGGCAAAGTATAATTTCCCTAATGTTTATAGGAATGTATAATCAATGTAAGAAGGTATAAAATTGATGGGCAATTATCTATCTGGTCGATGGAAATTATTTCCCAATTATCACTATCTTTATGGATATACAAAAATAAATAAAAATAAGACATAAAAACATACAATAAAAAAAAAAAATATCATGCACAAATAATAATGTACATTCAAATATGTATAATCAACGTTCAAGATGTTAAAAAAATGTATAATGTTTATATGAATGTATAATTAATGTATAATATACAAATAAGAAGGTATAAAATTGATGGGCCATTATCGGGCGATGGAAATTATTTCCAAATTATAAACGAGAATCGACTTATTCATAAATAAACCTGCTTAAAATCGTCGTCTATGGATTTTTTCACCGCATCGAGCACCAATTGCGTCTTCCTAGAAATATCCGCCCATTTCGAACTCGGACTTGTTTTCTCATCTCTAATTTTCTTCGCCTCCTTCGCAAAATCCAAAACCATAAACCCTTCTTGTGGAAACTCATTCTTCACCACCACCTCCTCGGGCTTCTTAGACCAACCGATATGTAACTCTGCAAAATGCGCACCCGAAGTAATTTCGAACGAAGCTTCGTCTTCGCCGTATGGAATTACGAGATCCTTGACGAAGATAGTGCCTCGAGATCCGTGCAACGATAACTCCGTGGAAACGTGACAGAGGAAAGAGCAATGCATCGTGGCGACCAGGTTGTCCTTCGGCCAATGAAGAGAGGCCGCGCAAGAGAGGATTACATTGGATGAATTTACGTGGAGAGTCGGCGAAGCGACGACGAATTCTGGGAGATTATAATCGGTGCAATATAGAATAGAACCGATGCAATACCTGACCAAAAAAAAAACATAAAATAGATAACAATTTAACACAATGCAGATATATTTTTTCGCAATTTTAAATAATGTATGATTTATTTATTTTTCAATTTTGACAATAATGCGCAAGATTTTTTTATTTCAGATTATCCTTGTTTTTAATTACCAGCCAAGGTCGCCAAGAGCGCCCAAGGAATCGAGGTCAGGTTTCACTCGAATGTTGGATTGTAGGAAGTCTGGCCAAGCAGGAAACGAACCCGAACTGTAAATCTATAAAAAAGATAAATTGTATGTATTTAGTATTTACAATTAATTAGTACTTTCTTGTGATCAATTATGTGAATTATGAATTAGTTAGTGAATTATTTAGTTTGAAGTACATATACCAGTTTGAGTTCACCAATCTTGTTAGGATCATCAATCGCTCGCTTCATCTCGGCCGTCCGTGGGTGGTGCACCCACATCGTACCGTCCATGAATAAAACCCCATTTTTCACACAAGCTTCAAGTATTATCTCCAAATCCTCACTACAAATTGCTACTGGCTTCTCTAGCAACAAATGCTTCTTCTTCTCTGCTACCTTCACTGCCCATTCGACATGGAGACTCGTCGGTAACGGAACATAAACCGCGTCTACAGAAGATTCGTCCAGAAGGGCTTCGTACGAACCGAGAATTTTCACTGACGAGGAAAGATTGGTTGAGTTCGAGGTTACGAATTGTCGTGCCTTGTCAAGAGAGCGGCTAGCCACGGCGACGATGGTGGCGGAGCCGGAAGGGAGGAGAGAAACGGCACGGGTGAATTTGCGTGCAATTGCTGCACAGCCTAAGATCCCAAATCTAATCGGATTGTCAGAAAGCTCTGTTTCCGCCATTGCTGTTTTGCGGAATCACGGGCTTGTTCGGCAGTAGATGGAATAGTGGAAGAATGGAAGAGTGGAAGAGTGATTATTCCATTTTATTCCATCAGCGTTCGGTTAGATTGATGGAATAAATTGTCAATTTTTATATAGTATAAATGATATTGACTAAAATGCCCTTAATGCTAGGTATATTAATTTACTTTTTTTTTATTCATCAATTTAAAATAAAAAAAACATAACAAAATAAATACCCCGGAGGCAAACATAATTCTTCAAAAACATCAATATGGAGTACAAATACATTCAGCATATAAAATTCTAGTCCCTAACTAACTTAAATATAATTAAAATAAAATAAAATATAACTTACATGTAAATTAACTAAATTTTACTTAAATTCTCAAATTAAGCCTCACAAAATGAAACATGGATACTTGATACTTTTCTTTGGTATCAGTTTCGGTACCAGTTAAAAAATTCACATATACCCTTCCAAAATGTTAATTATCACGAACAACCCTACAAAATTTGAGAAATATCAACAATTGGCAGGTATACATGATATTTATGAGAAATGGCAGGGATATGCATGAAATTATGCCAAACATACATATTAATTAGTATTATTTTGGTTCAAAACCATACCTCATGTTTCATATATTTATTTGGAGTATCAGGATCCCTAGTTATTTTCCATTCACCTCTAAAACTAAAAATAGAAAGAAAGATAATACAAAAATACAATCTGCAAGTTCTAATATAATCATAATTACAACATATATATATCCTTAACATTGAAATTAAACACCAATGTGTTCATTTTCAATCTCAATTGAGCATTGCTAAACCATCTTCGTCTTTAATTTGACCAAGGCAAAATGATAAGTCTGACTTTGATAAACTAAAAAGAGGTCAATGATAAAATTAACTAGGAAAAAAGTGATAATTTTGATTCTGATTTCTGTAAATAGAGAAAAAAAAAAGTAAAGGGAGAAACATTACCTCTAATCAGATTAATATGCGAAGGAGCAGTCCGAATTTGTGCATCGAAGTTGTTTGCATCGATCGATGTTAATTCACTCCACTCGTCCTAGCCAACGGCTCGCATAAACTTGCTTTTCTCGTCAGATTCAAGAAACCTAACAAAATGGATCTTGTTCGAAAGAGAAAAAACGGAGTAGCCGATTAAACATCTTTGTTCAGTGAGTTCATCAACGAATCGCCATAAATATTAGAGAGGAAGAAACTTGGTGGAGGTGTTCTTGTTTGGGGGTTTGTGCTTTGGAGGAGAGAGGGTTGAAAGGGAGAGGGATAAAATATACTTTTTTTCTTTGCCACGTAGGTAGAAAGTGGAATTAGAAGGGGTAATTTTGTCCGAAAAAATAGTTATTCCATGGTTTAAGACTCTTCCATGTACCCCATGGAAGAGAGTAATTCCACTTAATTCCACTATTTTCCAACCATGTTCGGCTGGATTAGAGAGGTTATTCCGAGTTAATCCTCTATTCCACTGTCACCGAACAGCTACTCTGTGAATTGTGATGATTTGACTTTTGAGGCTAGATATCTTCGCTCCTGTCGTGCATATCACCTCCAGTTGTTAAAATACGTTTCTCTCCATTTTTAAAATGCGTGCAGTTTAGCACGAGATCAAAGGTTCCTTTCACATCTTTTCAATAATAGTATTTAAATTTTAAACTAATAGATCACAAGAGGATCCGTGGCGCAATGGTAGCGCGTCTGACTCCAGATCAGAAGGTTGCGTGTTCGATTCACGTCGGGTTCAATACCCCGAAACTCTTGCGGATTAATTTTTTATTTCTTTTATTTTTGTTACTGGGCCAATTGGGCCTTTCGATATCATTTATGAAGAGATCCGACGGCTGCGGAAAAACCCTAATCTTCTCGCCGCCGGCGATTCTCTATATAAGCGGAGCTGCTTATGAGTATTCTCATCATATTCTTCCTTCCTCCGTTTTCTTCTTGCTTTGTCTCTTTCGAATTTGATTGTTTTGATATTGAGGTAATTGGGAAAATTGACGATGAAGATTGATATAGGTCTCGTTCGTCGTAATGGCGATTTGAATCGCCTTGCCGACCATACTGTTATATCACCACCCATAAACTGAGTCTTTTTTGCCCTCTTCTATTTCTCTATATGTTTCTCTTTCTATTTTTTAGATCGATTTGATTTTTGATCTGCCAATGATTAATATTAAAATTGACAAGCATATGTCTAAATTCTCCATGTTGATAGATCTAATCTTCTCTATGAGGCATTTTTTTTATAAAATTATTTTGTGAATTTCTAATTATTTTTTGATGATTTGAGGTCCATGATGATTCTGTATTTTGTGTTCAATGAAATATTGTGATTAAAAACTAAACTGTTGCCTTCCTTCTGAGGCCTCTTTCTTTTTATTTTGATATTTTTGAACTTTCGATTTTTGTTTTATTTATTTGTATTAAATGAGGTCGAGTGATGATTTGCATAGTTCAGATGAAAACCTCAAAAATAGGTTATGATTACCTCTGAAATTAGTCTTTCGCTCCTAACTGACGACCTTAATCATCCTTTACCAGAACTTTACTATGCTGTTTATTTCAGGGATGGATGATCAGAATTATTTTAGTTTGGACTCGTATCAAAATCCTGTTTTCAATTGTAATTGTGTTCTAATTTTTATATATGGTCTCAATGTAGTTGGATCAGCTTTTTGAAATAACAAATTAACTAAATTTTGGAAAATAGAAGTTGTATTTCGAAAATAAATGTGTATTTTGAAAGTGAATGTGTATCTTAGTATTAATTTTTAGAAAATAAATTTTTATTTAAAATACATTTTATATTTTACAAAATGATATTTTGGCTAATAATAACATTTTATTTAAAAAAAAATTGTATACAAGGAATTATTGCATTTCAGCGTGATTCATTTGTTAATAAAGAAATTGAATCAATCACTTACAATATTTCATTAATAAAAATCATTTATTTTGTGTCGTATTACTTGTATGAATGAAAAGTGGAAACTACATTTGCAATTGTCATGTTTGGATCCTCAAAATAGGACTTGTACAAATTTCCGTGCTCGTAAATAAAAATGCTCATGTGAATTACAAATTAAGATTTGTACTTTGCCTGTGGAAGTTACCAAAAAAAAAATAGAACATTATGAATAACATATTCTCACCGATTAACCAAAATAATTTGTAAACCAAACAATTGGAATTAGGAGGTATTAATTCACGCCTCGTGGTGGTGGATGAGATCATTATTGATTTCAAAAAAATTCACGTCTCTCACAAACTTGTGTCATCATACTGGCAATTGGTTTTTCTTGCAGTTTGTGGTCATTATGGTCCAAATAGTGAGTACAAGAATCATTATTGTACTCACTATTAAAATAATACAATATAATATAAGTAATAATAATATAATATGATAATAATAATAGTATAATATAATATGATATGATATACTTTAAAACAAAATATAATATACTATAAAATAATATCATATAAAACAAAATAATATTATATAATATAAATATAAATATAAAATAATATAATATCATATCATATAATATTAAATATAATAATATAATATATAATGTACAACAATATAATATAATGTAATATAATATCATATTGTATAATACAATGTAATATAATATAATATAATACACAATAATATAATATAATATACAATAATATAGTAATATAATAAATGATATACATTAAAATATTAAAATCATTGATTTTGTATCAAGAATCAAACAAAGAATTTGATATTCATGGATTATCAAATACAACAAATCAAACAACTCACATGGATTACCAAATATATGGATAGTGAAATACATGTATTTCACAAATCCATGTACATCAAAATCCCTCAAATCAAACATGCCCATTGTTGATCTTCCCCATGTACAAAATCATTTTGTACGACGCTCTCTAATTTATTGTTCAACTAGACCGAACACGAAGTTTTACAAAACATTTTCTTTTGGTTCAACTAGACCGAAAATATACGATGATTTTACTTGTTTGAATTTAATATTTCATTAAAAATTGAGTAGTTTAGTGATAAAATATATGTTTAGAAGTTGAGAAATCTCAAATTCGAACCTTCTGATACAATACATTTTGATAAATTTTTAAGCCTTCCCCCCTTGCTAAATTATCTTGGCTCCGTCCTGAATACGGACGTGCATGCAAAATGGGAAAACAAATATTACCTCTCTTAGTCCAAACTCTGTTATTTTTAGAGAAATTTTTGTATATGGACGAAATAAGTTTGGTAATACTCAAAATGGACAACGTAGTTTGGAAATTTGCATTATAACACTCTCGACATTTGAAAAGTCGAGAGTTTTGAAACCTGTCGACAATTGAATTGTCGAGAAGTTATAAACTTTTTCATGACAATTAATGACTGTTAAGTGTTAAAGTGGGGATGATTAAAAGTCTCGACATTTGAATTGTCGAGCACAAAACAGTAATCTCGACATTTGAATTGTCGAGCACGAAACCCTGTGCAAACCTCTCAACATTTGAAATGTTGAGCAAAATTGCTCAACAATTGAAATGTCGACACTTGATTGAACAAGGAAAATTTTCAAAAAACCCCCTAACTTTTTCTGAAATAAAAAAAAACCCCTATACTTTTGGATATTCCAAAAAACCCTCTAAATCAAAGTTTCATTTTCAAAAAATCCCCGATTGGGGTTAGAATTAACATTTCATGGTGTTAATTTTTTTTTTTGGACAAAAATACCCCTTTGTAGTATTATTGTATTAATTTTAAAAATCTTCATAGATATTCTTTAAAATATACTAATTAAAAAAATATTATTTTATGGAATATCCAAAACTATTACAATTATATTTCGTGAAATATAATGAATAGTTTACGTTCTCTTTTATATTTCATGAAATAATATATTTTTTTGAAATATAAGAGAGAACCTAAACTATTCATTATATTTCATGAAATATAATTGTAATAGTTTTGGATATTCCATAAAATAATATTTTTTAATTAGTATATTTTAAAGAATATCTATGAAGATTTTTAAAATTAATACAATACTATTACAAAGAGGTATTTTTGTCCAAAAAAAATTAACACCATGAAATGTTAATTCTAACTCCAATAGGGGGTTTTTTTGAAAATGAAACTTTGATTTAGGGGTTTTTTTGGAATATCCAAAATATAGGAGTTTTTTTAAAATTTCAGAAAAAGTTAGTGGGTTTTTTGAAAATTTTCCTTGTTCAATCAAGTGTCGACATTTCAATTGTTGAGCAATTTTGCTCAACATTTCAAATGTTGAGAGGTTTGCACAGGGTTTCGTGCTCGACAATTCAAATGTCGAGATTACTGTTTTGTGCTCGACAATACAATTGTCGAGACTTTTAATCATCCCCACTTTAACACTTAATAGTCATTAATTGCCATGAAAAAGTTTATAACTTCTCGACAATTCAATTGTCGACAGGTTTCAAAACTCTCGACTTTTCAAATGTCGAGAGTGTTATAATGCAAATTTTCAAACTACGTTGTCCATTTTGAGTATTACCAAACTTATTTCGTCCATATACAAAAAATTCACTTATTTTTAATGAGATGACCCAAGATGCGGCTCTTGTAGATCTTGTATGTTGTTTAGATGTTATATTATTATATGTATGAAGAATTTGAATTTGGATAAAATTTAAATTTAAATCAGATTTAAAATGAGTCCTATGTTAACATCATGTGGTTCATCTGGTGTATATTATGTTTAATGTTGCAGTATCCCGTAACATTATGTTCATCGGAGAATGATTCGTTATAAATTTTAGTTGGCACTTTTATCGAAAGTTATTAACCCCTATGACCCTGATTATTAATTTCTTGAATATAGCTCCTCATTTTGATATAATTATTTATTAGGTTCATATAATTATGAATTAGGTTTTTAGTTAAGTATCCGTTCATTTTTTCAATTAGAATCCTAATTTTAAATTGAAAATACAAAACTAACGAATCACACACTAAACATATCAATTAGACTGGAATCAACGCGATTTTGTTGAAATCTTTACTCATAATGGGATTTTCGATTTTTTTGAAGTAAAAGTAATCAAAGAGTTTCAATTTTTTTTGGATAATTACTATAAAGTAGAAAGAGAAGTTCGGTAAAAAATATTCATATGATTATAATAATGTATGAAGACAAGTGATATTTATTTTGTCAACTGGAAAGTATTTCAATACATAAAATTTCATGTTATAAATTATTATTATGATTATTTTTGAAAAATATTTGTAACTAGATATGTAGTAAGTATATCTTAATGACATAGACTCAAACTTATTCACTTAGTCATTTAACATTTCCTTAAATTAGTGTTAAAACCTTCTTTTTCGATATCTTGTCATAATTTACTCAAAATCAAAACTTTCATAAAAACACACCCACATCTTAATAAAATTCATATAATCCTTCAACAAAACTTATAACAGTACTTTGATTTGAACAATTTTATCAAAACATCCAATTTCAAACTATTAATTTCAAACAATTGTACACAGGGGAAGCTTTGTGTATTAACTAATGATGTTGTTTTTAGTTCCCATTTGGTTCTTCTCAATAAAGAAGAGAACTATATTATAAATATGCAAAGCTAATCGTAAATCGAATTATCCTTCATAATCGGTATTATTTTGAAAAAAATAAAAAAATGAGTTTTCATAGAAATTTGTAATTTGCCCGTTGTATCCATATGACACGTTGCGATTCTTTAAAGTACCATTATTAATGCATATATTGACATCAAATATATTTGCGAATATGTCATGATTATATTAATCGATTTTAAAAACACCTGTACAAATGCTATTTATACAAATTATATCAGAAAATAATATTCGTGATAGACTAATGTCATGAACCTTATCGATCTATTGACATCATGATATTTGCAAAATATGTCATGATTCGATTAATTTAGTTCAAACGCACGCGCGTTAATTCGCACACGCGCTAATTCTATTTAAATAATTATATAAAAAATATGTAAAAAAAATAAATATGTTGTCTCGCGCAATTGCGCGAGGATAAAGCTAATTATCTATAATTTAATTGAAGCTTATTTCATAATTTATGAAATCATCAACATTCAAATAATGCAAAAGGAAGTAAGTTGGAACAACACATATCAAAGACAGATAGTCTTGTAAAACAAAACATCTATTGTAATAGGATTAGGTAAATGTATTATATAGTAGGTTGCAAGGGTACCTTCAAACAACAAGCGGGCGCTCCTTGGGTATCAATTTTCCAAAAAAAAGTGAGAGTATTGGATAGATAATGTTTTATTAATTTATTTATCCTATCTTTCTTGAATTAATATATAAAATTATCATTCATGCAAGTAATCAAAAATCCAATAATAATATTTTGAGATAATTAATTTCATTTGAGTTTTGTTTCATGATTTTTTTTTTAATATTTGTTCGTATTATAAATAGTTTACGTAAAAGAACAAATTATAAATAAATTATTGTTTAATGTGTACTATAAATTATAACTAGCTCGGCTATCGCCGACCTCCTTAAAAAAAAAATTCAATCCTTCTACACGGAATTTTTGAATAAATTTCAACAAAGATTCACATTTTCAAAATAAATGCAACAATTCATTATAGGTTCTACAAAGAGAAAAAGTCTTGGTGTCCCGAATCCTTTTATCTGATTATTTTATTCTTTGCAGATTTATATGAAAATATTGAACAAATTTATGATTATCTTTCATAATAATATAATTTATCGAAACCTCCGGACTCGTCACTTGGCCAGTCAGCCGTATTGTAAATAAATTATATGTTTTGGATTAGTATTAACAAAAGACTATTTACCAAGTCTCACCACAACATCCACACTACATTAATATGCTGCACTTTATTCCGTATTTTTTTTTATTAATATGTACATTAATACTTTTTTTTATTTCTTTTCTTTTCACAATATGGTTAGTTTATATATACTTTTTCTTATTTCTACATATATTTTTATAGAAATAAAGGGATTCAACATTAGTTTTTATAAATATAAATGTGTGGATGAAATAGATTACATATTTAAATAACTTTTTGTTCGTTATAAAATATATTCTTGTTTTAAACTAAATCACTGAATAAACTAAAATGAAATAAAACTTGGGTATCACTTGATTAAAAAAAATGAGAAATATATGTTTTGCCCTTCAAACTATGGGCCTAACATCAATGGCAACGTATGTTAGTCGAGTATTTGACACAATAAAGTTATATATTACAAAGTTTGTGAGTTCAAATCTTATCGATATCAATATAAAAAATAATCTCACATGGTTAAAAAAAAAATTCTAAATGACAAAAATAATCAATGAAAAAATATTACTACAATCAAACATACAACGTGAAGTTACCTTAAGTTACTAAATCAAACATACAAAGAATGTTAAGACAATTAAAAATCTATTTTATATTCTTGAGATAATCTAACAAATTCAAGCACATTAAATTTCCTAATACGAAGTACTTCATGTAAAAGATTAGTTAATTATTTTACAATATTGAAATGATTTAGTTCCAACGGTAAGAAAAGATTCGAAGGTTAACAAAATCAAACTTTTAACGTTCATAAAAAATCAATCATACATTTGTATGATATAATAATCTAAGAAGTCCAAATATTTTTAAACTATTAACATTTTTATAAGCTTTTAAATACAACAAGTTCGAGATTTTGGGCTATACAATACTTTGTGCCAATATTGTTTTCTAAATTGGGCTTTGATCTGTTCTCTTTATTTCTAATTTCTAAAAATATATACTTAACGTCCAGATTAAATTTTAGTAACAAAAATTATTGGAGTAAGTTCAATTAGTATGAGCTAAGAAAAATGTGAACTCAAGAGGCACAAATATAGTGTGGCTCCGAATACATAAATCTCTATTGCATGATTGAAAGCCATTTCCATCATATTTATAGTTCCATTAAATCAATTTAGTGAGAAATCAATTTACCAATGCGCAAAACAATTTATGGGTGATGTTTATAAGAAATTGGAGAAAACCAAAATAATTAAACAGGTAATTAAACAGTATTAATAATTTTCTTAATAATATTTTTCCAATTTATATAATTTGTTATTTTATAATATTAACGAAGAATTGTTATTTCAACAACAATTCAGTTAAATTTTTGAGTTTTGACATGGAGTTGTTTTTTAACATGCTTAAGAAAAAGGATTTTCTTTTTTCTTTGCCAATTTAGAATTTTCGTGAAGCACAAAAACGACGATATTCTTTCTTGTTTTCATCAATTGTGTTGGTTTTTTCATTTCGTCAAATTCAATGGTGTTATTTCTATACAACTTATTTATTTTGACCAATTTGTCGTTAATGATGATATTTTTACACAGAAACAATCAATTGTGTTGGTTTTTTAATTTAATTTATCTCCGATAATATTGAGGTTTCGATCTGATTTTTTTATTTCTTGCTATGATTAAAGGCATCTGTAGAGCCGACCAAGGCGGCAGTCAAGGTGGCTGCAGAGTCGGTCAAGTCGGCTGCAGAGCCCGTCGTCGAGGCACAGGCCATCAAGGCGGCTTCAGAGCCGATCAAGGTGGCGGCAGAGCCTGTCTTCGAGGCGGCAGATCCCCTTGTCATGGCAGAGTCGGTCAAGACGGTAGAGCCGGTGAAGGCATCATAGACTATCAAGACGGCAGAGCCTACTGTGGAGGCACCAAAGACGAAGCTGGCGAGCAATTCACAGGAAGTGGAGACTGGTGCTGAGTTATATTTTATAAGTTTATTTATTTTTTATTTTAAATGTGTAATGACTGCAAAATAATGAACTAAGGTTTTTTATTTGATTTTAAACACAGACCAATGGAGCAAGAAATCTAATATTGTTATGTTAACTATATATTAATTAATATATTTATGATATGTTCGAGCATAATAAACTACATCCAATTTACACAATTTTCACATATATAATTAATAATTATCATGTTTGTCAATCATAATAATAAAATAATATATGAAAAATGCATGAATGTTTTTTTATTGTAACTTTTGAACTGATTAACACTCAAGAATTGGTCAATTGCAGTGATTAACATTCCAATTAACTATAATTATATGTAAATTGGCACGTCAATTTGAGTTAATATGGCATAAATGTACATGTTATTGGACATGTTAATTCAATTTAACACGTCAATCGATCATCAATTGAACATGAAAATTACTTCAATTAATCGTTCTCGAGTACAATATAAAAAATACTCGAGTCACTTAATTTATGGACACCATATATATAACTTAGAGAGATTTCTTACATGTTTGGTTTTGGTTAGAAGTTTCAAAGTAAGTAACATAGTTGACTTAAAAAATATAAAAAAAAGACCAAAATATAAATAAAAAGGACCAAAATGTAAATTAAAATATGTAAAAAAAAGATCGAAATGTAAATAATAAAGGACCAAAATATAAATAAAAAAGACCAAAATGTAAATTAAAACTAAAAATGACCAAAATATAAATTAAAATATTAAAAAAAAAACCGAAATATAAATAAAAAAGACCAAAATATAAATAAAAATGACCAAAATATAAATTAAAACTAAAAAGGATCAAAATGTAAATAAAAATTGACTAAAATGTAAATTAAAAAATATTTTTTTACACAAAAGTTTTTGATGACGTGGATGTTTAGAATTCGAAGAAATTTGTCTACTTTATACACAAGATATAATATAATTAGTCAGTGAGGGTATTTTGGTAAAATGACGAACATCCGCTCTCCAGAAATAACGCTATCCTCTGAATTAACTTCTCCAACGCTAGGAGAAAACCCTAATCTTCTAGCCACCCACGAGTCTCTATATAAGCAGAGCTGCTTGCGAAACATCTCATCGTCTTCTTCCTTCTTCCACTTCTCTTCTTTGTGTTTCTCTTCGAATTTGTTTAATTTGATATTGAGGTAGTTGGGCTAAATTGACGATGAAGATTGATATAGGTCTCGTTCGTCGTAATGGCGATTTGAATCGCCTTGCCGACCATACTGTTATATCACCACCCATAAACCGAGTCGTTTTGCCCTCTACTATTTCTCTTTAGATTTATATTTCTAATTTTCAAATCGATTTGATTTTTGATCTGCCAATGATTAATTTTAAAATTGACAAGCATATGTCTAAATTCTCCATGTTGATAGATCTAATCTTCTCTATGAGGCATTTCTTTTATAATTTATTTTTGATTTTGTTCTGCTATTGAGATAATTCGGGGAATTTTACGATGAAGATTGATATAGGTCTCGTTCGTCGTAATGGCGATTTCAATTGCCTTGCCGACCATACTGTTATATCACCACCCATAAATCGAGTCTTTTTCCTAAATACTATTTTTTCTTTAGATTTATGTTTCTATTTTTAGATTGATTTGATATTTGATCTGCCAATGATTAATTTTATATTGACAAGCATATGTCTAAATTCTCCATGTTGATAGATCTAATCTTCTCTATGAGGCATTTCTTTTAAAAAGTATTTTTGATTTATTCTTTAGAATATTTTTGATGATTTGAAGTCAATGACGATTCTGTATTTTGTGTTCAATGAAATATTTGTGATTAAAAACGTACTGTTGCCTTCCTTCCGAGGCCACTTTCTTTAATTTCTGATACGATTATTTTTTTAGTATTGCTTTTTCGATTGATCCAAGGTCGAGTGATGATTTTGCATAGTTCAGATGAAAACCTCTAAAATAGGTTATGATTACTTTTGAAATTAGTCTTTCGCTCCTAACTGACGACCTTAATTACGTACTTTTATAACTTTTTATTTGCTATTTATATGTCCTTTCAATTATTTGTGGTTGCTTTACTAATCTTGTGAATCCGGATCATAATGAAAAATCGATTCATGAGAAGTTTAGTACATTCAAACAGTTACTATGATCGAGAATTCTGAATCTATTGGTGCCATTTTTGTGATTTATGGTTCAATTCTGAAATTGAAGAATATGAGAATAAATATTGGTTAAATTGTCTTGTTAGCAACTTTATATACAACCTGAAATAAATGTTTATTTGGGGGTGATAATGGGTTTAGAGGTTTAGGGTTTGATTAAGGGTTCAATGGTGCACTGATATATTTTTACATACTTTTAGCACTAGTCAGGTTTAGGGGTCATAAATATAATGAACAATCCGATGTTCAAAAATATTCCAAACTTAATCAAAATCGAAATTTAAAAATCTGGAACCACTGAATCTTACAAATCCGGTTAATTAATGGGAAATTTTTGTCCATGAACATAATTAAGTTTATAATTACCACAATAGATATCCTAGTTTGAAATTACAAAAAAATAACATTGTCGACTTTTTTTTGAGTAAATTAACTACAGAAAAAATAATATTACACACTTGTATAAATAACATTAATATTACTGAAGTTTCTCAAATTTGCTTTTCATTAATATTACACACTTGTATGTACTCAACATTAATATTACTGAAGAAAAAATAATATCAAAATAAATAATATATTTCATTGTTAAATCTATGTACTCCATATTTATATTATTGAAGAAAAAATAATATCAAAATAAATAATATATTTCATTGTTAAAGCTTAGAAATCATATTCTTTAAAAAATAAATATGCACTATATAAAATATTTATTTTTTATAAAATAATATATAATAGTATTTTATTACGCAAATAAAATCATATTTTCAAAAAAATTATGTACAAGAAATTATTACATTTAAGTATAATATTATAATCTCAGTGTGCTAATTTCAAATATCATATTATATTTTTTGTGCTATTTTTTTATTGAATATGTTTTTGTATTTTCTCAAACATAATTATTATTTTAAAATAATTTATAATATTTTCATCATTTTTGAAAATATTTGCAAAAAAAGTTATATTTTAAACCATTTTCGATTTCTCAAATTAATAATGATAAAATTAAAAAAAATCATATTACTAATCTATAGAAATCATATTACTAATTTTAAAATAATAATAATATTTAAGAAAAATTAAAATATATTGTATAAAAATATTATAAAAGTAATGTACTATGATTTTTCAAATTAGCACAATGAGAATATATCTCATACTAAACGTGATATTTTATTGTACAAAATATTTTGGAAAAAAATTATTTTTATTTGCGAAATAAAATACTATTAGATATATTATTTTATAAAATTTGAATATTTTTTAATAGGTGCACATTTATTTTTTGAAGAAAAATTATTTTCTAAAATTTAACAATGAAATATAATCTTTTTATTTTTTATTTTTTTACTTCGATAATTTAAATGTTGAAAATATACCATGGTGCAATCTGGGATAAAATAACAACGAAAAACATATTTGACAATCTCTCAATTTTTGAAAAGTCAAGAGTGTCATTTTTAAAAATCTATTTAATTACTAAATAGTAAATACCCAAAATACTTTTTACCATAAGTATGAATTATATTTTCATTGTGTTAATATAAAAAATTAATCAAGAGCTATAATATCAAAAAAAATGATACATATGTTTTAATATTCTGAGATATTTATAATATTTAAAAATATTTTATAATATTTTTGATCATTTTTAATAAGATTTGTTAATATTATTTATATATTTATATATTTTAATTATATTTTGAAATATATTTTAAAATTTAATAATGAAATATATTATTTATATTTATATATATATTTTTTAAATAATATATATTTTGGTTATAAATACTGGTGCAAATTGGAGTGGGACAACAAAAGCTATTCTATATTGAATCCTCTATTTGGGAAATTTTGTTTAGATTGTGTCTAATTTGATAAATTTTGAAGTCAATTGGTCTAACAATCAAAATTTTCCTTGGATTAAGAAGACAACGTGATTAGACATTTTTAAAAAAATCTGAATTCAATTTCAAAAATATTTCAAAACCAATCCAAATTGAAATTTAAAAATCTGAAACCACCGAATTTTACAAATCTGGTTAATCAAGATAACATAATTAGACATTTTTAAAAAAAATCGAAAAATAATCTGATTTTCAAAAATATTTGAAAACTAATCCAAACCGAAATTTAAAAAGTTGGAAACACTGAATTTTACAAATTCGCTTAATTAATTGGATTAAGAGCATGATTAGACTTTTTTACATAATTAAATAAATGACCGGGTTTTTATAAACCTGGTGATAGAATCAATTGATTAGACATTTTTTACATAATTAAATAATCTCCTCATTTTTTATCCCATATTCTCTATGTTTTGATTAACATATTTTATTAAATATTTCATTAAATGATAATAAGTACAAATTTTATAATTAATAATAAGTTAATATATAATTAATATTGATTTCAATAAATAAGTTTTATATAATTTAATAGATGTAGGGCGTAAGAACCTACTATATTTTCTTCAAAAAAAATAAATAAGTTTTAATTAATATTAATTATGTGGTAATTAGTAGAGCTGGCAAAATTTGTCCCGACCCGAAAAACGACCCAACCCGTCCGAACCCGATCTGAACCCAAAAATGTTGAAAAGTCAACGACCCGAACTCGAACCCGAACCGAACCCGAATGATCCGAATCCTTAATCGACCCGAACCTGAATGCCCCGAACCCGAAATCGATCCGAAACTGAATGATCCGAAGCCCGAAACCCGAACGACCCGAAACCCGAACTAACACGAAACCTGAATGATCCGAAATTCACGATCCGAATGATCCAAAAATTATTATATTATTGTTATAATCAATATAATATTGTTAAAATATCTTGAAATCAATAAAATAAATTCCGAATTATCCGAAAACTTAATTTTTGGAAAATCGAATGATTCAAAATCAAATTTGTGAAATCCGAATGACCCGAAAATCAAAATAGCCAAGGCCCGAATGATCCGAAAATCGAAACGCCCCGGAACCGAATGACCCGTAAAACTAAACGACCTTGAACCGAATGACCCGAAAACCGAAATGAGCCGGAACCGAATTATTCGAAAACCGAAACGATCCGAACCCGAACGACCCGCGACCCGAATAACCCGATGACCCGATCTGAGCCCGATCCGACACGCTCGATTGCCACCTCTATTAATTATGTGTCTCTTGTATTATCATGTTAATTGTGGGGACATCTTGGGAAAAAACAAAACATCCTTTTTTCATGAATAAATGATCCTTATACAAAATAAGGGAAATATTGTGTTTTATTTGCCCCCAAGATTTTCACACAACATTCTTTATAATTTATTAAACACACATAATTAACATGATAATTCAAAAAGCACATAATTATCACATAATTAATATTAATTAAAACTTAGTAATTCAAATGCATATTACTTATATATAAGCTAATCGTTAATTATAGAGTTTGTGTTTGCTATTTGTTAATTAAACATTTTAAACAAAACATAAAAAATATAGGGGTAAAGGCCGGGGAGCAATAAATATTAAACCAATTGATATTTGTCACCGAGTTTATAAAACCCGGTTTTTTTAACTCGCACAAATATCTAATTATGTTATCTTAAGCTAATTAATTAATCGAGTTTTTAAAATCCGATCTACCGAATTTTTTAAATTCTGTAAGTGTTAGTTTTGAAATTGATATATTTTTTAAAATCGAATTATTTTTTGGATTTTTTTTTCATATAGTTACAAGCATAAATTCTCTTTTGAAAAACTCGACCTTTCTCTCCAATTCTTCTTCGGGAAATTCAAAACTCCCCCTAACTTTTTTTGAAATTTTAAAAAATCCCATATTTTTTTTATATTCCCAAAAAAACCCCAAATCAAAGTTTCATTTTCAAAACGCCTCATAATGAGGTTAAATGAGTAATGCTAGGAATAACACCATTTGGACCGAGAATTTTATCCACCTACCACGTGACATGCAATCAGTGAATGAATGTATGCACACCTTTTATTTGTCCAGTTCATACTTGTCACGTGGCAGACAATCAGTGGATGAATGTAGGCACTCTTTTTATTTGTCCACTTCATACCAGCCACGTGATAGGTGAGTACATTTCTTGGTCCAAATGGTAGGGTTCCTATCACTACTCGGGTTAAAGTTAACATTTGATGGTGTTAATTTTTTTTTGGACATAAATTCCTCTTTCTATTTCATCTTTAATTTTTACTAAAGTATTTTTTTTTTATTTCATATTTAATCTTCATAAATATTGTTAAATTATACTAACTAAAAAAATAAAAAACTATGTTATATTTATAAAAATTTATTATTTTATATATTTTTAATAATAATAACAAGGGACCGACTAATATATTTTTATGGGTGTGCACTTATATGTTCACGTTATCAGTAAAAATTGACAGTTTGCTTTTTGTTTCAATTTTGACCGTATTTGTTCAATTTTAATCGTACTAGCTTTATCCCCGCGCAATTGCGCGGGATATTTTTTATATAATCATTTAAATAGAATTAACGCGTGTGCGAATTAACGCGCATGCGTTTGAACTAAATTAATCTAATCATGACATAAGGTTCATGATGTCAATAACGCATGTGCGAATTGCGTGTGCGAATTAACGCGTGTGCGAATTAACGCGTGTGCAAATATCATGATGTCAATAGATGCATAAGGTTCATGAAATCAGTCTATCACGGATATTATTTTCTAATATAATTTGTATAAATAGCATTTGTTCAGGTGCTTCTAAAATCGATTAATATAATCATGACATATTCGCAAATTTTAATATGTATGTAAAATAGGAAAAAAAGGCCAAATGTAAAAAAGGACCAAAATGTAAAATAAAAAAAGGGATCAAAATATAAAAAAGGACCGAAATGTAAATAAAAAAGGACCAAAATATAAATTAAAACTAAAAATGACGAAAGGACCAAAATGTAAAATAAGAAAAAAGGATCAAAATATAAAAAAAGACCGAAATGTAAATAAAAAAGGACCAAAATGTAAATAAAAAGACCAAAATGTAAATTAAAAGGACCAAAATGTAAATTAAGGACCGAAATGTAAATAGAAAATGACCAAAATATAAAAAAGGACCAAAATGTAAATTAAAACTAAAAAGGACAAAAATATAAATAAAAGGACCAAAATGTAAATTAAAAATAGTTTTTTTATACAAAAACCCTTGATGACATGGAGGCTTAGAATTGCAAGAAATTTGTTTGATTTATATATAAGATATAATTTGTACTCTCAACACACGGACCCAAACAATATAAATTAATATACAAAATGTATAATTCAGTTAAAAATATATATACAAAATGTTACTTATATAAAATATTTATACATTTAAATCTATATATCATACATACATAAATTATGTATTGGATTAAAAAAATATATATCATACATCTACAAAAATTTAACAAATAAAGATGCAACATACATGTAAAAAAGAACGTAAGTATTGTATTAATAAAAATATATTATACGTCTAAAAATGTATCATACATTAAAAAAGATATCAAACACGGATGAAGGTGGCCTGTGTGTTGGAGTGCACAAATCATGATCAAAACTGAAAAGTGTCAATCTGTCACCGTGCACATAGAGGGCACAATTGTTTCTCTTATAATAATAATAATAATAATATAATAATTGACAACATAATTTTATCATTTCATTTAATACATGTATTCCAAAGTTGGTAAATGACAAATTTATTTCGATAACATATAATATAATGTTGAAAATATATGATTAGTTATTTGTTTTTTTTTTAGATGTTTTTTTTTTGCTTTAGTAGTTTTTTCTTCTTGCCACACTAAAGGTTAGTTATCTATTATTTTGTAAAAAAAAAAAATTGTGTTTAATTAACTTCTCGTATTTGAATAAAATAATTGGTGAATATATGCATTACATGTTGCCGAATTTTTCTCGCCGAATCTATAACATAAATCGTATTTTACACAAACGTACACGAATACGAATATTTGCCGTTCACATTTTTTTTATCCGAATTTTCACCGTATTAAAAATCATATGATCCGAATTATACACGAACGTATCACGTATCGTATTATTCCCGTATTCCGAATGACTGACTATGATTTTGCTGTCTCCTTCTTCCTCAATTCTCTCTGTCTCCAGCCACTACTCTTTTTTCTGGCTGAACTCTTCTCTCACTACACCCATTTCATTTTTCTCTGATGTATCGATTGAATGATAGCATGAAAACCCAGTTTATTATTTTTAAAACTGGATCATGGATTTGTGAATTATTTTTCCTATTTTTAGTTCACTGTTTACGGTTTCGAAATTTCAGATCTTTTAATTCAATTGGCTCTAAATTTACTGTTTAGTAATTAGTGTCTATAAATTGTTCAAATGTGTATTTTTGCGCAAATTGACTAATAATCTAGTATACTTGGTAAACGAAGCAACATTTAATCAATTCGTTTATTCAGAGAGAGAGAGAGAGAGAGATCAGAGGAACATATGAAAAAGGAAGGGAGAGAGAGAGAGAGGTTGAATTGGAGAAAATGGGATTATTAAAACAGGCGCGAGAGAGAGAAAGAGTAGAACAAAATCAACTGGATGGACACTTGGACAATTAGAGAGCATGTAATAATTATTAGTTTTAACTTTTTGAACAAAGGACCAAACGCAATCTCATTGAATCTCAATCTTTGGTTTTATTTCATGATTTAATTTAATTTCGGGTTAAAAAAAAAGCTCTATCATAGAATCTCAATGTGCTTAATATGCTTTGTGCATAAATTTCATAATTGTTGGACAAAGGGAAAAGAAATTAGATTGTTTAACCTTGAAATTACCATATTTCCTTGAGGATCGAACTTGTACATATTATATTATAAGTAGACATAAGAAACAAGAACTTAAAAACGACATAAAATTTCGAGTTTTCACTTAATTTACTATTTTTGTTGTTGTGATGAACTAAATTTGATTTGCATAAACTGGTTAAGATAACTTATAATTATATATATTTATCATGCAACCAAATAAAATGAAACAAAGAATACAAGTACACGAAAAACAAAATAAAGAATAACAGAAAGAAAAAAATAAATTACAATTCTATATATTTATTATATATCCTTTAATCTTCTTTAATTTTGTTATTATATAAACTGGTTAAGATAACTTGAACGTCGACTTCCCAGCAGGCGTGGTGATAAACTAACCGTGTCTAGTTTCTCAAAAACAACATCTCCTTCCAAGTGTCGAACAATCTGCCCATTTACATACAAACGTAAATTATAAATAAAATAATTTCAATTGGGGTATTTTACAACAAACGATTGATTGTTGTGTATGTTTAAAAAAAAAATCAATTTGGGTATTTAGACGCAAATTTTTGGTGTTCGATTACCTCGGTCATTGACGGACGTTTCTCTGCAGTACGACGAACTGCGCTAGCTGCACATTTGATTAATCGAGACATTTCATTTATTTCATATCTTGATCCTAATCTTGAATCGACTAGATGCTCAAAATTTCTGTCCTCCATTGCTTCAATTAGGAAGGGCCTTGCCTGCATGAGAGAATACATTAATGGGTGATTATATGGTAGAATTTTTTTATCAATTTTTATTCAAATTAACAAGAGTATTTTGAATATTTTTCAATCCTCTAATTTACATAATAATTAATGCAATGCTGGAACAGGAAATTAATTTGATTGGGAACACCCTACATTAATACTCCCAATTTTACTAAATTCTATCGGGATAATAAACATAAAAAGTATTGAAATTGATGAGTAGAATAGAAAACCAACCCAATCGACCAATGTTTGTTTCGAAGGAAGAACGGGTGGTCTTCCCGTAATTAACTCCAAAATCACGACTCCATACGAAAAAACATCGGCTTTGTCGGTGAGTTCGCTGCTACTAACAAATTCTGGTGCAATATATCTGCCCATTTATATATCATTTCTTCAGTGTAAATTCAAATAAAAATATAATCGTACTTATATAATATTAATAATCACAATTCATTACCCTACTGTTCCCATGATTCTCGTGGAAACATGAGTTTGATCTCGCGGTTGAAACTTAGCTAATCCAAAATCTGCGATCTTGGGCTCGTAATCATAGTCTAGAAGAATATTTTCCGCTTTGATATCACGATGAATAATTTTTTCACTACCTGCAAATAATTCGAAAACGAATATGGCGAATGTTCATATAATTAAACGAAATCATGTCAGTTGAGTTAGGGTTTCGGGCGAAATAAGTATTTACATTGGTCATGTAGATAAGCTAAACCTTTTGCGGATCCAATAGCAATTTTCCACCTCTGCCTCCAACTTAAAGCAGATCCAGTTTTTTCTGCAAATTGTGAAAAACTATGAATTTTCTTTCCTATAAAACGTGGAATAAATCATTGCTGGAAATTAATTTATTATTTGAAATTAATAACTGAAAGTAAACTGTAAAAGTTCACTTACCGTGCAACTGGAAACGGAGAGTTTGATTCGGAACAAACTCGTAAACAAGCAACCTTTCTGCTTCATAAATACAATATCCAACTAGACCTACCAAATTCTTATGATGAACGCGACTAATGATCTCCACCTCGGCCATAAATTCTCTCTCGCCCTGATTACCACTCGACCTTAATTTCTTAATCGCGACTTCTTTATCATTAATCCATCCGCTATAGACATCACCGAATCCGCCTCGCCCCAAAAGATATTCCAGAGAGAAGGAATTTGTGGCTGCAAGCAATTGGGCGTATGTAAATATTGTTGTGGTGCCTTTAACAAAGTCAATTGCACCATCGGATGTTCGTGTCGAGAAATCGAACGAGTGAGATTTGCTGGTCAATGAGGATTCGAGTGGATGAGCTGTTATGGACCGGCCAAACAATCTAGGAGGAAGAGGGAGAGGCTTTTGGATTGGCGAATCATCCGGTTCGAGTAAGGGCGTTGGGCTCCATTCCCGACGAGACTCCGCTGCTAGCATATATAAAATGAGAAATACTTAACACTTGTAATTAATCATGTTTAAATGCATCTACCAGTGGAACATTTGAAACTAAATGGAGTCGTGTTTTTGCCATTTAACCTCTATTGGTCATTGGTCATGATCAAGTTTTGCCAACTAAATGGCACAATTAATCCACATAGATTAAGATAGAGGCCCTATACATATACAGTATCCCCTCATTTTCCTCCAACACCCTCTATTCCCTAATTAATGATTAATTAGGGAAGTAATTAACAAAAAGATACTTCATTAACAATTAATTAATATCAATGAACTGTTAATCAAATGTACTTTTGTTAATTATCATGCTAATTAATCACTAATTAATCATTAATTGGTGATATATATTATATAGGATATGGTATAATTATCCATTAAGATATGTATATGACGATATGTATTTATTTTGCATACCAAAAACATATGGCTCCTGAGGATGATCTATATCTATTGGATGCGGCGGTGTTGGTTCTTGTCTTCTGAATGGTTTCGTGATATTTTCATTTTTCTTCCTGATCCTGTACAGACATATGACCAACAAAGACACCAAGGCTGTTGCCACTACCACTGCCCCCACACCGACTCCGATCATTATGCCCGTCGGGACCGTCTTTGAGTTTGTTGGTGGTGGTGCCCATGGTGTTGGCGACGATTGAAGAAGCGGTGGTGATGGCAGAGGAGGAGGAGGTGAAGTAGGGGGAGGAGGCGGAGGGCTCAACAGTGGAGGAGGAGGAGGAGGGCTCGACCGGGGAGGAGGAGGGTTCGGGGAAGGAGGAGGAGGACGTGATGCAGGAGGAGGAGGGCTTGGGGAAGGAGGAGGAGGACGTGATGCAGGAGGAGGAGGGCTTGGGGAAGGAGGAGGAGGAGGACGTGGTGCTGGAGGAGGGGGGCTTGGTGACGGAGGCGGAGGACGTTGTACGGGAGGAGGAGGACTTGGAGATGTAGGAGGAGGAGGAGAAGGAGGGACGGGGGTTAGTGGGGGCGGGGAACGAGGAGGTGGAGGTGAGGGAGGAGTCGCCATTGTTGATCTTACTTTTTCTTCTCAATTTGTGTTGTTAATGATGATTAGTTACACATAATTGTGATTAGATAGATGTAAGAGGTAGTTTCTAAGGAGTGATTTTAAATGCAGGCTCAAGAATCAGTCAATATATTTGATCATGTTTAACTCATTTTCATATATTTTCCTATTTTTTTATATATATCCTTTATCATGACCATGGTACCTATGAAGGGTGAATAGTGAAGAAAATTTCGTGTCAACGAGCCTTGCTATGAAACTTGCTTCTTTTAGTTTTATTCCCAATTGTTAATCCCTTAACAAATGCATACTACTGGACAAAGAGAAGAAAAATATAATATAATTATAAATAAAATTAGAAACCGTCAAGAAGAGGGTAATCTTTCTCTTTCACTTCGCACAATACTCATCGATAAGTTATTTTAAATACAATGGAGAACAGCATATACATTGAGGGATTTTACTTTGCCCAATAATTCACCAAAATAGGCTCTATATTACAATTAACATGATTTATTAACATATTATACATAATTAATTAGCATGTATGTACATTGTGAACGTTGACTTTTCCATGCTAGTTGACATAGTTCTTTGTTCTTTCTGGTCTCTCTATTTTGTATTTTTAAACTTGCAATATTCACTAGATTGATGATACCAAGTATTCCTTTCAATTTTCTAGTTCTATCGTATTTTGTCATTCAATGTATTCAATGTAAGATGATTATGTGATAAATGAGTAAATTGATCTAATTTAACAAATAAATATATATTAATGAGTATGTATTAAATGAATAAATAATACATAGTAATTCTATACAATATGGTCTCGTAATATGTTCTTGCAGCAGGATATTGATCTTACAATGGATATTATGTTCAAATTATAAAATTAATCTCACTTAATTCAATTCACATCCTACACTTCATCATGATATCAATCAGTTTGCGAGAGCACACTGCGTAGAATTATTCAATAATATACAAGTAAATGAATCCAATATAACATTATAAAAATAATATTTGTATACTTGTTTATATTTTATTTGTTTGATTTGCTTTTCCCGAGAAAAATCATACCTGAACCCCTATGTATTAGAGAATTTAGAAGGGACAAGTGTATTTTTCCTATTCACTATGTCCATTAATTAATAAACATTAGTGTAGGTTAAATTTTTTAATTAGGTGGAGTATAATTATAATTTATAGTTACTCAAATCCATACACTTCCATTTTGAGATAACACTTAGTCTCGGATAGACATAATTTTAATATTTTAATATAAAAATAAAAACTAGGTCAAATAAAAAAGGTTGCTTTCAAATTATTATACAATGCAAATTATTTATGTTCTCCTTCTCAAAGAACATTTCCTGTTCATTTTTTCAGAAAATAAAAAGGCCTACACTACACACCAGATAAATAATTAAATTCGGCCTAGGTAGATTCGGTTATAGCATCCTCACCACAATTTAATTACACCAAAATAGGGACATTATATAGTGTGCCCATTTTAATTATTATTTAAAGATCAATTTTTAGAACTCTTACATGGTGCATTCTTTTTTTGTATTTTGTTGATAGCTTAGATCTAGACAATTAAAGTTATAAATTGTATCGAGACCATATATTGTGTCCTCCATTTCTCCATCATATTTTTATATCACGGATTTACCAACCCTCTTATTTTAGACACATTTTTGTGCAATCTCCTCATGCCACATCATCACAATTATTTCAACCATAAGATTATGATATGTGACAACATATGAATCATGGATTAATATTTGATTTGGTGTGATTATGTTTTATTTTTATGTGTCCCTTATTTTACACATAAAACAATTTTAGAAGACCACATCACATTACACTGATGACGTGTCAAAATATTATTCGTTAGGTTCATGTTTGACCACTTGTATTTGATTTTAAAATTTTCAGAATATGTTACATGATCAATTGTGAATACAAATAGAATGTGAATAGTTTAAATATCTAACATTAATAAATTAATATATAATATCATAAAACATACATCAAATATTGTTAGTATTTTTCATAAGATTATTTTAAAAATTAAGAAATATTTTCACTTGAATTTTATCTTTATTTTGAGATCCATATTATCATATATTCAATATTTTACTCTAACTTAAAATTATGAAAATAATTATGTAAAAAAAATATATAAAAATAAGTATAATACATTAATGACTTGTAAGCATTATTATTATTTTTTTTAAAACTATAATTGAAATTTTTTGCAAATACTACTATGTTATATTTGTATTTTTACTTAAGTAAGAGTACACAGGTAAACACAAATTAAGCCAATATACCAAACAACAAGTATATTTGAAAGAAGTTGGCACTTTATACTTTCTCATGGAAAATTGCACAAATTTACCAACCCCCTTATTTTAGATTCATTTTTGTGCAATCTCCTCATGCCACATCATCATAATTATTTCAACAATTAGATTATGATATGTGGCAACATATGAACCATGGATTAATATTTGATTTTGTGTGATTATGTTTTATCTGTAGACATTTATGCGTCTCTTATTTTACACATAGTGCAACGGATAGTTTAATGTGATAGTGAATCGAATGCCGTCCCTTATTTCAAGTACATCCGTTGCAAGTACTATCGATAGATTAACTAATATCAAGTCCATGAATCATATCATTGTAAGATTATGATTCAAGTCCATATTCCCTAATATCAAGTACATCGAAGGGATCTTATTTATGCGTCTCTTATTTCACACTCACACTTGAAATAAGACTATCGATAGATCCGTTGCAACGGATAGTGAACTTCCGTTGTAACGGACTATCTCCTAGATTGATTATTGCTTATTTTGTTTGGGGATTTGATTGGGGATTTAATTGGGGAATGTTTGATGAGTTAATTAAGGACAAGAATTCAAGTAAAAAGAGAACAAGAGATCAAAAGAAAAAACAATTTTTAGAACAAAGAAAGAAATCGCTATTCAACTCAGTTGTTTAGTACAATCTCAACACTCAAACACAAACAAGAAATTCAAGATAATAAATAATACACCCAGATTGGGCCAAGATGATTTTCCTTGATCCCCGCCTAGTGCTGCTGTCACTCGATGCTCCAACCGCTAGAAAGCTAGGATGGATAGAGTGCTTCTCGATCGAGGTAATTGTCTTCTCCCGCTAGTAAGCTAGGACGGGATAAAGGAGTGAGAGAAATGTTCAAACAAGAACCATTCAAAAGGGTTGCTTTACCGGATGGAGAACGCTCTGAGTCCGGCAATGGAGAAAGTTCCCTGAACCAAATGGTGTGTCCACACAAGACGGAGCAAGTTCCGAATCTTGAAGTCCAATCACCCGAGAATACGAGAATATCTTGAACGGTTTCTTGAAAGTTGTTGAGAGAGAGAGAGAGAGAGAGTAGCTAGAGCCGAGAGTTGAGAGAAGAGAGGAAGTAGAGAACGTCTTGCCAATGGGGACTTGGGATCATATATATAGTAGCTTTGGAGCTCTTCCATTGGCTAAGAGGTAAGTGAGAGGATGGAAGGTAGTTGGGGATAATTTAAGACAACAATGTCTCGGGAGTTCGCGATGACCGATTTGAGCTTAATGAAATATTTTCTCGATCTTGAGGTTAAACAAGGAGTCGGGGATCTTTTATTCTTCCATGATTTTATATTCTTAGCAATCAATTTTGAATTAATTAATTAATTTTGAGCCATTTTTGTCCTAAATTAATCTTCATATATGGTTTATTCGTTTTTCCAAAAAATCTTTTTTTTTTCAATTTTATTTCAACTTCAAAATAATATTTTTGAAAAATCGACTCTCCGATCCATTTCGGCCGATTCCGATCCGACTCGACTCGATCGATTCTCATTCCGCGGACATCAAACGACTCCGATCCCTATCCCGACTTTCAGAACTATGTTAATTACTCTCAAAATTCACATGTTCTTCTCACGTCAAGGTTTTTTTGTTCCAAAATTGATTTTCAAAAGTCCCGTGAAATCCGTCTAAAGTTCCTGAAAATTCAGAACCGGGCACGGGCGGTCAAAACGGTGGAATTCTGATTTGCTTTTGAGTTGTGAACTTCATAAATGAACATCCACATTATTACAAACTTTTTATAACAATACCCAAGCACATCTGTTAACTCATAAATATATACATTAATTTCAACAAAGTATATACTTCTTAAATAAAGGTATCATATTTATTTATCATATATTAATATTGATTCTGATTCTGATTTATATATATCATTTTTAAAATGTTGAATAAAGCTTTCATTACAAAACGTTTTGAGTCTACTTATAGATTGCGAAAGATTATACATTTTGACCAATGGTTCGTGGCCTTGATGATTCATTCAACTCTCATCAACACTAAATCAGTAAACAAAAGAGCATTATCATTCTCCTTTCAATCAGGAAAAACAAACTAATTAGAAGCTTGCAAAAATAGCACCACAACAAACCAAATCCACCCAAACATAAAAACAAACAACTCAGAACACCAAATCAAAGATTCAACATGAAATTACCCAAATACCAAAAAACATTTTTGCAAACCACCATCAAATTTGAGTCTCTGTCCTAACCACACGGATTCGAACTACCAGTATTTACCGTGCAAGTTTTTCGTGGGTCTCTGACGTGACAGTATTCTGGTTGCTCGACAAGTCACTGAACTCGCTGCTTGCATAATCACGCGGACCCGCTCTATTCCGTTTAATACCACTATTGAAGTCTGAAGAGTGTGTCCCAGAGCCGAAAGAGATAGCAGAGCTATGGCCGGGGGTCATGCCTGCATTCAAATCCTCTGCGAGTATTTCTCCTTGCAAGTGTTGCACTAACTGATAAATTAAAAAAGTAAGATTCACATTTTGGCCTATTTTTCTAGAAAATAATATCGTGACAAAAAATATACCTGTATCATGGCAGGGCGGCGCCGATAAGTCTGGCGCACAGCAGCGGAAGCACATTGCATCATTCTTTGCATTCCATAAGAATCATAGTTCGATCCGAGACGTGGGTCAACGAGACCATCGTACTCTCCATCGTCAAGAGCTCGATCTAGTAATGGTCTTGCCTAACATATGTTCATGATAATGTTAATGAACTAAATATTCGAATTAATCATATCTTATATATGGGAAGTACGAGTTTTTAGGGGTTTACGGCCTATAAAACTTACCCAGCCAACCAAGCTCTCGTCCATGTGTGAGTCATAGGGGCCCTTCCCCGTGATTAGTTCCAAAAGCACAACTCCAAATGCATAGACATCAGCTTTCTCGGTTAGTCGCCCCGAAGTTGCAAATTCCGGTGCAATGTATCTAAATTATTTAATGGCAAAGATCATTTTTATTTTTAGAGGTTTATATAACAGTATCAATGCACACACAAAAAAAAGGTTTACCCAAAAGTTCCCATGACTCTGGTGGTAACATGAGTTTCATTCGTCTGTTGATACTTCGCTAACCCAAAATCGGCAACCTACAAAAAATATTTTAAAAAGAGGTTAGATTAGATGCCGTGAGAAGTGTGGATTGTGAATCTACCTTTGCTTCAAAACTCAAATCGAGCAGTATATTAGACGCCTTGATATCTCGATGGATGATTTTCGGGTCACCTGTAGAATCAGAAGGCCATCTCAAATTCGGAAACACTATTTAATTATTTATGCATATATGTACTTATTTATTTGTTTTAAGGTTTTAACATTTTCCCAAAAAAATGAAGGAACTAACAATCCTCATGGAGATAGGCTAAACCCTTTGCAGCACCTAGAGCAATTTTGTATCTATTTTGCCAATTCAAAGTCACTTCACCATTTCCTATGACATTGACAAATTAAATTAAATACTTGGTCAATTAAGTGATATTCAGTAATTTCATATTACCACGCAAATGGAAATCAAGCGTTTTATTGGACACAAACTCGTAGACAAGTAGCCTCTGATCTTGGTAAATACAATGGCCAACCAAAGAGACCAAATTCTTATGATGAACACGACTAATAATGTCCACCTCAGCCCTAAATTCTCTATCCCCTTGACTCCCATCCGTTTTAAGTTTCTTCACAGCAACCTCCATTCCATATAAAGTCCCCTTGAATACCTGACCGAACCCGCCTTGACCCAATACGCTGTCTTGCGAGAACCCGTTAGTGGCCTTCGACAGCTCATCGAATGTGTACGTGCCACGTGCCATCTCTACTACCACAGCTTGCATTGGCTGAGCCTGTTGCTGTTGGGCTCCACGGTAAAATTCTTTCCCGTTAGCACCGCGTTGTTCTTTCTCCATTGATGATCGTGCGCCTTCAAGTTTCGGCGAATACAAATTGTCTAAAAATGAAATAAATTTCAGATTCGTTAACTGAAAATTTAAACTAGTTCGATTACCCATTTACCTGCAACTTTTGGAACGGGTCGTGAAGGCTTCTTTTTTCTTATGAAGTAGATAAAAATTACTCCCAAAATAAACAAGACGAGAATAGCTGCCACGGCTATCCCAGCTATCAATCCAACCGAAACCGAGCTCGGTGTAGAAGCAGGCGGTGCTTGTGTTGGAGCCTCTTGAGAAACTTCAAAACTAGAATTCTGTGTACTTTCGAGTGTAACACGACGATCTGGAGTAACGGCTATGGAGATATTCGAAGGTTTAAGAAAAGTAGAGGCCGAGACCGAGAGTATTGTTTTGATGATCGAACTAAACGATTCGGAAAGAGATGGAGACTGAGCCGGTACTTCTGCTACTGGCGGCGGCGGAGGTGAAAATGGTAATGGTGTTGGTGGTGGTTTTGTTATTGGTTGTCCGGTTGGTGGAAGGGATTCAGGTGTTATTCGTGCTTTTTCCGAGTGTCGAAAATGAGCAAACATTTTTGTGTGATTTTGAGTTCTTTTTTCACTTTTGGGTTTTTCCTCTTTTGTTATGGGGGTTGATTTAAGGAAAAGAAGAGGTACAATTTGGTAGATATAGGAAACAAGTGGATAAAAGCTGTCCTCTAAGCAATTTGGTAGATATAGTCACAATGCTTGAACCAATCAGCAATAGAAAAATTAATTTAAGAGAAGAACATTATGCTTACTCTATAGCAATACAAATTAGATACATGATTTAATAATATCCAATGAGCTGCAAAACATTGATTATGCTCTACTATTTCAAAAACAGATTAATTATTATGTCATGAATGTTAACATCTTGCTGAGCCAAAAAGCAAACTGGGTCATACATAGAAACATTATAACAATCAAGTGTCAACCCAATGCAGAAACATTGAATGTCTCAAAATATGTATCTCTCTACTTGACACAAATTTGTTTAAATTATTAATATAAAGAGTTGAATTACCAAGCAGTGATGCTTAAATTACTAACATAAAGAGTTGAATTAAATTTACAAATGGCCTTCAATTCATTTTCACAGAAATCAAATTAACCATCAACCTCATCATATTACCTCCAAAATGATCATTTCGACACGATACAATTTTTTGTTGATCTTTTTTTATGTTGTCTAAATAGGGGGGCTACAAACTCAAATCAGAACTAACCAATTATGAGGTTTGGCACAAAACAAAGAAATTTGAGTTGTACTAATTGTCATCCCCCAAATTCCTACCAAAATTTATAACGAGTACAAAAGAATTAATTACCTCGATATGGAAAGAAATAACCAATCAAACCCGCCAATTCTTGGTGCAAATATCTCCATCGACAATCCCATGTCTCATCAACACTATTTCCTTGACCAAATTCCTATACGTGAACGGCCTCACCGCCGCCTTCAAAAACATCCCCGGCGGCCCCTCCTCTCTCCTCCTCCTCCTCTCCTCCCTCTCATTCTCCTCCTCCCTTCCTCTCATCATCTTCTCTCTCAACTCCTCAATCTCATCTTCGCTCTCCTCCTTTTCCTCCTCTCTCTCCTCCTCCTCCCTTTTCCTTCTAGAAGCCTCTGCACTCGCTTTCGCACTCTTCCCCACAAACTTCTCCATCTCCTCTGAACTCCTCATCGCCTTCTCCCATTCCTCCTCCCAAAATTCTTCTCTCTCCTCCTCTTCCTCCTCTCTCTCATCCTCCTCCTCCTCCTCCTCTTCCTCCTCTTCCACCACCTCCTCCTCACCTTCACTCCATTCCTCCGCAACCCCACTCAAATTCTCTTCCTCTTCGTCAGGAGCATCGCAACCGAACTCCATTTCTTCCAACTTAATCTTCCACTCTCGAGTAAAAGGGTGAAGCAACTCGTAAGGATGATTCCCCAACAAAAACTGCAAGCAATTCGATTTCCCCTCATCGTCTAATTTCTCGTACGCCTTCACCACGTCGTCCACGTAGGATTTAGGGTTTGCTTTTACGAGTTTGCACAAGCCTTGGAAATACGTGCATGGCGGCGAGTTCTCGTCGATAAAGAATTGGAAGTCCGATTCCGTCTCCGGGTCTAAAAGTGGTCCGAGTGGTCCGAAAAAATCAATCTAGACAAAAATTGAGGGACCAATTGTTAAAAAAAGATGGGAAACTTTTGAGGGTTAAAATGAAAAAAAGTTACCTGAGGCTCGAATCTGAGTTGATATATTGGTTTTTTTACGTATATAATGTCTGGTCTTTGCCAAGCAGCACATTGATTAATTACACTCCTTGTGCGGTTTCCGAGGCGGGTCAAGAGGGTCCACTTATCGATCCGCTCTTCATGACTCGATTCGATCGCCACCTCGGAAACGAGAGTCCATTGATTCCATGGTTCCACTGAAGGTCGCCACTTGGGGTGCCGAACGAAAACCCAGAAGTGCTTTATTCCTATTTTGGGATTCAATTTCGCCAAGCTCTGCGAGTATTTTGTTGCCATTTCGAATTTTTCGATTTCGTCCGATTCTTCGTGTGAGTTGATTGAGGAAATTAGGGTTACACGTTCGTCAGTGAACCTGCCGCGGATTGGCGGGCCAATTACTATGCCTCGCCAGGAGTAGGGTCCGAACTGGCCGTACTTGTACCTGAAATGGGATTTGGTGAGTGATGATAACTCAAGAAGCGATTTCTTTGAGGAAGATGGATTTAGGATTGTACCAATCATGGGGATGACGAAGACGGGGGTCGTCAGGGCCAGACATGAATCGTACGGCTCTGTCGTAGCCTAGTCCAATCATGTTTAACTCGTCCTCCGTGAAGGAATCTGGGAAAATAGAGGACTTTTTACTTTTATGGTAGAATTTATTTTCTTCCATACGTTTGTTTCTCTTGCGCGCGCTCTCCTTGGCTTCTCGCCGGACATCGCCGGGCCCTTCGATACGTCCGCCGCTGAGCTTCTTCTTCTTGCTCCGGCCTGCGAAGAGAGGAGGAACGAGGATCTTCGGAGGAGGTTTCAGCACTAGTGGCGATGTGAAGAACTGGAACGGAGTGGTAGCCATTTGTTTTTGGGGTTTATGAGTGAAGCTGGACTGGAGAAACACGATAATCAAGATGGATAATAGAAGAGAAAGGTAAAACCCTTGAGAATTCAATTCCCGAGTTCTTATCCGGAAATTGAACTCTCGGATTATGGAAAATATGGTATTTTAATTCCCGGTTCTTATAAATGAAGAGTTCGATTCTCGGATCTCTTGAGAAGTCTCATCGGTTCATCTCTCCTATTAAAATCTCAGAGAAAATTCTAGGGTTTTATTCTCAGCCTCCTTAAACCCCATTGGGCATTGCTCTCTTTTTGGCGATCTCGATCGATCTAGAACTCGATATTTATGGCGTCGAAGTCAAATGTGAAGGGGAAGGGTAAGGCAGTGAAATCGGGTCGGAACGGGCCGTCTTCCTCGGCGGTGGCAGTGAAGGCGATGAAGGAATGGACCACATGGACCATGAAAAAGGCTAAGGTGATTACTCAGTATGGATTTATTCCTTTGATCATTATCGTCGGCATGAATTCTGAGCCCAAGCCTCAGCTTGCACAGCTTTTCAGCCCTATTTAAATCTGGTTTGTGCAATTAGATTCGATTTTCCTTGTCTAATAAGAGTAATTTAGGTTTTTACTTATGGTGTGGTTTTGTTAAAATTAGGCGTTGGTTGTGTGATTTTATGTTTAATGTATACTGAAAATTCAGAACTTTTTTTTTATTTATCATCATAATCAGTATGAATTCTGAAATTATTTGATTTAGAATATTTCTTTAACTATTTTTTAATTTTTTTTTTCCTGTGTTTCTAGTGTGTTATTTGTTTCGATTATTGATAAAAATAAACATGCATTGAATCGAAAATTAATATATACATAGAATTGAATAATACAACCATTAGAAACAACTTTTATTGTCATTATAAGTATGCTTGAGATTCTAAATGAGTGATCAATAGACTTGTCACTTAGATTTGAGAATAAATTTGAAATCATTTGTAGCATATATTTCTACTAATAATTACCTCCCATTGACATTGATTTCTTCTAATATCTTGTCAAGAATTAAAATTCTTTAGATGAATTGATAGAATCGCGTTTGATATGCATATTCACTAATATATTCAATATGGCAAGATTTATATTTCGAAATTTAATAGTATTGAAATATATAAATAAGAAAAAGTGATCATATATTTTGAATGATCACAAAAGTGCTATTGGTTAGAAGCACCATTTATAAGCGTATTTAGATTTCGTGCAAATACGAAATTTTTTGTGCTTATTTAGATGTCATGCAAATACGATGTGGTTGCTAATTTTCTAGATTATTTTGGTGAACATCTTGTCACTTACTAAATTGAGTCTCTATTACAAAGTTATATCATATTGTGGTAAATAAAACAAATGACAAGATCATAAATAAAATGTGATAAATAAAATAGTTTGGAGAATAGCTCAAAACAAACTAAGGGCCTGTTTGGATGCACTATTTTGTGTTAGTATAAGATGATTAGTTTATAGGGATTGAGATTTTGAAAAATGAAATCCTATAGGGTATAAAAAGTTTAGGAATTCAAGTAATGTCATGTTTAGATGCAATTTAAGTAATTTTATGAAAGTATTATTTTAAGAAATTTAATTGTATTATTTCATATAATATAATATAATGTAATGTAATAGTGTATAATATATATAATATATATAATATAATGAATATGATAAAATAAAATACAATACAATATAATATAATATAACATAAAATAATATAATGTAATATAATGTAATGTAATATAATTTCTTATAATATAATATAATATAACATAACATAACATAATATATATCGTACTATAATATACTATATACTATATTATGTTGTATTTTATAATACAACATTATTTAATTTAATTTTAATATAATATAATATAATATAATGTTATATGTTATATTTTATGATATAGTATTAAAATTTTCATAAATACTATTATCATTTATTCAATTTAATTTTTCATTATATTAAGTTAGGGAAAAAAAATTCAAGGTTTGTAATATTTGATTGTAATAAAATTACTTAAAAAGTAATGATTTTGCACTCCAAACGGCCGCAAATGCATGTTGGAGTACATTCCAAAATGCATTTCTGTCCGAATCCCTCTCCATCTTATCATAAACTTATATGTATAGTTTTTCACTTTTAATTTATTATTTTGTATACCTTTTTTTTATATAATATGTATAAATGGTATGTTCTTATTTATACTCTTTTTATTATATTTTATATCTTTTAATAGTATTTTTATAACATTTTTCTATACCATGGAAATAAAGATATGTGGTTAATACATTTTCATTATATATTTTTTCTATATTACAAATAAAATATTTGTTATAGTTTATATTTTTTTATTATTATTTATACATTATTTTCTATACTCTTGAAAACAAACTTTTTATACCCTATTTCACCCGTATTTTTCCACGGAACGAATTTTGTACTTACCATTCTACTAAAGTATAAGAATTATAATTTTGGTTGAAACCCTAAGAATTTGAACTTAACGACCATATTTTTAGAGAGTTTTCAAGTATCCCCTTGAACCTCTTCCAAGCTTCGTAGAGACTCTCGTTGGAGGTTTGTCGGAAACTCGTAATTTGATGACGAATCTTCGCCGTTTTGCTTGGCGAGAAGAAGCGAGCTAGGAAAGCGTGAGATAGCTTGGCCCACGTGGAGAATTGGTTCTCGGGGATCCCGTATAGCCACTAGTTTGTCTTGCTCTTGAGAGAGAACGGGAAGAGTCTAAAGACAACGGTGTCTTGGGACACGCTTTTGACATTGATTGTATCCGAGTGCTCGAGGAATTCCGTTAAGTAGAGATTCGGATCCTCTAGCACGCCTCAACCAAATTGGCTTTGTCGAACCATGTTGATGAGTGCGGGATTCAAGTCGAAGTTTTTCGAATACATCTCCAATCAATTCATTTTTTAGCAACATCATTCCTCGAATACAGAACACGCGAAACGAAAGATGAAAACAAAGAGGCCAACATGACCAACAAAAGTGATGATGACAATGTCACAAATGCTGCGGATGAAAACAAAAAGAAACAAACCAAGCAAGAAAAGAATAAGGTGCCTTTATACAAATATTCGTCTTTGCGGACCGGCTTGATTCGGCAATGATGTTGGTAGGGACACTTGCTGCAATGGTGAATGGGATGACACAACCGATTATGACTTTCATTTTGGGTGATGTTATCAACGCTTTAGGAGGTAGTTCGTTAGAGAGCGTTCTCCATCGCGTGCCCCCTCCGAGACTATATTTGTTCTTGTTCCGATTAAACACTGCTACATGGAAATGAAGATAAACCTCCATTCCCAAATAGAGGGTGTGATATTTTATTTTAGTGAAAGAATGGATGTAGGGTTTTGAATCTACTCCACTATTTGAAAGAAAAAACGTAGTAATTCAATTTTAAGTCTTAAATTTAAATTTGATACAAGAATTTAATACATAATGAGAGAGAGAGGGAGAGAGAGAGAGAGAGAGAGAGACAGACAGAGAGAGAGAGAGAGAGAGAGAGAGAGAGAGAGAGAGAGAATGCACGTCACGAGATGCCTCTCGTCGTCATAAACACCAACACTTCTAACTTTATGGAACCGTGGCTAATTTAACTTTATATTTGTTTACAGGTGATTCCGAATATTTAAAATACTATTTTTTATTATTCATACAATTTTTATATTTCAATTATTAGATTTTTTCTGACATACTACCTAACACCGAATAATAATAAAAATGAAGCATTTTGAAATATTCTGACTGAAATACTTTTTTACCACCTACTTTTAGGGTTTTTTTTTAATTTTTAATATGTTCTTTTTTCAAAATATATTCTAGGTAATTTTAGTTTTTATATTAACCAGTACATTAATTAATTTGATATGTATATATATTAATTTATTATTGACTATTATGACATTGAAAAAAATTATTATATATTTGAAGGAATGAATACATTTGTTGATTTAATTTTATGTTCATGGATATAATTAACATAATGCTGGCGTGCTTGTTATTTGTTATATTTAATATTTAATTATTGCATCGTGCTGGCGTTAGTTTATTTGTTCATCTCTGTATTTGGTTCTTTTATTGATCTTTATAAAATATAAATGTTCATTTTGTCGTATATAAGCCTTAATGATATCTCGTATGTTCAATTTGTCGTATAATTTAATCTAGAATATAAATATAAATGTTACCTGTATACGAAACACTAGTTTTAATTTTAAGCCTTGATGATTTGAGTGTGCTATCGAATGCAATATGCATTTTGTTCTAATTGATAAGCACACAGTTACTTACAAAATTAACTAGTTATACCATATATTGATTCTTAAGATTCGGATCGATCACAGATGCCTGCTGTGTTTCATTTTCCAGACAATGCAATGATCATTTAAGTTACGGATTTCGAATTCCGGATATTCTTTCAAGTTAGGTTCTACTGACCGAAATCGGAAGTATAATTCCTGATTAATAAAAGCGGGTTTAATTAACTGATAACTTATCCGACCCGATTAGAGTCGGATGGAAAATGGCATTACGAAAATACCTCCGCTAAGTACAAGAAGGAAAACCCTAGTTCTGATGTGCCGCCGGAGAAGAAAAAGTTGAAATGGAGGGAGGTAACCAGGGGCGGAGACAAGGGGGGACCAAGGGGAGCCTTGGCTCCCCCCATGAAATGGAATTTTTGGGTTTATTTTTGTGTTGTGAGAATTGATTTGGCTCCCCTAATGTACATCGATAATTCAAAAGCTAATTATGTGAAATAATGTAAAATATCAAATAATCTAATTCGTTAAATAAAAAAACAAATAGAAAGAATTGGATATGTCAATCAATGCAAGGTATAATGCCAATATGCAAATATGTCCTTAATTATAAGATTATGCAAAAATCATTTATCTAATTTTCCCATACAACTAATAAATATATAATAAGTAAATTATTTTGGTATATTAATTGAAAGATTATTTATATATTAATTCAAACTTGATAAAAATGGTTAGTCTCACTCTACGGTACCACCGACCCAAACCAACTAGTGAATACAAATTATTGTTAGATATTTGGTTAGCTACAATTGACTAGCCAATTTGAAATCTTTGGAAGGAGAAAAATAGGTGCATATTTCAATCTAAAAGTATCTCCGTAAATAGTCTATATATCCTCATAATCATGAACGTAACAAATTGACTAGCCAATTGTTAGATATTTTCTACAAAGGTCGTCAATTTTTCTTTACTGCAAAGGTCGTCTGGTAACAACAATGGAGTCATCAATTTTCTTTACTTTGTAACTTAGTGACCTACGGATCTTATTCGGATCCATTTTTGTAATTTTTGTAATTGAACTTTTGTGTTTTAAATATATGAGTGAGGTCACCCCTCCTCTTTAAAAAAAAATGGCTAATCTCTCAAAATAGAACCAAATATTAAAAATGATAAATTTTATTAATGTTTGTCGGACTTTCATAATCTTTTTGTAATTGTGATTTGTTTTAGGGTTTACGAACCTTTTTTTAGCTACACGCAGCGGTTCAAAATATATAATTTAGCAGTACAAAATGCATA
The DNA here is from genome assembly GCA_946800325.1 of Luzula sylvatica. NCBI lineage: Eukaryota > Viridiplantae > Streptophyta > Magnoliopsida > Poales > Juncaceae > Luzula > Luzula sylvatica. The sequence goes on from OX326961.1 coordinate 3,376,681, forward strand.
CATTATAAAATATAAATAATGATAATTACGGTCTATAATTAAAATATTAATTATGTTGTTCTAAAAAATTTGTATTTTATTCCGGTCCCCCTAATATACAATCCTGGTTCCGCCCCCGGAGGTAACCATGGGTGATATATCCTTCAAAAAATTAATTTAAGTTCCGATGTGACCTATGCATGATGTATTTCATTTCCTAGACATGTAATCCGGAATATATTTTACGGATTTCGAATTATGGATTTTAAATCTGATTTAATTTAGAATATCCTGAATTAAATGTGGATACATCTGCGTGTTCGTGCCCCACGATATCACACTCTCACGCAATCATAATCTAGGCCCATGTAGTCAAACTATATGGATTATAAAATGTTCAAGGAATGGCTCGTTATGTTACATTTTGTACTATTATAATTTATATGATATGATATGATATGACGCATGTTATGCGAACACTTTGAAACTTAAGTCGTATCGTATCGAATATCGATACTTGTCGGATACGTATCGAATGCTCCACGTAACGTATCCGAACATTTTATTTAAAAATAATATCAGATATTTCTCGGATATTTTTCAATTATTTCCGGATACTTGTATCGCATCATAAATTTACTTGAAAACAAAAAATATAAATTTTAAATCGAAATAAATGAGTAATACATAAAAATATGACTACATATAATAAACATTTATTAATAGAAAGTTATTGATGTAATAGCAAATTTTTAGTATACTTTATGCCAAAAAATATAATATATAAAAATAAAAAATAAAAAATATTAAATATTAAATATTAAATATAAAAATTATAAGTAATAAAATAATAAACTATTATATATAATAGGCATATCGTATTTTCTGTTATCTTGAAAACCGTCGTATGGCCGTATTTTTTATTGTGTCTGTGTAACATAGGATATGACATGATTAAATTATATTTTTGTACAAATATTTATCAATAATATATGTGGAGTAATTTTTTTTTGTGATGCGACCTGAATTCATATGTCCCAAACTTCAAAACATCATATATGTAATGTGGAATATTTTATGTTATTTTAAAAATTGTCGTATCGCCGTATTCGTATCGTGCCCGTGTAACAATAGATTCTTGGAGGTGAATTTTGTGAGAGAGGTTCAGCTTGAGTTTGCTAAGGCCGACATAAACACACTACCTAATGTTTTTATTTGATTAATCAAGTCTATTATTTTATTTTTTAATTTGGTTCAATTAACTGCTGACTGGACTATTAAGTTGTGATGTTGCGATCTATGTATATTTGATGATGTGACAATCTATGACGTGTCATATTTGATGACGTGACAACATAAATTATTTTATTTATTAATTTATTAAATATGAGTATATTGTCAATCATGTATTTTTTTCAATTAATTAAATAGCGATGTAGTAGCCCAAATAGCGAAAATATATCCAAAATACAATCTCGTAATTTATTAAATAACGACATATAATACCTCACTTCGCAACTTAAACATTTTTTTAAAAAATATATATGTTGTCGCGTCATCAAATATGGTATGTTATGGTTGTCATGTCACAACATAACGGTCCAGTGATCACAAAATTGACCAAATTAAAGAGGTAAAGAACCGGTTAATCAAATTGAAAAAAAAAAAAACTGACAAAATTAAAATATTAACGACATGATTATAAAAATATTTTTTTCAATTAAAAATACTAAAAATACATAAAAAATAATATAATGCATGTGAACTCTAGGGGAAATGGAAGCATATAAACGTTGCATGGGGACTCCAAACAATATTATATAAAAATGATTAAAATACATGATTTTATTTTGCCTTATTTTAGGACTCGATCTCAACATACAACACTCCACTGGAAAAGAAAGAAAAATGGAGCTTCTGTCAAATGGAACTGGACACCTAAGTGTACCGGAGAAGTACATCTTTCCGCCAGAGAAACGGCCGGGAAAGGATTTCGTACACCAGTCCGTTAATCTTCCGGTGATCGATCTCCTGGGCGGATGTATTGACACCGACGGTCGAGATGGGATCATCAAACACATCATGCGATCTGGTGAAGATTTTGGTTTCTTTCAGGTACACTGTAATTGTTAGTAGTTTGACAAATCCTTGACTTCCAATTTGAAATTGTGTACAAAAGAAGTCCTGATTAGTGTCTGAACAAACAATTAATGACAATACGGCACAATTATGTGAATTTTAGGTGGTTAACCATGGGGTTCCAGAAGAAACAATAAAAGACATGTTGCAAGTATGCGAGGATTTCTTCGATATGCCAGCAGAGGAAAAGGCGCCTTACTACTCGGACGATCAAAGCAAAGCGTTCCTTCTCAACTCAAGCACAACTTATGATAAAAGCGAGACTCGATACTGGAGAGATTACCTAAGACTCGTTTGCTATCCAGTCGATGAAGTCTTCGATCAATGGCCTCAAAAACCCGAGAAATTTAGGTAAAAGAATTCGTAAACTCAAAATTTAAAAAACGTATCTAAAAGTAAGTATATATTGGGTGATTCTATGGTAGGACTTTTTTAATTATAAGGGTGATTCTATGGTAGAACCTTTTCGAAAGGGTATTTTGGGAATTTATAATTAATTAGATATTCTCAATTAAATTAGTTTCCTGTTCGAGCATTGTATTAGTTATTATTTAAATTAGAAGATTGAAAAATGCCCAAAATACCCTTGTTAATTTATATAAGAATTGAAAAAAAGGTTCTACCATAGAATTACCCATATTATAATATTCAGAGAGGCTCTCAAAAACTACGTACTCCAAGTGCGAGAGGTTGCGGTGAAGCTTCTAAGGCTGATTGCGGAGGGATTAGGGCTTGAAAATAACTACTTTTGCGGAGATTTAAGCGACACCCAGATGAATGTGAACCATTATCCGAGGTGCCCGAATCCAAGCCTAACATTGGGTCTTTTGCCTCATTGTGATCGCCACCTCCTTACATTACTCGCACAAGGGATGGTTGTGAGCGGATTGCAAGCTAAATACAAGAATGGATGGATCAACGTTGAACCGATCCCGAATGCCTTCATTTCTGAAAATCGGAATCGGAAACGGAATCGGGGAATGGCCTGGAGGAGTAATCGGAATCGGAATCGGCAAAATCGGAATCGGAATCGGAAATGGAATCGGTTTTTTGTTTTAAGGCATAGTATTAAAAAAAAATGTAAAAACAATATTTATACATAAATAAAGCTAATGTAAATATTTATTTGTAATAAAAAAGATTACATGAAATTTCCTCCATATTAATGTCAAATTATTTATTTGTTAATGTCAAATTACCTTCATATTAATGCAAAAAAAAAAAAAAATTACCCCATACAACACACACTCACTCACTCTCTCTCTCTCTCTCTCTCCCTTTACTTTCCCCCGACCACTCACTCTCTCTCTCTCTCTCTCTCTCCCTTTACTTTCCCCCAACAGTGACCTCTACGCGACCCCTACGCGACCTCTACGCACGCGTCCTCTCTCTCCTCTCTTCAGCAGCCCTACGCACGCGACCTCTCTCTCTTCTCTTCGGCAGCCAGCCATGGCGTTTCCTCGCTGGAGTTTTTCAGACCGAAACTGGAGCCCTCCACGACCGAAGCAGGAGGCTGGAACCCTCCACGGCGAAGCTACAGGTAAAATCGGCGAGCCTTTCTTGGATTTAACTCTTTTTTGTCGTTTTTTCTCGGGTTTAAATCGATTTTTTTCGTTTTTCAGACCAAATCGGCCGATTCAGACTAAAAAGGGTGAAATCGTATCGGTGCCGGCCGATTCCGAGACCAAATCGGTGATTCTTGGTTGGAATCGGCGATTCCTCGAACCATAGTTCATTGTCAATTTTGGCCACCAATTGGAGGTTGGCATTTCATTCTTCTCTTCAAGAATGAATGGAATGGATGGTCTAATTTGTTTGTTATCTTATTTTACAATTAGATCGTCACGAATGGGATGTTGAAGAGCGTGGAGCACCGAGCAATTACGAACTCGGTTGCTGCTAGGACTTCGGTGGCGACGTTAATCATGCCGAAGACGGACTGCTTGATTGCTCCCGCGAAGGAACTAGTGAACGAAGACAATCCACCGAAGTACAAGGAATTCATGTTTAAGGATTTTCTCTCCGCGTATAAAGATGCTTCGGCTAATAGAGAGGATGTACTCGAGTTCTTCAAGATAAATTGAGTAGATATATATTTTGATCGTTTATGAAATTATGATGGCTTGTATTTTGTACTAGGACAAGTACCATGTTATGTTGCGAGTTTTTAAAATTGTTCAATAAAATAGCAGGAATTTTTTTTAACATGTATTTTTTGAATATTTATTAGTTGGAAGAAATTGATCATATGTGAACATTAATAAGTGTCACTAAAAAGTTATTTTAGAAAACAAAATTGTGTAAATTATGTGATCAAAATTCATAATTATTAGTGTCATGTGGATATTACATCGACTATGAAGTATTCGATTTTGGTCGTACGGCTTGAATTTAAAATAAAAATAAAAATCACATGGTTCAGTGATATTGTTTAAAATTGGTAATATAATAACATTTAAAAAAATCAAACATATATGAAATTAAAAAAAATTATATATTCTTTGGTGATATAATTTAAAATAAAAATAAAAAATCATAGGGAAAATGTACAAGGGTAAATATGATATTTGGGTCTTTTGTAAGGGCATATATGAAATTTCCCCTATCTTCTTCCTACTCTATCCTTTTACCAGTTTGCGAAGAAGCTCTCATCCCAGACCAGCCATGCTTCTTCAGCCCCGCCTCCTCCCTCGTTTCCTCTTCATTTCATCCATACCCCGCTCCTCTCCATTTTCCCGTCACGCCGCCTCTCTCTCCGTTGCCGTCTCCTTAACCGAAACCCGACCCGTCGAACCCGAATCGGATCTTAACCCACTAACACCAAACCCGCTAAATCTTCCTTTGGCTAAGCTCTATGTACCGCCTGAAGCCGACCTATCGGGCGACGACTCATCAGCGTCAACCAGTCGGGTTCTGAAAGGATCCAATATCGTATTGGGTCCCTATGCTTATGGTTCGGAAGTGATTAATGCTGAGTTCATTAAGAGCAGTGTACTGGCGGCTGATTGCCCGGCCGACGGGTTGCCGGAGTTCGCTCTTGTTGGAAGGTCTAATGTCGGAAAATCGTCCTTGCTGAATTCCCTCGTCAAAAGAAAGAAACTTGCGCTTACTTCTAAAAAACCAGGTTTGTTGGCTCATTCTAATCCCCAGATTTAAATAGTAATTAGGATATTTTTAGATTTATTGTAAGAAATTAACCACAGAGTCTAATTTGCTTAGTTTGCATTGAGTCCTGATTGAATTCCAGTTTTTAATTTGAAAATGTTTTGTTCCATTTGGGTGAATTTTGACAGAAAAACACTAAAACCCTAAACCCACAAAAGTTCAGATTGTGAAACTGAAACTTTGAAGTTAAACAGTTCTAATCTAACTCTATATTGTTAATTGTTAGAAATTAAGAATATCAGTAATAATTAACTTGTTGGCATTCAGGGTTTAGGGTTCTAGATCAAGTCGATTTCTTTTATCATGTTTGTATAATCTTGTCAACTTATTATCATTCAAATTTACGAATCGAACTTTTGTTCTTATAGGAAAAACTCAATGCATAAATCATTTCAAAATAAATGATACCTGGTACCTCGTCGATCTTCCTGGTTACGGGTACATTACATTCCAAAAATCCTCCCCAATTTAAAAAAAAACAATTATTACTAATTTACCCTTCAATTTTTTCAATATTTAAAGGTATGCCTCTGCGCCAAAAGAATCGCGACTAGATTGGGAGAATTTCACGAAAGATTATTTCATCAAAAGAAAACCTTTAGTCTCGGTTTTTCTCTTGATAGATGCAAGCATACCAGCCAAAAAAATCGATCTCGAATATGCCAGCTGGCTCGGGAAAAACCAGGTTCATTCTCTATTTCCAAATTTTAAGTGGTATATATGAAATTTTCACCTTAATAACATTTATTTGCAGATACCAATGACTATAATATTCACAAAATGTGACAAGAGAAAGAAGAAGAAAAATGGAGGTAGAAAAGCTGAAGAGAATGTGGAGACATTTCAAACCCTAATTAGCGAGTTCTTCTCAGCGGCCCCACCTTGGATCATGACAAGTAGCGTGACCAATATGGGCCGTGACGAAATTTTGTTACACATGGCCCAACTTAGAAATTATTGGCTCAAACATTAGCCACATCATGTGATGGGCGAAATTTCACCTGTACACTTCTAAGATGTGAAATATCATCGATACCCTTCATCTCCTAATTGTTCAAACAAAGGACTGAACTATATGATTCATAATATAGATGATATTTCGTATGTTTTGTAGGGACATAGAGGGATATAGATGATATTTTCAATGTTTTGAACGGACATCGTGATATTTTATCATTTGTATACGTGATATTTTGAGATTTTGCAGGAATTGCTCCAACATTATTATATGATTAGTTCATAATATATTTTTATGTGAGCGACTATTTGTCATCGTCTTGTTGCTTTGCTCCCAAGCCCTCCACCACCAATCGGTTGTCGATACGTGGCATTTTTTTTAAGATGTTGATTGCTGTGTGTAGTGTTAATAAAAAAATGTGATATTTAAGTGAAGTATATAATATTAAATAAAGATGATAATTGTTATTAATAAAATATAATGGTTATGTGTAAAAATCTATTCTTAATTGGATATTTTTAGAAAAGATATTCTAATTAAATAGATATAATGGTAACGTGTATCTAAAATGATGTATTTCACAAAGCATAAATGAACATGCACTGTATTTTAAAAAGATATATCATACATATAAAATAAAATAATGTAATATCAATTAAAAATGATATATCATAGGTCTTAAAAGAATATATTTTGAAAAGCATAACTTACAAAATGTATATGTTATAACTAAAATATATGCAATAGAAAAAATAAAGAAGAAGAAAAATTGGAGAAACCATCATCAAAATTTGCTGGCGAACCAAATCTTTATTTTATTTTTATTTTTTTAATACATTATCTTCAAATCAAGTCACTTTAACTTATTAATGAAGTAACTAAATAGGAGACTTTGTGCAACTTGTTTGGATAGTATCAAAATCATGTGAGTAAATTGAGTATTGCCTTGTTGTACGAGTATTTACCATTGCAAGTCTTGAAAAGATAATTTATGGTAGAATTTGTTAGACGTTTGGTAATCTACTAATATCTGTATTTTTTTTTGTTGAATCATGAGGCCAAAGAGATTATTATACTTATTCAATCATTTATCAGAGACTCTAATTTAGTTTTAGTCTATAGTCTACAATAATTAATATAATTTTCATTTTCATTGGCGAAATTTCAACTGTGCACCGCATAAAACACAAATAAAAAGTCAGTTATAACCCTACAAAATCTCAAAATATTATGTACCCCTCCAAAAAGAAAAATATCGTGAAGCCCATATAAAAGGTATGAAATGTCACGACCGACGATTTAATTGTTCGTACAAAAAGTAAAAGAAAATCAATATGTATATGTTGGGCAATGCTACAACCACTCCCTCCTTCACTCCCATTTTCACTCCCTCAAGCCATTGACAGGTGGGACCCACATGCTATTTTATAAAAATCAATGCATGTGGGACCCACAAACCATTCATTTCATGTGAGAGGGAGGGAGGGAGGGAGGGAAGGAGGGAGTGGCCCTATCATTACTCGTATATGTTTTATTTCCAATTTGCTTTAGTGATCAGTTGGAGCACATTACATTTGTACATTCCTGTCTTCGAATTCATCACGAAAACGACACGTAACAATTTGTCTTTTTCTCATTTTGATCGTTTTAATACACTTCGACCACATTCCTCAATAATATATAAATTGTTTTACAAATTGTATAAATCTAGTTCAATTTTTTTATAGAATACATCTTAACAGACCTGTGTGTGTGTGTGCCTATATATATATATATATATATATATATATATATATATATATATATATATATGAAAATGCTAAATAGAATCCAGTTTAAGAATCTATTTTATGAATCTAGTATAATATTTTGTATACAATAATATGTTTAAATTTGTAGAATAATGATTTTTAACTTGTATAATAATATATTTTTAAAACATGTCAGAAAGCGCATGTCAGAAAATGCCTATTAGAAAGCGGGTAGTCAGAAATCGCATATGAACGCGGTCCGTCATGCACCATATATAAAATAATATTTTGTATAGTTCAAGATAATATGTTGTATCGTTCAGTATAATATCTTGTCAACTAGATTCTGGGTCTGGATTCTTTCTCTGGATTCCAGTTAACAGACATGCATATATATTGGATTTTAAATATAGTATATTATGCATCTAAAACTATATGATATTATCTAAAAGATATATCATACATGTAAAAAATATATAACATGTGTTGTATTTAAAAAATGTATATATCATAAATCTAAAATGTATAAGATACGTCTAAAAATAAATCACATAAATATATTATTGATAAGAGAAAAATAAAGCACCTTTTTGATATCTAATTTTGGGATTTTAGCCCTTTTGAATCACAACTTTATATATAGAATTGTTCATATTTTAGTTAACACGAATATTTCTTCACTAAGTGTGTTTTGTTGTTAATTACAGGTTTTTAGGGGGAAATTCTTGGCAACCCGAGAGTGTAGTTGCCTTCGTCTCCTCGCGCCATTAAAATTGATATATCATACCGACCAATTCGGTACACGTGTGAAGGAGAAGGCAAATAATCATCAAGATAAGATATTGCACCAAAACCTACTCGAAAACCACTCACACAATTGCCACTCTACAGCCCCACCTACCTCACCTACCACCCCCAACTACCCTCAATCCTCTCACCCATCTCTCGGCCAATGGGAAAGCCTCAATGACACTATAAATAAGACCCCAAGGCCTATGGGCAGAGGGACGCTCTTTGGAGCACTTTAGACGCTTTTTTATGCCCATTCTCTCTCTCTCTCAAACATTCCAAGATCCTTCAAGAACTTCAAGAACCCTACAAGAACCAAGTGATTTGCCAAGGAGATTAACCGTGACCAATGAATTCTTTCCTTTTTCGGTGAATCATCCTCTCTCAAGACTCAACCGTGACTAGGAACTCCTTCCTTTTCGGTGAATCAAGAGTTAACCGTGACTAGGGATATATCTCTCTTTGGTGTTGTGAAGTTGTGTTTAGGCCGAGACTCGGAAGAACCCTCTTTTGGAGCTTGAAGAAGGCATTAACCATGACTAGGAGCTTCTCCTTTTGGTGATCTTTCTTGAGGAATCCACGACTCGAGGGTCTCTTCTTTTCGGTACCAACCAAACAAACGACCACGACTCGGAGAATTGACCATTCGGTGCGAAGGCATAGAAGACAAAGGAAGACACATCAAGCTACTTGCTTCATTCTTAGGTGTACTTTTTCTAATTCTTGTAGTTCTTGTTGTTTGTGAATTTAGTTGTGTTAAAGAGAATTCCTTGTTTGAATTGAATCTTTGCTCTAAACTTGTTCTTTTACTTGATCTTTTGCTCTCAATTTCTACCTTAAACTTAGTTCAAATTTCCATTAATCCAATCCCAAATCAAACCCTTAATTCAATCCTCAATTCAATTTACAACTTTCAAATCCAGTAGTAGTTCCGTTATAACGGAATTCGGACTGCGTTACAACGGACTTGACGATTTGTACCTGACTTTCAGTCTGTTGGTACTCCGTTGTAACGCACTTACACTCCGTTGTAACGGACCAGTGAGAAAATTCATTCAATAACACTCATACTAGTGCGTTGTAACGGACAAACTAGTTCGTTGTAACGGATCAACCAATCCGTTATAACGCTACCTCTGTCCGTTATAACGGACTACCACTTTCGTTCTAACGGACTTATTTCCGTTATAACGGACGTTCATATCAATCCCTACGTTAGACATAACCCTAATGTCCGTTGTAACGGAACTTAATTCCGTTGTAACGGACTATCTTCTGTGAATTTTCTTTGTTATTTCTAGTCCATTTTTGATCCAAATTTTGACGCAATTGCTCCCCGTGGAACGAATCTATACATTTGCCACCGTACAAACATAGATTACAAATTTTGTTGATTGTTCGGGATTTTAACACAACGACATATTAAACACGCCAAAAACCCGCTCATCAATTATACATGTGAAACGGTATAATATACCTCTGAAATGTATAACACACATTTTAAAGGTATGCGTAAAAATGTATCATATATATCTAAAATGCATGATATACATCTAAAAAAGTATAAAAACCTAAATAAGTGACGACGTGCGTTTTGAATTGTGCATAGAGTGCACGCTCATGTAACTAGACGGGTTCAAACAAACAAAAACCAGCTTGAGTTCAGCTCGAGGATGGCTCCAACTAGATCGGATCGACTTGAAATAGGGGTTCGAGCTGTGCTTTTCAGCTCAATCTCGGCTAGGAATAAGTTTGAGCCATGTTCGAAATTTGAACTACCTCGACTCGGCTCGAAAAAAGTTGTGTTTTTTGTTTATTTGTAAAAATATTCGACATTGAGCTAGTTGGAGGCGAGCATGACCCAGCTCGTGCTAGGCTAGACTTTGGCTCGAGCTGGTTTGGTCCCACTCAACTTCTTTCGAGCCCATTTTCAAACAAGATTTGTTAGGGCTATCTTCTAACCGAGTTCGATCGAACGTCAAGATAGGAGTTTTTTTCAGTCATAATCGTGTGCTATTAGTTAAAGACTATGTTGCACGGATACGGGTACGGATATCGTATATGATACGATACGGATACGACGATACAACAATTTTCAAAATATCACGGATACGGATACGGCTATATAGTTATTATTTTAATATACTTATATTGTATATACTTAATAAATAAATAAGTATTAAATTAAATAATAAATTAATAATATTTGTAAATTAAATGTCATGACAATAAATAAAATCAACCTAACAATACAAGTATCATAAAAATATCCTAAATTTATTCTAGAAGTATCCTAAAAGTATCGTGTATAATTTATTTATAAATATTATGGGCCAAAATATATAATGGGCCGACGTATTCTAAATGAAGTTTCACAGCGGTATCCTGAACGTATCTCAGCCGTATCCTGTCGTATCCCGCCGTATCCTAAAAAAATATTGAAATAATCGAATACGTCGCGTGGCGTATCCGATACGTATCCGAGCCGTATCGTACCCGTATCCTCATGATACTTCTGCATTTTTGAAGTACCCGCGTAACATAGGTTAAAGATGATCATAATTATCACAAAAAGTACGGACACAAAATCATAATAAAACCTATTTCATCTAATAGATAAATTGAGATTTAAGACGTCATTTTTTTAGACTTATATATTTAAATATTATTTTTAAGAAATATTTAAAATTTGACGAGTCTATATTAAATGTCATATTTGTCTTTTAACAAAGACATGACCTGATCACTTGCGTAAACAAAATAATTCATTTCTTGGATTAGGAATATATCCGATGATAATTCATTTATAGGTCACATTTTTCATATTTTGTGGGGGTTAATATGAAAAACAAATGCTATTTTTTATGTTTTGTCCAACAAAAACCAAAGTTTACACCAACCAGTTGTACCTCGTCCTATTTGTTTTGACTCACGGGTCCAATAAATCCTGTCTATACATTGGTAATTCGACCAGGAATAGAATCGACTCGATTCTAAACCATACGGGCCCATTCTTCTGGTGCCAGACTGAGCCAGACAAATTCTAGTTCCACCTTGCAGTCTAAATTCCCCGAAGTGCATGCATGCATTATAAAATCGTACAACGAATAACAGTACGCACTTGAGTGTGACTCGTTACTTGGATTAGGTTCTTCAAAATTCAGACTCGTAGCAAATTACTATTTATTCGTCGAGCCCCACGTACACACACTGGAGGTTTTCTATGCCATTTTTCACCAAGAGTCCCTTCAACTTTCTACTAAATTATTATTATTTTATTAATCAAGTACGAGTTTCAAATTAATTGTTTTCGTCACATTTTAATATCAATAAAGTATTCTTTATCATCTTTGGGTATTAATGTTAGAAGTTATGACAATATTGAAGTGTTAACACTACGAACATTAATAGTTATGTACATTAATTAATTGCTGGCAGGCTAAGATATAGAGTAAAGGCATCATGGACCAATCTACAATTATTTAAAATCTTGGGGTACCGCCACCACATTTTCCCCTTACATAAAAGTCTCCTTCTTCTTCCTCGACCACGTTCTTATCAGATAATCCATCTCCAATTATATTAAAAAGATACTTAATACTTAATATACAAAACAATACCTCCATTATCACAATAACAACACACAAAGACCGCCACAAACTCTCTCTCTGTCAATGGATACGTCGAAAAGCAAAAAAATGAAGCACCGTATAGCGCAATTCCTTCTCCGTATATCTTGCTCGAGAAAACAGCTCTCTAGAAATCGAAAACCCGACTCGAATCAGAACCCGATGCGACCCATTATACAAATAACAATCGACTGTTCTGGTCGCCGTTCCGTCGATGCAACACCTCCAATTTCAAGAAGTACAAGAAAGAAAGAGAGAAGATTAACCGAGACCGGCTTGTTGTACCAAACCGGAGCACACGAGGGTAGAATTTGTCCTCCCGTTTCCCCTTCCTCGCCGAGACACTACCTTATCGATTCGTTCTCCAAATCAGAGCGAAAAGGAAAGGAAATTACGAAGAATTTGATATGCAACGGGTTGAGCAGTTCGTCGAGCGATAATGAAAATGAAGGCGAGTTCTTTTGCAGCGATAAGGAGAAACGAGAACTGATATCGTCGAGAAGTTTCTCTTTTTCTTCGGATTCATCCGAGTTTTACAGGCGTCAAAAGAATTTGCCTTCATTTGGTAAAAACGAGGATGTGCAAGAGGAGGAGGAGGAGAGTGGATTCGCAGTGGTGAAACAATCCGTTGATCCGTACGAAGATTTTAAGAGTTCGATGAAGGAGATGATACTTGAGAAAAGAATCAATGACTCGGAAGAAATGAGAAGTTTGTTAGAGGCTTATCTCGAGTTGAATTCTTCGGAGCATCATCCTATTATCGTCGCAGCTTTCGCAGATGTTTGGGAATCTATTTTTCCAAAAACATGATATCAAATGTTTGTTTGTTTAGATTTGTTTTGCTTTGTTTTGTGTGTATTTGTAGGATTTTACGGCAATATTTTTGTTTGTAATGTTTGATAAGTTTATGAAGTGAATAGAATAATTTTAGCTAGATTTGGTATAATTATGGGTATATATGTTTGATGAATTATGAAATTTTCATGTAATTAGCTTATTGTTTACAACAAGGCCATATGATTGTTACTCTATTGTTACAAGATCGGATATTATTTTCATTGTATAATTCGAGCAATATATATTTTTTAATTATATTATGTGAACAAAATGAGATGCAGGTCAAACTTGTCTATTTCTCTTTTCTTTTGCCAACACGATATCGCTTAAAAAAGTATGAGTGAAAATGATCTCCACATGTAGCAAAGCATAAATAAATATTCAATATTACTTCAAGATATTTAGGTAAGAAATTTTGATCATTAATAAAATGTTGTTATTTGCTGGTTCTATAATTCTATTTCATGTTCCAAATTAACATAATGGTGTTTATGGTAGTATGATGATGTTTATAATTACTAATATATTGGTGCGTGCATTCTTTTTGGGATTATCCTTAGTATGTATATATACAAAAATAATACGCTCACAAACATAATTCACAAATATAATTCCGATTAGCATAAATTAGATGGGACCCAGACCAATTCTATTCCAAATATAATTAATTTATACCTAAAAATGTTCATCGACATTAGATTTGTGGATTATGTTTGTGAGTATATCACACACACACACACACACACACACACACACACATATATATATATATATATATATATATATATATATATATATATATATATACCCACGAGTTATGATTTTTATTCTTAATGTTCTCACATGACATCATGATGTTGATAATTAGTGATTAATTAGTACTTTAGTTAATATCAAATTTATATGTAAAATTAGATTAATGATTAATTAGCATGAATTTTTATTGATACGTTAAAATTAACGGCTAATTCGTTTTGTGTGTTAATTGAATTGCTAATTACCTCCACTAACTCTTCTCGAAATATACATAGAGATTGAGAGAGAGGAGTTGTGGCGGCAAAGTAAAATTTTCTATTTGTAGGGTTGCACATGCAAATATGTCAAAAAAATAAGAAAAATATTATTTTGCCGAATATATCGTTTCCTTGCATTAATTTGTTATTCAAATCGGAGATTAATTGGGAATCTGGGATTTGGTGGTGATTTAAATTAGTTCTGTCCTTTTGACAACTTAACTTCACATATAGGCCCATAAATGCCTCCTATTTGTACACCTCTTTCATCATTTTTAATATTAGAAGTCAAATTAATCTTACTCGTCATCTCCCAAATAAAAAAATTTCAACATAATTATAAATTTCTTATAATTTGATTATAAAAATTATAGTTTTAGCCTTGTCGCTTGTTTGCAATATATAACATCAAAAATAATATCTAGAGAAAAATAATTGTGTTTTGTATGACAAACACATGATATTTTTGAAAATGCCGACCATTGTAAAAATGACAAATAAGATAAAACAATACTATTGGGATTTTGGATCTCATATTATATAGTGAAAAATACCGACGTTCAAATGTAATAATCTGCGTAACCCGGTTGGATTGAAGGAAGAGTTACAAAATATTATATTTCGAATTTAGCAAAATTCGATTGAAGAATGGTGAGAAGACATTGTATTTGATCACATGAAATGATGCTCCAATTGATATCACTCTATAACGGGAAGATTAGATTATGTTAATACCTGATCTTTTTTTCTTCAAAAAATTAACTCTAAATCACCTTTTTTTTTATCTATCTCTTAGAGCTGAAAAGGGATTGGAGTTTCTAATGAACATGGATACGATTTTGGAGATGCAATCTTTATTTATAAAATTTTCACAATAAAAATATATGTGGTGCAAATCATGTACATAATATTCTATACTCACAATACCGTATATTCTCTATGATTTTTTTTCATTAATCAAAATAAATCTTTGTGTGCAACCATTTATGTTTATTTGATGTTGGCAACAAATTAAAATTACGTCTAAATCCACAACTCTAAGTGGCATATAGCAACACCTTATAATTATTCATATTGAATAAAAGATTTGCGATCATAACTGAAATATGTTACTTATGTATTCCGCTATTTTATGATACTAATATTGATTATATCACATGGTTTAATGTAATTTTTATTTTAATAAATACTATTTTCCTGATCAAGAATTAATGGAATAAACAAAATACATATTAACAATGTTTGTTAACTATTTTTACACGACCATGCATTTTACGTTAGATACACGGCCATGCATTTTACGTTAGATACACAATTCGTCAGGGGTCGGGAGATCTCTCTCTCATACTTGATAGAAACAAATCACATGTTGATCATACACATTCATTCACATGCTACATCAAATACATACTATTGATTTTATAATTATTTGATTAAAAATAATATTTGTCTATATTAAAGTCTAAGGAACCCTATGCAAAGATTATTGAAGACCTTGGATGGAAGAACTGTTCGTATATTATGAGAAACATTAATGACATATTTCGAAAATGTGTGTGTGATTTACTAGTGATTTTCTCTATTATGCTCTATAGCGACGTTATAGCGTCACTATTTAACATTATTGCATTTTAAATATATTTTTCGATATTTACGCTATAACGACTATATATACCTTCCATGTGCTTGCAGTTCTTTGGGCGGGTCATCGCTCTCCAATTATCTTGAATGAATAAGAGCTATTTAACCAAAAAGTTTGGATACAAGTGGCAAGGTGGGAGATGTATATCATTTCCAACTAACTTAATTTAATGAGCTGTTAATTACAATCATCAACACTAAATTCTACCCTAGTTAATTAGCTTGGTTTTGCTTATCTTGAACCAGCACAAAGGACATACACAACCCTCCATAATTTCTTGTCTGGACATGAAAAGCAAACCATTGGCTTCCCCTATTTAAAGTTTAAACACCCGTCATAGAAAATAGAGGGCATGGCAAATATAAATATAAATATAAGGCAACATTTCATATGTCCCCTTACAAAATTCTACAATTTCACGCATACTCCTGTACAACGTGAAATATCATGAATATCCTTATAAAACTACTAAATTTTTATATATGTTTTTTTTGTTAGATTTCGATTAACTATTTCTTAAAAATATCGTGAATTGCTGATTTTTCGATTTTTTTAACATAAATATCATTCCCTATTTACATAGAGAGTAAAATCGGAAAATCAAATATTAGTGATAATCTTAACGAATAGCTAACTGAAATCTAATAAAAAGAGCATCTATGAAATTTTAGTCGTTTCGTAGAGAGATATTCATGATATTTCACGTTTTACAAAAATATACGTGAAATTATGAGATTTTGTAAGAGTACATATGAAATTTAGCCTAAATATAACTAACAATTAACAATAATTAGTTATAAACACCCGTCATAGAAACTGCTATGGTGAAATGGGTTCTAAAATAGATAACAATCATTTGATTAGCCTGACTGTTAATCATTGGCTCCGTGAGTATCAAATTCGAATCATGTTTTATAAAAAATTTAGATTAATTTTGTTAACTGAGAATCAAAAAGTCTACAAACCCATAAATAATGCACACAAAGAATCTCCATGTGTACATTTACATTAGCTATAATATAAGCATGCACATGGATCCCACATAAAATTTTCATAAAATATTATTCGGGGTTATTCAGGTGAATTGAATCTGTATGTGTAGTCTATTTTATTAAAAATTGTATTGAGAAATGTAAATGTATTTTTGTCCTGAGTCATAATAATAATAATCATAGGTGTCCAAAGTTACGGAGGTATGTTGAAGAGAACAATTAAGTTTCTAGACTCAAATATTATTTTTTGTCTTCATATATAGGTACAGTAAATAATGCATATAATTACCATACAAATTATGTTGATTAATATATTTAGCTGTTTCGCGTGTTAATTACGTTAGACTTGTTAATTAAGTACGTACCATTTTTTTTCAGGGGTATTCATGATATTTTAGGGATACACATGATATCCCTGAACTTATAATCACTAACAAATTTAAGCCTACGTTCATTTTAAACGCAAAAAAGAAAAAAAAAAATCAGTAGCAAATTCATTCGAGATTTGTTACTGGTTGAAGATTTGTCTAAAATGATAATAATCATAACAATGATAATAATTCTTTGGGAATGATAATAATATTATTAATATGAATCTGGCCATGAGTCTATTTGACAGAAAACATTATATCAATGGGCCTCATTATTCGTGAATTTATATTAGGCCTAGTTATATACCATTTTATTCGCTCGTTATGGATTTCAAATATCCGATTAAAAAAACTCACAGTTATCTTGATGCAAATTTAATAACTAAAAAATCTTGAATATGCAATTGGTAGTTATAAACCTGGGATGCAAATTTAATAACTAAATATAATGATCTGATAAGATCTGTTTACTTGAATATTAATTTGGTCCGTCAAAATTACTCTTAATAGATTTTCTTTAAGATTTTCGAAGAAGTATCATTGTGGAATGCAATTGGTAGTTATAAACCTGGGATTTAAATGACATATTGTTTCTTTAGACATAAAAGAAAATCGATAATACGCTTAAACCTTTGAATAAATTGTTTGTGAAGTCATGTTGAATCATCACCTGGGAATCACAGACTTTGAGGATACATATTAGACATTTTATGTTAGTTTAAATCCAATCCAAAATATCAATTTGGAGAACTTGAACACTTGTCGAAAAACGAGAAGAAGTTAAAATGAGAAAGATGAGAGAAAAATGCATTATATTCTTTCTTAACTCGAGAGGCATTATTTCGTCACGTCATTCCATACTACAATATATATTTCCGTAATTCATGCAGTATTGGGACAATGATCTCTACATAAACAATTTACTTTTAAAACATATAACAGTGTTAACTTTATGTAATTTATGTGTTGAAGTTCTAATCTGGATGATGATCCAACGATAGAAGCTCTTCGTAATTTTAAGTTTTTTTATCTGATTTCAATAACAAATTTATCATATTTGAATAATATAAGATCAAATTAAGTAAATCATCCACTTTTCACAAAAAAATTAAACAATTTGATACGATTTTTGTTGATATTCGTAATTTTGTGTAATTTGAAAATAATGCAAGGATTTTAACGTAAATTTACATTTTAAAAATTATCAATAATTGGATGAAAAATCATGTGGTTGTGAAGGGCTAGACCCGTTCCCTAGTTATAAAAGTCAAAATTGGGATCATATTCACTCAATGTTTTAATTAGCGGCGTTGTAGCGGATTTTTGGAGGTAAACGTTGCATCGCTTCAGATTTTAGCTCTGTAACGTTTTGTTGTGCTGCAACACTAAAGCGGACTGCTATAGCATGAATCGTACAAATATAGCTGCCGTAGCAGTGCTATGGCGTGATTACAAAGGTTGCAGTGCAAATTATTTATGTAGAAATAATAATAATAATAATAATAATAATAATAATAATAATAATAATAATAATAACAATAAAATAATGATAGTAATAATAATTTCAATAGTACAAATAATAATAATAATAATACAATAATAATTATTGTTAAATAATAATAATAATTGTTATTAAATAATAATAGTAATGATGATTATTGTTATTAAATAACAACAACAACAACTATTATTAGTATTATTATAATAACAATAAAATAATAATAAAAAATAGTAGATAATAATAATAATAATAATAATAATAATAATAATAATATATTTTCTCAAAGATTGATTTTTTATTTAAGTTAATTTGTGAGGTTGGTATAAAGAAATATCAAATCTAATTTTATTTATATGCATATTGTAGTATTATAAAAAGAATAATTTTGTTCAAAGTCTGCTGCGATGGTGAAGCGGCGTTATATCGCCCGCTTTGCGCTAACCGCTAGATTAAACGTCAAAACGCTGCACGCCGGTACACGCTATATATATATATATATATATATATATATATATATATATATATATATATATATATATATATATATATAGGGAATGGATCATTAGACAAATTATTAGACCAAAAAATGAACAAGACATTTTCAACCAATGATTAAACCATGATAAACGGTTGTGATTAACATAATCTCACATTTTCAAAAAAAAAAACATAATCCCTCACCACCTCCCCATCCAAGCATTTCTAACCAATTATAGGGATTTGTGTTCGAATTTTCGTCTAAAATTTTGTCCATGGATTCGGCCCTGTATATATATATATATATATATATATATATATATATATATATATATATATATATATATATATATATCAATGATTTAAATTGCGCCGCAATAGCGCAAATCGCAATAAATATTTCAAAAACGCAATGCCGCAAACAACAAAATTGCGCCGCAATATTGCCGCAATATCGAGCAATATCGGTCGCCATATGTAAATTATAGTCCAATCGCAATGGACCGCTATATCGCAATTTAAAACATTGATATATATATATATATATATATATATATATATATATATATATATATATATATATATATATATATATATATATATATATATATATATATATATATATATATATATATATATATGTTTGCTAAGCAGAATCCAAAAAAAGAATCCACTCGTGCAAAATACCCGGATGAAATTTGAAAAATATAATCTTCAAATTAGCAAAACATACCGATGAATCCAATATGTTAACATAGTTAAAATTTGAAATAAAATAATATATTTTCAACAGTATATTTTGATAAATACAAGAATATATTTTGCTAATTTTAATAGTATATTATGGTCTATGAATTATTTTTTGGATTATTTTTCTGGATTTTTGTTAGCAATATATATATATATATATATATATATATATATATATATATATATATATATATATATATATATATATATATATATATATATATATATATATATATATATATATATATAGTGCGTTTTGGTGCTTTTAAAAACACACAAGATATTTATGTTTTTATTTTTTATTTTGTCTATTTGATTTGTATCAAGATTGGTATTTTACAATAAATGAATTATTTTACCTTTTATTAGGCTAATTATGTATAATATATATACACGAAATAGATTTCCCGAATTTAAATATCTAAAATCATAATTCTAGTTTTGCCAATGATCTCATTGCCTAGCTGTTTGAATATTTGACACAATAAAACTATATGTGGGACATGCTATGACTTCGAGTCCCATCGCATCATATAAAAAATACAAGTACCAATAACGATACCCGACCGATTGTTGGGTGCCGTTGAAAAAAACTTTAGAAATCGAGAACACAAAATTCAAAACTTAAAAAAAATCCAATATTTATATGTGAGTTATCTAAGATACATACCCTTCTATCTTAATATTTACAAAGACCTTGATAATAAAAGCCTAGACTCGAGTTTTATTGTCTCTTTCATGCAGCGGCGTCCGGTGACAGATTTTGACGGTAATGTTTGTGGACTGCATAAAACACAACTACAAAAACAACATTTAGAAAAAGTTTGGGACGTGTGTTGGGTGCGGTACCGGAGAGGATAAACATATTTATACTTATGTATAAAGTTAAGAGATTTACTATCATCATATGAAGCCACGTCACCTCTTCATGTATTATTTTTTGTGATTTGTTCCATGTGTCTTTCGGTGTTGTTTCGCACTTGACCCATTGAGTCATTTAATTTAATATTTTATCTTATTAATGATATATATAATTTTAGGAAAATTGAAGCCCTCACAAGAGACCACATCATCACTTAATGTGACATATATGACCTTGATCAAAAGATCTAAAATATTTGGGTTTCTATTTGAACATGGTCTATATAAACCAACTAATTCAAAAATTACATGAACATTGGTCCACCGTGGACCAAGTTCATTCATATTTATTTGTCTCAATAAAATATGAATTTTTTTCAAAAAACTCATTCAATTTTTGGATATTGTCAAAACCTCTTAAATTTACTTATGTAGTAATTGAAAAAAAAAATTATTTTTTATTAGATTAAAAAAATCATAATGTTTTTAGCATATAATAATTAAAAAAATATTATATGTTATATTTATATAATTTTAATATTTCATACATTGTATATATTTGAATTTTACATTTTTTCCTGAAGAACTAACACAAAATAATAATAACATAAACATAATACTCAAAGAACACGTTGCAAACATTTAAAAAATACAAAATCATGAAACTATTACAAAAATAAAATGACAACGAAAATAAAAAAACTTGATGTTTAAATATATATTTTTCTACAATATATTTTTAATGAGTTTTTTTTTTGTTGTTTATTTTTTTATTATTATCTTATGTTACTTTTTCTTGAATATAAAAAAAAAATATTAAAATTATATGAACACACTAATTAATAATTTCATTTTTCTTAAAATCACTACACGTTAAGAAATGGTTATTAATTTCTTAAAATTAACAATAAATAACAAAATAATAATAATAATTAATTATGAAGATTGAAGGGTATTTGGTCAATTTTTTTTTTTTAATATCATCCATAGGAGAATATTTGGAAATAAAAGTTTGGTAGAGAATTTTTTTTGGAGTTTACAAAAAGATAGAGATTGTTTACCATATTAAAAAAAAAAAAGTTGGTTAAAAATACACCAAAACACATATGTGTGAACAATCAAGTAAAAAAAACATAGAATCCAATTACATATTAAAAAAAATTAAATCATAACAAACTCAAAGTCTTGCGCGCAATTGTGCGGGAAAAAAGTTAGTATATTAATAATGTTATAGCCGTACAATATACTAAACTACTACATATTTAAAACCATGAATTGTCCCTTCGATAGATCCTTCCCTGACGAATCCCTGACTTGAGTGTGCAGAATCCAAATTGGAGTTGGCGGATACGTATCGGATACGCCACATGACATATCCGATTATTTTAATATTTATTTTTTTCGGATACGGCAGGGATACGGCAGGATACGGCTGGGATACGTTCAGGATACGGCTGGGATACTCCATTTAGGATACTTCGGCACATTATAGATTTTGGCCCATAATATTTTTAAATAAATTATATAAGATATTTGTAGGATACTTCTAGGATACTTCTAAATTAGTTCTAAGATATTTCTAGAATAAATTTAGAATATTTTTATGATAATTGTATTGTTGTGTTGATTTTATTTATTGTCATGATATTTAAATTCAAAATATTGTTTAATTTATTGTATATTTATTTATTATATACAATATAAATATATTAAAATAATAATTATATAGCCGTATCCGTATCCGTGATTTTTTGAAAATTCCCGTATCGTATCGGATACGATACCCGTATCCGTATCCGTGCAACATAGGTTTTCATCAATTGATCGAAGACTGAGTTTTCCTAGTCCATTATTATAAATAGCATGCTTTGCTAGTCCCACAAATCAGGTTATGATATCATTCTTTATTTCGATTCCATGTCTCTCCAAAAAAAAATTAAGAGAAAAAGGCCAAAAATGTATGAAAGAAAATAACAAAAAAATTATGGGATTCTTGATGCAAAAGTCTTTGGAAAAGGAAAAACGCGGTCGAGCAAAGAAAAAGGCACAAATTTTGTATACATCAACTTGTTGATTTTTTAGTATAATTTTATGAGTAACATTTTTTTGTTATAATTTTATGAATTAAAGGACAATGTTTTATTAATGTAGTAGCCTATTATTGCAGTTGGTTTTTTAAACTCAAACTATTTTTTGTAAATTTATAAATTTAAGAAGAATTTTTTTGTTATCCTATCTATTTTTGGATACAACTAGCGTTGTGCCCGTGCGAATGCGCGGGCTTGATTTTTTTTTTCGATTTTGGTTGTGTTGTAGTTTTATTTACTTGGTAGTGTGTATTTTTACACATATGTCGCGGAAGTTATTTTGAATGAAAGTGAACAAGTGCAATTGCACAGAATTGCGGGAGACTTCAGAAAACCGAGAAATTTACATGACTAAACTTTTAGATTCTCGAAATCTTATTTTCATTGCTTCTAAGTACCAAAATGTTTGTTCGAATTAATTCAACCATTAAGAAATTATGCAATAAGATGCATTGAAAAGAGCGAACAATTTTGTTTGGACATAAAATTTGTACGGAAGGTGCATTTGTCTATGTAAATCAAGATTTTTATAAATTTTAGAGCAATATCTGTTTGAATTGTTTAATAACCGGTTTTCTTCAACAATTCAAACGGTTCTTAGTTTAAAATTTGTTTATTCTTTTATACATCATCGGCAAAATCAGGAAAATGAACCAAGCTCGAATCTTTTTATAAAATTTGTTTATTCTTTTATACATCGGTAAAATTTATTGAGAACGAAAACTCGAATCTTTCGTATTTTGGATTTCGGGTTTCTTATTTCGCCCTTGGTAATTTGTAATTCGTAATTCCTAATTGTATTCGTATTCGAATTAGTATTCGTTTTTCGTATATTCGTATTTTCGTTCGTAATCTTATTTCGTATTCATATTTCGCTTTTCATATTTCGACTTGCATATTTCATAATTCGAAATGCCTAATTCGCTATTCGTATTTCGTAGTTCGCATTGGTTTTGGTATTGGTATCGTCGTTGTTTTTTGTTCTCGTATTCGTACTAATTTTCATGTTTCCTACTAGTATTTCGTTTTCTTAATTTATAATTCGTATTTCGTATTTTAATTCAAGTGTGTATTTGTATTTGTATTTTGTATTTTGTATTTGTATTTTTAGTCGTATTAGTGCGGGTGTATTCGTATTCGTATATTAGTATTGTTGTATTTGTATTCGTGTTTGATTCAGTAAATCATGATTTTTATTAAATTTAGAGCAAGAACCGTTTGAATTGTTCAAGAGGCGGCTTTCTCGAGCAATTCAAACGGTTCTCGCTTTAAAATTTGTTTATTCTTTTATACATCATTGGAAAAATCAGGAAAATGAACCAAGTAGTCGTTGTAAAATTTATTGATAATGAAAGCTCGAATCTTTCGTATTTTTTACTTCGAGTTTCGTATTCGGCCATCCGTAATTTGATCTTCATAATTCGTAATTCTATTTATATTCGTATTTGTATTCATTTTTTGTATATTCGTATTTACATTCATATTCATATTTTGTTTTGGTTTTCGTACTCGAATTTCTTATTTCTTATTTCGTAATTCGTAATTCGAAATTCGTATATCGTATTTCATAGTTCGCATTAGTTTTGGTATTGGTGTAGGTATTTGTTTTTCATATTCGTTTTCGTGTTTCATGTTTCTATTTCGTATTTCTTATTTCTTGATTCATAATTCGTATTTCGTATTTGGTGTCCGTATTTGTATTCCGTTTATGTATTCATATTTGCATTTGTTGTGTGTACTTGTATTTGAATTTTTTTTGTCCGCAATTCGTATTGAGATACATATCGTTATTGGTATTTGTTTTTCATATTTTTTATTAGTATTTGTGTTCGTGCTTCGTATTTGTATTGGCAATTCGTACTTGTATTCGTGCTTTGTATTTGTATTGACAATTTGTATTTGTCTATCTTTCTTGTATTTGTATTGTGTATTTCTGTTTTGTGTATGTATTTGTTTTCATGTTTCATGTTTGTATTTGGTTTCTCATTTGTACTTATATTTTTATGTTTTTGTTTTTATTTTGTACCATGTATTGTTATTGTTGTGATACTTGCCAAAAAAATTATGTTTTATTATTGTATTCACAATTGTATTTGTATCTCATATATATTATGCAACATACTGATTAACGTCTTCGATTACAAAAGTAGTTTTAGCCGTATAATATATCGTTTGATTCACGTTAAACCTTCGTTATTGATTTGTTATGTTTGCTTAGTAGGTTCAAATATTCATTATGTTTACAATATTAGTTATGTTCAAATGTTTGTTATCAGAGCCATTTCATATGCTGTGTTCAAATGTTTGTTATCTGAACCGTTTCATGTGTTGTGTTCAAATGTTTGTTATCCAAGCCATTTCATGTGTTGTGTGTTTGCCAATGTTGTACATATATCCTTGTAATTTTTCCAAGCCATTTCAAATATTCATTATGTTTACAATATTAGTTATGTTCAAATGTTTGTTATCAGAGCCATTTCATATGCTGTGTTCAAATGTTTGTTATCCAAGCCATTTCATATGTTGTGTGTTTGCCAAGGTTGTATATATATCCTTGTAATTTTTCCGAAGCATACACGGTGAAGATCATGATGATTATAGTAATAATGATGATGACGGAATCATGATGAGATCATGACAAAGATGATGATCATGATGAGATAATGATTGAGAAAAATACAAAATGTCCTGGCAAATTAACCCAAATACCATAAATACTCCAAATTCACCAGAATACCATATATACTCCTGGAATTGGGATAAACGATGATGATGATAATGAGAAAAATGTAAAACATGCCGCTGAAATGAGACGAATATGTCATATATTCTCAAATTAACCAAAATTCGATATATATTCCAGAAAGTGAGAAAAATGTCCAAAATACCGCTGCAAATAACTATAATATGAATTTACTAAATAAGCAAATGCTAATATACATAGATAATTATAATAAAATATATATGAATGATATTTGTAATATTTTCCAAGTAATAATAATTTTAATTGTATCAAGTTGAAGAAATAACTTATAGTCGAAAAATGTATCTGTCACGCACTAATACTCTACTAGTAATTGAACCTCTTTGACTGGATTTAAGGACATCAACGGAAGCAGGAAAATACGGATTCAAAACTTTGATGCTAATTATTTGTCCATGCATACATTAGTTTATCGTATCATCATCGTTATGAGAGCTAAGTTTCAAATCAACAAATCAGCATGGTTTTTATATAGTGCCATAACCTACACAAAATGTATGATATCGTTAGTGTCAGATTTTCGGACAACTATATTACACAGCGAAACTTACAAGAATCCCTAAACCGAGTGAATATTTGTAAGTTAATTTGATACAAAGGAATAGTTTCAAAATATACCTCAGATTTTGATGTAAAGAGGAGAAGATTGATGAAGGTAGAGACTCAGATGTTGAAGAACAAGCATTCGAGTTCTGTTTCTTCGAGAGGGGAGAAGAAGGATAGTGAGGCGGCCAGGATTTGTGAGGAGAGAGAAATGAAGAGAATGATAAGAGTTATATATATCTAGGTTTAGGATTTCCTAATTCCATTAGGTTTAGTTGTTCCAGGATTTTCAAATTCCTGTAATTTTAAATATCCTAGATAACAAAATCCTGTAGTAGTCTAAAATATATAAGTATAGTGGCATTAGTGCCATTAATTACTTATAAAACACTTGTGTAATTATTCGATAATATAAAAAATAGACGTAGGACCTCCGAGCCTACTCTATTATTTTCAAAAAAAATATACCTCAGATTTCGAACAAATATGATGAAGAGTTCAAACAAATCACTTCAAGCGATCAGGCCCGGTCCTAAAATTTCGGTGGCTTTAGACGAGCTCTAATAGGGGGTTTTTGAATTTGAAATATAAAACAATAATTTTTTCAAATCAAAATCATGGTTCTTAGAGTCGGCGACTCGCAGTCGAAGTCGGCCGACTCGGGTCGGAGTTGGCCAGCGCCGACCCGATTGTATCAGATTCCGGTTCTATCCGATTCTACCCGATTTCTATATATATTATCCAAAAATCAGATATTGATATAAATGTGATCAACGATTTTTTTAGGATACAATAAAAATGTATATGATGTCGATGCCGTGATATAAGTAGAGTTGGATATCTGTATGCGAATACAAATATCAAGTTTGAATACGACCACATACATTGTCTTTTGTTAAGGATAAACATTATATTCGGATATATATAGAAATATCAAATAGGGACACTTATTTATTTTGTTGGTTTTTACTTTTTATTTTATTTATAATTTTTATGTTTAATATTATTATCTTTATCAATAATACTTGAATATCTTAAATAAAGAAATGTTTATTATATTCAATAATTGATGTGCGTATATATTTATTTTTATAAATATTAAATACACATAATTTAAGTTTCTTTTATGACCTTTCACTATTTTCATATTTTAAAAAAAATTCAATTTTTCATTTAAAAAATCATTTTTTTTTTATCAAAATCCGATCCTCCGATCCGACTCGGACGATTCCGATCCGACTCTGTCGATTCTTACTCTGCGAGCATCAGACAACTCCGATTCCTACTTTCGGAACTATGATCAAAATGAGTTTCAAAATTTGATAATTTGCTTCTCCCAATCTATTCTCGTATTAAAATTAATGCTTTAATATATTAATTAATAATAATATATTTAATTAATGGGCAGGATAATTATTAGAAGTGTCTAGATTAATTAAGGGGGATGTATCTTGTAATAAATAGGTATCTATTCAAATAGAAGTGTCTAGAGTTTGGATAGATTATGATGTATGTTTGAAAGAGTGTGTTTAGGGGATGCTTATTGATCTCTATTTAAAGAGATGTACTGTACGAATTAGGAGGAAGAGAAAATTTATAAGAAAATTAAAAAGGGGCAATTGCCCCTGTGGGGGTCTCTCTCTCTCTCCATGTTCTATTTAATTAAAGTTTCCATTGGTTTTGATATTGATCCCCCAAATATAAAATACCCCAAAAATTTAACATGGTATCAGAGCGACGGTTGTCGAAAGGGACCGAAATCGAGCGACGAAATATCGATTGACGAAAAAAAAAAAAAAAAAAACTATGGTTACCGATCGACGGTTAGAGCGACGGTTATCGAGCGATGCTTAAAAAAAGGACGGTTATCGAGTTTAGTAGGAGTCGGAGAAAGAGTCACCAAGACAACAAAAAAGGTTACGTACTTGGGCCCAAACGAACTTCACAACTCATTTCCGAATTATCGAGTTTAGTAGAAGTCGAAGAAGGAGACATCAAGACAACCAAAGAGGTTACGTACTTGGGCTCACACGAACTTCACAACTCATTATCGGTTTATCGAGGTTAGTAGAAATTTGGAGTAGGAGAAGACCACGACAACCAAGATGGTATGTTCGGGTTCCCACAAATTTTGCAACTCAATTCCGATGAAAAAAAAAAAAAAGAAGTCAATGTCGCCGAAGCGAAAAAAAAAAAAAAACGATCCGAAAAAATGATCCTGGAAGAGGACGATTCGGAAAAGATGATCCTAAAAGAACGATTCGAGAAAAAAAAAGCCGAAAAAACGAGTTTAGAAGGAAAAAGAAGACACGTCGAAAATGACGAAGGAGATTACGGAGAGACCGAAAACAAATATCACGGGGGAGTATTAAAAAAAAGAAAAAAAGGAAGAAGATCAAATAACAATTAAAGCATTAAGGGGGAGTATTAAAATTAATGCTTTAATATATTAATTAATAATAATATATTTAATTAATGGGCAGGATAATTATTAGAAGTGTCTAGATTAATTAAGGGGGATGTATCTTGTAATAAATAGGTATCTATTCAAATAGAAGTGTCTAGAGTTTGGATAGATTATGATGTATGTTTGAAAGAATGTGTTTAGGGGATGCTTATTGATCTCTATTTAAAGAGATGTACTGTACGAATTAGGAGGAAGAGAAAATTTATAAGAAAATTAAAAAGGGGCAATTGCCCCTGTGGGGGTCTCTCTCTCTCCATGTTCTATTTAATTAAAGTTTCCATTGGTTTTGATATTGATCCCCCAATATAAAATCCCCATATTATCTCCAATCATATGAAGTCCAAATTCTAACATCTCGTACATTTTGAAGCTAATTAAATGGATTTAATATCGCAATCTGTACCTGGAGACATGTAATTGAAGAATGATCTGATAAAAGTCGGCCTAAAATCATTTGATACATGTATACCCTTTATTCTAAGAAAAAAATGACAAAACGCAAAAGGTCAAAATTATAAAGAATACTTACCAATCAATTTGTTGCACTCAAATTAATCAATTTGATTGTGTATAAATGTTATGTATTACCTCTTGATCGAGTTCGAGATGCTTGTAAATTGGGGCGAGAATGTTGAAAGTGCTGCGAGAGCCTAACACTTCATCTAAAACCTCACAATATACCCTATTTCCCCTCACTCTCATTTGCGTTCTCTTATTCTTCTTCCATTCATCCGCATTGATCATCTTGCTGCTCTCAATCATTTTAAAAACACAAATTCAAATCAATACAAGCACAGTAACACATACAAACACAACAATACAATAACATCATACAAGTACGATAGTCAAATGTGAATTTTCAGTAAAAATGGACCAAACCGAGAGTTTATTTTTTTTATTTCAGTGGAAAATCGCCGGCTGAAATCGCAGCATAGAAAACCATACGAAATTGCAAAGAAAATCGACGAAAAAGACGACAGCCGGGTTCAGGTGGTGTCGTGGTGGTCCAGGCGTAAGGAGGGTCGAGTCTCCTGCAGTGGTCCAGTTTCGTGGGGGCGCGGGGAAGAGCTCGAGAGAGAAAGAGGTGGTTTTGCGGGTCGGGTCTGGAGCTGGACAAGGAAGTGGATCGGGTATGGGAAGAGCATGATTTTGCGTATGCATTGTTTTTTTCTGGTCTTCAGTTATGTGTATATATATATGGGGGTTAAAATTTATGTGGGACTTATATTTTTGAGGGGCTTTAGGCCTGGGTTTGCTGGGCCAATGTCCAGGACCGGGTCTGCAAGTGATGCTTCAAATTGACACCACCCTCTAGAGGTATTCATACATTCATACGCAACTCGTTCGGATTGAATGTGAAAACCTCCTATGCTAGTCGGAATCTTCCTCCCTTCAGAAGATCTGATGACTCACTTACATGACAAGCATCTTATGCCTAGTATATTGCCTTATCGTGTGTCCATAGTGCAAACACTTTACGTACTATGATTAAACTCAACCATGTTTATATATCGAGAATCACACTTTCCCGCTTCTTATCGTCCTATAATGATGTAAACTCACTATGCTTTGGCATACCCAAGTATGTTACAATTATGGGAGGATATGTTTGGATGCATGGAAGGCATCACTTTCGCTTATTATTCTATGTGGGGATTTTAGTTTGCATTCAACACAATTCATCACAGAAATTAAATTAAACACTAACACAGATAATATAATATAGTATGACATTTGCGTATTCGCAAGATTATGCAAAGACTCATAATTAATTAATTGATTATCTCATACCATAATAATTAACACTTTAATTAATAGTTTGGCATCTTAATTGGATATCCAGTCATAAATTAAGATGTTAAATCATGCATTTATGAGTTCATTCTTAATGTGTTAAAATATATCCACTCCATCAATTTTCTTGGAAGAGAGTTCTAGGAAATGTACATCACTACTCTAAATTATAATATACTGGCTTTACTCGCGCTATTGCGCGGAATAGGTTTAATTTTATTTCTTTTTGCAAAGAGTTGATTTTTATTCTTTCGAGTTTTTCTATGTTTTTTATGAGTTGTCTTTGAATTAGATTGGATTTTTCGGTTCGTTTCAGATATGTTTATTTTGAATCGATTAGTAGATAGTGTTTTTGGAAATGTTTTGCAGATTTTTTTCATGTTTTGGCAGGACACGTAGATGAATTTGTTGGAACCAATAAATGGATATGTTTGGTTCGGTACCATTGTCAATGTTCTGTCTTACAAAATCATACAGCGAGGCATAAAATATTTTTGTGATGGGGAAACATAAGATATTACTTAAATAAAAACAAATAAAATTATTCACGGTTACACACAAACACATTGTTTCTGGTAAATTTTATCAAATGAAATAAATTGAATGGACCTTGTGTATCATGGTCCAAGAAGACATTATTTGTTTTATTTCTCATGGTGCACGTTGGACCATGTTTATCGAACAAATAAACGAATTTTAGCCCTTAATTCTTGATCCAATGCATGAGAGAGAAAATGGTGGCGTGGCTTTACCAAGTTAAGGCAATTATCTTAAAATTAGACATAAGTATAAATATAAATATGACATTCATAATGTATTTATAATAAAAAAAAACATCATTATAGAAAAAAGTTAATTCTAACAAGAAAACTTACAAATAGCTTAAACAAAGAAAATAAAAAGGCATTGATAGAAAGTAATAATAAATTTTTTTGTTGAGGCGATTTCGAATTTGGGGAGTCGCTGTGGGGAGAGAGGTGATCTCGCCGAAGATGATCGTAGAGCAAGGGATAATGTACCGCTCATCAGCCCCTCCATTAGAATACTATCCCGATTTGATGAGATAATATCCGACCCGTTTACGCTCCTAGAAATAAGGGACCTAATTAGAAAATATATATTCAAAATAAATTACACTCTACTTCCTTTATCATCGTGCATATTTATAACCTTTGTAAATACTTTATATATATTTAATCGAAATCTTATAGGCATGTTGCCTACTCTCGAAGAAGAAAAAAAAGGAATTTTAGACATTCTTTTTACAAGTAACACAAAAGCAACAAAATAATTATATTAGGTAATCTTCTGGATGGAATACGAGTAACATATTAATTGATTAATTAATTATGTGATTGATGCAAAGTAGATTGACAATTATTAGCATCGACCTTTTCGCGAGTTGGATGGAGACCTAATTCCACTTGCAATTTCAAGTACCAATGTACTATTTTATTTTAATTAAGCGAGGAACATTTGTATCCTTATACGACCTTCAAGTCTGAATTAAGAGCAATGACGATCACGTATTTAACCATAAATAAAATACAAAAACAAACTATTTTTTTAAGTATTTTAAAAGTCAAGAAAAAAAGTTCAAAAAATAAAAGGTTTGGACTTTGGAGTAAGTATTTTTCTCAATATTTCAAAAAATTAAAAGGGTTTACAGAATATGATACACTATTGGATTCGAGCCCAACATCAAGCCCAACTTGTAATACAATGAATTGATACTCTTAGCCTAACAATAATGACATTAATTGTTCATCCAAATTCTAAACAATAATATGATATTTCTTTTATTATGATATTTCTATGTATTTTATTTTAATGACATTAATTGTTCATCCAAATTCTAAACAATAATAATATAATATAATATGATATTTCTTTTATTAGTTTTTCTCATATAGCCCTCATATATTATAATACAATGAGTTATTATTTATCATAAATATATTTATGATTATATATAACTAAGTTTTAACAAGATGAGATTAATATAATATGTAATATGCAGATATTTATCATCAAATGAATTTAAAGAAAAAATCTTTTTTGAATTAGTTCACATTATCAACCTCCATAAACTGTAAAAAACATAAATAAATAATTTACATCATTTATATTTCTTGTGAACTTTTAATTATTTGTTTCCATTTATTTTATTATTGAGGGAATTTATTGAGTAATTATTTCATTGGATCTATTTTCCTAATTCAATTGGTAATCTTGAACACCTTCTTCTATTGTAACTTTCAAATATCATTACTAGTTATTTCTTTTTTTTAAATATCCTAAATTAATTTTTCATATTTTTAGAAATTTGAGCAAAAATTAATTGGATACGACATAATATATTTATAATTATCAAATGTACTTTTTTATTAATATAATATAGTACTTAATATTTACATATATTATTAATACAGTACTTAATATTTAGTCATAATTATTATGAATTATTTCACTATTTTGTTCATTTGAATGTTGTATTTATTTGTCCTCTATTTTAATAGTAATTACTAGGTTTGCCTTTGCTATTTGCCCTACATTTAAAGAAAACGAGGGATAAAAGTAAGTAATAACGAGAGATTTGATGATGTCCATGCTATTCATCTCCCGTGAAGGCTCATGATATATTTCTCCAAATATAGGAATTTTTAATTTTAAATATGATATATTTCTCCAAATTTTACCACAATATATTTTATGAACTAATTAATACACTTAATTAAAATAATAACTAGTATATATTGGCGCTTAACTTAATACATAATTAATATTTATTCGAATTCATAAATTTAAATAAATTTTACTGAATATTTAATTATATCTTTTAATATTAATAATATATCAATACTATTTAATTATATCTTTTAACATTTATTCGAATTCATATTAATAATATATGTAAATATTAAGTACTATATTATTAATAATATATCAATACTATTTAACATAATAATTATAAATATATTATGTCGTATCTATACAATGAAAATAAAAAAATATTATAATAATAAAAAAGTACATTTGATATTATTATTATTATTATCATAAATTTTATGTATATAATATTATTTTATGCATATGATATATTATTATAATATTATATTACATCCATATAATCCATATAAGATTATTATTAAATTATTATTATACATATAGTTTTGACTTTTCTTATGACTTTCGGGTTCGGGTCGTTTCGGGTTCGGGTTATTCGGGTTATCGGGTCGTTCGGGTCGCGGGTCGTTCGGGTTCGGGTCGTTTCGGTTTTCGGGTCATTCGGTTTCGGATCGTTTCGGTTTTCGGCTCATTCGGTTTCGGGTCCATTCGGTTTCGGATCGTTCGGTTTCGGGTCATTCGGTTTCGGATCATTTCGGTTTTCGGGTCATTCGGGTCTTGACTATTTTGATTTTCGGGTAATTCAGATTTTACAAAATTTGATTTCGAATCTTTCGATTTTCCAAAAATTTAGTTTTCGGGTAATTTATGATTTATTTTATTGATTCCGAGATATTTTAGAAATATTATATTGATTTTAACAATAATAATTTAATTTTCGGGTCATTCGGGTCGTGAGTTTCGGATCATTCGGGTTTCGGATTAGTTCGGGTTTCGGATCGGTCGGTTTCGGATCGATTTCGGGTTCGGATCGATTTCGGATTCGGGTCATTCGGTTTCGGGTCGATTTCAAGTTCGGATCATTCGGATCGATTTCGGGTTCGAGTCATTCGGATTCGGGTTCGGATCGTTGACTTTCTAATATTTTCGGATCGGGTCGGATTCGGACGGGTCGGTCAGATTTTGCCCGCTTTAAAAGGAGTGGCTGGTAGGTAATATCGAAATATTACGAAGGGGTAAGAAGAGAAGAGGGAATATTCCAGCAGAATCTTGAAATGAATCTTCAATCAAACTTCAAATCGTATCATTCATAATCATCTAGCTGGTTAGTGGTTACACCAAATCCAAGACAAAGAGCATTTAGAAAGTTGGGGTTGCGCACGAGCACGATATAGGTATATACAATCCATCATTGTGAGCTTCGATGTAAACAAATATTGATTGATTGATTGATTCAAGGACACGTGAACTTTTTCCCACTCAACTTAATGGACGCTAGATGTTCCTCGCTTCGGTGTTATATAATTTATATTTGACATTATAAATTAATGAATATTTGATAATTTTAATTTAATATCAATATTTTTATTATTTTATAGATTATTAATATTTATGTTAGTAGAAAATGAACTATATATATTTTTGGAGGACTTTACCATAATTAACATAATATTTTTTACATTATAGATATTTTTGAAATACGTAGGATATATTATGACCTTCAATTTTGCCCCTACAAATTTTGTAAATAGATAAACAAATCAATTTTTGGTTAACCCAACGGGCAACTCACTGTCACTGTTAGAACACAATTATACTCTTGACTTAATCGTTATAATTTGGTGATGCCATGATTATATTTTATCAGTTGGCTTCTAAGGACTATATTGTGAATGATTATAATTTGGTTTCTAAGTATTATATCGTGAATGAATCACTTGGATACAAAACTATGCCATTACACAATCGTTCATTCGAATATTTGTCGGGTACGTCTCAAGAAATACAGTCCTACAGTCCACAAAGGCGTGTAAATGGAGTGGATACGGTCGGATAAAAAGTCAAATCGTATCCGTATCCGTATCCGTTTATTTTTTTCGGAGATTTAGTCGGTGTCAGGACTATATTTTGAATAAATCCTTGGATAAAAAATACTGCCTTTACACAATTGTTCATTGAAATTTCATATTTCTCGAATATACACATATATTTTTCGAATACGATTACGGTTCGAACATATATGTAGTATTCGACCCGTTTACATCTCTACATCCACATCAAACTCAATATAGCATGGATGTCTATATAATGTATAATACCTTATAAAATTATAAATAAAAAATTTCTTATTTGAGATATTGAAGTGTCATAAACTATGTTACGCGGATACTTCAAAAATAAAGAAGTATCCTGAAAATATGCGTATCCGATACGGATACGGATGCGATACGGATCGGATACGTATCAGATACGCCACATGACGTATCCGAATATTTCAATACTTATTTTTTCGAATATGGCATGATACAGTTGAGGATACTTCCAGGATACGCTTGGATACTCTATTTAGGGCAATTCGTCCCATTGTATATTTTGGCCCCATAATATTTTTAAATAAATTATATAAGATACTTCTAATTATTTTTAGGATACTTCTAAAATAAGTTTTGGATACTTTTATGATAATTGTATTGTTTGGTTGATTTTATTTATTGTCATGATATTTAATTTAAAAATATTATTAATTTCTTAATTATTTCTTAATTATGTATATACATATATTAAAATCATAATTATATAGCCGTATCAGTATCCGTGCTTTCTTAAAAATTGCCGTATCGCCGTATCCGTATCGTATCGGATACGATATCCTATCCATATCCGTGCAACATAGGTATTAATTATATATATATATATATATTAAAATAATAATTATATAGCCGTATTCATATCCGTATTTTTTTTTTAAATTGTCGTATCGCTGTATTCGTATCATATCTTATACGATATCCGTATCCGTATCCGTGCAACATAGGTCATAAATAAAAATAATCATAGCAAACAACAAACAAAATCACAAAAAAAATGAAAAAACAACAAAATATGATGATTCATACATAAATCGTAGTAGTATTTGAATTTGATATCTGTATCCGCATCCGAATACTCGAATATGTATACGAATACATATATTAATTATCTGTATACGCAAAAAAATCGTTTATCATATCCGTATCCAGAAAAAAAAAAATCTATATCAGCATCCGATATCCATTCGGGTACTAATAATTTTATACGAATACATATAATTTCGAATACGATTACGGTTCGGACGAATAATATTCGACATGTTTAAATGTCTACATTCAGATATAACTCAATATGAAATTGATGGATATAAAATGTATTATACTGTTTTGGGTGTGCTTTTGTTTTTTATTTTTATTTTTGCCACGTGTCAGTATAGAACTGATTTCATTAAACTTTAATATATATTATATATTAGTAGACGGCGGATCTATTAAGTAACTAGAGAAAATAGTTGCACCTCCTATATTTTACGATACAAGCGGAAAAATTATTTACTATCGTTTTTCCAAAAAAATTTGAAAATTTCTCACAATAGCCTCCAGTTGATTTGGGACAAGATCCGTCACCGTTAGTAAGTTCATAATGTGTGTTGTATTGTATACCAAAAAAACATGCATCGTATTGCTTGTTTGATTTGGTCTATTATAAATGTTGTTTATTTCATGTTAAAAATTATGAATTTCATAATAATTGATTGATCAAGTATACTATTTTTTCATAATGTAGTTGTTTGAGCGTGCGACACAAAAAATCATATAGTTTTAAGTATCAACGAACAGAGGATCACCTAAATTTTTTTATTTATTTGTTTTAAGTAAACTATTTTAACTGTTACGTACTAAATTAAAATTCAACAAAAATAGTATACAGTTTGTTTTAAGTATACTATTTTAACTGTTTCGTATATATGGTGTAGACAAAAAATTTGATGAAAGTCATAAATTCATAAATTCATGATTGCAATCCTTCAAATCCCCCAAATTTGATGAAACACGGTATCATCTCTCGAATCTCAGTTTCATAAAGTCAAACATTGAATTTGATGAAAATCATAAATTCTTGATTGCAATCCTTCAAATCTCCCAAATCCAGCATGACTTGAAATGGAACAAATTAACAACTTTATATAGCTGCAACGCGTGTTATGTAACTTATGTTATAATATCGTAGGAAAAATATGGACGTCATCAATATGTGACAGACATGTAACCAGTTTGATTATTTTCAATTTTAATTTAATTTAGTACATTTCATGTACACACAAGTTACACGTCATACTTTTTGTCCAAAATTTAATATTTTTCAAATTTAAAATATCATTTAGATTTATGTTATATATATTTTTACATGTAAATTGAAAACAATATTACACATTAAATGAAAGCTATAATTTTTCACATGTATAATATTTTTGAGAAAAGTGTGATATAGGCCCCTCAACTATTTGCTTGAATTACTTTGTCCCTCCAAATTTATTTTGGTTCATTTTAACCTCCTGAAATTTTCATGTAGTTTGAATTTTTTTTTCATCCGTTAATTAATAACTTGACAATTATGTTAATTACACAACTGCCAAATAATCCGATGACATGACATAAAAAAAATTAAAATTTAAAATCTAAGAAGTGAAAAAAATCTAAGAAATTTAAAAGAAGTGAAAATAATCCGATGACATGACAATTATGTTAATTACGCGACTGCCAGATTAGTTTGACATGGTATATGAAGTGAAAAAAATCTAAGAAATAGTTTCGAATATATCCCTCCAAAATTTAAGGGAGCATTTGGTTGGAGTTTTGAAGAACGCCTTGGCATAAAGTATGCCAAGGAATTCAATGCCAAGGCATACTATTCCTTGGAATACTTGATTACCATGTTTGGTTATAATATTTATTTATTCCATGGCATGTTAATTCATCACAAATGTAAATTTTTTAAACATTCTATATTTACAAAACTAACATATTTATACTAAATTTTTGTTATAAAATAAATAACTCATCCAAAAAAATACTTCCAATTATAAAAATAATAATTTATTGTCAACAAAATATTATAAATCAAGCAACATATTATTATAAAAATGATAATTTATTGTCAACAAAATATTATAATTCCAATTAGACATATCGAAACAAGTGACGAGTGGACACATTTGAGAGATACTCTAGCCGAACAAATGTTTAATCAGTGGAGGAATTCAAGGAATATTAATTACACCAATTTAGTTATTTCGTATTTTGACGAATTATTATTTTATTATTGCAATGATATATTTTGATGTATTTTTTTATTTAATTCTAGTATTTTTTATGACAACAATTTAATATAAATATATTAATTTAATGAATATGTTGTATTTATAAGCACAATATGATATGACATGCAATTTGTTTCTCATGGGAATGGAGAAAAGTCACCAATTTTGGTGGTAATCCTATTCCCATCAATTATGCCCTAGGGAATGGAGTATTCCGTTACTTTATTATCTTGCGCGCAAACCAAACATGGGAATGAAATCCATGATTGAGTATGCCAATGCATTCTAATTGTAAAGCTCCAACCAAACGCCCCCTAAAAGAATATCAAATTTATTGTTAATTTTGACTTTTTTTAGGAAATCCAAGGCGTACACATGTTTGATTTTTCTTCCCTTTTTTGCCCGTTTTGCCATTTAAAGCCCTCAGGATGAACAAGTTTGAGTTTTCAATTTTAAGATTTCCAACTTTTAAAATAATCTTATGAATAATGGTGTAGACAAAAAATTAAAAGTCGTCTCTTCATCGTGACTCTCTTCAATACTTCATTGGCGATCTTATGTACATGTTACATAGTGAGGATTCACCTCCTTCAAAAAAAATCATCTTTGAACTTAATTCATCCACAATTAACCATAAAATCACAAAATATGTTAAAATAAAGAAAGCAAACATATGCTTTTGACGAAAGCAGCAAGAGAGTACTGGGCCATCACAGTGAACCCGATCCATGGGAGCAAACATATACTTTACTTGCAATCACGATCACCGATCATAGCAAACCCGATCCATGAGAGCCCTGGGACATCATACCGTAGTGGAGAAGCCAGAAGGTTCGTATGTACTGGAGAAGCTCAACGAAGATCAAGCATGAGCTTATTGGGGGTTGATCGTGTTGGTTCAAATTCTATTTGATTGTTTCAAAATAATACCGATAATACTAATGATTTGCTCAAGATATTAGGAAACTACCATTAAGGGTAATATGGAGCACAATCATCATCAAAAGAAGATCAAGAATATGGATAAATCAAGCTAAGCATACACAAGATAGAAGCTTAAGAATAATTCCAGTGATGAAGATCAAACGAGCTATGATCAAGATCAAGAAAAGGTCATTGAAGATCAAGTGATGAAGATGAATGATGCTACAATATCAAGATCACAAGAGTTCATCAAGATCATTGAAGATGAACGAAGCTACAATTCAAGTTCACAAGAATTCGCTTCAAGACTTCAACGAATTGGGGAATAGCTCTACATTGGCATGAATCTTAAGGTTCTTCCAAACATTTTCTTAGATTAATTTAAGCTCTATTCAATACAAAATCATCAAATTCCTCAACCTAGTAACTAAGTAAATTGCAATATCAAAACTAAGTTACATTATTGTTCGAACATATAGCTATACATTTAAATTCACTCCATAAGTTTAAACGGGCAATTATATGTGTTTGAATGATAATCAGTGTTTCGTAGGCATTGTTATCTAGCAACAAAATACGTGGCTTGCGTTCAAACGGATAGCCATAGCATTTGGAAATCCAAACTCTATATACTTTTTCATGTATAATATATCTTTATTTGTAATAACTTTCTAGATGTATCATATATTTTTTAAATGTATGATATATCTTTTTAAAATACAATACATGGCACCAAAATTGTATGTATGATATGCATTACGTATGTATGAAATACCTTTTAAAATATAAATTTTTTACATTAAAAACATTTTTGTATAATATTTTGGAATAGATTTACACATTTTGTATAACAATTTATACTTTTTTATATGTTTGGAGCGCATAAATGAGGTCAAAATTGACAAAATAAAGTAAACCGCTAAGTGTTGCATTCCTATGACGGAGTGCACATGTAATGCCCACTCATAGAGTAGTCTAGTTGATCCCTAATTTTATTTGGGGAAAGATTGTGCACTCCATGAGTGTGCACTCCATGTGCACGCCAACTATAGAAAAACGACACGTGACAGTTTGATTTTTTTCTTTCAATTTTAGCCGTATTTTGTTCACTCCATACACACTTCAAAACACACGACGTCCCTCATCCGAGTTTTATACCTTTTTGAGATATATAATATATTTTTATGTGTTATAACATTTTAGGTGTGTTCTATCATTATATCTTTTGGAGAATTTTCATTTTTCACATATGAGAAAGTGAAGTGCGTACAAATTGTTCGAAGGATATCAAAGGATAGGTGTTTCTCACATGTGTTATTTGATGTGCATGAATGTTAGATAATGAAAAGTGAAATATATTGGTTGATGTGAAAGAAAATTTAAAAGTAGTTAGATTTGGCTTTTGTTTAATTAATATTGTACATATCATATTAATTAATATTTTTTAATATTAATTAAATTTAGTCATGAAAGTTGCATATTATAATCTATAAATAGAAATAATTTAATATAAATTTTTATCATGTTTATTTTAAAGAATTTGAATATAAATTAATATATTAAATAAATAATACACAATATAATATATTTTCCAATGCACTATTAATATATTAAATAAATAAATTATATAATACGTTAGGTATATAATATATAATATGTAATATATTAAATATATTAATTAATATATTAAAAAAGTACAAATAATTTAATACATTTGCTAATCCATAATTAATATTTTAAATAAATATATTATATATTATTGTATATAATATTATATTTAATAAATTTATATCTAATTATATATATTTAATAAATATAAAATGAACATATGTGTGTCACTAAAATGATTATGGTGTTTTCTCATTATTTTATAAGAACAACATGTGAGAACAATTGAAGGAGAGAGGCAAGAAAACATGGATTCACAATCCCACTAAATCCCTCCTATCAAAAACAAGAAAATAACATTTGTCCGTGCCAGAGTTGTCTATCATCTCTTATGAAAGATATGTATGTTCTAGTCTAAACATATTTATAATTTAGGTAAACGATTAATGTATGTATCAGGCATTATTATTTATTGCAATATGTATTTACTATCTTGCATATTAATTGTTCATTTAATATAATGTGTATGGTTATTTGATATTAGATTATATATATATATATATATATATATATATATATATATATATATATATATATATATATATATATATATATATATATATATATATATATATATATATATATATCGAATGAGCTATTAATTGTATTGAAAGTTTGATCGTCATCATAATTAGGCAATAATGATAAGAAAATCGACCAACGATAGGTATAGAATTATAAATATCCTTAGTCATATGTAGTTAACAAGGATTGACATATCCGAGATAATATAAAAAGAACTATGATATGTACACTAGTACATTTGCTTAACATATGATCATGTTTCTATGATCATGAGACTTATGGAATGTAGATATATAGTGGAAGACTATATATTGGATTGACCAGTTTATGAGAATATTTCTTGGTCAAATCATAACTAATGTAATCATAATGAATACGATATTAGTTCTATAACTTGAGGTTATTGTATTCTTAGTGTGTGGATCGTGATACTTTGATTTGATCTGATTATTACTTTCAATAAAATGATTGAATAAGTCATCATTGGCTATTATCTGAAGCATAGTTTAAGTTATAGTTAACCAAGATGATATTTGTTCCTTTATATAGAAAGAAATATCTCTTAGGTCCCTCGATGAATTGAGATTAAAGGAATGTGTAGCTACATTCGATGAGACCACATCGTACGATTTATTCTAATTCGGAATCGGGAAAGAGTGGATGTTGAACAAATAAATGATGATTTTTACCATGCCTATGATCAACAAGATATCATGAAACAAAGGGGCTAGTTATTACTATTTGAGTTAGGTTTATGATCACGATCATATTCGATTTAATCTAGATGTTCATGGCGTTCGTCTAGGAGGCAACAATAATCAATGGATTTCCTAGTCCAGTTCAAGCATTAAACGAACCTACACGGTCACGCCTTGGATCAATAATGACCAAGCACAAAACGAGTGATATCTATGTTATACATACTTAAGTATATTATATATACACAATTGAATGGATAATATAAAATTAGATGTTTATAGAAACATAAATGGGTTCTTGTTAAATTTGCATTTAAACGCAGGCAACATTCATTTAAACGAATGGGTGCATTTGAATGAGTGAACCAATCGTTTGAACGGATGCAACACAGAAAAGTCTCTGTAAAGTTTTCGTTTGTTTCTAGTTACCAATCGTTTAAGCGAGACATATATGTGTTTCAGTGAATGTGTCGCCATTCATTTAAATGCATGCACAATGCATTTAAACGCATGGTACGACTGAAAGACGTATTTTTGGTTTATTTAATTCATTAAATCCCAAATAATGCACACACTCTCATAAGTTAGAAATCATTCGTTTGAGAACACTTCTAGACAATATAGAGAGTGTGTTTAAGATAGAAAGAAGGAGATATCATTGGAGAAGTTTTGTACAAGTTGATCAACGCTTTGCCTAGAACTTGGTGTGGATTATCGGGCGAGTTTGAATCCGGGGTGGATAACAAGTAGAGGAACGTTTTCTTGGATACTTGGAAATCGTTGTGAACGGAGAAACATCAAGGAGAACGTGCAAACTATAATATGATATCAAGGTATGTAAAGTTTTAAGTATATAACACCGTGCCCTTATACGAAACCGGATCCCCGGACTAGGATTTGCCGTGGATTTCGTTGTCCAAGTATGGTACTTAACAATTTCAACAAGTTCGAGCATTTAGAGGTAAATCGGCACATGAAGAAGAAACAAAGGAAGTCGAGACAAAGAAGAGCAAACACAGTAAAAGAAGAAGAAACACGAGCTACTGAAAGATCTAGAAAGTGCAAGCAAGCAGAAATAAATCGACAAATGGAGAAACTTCAAATTTTAAAGATGGATTTGAGACACATCAGAGCAAGCAAAGGAAGAGAAAACAATTCAAACAAACCATAAATCTTATACATGCTTGTTATAGATGGATTGAAGCAAATCAAAGGCTACATGAAGGAATCTCGAGCTATAGTAAGAAGAAGAAGGCCAAGACTAAAGGCTGGAGCTAGCGGAAAGGTCAAAGATCGACGACGTTACACAACAAGGGAGCACAAGAGGTTTATGAAGAGAGATATTGTGCAAATGTTCATCTGTTGAGTCATGGTGAGAGTAAGGAGCAACGAGAGGATGTTAAGGCAGCTCTGAGAGTGGTGGAGTGGAGGTTGGAGGAAGGAGAAATCCTAGATCAAGTTTGATGGAGAAAAAGATAAAGAGTAGGAAGGAGAAAGCGAGAATGAGGAAGAAGGGGGCTATTTTTGGCGGCTCAAGTCTCCTCAAACCCTTATATATTGCAGGATTTGTAAGCACACGAGAATTGGTTTCCGGATTAACGAGAGCAAAGAAAATCCGGGATTCAAAGTATGTCATTAAGGGATTATGTATTAAGACGAGGACGAAGAACTGGAATGAAAACATCCATATATGGACTAAGAAATGGTTGTATAAAGAATATAACAAAAATCTGAAAATTTGGCAGATACACGTTTTAGTAAAACTTCCACAACTTTCACATACTAAACCCTAAAATTATCTATTAATTTTATCACCTAAGTTTTCATTTGAACGATTTATCGTTTCCGTTTTAATGGAATACCGGAAATGTGCGACAGTTTTACATATAGTTAGTAAAATTGTCATAACTTTCGTGAAGATTTGGTTTATGTTTGAACGATTTATCACTTTTGTTTGTACATATTAGTGAAAGGTTGCATGCATTTTTTTAAGTTTCAAAAGGTGTTTTCGTTGGATCTTATCCATATGATTATATATAGTGCAAAATATGTTTCTCTCTAATCAAGTCATTTTTAACTAAAGAGTTTGTGATGGATTAAGTGTGGAGGCTTCAATGAGAGACTTGGTGATCAAGGAGCGTAAATCGTTTCAACCGGTAAGAAGAAGAAAGATTATGTTTCAACCTTTCGTACATCGTGGATTCGGTGAGGTCTTGAATCACTATTATTCCTTCCGTACACAAATTTGATCGAAACGAGATTCTTGGGTTAGGGTTTTCCGTATGTTCCGTTGTCCAGGCATGGTACATGGATGCGACAAATCCCAACAATTATAGCTAAGATTAATGAACATAGGATTTCAATTACCGCATATACAGATAGGAAGGTCATTATTCAATACATTACTGGTATGTTTAGTCATCATAATAGAGTTTTATGGGGAAAATTTAGGATTAGAGGAGTAATTACTAATTACCACCATGTGAGAATATAGTCTATTATGCAATTAAGTAGGTGTTAGGATTTATGATTCATCATTAGCTCATAATCCCTATAGGGATATAAATTGTTATTATCAATGAATGAAATAAAGCGTACTAGCATATTTCATTACTTTAAAAAAATAGA
Organism: Luzula sylvatica; assembly: GCA_946800325.1. Lineage (NCBI taxonomy): Eukaryota > Viridiplantae > Streptophyta > Magnoliopsida > Poales > Juncaceae > Luzula > Luzula sylvatica. Next base: position 3,421,611 of record OX326961.1, read on the forward strand.
GTTAATTTGAGTTCGTGAAAAAAATAGAGAATAAATTATCAAGGATGGTAAATAAACCGTCCTTGAAAGTCCAAAAACCGTCACCGACGGTACATTGCCGCTGATACCCGGCCACTTATATTCTGACACTGAAAGTTATCTTAAGTGGATGTACGGTTCTTGATAATCTCGACGTAGAATGAAATCTTTCTACGAAAACATCGTAGGATCTGTGACCACATTATCATCGGCTATTTATTTTTTATTTTTTAGAGGCGATAAACAACCGATCCTGAAATTCAAGTTTAACTCGTGTTCTATAAAATACGCTGTTGAAAATGATTTTCATGATAAAGCTTTCATGATTTATAATACCATGTTTGAATGTCTTTTTATATAAAAATAATATTAGTAAATATTAAATGTTTCCCATTAAAAATTCAAAATAAAAAACACTCTAACATTTATATTGAAGTAGATCATCGAACACGAACCGTGCTCTTTAGGGTCTATATTTTATTGAAATAAAGGGTAGGTATTACAGATAATACTAAACATAAAAAATGAAAAATACAATCACGAAATATTTTCCTTAAAACTATTTAATGTTTTGCAGCGATCCATGAATTGCCGATACTAGAGATGGCATTCTAGCTTTGTGATTGAAAATTTTGTTGTTGCGTTACATTCAAATAGCCCAAATGCATGTCGCCCATGTTCGTGTTTCATCACCTTTTGTTGAGTCTTGTAAGGTATTCATTTGGTTCCAAGTTTCGATGATTCCTTGTGTGGTTGAGCGGGGAGACCACACAACTGTAAGCATTGGAGTGTTAATGAACACTGACGAGTTAAATGCAAAGTGGATTCAATTGTTTCGGGAGCACAAGACACAAAGCGGTCAATGTGCCCAACCTCTTTTTTTTAAAAATTCTCTTGTGACAATACTTTGTCATTACTCACTGTCCCGAGAAATAGTTTTATCTTAAGTGATATGCATTTTGAAAATTTGTCTTGGCCAAAGTATTATTACACTCGTATCGCATAATAGGTTATACATCCTTCAATTGTTATATTTTTGAGTGATGGTGGTCGAGGCCGAACTGTCCCGAGGTTGTGTTTGTAATAATATATTATAAGAGGAGACAATTTCTTGAGGTCGTTAATAAAGTAAGAGGCTAGACTTCTCAAAATTACTGAGGTATCCGAGAGATAGTCAGTTTCGTAAATTTCGTTGACGTAGTGGGCCAAAGGGAGTTTCTTTCAAAGTCTAACTTGAATAGCCATTTCAATAATAGAAGGTCAAACATTTTCCTTTGGGTGTTTGATCCGATCCTCCCCAAAAGTGATCTGATAATCCTTGTAATTGTCAACGATCGTTTTGGTAACATAAAAACTTGCATGTAATAATATGGAAGAGTATTGAGGACTGATTTGATCAAGGTGGTTTTCCCTCCAAGAGATAGCATGCCCCAATGTCATGAATTTAGTCTTTTCCTCATCTTGTTAAGAAGAGGATGAAATACTTGTTTAGATGGTTTCTTGTAATAGAGAGGTAATCCCATGTAATGAATCGTTAGTTGTCGTTGAGTACATTGTAATAGCATGCCCACATTGTTGTGTAGATCACACGGAATGGATAACGGGGTGTGGCAAGATTTTTCCCAATTGATCTCCAAGCCCGAAAGGCTTGAGAAAGTTTTAATGATTTGATTGATAATTTTGAGATTTTCTAGGTAAGATTCCACAAAGATTAGTGTATAATCCACACATTGTAAAGTTTGAGATGCAAATATAATTGGTCAGCTTGTGAGTCTGTGTTGATGTCAGCAAGAAAAGTTTGTAACACATCTGTTGTTATGTTAGAGAGTAATGGGGAACGAGGGTCCGCTTGTCGCAGGCCTCATTTGTGTGTAAAGTACTGACCTCTTTTTCCATTTATCAGGACTGGTGAGCGGGACGGTTGAAGGATTGCCCTGATCCATTGACTCTAAATATCACGGAAACCATTTTTCTTTGAGCACAAATGAAAGGAAAGACCAAGAAACAATATCAAAAACTTCCTTTAAAAAAATTTGGAGGCTAAAGGATGAGTCCTTGAAGCCTTTAAAAATTTCCAATATTTGATTATGTAAGATATCCCAAAAGAACTGTAAAGATTCGGCTATTACGCCGTCTGGCCCACATGCCTTTTCTTTCTGTAGGTCAAAGGCTGTCTTTTTAATTTCTTCAAGGTGAAAAGGAAGGCCGAGGAAATCAAGCGATAGATCTGCTCTCGTGTTGTTGGAAATACTTAGTGATTGAGTGTCTCGTAAAGGCAATGCCTGACGAAAAAGGCTTTTGTAATAGGCCGTAAAAGCCTTGTTAATTGCATTTTCGTCCTAGACATAAGACTTCATTCACATGGACTGCTTTTATAATATTTTGTTGTCGCTTATCGGAAACTATCAAGTGAAAATATTTTATATTGTTATCTCTCCATTTAAGTCATCTACAACAAGAAGATCGTTGTTGTCATTTATCTTCTTGCATGGTAATTAAGAAATGAGCTTTCTCTTTTATAAAACACTTAACATTAATAATATCAAGAAGATCGTATTTTATGCAAGCATTTGCCTTACCTTCATGGCTAATCTCGGAGATGAATAAAATAATGAGATCGTTTCTTTGGAGAGGAGACAAATTGTGCAAAGGAGGTCATTGTTTAATGGCGTGGGATAAAGTGTGCTTGCCAAAGGTACACGGGGGATTGGGGGTGCACCACATAAAAACTCAAAACGAGGCATTGCTTCTAAAGGCGCTCACGAAGACGATCCTACAACCCAATTCAATCTGGGCGGCCACCATATTAGATGTTTATGGTACGACCCCGCTAGATCTAAATTCCGCAACGAACCGTTTGAATCTTTTTTCATAAAAGATCTACGAACCCTATCCAACTTTGCACAACTATCAATTCGTCAAAACCCGGACGGGTCTGAACCCAGGTGGTGCTGGATAGGGGATGGGAGATTCACGACGAAATCTGCGTACGAATTTTTGAGGAACCCGGGGGAGTCATTATACCGTGGAATTTGCATCTTTGGAAGATCAAAGCCCCGAGTAAGGCTCGGTTCTTCATGTGGTTAGCCCTACACGATAGATTACTCACGGCGGTAAATTTAGAGAAACGCGGATGGCCAAAAAACGAAGGATGTGCACTTTGCGCCCAACATCGAGAGGATATATCCCATCTCCTTCTTTTATGTCCCTATTCGGAAAGTGTTTGGGGTACATGTTTTTCAACATCACTTCAATCGCCAGTTCATATGGGGTACAAACCTATTAGATGTTTGGAGGAAAAACATGGTGAGAGGCGATAAAATTCATAACGCAAAATGGGATATGATTTGTTTGGCAATAGCATGGAATGTTTGGAAGGAGCGAAATAGGAGAATTTTCGCTTTCAAAGCGGTTTCGACTTCTATGTTGAGTGCCATAATTCAAGACGAGGTTAACAAATGGAGAGCGCATTGTTGACGATTCCACCAGGGACTGATCCAGATTTGGCGGAAGACTAAAACAACCTTTCTTTCTTTTTAATTTCTTTCCATGATCTTTGAGGTTTACTCTGATTTTTAGTGCTCGGTTTCGCGTTTGTACCCAATTAGATTGTTGTAAGAAATATGTTTACTTATTTATTGCAAACTTGAGAGAGGCGATCGCCTCCTCTTTCAAAAACATTAATAATATCTAATTTATATATAATCGTCATTACATAAATTTTAAATTTACTAGATCTTTGTGTAAAAAACAAATTATTTTACGATTAACAAGGCCCTTAGTCCAAAAAACAACTTTAATTTTGTTTGGTGTTACCAACTTAATGTATCTTTCCACTTTATGCTCGATGTTTTGAAATGGATTATATGATTTAAAAAAGCACAAGTTTTTAATATCCTACATTGTTTTTATTTAAAAGAACTTCTCCAATTTAGAAATGTTATTTGTATAATCTCAAACACATAAGCTCTAATTTATCAATCATCTTTTTTATCATAACCTATTCTAAAAAAACAACTCAAACTATGAATTATGAAAGTGGAGTTTAGCCGAGCTAGGACTTGGACAGTCCCTTGAATTTCCATGATTGCACCATGAGATATAGTACTTTTGATCGATAGGCTATAGTACTTCTCATTGGTATGTATTTATCAAGTCACCGTGATTTGTGACCCTCCTTGTTTAGTTTAGTTTAGTTATGCGCCTGTATATCAATGCTTAACTAGATTTTATAGATACATTTATTTTGAGTATATACCACATATGTCCCCATAATTCAACAACTACTATGATAGAAATATCTAAATTAGCAATATTAATTAGTGAATCTTCAAATTAAATACAAACTTAGATATTTATGTTAAATTTGTAATTAGATTGCGTAGTCATATAATTACTACGTACTGTTGTTTAATGACAAGATTAATCATATCTATGATCTCGAAAACATTGACAAGTATTTATTAAGAAATAAGTGGGCACATTAGAATTTTTTGCTTGATTATAGAGTAAACCTTTTAGTAATTCTTAAGCATATCATGAGTCCAAACATTCCTCGTGGGTTTTTTCTTATATAATAAGTACTTAACTATTATTTAATTAATAAATATAATATTGTACTTATTATCAGAATATTCCCAAATAGCAACTTGCTCTCTACTTCTTTACTACTTGCAGTGAGCTTACCACTCGACTAGACACATTTTAACATTCCATTTCCAAAATGATGAATAATATCTATTTTTGAAAAATAAAGTAAAGTAAAACCCCTAATATTGTATATTTAATGTGCTTTTTCCGATTATTATATGTCATGACCATCATTCCTATAATAATGACTAGGAATTTGGAGCCTACAAAGTTAGGGTACCGAGCTATATAAGTGTATGATGATTCCTTAATTAGATATGCCTTTCATATACCTTTGCCATGTATCACACAAATTAAGGGAGTAATTAACACAGTCATTATATCTCTCGTTTTTATTTTTTCTTTATTTTTGGCAATTTCGCATACAAAAAGAATTCTATGTATCTAAACCCTAAAATTAACAGGCTAGAGCATGTGCTCTTTGCCTAATGGCATGATTGTAATTATATAGGTACTGTACTTGCAATCTTTTAAAGCCATTTTTAAAGCCATTTGGCCCCCTTTCCAAACACAATACAATCCTCGAAAGGTATTATAAATGGAGGTTAGATACGAAGCCCCACATATTCTTCATATTCTTGATGTATATCATGAATGCGTCGATCGAGACTGTTTTAATAGGTTAATTAGATTGATTAATTTTCAAATCAATGTTTAATTTAATTAATTCAATTAAAAAAAATAATCAATCTAATAAAGCACGATGCTTTATTGAGTTTGGAGTACTACGTATATTTTCCCTTATAAATGCACCACTCTCATAGCTCTTCCTCTTTATGTTCAATCCCTTTCTCTACCTTCGTTCTCTCTCTCTCACTCCAATCAAACCCTAGTAATTGCCATCTCTCTCTCTCTCTCTCTCTCTCTCTCTCTACTATACCATGCATGTCATAGAAGCCATGGATGCATGGAGAGAAAATGAAGGAAAACGACTAAATGATCCCCTTTTCTTACAAAACTATCACCAAGTAAGTGAAAGTCGCCACAATGAGCCGGTATCTTCTACTTCTACCACCAGTAACACCCAAAAGTATGTGCAGGGACCCGTTATAGTTGGCGCGGGTCCGTCAGGCCTGGCAGTCGCAGCCTGTCTTAAAGAAAAGGGCATCCCTAGCTTGATTCTTGAGCGATCAAATTGTATCGCCTCCCTATGGCAACACAGAACGTATGATAGGCTTAGTCTCCATCTGCCTAGGAAGTTTTGCGAGCTTCCTCTTATGCCTTTCCCTCTTGCCTTCCCACCTTATCCATCGAAAAAGCAGTTCGTATCGTACCTCGAGGACTATGCGAAAAGATTTTGCATAAATCCTGTGTTCAACAAAACAGTCCTTACTGCAGAGTTTGACGAAACCATAGGTCTATGGAAAGTGCACACAATGGGACCTAAAAAAGATGAAGATGCGGAATACGTATCTCGATGGTTAATAGTGGCGACAGGGGAGAATGCAGAGATCGTGACACCAAATATCGAGGGTTTAACGGGTTTCACAGGACCTGTTTTACACACGAGCTCGTATAAGAGCGGTGGTCTGTTCAAAGGAAAACGAGTTCTCGTGATTGGATCTGGCAACTCTGGCATGGAAGTGTGTTTAGATTTGTGTAGTCATAATGCGCGGCCACAAATCGTCGTGCGAGATACGGTGCGTTCTTACTTAATCACAACTCATCATTGATTATTTACTTTATATATGTTTTTTAATCATGTCATACGCTTAAGTTATGAACGTTAAGCCTTTGGAAGTGAAATTGGTATGTTGCTACTTTTGGATGGTAATCAATGCCTAATGACTAGCCTTTAGTAATCTACTAATTACACCGAAAGCTAAGTGCTTCGCAAAAGTGATTAGCGTGTTGCATGCATTCCCACAATGTGTCTAGAAGTATAGGTTAGTTTAATGAACTTGATTTTGATGAAAATTAGTTGGCACGCCAACAAAGATAGATTCTTCATTTAGATGCAATAGTTTTCTCCCAAAGCTAATGCGAAAGAACTATTCTTAGGTTTATACTTTCATGAAAAAAAATGTACACACATAGAATGTGTGTCCCACCACCACAATATAAGCATAGTCTGTCGTATCACGAAAACATTATGAAATTGTATGGGAACCTAGCTTTGGTTAATATATTGCACCCCTTTTTACCGCTTATTCAAAGTTCAATGCAAAGCATGATTATAAAATCATCAAAGGAGATAAGGGAATAATTAGCCTTTGCTCCAAAGAGCCGCACAAAGGGATGGTTTGTATTAACATGCAAAAAGATATTATAACTTGTAGTTTGAACTTGGTCTAATATATGCACCAATCATTACACCACATGCAAACCTTCACTTTATTTCACCTTTTGGCTTTTTCTATTATTTCTTTCAAGTTCTCCAATGTCCGCACTTTTGCTATTTTCACATTTCAAACAATTGAATTCATAAAAGTAATATTTGTTATGCACCACATATGTATGTACCTAGAACTTAGAAGTTCGAAGTTCAGTAAGTTGTGATGAGAAAAATAAACTAATTGAACTTGTATTTTACTAATCATCTTGATTGTTTTATTTTACCACAGGTACACATACTTCCAAGAGAAATGCTAGGCCAATCCAGCTTTGGACTTTCAATGTGGCTCCTAAAATATCTCCCAATCCGGTTAGTGGATCGCATCTTGTTACTTCTTTCACGGCTCATGCTCGGTGACACGGCCCGACTCGGGCTCAAAAGACCAAAAATTGGCCCCCTTGAGCTCAAATCAATCACGGGCAAAACCCCTGTTCTTGATGTGGGCACACTATCAAGGATTAGATCTGGTGATATCAAGGTATATCATTCAATTCAAGTTAAAAATAAAAATATTGTACATTTATCAATTTAAATATGAATCAATGTGATTTGGATTGTTTATTTTCGTAGGTGAGACAAGCCGTGACTCGGTTTGAGGGGCAAAGAGTTGAGTTTGTTGACGGGAGATCCGAGGAGTTCGATGCTATTGTTTTAGCAACGGGTTATAAAAGCAATGTTCCGCATTGGTTAAAGGTACGATGATAACAATGAAAAAATATCCTAAATACTAATTAGGGTTAGCAAGGAGGTTAATTATAACCTTAAGAAGATAAATATACGAATCAAAATCAAATGCTATAAACCATGATGCCGTACTAATTATCGATGTTCCTAAAATAAGTTAATATAATTTACAGGAACACGATATGTTCTCTGAAAAGGATGGGTTACCGAGAGCACCATTTCCAAATGGCTGGAAAGGCGGAAGAGGATTGTACGCTGTTGGATTTACGCGAAGGGGTCTAATGGGCTCTTCCCTCGACGCAACTCAAGTTGCACAAGATATAGAACTATATTGGAATAATAAAGAAAACTCCAATCAGAATAATTAACTAATGTTTTTTTACTGGATATTGGAGAAATTAAGGATAGCTTAATTTGGGGATGTTATTTTTTTGTATAGTTTTTTTTCTTTTCATTTTTTGTACTTTTCTATACGTTTTTGGCTAACCTAGGTTAGTAATAAGGTATATTTTTACTGTATTTTGTATTTGGTGTGTTGTGTTCTATGTTTCTAATGTAAAGAAAACTTGTATAATAAACTATGTATCCAAATTAATTGGCTCCTAAACAAAGTTTCAAGTATTTCTATGTGTGTATTTAGGGCCTGTTTGATTTGGGGGATATTGATATACATGGATATGGAAATACATGTATATCACTATCCATGTATTTGATAATCCACGTGAGTTGTTTGATTTGTTGTATTTTGAAATCATGTATATCAAATCCCTTGTTTGATTCTTTGGTACAAAATCCAGGATTTGAATATTTGAATATTATATTTATATTATTTTATTGTATAATATAATATTATATTATATTATATTATATTACTTCAGTTCTTATTATATAATATAATATAATATAATATTATATGTATGTCATTTAATTTTTATTATATAATATAATATAATGTAATATTATATTACTTTAATTAATTTATATTGTATTATTTTATATTATATTATATTATTTATATTGTTTTATATTATATTATATATATTTTATGATGTTATCTGATGTTATATTATATATCATTATATTATATTATATTATATTATATTATATTATAATATATTATATTGTTTTATATTATTTTATATTATATTGGTTTATATTATATTACATTACATTATATTATATTATAATGTTTTATATTATATTATATTATATTATATTATACTATATTATATTGATTTATATTATATTATATTTTATTATATTAATGAATATATATTTTTTGCATTATATTATATTATTTTATTACTATATTATATTATTTGATATTATATTATTTGATATTGATATTGATATTGATATTATATTATATAATATAATATAATATTGTTTTATATTATACAATATTATATTATATTTCTTTATATTATATTATATTATATTATATTAATGAATATTATATTGTTTTGTATTATATTATATTATTTATTTATTATTTTATTATTATAGTACATTACATTATATTACATGATATTATATTGTATTACATGATATTGTTGTATATTATATTATATTATATTATATTATATTATATTATACTGTTATTATATTATAATACTTTTGTATTATATTATATTATTTTATATTACATAATATAGTTTTATTTAATATAACACAATTTTATTTAATGTTATATTATATTATAATAACAATATAATATAATATAATATTATTTTATATTATATTATATAATATTATATTTTATGTAAATGAAATTATATTATAAAATATTGAAATACATGGATAAGGAAATACAACATATGAAATACCAATTTTTTGAATGGATAACAAAATACATGGATAAGGGGTTCAAAATACAATACACTTGAAAATCAAACAAAGGATTTTGAGCTTATCCCGTATTTCAAAATACATCTCCACCAAAATCCCTCAAATCAAACATGCCCTTACTTGAGAAGAAATATCTAAGTTTGTAACAAACAAAACCAACAAGCCCAAACTCCAAGAAAATGATAGAATCTTGAAGGAATCAAAGATCTCACAGAAAAGTAGATTCAGTGGGAGAAATTATTCCCAATTGACTACTTAAGACTCTGGGACAAATTATTCGCTTATTTGTTGGCCCTACATTGTATCAAATCATACTCAAGATCACCTCTGATTCATCGTTACATTCTCTATGCTTCTCTTTGTACTACTTCACACTTCTCACTTTATTATATCAGTACTGAAACTTTGGTACACAGTACTAGAAGAAATTTGTAAAATACTTCAGAAAGATATAATCATCATAAATCTTTTCATGGTTACAATAAACTTTTGATGGCTCTCTGCACAAATAGGCACTCATGAAATGCAACAAGATACATATAAATTGAAAGGGTCATTGGCTTGCCCTTTTCATTCGAGTGTGCCTTGCTAATTTGGTCACTCAAAAGCCGACAGCCAATGATCGACACGTGTAATTGAGTTAAGAATTTTAACTAAATTTGACCTAAGTCAATCATAAAAGACCAATCAAATTTCATGTTTTGCATAACAGATGAGATTTAGTTGACCGCCACAAATTCAAGCCATCCAAATATGGAAATCCAATATTTTTTGTGCCGACTTAAAACTTCTTCTTTGTATCAAATCTCTTTCATTAATGAGTAATTTTTAAAATAAAATAAAATAAAATTAATTGATGAATTTCTTACCATGCATTTATTACAGGGGTGTTCATGAATCATGGTTTGAGAAAATGTAAGGACCCCCTTGAGTGTAAAGTTGTGGAGGGGAGTTGAACTCGGGCTCATGCACATGAGGGAAAAAGTGCAAGGGTCTTTTACTCCCCACATGACTCCTCCCATTGGTGGCTAGATACTGCAAGAAATTAAATATTATACCTTCCAAAAATATTAAGTTTGTTTAGGAACTATATTTTGTTTTCTTCAACGAGAAAAAAGCAACAAGTTCTTTGTAATTTAATATGTTTTCTTAAGGGTGCCGTCTTCGAAATTCTTGAATATACGGGCTAGAACGACAAACTGTTTTACTATTCGAGAAAATGAAGATAGCGGTATTTTCTTTAGTCCGTGTTGTATTTGTAAGAAGTAAAAAGTTATTGTGGAAAGTGGATTCGCACGATGGCACGAATTATCAACGAATCGTCAAATCGACTGCTAGTACTGACATGATGCCGATAATTCTCAACCGAACAATATATTTTTTTCTTTTGGCCAAGTTTCATCCCCCGAAATTCTTGGAGGGAAATTGCATTTTACCTTTCTTTTAGGGTACATCAAGGTTTTGGACCTTGAGGGAAATTTGTGCCACAAATTGAGCTCCGCCCATGTTCGGTTCCAATTTTGAGCTCTTTTGGCAAGGCCTTTTCAATCCACTTCTTATCAGTTCCCCTTTACTTGAAGTTCCCATTTTGGAACTCAATAAGTATATATCATCATGAGCAATGACAAATGTATAATCCAATCAGGAGGAAGAAATAGACACTTGGGTTTACTTATATGTAAGCCATTCCCCACTATTTTGTCACGTCATAAATTTTGCAAATCTTGTTAGGAATTTTGCTCAAGTTCAATTTCACAAACTAATTTTTTTTTTGTGAGTGGATAAATTAATCTTATTTAGATCAAGATTGAATATATGGACTATATGGCCTTCAGTTCAGACTTTGGGCAATATCCAACAAGAAAAAAAAAGGAAAAAAAATACTCAACTGGACTGGGCTTTTGGCACGAGTTATATTTTGTGTTCTGCAGAGTGGTCTGGTAACAATAGTCCATCGTGACTAGTTCTTTTGGGACCGTAATATGTGATAAATTAGGTTTGCCAGAAATAAAATAAAATAAGATAGAGCGATCGGTGAATCTTTAACATTGTATAATAGAATATGTAATAACATAATTCACTAAATTATCTTTATTTTATCTTTTTTCAAATATGGAATGAAGAAATTATTTCCTTTTTCGGTTCCTATTAAAAATCACCTTAGAATTTACCAACCTCCTTATTTTGGACTCATCTTTATGCAATCTCCTCATGCCACCTCATCACAACTCATGCCACATCATCACAATTATTTCAACCATTAGATTATGATATGTGGCAACATATGAACCATATATTAACCTTTGATTTTGTGTGGTTATGTTTTATTTGTAGATATTTATGTGTCCCTTATTTCACACATAGTTTTAAGCAATTTTAGAAGGCCACATCACCTTACACTAATGACGTGTCAAAACATTATTTGTTAGGTTCATGTTGGACCAATTGTATTTGATTTTGAATTTTTTCACAATATGATACATGATCAATTGTGAATACAAATAGAATGTGAAGAGTTTAAATATCTAACATTAATAAATTAATAAATCAATATATAATATAATAAAACATACATCAAATATTGTTAGTATTTTCATAATATAATTTTAAAAAATTAAGAATTATATTCGTTGGAATTTTATCTTTAATTTGAGATCCATATTATCATATATTTAATATTTTTTCTAACTTAAAATTACGAAAACAATTGTGTAAAAAAAGATATAAAAATAAATATAATTACATTAATGACTTGTAAGACTAATTATTATTATTTTGAAAACTATAATTGAAAAAAATTACACATACTACTAAGTATGTTATTATCATATATTCAATATTTTTCTTTAACTTAAAATTATGAAAACAATTATGTAAAAAAGATATAAAAATAAATATAATTATATTAATGACTTGTAATCCTTATTATTATTATTTTTTAAAATATAATAGAAATTTTTTTGCACATCCTAATTATTATTATTATTTTTAAAACAATTATGTTATATTTGTATTTGTACTTAAAACAGTTTCATGTTAATCTTTAAAAAAAAATAATGAAAGATATTTATTTACTAAACACAAACAATTTCTTTAACTTATATAATATTATTCAATAATAAACATAAAACTTAAAATTTATCAGACATAATTTTTTTTTTAAACTTTTACAATGTTATTATTCTTAATTTTAGATGAAAATTTAAAATATCATATGATTTTTATTTTTGTTTATGTTCACCCATGTTGTTTTATTATTTTATAGTGACATTTATTCTTTTTTGTATGTGTTGCATTATAGTACTAAATAAATATTCCGCAATGTGTTATATTCAAAAATAGTATGATAATTTTGTCATCATCAAACTTCCTTAATCAATATGATATTTATTTTCATAAAGTCTTATATTTGATCCCGAAAAATCATAACTATATATTATGTGTATATATTACGTGTATGGTAAAACAAATGAAACAAAACCGCCGCGAAGCGCGGGTAATCTCCTAGTAATTATTATTTTTAAAACTGTAATTGAAAAAAATTGCACATACTACTAAGTATGTTATATTTGTATTTTTACTTAAAACAATTTCATGTTAATATATTTTTTTTAAAGTGAGATATTTATTTACTAAACACAGATAAATTCTTTAACTTATATAATATTTTTCAATAACATGTACAAACATGAAACATAAAATTTATCAGACACAATTTTTTTTTTAACTTTTAAAATGTTATTATTCTTATTTTTAGATATGAAAAAATAAAATAGCATATATTTTTTCTTTTTATTTATGTCCACGAATGTTATTTTATTATCTTATAGTACCATTTATTCTTTTTGTATGAGTTGCATTAAAGTACTAAATAAATATTTCGCTTTGTATCGTATTAAAAAATAATATAATAATTTTGTCATCATCAAACTTTCTTAATCAATATGATTTTTATTGTCACAAAGTCTTATATTTGATCCCGAAAAATCATATATTATGCGTATGGCAAAACAAATGAAACAAAACCGCCCGAAGCGCGGGTAATCTCCTAGTACATATGAAATTAGAGTTTCTTTTAACCAAACATGTCATGATGTGTAGACATTTCTGAGCTTCCAAATCAATGATCCCCAACTAGCAACTACTCTGCATTTAAGTTAAGCTTCAGTTTTTCAATATGCATTCATGTTTCGATTATTATATGTAGGAAAATGTTGGATATATCCCCACCTCTTCCACATTTTTGATGATGTAAATATGATTTAACACTTTAAAAATTAACACTTCAATTCATGGTTTAAAATCTTAATTGTATGTTCAATCATCAATTAAGATAATTAAATCATAAATTAAGATTTTAAATCATGTTTTTGTGTGTTAATTTTGAAAATATTAAAACACATTCACGTCATCAAGGATGTGGAAGAAGAATACTAGGCTGTGTACATCACTACTCTTATTTGTAACATTAACCCATTCGTGTTCACTACATACTAGGTTGGTGCCAATGGGCTCATGGCCCGGTGGTTGGGTATGAGACACAAAAATCCTAAGTTGTGAGAGATTGTGGGTTTGAGTCCCATTGGCACCAATGGATGGAGGACTACCGAGCCTTCTCCATTTACTCGTTTTTTTTTTTACATACTAGGTTGGTCAATCGTAGCCGTCCACCGTACTGTGTGGCCGTATGGGTGACTAGTCCATGTCATCATCGCGTACATTAAGCTCAAGGAGCTGGCAGTTGAGTGTTTCTTTATTCAATTCGGGGCATTAATCACGGCCCTGTATCTAGGTGGAGATGCCAAATCATGGGAGATGAAAATATAATCAATGCTCGATCAAACCTCTTTCTCTCTCTCTCATCACCATTCTATATAAATTCATATCATATACAATACTAGGAGTGTGTGTTATTACTTGCTTCACTTGGAGTACACTACAACTCAATTTTTTTTCAAATGGATCATTTCTTGAGTCTTATCTGCTCACTACTGGTATTTATATGCATTTTTATTAACCTTGTTTGCTGTATAAGATAATATTTCATGGTCGAGAGTCGAGACAAGTTTTGTACTTTGAAACATTCAGACGTGTTTTACTTGGAGTATTTCATGTCTTATGTGCAAGATATATTAGTACTTGCTGTATATTAATTGTGATCAAATGGTATGTTCGTATGTTTGATTTGTAGATAGGAGCCGTGGTGAGCCATGTCCACGCAGGCCTACTACCTGCACAGGCTTATTGGCACTCTGCTCTACCAAACACTCCTATGCCATCTGCCTTGAGTGATCTCCTTGCCCCTGGTCTCTCTCTCTCTCTCTCTCTCTCTCTCTCTCTCTCTCTGAGTTGTCATTGCCGCATTAATTATGACTAGGGCACATAACAACTGACATGCACCTATATAGGAAAACTAATCATAAAACTCATTGCTTAATAATGATTTTTCGTCCTAACAGCAGGCACTCTTCCCGATTCCAAAACGAGCACCTCCGTGAACGTAGGCAAAGGAGGTGTGAACGTGAAAGCCGGCACGGGCAAACCAGGTGCCACCTCGGTCGATGTAGGCAAAGGTGGGATACACGTCATCGCCGGAAAAGACAAACCAGGTGGCACCACAGTCGATGTAGGAAAAGGTGGGGTCCACGTAATTGCCGGAAAAGGAAAACCAGGTGGCACAACTGTCGGTGTAGGCAAAGGTGGAGTCCACGTCGTCGCCGGTAAAGGAACACCTGGCGGTACATCTGTCGGTGTAGGCAAGGGTGGGGTCCATGTCATCGCAGGAAAAGGAAAACCAGGCAGTACAGGTGTTAATGTGGGTCCCGGTGGAGTTGGTGTCCATGTACAACCCAAATATGGTCACGGATCTCCGTTCAATTATATATATGCCGCAACCGAAACTCAGATACATGACGATCATAGGGTTGCCTTCTTCTTTTTGGAAGGGGATCTCCATCCCGGTTTTAAGATGAATCTACAATTTTCGAAAACAAATAAGGGTGTTGAATTTTTGTCGCGGAGTGAGGCGGAAGGAATTCCATTTTCTTCGAATAAATTCCCTGAGATAATTGAACGGTTTTCTATTAAGCCCGGATCGATTGATGAGACGGCCATGAAGGAAACTTTGGAGGAGTGCGAGGGGCCTACGGTGAAGGGGGAGAAAAAGATATGTGCCACGTCTCTTGAATCCATGGTGGATTTCACCGTAGCGAGTCTCGGCACCAACGATCTCAAATCAGTATTCTATAACCTATTTAACTAGTCTACAAATACAATTTTAAGTTGATAAACAACAATTAATTTTCAGGTATCAACCATAATATATGGAAATGATGACACGTCGAGGCAAGAATACACGATAATTTCTTCTGGCGTAAGAACCGTAGCTGAAAATGAGCTCGTTGCATGCCATCAACAGCCATATACATATGCCGTGTTTTACTGTCACCTCGCAAAATCAACTAAGGGTTACACTGTTAAGATGATCGGAAAGGACGGTGTCTTAGTTGATGCTGTGGCAGTTTGCCATTCCGATACATCATCCTGGAACCCGAAACACGTGGCATTTCGGTTTCTAAAGGTGAAACCCGGTACGGTACCGATTTGCCATTTCTTACCTCAGGATCATGTTGTCTTTGCTCGCAATGGTTGAATAGCGATATTTGTATATAGCTTTGCTGTAGTGGCCGTGTTGTTGAGTATTGTGCCTTATTATGGGGGTGGTTTGGTTTGTTAGGAGGAATATTTGAGTGGTTATTGTCAATGTATACCTTATAAATAATATATATGCAATAAGATCGTGAGTATTTTTGAAAGATAATCGTACCTATCTATTTTGTGTAATGTTCCAATGTTTTCTTTCTCGAGTGTGTTGAGCTACGAATAAAGGAGTAAATGAATCCGCTTTAAAACATAATTTTTTTTAATTTGACCCATATATATGTTTGTTTTATTTGTTTGTTTGATTACCAGTAATTTAGAGGAGACAAGTATAATTTCTGTTTCTCATATTAGATTGTCAAGGAACTATAAAGTGATAAATTTTAGCTAATTAGACGGGCCTAAAGGAATGTGCGGTCATATGATATGAGATACGTGACACATCCGTGATAATTGCGGCCCAAAATCATGATTCAAAATTGTTAAAATCGTTGATTGAATTAGCACTAGCCACAGAATGTAGTGAAGAACATGTCAGAAAGGATTTAAACTTTAAAGACTAGTGAGAATGAGAATTTGAATTAGCACTGGATTGTTAACTAAATTAAACTTCATTATTCTAATATAAAAAAGAAACATTCTCGTTGATCCCTCTTTCTGTTCTATAATTGTTGACGCGGTCCACGTGGACCTGGTTCATTCTTCCTTTTCTTTTCTCTTTAAAGGCCACTTTTGCCTTTTGCCATTAACCATCATCCCGACAAAATTTGCTCCGCCGGGGTGACAATCTCTGATTCCTCTGCTAAATACCAATGCCGTCTGGAGGCCTCAAGACAACGCTTGTAGCGGGGTTAACTACGGGGGTTGTGTTTGCCGCTCTGTTTCTCCTATGTCTCGTCTTGTGGAAGAAAAGCAAAAGACCTCGCACGAGAGACACATTAAGAAATGCCGGTAAGTACTATTTTTTTGTTTTCAGCATTCGATCTTCGATAATCTTTTTCTTCTCGTCGAACTTTTCTTTTCATTAGGGATGTCAACGGACAAGTCTGGTCTCAGGTTTTCAATACCAAAAAACTAGTTTTAAAATTGACCCCGTATTCAATTAAATTATTCGAATGAAAGTTAACGTATTTAGTTACATGTGATTATATGTTTTATTAGCTGAGACTCTAGATTTTTTTTTCAATAGAACGAAGATTCATATCTCGCTAAGACTAATTTTTTCGGGGAATTCTATGGTAGATCCTTTTGAAAAGGATAATTTGAGTATTTTCAATTAATTGATTTTTTTTCTTTATATGTATGCTAAAGACTTCATGTTTTGTCCTGCATTAGTTAATAAAAATATACTTGAATCTTACCGTCAAATATTTATTGATTGATAAATGTCCAAAATATCCTTTTAAAAAGTATCTACTATATGAAAAATGATCTACCATATATCAACTTCCAATTTTTTTCTCATATTTTCATTATATTTTGGAGAAAAACAAATCTTAAATTTTAGTTTGTTGAGAACTGAACCTTTTACGAGAGATAATTGTTCTACTAATAAAATCACAAGATTTTTTTATGATGTTAAATAGTTTTATTGTAATTGTATTTATTTTTAACTCGATAAATAATCTTTTCAAAAAAATTGGACACGAAACCCGTACCCCATACCCGAAATCTCCGCGGGTAATTTTTTACCTCCCATACATGAACCTACGTATAAAATCCGTACCCGCAAATATACCCGTTACCCGTAAAAATACATAATTTGGTAAAATTATTGAAATTTGGAGATGGTTCAAACTAAAATTTAGAAAACTTGAAAAATCCGGTACAGGTACAAATGCGCAACGGGTGCGGATCTGTTAAATTACTAAAAATCAAGGGTAAATTGATATTTTTTAATTCCGGTAAAACGGATACATGTAACGGGCACCCGTGAGGCAGGTACCACTATCCCATAACCGGACCCGAAATCGATGCGTGTGAAATTTTCGGATATTATCCGTTTCGTTCGGATCCGGTACCCGCGAGTACGGATTTTACCCGTCCAGTTGACATCCCTACATTTCACATTGCACTCTGAGTATCTTTATTCAAGCCAACCCCAACAACTTTCTCCGTCATATCAAATCAACGATAATTTTGGAGGAACTGTAACAGGTGCGGGTAATAATAGGGAAGGAGTCAGATTTAACAGACCCTACATATACGAAGAGCTCTCGGCTGCGACCAATGGATTTTCCGAGACAAACGTCTCTGGTCAAGGTGGATCGGGACTCGTCTACAAAGGCACGCTCAATGAAAAAGAAGTCGCCATTAAAAAGCTCGAGCCAGGAGGAAGTCAAGGGGAACTTGAGTTCAGAGCAGAAGTGGAGACTATTAGTCGTCCTCATCATAGAAATCTGGTTTGTATGGAGAGATATTTCATTAATGAGGATCAAAGATTATTGATTTACGAATACGTGCCTAACAAGACTCTTGATTTCCATTTGCATGGTATGTTGCATGCTAATGCTAACTAAACCTTCATTTATTGCTTTATTGTTTTCAAGGGACTCATTGTGATCATTATGTTCTGAGTTATAGGGAGTGGAAGACCAACTCTTGATTGGCCGACAAGGTGGAAAATTGCCTTGGGTTCAGCAAAGGGTTTAGCTTATCTTCACGAAGATTGTTAGTTCTTTCTTTTCATGTTAATTATTACCTTTCTCGTATATATAATTATCACTATTTTTTTATGCAAAAAAAAAAAAAAAAAAAAATTATCACTATTTTTTAACTATCTCTAGGCGACCCAAAAATCATTCACGGAGATATCAAGGCATCAAATATCCTTCTCGATTATAACTTCGAGCCCAAGGTAGATAATTTATACTGCCCTATTTTTAGTTAATTGGATTTGATTATGGTGAATCGATTAACAGCTAACTAAAATATCTATTTAAGGTTTCTGACTTCGGATTAGCAAAACTGCTGTCTGATGATATCTCACATGCTCGAATCATAGGATTTTTTGAGTAAACTTTATAATAGTTTATATTAAAATTTCCAAACTTTTAGTAACTTTGAGATTTTTATTTTATTTTATTTTGATTACATCTTTTGTAATGGTTTCAGATATGTGGCACCAGAATACATGCAATCTGGGAGACTTACTGATATGTCCGATGTTTATTCGTATGGAGTCATGATTCTCGAGTTAATAACAGGACGGAATACTCTCAAGTCTGCCACGGCTCGCATAGACCTTACTTTGGTTGGTTGGGTAAGCTTCAAATAATCTCAATCTTGAGAATTACACACAATTTTATGGGCGTCCGTGTAAAATCTCAAAATATTATGTGTGCGTACAAAATTTTGTAGGCAAGACCATTTCTTTCGCAACCGGTATCTCAGGACGTATATGATCAATATGTTGATCCAAGATTGGAGAGGAACTACAATCAACATGACATGACCCGTTTGATCCATTGTGCTGCGGCTGCGGTGCAACAAATGTCCCACAGACGCCCTCGTATGGGCCGGTACTTTGCATTTTTTTAACATTAATTTCTACACTAATACAATGATAGACGGTAAGTGAAATGAGTGTGGTGATAACGGAAACTTGTTCAGCCGGTATGTGATTTTGATTATTTTTAATTTGCCAACACAACACATTTTGCTTACCATCGAGCCGTCTACCTGTCGATGAGACTGAGAGGAAGAGGTGGGGAAAATTTATTTAGGGTGTATTGTGAGGTAGTTATGCAATAACAAACTCATCGAAGAATGACTAACCATTTGATCACGAATTATGCTACACACCACGCAAAATAAACACGCACACACCCCGCATTTACTAATTAGGCATGTAATAAATGCACTTAATTTCCTAATTAACTTTTGCGGGGGATATAGCGGGGTAATTAAGCGTGGTGCCTAATATTGTTGATTTGATCACCTTTTCCAGCTAAATTTACTAAACATTAACATCTTAATCAACGGATCAGATCGTGCGATACCTAGAAGGAGACATCTCTCTAGAAGATCTTAATACCATGAACATGTTATGGTATGGAGACTTTTGGAAACCCGAGGATTAGGAAATTGAAAAAAGAAAATCTTGAAGAGATAGGAAAGTTTTCCATATATTGATATTGCCATGATTGAATGGTAATTAAGGCAGTGATTATTTCCTCGTATTAGGTAGGAGTTTAGCTATAAATAGAGGGCTATGCTAGAGTTTTATTCATTCCAACAAAGCACAAACAATTGTATTCTTTTTTTCTCCAATATAGTAAAATAAGTTTGAGTGCCGGCGGCCGTGATTTTTTTCCTTCGGAGTTTTCACGTAAAAATAGTTGTGTACGTGTGTTGTTCTTGTGTGTGTTTGCGGCGACGATCCTAACAGAACAATCACGAAAAAATGGCGTTTTGGAGGGATAATTAGTGAGGATTTGGAGGGCGAGCAAAGTGAACATAGCGAGGTCACTCATGTGTGTCTAGAAGTGGTGCCGATACTACATCTCTTAATTAACCGACAATAATAATATATAAAAATTGAATGACGGGCCCTACAAGTTGAATGACGGGGCCTACAAGTTTATTTGTTGTGCATATTTTATTTGGGTATGTAGTATGTGTAAATGAAAAAATATCAGAGACCACAGATTGTTACAAGTAGTTATTTCGTATGATCAAAAATCACACACAAACACTCCCTTAGAGAAATTCCAAGAACAATAAAATCCCAAAATCAGAAAAAAGACCCCAAATAAATAACAAAAAAAAATTGAAAATTGAATTGAATGATTGGCATTGTCTGAAGTTGAAAATCTCACCTAAAAATTGAAAACATGGCAAGAAAATCTCCATGCAAATTCTTCTCAAATCAAGTGGTCTTCTTCCTGCAATTTCTCTAGTTGCTATGGTATTGAAAAACAAAGCATGAGAGACTTCAAAGTTTCTAATGAAACTGAAATATTTTATTGAAAAATCTAAAAGAAACATTTTGAAAAGCAAAGGCTGAAAAACATTTGTTAAAAGCAACTACAGCACAAAAGTACTGAAGAGCATTATCGTGATTAGAAGTTTTCGAAGGAGAAATTTGCAAAATTACCAAATTTGCAAGCTAGAATGAATAAAGATATGGACAAAACAAATAAATTACTCAATTAGGGGCATTATTACAAATAAGTCATTTCGTAGAAAACAAATACTAACCTCAAGTCCTCAATTTTTGACAAGCTATCTTACCACCTTCATGATTCCTCTCTTCAGGAACCTGCAAATAAAAAAAACAAAACAAGAGCCTTTATGTAATTTAATATAAAGCAGGGATTATTCCGTAAATTACCCGAAAAGATAATTAGGGACCACTATTTTTATCCTGGATCTTGATTGATTAGGCTGATGGCATTACTTTGATGAAATCTGATACGCATTTAATTCCTTCGATTATAGTTCCTTCAATTAAATATTTGGTTCAATTACCGTCATGAATTTAAATATCGTCATTAGTGACAGTAATTAGGTCAGTTGTGGCCACATTTGTAATCGTAACCAACAACGATGACTGGAGGTGTGCTGTGTGCTGCAAACTGGAGAAGACTGATGCAATTCAAATATTCTGGCTGTAAGGCTTATTTGAATTGTGGGCTTTTTTATCATACATTGGGCTGACTTATTATAAGGGCTTGTTACCGTTAGTTAATGAGTTTGATCTAAACCGTTCACTAAAAAGTAGAGGTGGCAAATCAGGCCCGAATCCGAAAAAACCGTCCGACTCGCGCGACGTCCGACTCGCCCGTGACCCGAAAAATTTAGAAAATTCAAACGACCGAACCCGTCCGACCCGAACCCGAGAAATCAGACCCAAAATTGACCCGTCATGACATATTATAATTATTATTCCGATCCAACTCGATCCGAATCCGAGTTGTCCGAAACCCGATAAACCTGATTATGACAAGTCTGAACTTAAATAGTCCGAACCCAAATTGACCCGGTGTTATCATTTTTTTTTAATTCAATCTATTAACTTATCTCTGAAATATTGTATTTATTACATTTTTCGACAGTGAGATGACACCGGTGCTTTCAAATAAAAAACAGAGACCTGGATTTGGATAATAGTTTAATTTTATATCCAATATTTTGACAAAATTAATTTATAGAATTATTAAAAAAAATCCGATACAATTCTGATTTGACTAACCCGAATTTCGAAAGAATCCGAATACGGAACAAACCGCGTCCGCGAATCACCCCGAACTTGAAAACCCGACCCGACTATAATTTTCAACTCGAAATAGATCCGATCCAAACCCAACATGATCCGAATTGAATTAACCCGATGAGATCCGAACCAAAAAAATTAGTCTGAAACCTCCCAAACCCGCATGTTTGCCACCTCTACTAAAAAGTAGGTAGATCAAAGGGTTGTAATTAGTTAGACCGTTAAGGATTAAGAAAGCTGAACTGGCTATAAATAACTGATGTAAATCCTTAATTAATGAATAAGACAATACAAAATTAATCCTTTTAAAAACTGATTACTATATTTAACAACATCTAATCGACCCACTGAGAATAATTGTCTTTCGAACCTCATGATGTGCGTTGTGCTAAGCAATTTAAAAAGAAGTAGAAAAACTAAAAACTGAAGCATGAAACTAAATTACTTGCATAAATATTTTTTAATTAACGAAATGATGTGTTAATTAGATACAATAGTTACATACTCAACGTTGAAAGAATTTGTCGAATAAGGAAATAATTTATTTGGTTACTTCGCCAAGCGAGAAAATGCACATGAAACTGCTGAAATATCGTCGAAGCCGTTGAAGTAATGCCTGAAGTAACTGAAATTGATCACCTAAATCCGCCATTAAACCATAAAAATGGAAATTAGGGAAGAAAGGAAATGAAATCCATGAAAAGTGAAAATATTAGGAGTAAAGTAGAAAGAAAGGATGTAACCCCCTTTCGATCTTGCATCCTATCGCAAAAGAAGAAAGAAGGGATGATGTCCACTTACGGAGGAATCTCGTGGAACTATCTTTACCAGCAAATTGTATAACCAGCAAACGGGTATATTTCATAGAACATGTGATGAGCAAGACCAGTATAAGTGGAGAAGTCATGAAACCCTTGTATAAAAACAACCAATAGCGTAATAATCCACTCAATCTACAAATTAATTAATGTATCATTAACAAGTGGTGAGAATAAAACAACCTATTCTACAAAAATGAACTTTTAAATCAGAAACTTGAAGAATGGAGAACCTTCTAAAGAAAAACAATCAATTTCTAAAAGTAGCAGCGGAATGGCAGAGCAGGAAGAAGTATAACCTCGTTTTTAAACTTCTCGGTTCTCGGCGAACGAACTGGCA
The DNA here is from genome assembly GCA_946800325.1 of Luzula sylvatica. Classification (NCBI taxonomy): domain Eukaryota; kingdom Viridiplantae; phylum Streptophyta; class Magnoliopsida; order Poales; family Juncaceae; genus Luzula; species Luzula sylvatica. Next base: position 3,445,181 of record OX326961.1, read on the forward strand.
GTTGGTTCTTTAGTGTATATTTCATTTTTTGTCGTCCGTGCATTAGCGTTGTTGCTCCTGACTGAAGAGTGGAGCAGCGATAAGGATGAATCGCCAAGTGGAGCATGGAGCGTCCCGGCGTCAAGTGCGTGGATGACTTGGCGTTGTGAGTTCCCCTTCCCGGCACAGCGTCGTGCTCTCTCTCCTTTCACAAAGATCCATGTCTCTCATTCCTTCTTTCACATATATTTGCCGCCTTTTCACGCGACTTGCCTCTAGCTCTTCTCTCTCCCACAATCTTTGTGCCTGTCCCTTCTTTTCCTCTTATCTGTTCTCTATCTCCTTTTCAATATCGCCATACCTCAATATTCCACGCCTGTACCTCTCAACAGTAGTGTCATACCTCAATGTTCCCCAAGCCTATACCTCTCCACAGTGAGACATAAGAACGGTTTGTGTGAGTTTAAAGGGAGAGAAATTTGTCGAGGTCTTTCGTCTTGAGATATGGGTTCATTCACTATTCAATATTGAATAAAATAAAAAATTGAAGGTGAAAAAAAAAAAAAAAAAAAATAAAATAAAATAAAATAAAATAATTTTAATCATGTTAGTACATAGTAACAAAAATGATGGTGCTTCTCTAATGGTGCTCCTCTAAAAAACTTTCGGAATATGTCCCTGAAACTCTAAAAAAGTTCACTCCCTCCCTCTCTCTCTCGTTCTCTCTCTCTATCTCCCTCTCTCTCACTCTCTACCTCTGTCCCTCTATCTCTCTACCCAACCCCCTCGCGCAATCATGGACATCAACCACCCATGGCCTCAAGAACCTTTACTACTGCAATATGCCACGTTGAGCAAAATAGAAGAGCATGTTAAGATTGAAACTGCTCTGGAAAGAACAGTTTTTTTGCAATCTATGATCCATAATTATATCTCGCCCCCTCATATTATTACAGAGGCCTTCATCACTCAATACGGCGGTCTCAATAGCAACTACACAATATCATCATATGAGGGGAACTCATGCTTATGCAAGCTACCGGAATGGGTTACGGTGGATGAGGTTATCAGAGACTCCATGCTCTTCCACGATCAACACCAGTTTACCCCTTTTCCGTGGCAGACGGCAATGGTAACCTTCCCCATTCAACGTTTCTTTAGGGTTAATCTCAGGATGACAAACTTCCCGTTAAATTTCTGGCATTACGATAACTTCAAACAAGCAGTGGTGCCGATGGGACGAATTATCGTAGTGGCCCGGGATAATATCACCGGAGTAAACAAGTCAGCTCTTCGGATCTCTATAATCACCCAATCACCTAACCTGATGCCGCCAATCCTTCGTTTAACCCATGATAAGGAGTGGTGTGATGTACACATTCAACGCGAGGATGAATTCATTGTGGATGAGTATGGTCACCCTCTTCCGCCAGGTTATCAAGCTATCGAGATTAATGAGGGAGGAAACGATGCTGATAACCCCCCCTTCCTGGAGGAGGAGACAACCTTTCATGAAATTGAAGCAGTAAGAACCGGCCAGGCAAACAGACGTGTTAGGAATAATACCTCAATAAGAACCGACAATCCCATAACCACGTCCGCCACAAGTGACACCTCCGCCACCTCAGCAATCTCACCAGGAGCAGTAACCCTAAGTTCAGAGCTTGACACACACAAAGCCACACTACCGGGGATCGCTTGTGACTCAAAAAAGGTAGCAAACAAAAAACTGTCGACCTGCACACTGATGGGAAATACAACCAATACTGAGGTACTAGGCACTGTAGTAAACAGAATGGCTGGAGGCCTAACCAAGAATAAGGCCAAGAATAATATGGATATAAAACATACGTGTCCTAAAACTAATGGGATACCCTTGCCAAAAATATCTCTTCTGGGGCCTGTGCCAAATAAACAGAGGCCAGCTCATAGTGTAAGAATCTCCCCCCTCCAACGAAATAACGCTCACAGAACCCTAATTTCTAGCAATATTCCCTCACTCTCTCCTCACAATACTCAACAACTCTCCTTCTCATCTCACAATCTCCAAATGGCACGACCTAATGATGTCCACCAGCCCTCCAACGCAGAAGATGATCTAATCAAGAGATTGGCCCAGATTCATATGCCTCAACTCGGCGAAAAGAAAGCAGTGATACTATCACAAGGTGCTATCGCAAAGAGAAACTGGTCCAAGTCCATTTTAGTGAAGATCATTACGGAAAAACCGATTTTTGAAGACACATTTACTGCTGCTATGATACGTGCGTGGAATGTGGACCCATCGTGCGAGTTCATAGACATGGGAGCCAACAGATTCCTGGTGGAATTAGGAGATGAAGAAGAAAGGGACCGGATCCTAGACAAGGGTCCATGGTCCTATCGGCAAGAAGTAGTTATAACGAAGAAAGTTCGCAGTGAAAAGGAAATGGAGGAATCTGATTTTTCGGAGTTAGATGGATGGATTCAGTTGCATTGCTCTAAGTTTGAAGTTTTAACGAGCGTTGGCATCAAAGAAATAGCCTCGTTGATCGGGCCGGTCTTATCTGCGCCGGTTCAGGGCTTTATTAATGGCAAGAAGTTTTATAAGGTGCGGGTCAAGGTGCCTACGGGAAAGGCACTTAAAGATAGAATCGAAGCTGAACTGACACCAGGGGATAAGTTTGTAGTATATCTTGTTTACGAAAGAATCAATAGGATATGCAACTTCTGTGGGATTATAGGACATGAAGTGCCTCAGTGTCGAGATCATAAGCGGGTTCTCGAGCTTTACAATACCCAGAAATCAGAATCCCCGCTCATCCAACAGCTCATTACTAAACGACTTGGTAAGTGGATGACGGAGCCGATCTTGGTTCCGCGTTCTGTTGTTAAAAAGACAGTAGAAGCGGGACAGAACATTGGAGGTAGCAAGAGGCACGGCAGAAACGATTCAGACGAGATGCAGAATGGGAACGATATAGAAATGGAAGGTGTGTCTGCACTTTCAACGAGTGCAACAAAATATTCTATGCTTCCGCATTCGAATGCATCAAAGAGGATAAAGGCGGCGGGTTCCAATGTGGAACCGCCGCTGCATTAATGCATATTCTGTCCTGGAACGGCCGGGGTTGTGGAGGCCCGGCAACTATTCGTTCCATCAAACGCTACCTCCACAGCGCTTGTATCGACATTTCGTTCATCTTCGATACAAGATGCTCCATCTCTAAATCCACCCACCTCCTTCGATCCTTTCCTTTAGATCAGTCTCATGTGGTACCCTCAATCGGTAATTCAGGAGGGTTATGGTTAATATGGAAGAATTCAATCAAAGTCACAATAATAAAGCAAGATAGATACTTTATAGTGGCGAGCGTACAAAAACCAGGAGATGATACCCCCTGGACTCTATTTGCTGTATACGGGGACCCCCATCACAGCAACAACCCGATGATATGGGAGGAGATCACAGCATGTAGCAATAATTATGGTCGTGAGTTGCTTATTATCGGAGATTTTAACGCGATATCGACCGCATCCGAAAAATGGGGAGGTAGACATAACGTGCAGCAGAGTAATAATAGAGGTTTCAATGAAATGATCTACAATGCCGGTCTCATTGATCTCGGGTTTCAAGGTCCAGCGTATACATGGACAAATAGGCAATTTGGCCCTGATCTAGTGATGAAAAGACTTGACCGAGCCATGGCAAATCAAGCATGGCTAAACCGCTTCCAGAATGTCAAAGTCCTGCATTTACCAAATTTAACGAGCGACCATAATCCGTTATTGGTCAAGCTCGTTACAAGGAGTCAAATACCTCAGCGAAAATTCAGGCTTGAAAACTGGTGGTTCCAAACTCAGGAATTCAGGACCACAGCTTCAAACTCGTGTGATACATATAAATATGAGAACTGGGATACAGCCATTCTTGGTATAAAATCAGATATTTCTGGCTGGGCCAAGAATTATAGTTTCGACCCAAACAAAGTATTGAAACAAGTGGAATCAGATTTATTGGTGGCTCAGAATGGTTTAGAATATGACCCAGACTTCTATGGTACACAATTATGTGAGTTGGAAATGAAACATAGCCAGTGCTTACAATATCAACAAATCTTTTGGGCCCAAAGAGCTAATATTGAATGGGCTATAAATGGGGATTTAAATACTGGTTATTTTCATGCATGTACCCTAAACAGAAAGAGGAATAATAAAATAGAGACCATAAAATCTGAGCAAGGAATATGGCTTTCCGATACAAGAGAAGTAAGAATGGAGTTCGTTAGAGCATACAAAACGCTATATACCTCTTCTAACCCAGCATTACTGGAGAATACGCTTAATCAGGATCTTATTAGTAGTATACCGGCACTAAAAACTAATGAAATCGTTACGTTAAAGGCTGCACCATCTAAACAAGAAATCGAAAACACGGTTAGGAAAATGGGCCCTCATAAAGCGCCTGGGCCAGAAGGTTTAACTGCCAATTTCTTCCAAAAGAACTGGGAATATACACAGGACTTAATTAACAAGTCGATAAAGGATTTTTTTGAAAAAGGATTAACACCAAAATCATTTGGTAACACGAGGATAGCCTTAATCCCTAAAATAGATAATCCTACATCTATTAACGAGTATCGACCAATAAGTGTCTGCAACTTCCTATATAAAACCGTGTCTAAAATTCTGGCTGAAAGAATTAAACCATACCTCCCAAATTTGATTTCTCTTAATCAAACAGGATTTGTTGCAAATAGAGTTATTCAGGATAATATCATTCTGCAACACGAGGTTCTCCACTCATTCAGAATAAACCAAGTCATGGCACCATCCTTTGCAATGAAAATTGATCTGAGAAAGGCTTATGACTGCTTGGAGTGGCCTTTTCTGCAATCAGTCATGCAAGCGATGCATTTCCCTGAACAGTTTGTGAATTGGGTAATGGCATGTGTATCTTCCCCTAAATATACGTTTAATATAGGAGGAAGTAGTTCAGGTTTTTTTCAACCAACTAGAGGAATTCGGCAGGGATGCCCTCTATCACCATTCTTATTCATCATAGCTACAGAGGTGTTGTCACAAATGTTTTCTGTAGAGCTGGCAAAAGGCAATTTACAAGGGGTATCTCTAGGAAGGAATGGTCCAGCCTTTACACACGCCATGTTCGCTGATGACTTAATGGTTTATGGACGAGCATCGATTAATGAAGCTCTATGCCTAAAAGGCATTTTTGAGAGATTCGGATCCATGTCGGGTTTGCGAATAAACCGGGTAAAGACAAGGATATGGTTCAATGAAACCGGCTCACGGGTTTGTAATCAGCGGATTACTCAGGTTTTTAGCGCTACTCAGGCTAATAGAACTGAGCTTTATCTGGGTGCTTATGTACAAATTGGAAGAAAGATAACAACTGATTATGAGTTCATCATAAACAGGATCCAATGCAAGTTGGCCGGCTGGAAGCAAAAAATACTCTCACAAGCCGGTAGGTTGATCCTTATACAATCGGTGTTACTAGCAACCCCCCTTTTCCATATGGTAGTGAATGAAATACCAAAGAGAATTGTTGGAAGAGTTACGTCCATTATTAAAAAATTCTTCTGGGGTTCGTCGAGTGATTCTAACTCATACATGGCCTGGATAGCATGGGAAAAAATTACCGCACCTAAAGACATGGGGGGTCTTGGTATTAAGGATCTACATACTGTTAACAAGGCCCTTATGATCAAACAATTGTCCTTCTTCTTAAATAAGAAGAGTGCAACGTGGGTGCAGCAAGTAGAGCTGAAATATCTGCCGAGGTCAGATTTCTGGAACTCCAAAAAGACAACAAATATTACGCCTATGTGGAGATCCTTCTTAAATCTAAGAACAAGTGTTAAAGAGAATTGTAATTGGATTTTGGGAAATGGCAAGCGTTGTGCTGCTAAAGGAGAGCCATGGTTCATAGGGAACATGGCTAATAGGCCAGCCAATGCAATTGAAAGGAGGTTAAAAGTAAGAGATCTTTTCGATGAAGAAAACCAGGAGTGGAACTGGAATATGTTAATGACAATATTTTCAACCACGGATGTAATTCAGATTGCAGATACCCCTTTTCACCCAGTATTATATCAAGAATGGGAAGACAAACTGGTATGGACCAGAGGATCTACTGGTGATTTTAAGGTTAAGGAAATTTATGGGCATATCTGGAATAGTATGAGACCCAATCGGTCTACATATAGTGCTAATAAAGTAGTGTGTGGAAAAATTTGGAAACTGACAGGCATTCTCCCCAATGTACTGTTATTTTTGTGGAAAGTGGTACATAATGGCATACCAACCAAAGAACGCTTAAATCAAAGACTGCACCATGTCGATCCAAGCTGTCCATTTTGTGGAATGGACAGAGAATCAGCCAAGCACTTATTCTTTCTATGCCCGAGAGTTATGGGTCTTTGGGGGTCAGTTGCTATCCCTCTACACTTAATTGATCTTAGTCAATCTATGCCTAATATTATAGAGGCGAGTATTAGGTGCTTTACACAACAACAGATATCGTTGTTCTTCGCACTAATTTGGAACTGGTGGCGCGCCCGGAATGATTGGATATTTAGGAATATCATTCCTAATATCCGTTTAATCATCTCAAAATCCGAGAAATCAGTACAAATGGGGACAATATCTAGATCGCCTCAATTTGACCAAAAACTGAGTATTTCCAAGACAATCTCTGACACGCAAAGAAAATATGATATGAGTTGTTATGTGGATTATTCAGGGGATCAGTGGTCAAACCAAGGTATTGCTTTTGTGATTAAATCAGACAAAGGGCTTATATGTTATGCTAAATCCTCAGGTTTCAAGGGTGCAGTACATCCTTTAGAAGGAGAACTGATGGCCCTCCAAATGGCACTGGAATTCATATACGAAAAATACAAGGAAAAAAAGTGTGTTTTTTACTCGGATTGCTCAGAAGTGATATCCATAATGCAAGACAACCAAGATACGACAGGAGTACAACCATCTACGTGGAGAGCGATACAGCGAGCCAGGAATTGTATCCTGTGGAAAAGACGAATCAAGGATCCAACAGTAACTTGGATTCCGAGGGAGATGAATGAAGAGGCCGATAAGCTAGCTAATATGGCGAGATTATTACAAACCGAGTACGAGGACTCTGTGTACCCTAGAATTATGTAGGATGCACCTTCCCATGATGATCACTGGAAGAGCAAAGACTTCTTCCTTTTAGGAATTATACCCTGTTTTTCTTATTTTAATCATTTATAGATCTAGTTTTCATGTAGTAGGCTAGAGCCTTAGTGGCTGCACTTATGTTTTCTGTCTTTCTTTAGAGTTTCTTTATCTTGTAATATGCTACACTTTTTTTAATTAACGCGAAAAGCCTACGGGTTTCCTTAAAAAAAAAAAAAAAAAAAAAAAAAAAAAAGATGTACGTTGGAAACTTAATAAGAGGGTAATTATTTGGTAAATATTTGAATTTAAAGAAGGATACTCGGAATTTTCGAAAAATATGAAATTTGAATAAAATCCGTTCAGACGTCTAGTTTGGCCGTCCGGGCGAAAACCTGTTGAATTTGTTGAATGTGGCGCGCGCATATTACCCCTTACTTCTAATGTTAGAAGGTTGCTGAGGAGTTGTCACGTGGCACGCTCTGCGGCCGTTATGTGGCTCTTTTTTTTTTTTTAGATTAAAATTCTTTTTAAAATTTTCTCAACTTTTTGGATTTCGCAGGATGCAAGTGGCATGTCCTATGCCCGCCACGTGGCCCTTTTTAAAAAAAATTTAATTTTTTTTCCAGATTTTTTCAATTTTTAAATTTCGCAGGACATATATAAAAATAAGATATGTCACATGAAATGTTCTGTGTCCGCCATGTCGTAATTTTTTTTTCAATTTTGAGATTTCACAAGACATATATGAAATTATAATAAAAACTCATTTAAAAAAAAAAAAAAAAAAAAAAAAACTTCTCTCTACCTATATTTCGACTCTTTTTATGTCTTCTTTGCCATGGATTGTGTTGTTGTGCGCATGTTTCTTCCTGCCGTCCGATTGTATTTTTTGTTAGTTGGGGGAGGTGTGTCATTTTATCTCAACCGTGCAAATGCAGCCGTACGATGGCAGCATAGTGTCATTGCAGCCGTACGATTTTTTTTATTCTACTATGTGTCCTTTCGTGCTACGTGTGTTGTTGATGGGATTTGGTGTCTACGTGTCATGTGTACGGTAGTTGTGTTTTCATTGCGTGGCATGTTTTGCTTGGCTCTCTTCTGCTGGGCCATGTCTATGCATTATGCATTATGTGGTCGGTGTGTGTTCCCTTTTGTTTTGTATTGGTCTATTGTGCTGGTGCTTTTAGATTGGTTTAAATTATACTATGATATTTATATATTTTTTTCTTAAAAAAATCATTTCATTTATATATTTAAAGCCATGCCTCTCTCCTTCCCAGAAATGGAGAGAAGATTTTTTTTTTATCAACATACTTAAAAAATAGAGGAATTATGTATTGTTTAAAATGCATCTTAGAAAAAATCTATCACCAAATAAATTACATATAGAATCATAATTGTTCAATATAAATAATTTTATTCTTTTGACATATATAAATATTTTAGCTTAATGTATATGGTATGAAATTATATAATAAAAATTTTATAACTTTATGTATATATACATAATACGAAATTATGCATATCAACAAGATATATCTTACTTACCCAAGGAAGAAGATGGTTGTCCACTAGATTATATGAATTTGTTAGTTTGTGATTACATGAAAATAATGCCTAATAACTTTTTTATACATATATACTTTTGGATGAGAGATTTGTAAGTCCTCTTCGAAAATCTTACAAAGAAAAACCAAACAAATAAACTCAATTCGAGCTAGCAAAATCTGACCCGACCCGAAAAAAATGACCCGACCATCCCGAACACGAACCCGACCCAACCCAATCCGAAAATATTAAAAAGTCAACGACCCGATCCCGTACTCGAAACCGAATGACCGGAACCCGAAATCGAATGACCCGAAACCCGAACGACCCCGAAACCCGAATGATCCGAAACTCACGACCCGAATGATCCGAAATTCACGATCCGAATGACCCGAAAATTAAAATATTATTGTTAAAATCAATATAATATTGCTAAAATATCTCGGAATCAACAAAATAAATTAGAAATTATCCGAAAACTAAATTTTTGAAAAATCTAATGATTCAAAATCAAATTTTGTGAAATCTGAATTACCCGAAAATCAAAATAGTCAAGATCCGAATGACCCGAAAATCGAAACGACCCGAATCCGAATGACTTGAAAACCGAAACGACTTGAACCCGAACCCGAATGACCCGAAAATCGAAACGATCCGAAACCGAAACGACCCGAAACCCGAACGACCCGATGACCCGAATGATCCACAACCCGAAACGATCCGAATCCGAAATGACCCGACTCGAATCCGACCCGACCCGTCCGATTGCCTTCTCTAGACTCAATTGGGCTGGGCCTCTTGGTATGAATTATATTTCTATGTGCTGTTCTGTAGAGTTGTCTGATAACAGTAGCCTCATCATGAATAGACGGTACTTTGGGACCGTAATATAAATTAAGTTTGTCAAAAAAATAAAAATAAATAAATAAATAAAAATAAATAGACCGACCAATGGATCTTTGACATTATGTAATAGCATAATATATGTACATAATACACTAATTATCTTTATATCTGGAAAGAAGAAATGATAGCTTTTTTCGGTTCCTATTAAAATTCACCTTTGATGGATATGATATCAGTTTTTTCTGTTCACCGAACATGTCATGTCTCATGTGTAGACATTTCTGAGCTTCAATGATCCCCAACCAGCGACTACTCTACATTTAATATGCATTCATGGTTTATGGTTCGAGTATTACTGCGTTGTACGGATATTTCAAAAATCAAGTCGTATCATTTGATACTTCACGTAACGTATTCAGATATTTTATTTCAAAATAATAACGAATATTTTTCGAATACTTTCGGATAATTTTCGGATACTTTTACGTATAAAAAAAATACATGAAAAATCAAAATTTAAATTTAAAATCAAAATAAATGAGTAATACATATAAGTAAATAACTTAATAAAAAAAATATTAACTTAATAAAACTTTTTTTTATATAAATAAATTTTAGTATATTTTATGTCAAATATATAATATATAAAAATATTATATATAGAAATAGCAAATAATAATATATTATAAATAATAGACGTATCGTATTTTATTTTATTTTTTTAAATTATTGAATTTTCGTATATGTATCGTGTTGAATAGGTTGGTCAATAGTAGCCGTCCACTGTACTGCATACTAGGTTGGTGGATAGTAGCTGTTCACTGTACTTGAGTGGTGACTATTCCACTAAATAGGTTGGTCAATAGTAGCTGTCCATTGTACTGCAATTTTTTGAGATTTTTTTGGGTGGTGCTAGGACCATTCATGACCTATGTTACATGGATACTAAAAAAGTACAGAAATATCCTGATGATACGGATACGGATGCGATACGATTCGGATACGTATTGGATACGTCACGTGGCGTATCCGAATATTTTAATATTAATTTTTTTTGGATACAGCGGGGATACGACAGGATACGACAAGATACGGTTGGGGATACGTCCAGGATACGGCTGAGATATTCCATTTAGAATACTTCGGCCCATTATATATTTTGGTCCATAATATTTTTAAATAAATTATATATGATACTTCTAGATTAGTTCTAAAATATTTCTAAAACAAGTTTTTGATAATTTTATGACTTGTATTGTTTGGTTGATATTATTTATTGTCATAATATTTAATTTAAAAATATTACTAATTTATTATTTAATTTATTACTTATTTTTTAATTATATATAATATAAATATATTAAACTAATAATTATATAGTCGTATCCGTATCCGTGATTTTTTGAAAATTTCCGTATCGCCGTATCCGTATCGTATCGAATACGCTATCCGTATCCGTATCCGTGCAACATAGTTCATGGCATTACTCTTTTTTGTCAACATGTAGCCTTTTAAAAGAAGCCAATTTGTAGGAATAGTTACCATTTTTTCAAATTTATAAATTTTGCGTTTTTGGCGAAATAGTATGTACTTTCCTCATGAGGTGTGGCGAAAGAGCTCAGACACTAATTTGGATCTTAATGACAAGATTAAGCATTCTTAAATTCCTAGCGAAAAAATGTAATTTCGTCAGGGTGTCTGACGAAAGAACTGGTTTTGCAAATTGGACATAATAATAGCTATTCATACAAATTGGGATTTTAAAAAGACTACATTTAAAAAAAAATCATTTTTGGACACCTCCCATAAAAACCAATTTGAAAAACTAGTACTCAAATTGGCAAATTTGCAAAACTTGTTTGGCAAAAGTAAATACAATTGCATCAGAAGTCCTGGCGAATGTGTTTAAACATGATTCTTCACGTTAACCTGAAAAAAAATTACATAAGTCACTTTCGCCAATCCAGCTGGTGAAAGTTGGAAATAATCTTTTTTGCCAACTTCGTTGGCGAAAGTAGCAAAAAAATAAATCAATAAATTTCACTTTCTCCAGTTCAATTGGAGAAAGTGCAGGTACCAACACATGTTTAGTGAAATTTCTGTTAGATTTTAGGGATCTATCTGTAAATATATCATTGGTTTTTATTGTTATGTCCAAATATAATTTGTTTTATTTTGTTCGATTTGTTATTGTGCGTGAAATGATTGTGTGAAATTTGAGAGATTTTTCTTGTATTTTATATTAATTCTAGATTTACGTGAAAAATCAGCATAACAAGTTTTCCGTGATGTTTAAAAATCTATAAAAATTAGTTATGCATTATTTACACGTGTTGTGTATTTTTTTGTATTTTTCTAAAAATACATATAAAATTAAGGAAATATAGTTTCAGGATCAACCGTAAAAGTGTACACAATGATAAACGAATGTAAGCGTACATTCGTGGTCATATCTTTCAGTAGGAAAATCCAATTTGAATGGTTCAAATTGGGTTAGATAGATAATAAGATTATCTACAACCTTCATGTAGAAATATATTTCATATGAACGAAGTATCAGTGTCGTTTCTATGAAATACCGAAAGGGTACAACAGTATGACATACAGTTAGTAAAACATTCATAACTTTTGCATACGAACTTTCGTGTTGGTTGATTTTCTGTCAGAGGAATTTACCAATTTCGTATGGACAGAATACTGGACAGATTCATGCAACTTTCTGTGTGAAAGAGTGTATATTGGATATACATGTCTTTTGGCCAATCCTAATCCTATATGATATAAATAGGATGTTTCTCTCTCTTTATCCAGATGTGAATTCATTCAGAATATTCAGAATATTCCAGAAATATTGAGAGACATTTTTTTATTGAGTGAAAGGGTGTAAAGAGAGAACCGAGAAAAATAGTTTTTTCGGAGAAGAGAATCAATCGATCGAGCAAGTTCGCTGGTGCTTCGTCTAGACAGTTGCACCCGCGACCGACGTCTTACGAGTCAAGGTGGATACACGTAGAGGAGCAACATCTGGGGCTCTTTCGGTTGTGATCGATTCGGAGGAACGAAATCTGCCGGAGACGGAAACGAGCGAATCGAGTAACGGGCTGTGGAAGCATGCGGGCATGAAACGCACGAAGACAACCCGAGGCGTGTCAAGACGGTGGGAGACGTGCGGTATGGGACGTACGGGCTAGTCACCAACGTGACACCGGAGAAAGAAGGAAGAGCGATCAACCCTTCGTGCGTGATCAATTTCACGCTGGTAATCGTCTATCCTACTTTGCATCGTACCCTCGAAGTCATGGCGTGATCTTGGATTTAGGGAACCGGACCGGGCCTTCATATCCGCTGCGCGGGCCCGGGGTCGGGCGAATTCCCAACATAAAAAACACTAGTATTTTGGTGTACTTTTATCGGATCTACAAATATTTTTTAAACAATAAATCTAATCAGGCATAACAAATTGTCAAAAATTGATAGATCAATTTCTAAAAATCATAACAAATAGAAAATTAAATGAAACTGAGTGAGATAAGATCCTAAATAAACTAAATGGAATCAATATTATGCAGTATATTTTTTGATGATTTTACAAGATATAGAAGCAATATAACCTCATTATCCAAATATTTTTTATCATCTTATTTTTTAATTAAACAGACAAATCTCTAAACATCAAAAAGATGCACAAATAAGTAAATAATGCATAATTAACTTTTATAGATTTTTAAACATCACACGAAACCTTGAAATGCTGATTTTTCACATAAACACAGAAATAATAGAAAATTGCAAAGAAACGGAAACTCAAGATAAATCTCTCAAATTTCACACAATCATTCCACATGAAATAATAAATCTAACGAAACAAACATAATATAATTTGAACATAACAATGAAAAGTATTGACAAATTTACAGATAGGTTCCTAGAACCTTATAGAAAAGTTCCTATACATGTGTTGATATTTGCACTTTGTTGGGCTGGTGAAAGTGGGAATTTTTTTTTTTTTTTGCTATGGTGCAAAATTATTATTTCCAATTTCGCAAAATGGGTTGGCGAAAGTGAATTAATTAAAAAAAAATTTCATGTTAACGTGCAAAACTCATGTTTAAATATTTTCGTCGGGACCTTTGTCGAAAGTGTATTTACTTTCGCCAATCAGCATGGCGAAAATGTTAGTTTTGCAAATTTGTCAAGTTCAGTGCTAGTTTTGCATATTTTTTTTTTACGCGACATATAAAAAAATTCATTGTACTGAGTGGGTGACTAGTCCAGGTCATTGTCGTGTAAATTAAGCATTAAGCTCGAGGCTCGGACAGTTGAGTGTTTTCATTAAGCTCGAAGCTCGTCTACATTAAGCTCGAGACTAGTTTTGCAAATTGTGTTTTTTTGGAGCTACATATAAAAAAAAATCATTGTACTGAGTGGGTGACTAGTCCCCGTCATTGTCGTGTACATTAAGCATTAAGCTCGAGGCTCGTACAGTTGAGTGTTTCCATATAAGCTCGAAGCTCGTGTACATTAAGCTTGAGGCTAGTTTTGCAAATTGTGTTTTTTTTGGAGCTACATATAAAAAAAATTCATTGTACTGAGTGGGTGACTAGTCCACGTCCTTGTCGTGTACATTAAGCATTAAGCTCGAGGCTCGGACTGTTGAGTGCTTCCATTAAGCTCGAAGCCCGTGTACATTAAGCTCGAGGCTAGTTTTGCAAATTGTGTTTTTTTTGGAGCTACATATAAAAAAAAAATCATTGTACTGGTGGGTGACTAGTCCACGTCATTGTCGTGTACATTAAGCATTAAGCTCGAAGCTCGGACAGTTGAGTGTTTCCATTAAGCTCGAAGCTCGTGTACATTAAGCTCGAGGCTAGTTTTGCAAATTGTGTTTTTTTTGGAGCTCCATATAAAAAAAATTCATTGTACTGAGTGGGTGGTGGGCAACTAGTCCACGTCATTGAAGTGTACATTAAGCTCGAGAGGCTCGGACAGTTGAGTATTTCCTTTGAGAAATTTTACTTTGTCCCCAATGCGGATTCCGAATTTTTTTTTAATGGAGTTAATGCATAATTCAATTAATGTCAAATTTATATGTAAAAACAAATTAAAAATTAATTAGCATGGATTTTTATTGATATATTAAAATTTATAATTAATTAATTTTTTTATTTTAATTATTTTCACTAACTTTTCTAGAAATCCACATAATTTTGTTTGGAAGAAATGAGTTGCTGGGACACAGACGTCCTCTTCTTTGTTCAATTCGGGACATCAATGATTGTCCTGTATCTATGTGGAGAAGCCAAATCATGGGAGATGAAAAAATAATGATCGACCACACATCTCTCTCTCTCTCTCTCTCTCTCTCTCTCTCTCTCTCTCTCTCTCTCTCATCACTGTTCTATATAAATTTATATCATATACCATACCATGAGAGTGTGTTAACCCTCAGTACGAATACTTTTTTCTTCGTATGGATAATTTGTTGACTCTTCTTTGCTCACTACTGGTATTTATTATATACATTCTTTTATCACCTTGTTTTTATGCATTACAACTTATTTTGCGTGATGAGCATTAAAACTTTTTTTTTTTCCTTTGTAAATCTGTGATGACGAACTCTTTGTAATGTTTTTTGTTTAATGAAATTGATCGGATCGAACGCAAATCGCTCTCGCCTTTTCTTAAAAAAAAAAAACTTATTTTGCGTGGTTGAGACAAGTGCTTTACTTCGAAACATTCAGACATATGTTTTTGTTTGAAGTGCTTATAATATCGTATAATATAATGCATTATGTGCAAGAGATATATTTACTTGTTATGCTTTATTAATTGTGATAAAATCGTATGTATACTTGATTCGTAGGTAGGAGCCGCAGTGAGCCATGTCCACGCAGGCCTACTACCTGCACAGGCTTATTGGTACTCTGCTTTACCAAACACTGCTATGCCATCGGCCTTAATTGATCTCCTTGCCCCTGGTCTCTCTCTCTCTCTCTCTCTCTCTCTCTCTCTCTAAGTTGCCATTGCCGCATTAATTATAATTATAAATTATAAATTATAACTAGGGCACATATAAATTGATCTTAGGGATGCTATTGTTGTGGATATTGCCTGAACTAATCCGAATTCTATCCGGAGAAATATCCGGATTCGAAAAAAATATTCGGATCCATGGATATGATTAATAATTTTTGGATATGGAATCAAATCCGATATTCGATTTTGATGTCGGAACCTGAATTCGTATATTATAGATATTTTTTACATATTTTATTTGATATTAGTTGAAAAATTATATATATTAATAATTTTTTGAGTGATTTAAAATTACAATCGTAAAATCACATATAAATAAAATCATATATATCGTTCATGTCATAAATTATATATATTTGTAGTTAAAAAACATATGTTATGTTATTAATAATTTAATTGCTCTAAATCGATTTCGTTTATTTAATAATGGTTTTTCGTCCTAACAACAGGTACTCTTCTTGATTTAAAAACGAGCACCTCCGTGAACGTAGGAAAACCAGGCAATACAGGTGTTAATGTGGGTCCCGATGGAGTTGGTGCCCATGTACAACCAAAATATGGTAAACCTCCGGTTATGGTGGGTTATCCGAGAACTCCGTTCGGTCATATATTTATATATAGATCTCCATTCAATTATCTATATGATGCAACCGAAAATCAAATACGTGACGATCGTAGGGTCGCCTACTTCTTTTTGGAACGGGATCTCCATCCCGGTTCTAAGAGGAATCTACAATTTTCGAAAACAAATAAGGGTGTTGAATTGTTGTCGCAAAGTGAGGCAGAAGAGATTCCATTTTCTTCGAAGAAATTCCCTGAGATAATCGAACGGTTTTCTATTAAGCCTGCATCGATTGAGGAGACGGTCATGAAGGAAACATTGGAGGAGTGCGAGGGGCCTGCGGTGAAGGGGGAGAAAAAGATTTGTGCCACGTCTCTTGAATCGATGGTGGATTTTACCGTTGCGAGTCTCGGCACCAAAGATATCAAATCGGTAATCTACAACCTATCTAATTGGTCTACAATTTTAAGTTGATAAACAACAATTAATGTAATAATAACTTGAGTAATATATTCAGGTATCAACGACACTATATGGAAATGATGACACGTCGAGGCAAGAATACACGATAATTTCAAATGGCATAAGAACCATAGCTGAAGATCAGCTCGTAGCATGCCATCAACAGTCATATACATATGTCGTGTATTATTGCCACCTGGCAAAATCGACTAAAGGTTACATTGTTAAGATGATCGGCAAGGATGGTGTATTAGTTGATGCTGTGGCGGTTTGCCATTCTGATACATCTTCTTGGAACCCAAAACACGCAGCATTCCGATTTCTAAAGGTGAAACCCGGCACGGTACCTGTTTGTCATTTCTTACCTCAGGATCATGTTTTGTTTGCTCGCAATGGGTGAATAGCGATATTTGTATATTGCTTCGATGTAGGGGTCGTGTTGTTTGAGTATTGTGACTTATTATGGGGGTGGTTTAGTTTGTTAGGAGGAATATTTCAGGGGCCGCTATCAGTGTATACCTTATATATGTGCAATAAGATCATGAGTAATTAGGTGGTTTTGTAGTTTCATCTCTTGTTTTGTTGTTCTGGAAAATTGTCAAGTTACCACCAATACTAAATTGCTCGATATACTTCAATATATCATACAATCATGACACATATTTTTTTTTTTAGTTTTGTTTCTATTACAATCGAAATTATATTCCCGTATGAAAAAAAAATATAATCGGTCCCCAAACTCATCACAACATCTTTGATGAAGTGACAAAGTAAATTGATTGATATTTCTAATTGACTCAATTAAATATTAATTAACGCGTTTGATTAACACATCAATAATTTATAATATGTAAATATTAGTAAATGTTAATTGACGAGTCAATTCAATTAAACGGTTAACTAAATCGTAGACAATCAATAATACTAATCAACCTATTTAATTCTCTGTTGCCGTGTTATCAATGATGTTATTTTTGTGTTATTGGGGCTCTATATATAATCTCCGTATGAAATTCAATCGTGACACGTGTCATTTTTTTTTTGAGTTGTTTCTATTGCAACCCGAATTATACCTATGTATGGAAGAAAAATATAGTTGGCCCCCAAACTCATCATAATATCTTTGATGAAGTGACAAAGTGAATTGATTATCATTTCTAATTGACTTAATTAAATATTAATTGACGTGTTTGATTAACACATCAATAATTTATAATATGTTAATATTAGTAAATATTGATTGACGAGTCAATTTAATTAAACGGTTAATTAAATCGTTAATTGAGTCAATCAATAATACTAATCAATCTACTTAATCCTCTCTTGTCGCTTCATCAATGATGTTATTTTTGGGTTGTTGGGACGCTATATATAATCTCCGTATGAAACTATGAATCAATTGTTTATTTCTTTTGGTATAATTTACAATTGTGTTTTTTTAAAAAAATAATATTTTTTATGTTAATGGATAACATTAAATATATATTTCGATTTTATCTGTATTATTCAAGATTTTCTTTTATTTATTTTGAATCTTTAATTTTGTTTGAATTATAGGATATTATATTTTATTTTTTTTGTGTGGATTTATAGTGATGGACCAATTTTATGGACCCTTATTAATTATAATGCAAATATCAATGATAGACAAATTTCATTAACCTTCGCAAAAAATGCAAAAAAAAGGTATGAAGTCCAGCGCAATTATTGCGCAGGCTATTGTTAGTATTATATATTTCAATTCAATTCGTGTTTTCATGTATATGTCTTGTAAACAAATTATTTCGCTATATTACATAGTTCAATTCAATTTCCTGCTTTCATGTATATGTCTTGTAAACAAATTATTTTGTTTAAATTAAACTCCTTCTTAATAATTTCATGTATATATTTCTCTAATAATAATGAATTTCTCTTCGATCTATAATTTGCGGATGACCCACTTTTATTAGTAGACGCGTCACCGCAAAACCTAAAAACAATATCTATGGCAATATAAATCTTTACCGAAATTTTGGGGCTAGACATTAATTGGAAAAAAACGGGATTCTTCTCGTTCAACATACCGACATCGTTAGATAACACGATAGCGAGAATACTGAAATGCCACAAGAAAAAAATTCCAATAAAATGCATAGACCATCCCCTATCTTTTTCTAAGCCAAAGAAAATACTGTATCATTCCATAATAAAGAAAATATACGGTAAGAAAAAACTATTGAATGAAATAGCGATTCCCATCGGATGAACCCCCGGGCCTCCTCCCTCTGAATTTCACGCCCCCCCCCCCCCCCCCCCCCCCCCCCCCCCCCCCACACACACACACACACACACACACCAAGCTAGACCTGCACGGAATAGGATCTTCACAGAAGAGTCAGAGTACCACCAGATCCTACTAGATCAACTGCAAACCTCTCTAGTAATCGATAACACCTAGATATGATGTAGATAACCTCTAGATGTTAATTGAGAGGATCAATGGCCAACACCTATAAATCATATCTATACGGTTAAAATTCGATTATAATATTTAGATTTAGTGTAATAAGTGTCGTTGGCCGACGTTCGCCAAACAAAAGTGTTGGCCATTGATCCTATCCCTCATATATGGGATATGATCAATGGTCAACACTCTTGTTTGGGCAACGTCGGCCAACGACACTTATTACCCTAAATCTAAATATTAGAATCGAATTTCAACCGTATAGATATGATCTGTATCACCTAGATATGGTGTAGAGTATATTTGGTACTATTTTGATTTTTCTATCTAACAATATCGATAACATATTTTCACAACCGTCCATTTCGATAAATTTTAAGATTACCATGAAGGAAAACTCGAATCCTAGTAAAAATTCATCCTAAGGTTATCTATATGATTTAAATCAAATTGAAAGCAAAAAAATTCGAATTTAAAAACTTTGATACTTAATTAAGTAGGTTAGCCTCCCTCATATATAGGGACAGGCTCAATGGCCAACATGCTTATTTGGCCAACACAGCCAACATTTTCTGAACCGTCGGATGAACAGATCTGACGATCAAAATCAAATCCCGCCTCCCACTAAAAATATCTGATTTTTCTTTAGGTTGGCCGGTTTTTTTTATGTTTTTCGGTAACCGGTTTTTTTTCTTTCTTTCACTCTGCGTGCAACAGGCTCAAAGGACAACAGGCTTATTTGGCCAACATGACCAATAATTTTCTGATCGTCAGATCTTCGTATCGTACGCTTGTTATTAAATCCCGCACCTAATTAAAAATATATTGTTGTCAGCCTAAACCGGCCGGTTTTGATGAGTTTTTACGTAAAAACCCAGATTTATTTTAACCGGTTTTATTTTTCTTTTCTCTCTTTTCAAGCCGTCTTCTAGCTCCTTATCTCTAGCAAATCAAACAAGAGACGCCCTTTCTTTGTTGTTCTATCCAAAGCAAGTCTTGCTTCTTCTCGAAGAGTTCTCTCTCCAGCCAAAGAGAAGTGGTCGAAGTCGTCTCGACCAAGCAACGAAGTGGCTGAGGGCTAGGTTTTCGTACTTCTCTGTATTCAACAGAAGAAAGGTTACTGGAGGTATATCCCTCTCATTTATTTCATTCTTTGGTGAAATTTCACATATTTTGTGGCTGCAGGAGTACCATCGATTTTTACCTGAATATGAAATTCAGGTCAAGTTTTGCTATTTCAGAATTTTGAGCATTATTCAAAAAGGCCCCTGCCTTTTGCTTTAGGTCAAAATTGTGCATAAGCCCCTTTATTTTTTGCTAAAATAATTCATTGAAATCCTTACTGGTCTTGTTCATTTGCCAAAGTGATTTAAGGAGTTCTGTACGTAGTTGCGACTTGTCTTTCCATTGAAATCCCAAACAAATCTTTTCATAATATGGCGTTAAAACAACAAGGTTTTGTAGTGTGGATATCATTGTACTATGTGTTGTACCCGATAATGGTATTGCATTCTTGTTTGATATTGTACTCATTCAATTAGGGAATAAATATTACATCAGTTGGGACCTAATTTGGACTATTAATGGAATTTTCAGGTTGATTGTGAAGAAGGGTGTTGATGGATTGAGATTTAAGAAGCTAGAGAACAAATCAACACTAAGGATTCTTTAAAATGGAGACGTTATGTTGCGAGAACAGAAATTTCTTGTACAAACAAGAAAAGTTCGATGGAAGGATTGATTGCAAATAATTTACAATTGGAGGATGTAAGTGTAAATATTATCGAATTTGCTGAATCTAGTGCTTGTTCTATCGAGCCAACAAAATCAAAATGCTGAATTCAATGAGGGGAAATGGGGATTCCGGCGTGGATGCTTTAGTGTTGTGGTACTGAATATGCAATCTTTGGTTTAGGGTAAGAGTTAGTGTTCGGGGTTAAATTGAATTGAATTGGTTTGAGTTGTAAATGAGATTACAAGAAGGTCGGATTAAGGCTTGGATTGTCGATTGTAATATCGACTTGATGACCTTTTTATGAATTGATGTGTTTCACTTTCATTAATGATTTTTTTTATTAAATTTGAACAATTTTTAGTCATGCAATTTGTGTAACGTCAGTTAGTTTAGGACTTGGGTATATTTGAAAATTGAAAATTTCGTATGGATACATTGTAGAATAAATTTCGTATGATTTTCATAATTTGATCTAACAAAACCAACAACATATTTTCACAACCGTTTATTTTGTTCAATTTTTCGATTCCCATGAAGGAAAACTCGAAATATTATGAAATTTGATCCTGATCCAATCTATATAAATTAAATTGAATCCATCGGAAAAAAAAATTGAATTTTGCAAGTTATTTTATGATAAATCATGTCATAAAAAATTTCGACCGTCAACTATTTTACGTGTTATGATGAATATGATAGAAACTTTCATTTTCTATGAAATTAAATCTATAACATTTATAAGTGATAAAGAACATATCCATACGGTTGAAATTTTATTTCGATATTTAGATTTAGAGAAATCAGCTCCGTTGGCCGGCGTTGGCCATACAAGTGTGTTGGCCATTGAGCCTAGCCCATATATATATATATATATATATATATATATATATATATATATATATATATATATATATATATATATATATAATTTATTGAATTTAAAATATAAGTTGTTGGGTATTTACACCATGCATCAGTGGAAGTAATTTACAAAATTTGAATTTCACCTTGTGTGACAGTTTCTGTGCGGAGGAGGTGGAGTAAACTACGTCTTGAACTCATTCCTTTTATCCGGACTCCGCTGACATGCATAGCATTACGACTATCCTCCGCAAACACATGCACATCATGATGACTATCATCGGCGGGTTGTGCTTTATTATTGGCCATACATTAGTATCTTCGATTTTTCATGAGAATTATAAGGATTTATTCATGCCCCGCATCGTGGTCATATACGGATATTCTCATATAGGTGAGTTCCTACTAGGGATGTGTATAGAGTCACATTTCGCGAAAATCACCGCCTCGGTACTCATTGAGAGTTGATTGCTCAACATTTACCACTACATAAGCACACTCACCATAGGGATAGGATTTGGAGTCGGTGCTCCAAAATAATTGTGTTTCGGGCCAATTTGTCGGCTTGTTCTTACTCATTGAACATCCTTCAAGTGATTGTCTATCACTGATGTTAGATTACCACTGTAAGAAGGTTTATTTTAGACTTGACCTATCCCCATCAATGATAATAAGGACCATTCAATCCATTATATTATAAGGATATTTTTATATGCTTATATCGCACGTTTGATTCTTGCAGGGGCTTTTTTACATTCTATTTGTTTGTTGAGCTTGCAAGTGCATTTCGTTTTACTTGCAAATTAAATTTGGAAAACATATTTTCTCCAAGTATATTATTTATTAGTTAAATAATTGATACAAACGTAAAATAATTTTAAACAATTTTGAAAATTGATGTTTAGAAAATATCTGCTGTTATCCCCCCCCCCCCCCAATGGTAATATTGACATTCATTTTTCATTTAATAATAGCTAGGATTTACATGTTTATTTTGTAATCCCGTGGTTTTATAAAATATTCATTACCCTCGATGTCACTGATATTTTGATTCTCAATCTAAATCTAATGTTTTGGTTTAAATCAAATTATCTTAACATAACATATACACATCACAAATAAATTAAATTATTTCATGCAATATTTATTAAATAAAATATAAAATATTAGAGTTTAAGAAGCGACCCTGTTTTGGTAGAGTAGACTAAGTAAGCCATACCTAATTGTAATGAAATAGTATATCGTATATAAAATAGTATCTAGAGAGTATATGAAGGATTATTAAAGATTATGTAAGTATTTAGGATATTGGGTATCTATTCTGATCTATCTAATACTCACAACATATGTTAGTATTTATAATGAGGCCATGATAATATAACTAATTTAATTACTTATACGTTTTTATTCAGGTATATGGATACTATTTATTACAATTAATAGGAATGGTAATGGTCCAAGTTATTGGTAACATGTGTAACCGATACAAGTTACTATTAAGCAAATGATCAATTAAAGGTGGCTAAGGTTACTAGACAATAAATCACAATATGTTTAATAACATAATAATCTAATTAATTTTGAGTTTTAATATTTGCTTCGACAATAATTAGGCATAATTAATTTTCTTTGTCCTCAATTAACCATAATTAATTCAATTGACCTTAATACAACCTCAAATAACCTTAATTTAGCATAATAAACCCTTAATAGAGCCGAATTTAGTCACTCATAACAATAATTTACTTTAATTTGTCAATGGGCTCATGGCCTAATGGTTGGATGTGAGACACAAGAAAACATATGTTGTGAGAGGTTGTAGGTTCGAATTTCATTGACATCAATGGACGGAGGACCATCGAGCCTTCTCTATTTACTCGTACTTTTTTTAGTTTACTTTCATTTCTCTTCAATTAATCCAATTGAGAAACAAAAATCAGAATCGATCAAATTTAACAAAGAAAATTGACACCACGCATGAAACAATATGAATCCTCCCTTTATTTCGAGCTTCATCTTTGCATGGTTATGAAGAAAGCAAACACTCAAGTACCGATGCGGAAATGAAGTACCATATTCGACTACTTGAGATCTGGGTAGGGCTCATCAGAGATGATCGTTGATGAAAATTCGCTGGGGACTTAGAGAGGAGAGAATCTCGAGGATTAAGCTTTGATTGAGATTCGTCAATGGAGTTAGGGATAGAGATACTCCAGAAACTTGAGTCGAGATGTGAAGGTGAAGGGCAAACTAGTCATTTCAAATCTTTTCCATTAGATTTAACAGAAAATTTGATTTGGATTTTATCTGATAGTATTTGAAATTTATAAGGATAAATATGATATTAATCGTTTTGGAAGGACAGATATGATATTTTGAGTTTTTGAAGGGAGATATACGAAATTACCCCCAATAAATACAAGTATTTGTGAACACTACAGAAGAAAGATTAAGTACAAAAACACAAAGTAATATTTGCAAAAATCATTTATTCGAAAATATGTTCTAAAATCAATCTATGGATCGCCATTATCTTCTTTCTTTGAATTGTCGGTGATCCAGACTGTTGGTAATACGGGATTCGAATATGGATTTCTAATATGAATTTCAAATAAACAAAACTCTCTCTTATAATTCTAATAGTCTCTTACAAGTCTCTCTCTCTTTTCTAATTGATATTTGATGATGTTAATTGCTAAACATACAAGCCCTATTTATAGGCTCCATAAACTTGAGATACAAGAAATTAAACATTGCCTTAAAAATTATTTCCTAAACTAATTTTCTTATAATTAAAATCTGCCCCATAATTAATTTCCTTAAAATAAACTTTTCCTAAAATAAATTGGGCTAATTAAACTTAATAATTATTAATAGGGCTTAGACTTATTAACAAATTCCTCCCTTAAGCTCAAGCCTATTCTTCATCCCGATCATCTTCTTGAAGTTCTCAAACAGTGATGTCGGAAGCGGTTTCGTGAAGATGTCTGCTACCTGGTCCTGGCTCGCCACATGAATCATTCGCATATCGCCTTTCTTCACCTGCTCTCGAATGAAGTGAAAACGCACATCAATGTGCTTACTCCTCTCATGATGGACCGGATTCTTTGCTAGCTCGATTGCGGATTTATTGTCGACTCGTATCTCAGTTGCCTCATGTTGCGTCATCTTCAACTCGTGCAACAAATTCCTTAACCATGTCGCATGGCACACACACCACGATGCTGCCACGTATTCCGTCTCGTACGTCGATAGCGTCACTATTGGCTGTTTCTTCGAAAGCCACGTAAACGCAGTATCTCCCATGTAAAACACATAACCTGCTGTGCTTTTTCGATCGTCAACATCTCCACACCAATCACTGTCCGAGTAGCCCACCAGCTTGTATTCGTCCGTCCTCGAGTAGTATAGCCCGAGTGATTCCGTACCTCGAATGTACCGAAGAATCCTTTTTATCGCTTTCCAGTGTGAATGCCTCGGTTCCTCCATGAATCGACTCACCACCCCAACACTATACGCAATGTCGGGCCTAGTACAAGTAAGGTACCGCAAGCTCCCAACCAAACTTCGAAATTTGCTCGGATCAACTATGTCTCCTCCCTCAAATTTAGAGAGTTTCGCACCGAGCTCCATCGGAGTCGTCACTGGGTTGCTGTCCTCCATCTTGTACATCTTTAGAATATTCTTCGTGTACGCCTCCTGTGATACAAAAATTCCTGGCTCACCTTGTTTAACTTCGAGGCCAAGGAAGTATTTCATCAGACCCAAATCTGTCATCTCGAATTCTCGCGTCATCGCTTCTTTGAATTCCTTTGCCATCTTCTCATTACTCCCCATGAAAATCAGATCATCAACATAGAGAGCAACAAACAACACGTCTTTTTCCTTCTTCCTCACGTACAATGCATGCTCGTATGGGCATTGTACAAAGCCGCTCTTCTTGAAGTATGTGTCGATTCGGGTATTCCATGCTCGAGGTGCCTGTTTGAGCCCGTACAACGCCTTTCTCAACTTCAACACCTTTTCGTCTTTTCCAGTTTTCACGTAACCAGGTGGTTGCTCGACATAGACTTCTTCTTCGAGCATGCCATTCAGAAATGCCGATTTCACGTCCATCTGGTAGATCGGCCACTTGAATTGAGCTGCTTGAGATATGAGAAGTCGGATCGTCTCCATTCTTGCAACAGGAGCGAAAACCTCGCCGTAATCAATACCGGCCTGTTGCCGATACCCCTTCGCCACCAATCGAGCCTTGTACCTTTCGATCTCGCCTTGAGCATTCATCTTCTTCTTGTACACCCACTTGACTCCTATGGGCCTGCATTCTTTTGGTAACTCGACCAAGTCCCACGTCTTGTTTTTCTCGATAGCCCCAATCTCTTCATCCATCGCGGATTTCCATTTCTTGTTTCTCACGGCTTCTTCAAAGGAAATAGTTTTTAAGGCAATGTTTAATTCCTTGTATCTCAAGTTTATGGAGCCAATAAATAGGGCTTGGATGTTAATTTCAGCAATCTCTCGACATTTCAAATGTCGAGAAGATTCCTCTCAACATTTCAAATGTTGAGACTTCTTCTCGACAATTCAAAAGTCGAGAGCTTTGAAAGCTCTCGACTTTTCAAATGTCGAGAGTGTTATAATGCAAATTTCGAAACTATGTTGTCTATTTTGAGTATTACCAAACTTATCTCGTTCATATACAAAAATTTCCCTTGAACATATTCCATAAATTAATAAACAAATAGTATTTTACAATGTAATACTTTATAATATTATCTTATGATATTTATTATATTATTCTATATTTTTTATATATTTTTTAATATAGAATTATTTCATGTAAAAAATTAAAATTGTATTTATTTAATAAAAAATACTATATATATTATAAATATTAAAATAAAAAATTTAGCTGTAAAATATTATCATAAACCAATTTTAGTTCAATAAAGTAAAATATTTAATTTATTTATGTATTTATTAATTTATATTGGATACAAAAATTATAAAAAAAAATTAATAAGAGTATTTTTGTCCAAAAAAAAATAAATAGATGGAATGTTAAAATTAACACTAGTAGGGGGTTTTTGAAGAATGAAACTTAATTTCTGGGAGTTTTTGATGAAAATCGAAAAGTTATTGGGTTTTTGACAAATATCAAAAAAATTTGGGGTTTTTCAAGAATTACCCTAAAATTTAACATCTTAATTTTTTTTATTTTCATTCATATTTTTTTGTTTTATTTGTTTGATTTATTATTAAATTTCAAAGCATCAATTTGTAAGGAAAATTTAGGAGGAACTTTTTCATATTTATAAGGATTCAGTTGAGGATCTGATGGATGTAGCAAAAATAAATGATCCGGTACAGTTGGAATTTAAGCAAAAGAAGAGGAATGGTTATAATTTGCAAGATGGATCATGGAAGAATTTCGAAGAGAAAATGGTGATAACTTCATTCAAATTATAGAAATGCTAAGACAAAGAACAAATAAAGGAAAAAACTTTCGATTCACACAAGGTGGAACCAGGAATAGGATGCTTTTTATTGACGGAGAGGAGAACATGGAATTAGAGAGAACTGGATTCGAAGAGGGAAGATAAAAGTTGAAGATTCGAAAAAGAAAGATAAAAGTTGAAGATTCGAAGAGGGAAGATAAAAATTGAAGATTCGAAAAAGAAAGATAAAAATTGAAGATTCGAAGAGGGAAGATAAAAATTGAATCCTATAATTTTGTAGAGGTTGTGGGTTCGAATCCCGGCGGCATCAATATAAAAAAAAAAAAAACCTATAATGATCACGATTCTTGGCTTAGGATTCTCTTCAAAAAAGATAAGAATATTGTCTTATATATTCTTCCCAAATTCTCTCTTTCGTTTCACTTCTTTGATCTAATATATTCGAGGTATCGACACATTGTCAAACCTCTTTCAAAAAAAAAAATTGAAGATTCGAAAAAAAAAGATAGAAGTTGAAGATTCGAAGAGGCAAGATAAAAATTGAAGATTCGAAAAAGAAAGATAAAAATTGAAGATTCGAAGAGGGAAGATAAAAATTGAAGATTCGAAAAAAAAAAGATAAAAGTTGAAGATTCAAAGAGGCAAGATAAAAATTGAAGATTCGAAAAAAAAGATCAAAATTGAAGATTCGAAGAGGGAAGATAAAAATTGAAGATTCGGAAAAAAAAGATAAAAGTTGAAGATTCGAAGAGGCAAGATAAAAATTGAAGATTCGAAAAAAAAAGATAAAAGTTGAAGACTCGAAGAGGCAAGATAAAAATTGAAGACTCGAAGAGGCAAGATAAAAATTGAAGATTCGAAAAAGAAAGATAAAAATTGAAGATTCGAAGAGGGAAGATAAAAATTGAAGATTCGAAAAAGACAGATAAATGTTGAAGATTCGAAGAGGGAAGATAAAAATTGAAGATTCGAAAAAGAAAGATAAATGTTGAAGATTCGAAGAGGGAAGATAAAAATTGAAGATTCGAAAAAGAAAAATAAAAGTTGAAGATTCGAAGAGGAAACTCAACAGCAAGTGTATTATTTTAATGAAAATGCAATAAATATAGGATTCACAAGACTTTTCTATTTTTCTCAAAAAAAATGATAATTCTATTTAAATAACTTGTTAAATTACATGTTTGAAGAGTTTGTTATATAATAATTTTCCAATAAAAAAAAATAAAATCCGATCCGAAACCATCAGAATAAATGGATTCGAATTACAAATGGATCTTGATTTTGTGAATTGTTGTTGGATGTAAATTCGGATCCGATCCATAGACACTACTCGGCCCTAATCGATTCACACACACTCAATACTCCCAGTTCACGCGGTTTAAAGTAACAACAATTAGCAGTAAAGAAAACTGAAAATTTGAATAGCAAGTTAAATCGAATCTCAAACCTCCAAAATCAAATCAACCGAAAACCACCTCCTTTTCACCTACCCTCCCCACCCTCCGCCCTTTTATCCCCCCTTCAACTCTCCTCCTACCACACACCAACCCACCCACCCACTCCCTCACTCACTCAGGCAAGATGCAGATCATCAACAAGATCAACGCCACCGATGACAACCACGTCATCTTCTCCTTCGAATTCTTCACCCCCAAATACCCCAGATCCGCCACCACCGAAGCTCGCGCCGAAATCAACAATTCCTTTATTTCCAAGGTCACTCACATGGCTTCCTTCGGCGCCTCCTATTGCGATATAACATGGCGCCCTTCCAGCGCTGACATGACCGTAGAGCTGGCCGCTCGTATGCAATCCGAAGTCCCGGTCGATACCATGATGCATTTAACTTGCTTAGGCATGTCTCTAGAGAAGCTCAATCGTGCAATTGACACCTCACGTGTGAAGGGGGTAGCGAATATCATGGCACTCCGTGGAGATCCGCCGGTTGGGAAGACGACCGTTGGGGATGAATCGAATCAGACGGAGGAAGGATTGCCTGTTTGTGGCTTGGATCTCGTCGAGCACATTCGATCCAAACATGGCGGTTTCTTCGGCCTTGCTGTCGCTGGATATCCAGGTATGCAACCTCAGAATACAAATTCATCTCTTTAATTCGTAGAAATCAAAGAACGAGAAAAAAATTAATTTAGACATTAAATTACAGTATATGAACTACAGAATTTTGATAAAGGCCAAATTTCATATGTACCCCTACAAACCTCCAAAATTTCACGAATGCCCCTGCAAACAGTGAATTATCATGAATATCCCTAGAGAACTACTAAGATTTCATGGATGCCATTTTTCATAGAATTCTGTTAACGACCCGTTAAGATTAGAGTTAATTTTTGTTTTCCCGATTTTACCCTGTATGTAAATAAGGAATTAAATGTATGCTGATTCAGTCTCCTCTTTTTTGTTAATTAATTTGAGAAAAAATAAAATTTACAATTTCACTAACAGTTCTTATTTCACGGTATACAGGGTTATACATAAAATTGTGGGGTTTTTAGGGGTACATATGAAATTTGGAAGTTTATTTGATATTTTTGAGTTTTTAAAGGGTATATTACTAAATTATTACCTTCCTTGAAAAGGAGGCCATCAAGTTGACATGAACCTAACAACTTAACAAGTGGAGAATCAGAATCATTGAAGTAGATAGCTTTAAAAAATTCTGAAAGGGAAATTTGCAAAAAGGCCCCTCTAATTTAATCCACAATATATTTCAGAGGCGCATCCAGAAAAGATTCCAGAGGGAAGCGACTTGGCGACGGAACAAGGATACAAAGAGGATCTCGTATACCTAAAGAAGAAAATCGACGCGGGTGCGGATTTCATCGTCACGCAATTATTCTTCGACGCTTCGATATTCCTCAAATTCGTGAAAGATTGTCGCCGCGTCGGCATTAAATGTCCCATCGTGCCCGGAATTCTCCCAATCGTCAGCTATAGAAGCTTCCAGACCATGACTACGATTTGCAGGACGAAAGTGCCGAGCGAGATTCGCCAGACGGTCGAGAAGTTGAAGTCTGACGAGCCCGCATTGCTGGCGTACGGCGTGGAGTTGTCGGCGCAGATGTGCACGGAGATTTTGCAGAATGGGATTAAAGAATTGCATTTTTACACGATGAATAGAGATGAGCCGGTTTTGAAGATCTTGCAACGGCTCAGGTTGGTTAAGGGCGGCGAGAACGGAATTGTGCCGAGAGTTTTGGTGGTTAAGGAGGAGAAGGAAGTGAAGCGGGTGGTTAACGGGGCGGTTTAATTGATTTGGGAATTTTGTATTCTTTGAAGGAAATTGATTTTTGTCGAAATAAATTTGGTGCGTTGAAGTAATTATGTTTTGTATTATTATTAACGTTGTAATGTTTGTTGAACTTGTGATGGTTAATTGAAATCTTTTTTTTTGTTTTGTTTTGGAATTTGATTCATGTTTGGTAGTTCAAGTTGAAAAGTGTGGTGTCTTGATTAACTTGTGTTAAAAGCTGGTGAAAACAAGTCAGGTATTAAGCGTTGAAATATTTAACGTGACTTTAATCTTACAGTAATTAATAATTATATAATATATTTGTATAATAATTTGTGTGAGATTTTTTTTTTTTTTTTTTTTTTTTTACAAGCCCGTAGGCATTTGTGTGAGATTTTTCAACTGTTGAAATATTGTAAAGTTCTTTGATATTATTCATTGACTTTCAGATTGATTTTTTTTTAAGAGGCCGGAGCCTAATGATTTGTATTAAAGAAGTTAAAAAAATATTAACAAAGTATATTTAATAGTTTACAATAGAAGTATCAATATAGACTTGAATTGATACTGGAGGATAACCTCGCTCCGCTTCGGAACTAAACTTACATATTTTATATTTGTAAATAATCGTTCTGCTTCGGAATTAAATTTTCATATTTTATATTCGTAGATATTGTTTTACAATCTCATATAGTGGTATTACTGTAGAAAAAATCTTAGCAATTATAGTTTAAATGTATTATACATGATATTTCGCATATATGATTGGACATATTATTTTGAAATTTCGTAAATGCACAATACAAATTTTTCTCAGTTTGAGAATGCACATTATAGGTCTTGTACTATCAATAATGTTAGGCACCTAGATTTCGCACCTAGATTTTATCTAGATGTATACGTGGCAAATCACAGTGGATCCATCTCAAATAATTAAAAGGAAATTACATTCTGAAAGTTCCAAATTTAATCGCCACGTGTATTTCTAGGTGCAAATCTAGATAAAATTTCGGAGCATTTCTGCATGTAACCCCTTTTAGAAAAAAAATTCAAAAACTAACCTCTTTTTGAAAATATTCCAAAAATAACCCCCCTTTTCGCAAATATTCCAAAAATAACCCCTTTCGGGTTTTTAAATCTCGCCGCTACAGTGTTTCGGGATTTTAAATCCCGTCGCTACAGTGTTTTGAGAAATAAAAAAATTTTATTCTCCTTCAAAATGTACCCACCGAATTCTTCATTATTTAACTATTATATTTAATTAACGTGATAATTACAACATATCATTAAATATTAACTAATATTTATTCCAATTTATGAATTCGAATAAATATGAATTATGTATTAAGTTAATAGCTAACAATAAAATTAATATTTATGAATTCAAATGTACCCACCGAATTCTCTATTATTGAAATATTAATTATGCTGTTAGTTATTAACGTAATACATAATTAATATTTATTCGAATTCATAAATTGAAATAAAAATAAATATTAATTACGTATTATGTTAATAGTTAACAACAAAATTAATATTTATGAATTCAAATGTATCCACCGAATTCTCTATTATTGAAATATTAATTATGATGTTAGTTATTAACTTAACACATAATTAATATTTATTTAAATTCATAAATTAGAATAAATTGGAATAAATATTAGTTAATATTTAATGATATATTGTAATTATCACGTTAATTAAATATAATAGTTAAATAATGGAGAATTCGGTGGGTACATTTTGAAGGAGAATAAATTTTTTTATTTCTCAAAACACTGTAGCAGCGGGATTTAAAATCCCGAAACACTGTTGCGGCGAGATTTAAAAACCCGAAAGAGGTTATTTTTGGAATATTTGCGAAAAGGGGGTTATTTTTGGAATATTTTCGAAAAGGAGGTTAGTTTTTGAATTTTTTTTCTAAAAGGGGTTACATGCAGAAATCTCCCTAAAATTTCTAGGTGCATATCATTGTTGCTTGTACTATATTTTATGAAAGCATTCACCCTTTCAAATGTTACTTTAATGTAAGATGTTCAATTATATTTGGAAATGTTGTTTTTATAGCAATTAAATATAATTGAAATCTGCATTTAGAAATGAGAATTGGATTAGTAGTTTTTAGTTTGCATTTTGTTTTCATTGTATATTGTATGATTTTGTGATATTCATAAACTTTGTACTAAATAGATGTACTAAATTTTGTGATATTCATAAATTATGTACTAAATAATGAAATAATAAATTATGTACTCTTTTTACATTTTCATGTTTCATGTACTTAATAATTATTCGTACTGATATCACTTTGCATAAATTTTATCGGATAACTAATATATTTTGTTAAATATACGTCTCAAGAAAAATGAAATCACTCTTTCATAAATTCATATACTCGATAAGAATGAAATATAAGCACCTAAATAATTCAAAAAAAATCAAATGACGTGACATATTTATGTTTTGTTCTTTCATTAATGTTTGGTTGCATGTACATTATACTATTACATATAATGACATAAGCAAACTTTCTACTGTCCTATATGATATTTTCATGTTTTGTGAATATTAATCTAAATTATAAATAAGTGAGTTATTATATCTTCTTTTTCCCAAATCTCATAGTAACCAATTAATTAATTTAAATTAATTGGTTTGTTAAGTAAATATTTGCAGCAAAAAAAATGTGACAGAGGACGGAATAACCCGAGGCATCCTAGTACAAAGCCAACAAATTTACCAACTGCGCCACAAACATTTTTTATTAATATAACGTTCTATAAAACTTTTTTATTTGACGTACACATTTCGAGATCTGATTCGTTTAGTAAATATTTGCATAAAAAAAATTCTTGTGGGCGGACTCGAACCGCATAGCTCCTATTTAGAAGCCAACTGAGTTTACCAGCTGCGCCACAAATATTTCATGATTTTATAGCGTTCTACAAATCTTTGTAATTGACACACACATGTAAAAATCTAGTGAAAACTCTATATTTTTAATTACTATAGTATAATAGTATAATAATATAATATAATTTCGTTGTACTAATTTTCAATCTCTGAGGC
Organism: Luzula sylvatica; assembly: GCA_946800325.1. Classification (NCBI taxonomy): domain Eukaryota; kingdom Viridiplantae; phylum Streptophyta; class Magnoliopsida; order Poales; family Juncaceae; genus Luzula; species Luzula sylvatica. The sequence goes on from OX326961.1 coordinate 3,478,601, forward strand.
TGTTATTTTCGGTTATTTTCCTATTTGTCGAAATATTCTAGCATTCTTTTTTTCCATACATATCATCCTATCGTGATTCATAATGAGTCACGTTTCAGGGTTAAAATGAAAGTTTGACAAAATGGAGGTCATGGCAGCATTGCTCTTTTTTTTAATGAATTATCATGATATTCAGAAAAGGGATGAGAGAGAAGTGAAGAGAGAGAAAATGAGATCCATTTGGGGGCCTCATATGAAGACCCAAATATTCTACTTTGAATCAACCAAAATCAAGACCAGATATGGATTCCTCTCATTCTCCTGATCAAAATAGTATATTCATATTAATATTTTGAATAAAAGATGAGAGAGAAAGTCGGTCATGTAGGGCATAGTCCCGATTTCGGACCCGCGCAACGGATATGAAGGCCCGGTTCGGTTTTCGAAATTCGAGATCACGCCTCGACTTCGAGGATACGAGGCAAAGTAGGATAGACGATTACCGATATCAAAATAGTATATTCAAATCATTATTCGCTTGTTTCGAATTGGAAAATGATTTGTTTGGAATAATACAAAAGTATGCATGTGTATCAACAAATACATTATTTCTGACAATAATGTCATTTTTTATGTATAATTTTTTTTTTTTTGAAGTGAAACATAATTTAATATTTTTTGTTTTATTTTTTATTTATGATATCAATGAGACTTGAATTCTTGATTTTTAATATATTATGATAAACACTTTGCCAATAGGCTAAGGGGCTATCGGATACATAACCTTGCTTTTTGTAAAAAAGTAGTGAATGATCTTGTACCTAACCACATGAATTTTTGAACAAACATTTTTATAGTTGCAAAACTCATTAATAACTGATTGAGGAAATTTAAGAGTTTTACATTGGTAAGTGATTCGGGCAAGAACAATTTTGATGGTTGAAGGAAATTAATTCCTGCAACCATTAAAAATATTCATGTATGAATAAAAAATAATGAGAGAATGATTGGGACAGGAACAATTGTAGGAATTAATTTCCTGCGGCCATAAAAAACGTTCCTGTCCGAATCACTATCCTTTTACATTTTACTTCAAATTTTTTTTGATAATTAATGAAAAAAATTCACATGTTATCTTTCCATTAATGTCAATTTGATTTGAATTCATAACCTCCCACAACATATGATTTTTTTTGTTTCACGTTTAACCAACTGGATTATGATTTTATTGACACATTTTACTTCACTTAAATTGGCAAAAAAATAATTTCAACTCTAGATAAGGCGAAAATGTTATTTTGCTCATTTATTAAAAAACAAGGTTATTGGACAACAAAATATCGAAGTTTGAAGCATTAAAACTTGTACTAATAATAAATATCGAAGTTTTGATGACGTGAATATGATTTAACATCTTATTAATTAACACATAACTACATGGTTTGACACAGGGCCGGTCTCAGGAATTTTGGGACCCGAGGCCTATTTTAAATAATTAACAATTTCTAATGATTTCATCCTATAAATAGTTTCTCTATAATACAACTTATTCCTTCAATATTCATGATTCTTTTCATCTTAATACATATCGAAGTCATTTTATTTCCTAGATGCACCTTATGTTTTACACCTTACACAAACATCTTCAATTTAAAATTTAAAATCAAATATATCTAAACTTAATATCTACTTTTGGTTAAATAAAAGTGGGCATTCATGGGATGGAGAGTTCAGAAAATAGTGGAGAAAGTGAAGGTTGAGAGAAGTATATGAGTATATACTAAAATAAACAAAACAAAAGGCCCCTTTTCATTTCAGTCCCCAAGCCTGGGCCTCAATTTCATACACATAGGGCCGGCCCTGGTTTGACATCTTAATTTTGAAGTTGCTTACTTTAATTAATGATTGAACATTCAATCAATTAAGATGTTAAATCATGAATTAAGTGTAAAATAATTTCTTCGAGGGAAAATGTAAGTATGTTCAACATTTTCCATAAAAATTACATATCCCATTGCAAATCTACTAATTAGAAAGAAAATTATAATTACCAAACCGTCAATATTTATACGCAACATATTTTTATTTATACGCAACAAATTCAATTTAGAAATGAGCAGCACATTTGGCAATTGTAAACTTTTCCTTAATTTCAGGAATTTACGAAAAGTTAGTTATTTTAGGATGAAATTTACTTTATTTAATTGAAAAATTAATTTTTAAATCCAATACAAACTTATACAGTGTATATTAAATATGGTCTTTCGATTTTTCGGACTCTAGACTGGGACCTAGACCGCGGCCGCCTTTGGCATTTGACGTCATTTTATTGTATATGTGATTTTTTTAATGGTTATATATTATTACCTTTATATAATCATTTGCGTAGCATTATTTTTAAATGATTAATAAGTAAGGAAAAATTTCACATGTGTCCTCTAAAACTATAAATATCAAATTTGTTCCTAAAAACTAATAGTATCACATTTAACCTCTCAAAGCTGAAATTCTAACAAATATATTCACCTAAAACATATCTATATCATATACGACCAAATTGTTAGATTTATTAGATTAATCTCGACTCGCTGCTAGAATTATGATTGAAGTCGTAAAGTAAATTATATTTAAACAAAAATACCCCTTCTCTTCGTTTCTCATTAACAAATATATCAAAGGAGCATTTCTGCATGTAACGCTGTGTGGGAAAAAAATCAAAAAATAACCTGATTTTCAAATTCTGGTACCACCGAATTTTAAAAATCCGATGAATTAATTAGCATAATTACCATTTTTTGGAGGGCACATAAATTGAGACAACACCACTAGATTTTAAAATCTAGGTGAACAATTTCATTCATTAAATAGAGAAATCTCGATAGTCTTTCATACATTGATATTAATGAGATTCGAATTCACAATCTCTCACAACATATAATTTTTTGTTTGTTACACTCAACCAATTGGGTTATGAGCCCATTGATAAATGAGTAAATGGACGAATCTCGGTGGCAACATATGATTTTTGTCAATGAGAATCGAATTCACAATTTTTTACAACATATGATTTTTTATATCTTACACTCGACCAACTGAAATATTTTTTTTTTTTTTAAATGTTAACCAAATTAAACATATTGTATCTCTAAAATTTTGATTTAAGATTCTTGAAATTATGTGAAAATAATTTTGCTCAAGCAAATATAATTCAAGAAATTAATAATATTAATTAACCATACGATTCTAAATTGTAAATTCCAAATTCCACATTACGAAATGAATATTAAAATAAATAATAAAATTTTACTCATATAAATGTGAATTTAAAAATTCAAATCATTCAATTCGGAGTTGAAATAAAGGAGTTATGAATTTTGCCAACATTGAGAAATGTATAGAAAATAGTATATGTGTCTTTCATCAATTAGAGTTAACATTACTTACGAAGCTTTAAGATTAAACTTAAAAAATATACACTGAATTGTAAAAAGAAACAAATTAATACAATTATTTGAAATAATCACAATTTAAAAATAAACTTTTTAATAGACATGAATTAGCAATTTGGGATATGAGCCCATAGACATATTTTTAATATATTAATAAAAAATAATTATTAATATTATAATGTATATTGATTATTTCGTGAAATACATTCTACTAATGTTTGGATTGTATAGAGATTTGATACGTAATACATAATAATAAATCACCTTATTGAAATGAGTTAACACAATGTTTTTGAACCAATTGGTACAGACTTCATAAACTATGTATGTATTTTTGTGTACAAAGCTCAAATTATTTGAATTCTATTTGAAATTGTTAGTTCAAATTTTCGATTTGATTATTTCAAAATAATATCGATGTTACTAATCAATTTGAAAAGTGTCATTCGTAGTATATATATGATGTGTTAACGAAATCAAAAATATATACATACTCACATATGCAAATGTGAGTATTTGGACAAGAGTTAAGACGTTGAAGACTTTTAATGAAGAATCAAGACCTTGAGGAATCAAGACATTGGACAAGAATCGAGACGGAAGTACTCATTCAAGTGAAGAATTAAGACGTTAAAGACTTTCGCAAGTTGGGGTATCACACACTCACAACAATAATCATAAAGATATTCCTAAACTTAATTTAGATAATTAAGCTCAATCAAAAATATTTAATAGATTCGAAACGCGATAAACGGAAAGGTTGCAAAGACTGAAAACAAACTGACTTTCGTTCGAACGAAATTTACCTTCGTTCGAACGAAATCGGAAGCTAACATGTCCTACACCTTGAGTTTAGATTAATAATCTGAAGGAATTATATTTTCGGATCAACGAAAAAATATATGTATAAGGATAAACGAACGTATGCGTTCGTGGGAAGGATTGAGTGTGCAATTAGATTATACACAAGAAACAAACATGAAATCTTCCGTTCGAACGCATGGTTCATCCATTCGAACGAAACATAGACTGAATTTATATAATAAGATGGCTCTTCCGTTCGAACGGAGTGATCCATCCGTTCGAACTGAGGGAGTCAAGTGTCGAATGAGATTGTACACAAAGCAGATACTGGACATTCCGTTCGAACGGAAGGACTCATCCGTTCGAACGGAAGTGGTTCTGGATTCTGCACTATTTTGCATTCATTGGCATATCTTTATCATATATAGTATACTATGTTGCACGAATACGAATACGGATATCGTATATATATGATGTTCTCCTCTCATACAGATGTGATAACGGATACCGTGTGGTATCAGATACGGATAGGGATACGGAACGGAAGTGGTATCGGATACTATGTTGAACAATAAGAGAGAGAGAGAGAGAGAGAGAGAGAGAGAGAGAGAGAGAGAGAGATACGTGTGTAACCGATAAATGACAACACATGGTGATACGAGTAGAGAAATTATACTTGTAATTCTCGATTGTGATCAAAGTGAGAAATTATACGAGTAGAAAAATCGGCTATGTGATCATTGGATGTTTCGTTGCAATCTGGTGACACCATATATGTCCTCTTTACGTAAATATGGTGACCGGTTCAATAGTAATTCCAAGAAGTTTTAACAAGTTGATTAAATTATCCGGTTTCTCTATAGTTAATATTAAGTAGAAAAACTTTTGTGCACTCAAGAAAGGTCAACATAAAAGTCCTATTTTATAATATCTAGATTGATATTTTCTGCACTGAAAGGACCAAGTTGAAACAATGTTAAAAGAGATAATTAGAAAAGAGCTCATTTATTATATTTTTCAGTTTCTCTCGTACATAGGGATGTCAATGGTGTGGATATTGCCCGAACCGACCCGAACCGTATCCGAAAAAATATCCGGATTCGAAAAAAATATTCGAATCCGAGTGGATCCGGATATGGATCTGGTTGCTAATTTTAAGATCCGGAACCGGATTCGATATTCGATTTTGGTGCGGGAACCGGATCCGTGTTCCGGATCCGGGTATTTTTAGGATCCGGATACTCGAAACTAGATTCGAGTATCCGAAATCGGATCCGGATACTCATATTATATATTATTTTTATGTGTTATATTTGATATTAGTTGAAAAATCATATACAAATTAATGATTTGTAAATGATTTAACTCACAATCGTAAAATTATGTTTAAATATAATCATATTTATCGTTCATGTCACAAATTATATATATTTATATCTAAAAAGTAAGTTTCGTTATGATAACATAATATCCGTTTTAATATCTGAAACAGAACCATATCCGTATCCGTATCCGACAATATCCGAACCGTATCCGTATCCGTTTATTATCCGAACCGTATCCGGATCCGACAATATGGATATGGATCTGGTATGACCACTATTCGAACCGGATCCGAACCGTTGACACCCCTACTCGTACATCCTCGATATGTAAGATTAATCACTAATGACTATATTAATTAATAAACAAAATACTCAATTAATAATTAATTAATATAAAATTATGGTATATATATTAATAATTAATATTTATTAATTATTAATAGAGTTTATTTTTATTAATTAAGATGGTAATTAGTTGGGAATACGGGAAAAAGTAAAATTTTCCCTTAGAAAAAATACATTTTTGTGCGTGCATCAGACAGAGAGATAGAGAGAGAAAGAAAACGTTTAATTATTAAGGCAAGTTGAACTTAAAAAATATTTATCAAGGCGAGTTGGTGAAAAATACTGAACCGGATTGGACCTGCATTGTCCTCGGGACATGAAAAATACTGAGCATGCATATCTCGCCTCTATGTAAAAAAATGTTTTTTATGAAAGAGTTTTCGATATTGGAAATTATTGATATTATGGGCAAATCGGACACACACACACACACGAAATTAAGATACTCAGCATGCATATCATGCCTATATATTTTATAATATGTTTTGATGAAATAGTTTATACTCGATAATGATACTATGGGCAAGATAATGTTTGCTTGCGCTTTGCTAGTTTTACATGAACTAGTGATATTAAATATTATATAAAACTTCATTTTATTGTTTTAGGGTTTAGAGTTTAGTTAAATACCAAAACGTTGGTATTTAATGTTTTTTCACCATTCTATTTGCATCAAGATTTGTGTTTTTTTATGATGATCATGAAAGTTTCTGCATAACATTAAATGCACAAATCTCAATGCAAATTTAATGATGAAAAAATATTAAGTATCAAAATTTTGATACTTAATTAAGTAGGTTAACCTCCCTCATATATATATATATATATATATATATATATATATAGTATCAAACTCATGATAATTAATCGAGTATATCTCTCTCTCTCTCTCTCTCTCTCTCTCTCTCTCCATCTATACTGACGACCTGTCGGGTATTGCCCCTGTTAGTGACAGTGTTTTTATATCACTGAAGCAGCTCTAATCGTTGTCCAAATCATCGACGATTTGTCTTAGAATTACAAAATCTTCGATATTATATTTTTATGCGAAATCATATTGGACCGTGGCATGCCGCGAGTACCATCAAAAGCCGTAGGCGTTGACCACCAAATGGTCCCTAATGCGGCCCGTTTCACCGACAAGCCGTCAACGGAGAAATAGAAAATTAGATAACATGAATAGTTACATCTTGTAACCTATTTTATTTTGTTTTCTGTAATATTTTTATTTTATAATTGATATTTCAACCGATGTGTAACATGAGAAAACTAAGAATATTTTGTATTTATTTTTTCAATTCAATGAAACTATGCGTTTTCTTTCACATAATATCTCTGGCTCTCTCTGGCATGGCCGTTGCACCATCTCGATCTGTCTTTCGCCTACAGTCAAGAGGGACATATGTTCTCTCACCGCAAAACGGTTGAGAAGAAAACTAAAGACGAGCGGGTAAGAAGAAATGAGTAGAGAGCTAGATCGGGGTGGTAGATTTTCCGTCAAATCTTGATTAATTGATTAGATGATAATTTCATACTTCACTTCAGATAAATTTAATATTTCATAAATTTTAATTTTTGCAATTTTATATTTTTATATTTTTATAAGAATAAATTTGATAGATTCTCGTGTTTGAAAAGATCAATTTATTTATACTTTTAGACAAGAAATGGTTGATATTTTAAACTATTGCAGGAATATTAAAAAATACACACATGTTATAAATGGAATTTAAATAACACAAGAAATATAGAGAAATAAATTTTTTATTATTGGACGGAATTGTTGTGTAACAAATCAACATAAAACATACTTATATATTAAGTTTCCAAATGAGAGTTTAAATGTATACATTTTCCTATACATACATCTCCAAAATTATCCAACTTTTCACACTCATACATGATTACAAACAAAATATATTAAGTTGTAATTAATACATTCATATTTATCACTCTCTCTTGAATGTATTGATTTTGTACGCATAAAAATTTATACTCCATGACAAACATTTAGAAAACTATGAAGTTCAACATTTTGCACTAGCTGTTTGAAAATATTAGTTGTTAGTGATAAACAAAATTCCTTCTAGAAAATATTAAATTTATTTGTAATGCGTGACGAAATATTTATAACTGATATGCATCATAACAAATTCGTTATTTTCGTAATTTGTCTTTCAAATCTCGTAAGGAGTTTTAATAATCATAAATAAAATATAATTTATTGTAAATATGCATCTATCTGTTTTGACCATTGATATAGATATAGTCTTTCATCAATATAAAAATGATTATATCATACATGCTCAGATTAGTTCAATTCATACAAATATTTTTGATATTTAATATAATATGATTTGTGCATATCTCTCGAGAGATTAACTAAAATGATTCAAACATTTTAAATCGTTCAGGAATTTTCATGAATAGTGTAATCCTACGAGTATATGAATAATCTGTTACAATGTATACATGATATTTTTTTGTCCTTCAGGGACATTCGAACTAATTTTACAAACAAATAAAATGTCATCACCATGGTTAGGTGTTTTTCGGACTTCGGATCCATCAACTTCACTTTCTTTTGTGAATTTCAATTATGGTCAATAATTATATTTGTCGACATTTTTCAATTGATTTAATCATAGATCCTCATTTTCATTGATTATCAATTGTAAGTGCATGTGTAATTTTTTCAACAACTATAGTATCATTTCGGCTCCATATTTTTCTAGTAGAGACATGATTTCGAGATCAAATTATTTTTCAACATTTTCAATGTTATTAGGTACCTGAATCTTTTTAAAGGTTATACATTCATCTATGTCCTCTACTAATTAATATTTGAATATTATTTTCAAAAAGATATATTTTATTAGAAGTACTAACAACTTCTATTATGTCATTTTTTTATTATGCTCTTTATTATTCCTTTATATTTCTAATGTTGGAAACGATTGGTCGGCCACGTTTCAGACATATATCAAACTTATAATAACTTAAGGATATTGTACTACAATGAACATTTTATACTGGAAAAAATAATTCATTAATCATTCTTGTACTGATAAATGCATCAAATCATGGATTTGTCTTTTTTTTTGCGAATAATTAGTTTATGAACTCCTAGTTCATATTTTCTTTTGAGGATCTAATTTGATGATGGAAATCCATACAATTTCTTGTTTCTCCAATTTTTATTTATCTCCCTATAATGTAGGCATGAGTATATCTAGTGAAGTTCTTCGAGACTTCCACGGTATATTATATCGGTTAGAAATTCGAGCAACCTTATTGCACACCGGAACCTGTCCGTACCCCTAATCAAGGATCTGTGTATGATTATCAGATACGAAGGAAGAGTTTCAATGATTTATATCTCGGATTTGGCTAATCCGGTTGAAGGACACATGTAGAGATCATTTCAGGCGATGTTCTAGATCGGCACCACCCTCTATCGGTATCCACACGCGTCTACTCGGACTGGCTGTGAAAACCTTCGATTCTAGTCGAATTCTCCCTCTCTCTTCAGAAAATCGCGACCGCCTCTCTCCTTTATCTCTCCATAAATTTAAGTTATAGCTAGACAAAATGATTAAGAGGTTATGGCATGGTAATTCTATTTTAATGATTAGTTTGTGTAATATTTTTATTACTATTACCATAATATTAATCTTAATTTTGAGATCAATCTTCTTACGAGACAATATTTACTTCTGGAAATAAGTCGAATCAATTGTTTTTATTTCTCAATATAAAATAAGCTCCTCAAATAGAAAATAATTTCTCTAATTATATGGACATTAGAATTATAATAATATTATGCAACATAATATATATAAACAAATATCTGATCTTGCATAACAAAACACTTAGCCACGACTAAAACAAAAAGAAATTAGAATAATCACAAAACCGTTCGATTGAAATTTCAAGAACATCGTGTTGATAACGTATTACAAATGAAAGGTAAAACAACACAAGAAATATGGAGAGATAAATCTTTATTATTATACCGAAATTGTTTGTACAAATTATCAACATAAAACATGATTATATATTAGATAAGACAACATTCTTTGATCCAATGAATGCTTTCAACTAAGTACTCCAATGTATATATTTTCATATGCATACATTCCAAGATTATTCAACCTTTCATACTCATACATACACTCATACATGATTATGCACATAACATTTTCTACCAGAACATAGTATGATTGTAAATAATATTCTTGATTAAAATAAAATTAGTTATATAATATGATGAGATTAATATAACACAAAATAATTTTATTTTACTATAATATTATCATTATCATCATGAAAATTATCATTCGTAATGCGTAGCGCGAGGTATTATCATAGTTGCTTGGAAAATTCCATCCAGAACTTATATCCAATCCAATGGGAATTATTTAGAAGGACAAAACTTGGTACTTCATGCAATGTACCTAACTCGCACTATGCTGAGTCTATAAAACCACACCCATGGATCCTCATCTTTTCACAAGTCCAGTAGTTTCTACTTGTAGACCAATATTCCTAAACACATTCATGGACCGCTTCTTAGTGTCTCTTCTTTGCTCTCTACTAGTAAGCATATCGTAAACACAAATACATAAGCTCATTCCATTAACACTCATAAGAAAATTGTTATTCCGTTAATTAACAAATTTTATGAAGGAAAATGTGTTCAATCTCTTTCATTTGTAGGTTTCATCTGCAGCGAGCCATGTAACACATCTACCTGCGAAGGTCTACTGGGACTCGGTTCTAACGAAAACTCCTATGCTCGCTTCCATAATAGATCTTCTAAACACTGGTTCTTCAATTTTTCATTTGCATTAATAACTTTTTGTATTTTTGTTTATTAAATGTGAAGGGTTATTTTCGTCCATGAACTATAACAACAATATATTTTACCTCTCAGATATCGTTCCCTCAGACGTTGATGTTTGCAGCGTACCCGATGAATCTCGGGTCGAATACTTCTTCTTAGAAAGTGATCTTCATCCCGGTTCAAAGACCAATCTCCAATTCAACAAGACCAAAGGACCAAAATTCCTCTCCAAAGATGTGGCAGAATCGATTACTTTCTCCTCTGAGAAATTACCGGAAATACTTTCCCGATTCTCGGTGAAACCGGGATCGGAAAAGAAGAAGGTGATGAAGGAGACTCTAGCGGAATGCGAGAAACCAGCAGTGAAGGGCGAGACCAAGTTATGTGCCACGTCCCTTGAATCAATGGTGGACTTCAGCGTTGCCAATCTCGGCACCACCGATATCAAAGCTGTATGTTAACCAATCAATTATTACTCACAAAATAATAATTTAAATTCATATATATCCCAATGAATTTATTTTTTACATTTTTATTTTCCAGATTTCAACAATAATTTATGGAAAAGACAAGACACCAAAACAAGAATACACAATAGTGTCTTTTGGAATAAAAAGCATTAATCTCGACGAGTTTATAGTGTGCCATAAACAGCCGTTTGCTTATGCTGTGTTTTACTGCCACCTGGCAATATCCACCAATGGATACATGGTGAAAATGATTGGACAAGATGGGACTATAGTTGATGCGCTGGCAATTTGTCATTCTGACACGTCAGCATGGAACCCTACCAATATTGTGTTTGAGGTGCTGAAGGTGGAGCCAGGTATGGGGTCCATATGCCATTTCTTGACTCAGGATCATGTCGTTTGGACTCGCAACACAGCTGGTGGGAAATAATAAAAAACGTAATGAATTGACAGGAAAAGATTTGATTATGGACAGGATTCGAAATCATTATATCAAATGGTTATTTAGGTCCAAATTCGGTTAAACTAGTAATGTTTTCCTTGTCATGTGTATTTGTGTGAGCTTTTATGTTTCTTGCTTTGTAGTGTGCGTGGATGTTTTATCAGTTATCACGTGGTATTTTAGGGTTTGAAGATGCATGATAATGCATGTATATGTATATGTATATGTATGTATGTATGTATGTATGTATGTATGTATATTGTATGTACGTATGTAGAGGTGGCAAATCGGGTGGGTCGGGTCATAATCGGGTGGGTATTTTCGGGTTCGGGTCATTTTTATGTTCGGATTATTTTCGGGTGAATTTAAGTCGGATCGGGTCGGGTTGTGTTCGGGTTTTATTTTGGTCGGGTTCTTTTCGGGTTAAATTATGTGTTCGGGTCAGATTCTTCGGGTTCGGTTTATGTCGGGTTTGAATAAATTCAGTTGCGGACAAAAATAATAACTAAAATTTCAAATTATAAGATTTGATTCAACTAGTAAATTCGGGTCATATTTGGGTCTCGGGTTACTCGGTTTCGGATCGGGTCGAGTTCGGGTAACATATAAAACATCTACTTTCGGGTTCGGGTTATTTAGTCCCGGGTCGGTCCGAGTCGGGTTGTTTGATTTTCGTAAATTTTGTCTAGTCAGGTCGGGTCGGGCTTCAGGTTACTCGGGTCGGTTTTTCGGGTTCGGGTCAACTTTGCCAGCTCTATACGTATGTACGTACGTGTGTATGTATGTATGAATAAAGATGCATGAAGATACATGACATGTGTGATGATATTGTTTTCATTAGGCCTGGGCTCCATTAAACCTGAAGATGCCATTAATGGTGCCCCAAATTTTATTAACTTAAGAGCAGTGTACATCTCCTAGTACTTTCCCCTCAAGGTCTTGATGACGTGGATATGATTTAAAATCTTAGAAATTAACACATAAATACATGATTTAACATCTCAATTTATAGTTTATTATCTTAATTTATGATTCGACATTCAATTAAGATGTTAAATCATTAATTAATGTGTTAATTCTTAACGTGTTAAACCATATCCACGTCATCAAGGTTCTAGGGAGAGGGTGGGAATATGTCCAACATTTTTCTTAATTTAAATATACTTATTATATTAATTTAGATATTAATTAATATATGACATGTAATTAATATATAAATTATATTAACTAACACACGTTAATTATTTCACATGCTAATTGATTTTGTACCATATGTTAATTAATCCTGATAATGGTTATATCGAGAATGTTTTGATGACATGTGGGGGCAAAGTAAGAGAGATGACCCAATATTTGGTTATTACTTACTTTCACTGAAAAATTCATTATAATATTATAGAAGTCCGATATCGTTTGTTGCGTATTACAAAAAGGAAACTCGCCAATAGAGGTGGCAATCGGATGGGGCGGGGCGGGTCATTTCGGGTTCGGTTCGTTACGATTTGCGGGTCATTCGGGTCATCGGGTCGATCGGATCGCGGGTCGTTCCGATTTCGGGTCGTTCGGGTTCGGGTCGTTTCGGTTTTCGGGTCATTCGGTTTCGGGTCATTCGGGTTCGGGTCGTTTCGGTTTTCGGGTCATTCAGGTCCGGATCATTTCGGTTTTCGGGTCATTCGGTTCCGGGTCGTTTCGGGTTTCGGGTCATTCGGGTCTTGGCTATTTTGATTTTCGGGTTATTCGGATTTCGCAAAATTTGATTTCGAATCATTCAATTTTTCAAAAGTTTAGTTTTCGGGTCATTGATTCGAGATTTATTTTATTGATTCAAAGATATTTTAGCAATATTATATTGATTTAAACAATAATATTTTAATTTTCGGGTCAATCGGGTCGTGAGTTTCGGGTCATTCGGGTTGTGAGTTTCGGGTCATTCAGATTTCGGGTTAGTTCGGATATCGGGTCGTTCGGGTTTCGGGTCACTCGGTTTCGGGTCGATTTCGGATTCGGGTCATTCGGTTTCGGGTCGATTTCGGATTCGCGTCATTCGGTTTCGGGTCAGTTTCGGGTTCGGGTTCGGGTTCGGGTTCGGATCTTTGACTTTTCAACATTTTTGGTTCGGGTCGGGTCAGATTTTGCCAGCTCTACTCGCCAACACACCGGAACCGGTTTTCCTGTGAGCCCGCACAATGCTTCTATTGAAGGAGCAAATGTGGTTTTGTCAAACACAAATGAGTCAATTCATTATTTCATATTTAAATTGCTTGCGTTGAATAGGTGAATTTAGGTAAAATAAGAAAAGATTTTTGTCATTTTCTTGACATCCATTCTTATCATCTAGAGAAAGCGAAAGCATCTTTCGTGGAGCATTATGACAGATGAATTTCATTATTCAAATTACTTGTGATGGAGAACTTTTCTTAATTTCATTGTTTAATATATCAATTTCACATCAGATATTCAAATTACTTGTGGCGGAAGAATTTATCGAATTTCATAGTTCAATATATCAATTTCATATCAAATATCCATATTAGATTATTAGTTTTTTACATGTGCACCAATCAGAGGAATACGACATCTAATGAATAACATTGATTTCCTATCTAAGAGTAGGTAAATAATAAATTATAATTTTGCAATTCAGCCTCTCCATTTTCCTTAATTTATTTCTTATGATTTTTTCACGGATAATGGTCTTTAATTTTGTGCATATATATCTATGTGTGTGTGTGTGTTGTGTGCGTGGATAGATGCGTGCGCGTGCGCGTGTGCGTGTGTGGATAGATGCATATACACATTTGAGGCACGCATATACGTACTTGAGAGTTTTCTTTATATATCTGTCTGTGTGTGTGTGTGTGTGTGTGTGTGTGTGTGTTATGTACAATATATGGATGCATGCATATACACATTTGAGGCACGCATATACATACTTGAGACAAAACCAGTTTTCTTCGTCCTTTCTTTTGAAAGCAAAGAAATATAAATTGTCTCTTCGAAGTGCTATCCATATATTATGTCAGGATTATCGTTGAGCAGTAATTCCATCATCATGTAGCGGCCCGGTATTTGTTTTTGGATGTCCAAAACTTGGACAATACCAACTCAAAATCAGCACCCAGTTTACCCTTGTCATGCACAATCTTTGTATTGAATAAGGAAATTTGTTTGTCGAATCCATGTACTATACCCGCGAAAACGTACCACTTTTGTGCCGTTATTTTTTTAATGCGTAAAAGTATAGGTGGTCACCTCGGAGTGCTATATGCAAGTTCACTATTATGTAGAAGTCCGGTATTGTTTGTTGCGTAGTAAAAACACGGAAACTCGCCAACACACCGGAAGCGGGTTTACCCACGAGCACGTGCAATGCTTGCACTGAAGGACAGGGCCGGCCCATCAATAAGGCCAACGAAGTCATGGATTCGGGTCCAAAATTTTTGAGGGTCCAATATTTTTTTTAAGAATACGGCCCAGGATACATCGTACACTA
This sequence comes from Luzula sylvatica, assembly GCA_946800325.1. Lineage (NCBI taxonomy): Eukaryota > Viridiplantae > Streptophyta > Magnoliopsida > Poales > Juncaceae > Luzula > Luzula sylvatica. Next base: position 3,493,754 of record OX326961.1, read on the forward strand.
TGCGGGCTCAGACGCTGTGATAAGATAGCTTCACTATGATAATACTTATATAGGGGCCCGGTTTTATAGCCAAGTGTTGAGTGTATAAAGAGAACATAGAAATGGTGGGACTAATATAAATTGCATAGACTAGGAACCGGAATTATCCAATGAAAGCCCATTTTTAAATATTTTAAGAGTGAAGGTGGAAAGCCCATTTGGAAAATGGGTTTGTAAGCTTTTCGTTTATTTTCATGTGAAATCCTTCTTAACAAATATCCATATTTTTTTTCCTAAAACAACACACCTTATTAAATTATTATACTATGAATATATTTGACATTATAAATATTTTTTAGTATATATGTATATACATATTTTCTTGCTAAAACAACACACCTTGTTATACTATGAATATATATCAAAGACAAGTTGTTAATGTTTAAATTTAACAACTCAATCTTCTCGTTTTTATATTATTTTTTCATATGTTAATGTTTAAATATTACAAAAATCATATAATAATCATATAAATCAATATACGTATATTTTATAATATTAATTTATATTTTTTTGATAAGTAAAATATAAATGTTTTTAGTATTTTTATTTTAAAATTATAATGCTTTCTATTCGGTTAAACAGAATAAATAGACTACATTTCGGTTTATTCGGGTCGGTTTTTAATCGGTTCAAGTGTTAAACGGTTCGGTTCGATTCGAATTTTATTCGATTCAGTTTATTCGGTTCAAAGACCGAATGAACACCACTAGAGACAACTTTTATGTGGTTATTTATAAAAAAAAAAAATACTGAGTCCGCTAAATTAAAATATATATCAACTTTTTTGATACTTTATTTTCGAAAAATGCAAGAAGATTAATATTTATGTTAAATTTTATAATAATAATATGTTGTTTTGGATTTATTTATTTAATTTTTGTAAGGTAAAAATAATGTAATAATTTTTTAATTATATATTTGATATTTTTTAGTAAGTTAATTAATTTACGGGTCCACTTTTCAGTTTGGCTTCGGGTACTTGAAAACTATGGACCGGCCCTGCTGAAGGAGCAAATGTGATTTTATCAAACACAAACGATTATTCCATATTTAAATTACTTGTGACAGAAGAATTTCCTGAATTTCATTGTTCAAATTACTTGTGGCAGATTTTTTTTTTCTTAATTTCCATTTTCAATGTACTAATTTCGTATCAGAAATCCAAATTAGGTTATTTGTAATTTACACGTGAGCCAATCTGACGAATAAAACATCTAAAAAATAACATTGATTCCCTATCTAAGAGTAGGTAAATAAATTACAAACTTACAATTCGGCATCTCCATATTATTTCAAAAATTACATTGCTTATACAAATATCTACTTAGAGTATTATTTTATCAAAAATTATCTCAATTTATTTATTAGTTCCCTCAATTCCGATCTTAATAGCCCCTTTAGGTTATCACCCCTACTCCCATTTATACGGGATAAGATCCGTCACTGCTAGACGTCATGCCGTTTGAGAGACGATACCATCCCTAACACTCATCTCTCTCTCTCTCTCTCTCTCTCTCTGAAATCTCTCTCTCTCTCTCTCAAGAGAGCCACCCACGCCTTCAGCTATAGCCCTCTTCCCAATATTTGACTTCTTTCGTCGATTTTGCACGACTCAATTTTACATCAAGGACATATTTTTGTGTGTATTTGGGTCGGTTGTATTTGAATATCCACGATTTCAAATACAATCATTGTTTGATTTGGTGTATTTGAATGAAATCATAATTTTATGGTGAATTTTGAAATACAAAAAGGTTTGTATTTCAAAATACAAAGAGGAACATATATCCATGTATTACATGACTAAATTATTTTTTCAAATTATATGCATAAATAATAATTATATTATATATAATATTACGTAATAATATAGTAATTTTTTATGCTGGTTCTCTCATTTTTCTTCGCAAATGGTATGTGTTTTCTTTTAGTACTTCTTACTTTTAAAGTTATCGCAAGTTGTCTATGTTCGATGCACGCCTTCTGCTACTTCTATTCCGCTCGCGAGCTTCCATTTATCTTATAAGACAAATGTTTCTTTCAGGGTCACCGCTTATCGAATCAAGACTATGATATGTGAATGAAGGAGTTGAGGAAAGAAGTACGAGTGAAAAAAAATCCATCAACGGTTGATAATGATACTTTTGCTACTTTAGTTTTATACAAAAATTATTGTAATGTTTTTAACTATTGTGCGAAAAAAGATTGTGCAATATGTATGCAATTTCATGTGCACGTCATTAATATGAGAGCAACACGCGCTACTTGATATTTTTTTTATTTTGACCAAATTTTATGTACTTGGAGTGTATTAATTAATAATTTAAATATCAAATTGTATCTTAAAATTTCAATATATATTTATATACTAAAATCTCAAAATTGCTCTTGGATTTCTTCACACCACAACAATAGTAATCAGTTAAGGATGTTAATCAATTAATATTTAATTAAAAATGCTAATGATATCATGAGTGTTGGGCTGAGTTTTGCGCACCATATAATTTCTCCATTTTATCCGATAAATCATCATAAAAATAAAACAATAAACTCTAATAATTGCCTCACTCAAAATGGAGCCGTACTCGTGATTCCCAGTTCTAGGGTCTGGAGTCTATTGGGGTCCATTATCAATTAGGGGATTCTTCAAAAGTTTGGTAACTTTTTTGGTATTTATGAACCCTGTCTTAGATTCTCTAAAAAAAAATCTTATATTTGTGGCTTCCTCCAAAATTTCCTAACATTTTTAGATTTCCTCAAAAACTTTTTATATTTTTGTTATGAATTTGAAAATTACCATTATATTTTTTTTCCATAATTTTATTTGATAAATATCCATAATTTAATAAATAATAAATATATATTAAAAATACAAGAAATAAATAATACATAAATATTAAAATATTATAGTAAATAATTAATAGATACTAAAATATTATTATAAATAATACATAGATATTAAAATATTATAACAAGTAATACATAGATATTAAAATACTAATAATTGTTGAAAATGACATTTTAATATCAAATTATTATAATATTTTAATATTTATGTATTATTTATTATAATATTTTAATATTGTGTATTATTTATTATTTATTATTTATTTTTTAACATCTTTTTATTTTTTTATAATAGTTTAATATATATTTATTATTTATTAAATTATAGAGATTTATAAAATAAAATTATGGGGGTATAATTGTCATTTTTAAAAACATAACAAAAAATAAGGATGTTTTAGGAAATTTAAAAAAGTTAGGGAGTTTTTGAAAGAAACAAAAAATATAGGAGGTTTTTGAGGAAATCTAAAAAAAAATAAGGAGTTTTCTGAAAAGAATTTTTCAAAATTCGTAGAAAAATTAGGGAATTTTCAAAAATCCCCCCTATCAATTGTATCACATATGTATATGTATTAATTCGGCCCATTATTTACGGCCCATTCATACCAAAAACGAATGCAGCATAGTGTACCCGAATGCTGCTGTGAGTCTGTGACCCGGACCCCGAATGCTACTGTGACCCGGACCCGAATGGAACTGTACATATCCGTTTCTTAAAAGGAAACTGATCCGTTTCTAAACCGGATCCGATAGCCCTTCCTCCCCTCTCTCTCTCTCTCTCCGTTTATGCGATTGACTTAATAGCGCCAGCAGATTCGCCGGATTTTCGTTTCTCTTCCTTCGTTTTTCTATGTTTCCGGTATAAAACGTAAGATTTATCTGATTTCCTTCGATTAGTAGTCTGGTTTTGAAATCGGACACTGATTTTTCGCAGCTCAGGTCTGGTTTCTTAAATGTTTAGTCCTTCATGAGCCTGATTTCGTAATTGGTCCCTGCATTTTAACAAAATTAGATATTTATTAGACTTCTTTCTGTTTAGTCCTTTCAATTGTATATTTTGTACTCTTTTTTTTTGATAATATAGCCCGTAGGCTATTTTGTACTTCATACTTGCTGTTTGGTCTTTTGTAGTTGATTATAAATTATAAATAATCCGAACATTATTTAGTTCTTTGAATTGTATAATTAATAATTAATTCATACTTTAATCATTTTAATTGTTGTTTAGTTCGGAACAAATGGAGGAGAAGAGCTCTCGACTACTCGTGCTCTACGCGTCGCAGACCGGCAACGCCACCGACGCGGCCGAGCGTGCCGGCCGTGAAGCCGATCGAGGAGGTTGCCCTTCCGTCCAAGTTCTCTCCATGGACCATTTTGATCATGTCAATCTCTCTCTCTCTCTCTCTCTCTCTCTCTCTCTCTCTCTCTCTCTCTCTCTCATACTGAAGTTCTTATTCTTCATTTGGTTGTAGAAATCTTTGGAAAATGAGAGTACCGTTATATTTTTCGTCTCGACCACTGGACAAGGCGATCCTCCAGATTCAATGAAGGTTTTTGAATGTTTCAGAAGATTAATTGATTTTTTTTTTAACTATCGACTGATTTATTTAATATTTTTTTTAATTTAGGTATTTTGGAGATTTTTACTGCAGAGAAATCTCGGCAATGGTTGGTTACGAGGCCTTCACTATGCTGTATTTGGATTAGGCGACTCTGGTTACCAAAAATACAATGTAAATTCTTTATTGGAATTAATATTTTGGAATTAATTATTATATTAAGATTAACCTGCCTTTTTTCAGTTTGCAGCTAAAAAACTCGATAAAAGGCTTCAAGATTTGGGGGCGAAACCAATTATCGAGAAAGGTCTCGGCGATGATCAACATCCATCTGGGTAATCGTTCTTTTGAAAATTTCAGGGGTTTTTTCGCAAAATTCTATTTCTATTTTTTACAATTATTATTATTATTTATTCGAACAGATACGAGGGAGCTCTCGATCCGTGGTTGACATCTCTTTGGAAAACATTGAATCACACAAATTATTCAATTTTACCCAACATTTCTGAAATATTACACCCTCAAATGTGGAACTTAGAAAACCCTAAGTTTAAAATCGTATATCACGGTCCCATCGATATCACAGGTAAAAAAAATCAAAATCAAATTACATTTCAAAATATTATATTGAAGTAATTATTAATTAGATTTGAAGGATATGAAAAATATAATTGCGAGAGCTAGGTCGTTGTCTCCAGCATTACACGGCCATGATAATGGCGAGCCCCATTACTTATTAAAAATGGTAAATTGAAAATTTATACGATATATTATTTGCTTGTTTTCATTAACTTTGTAATTTCGAGTGTAGGTGAAAAATGAAAAATTAACTAAAGGAGATGATGGCAGAGATGTTCGCCATTTCGAATTAGAATCCTTATCATCTGTATATTTATTTATTCTATTATTTCGCAAAATAAGTTATTATTGTGATATTTTTATTTTTATTTTTATTTTTTGAGGTTATTGAGTACCAAGTTGGGGACGCTCTTGAAATATTACCGAGCCAAGATCCCACTCTTGTCGACAAGTTCATAAAAAGATGTAACTTAAACCCTAATTCTTATATCACGGTACATTCTATTATTTCACAATACCAAATCATTTGAATTTTGAAATCTTATCTTTTATTTTTTTGTCGAAGATCAAGCCTTGGTCTGAAGAGAAAGCAAATGGTTCGCCGGATCAACCTATTAGGCTTAGCAGCTTCGTATCGCTATCTATGGATATTGCTTCTGCTTCTCCAAGACGATATTTCTTCGAGGCAAGCATTAAATTCTTCTCAATTAATGAATTTAACATTTAATAAATACTTTTTAAAATATTATTATTTTTGTTAGGTTATGAGTTATTTTGCAACTGCGGACCATGAAAAGGAGAAATTACAATTTTTCGCGTCTCCAGAAGGTAGAGACGATTTATACCAGTACAACCAAAAGGAACACAGAACCGTCTTAGAGGTATATAACATAACCCTAAAAAGCTTTACTAATTAAAAAATTATTGTATAATTTAATTTAATTTAATTTAATTATTATAAGGTATTGGAGGATTTTCCGTCAGTACAAATGCCGTTCGAGTGGCTGGTACAGCTAGTACCTCCTTTGAAAAAAAGAGCATTTTCGATTTCTTCGTCTCCATTGTCAAACCCTAATCGAGTTCACTTAACAGTCAGTGTTGTTTCGTTTACCACTCCTTTTAAGCGGACTCATCATGGTCTCTGCTCCACTTGGCTCGCCAGCCTCCACCCAAACAAAAACCAAGGCAATAATATTTTATTTTATTTATTTATTTTATATCATAAAAATTGAATTGAATTTTACAGAAATCATAATACCATCATGGATACAACGAGGGACGCTCCCGGCGCCGCCACCGACGTTGCCCTTGATCCTTATCGGGCCGGGTACGGGTTGCGCTCCGTTCCGCGGGTTCATCGAAAACCGTGCTATCCAATCCGAATCCACGTCAACGGCACCGATCCTGTTCTTCTTCGGGTGCAGGGACCGGAATACCGATTATCTCTACGAGGACTTTTGGGCCTTGCACGGTTCGAATGGAGGCGTCCTGTCGGAGGAAAATGGAGGGGGGTTATTCGTAGCGTTTTCGAGAGAGCAGGAGAGGAAGGTGTATGTGCAGGATAAGATAAGGGAGGAGAGCGAGAGGGTTTGGAGGATGTTGGAAGACGGCGCGGCGGTTTACGTTGCGGGTTCGTCGACGAAGATGCCGAGTGATGTCAGAGATGCGTTTGTCGAGGTGGTTGTGAAAGTTCATGCTGGATCTGACACGAGTGTGAGTAGGATTTCGAAGGAGAGTGCGGGGAGATGGTTGAGCATGCTCGAGAAAGCCGGCAGGTTTAATGTCGAGACATGGTCGTAATTAATATTATTAATATTTGATGAAAATTCATTAATAATAAGTTAATAACGTATTATTCGTAGGACGTTGTATGTTTTATTTGTTTGAATAAAAGTTGAGTTAATAATGTGAACATGTTGTTTGCATTGTATTGTAATTCTTCTCTCATAGAACTAATTTTTGTGCCCTCATTTATTTAAAATTTATCTGTTTTATATCCATATTAACTCGGCCTTTTTTTTATTTCTCCGAGTCGAAATTTTTGTGCCCTCATTTATTTAAAATTTATCTGTTTTAAAATGAACTAATTTACAGTTTGATTATGTTATAAGAATTTAATTTGTATTATTATGGACTAATTTAATTGGAATCATTTGGCGTTATAAATCGTCCTTTCGAATGACATAAAAATATTGAAATTTGACAATTTCATAAGGGAAAATTTCTTGTGGTTAATCAAATTTTTGTGAGGACATATGAGCCTTCTTCATTTATTATAAAAAAAAAAAAAAATCTTTGCGAGGACCAAATTAGAGCGAGTAAAAAGACCCGGTTAATATTAGGGTATGGATATGGATATTATTATTAAGACAAATTGGAGTTTAGTTGCACTTAATCCTAACCCGAATCTATTTCTTGTTTCTTATTTTAATCGTACGTATAGTTTGAAATTGGAGAATTAAGATGTCATGAAATAAAAGTATTGCTTAGTATTTATTAAAAAAAATACGAGTCTTGAAATACCAATATATGAGGCAAAACCACATCTAACTATCTAACAATTAAAACAATACAAAAAATAGTGTATGTAAATAATTGCACAAAATATAAATATTAAAAAATTAATTATGAAATCAAGTCGCATTATAAAATTTAACGATCAAAATAATAAAATTGGACTTGTCGTAGAGGTCCAAAAATATGTGAAAGTAAAAGAATTGAATCAATTAATGTATGGCCTATTAGGTATAGGGATGTCAATGGGTCGGGTTCGGGTCGGGTATAGGCTCACCCATACCCTTACCCATCTTAATCGGGTAATACCCATACACGACCCGTCAACTAAACGGGTAATTTTACCCGCCCCGTTTATTACCCGCGGGTTTTCGGATTACCCACGGGGATTTTTACCCATACCTAAACATATACAAAAACATTAAAGTATACTAACGAAAAATATATTTTTTCAAATTAAAATATTACCACATAACATAATAATATCATAAAATACACAACAAATATTTTTAAGTAGACATAATTTTATGAAACTAAAATTGGTAAAAACGTGAAATAGCCGTAAAATAAATAAATAAATAAACATGAATCTAGGAATTTATTTATTTTAATTTTATTTACTAAACAAATAGAAAAAATAAAAATAAATTGTATAATAAAGAACAGTAGAAAAAATAAATTAAAACCATTTAAAAAAAAACAAAAATAATAAAATATATATTAAAATATTAATATAACTATGATTATTAAGGATCGGGTTCGGGTCGGATATACCCACGGATCGGGTACGACCTCACCCATACCCTATCCGTACCCACGCCGGGTATTTTTTAATCGGGTAATACCCGACCCGCGGGTAGGCTTAATCGGGTATTACCTGACCCGCCCGGATCGGATACCCGTCGGGCACGGGTATTACCCAACCCATTGACATCCCTAATTAGGTATTAAAGACAAATATGTGTAACTAAACGAATTGACTTAATCAATTTATAAAGTATGCTATTTGACATTGACAATAAAGATTAATTTCCATGGTTGGACTAATAATTTGTCCAACAAATATTCAATAATATTTGTATTTGTCCTTTTGAATATTGTGTTCAAACTCAGTTTATGCCGACAAAAATAAAAAAATAGAGCTCATAAAGGTGCGCGTCCGTATCCCCTCACATTGTAATCAACATGATGTCATCGTGTTGATCAGGATGAACCGGACATAGTTGGGTGGACAAAAGCCATCATATAAGGAGCCAAAGGATGCTCCGAATTAACTCGGTTTTGTGTTAACTGTTAATTGGTGAGCCGTCCATATACATCAAACCATTAGACCACACAATAATGATTGACACTTAGAATTTTTATCTAGATTTGTACCTAGAAATACACGTGTCAGTCGAATTTTTAGAATTTTATTTCTATTTAAAAGTTTGACATGGTTACACTATTAGTTGTTTCGGGATTTTTTTTATGAGGGTTTTCGGGATTTTTTTTTATTGATTAGTTGTTTCTTGAGTATTTGGTTGTATTTGATCGATTTTTTTGAGTATTTTGTTGTTTAATGAGTAATTCTTGACTGTTTATTATATAAATGGAGATTTGATCGATTCTTATTGCTGTTAATGAGTATATTTTGCTGTTTTTTTAGTATTTTGTTTATTGCTTATTTTGGACTGAAATCGGTTTGAGAACTGGTACGTATTATCATCAGGTAATTTTGCTGGTACATATTATCAGTTGATTTTCAGTCAATTTACTGTTAATTTCTTGAATTTTTTCTTAAAAATTGGTTTGTGTTAATTTTCATAAATGTTAGTGGTTAATTTTCAGATCTGTCAATTTACTAGTAGTTTTCCGATATGTGTTAATGATGATTTATTTCTTTAGTTTTTAGATCTCAAAAATTGGTTTGTGCTGATTCTCAGGGACTAATTTTGCTAATTCTCAGGGGTTAATTAATCATATCCTATTAATATCCTGTTAATTAGTCAAAAAGATTTGAAATATTTTCTGCCTTATTAAGATTAATTGAATACTTGATGCATTTTTAGGACTAATTTATACTGTCAAATTAGTTCCATTCAGGGCTAATTGATCAATTCATTTTTTAAGGTTATGGCATATACAAATTGCATTTAGGTTAATCGTTAATTTGTTCATCCATATACAAATTGCATTTGTTAGGTTAATCTATTTGTAATTTTCTTTTCGGACCGATTGTTAATTATTGCACTTTTAGGGTTTTTTGTTTCATTTAAGCAAAGTTTTGCATCAAAACCAATGACTCAATATTAATTTCCTTTTATTTCTTAATTGACAGTTTGTATTTTCAAAGCTGAATTTTTTAGATGTAATTGCCTGTTCATTCGCAATATGTTTTTGGAAAATGACTGTTAATTGAAGATTAATTAGGATGTAATTGAATGTCAATTTGTAATTAATTATTTTGTATGTGAATTATTAGTGGTGTTTTATCATATTTGTATGTACTACCTGTTAATTACGTATTTCGAATATATTCATTTGAATTTTGAGTATTAACTATTAATTAGGTATGATTATTAACTGTTAATTAGCTATGAATTTTGAATTTTTGAATTTTTGAATTTTGAATTTGGCATGAATTAACTGTTAATTATTAGTGGTGATATCATCTAATTATCAACTTATTTATAGAAAATACTATCAAAAATTTTAGTTATGTTCCGTGCAACTTTTATAATAATTGTTAATTGTGAGTATTTAAGAATTGAAAAAATGTAAATTAGGAAAACTTTTGATTGAACTGCAATAATCCAATTGTTAATTAAGAATGAATTGACTTGTCAGATTTAATTTGAAATTTCCATATTAATTGAGTTTTCAAATTTAATTAAGCATGGATTAGTTGAAAAATACAATTAAATGTGCAATTTATAAGTTACCGAATTTAACAAGGTAATTGGCGTAGTTGTTAATTGTAGTATTTGATAATTTTCATAATTACTAAAATTTTACAAGTTAATTGTAGTTGTTAATTTGTTAAGTTCAATATATGTTATTTACTGTTAAATTTTGTATATGTTGTAATTATTAATTATGTTGTTAATTAATTGAATCATGAAAAAATATCAGTTAATTAATATTGTTATTAACATAATTTAATTAGTTTTGTTGATTAAATTATCTTGTTAATTAGTTTTGTTAGTTGGAATGATTTTATTAATTGTTAATTACGTTATAATTTCTTGGTAATTGAAAACTTGATTAATGGAGTGAAAAATTTAGATACAAAAGTGAATGCTCCGAATTAATATCATGTCTCAGACGTCATCACACTGATTCAGTCAGCAAAGTAGGAAAATCTCTGGGACACGATCAAATTTTCTTTAAAAATACATCACCAAACTTGGCTGAAAGCTCAATTCTACCATCAAATTAGATGACAATTAACTTCAATGATATAAATATATAATTGACCAGTCACCAAACCTCAATTGTGCAATCAAAAGTAAAAGTAGGTCACAATTAACTTCAATAATATATTTATAGTAGATCAAATGAGTTTCTTTGAATTATTCTTATTTTTCTCTGTGGACTTGACTTGCTATTTCTCAATGATTATCATTGTCAATACTCCACACCCTGAACAAATTCACGCACCCACCAAAAAGTTGGTGATAATTTATGCATACACAATGGTCTATCTCAACGAATAATCATGTGCCACGTCAGCACGAGTGATTTTGTCGAGGTTGCTTATCACAACTATGTCGAAAAATCTATAAATATGTATGAATGCAGGACCAAAAATATCCACTAGTAACAAAATGAAACTTTCCATCATGTTTCTTCTCTCTGTAGTGATTGCAAGCATCGATTCGAACTTGGCAAATGGGTGTCTCGTGGCGGAAAGAGAAGCACTTCTCGCCTTCAAAGCCGGCATAAACGATCCCGGCAACCTCCTCTCTTCCTGGCAAGCCCAAGATTGCTGCAATTGGTGGGGCGTCGTCTGCGACAACAAAACCGGTTACGTAACAAAGCTTACTCTGAGTAATCCGTACAACTCAAAGTGGGCTTTCACATTTTCGGGGTTATCACCCTACACGTGGACCGGTGAGATAAATTCTTCTTTACTTGCTCTCAAATATTTAACTTACCTAGATCTTAGCATGAACGATTTCTCCGCGATCAGCGTGCCAGATTTTATCGGTTCGTTTGAAAATTTGATTCATCTCGACTTATCTTTCATGAAATTCACCGGTCGTATTCCTTATCAACTCGGAAATCTCTCGAAACTCTCTTACCTTGATCTCGGTTGGTCTTTGTTTACTGGTATGTTCCCTCCTCAGCTAGGGAATCTCTCTAATCTTCGATTTCTCAGTTTGGTCACTCCATATCCTATTTTGAATAATCATGTTCAGGATATTTCATGGATTGCGCGTTTATCTTCTCTTAGATACCTTGCTATGAGTGGTTGGAATCTAGACAATACGAATAATTGGTTAGAAATTAACAAATTGCGACACTTGAAAACATTGATTTTATCCTCTTGTAACCTTACCGGTGAAAGTATCGCACCGTATCATCCTCATGTTAACTTGACGTCGCTTAAAACCCTCGAATTATCGCAAAATAATTTCAACATTGACTTACCCGCTTGGCTATGGAATCTTACTTCCCTATCCCGTCTAGATCTGAGTTTTTCTGATTTTATCGGAGCCGTGCCCGATGCACTTAGTGAATTGGCAATGCTTAATTATCTTGATTTAAGCGGGAATGTTTTCGATCCGGTTTTTCTCGAACCGATTCAGAAGCTGTGTAATCTTAAGACGATACGCTTGTCCTCCCTACAAATAGAGGGAGATATTGGTAAATTAATCAAAAAGTTGAGTTGTACTTGGTACCGATTAGAAGAGGTGGTCCTTTCTCGGAACAAGCTTCGAGGCAATTTACCGAGCTGGATCGGACAAATATCGAATTTATCTGATTTGGATCTCAGTGATAATTCATTGTCAGGTTCTCTCCCTCGTGAAATAGGGAGACTATCCGAACTAGCGTACATGAATCTAAGTGCTAATTCATTATCAGGCCCTATCCCTCGTGAAATTGGAAGACTTTCCAAACTAATTTTGATGGATCTTTCCTCCAATCCCTTCTCAGGAATCCTTACCGAAATCCATTTCGCAAATCTTACGATGCTTGGGATGTTGCACTTGGACAACACGTCGCTGGAAATAAAATTAAATGACAAGTGGAATCCTCCGTTTCAACTAGGCGTTATGATTTTAAACAATTGTGTCTTGGATAGTTTTCCTGGCTGGGTTCGAGGTCAAACACGACTCCACGTACTTGATATGTCGAATAGTAACATTTCAGGCACGATCCCAACCTGGCTTTGGAAGTCGCCGATACAATATGTAGACCTATCGCACAACGATTTGCGAGGAAATCTACCCGTATCTTTGCACTCCACTCAATTAGTTAAGCTTCATCTCGAATCTAACAATTTTGAAGGCCCGCTACCGTTATCTTATCCACCACAACTAGAATCGTTAGATTTATCGAACAACAAATTAACGGGACCGTTACCGAGGACAATGAAAGGGACTAACTTGAAATCTTTTCTACTCTCCGCAAATCAAATTAACGGTATCTTGCCGTCTTATATTTGCGAAATGACAAACCTACAAATCTTGGATTTATCATACAACGAAATATCCGGAGAGCTTCCTATTTGTCGAGAAATGTCACAATTGCAACTCTTAGATTTATCTAATAACAATATTACGGGACGGATTCCTAATTCCATAGGCTCTTTTCAGAAACTTCGGTCATTGCAACTCGGTAGTAATAACCTTAACGGTGAACTGCCGTCAGACTTACGACTATGCAAAGAGTTGATCTTTCTTGATTTGAACACGAACAATTTCTCGGGGAAAATACCAACATGGATAGGAGAAAAGTTGCAAAATCTAGTAGTTCTTTCTTTGCGGTCAAACATGTTCAGCGGCAAAATCACTTCAAATCTCGGACAACTCGAGAGGCTTCAAGTTCTCGATCTGTCCAACAATGCACTTTGGGGGTCCATTCCACATTCTTTCGGTAACTTCAGTAATATGAGGAATAAAACAATGCATGTAGATGTTAGTGTGAATGAGGAATATATGCATCTCCTTTATTATCAATCAAACCAGTACTTTAACAATTTATCTGTACATATGAAAGGACAACAATTATATTATTCCCGAACTCTCGGCTTTGTCAAGGCCATAGATTTATCGACTAACTATTTGAGCGGAGCGATTCCAGAAGAAATTATCGCTCTCCATGGTTTAATAAATTTGAATTTGTCGAAAAACCATCTATCTGGAAATATTCCTAAGAATATTGGTGCGATGCAATCCTTGATATCCCTCGATCTTTCCACCAATGGACTCGCGGGGCCTATACCTCAAACTTTGTCGGAATTGTCGTCTTTAAGTAGCTTAAACTTATCATATAATAATTTATCTGGAATGATTCCATCGGGAAGACAATTAGATACCCTCAACGACAACGACCCATCGATGTACGATGGAAACCCTTATCTTTGTGGGCCCCCAACTGTCAGGAATTGTTTTGAAGGGGAAGCAACTAGCACGAATAATGAAATGAACGGAGATGGTCGTGACGTGATATGGATTTCCATTTTCGTCGTGCTCGGTTTCGTTACGGGATTTTGGTGTGCTTGTGGTGCTTTGGTGTTTAAAGTAACTTGGAGAATAACCTATTTTCAGATGGTTGATAAGTTTTTTGATCTTGTATATGGAAAATTTGTGAGAAGATATGAAAATTATAAGAAATTTACAAATAGGTGAATGTAATTCATAAATTAATGAATGTATATGTACAATTTATCATCGTGCTTGGTCGTGTTTTATTTTTTTTTACTTATTTGTTGCATAAAATCAAGCATCAATATAAATCATCCAACAATCATATGCAAAGAAACAATACAAATAAATAAACAAAACTTAATAACATTCGAATGCAAAACCATATCCAATCTACTTATCAATTGCTAGACCCGTTATCCTGAAACGCCTCGATAAACTTTCTCAACCTAATTTCTTCCCCAATTTTAGGCAACCAATCAAGAAGCACATCAAAAGTAACACAATTCGGGCCACACCGTTCTTGCCACATCTGATCCATCACTTCAAAAGCCTTCTCTTCCATCTTCTCCTCTCTCAATCCTCTCAACACCGCATTATAAGTCGCCACGTCAGCATCCACGCCCTTCTCTCTCATCTCTTCCATCAAAGAAACCGCCATCTTCACATCTCCCTTCTTGCAAAGCGCGTCTATCAAAGTGTTGTAAATCACCGTATTAGAATTCTTCTTCATCGAACGAAAAAGATTCATCGCGTCATCAATTTTATCATCCTTGCAATATCCATTGATTAAAATCCCGTACGTTACAATCGAAAGTTTGATCCCATTATCTCTCATTCGACGTAAAATTTCAGCAACGGAGGAGAAATCTCGAGTTTTGGAAAATGCGGAGAGTAAAGTATTGTAGGTGAACAAATCGGGTTTCAAACCGGCTCCGGTCATTTCGTCGAGCACCTCGCGTGCTCTGTCCAATCTCTTCCTGTTACAAAACCCGTTTAGCAAAATATTGTAACTCTTCAAATCGGGTTCGAAACCGTCGTCTTTCATAGCGGATGCGATGGAGAATGCTTCGTTTACCAGACCCGCTCGGGACAAACCCGATATCATGGTGTAATAGGTTATTGGATCGGGTTTGATTCCGTTTTTAATCATTTCTTCGTATAAATCCATGGCTTTTGCTACGTTGTTTGAGTGGAGAAATGCACCGATTAAAGTACTGTAAGTAATTTCAGACCACTCGAACTTTTTTTTCTTGAAGAAATCGAATGCGGTTCCTAACTTGCCGTGTCTGCATAAACCAGATATAATCAAGTTAAACGTGACCGCACTAGGAGAAATATCGTGTTTCTCCATTTCGGCAACGAGCTTAAGACCCGTATCTAAATCTCCAGCTTTACAGAACCCATCGATTAAACAATTATATGTAATTGTGTCGGGTTTACATCCTTGAGATTTTTTCGTCTTTTCGAGCAAAATTAACCCGTCTTGTAGCCTAAAAGCTTTGCAAAGGCCGTCTATAACCATGTTAAATGTGATGGTATCTGGTTTGACCTCCGAGTCTGGATTGGACATTTCATCGAGCAGTTTCAGTGCGTCGTCGACTTGGCGCGATTTACACAAGTAATTCATGGTAATCCCGTATGTGAATTTATCTGGGGTCACTCCCAATTCTCTCATCTCAGAGACCAATTGATTCATGCTCTTGTAATCCCTCTCCCTCGCAAATGCATTGAGAATCGAATTAAAAACTCGAGTGTCCAAGACACCGCCAAATTTTCTGACAGAAGAAATAAATTCAAGAGCTTTTGTGGGGCCCGCATTTCGGCAGAGATTGATGGTTATGTGGGCGAATTGAGAGGTGTTAGTAGGGAAAGAACCGTGATTTGCGAGGTTTATGAGTAGCTGTGCTGAGGTGGGGGAAAGAAGTTGAGTGTGACGAGATACTGTGGTGAAAAGGAGGGAAGAAATGGAAGGGTCTGGATTCGGAGAGGAAACGAGTAAAGAGATGGCTTCAGATTGGTGAGCGGGATTAGAAGAGGAGAGAAGAGAGCGGAGGTATGCGGCGTCTTCGTCGACGGTGGAGGCGGTGCAGAAGCGACGGAGGAAGGAGGTGGCAAGGCGAGGAATGCGAAACAGCTCCGTCATGGAGGATTTTGCAAGAAAAAAAGTGACTTCGTCGCCCAAAAACAAAAACTTTCAATGTTTTTCAAAATCAAATATAATATTAATTAAATAAAATATATCTTTTCTTAACTAGATATGTATAATTAATTAAAATAAAATATATCTTTTCTTAACTAGATATGTATAATTAATTAAAATAAAATATATCTTTTCTTAACTAGATATGTATAATTAACATTATGATGTATATATAATAGTAAAAATAAATAAATACAAATTAGTTAAAATATAAAAATTGGAATAATATAATTAATTGAAATATAAATATTAATTATTGTTTGCAAATGGTTGTAAAATATATTGACATACCAACAAATTCCCTGATATATTGAAACTATTGTGCAATTCACTAAATTTGTCTAGTGTGGTTATTTTACTTTTATTAATTTAATTGTAATATTTTATTTATAAAATATTTTTAGATTTATTTTGTTAACTTAGTAATATTTTATATGTTTGATTGCACGTTGAACTTTTACACATTCCAACATTTTCTTACATTTTACTAATCCAGATTTTTTTTTTTTGAAAGTTCGTCCTTCTTATTTCTTTGACTAGAAGCATTATCAAATTTAATTAAAATGTTTAAACCTCAGATTTTTCAGAACATTTGATACTCACAAAAGAGCCTTTTTGAAAAAATTACCATTGTTGTCATTTTTAAGTTTTTTTAATGAAAACAATAAGCAAGGATCAAAATTAATCTTTCACTACTAAAACCCCTTAATTATGTACAAATTATAAGAATTCCTCCTAAATTGTAATCCAGAGAACAAAAATGTGCATTAATATAATTGAAGATATATGACATGATGCGAAGAGAAATTCATTTGCTTAAATAAAAGCCGTAGAAAATATTCTTTTTTGTGTTCTTTGTGATCTGTGCACAAAAAAAAATAGTGATATTGACAGGAAAAATAAACACTAGATACAAAAAATTTCATTTGAATTTGACATAAATTAAAAATAAAATTACCATTTCAAGTTTAAATTTTCTGTTCCCAGTAATATTTTTTCCTGTCAATATCATTACCTAATTTTTTTTTTTTTGTCGAATCATCAAACTCTAACTCTTAACGAGAAACCTCGAATCTCCTAAACTCGAACCATATTTCATAATGGTTAAACAAGACACTATCATGTCTTAATTTCCCCACATACTCCAAACCCAATTTATTCAACCATCTATTGCATTCCTTCTCCCCCAATCTCGAACAAAATTTTACATTATGCGAGATAAATAATCGCCCATTATCAGGATTCAACCTATTTACGAGCCTCTCGATCCCTACCCAAACAAATTCGTCTTCCACGTGAAGAAATACCGCACTCGCGTATATAAGATCGTACAAATAATTATCCCCAAATTTGGACATGTCGATATTTTGGACTTCGCCTCTTATTATTACGGGTCTTTTGTATGTTAAACCATTTGAAATTAACTCGTAAGTAATCGCAGCCATTAGAGAGGCTGCGTCTTTCTCGAAGCAATGAAAGTGAGCCGTTTCGAGATACCTGTCAACCCAATCGAATCAAATAGTTGTATCGAAATTATGAGAAATTAAAAGGAGCGTACTGAATGAAGTGACGGCCAGCACGAAGGGTTCCACAACCAACTTCCAAAACACGATCCGATGGGGCGAGATTCGTAGCGGACGAGAGAAATTCGAATACGTCTCTTCCACCAGCCCACGGTTCTCCGTAATAGCCATGGTGCTTTTCGACGAGAAGATCAAGCGCAATCGGCAAAGCTGTGTGCTTGTCTGCTTCGGAGCCCTCGTAATGTGATATCCCTTTGTGACTGCAAAATGGAAGAAGATGAATTAGGTTGGTTCTACTTGCAATTTCATTCAAAACAATAAGAAAAGTAGTTACTTTCGAAGATGTTCCAATTGTTGCTCACGTGTCCTAGGATTGATCCCTTTACGACGCTTATACCATTCATCAGGAGACAAAAGCGCAGCATCGAGGTGATTTCTCACCAGCTGTGCCCTAATCCAGTCCGTATCTTCCTTGTCCGTCTTAATAGGGATCGAATTGGATTCAGAAGAGGTTGTGGCGGCAATGGTGGTTCCGGTGGTGGAGGGGCAGGAACATGGTTTGTCAGTGCCGGTGTACGAATGAGAAAGAAGTAAGAACAAGATGATGAGGAATGCAATTTGAAAGACGACAAGGAGGGAAATTGTCCGCGCGGTGATGGATCTCGTCTGCGACGGAGCGGTGAACGGCGCCATTTCAGAGAGGCGGGAAATGATTCCGTCGCTAATGGTAAAAAGTATTTCAGAAGAGAAGGAAAAATTATTCCAGCTAACGGTAAAAAGTATTAATAACAGGTCGGGGTTCGTTTCGTGGTCGTTATTGTATATGGATCGTTTTGGAACTAGAAATCATACGTGTGGGATTAAACTGAAAAACATGATAGTAACTATACAGTGATATGGTTTTTCGGGCCGGCCCAATAGTTATTGTTCTGATTTTCTGCAACATTTCAAATATATTTTCGTGTGGCAAGTCGCGTTGTCCTTGTAACATACAGCTAATTACATATATAACATTGGCCAAATTTCATATGTACCCCTACAAAACCCCACAATTTCATATATACCCCTGCAAAACGTGAAATATCATGAATACCCCTACAAAACTACTAAAATTTCATGACTGCCCTTTTTCGATTACCGCTAATCTGTGCTTTTTCGATTTTTCCGACAAAAATTTATTCCTTATTTACATAAGAGGTATCGGAAAAGCAAAAATTAGCGATAATCTTAACAGATAGTTAACAGAAATTTAAGAAAAAGGGCATTTATGAAATTATAATAATTTTGTAGGGGTATTCATGATATTTCACGTTTTGCAGTGGTATACGTGAAATTGTGGAGTTTTGTAGGGGTACATATGAAATTTGGCCTATAACATTTAAGAATCTAACTTGAGAAAATATCTTGTGGGGATCCAAAAAAAAAAAAAATGAGCCATGCACATTTGGCCCAAAAGCTGTTCTTACCTCCCGGACCCAACCTATTTTCTATTTTTTTTTTAATTGCTTTCTAATTTCAGGATCCGCAAGAGGTGTTAGGGTAGCTTAGCGGGTAAGTGTTGCCATGACGGGTTTCATTCTCAGAAAGAGGTATACTGTATACATGGACTTGCATCCTTAAATCTTAAATCTAAAATCTAAAATAAAATAAATATAATTCATTTGATTTTCAATTTTTTTTTTTTTTATTTGTTTTGTTATTTCAGTCACAATGCTAGGCTGAATTTTGTCGACTCGATCTAAAATAATTGAGTTGTGCGTACGACGATTTAATATTTATATTATTATTCAATAGTTGTCATGATATTACAATTAAAATAAGGGGATTTACACATTTATCTTTGTTAAATTTAAAATTACATATTCATCCTTTTTGAAATTAAAATATCATATTTATATTCTGATAAATCTAAAATATCGTATCTACTCAAAAATTAAAAATCATCCAATTTATCTGTTAAAACTAACGATCAATCTTTAAAATTACTATTTTTACTCTTTACGTATATACCCTTCTAAAAAACTAAAATATCATATTTATCCTTTTAATACAAAATGATTATTATAGTAATGTATCAACATTACAATATTAATCGAGTGGTAATCGAGTTCATAATCGAGTTGTTTCAGCATTAGAATAATCAAGTTGTTTCGGCATTTGTTTTAGTATTATGTATGGATTTATTTGTATTCTTAATTCTTAATTATTAATCTGGAGCAAAATTTCCATTGAAAGATTAATTGAAAATCTTCATGTACAAGAATCAAAGTTTATAACTATATGGTTGTATTTGATTGAGATAGTAATTTAAGTTGTATTTGGAATTTAACTTTATATTTCAGTATTAGATAAATAAATATGACATTTCAGATTTGTTGAAGGATAAATATGTAAATTATAAAATAATAATTTGACTGTTAGTTTTAATGGAGAAATGTGATGGTTTTCAATTTTTGAATAAACATGATATTTGAATTTTAATAAAGATAAATATGTAATTTTAAATTCAACAAAAAAATAAATATGTAAATCTCCTTAAAATAAAATAGAACTCTATATGACTTCTTATTTTGAATTTAATTCTTCGTCCTCTTTTTTTTTTTGGGCTGTGCCGATAGGCCAAATGTTGGAATTTTGTGTTTTTTTGTTTGTTTATAATTTCATTAATTTCATGAAAAATAGCAGCATGTAATTATGGAACAACAAAAATAGGAAACCTAAGACAATATTGAATTATATAGTAGGAGACCTCCATTTGAAATAAACGGAGGGAAATGGCGCATTGATTCTGCACGCTGCAAGGAGTACACCCTGAGCGCTGAGTTACTGAGTACCGTTCTCTTTCCGTAATTTCATGCTTGTTCATGGTGCATCGTTCAGATTACTTCCAGGTCGAGCACCACCAATGGTGTTTACTGAACCATGTTCAAACACAAAAATATCTTATGTTCCCTCTCTTAGTTTGATTCTTCCGTATCCTCTGTTATCGTAGTACTATAAGAGCATGTAATTTGATAGTTTGTAATTGTTGAAAATAACAGAGGAAATTTGTGTTGTCTAATCTGTAACCTGACACGCGAATCAGCACTCCTTTGATTTCGAATTCTCACTCCTCTCTTTCTCGCTCTTCCCTCACTGCAAAAAGAAAAGAAAAAGAGAAAAGAGAAAGGAGAAGAAAGAAAGAAATAAAAATGGATCAATCCATCCTACATCTCTCTTTAGTCTTTATCCCCATGTATGTCATGCAACAATCATGGCCCCCATCTTATATCTGCCTTTCATCTCAACCCTTCATCTCTCTCTCTCTCATCCATTTTGTTTTACTCATCATCATTCTTTCCATGCCTGTCTTGTGTTGTACCATTTCATTCATCAATCATCTCTTAGTCTGAACCGAACATCTTCAATGGCTTCTCAGCCCCTTCTCTGTCTTCTACTTTTTGCCTTGCCTCTCCTCGTTTTCTCCTTCGAACCCCTCAACTCAGAAGGTATCTGTTAAGAAAGGCCTATGTGGGTATTACTCGCAAGGTGCTTGTTGAAATGTCTGTTAATATATACTGTGTTTTTCTCTGCAGTGGAGGCTTTGATTGCTATTAAAAGACAACTAAGCGATCCTCATGGCGTTTTGAATAATTGGGATGAAGATTCTGTTGATCCGTGCAGCTGGGCTATGATTACTTGTTCTTCTCAAAATCTCGTCATTGGCTTGTGAGATTTCATTTTTCTCCATTTATATCAATTGATTGGCTCCATTTGATTTTAATATTTTTTCTCATTCAGCGGCGCGCCGAGTCAGAGTTTATCGGGTACGCTCTCGAGCAGCATAGGAAACTTGACGAATATTCAACAAGTGTAGGAATTTTTCATTGTTTCAAAACTTTATTTTCATTGTTTCTAATGAATTTCATCCATGTTTATAGCTTACTGCAGAACAATAACATGACCGGTGAATTACCGGTAGAATTAGAATTGCTTCCAAAGCTCCAAACTTTGGACCTCTCAAGCAACCATTTCTCCGGCCAAGTACCCGAATCCTTAGGGCGTCTCTCGTCACTTCGTTACTTGTGCGTTATTCCAACTTTAATTCCATTTTATTTTCCTGCTAATTTTTAATTTAATTTGAACTTGTTGGTTTTCGATTCACGAACAGGAGGTTGAACAACAACACTTTGTATGGGGAATTCCCAGCGTCACTATCAAAGCTGAGCCAGCTCTCGTTTCTGTAAGAATCGGCGCTTATTCCAACGAGAATATCTTTATTTATTGTTCTCCATTTATTTCTATTCATAATTCATAATAAACAGTGTTTTTAATTTGTTTTTTTGTTCTTATCTATTTTTTCTTTGGCACGGTTTACTAGGGACTTGTCTTACAACAATCTAAGTGGGCCTGTTCCTTTGTTCCCCACAAGAACATTCAAGTATGCATCAATAACTCTTTTTTCTATTCCAATATACTGTTTTATCTATGTAATATTCTTTTTCACATACAGTATAGTAGGCAATCCATTGATATGTGGGAGCAACAAAACTAAACAATGCTCTACAATTGCTACACCCATTACCATTCCATTCTTGTTGAACTCCCCTCAGAGTAAGAACAAACAACATATTAATTTAATTTAATTTAATTTAATTTGTTTTTAAATATTTAGGAAGATCAAAAAACGAGAAATTAGCAATTGCATTGGGGACCAGTCTAGGAAGCTGTTCATTGTTATTATTTTCTTTGGCTCTATTTTTATATCGAAAAAAGAAACATAGACACCGGTCCGTTCTGGGTATCCGCGGTCAGTCTCTAAACTCTCAAAATATCAAATATACCCCTCTAAAACAATAAATATCATTCATATCCTTTTCAGAAAAAGACGACGAGGAGATCTGTCACGTGATCAACCTCGGCAACTTGCGGCAATTCACGCTGAGACAACTCCAATCCGCTACCGACAATTTCAACTCGAAAAACATCTTGGGAAAAGGCGGGTTCGGAAACGTGTACAAAGGACGGTTATCTGACGGATCTGTCCTTGCGATTAAACGATTAAAGGACGCCAGCGCGTCAGGCGAAGCGCAGTTCAGGACGGAAGTCGAGATGATCAGTTTAGCCGTTCATAGAAACTTGCTTCGTCTCGTCGGGTTTTGCGCTTCGGGCGGTGAACGGTTGTTGGTCTATCCGTTCATGGCTAACGGAAGCGTCGCCTCTCGCCTACGCAGTACGTCAAATTATATTTTATTTATTAATTCAGTGTGTGTGGGTGTGTGTGTGGGTGGGTGGGTGACCAGTCATGAAGAAAGCATGGTTTGGACTCATGCAGACATGCTGATTATCTGTTCATGACACACTTGGACAGAGTTGAATTGGTGGGGTTATGATTCTTATAATTTGACCATGTTCATAATTCATGGGACCACCCTTCAGCTCCTTTTACTTTATCTTTATGTCTTACTCTTGCCAACTATTCTTCTTTTTTTTTTGGAATTTTTTAATATAAATTTTTTTTTTTTTTTTAATCAGGGAAGCCGGCATTAGATTGGAACGCGAGAAAGAAAATCGCGGTAGGCACGGCAAGAGGTCTCCAATACCTACACGAGCAATGCGATCCGAAAATAATCCATCGAGACGTAAAAGCTGCGAATGTACTCTTAGACTCGCACCACGAACCGATCGTCGGCGATTTCGGTTTGGCGAAATTGCTCGACCACGGAGATTCGCACGTGACGACAGCTGTCAGAGGCACGGTCGGACACATCGCGCCGGAGTATTTGTCGACTGGTCAGAGTTCGGATAAGACTGACGTGTTCGGGTTCGGAGTTTTGTTACTCGAGCTCGTGACGGGACAACGTGCCATACAAGTGGGGAAAGGGGACGGTGGCGAGGTTCCTAGTGGTTGTTACAAAGGCGTCATGCTTGATTGGGTACGTTTGTTATTATTATTATTTTTTCAAATTTATTAAGAATATGGCTTTAATTATCCATCAGTTTATAAAATTGATGTGATGATATTCTGTAACACAAAACATCTTATGCTTTGGGCAATATTGGTGGGGGATTTGATTTTAAATAATCTTAATATTTTTATTAGTTTCTATATATGGTTGAGTAGGACATCCACTTAAACCAGATTCTTTAAATTTTTTAATTTATTATTTTTCCATTATATTCCTCCATTACTAGTTTTTTATATATATTTAGGTGAGAAAAGCGCATCAAGAGAAAAGATTAGATCTATTGGTGGACCGTGATTTGAGCCTTAGTTACGATCAAATAGAAGTGGCTGAAATGGTTCAAGTGGCTCTTTTGTGCACCCAATATCTCCCATCTCAAAGGCCCAAAATGTCTGACGTGGTACGAATGCTGGAAGGAGATGGTTTGGTTGACAAATGGGAGGCAACGAATAGGATGATGCCACCTCAGATGTTATCTCATGAAAATACAATGCCGTATTATTGTGGGTACCCCGATGGGTTTTTCTTTATTCCAGATGGTAGTAGCAGTGAAGATGCGAAATCAGTGGATCTCGTAGAAGAAATGGAATTATCGGGCCCGAGATAGACACGCTAGATTATTTTATCACTTCTTAACATATAGAAAATAGTTAAAATGACCTAGATTTTTTAATGGCATGGCGCGACGAGTTTTTTTTTTTCACCTTGTTGGTAGTTGGTATTTTTTTCTTCTTGTTTGTTTTTTTTTCCCTAGAGAAATGTACAAAGAGACTGATTTCATATTCACTGGATATATAAATTTGTAGTTAATTAGTCCTAAGGAACTTTGTTAATATTGGTTCCCTTTTCCGATTTTCCTATTTGACAACATAACAATTTCCAATGATCCCAAAAGAGACAAGTAATAAATATCAATTTATTATACATATAGGCTTATTCAAATTATGTTTCTACATTGTTGCAGATAGATTTACATAGAATCAAGCATTTTTTTCTCAGTTAATTTTCTTTTCAGAACTATTAGAGCTTTCTCCAAACTGGGCATAACGAGAGAGATAAACGGAGAGCGGCTCGATATATTCAGTGAAGCCGAGGTTCTCTAGTGCCCAAATCAGATCCGCGCCTGTCAGTATTTCACGGTTTTCCTTTTTACCCCGCTCACGAGCCTGATATATAAATTTTATCAAAAATGGAGATAATTAATATATAATTCAATATTTTCTTTCTATGACCTGGCAGGTGACCAGCGTTATAAAGTCTGATGTGGCGGTCCTCATCAACTCGAGTGAATCGTCTAATATAATTCCGTAAGGTGGAATGACGTCTTTTCTCATGATGGTTGCAATGTTGGAGGCGGGCATAAGGTGGTCTTCATCCCATATCTCCTCCTGGCCCTCTCGACCTCCACCGATATGTGATTGACCTTTGTTAAAAATATAGTCGAAATATAACAATATATATCTTTTGTTTATAAAAGTTTAAATTATGTAATGGACAACAATAAAAAAGGAAACGATTAGATTATTTTATATACTATTACCTGCACCAGAGCTGCGATTGGCGTGGATTCGGCGCAGGTAGGCAATGATCTGGGCATTGGTCGGGGCGGGCATTGCAAGGACAGTGTCGTTTGAGACATGACCCACCCTCTGATGCGAGCCTGATTGAATTAGCTGAATTAGCATAATGTTTGTTATGTACAATTTGCATATTTAAAAAAAAAAAAAGAACTCACACCAAAGTGAGTTTGAACCGAGTAAAACTGAATCGTTGCTTTACAGTTATAAATCCATTTTGTTTGACTTTGTATTTATTTTTCTGTTGTACAAATGAAACCATAGAACTTAAAGAATTACTTCCATGAATTGAATTAATGGAAAAAATAAAATGAAGAATTTAGTTCCATGGACTCATCATCTGCATTTAAATTATGGTAAAACTTCAATAATTATGCTTTGTAATATTGATTCTTCCATAGCTCTATTTTACTTTATCAAGAATAATGCATCGATGTACAAAATAAGCTGCAGAATTACAAGGTTTGTAAAATAAATTCTCTTATGAATTAATTATTGAAAAATACTTCAACGTATTCATAAATTTTATATGTACTCTTGGAAATTTATAATCCATAAAAATTGTGTTCATTTAAACATAACAATGATATTATTTTATTCCAAATTCACATTTATATGTATTGTTATGGAAAATAAAACCGTAAACAATATTTGCGGTGCCTTATAGACATATCAATTCGCGTGCTCAAAAAAGTGTATAAAGAATAACGAAAAAAATAATATTTATATAAATTTTGAAAATCATTGTTCTATAAACATTTTTTTCAGTGCTAATAGATATCGAAAATTGTATTGTTGTCGGCTCGGAGATGCATAAAAAAAGTAATGAAGTACAAAGGTCACGCGAGGAGTCCCCAGGTAAACCATTGATTACAGATAAATTTTATACACAAAATAAAATAAAATAAAATAAAATATTGCTGGTTTCCATATTATCTCTTTTTCTTATTTTATGAATTTTCATTCACTTAGTTAATTATTGCTTAGCTTACCGAAACATCTTCATGGAAATATAGATCCAAAGGGAAAATAAACATCTCCAATTACTTCGAAAAAAATGAACCGAGAGTTCCTTTGACCCGAAAATCTTTGAAATATATAACAATGAAAGGAAAAATCAAATAACTTCATACCTGTATCTTTTTCAGAATTTCCATGAGCAAAATTTGACATTTTATTGCCGGATTTTGTGTCTTGATTTGCAGTTATACTGCTTAGTCTAAACTATTTGTTTGAATATAAAAAGAACTCGCAAAATGATTTACTCTTAGGTATAGTGACAAATATCAAACCACCTCTAACACAATCAGGGAAAATGCATTGATATTTATAATGTATTATATATATAAAATAAAGTAATTAATTATGGAGATATAGTTTTGATACATTAATTATAAAGATTTTTTACTGTATTTTTTTTTTGACAAAGATAAGATATACTAGAAGGTAATAGATGTTTATCATACGGAATATTGATTTACTGTACTTGATTCTTTGTTTCCCACAATATCATTATCTTATCAGGATTGAATTTTCTGCTGAGATGAATAAACACAATTAGATAATCACTCAGTTTGTAAGTATATATGATCAATGATCACAAAAATCAGTAGAAATAATTCTTTTCTACTCTTCCTTTAATTCAGTTTAAATGCAATTCAAAAGATACAAACATTTGGTTTAGTGGATGAATTAAAGACCTTTCGTTGACAAATTTAAAGCTAATGAATAATTAATCCAAGTACCTCCACAAAATACTAATTTAGCTTTTGATTTTGTAAAAGTTAAATTATTTATTAGCTTTTAATTTGTAAATGGATACTTTTTAATTCATCAACTAAATCAATTATTTGTATCTTTTAAACTACGTTTAAGACTGAATTATTGGAAGAATGGAAATGAATTATTTCCGATGATTTTTGTGACTATATATCATATATACTTACCAACCGAGAGATTATCAAATTATATTGTGAGAAACATCGAACCAAATACAATGAATCGATATTCCATATGAAAAGTATCTATTACTATCTTGGAAAAATTAAATAAGTCGAGTATCTTAATAGTTAATGTATAAAAAATGTATCTCCATAATTAATTACTTTGTTTTAATACATTATAAATATTTATGCATTTGTCATGTTTGTTTTAGAGATGGCCTGATATTTTTCATCATACCTAAGAGTAAATTATTTCGCCAAATCTTTTTATATTTGAACAAGTATTTTAGGATAAGCAGTATAACCGCAAAGCAAGACTTAAAAGCCGACAATAAAATGTAAAACTTTGCTGATGGAAATTCCGAAAAAGATATTGCTACGTAATTATTTGAATTTTCCTTTTATAGTTATTTCCAACATTTTTGGGCCAAAAGGCCTCTCGGTTCTTTATTCGGAAGTAATTTTAGATGATATTTTCACTTTGATTTGAGTTCGGATATGGTACAACAGTTTTTGGAGAACACTCTGACCAGTGCACTAATGATCTTTGAATTATATATCTTGTAATATTATTTATAAGTTCATTGTTGATCGTGTTTTGAACTATATTAATTCTATGAAGATGTTTCGGTACATCAAACAATAATTAACTAAGTGAATGGAAATTCATAAAATAATTATAAAAAATGACAATATGTGATGAGGTTCAGTGGTCATCACTCTTGTGTGCCCTTGTGTTTGTAAATTTGTGTTGGTTTCCTAATGTCAATTTCAATTGAATTATAAATATATAAACTGTCAATATAAAAAACATTTACTATATGATAACCTGCAATGATGCATGTGAAATTAGTTTATAAAAACATACCAAAAAGAGAATATTCGAGGATATTGCTCCCTTACATCCGGACCCCATTTGATTATGTTCATAACACATATTCTTGTTATGCACCAAAAAGTAATTAGTTCTCATCTATGTTCTCGGAATGCTTTGTTCTGGACTTTTCATCGAACACACATTGTGTGTTATTTATGCCTCGACTTTTTTTTGTCCCATTCAATTGGTTCAAATTCATATCTTCTGTGCTTCCACGTTCTTACAACCAAATATCATTTGTTGAAAACAATAGTTAGAAAATGAGATTGGAAGTTTCCATATAAATATGTGAGATAGTAATAAACTTACAAAAAGTCCAATTTGATTGGAGATCGAGACATGAGCGGCAAGACACATGGCAAGAGAGACAAAAAAAGGTAGCTGGCTAGAGAGGCAAAAGATGAGTCAGGGAGACTTTGCGGAACAAGAGGGGAAAAGAGGTCGGCGCAGACTTTGGATAAGAAAAATGAGATTGTGTTATATATGGAGTTTCTTGCTAAAAACCCTAGATCCAATCATTGGCATGGGCTTATGGCCCTGCTTTACTCGTCACAAGCCATTATTTTTTTTTTTAACAAGAAGACCCACTGATACATTCATGGCGGCCCGTTTAATATTATAGAATGTTAGATAAATATAAATGAATTTTCAATCATTGTCATGGGCTTATGGCCCTGTTTTACTCGTCACAAGCCATTATTTTTTTTAACAATAAGGCCCAGTGATACATTCACGGAGGCCCGTTTAATATTATAGAATGTTAGATAAATATAAATAAATTTTCGAGATAATAATGAAAGAAAATGTTTTCTTTCAAATTTGAAAAAAAAACAATATGAGAAAGTTCATGACAAGAAAGTCGATGTTGTATTATTTCCCTTTATAGTTATTTCCAACATTTTTGGGCCAAAAGGCCTCTCGGCTCTTTATTCGGAAGTAATTTTAGATGATATTTTCACTTTGATTTGAGTTCGGATATGGTACAACAGTTTTTGGAGAACACTCTGACCAGTGCACTAATGATCTTTGAATTATATTTCTTGTAATATTATTTATAAGTTCATTATTGATCGTGTTTTGATCTATATTAATTCTATGAAGATGTTTCGGTACATCTAACAATAATTAAATAAGTCAATGGAAATTCATAAAATAATTATAAAAAATGACAATATGTGATGAGGTTCAGTGGTCATCACTCTTGTGTGCCCTTGTGTGTGTAAATTTGCGTTGGTTCCTAATGTCAATTTCAGTTGAATTATAAATATATAAACTGTCAATATAAAAAACATTTATTATATGATAACCTGCAATGATGCATGTGAAATTTGTTTATAAAAACATACCGAAAAGAGAATATTCGAGGATATAGCTCCCTTACACCCGGACCCCATTTTATTATGTTGATAACACATATTTTTGTTATGCACCGGAAAGTAATTAGTTCTCATCTATATTTTGGGAATGTTTTGTTCTGGACTTTTCATCGAACACACATTGAGTGTTATTTATGCCTCGACTTTTTTTTGTTCCATTCAATTGGTTCAAATTCATATCTTATGTGCTTCCACATTCTTACAACCAAATATCATTTACTGAAAACAATAGTTAGAAAATGAGATTGGAAGTTTACATATAAATATGTGAGGTAGTAATAAACTTACAAAAATGCCAATTTGATTGGAGATCGAGACATTAGCGACAAGACACATGACAAGAGAGACAAAAAAAAAGTTAGCTGGGTAGAGAGGCAAAAGATGAGTCCGAGAGACTTTGCAAAACAAGAGGGGAAAAGAGGTCGGCGCAGACTTCGGATAAGAAAAATGAGATTGGGTTATATATGGAGTTTCTTGCTAAAAACCCTAGATCCAATCATTGTCGTGGGCTTATGGCCCAGCTTTACTCGTCACAAGTCATTATTTATTTTTTAACAATAAGGCCCAGTGATACATTCACGGCGGCCCGTTTAATATTTTAGAATGTTAGATAAATATAAATGAATTTTCGAGATAATAACGAAAGAAAATGTTTTCTTTCAAATTTGAAATAAAATAAAGTATGAGAAAGTTAATGACAAGAAAGTCGATGTTGTATTATTTGCCTTTATTCTCTATCAAAGCAAACACAAGCAACATGCATTGAGTACTAACGGCAAAATATTAGGACTCCCCACATAAATCAGTCGCATTTGATCTATGTACTTATCGATCTTATTTTAAATTATATTTTAAATAATATTTTTGAACTATATATATATAGGGCTAGGTTCAATGGCCAACACCCTTGTTTGGCCAACTCGGCCAACAACGTTTATTTCTCACAATATATACATGAAAATAAAAATCCAACCGCATAGATATGATATACATCACTTGAGAATGTTATAGATTTAATTTCATGGAAAATAAATATTTTTATCATCTCCATCATGATACGTAAAAATATTGACGGATGACAATATTTACGACATGATTCATCATGAAATCAATTTTAAAATTTGATTTTTTTTCATTGGATTTAATTTAAATGATATAGATAGACTCAAGATTAATTTTTACAATGTTTCGACTTTTCTTTCATCGAAATCCAAAAAAATACCGAAATAGACGGTTGTGAAAATATGTTATCGGTTTTGTTAGATAGAAAAATGCAAATGAAACAAAATTTGTTCTACAACATATCTAAATGATATAGATTACATCTATACGGTTAAAATTTAATTTTCATTTATATAATTTGAGAAATAAACGTTGTTGGCCGAGTTGGCCAAACAAGAGTGTTGGCCATTGAACCTAGCCCACATATATATATATATATATATATATATATATATAATTCACTACCATTCAAAATAACTTATGCGACATGTGCGCACAAATGCACACTACCAAACAAATAAATTACAGCACAACAAAAACCCAGAAAAAAGCCCCTGCAACGCTAGTAAGAATTGTATTGTTTAAATTCTAATTCGATACATATAGTCTTGTTTAAATTATGTTTCTGCAGAGTTGCAGATAGATTTACATAGTATCAAAAGCACTTCTCTCTCAGTTCCCTTTCTTTTTGAGAACTATTAGAGCTTTCTCCAAACTGGGCATAACGAGAGAGATAAACGGAGATCGGCTCGATATATTCAGTGAAGCCGAGGTTCTCTAGTGCCCAAATCAGATCCGCGCCTGTCAGTACTTCACGGTTTTCCTTTTTACCCCGCTCACGAGCCTGATATATAAATTTTATCAAAAATGAAGATAATTAATATATCAATCAATATTTTCTTTCTATGACCTGGCAGGTGACCAGCGTTATAAAGTCTGATGTGGCGGTCCTCGTCAACTCGAGTGAATCGTCTAATATAATTCCGTACGGTGGAATGACGCCTTTTCTCATGATGGTTGCAATGTTGGAGGCGGGCATAAGGTGGTCTTCATCCCATATCTCCTCCTGGCCCTCTCGACCTCCACCGATATGTGATTGACCTTTGTTAAAAATATAGTCGAAATATAACAATATATATCTTTTGTTTATAAAAGTTTAAATTATGTAATGGACAACAATAAAAAAGGAAACGATTAGATTATTTTATATAATATTACCTGCACCAGAGCTGCGATTGGCGTGGATTCGGCGCAGGTAGGCAATGATCTGGGCATTGGTCGGGGCGGGCATTGCAAGGACTGTGTCGTTTGAGACATGACCCACCGGCCTCTGATGCGAGCCTGATTGAATTAGCAAAATGTTTGTTATGTACAATTTGCATATTTAAAAAAAAAAAAAGATCTCACACCAAAGTGAGTTTGAACCGAGCAAAACTGAATCGTTGCTTTACAGTTATAAATCCATTTTGTTTGACTTTGTATTTATTTTTCTGTTGTACAAATGAAACCATAGAACTTAAAGAATTACTTCCATGAATTGAATTAATGGAAAAAATAAAATGAAGAATTTAGTTCCATGGACTCATCATCTGCATTTAAATTATGGTAAAACTTCAACAATTAAGCATTGATGTACAAAATAAGCTGCAGAATTACAAGGCTAGTAAAACAAATTCTCTTATGAATTTATTATTGAAAAACACTTCTACGTATTCAAAAAATTTATATGTACTCTTGGAAATTTATAATCCATAAAAATTGTGTTCATTTAAACATAACAATGATATTATTTTATTCCAAATTCACATTTATATGTATTGTTATGGAAAATAAAACCGTAAACAATATTTGCGGTGCCTTATAAACATATCAATTCGCGTGCTCAAAAAAGTGTATAAAGAATAACGAAAAAAATAATATTTATATAAATTTTGAAAATCATTGTTCTATAAACATTTTGTTCAGTGCTAATAGATATCGAAAATTGTATTGTTGTCGGCTCGGAGAGGCATAAAAAAAGTAATGAAGTACAAAGGTCACGCGAGGAGTTCCCAGGTAAACCATTGATTACAGATAAATTTTATACACAAAATAAAATAAAATAAAATAAAATATTGCTGGTTTCCATATTATCTCTTTTTCTTATTTTATGAATTTTTATTCGCTTAGTTAATTATTGCTTAGCTTACCGAAACATCTTCATGGAAATATAGATCCAAAGGGAAAATAAACATCTCCAATTACTTCGAAAAAATGAACCGAGAGTTCCTTTGACCCGAAAATCTTTGAAATATATAACAATGAAAGGAAAAATCAAATAACTTCATACCTGTATCTTTTTCAGAATTTCCATGAGCAAAATTTGACATTTTATTGCCGGATTTTGTGTCTTGATTTGCAGTTATACTGCTTAGTCTAAACTATTTGTTTGAATATAAAAAGAACTCGCAAAATGATTTACTCTTAGGTATAGTGACAAATATCAAACCATCTCTAACACAATCACGGCAAATGCATTGATATTTATAATGTATTATATATAAAATAAAGTAATTAATTATGGAGATATAGTTCTGATGCATTAATTAGTTCTGATACATTAATTTTAAAGATGATTGACTGTATTTAATTTTCACAAAGATAAGATATACTAGAAGGTGATAGATGTTTATCATATGGAATATTGATTTACTGTATTTGATTATTTGTTTCTCAGAATATAATTATGTTATCGTGATTGAATTTTCTGCTGAGATGAATAAACCATGGTTCTCAATATTCTGTAATGCCCAACCGACTCGGGACTCGGAGCAGACTCAGACTCGGCCGAGTCAGAAAAAAAAAATCTATAGATAAAAAAAATATAAAAAAATATTCTAAAAATGGATAATAATTAATATTATAAAATGAGACTTAATAGTAACAAATATTTTTTAAAAAGATGTCAGCCAAACATATCCTCATTCTAGGAACTATAGTAAAAAAATTAATTAAGGAAGAATAATTATAATTTACTATTTTCATATAATAAATACAAGATTTTTTTTTTCAAAAGAGGCAAAGTTTTGTACAGTTTATAAATGTTAAATATATCTTTCTTTTTCTTTTTGAAAAAAATAATAATAATCATGACATGAAAGTAGTACTTGATTTGCACAAAGTTTGTATAGTTTATAAATGTTACATATATATTTCTTTTCTTTTCAAACTGAGACCTTTTGAAAATTAAACCATACGTCCCAGTTCTAGCTCAACTAAACTTAACATTCAAGCACCCTATATCTATATCGGATCTTGCTCTCAACAATGTGCACACCAAGTACCCTCAAAGTTCATCTCATCCTTTACTATGAGTTCATGCATCCTCCCTTTCCTCTTTCCGTTGGAATATCATGTTGTTGCTGCCAAATCGTCCATAAAGTCCCTAAGCATTTGTCGTCCCAATTTTGCATTCCCACCGAAACTAGGGTCTTGCGATGTTTCCGCCAAAATTTCGAGAGTGTTGTCGAGTCGATAAATGCCCTCGGTTCCATTCGGCTCCCAATTTCCTTCGTGAAGGGACATTGCAAGAAAAGATGATTAGCCGTTTCCAAGATACCGGCACAAAGAGCGCAATTCGGATCGTGAGGCCATCCTCTGTTAAGGAGGTCGTCACCCGTTAACACTCTTTTGTTGAGGACCAACCATCCGAAGATTTTGACTTTTAGAGGAGCTTTGATTTTTAGAAGTGATGGCGTCCACTCACAATCGATGTCCGGATTAGCAATAGTGGCATAAGTCTCGGATGTGTCATACCTCGGATTATCTTGAGGAATTCGTTAAGCGGTAAAAAAAATTGTAAGTCTTTGAGAAAGTACGAGAATATGTTAGTTGCAATAGATGTAATATCCCTTGCTTCATGAACATTGTAAAATATTCTCAAAGTCGTGGACCATTGTGCCTCCTTATTGAAGTCAAGCATGAATAATCATTTGATTAATAAAGCGTTATTATGTTGTTCTATATTAAATAACCCCATTAAGAAATTAATATTATAACACATTATTATTGATATGGAAATATGTTTGGCATTCTATCCGAATATTAATTATTTATTGTTTGAAACAAAATACATTTTAATAAAACAAAAGTTTGCTGGGATGTAAAAGGAATTTCCAGTTGGTACAATTTTATTGCAAATTTTTAATGTCTTTGAAGCGAAAATTGATATCTTTTTCTCTTTCATTTGATTAAAAATAAATAAAAATACAAAAAAATATTCTTTAATGTTAGTTATTTGTAAAAAGTTAAAAGAATGAACAATGAAAACAAGTACAATTTTGTGCTTTGCAAATGCACAACTAAAACTATATGGAATTTTCCTTTTACAAACAATAGAAATTTATCTATGTTATTTTCATCAAATATGATAATATAATCTTTTTGAGAATTTGCGAGGTGAAATTAGGATTTGGGAAAAACGGTTCAGTAGAAACAATAAAAATTAGGATTCGGTTAAATTGTACTAAAAATAAGTTATCAGTGTCAAATTGCAAAAAAAATGGACTAAGCCCCAGAACACAACCTGAGGGAGGAACTCTACCACTACGTCAACACCAAAGTATATGCGATTTAGATTAGCTAATTATAATACTAATAGGGTAGAGTGGCCCGTGTCAGCTTATTATCATTTTTCGATAATTTTAAAAGAAAGATAAATATGAAATTTGATAAGTTGTTGTGCGAATATCTTTAATTATGTTTTGATATTTGTTGATTCAATTACTTCATTATTTTCTTAATTTGATTTGTGCAAAGATGGTGCATCGTTATTATAATCCTCACCAATTATTTAGTTTTTCGGCGTAGGTTCCGTCAGGTGGGGAAATCAAGGAAAGATGATGTTTCGATTAACTCAAAACACTCATGTTTCGATTTTGGAGCATGGCAAACACTCCAGCTTACACTATTTTAAATATTTTTTGAATCGAGTTTGTTAAAAAATACGGTAAGAACCAATGTTAAAATTAAATAGGTTGATAGGGGAAAATACACATTTACGACGATTAAAATGTTATTAGATCTGCTAATTTATAAGAACCAATGTTATCGATCCAAATTACAACAATTTCACCGTTTCAGAAATTTAAATCAAGACAAGAAATGATAACAGTAAATTAAGAAGTGTCCAACTCAGAAAAGTCGAGTTATGAAGTCACTCAGTTGATTGACTTTCTCGGGCATCAGAAGCATAATCATGGCTGAAAAACATTAGAGTTATTATTGGTATAATTTCAAGTTAACCCCTTCGAAATTGGTACAAGAAATCATATATAAAAAATGTATTTATCATACCGAATCTTGCGACTGAGCTGATATATACTGGTTCCTGCCATTCCGACGCTAGAACTAAAAAGATTCCAATTTTTCTATTCAGCAAATTAAGACATCAATTAGCATATAATAATATAAAGTGAGAGAACTGATCAACGTTCGAATTACATAAAAATTACCGGTGTTATTATTGTGCTGTAACGCGCCCATATAAGCCCAGTGAGTCCTATTACTGCAAAAGCGAACAATCGAGTTACGCCTTGGTAGAATATGAGGCACTTTCAAACAAGAATTAATTTGTATAGATTGAAATCTGGGTCAAATTAAACCTTACCAGATTGTTGAGGGTAGGAGAAATTTTCAGGTGGTTTCGAGTAGTCTGCGATGTTTGCGATGATGATACCCCACTTAAAAGTTGGTGCCCAGAAATGAACTACAATGAACTACAATTAGTTGTCGTGTATAAAAATACGATCCATCAAGTTCGAGTCATTGGTCAAGTTTTAGTCACTTCGAAATTTCGGTGGTCGGGTTCGATAACAGGTCAATTGGCTATGGATCAGAAAGTGGATGTCATTAAAGATCTTCCGAGTCTCTGTTTTGTGTTATCGGCTCAATATTTTCAGGCCAAATATACCATAATACGGGTTTTTCGAATATTAAAATAAATACTATGATCTGATGACATAATAGATTTTTCTAATTATATATACATAATTTGTGATGTGAACAACCTAAATTATTATTATACTTCAACATAATTGTATGGTTATGAGTTTAAAATATTCACAAATCATTAATTATCTAAAACTAATATCAAATATAGCACATAAAAATAATTATAAAGTCCATATCTGAATTTCGGATTCAGATAATACTCGGATCAGACACTTAAATAGAATATCGAATATCGAATATAAATTTCCCGGATCCAGATCTGAATAAAAATACCCGGATTCGAATCCGGTCAAATCCGGATATTTTTGGTACCGATTACCTGATACGCTGCCAAAAGATAGTTTTGGTACCGATTACCTGATACGCTGCCAAAATATAGTTTTGGTGCCCATTAGTTTATCCGCTGTCAAAGATAGTTTTGGTGCCGATTACATTATACGCTGCTAACAAATAGTTTTGGTGCCGATTAACGGATACGCTGCCAAAAAATAGTTTTGGTGCGATTAACTGATACGCTGCCAAAAGATAGTTTTTGTAACGATTACCTGAT
Organism: Luzula sylvatica; assembly: GCA_946800325.1. Classification (NCBI taxonomy): domain Eukaryota; kingdom Viridiplantae; phylum Streptophyta; class Magnoliopsida; order Poales; family Juncaceae; genus Luzula; species Luzula sylvatica. The sequence goes on from OX326961.1 coordinate 3,530,917, forward strand.
ACGCTGCCAAAAGATAGTTTTGGTGCCGATTACCTGATACGCTGCCAAAAGATAGTTTTGGTGCCGATTACTTTATACGCTGCCAAAAGATAGTTTTGGTGCTGATTAGCCAATACGCTGCCGAAAGAAAGTATTGGTGCCCATTACCTTATACGCAGCCAAAAGATTGTATTGGTGCCAATTTTCATATACGCGGCCCAAAGATAGTTTTGGTGCCCATTAGTTTATCCGCTGTCAAAGATAGTTTTGGTGCCGATTACATTATACGCTGCTAACAAATAGTTTTGGTGCCGATTAACTGATACGCTGCCAAAAAATAGTTTTGGTGCGATTAACTGATACGCTGCCAAAAGATAGTTTTGGTACCGATTATCTGATACGCTGCCAAAATATAGTTTTGGTGCCGATTACCTGATACGCTGCCAAAAGATAGTTTTGGTGCCGATTACTTTATACGCTGCCAAAAAATAGTTTTGGTGCTGATTAGCCAATACGCTGTCGAAAGAAAGTATTGGTGCCCATTACCTTATACGCTGCCCAAAGTTTGTATTGGTACCAATTTTCATATACGCGGCCCAAAGATAGTTTTGGTGCCCATTAGTTTATCCGCTGTCAAAGATAGTATTTGTGCCGATTACATTATACGCTGCTAAAAAATAGTTTTGGTGCCGATTATCTGATACGCTGCCAAAAGATAGTTTTGGTGCTGATTAGCCAATACGCTGCCGAAAGAAAGTATTGGTGCCTATTACCTTATACGCTGCCAAAAGATTGTATTGGTGCCCATTTTCATATACGCGGCCCAAAGATAGTTTTGGTGCCCATTAGTTTATCCGCTGTCAAAGATAGTTTTGGTGCCGATTACATTATACGCTGCTAAAAAATAGTTTTGGTGCCGATTATCTGATACGCTGCCAAAAGATAGTTTTGGTGCCGATTATCTGATATGCTGCCAAAAGATAGTTTTGGTGCCCATTACCCTATACGCTGCCAAAAGATTGTATTGGTGCCCATTTTCATATACGCGGCCCAAAGATAGTTTTCGTGCCCATTAGTTTATCCGCTGTCAAAGATAGTTTTGGTGCCGATTACATTATACGCTGCTAAAAAATAGTTTTGGTGCCGATTATCTGATACGCTGCCAAAAGATAGTTTTGGTGCCGATTATCTGATATGCTGCCAAAAGATAGTTTTGGTGCCCATTACCCTATACGCTGCCAAAAGATTGTATTGGTGCCCATTTTCATATACGCGGCCCAAAGATAGTTTTGGTGCCCATTAGTTTATCCGCTGTCAAAGATAGTTTTGGTGCCGATTACATTATACGCTGCAAAAAAATAGTTTTGGTGCCGATTATCTGATACGCTGCCAAAAGATAGTTTTGGTGCCGATTATCTGATAGGCTGCCAAAAGATAGTTTTGGTGCCGATTATCGGATACGCTGCCAAAAGATAGTTTTGGTGCCGATTATCGGATACGCTGCCAAAAGATAGTTTTGGTGCCGATTATCTGATACGCTGCCAAAATATAGTTTTGGTGCCGATTATCTGATACACTGCCAAAATATAGTTTTGGTGCCGATTACCTGATACGCTGCCAAAAGATGGTTTTGGTGCCGATTACTTTATACGCTGGCAAAAGATAGTTTTGGTGCTGATTAGCCAATACGCTGTCGAAATAAAGTATTGGTGCCGATTATATTATACGCTGCTAAAAAATAGTTTTGGTGCCGTTTATCGGATACGCTGCCAAAAGATAGTTTTGGTGCCTATTATCTGATACGCTGCCAAAATATAGTTTTGGTGCCGATTACCTGATACGCTGCCAAAAGATAGTTTTGGTGCCGATTACTTTATACGCTGCCAAAAGATAGTTTTGGTGCCGTTTATCGGATACGCTGCCAAAAGATAGTTTTGGTGCCGATTACCTTATATGCTGCCAAAAGATAGTTTTGGTACCGATTACATTATACGCTGCCAAATTTGTAAAAGTAATAAAATTTACGATAAAATGAAAATGAATATTTTATGATTATATTAAATGTGCAACCAAAAGAAATAATAAAAAATACTATAAAAGTCTAAACACGTAAAACATAACAAAGTTAACGCCACAGATAATCACTTCCATCCCTCCTCTCCCAAATCATTTCTTCTCTGAAGAGCACGTTTTCTTCTTCTTTACAAAACTTTATCCATGGAAGCTTTAGTTCAAAAATGAAAGATTCGAATCCATTTATTTCTCTCTATCTCAACTCCTTCACGACTCGGCAACGATCTCTCATGCAAGTTATTGCTTTTACTCACCAAATGAACTCTGTGAAGCAAAAATTGAATAGAATCGGACTACTCCGACCGGAATCGGACCGGCCACTGCCGACTCCGGCTTGAGTCGGCCGACTCCATGTCCGAGTCGCCGATCTTGCGAACCATGGAATTTTAATATTTTTAGAATTTATTTGAACTTACTTTGAGTAAGAATGTGAAAAATGAATTTTTCTTAGGTATATTTGCAAAATAATTGTTACCACTGGCTTTATGAGAATTTGGGATCAAACATTGGTACATGTTTAATATCATTTCTTAAAAAATTAGAATATTTGATCAATTTTTCGTCAAAAATTTTCATCAATTTTTCACCAAATCACCAAATGATTGGTAGCAATTGACTGTAAAATTTTAGTTTTAGACGGTACGGATTTAACTTAACGACGTGATTATACAAATTGATTCAACAATATTTCATGAAGAACCAAAAATTTCTGAAAGATACATGCATTATAAAAACATAATTTACATACATGCATAACATATACAATGATATATTCTAACATCCCGACACAAAAGTTGTTGCCGTGATACCCAAACCCCAAGCATCCCAACATAGTATGTTAATTGTTACTGCACAAATAAAAAATGGTACCTAACAAGTAACATGCCATATTCAGTGATTCACACATAACAAAGTACACCTATGTACATAATACATACCTGTACCAGTTGGTACCGGGCCTATATATTTGACAAACTACACCCACTGCCACTTATCGACAATGTTCGACAATATCCGCGAGTCCCATGTAATTTATAGCCTACCTACATTCTAATTAATCTTTGTTTAATTGCTTGGTATTTTTTAGATAAATTTTAAGTGGTGTCATGTTGACTATATAATTGAGAAAATATATTATGTGAGAAGAATGGTAAATTATGTATATCATACATTTTTGTTTTAAAGCTATTTTTATTAAAATAAATGTTTTTTAATATATTTATTTATGTATTTATGTAATAAATAAATTGGTGTGAAAAATAGTGTTTGTATGGATAAAAATTAGATTGTCATGTAAGGATGTCTTATTCATATTAATTAAATAATTGTGTTTGAGAAGCTGCATGTGCATCTATATATGCAATCTATTTCTATGAATGTAAGAGAGAGAAAATATTCAAAAAAATAAAGAGAGAAAAATTCTCCCTCCCATTAATTTTAGAATACAAGACACATGGTGAGGCCACGTCGGCGAACACTGTTCATCCGACACTGTTCAACCGAGTACTGTTCATCCCGGTTACTGTTCTTTTTTTTTTATTTTTTTTTATTTGACATATATCTTGGGTTCTAAATAAAATATTTGAATTTTTCATCATATTAATAAATATAATTGACATATGTCTTGTGTTCTAAATAAAATATTTGAATTTAATAAAATACTATTCACACAAATACTTTTTGTTAGCCTCAGCTGGTATTATTTTATTTTTTTTTGCTTATTATAACAATTTTGATTGGTACCAAGCTGCATTTTTTTGTGCTTATTATAATATTTTTGATTGGTACCAAACTGCGTCTTTTATGTTTTTTTGTTTGTCTTTTTCAGAATTTTATTTTATTTTGAATTTAATAAAATACTATTCACACAAATATTTATATTTTCTTATCAAATAACATATCCCGCAGCGAAATAATATATCAAATAATATATCAAATAATATATAAAATTATTATTTTTGCTAATTATATTATTTCTTATCAAATAATATATCCCGCAGCAAAGCGCGGACTATATTCCTAGTAGAGTAAATAATGTAAAAAACAATCTCACCTTTGTCTCAAATATTGTATCATAAATTCCTATGTGTACTTTTTGGTGTTGGTATCTATCTATTTATCTATTATGGTGTGTATCCTTTGACGTTTGTATCAATTATCCATTAAAGAAACAAAAGATATTTCCGTGTGTTACTTCTCTCCGTTGATCTTCTCTGTTGGATAATTTATTTCATTTTGTTATCAATCCCCAAATTCAAGTACCAACCAATCTCTCCAATAATTCTCTAATACAAAATTAAACCCAAAAATCCCCAAATTCAAGTACCAACCAATCTCTCCAATAATTCTCTAATACAAAATTAAACCCAAAAATCCCCAAATTCAAGTACCAACCAATCTCTCCAATAATTCTCTAATACAAAATTAAACCCAAAAATCGGTCAAAGTCTCCTCATTTTTTTGAAGTAGGAAATAGTCAAATTGAACAATAAGAACATTTTGTGCCGGAAAATAAGAGAGGAACATCTCGCTCCTTATGATTATAATGAGGTGAATTAGACCTTAAATAAGTATAAAAGAATCTGAAAAAATAGCAAAAATGATAAAAATGCATGTTCATACTGGTTTTAGGCCCAGCTGGATGGTTCCATATAGCTTTGAATTTTGATGAAACCATCTCATGAAAGATTCTCCAATCCCCTTTTATCTCTTAGTTCCTTGATAATAATAGCCTTCACAAAGAATGGTTGATTAAGAAATAAAAATAAGGAAAATAGAGAGAGAGAGAGAGAGAAGAGAGAGAGAGAGAGAGGGCAATTAGAATTTGAAGCGGATGAGTAAAGGGCACATGAATTGATTGGCCCTTCCAACCCGCTAAACATTAAGTTGCAATTTTTTATTAAGCACCATTAGTAATCTTAAATAATCCACAATTCTATTCGGTTTTTAGATATTATTATTATTATTATTATTAACTCTCAAGTCTCAACTTCTGCTGAAAAAATCGACATAATTTTGGCAGAATGTCACATGTAACCTTAACAAAATTTCAAAATATCACATTTACAGATGTACCCCTCCAAAATGTAAATATCATGAATACCACAAAAACGTATGGGAAATATAACCAATGCCCTCATCTCCTCGTTTAATCCTTATAGTTTATTGTTTCTCTATCTTTTTCATTTCATTTAATTGTGTTATTATTAAAATTAAAATATATATAAAAGGACTTAAAATGAACAAAACATTATATTTTATATGAAAATGGCATTAAAAAGTCATATTCCCTTCTAAAATTCTTCATATTAGGCTTCAATGCATGGCCACGATGAAAACAGACTCGAATATATAGCAAATATCTTCGGGGCATATCGAAAAGCGATCGACCTTTTTTTATTATTATATGTTACAGGTAATTTTTACTTGTCTTTTCAGAAATTTTTGACACGTATTTTTTTTATTACGTGTGTGTAATTAAATAACCTTTGCAGAGTTTAACAGTTTCACAAAAACTTGAGCGTGGAAGATTGTCGCGTGTCAATTTTGTTCCAATTTGTTTATTCAAATTTTGTAGATTAAGCTTTGTGCTATAATTTTGATAAAGGACAAATTTCATATATATCCCTACAAAACCTCACAATTTCACGTATATCCTGCAAAACATGAAATATCATGAATACTCCTACAAAACTACTAAAATTTCATGAATGTCATTTTCGTTTGATTTCGGTTAACCATTCCTTAAGATTACCGTTAATTTGTGCTTTTCGATTTTTGAGACATAAATTGTATTCCTTATTTACATAGGGGATAAAATCGGAAAAGAAAAAATTTGTGGTAGGGGTATTCATGATATGATATTTAACAGAAATCTAACAAAAATCTGGCAATTCATGATATTTAACAGAAATATTTAACAGAAATCTAACAAACAGGGCATCGATGAAATGATAATAATGTGGTAGGGGTATTCATGATATTTTACGTTTTGCAGGGGTATACGTGAAGTTATGGGGCTTTGTAGGGGTACATATGAAATTTGGCCTTTGATAAATTATCTTTTACTTTATTTGTGGTAATTGAATTTTGTGAATTCGTGTAATTTATTTCTTTACAGGGGGTTTAATAATTTGTGTTCCTTTACCATTGAAAAACTCTGTGTTCCTTTTAATTTATTTTTATACTTCATATATAATAATTTGTACTGGTATGTAGTATTTTGCATATTCTTTTTAATTAGTCTGGACCAATAAACATGTTTTTTCCCTTTATTTTTTTCTCTTGAAGAGATTAATATGCAATATTTGCTCATGCATTAGGCATTTGTTTGAAGGAGGAGGTGATTGCCCCTCTCGATTTATATTAAAATAAAAACTAAAAAAATTACATACGGTTCAGAGATTGAAAGGTAGAAAGTTAATTAAGCATTCATAAAAATAAAATAAAAAATAAAGAAAGAAAGAAATACATTTCTCTTGACATCCTCCTTGATCATAGTCAGGACCCGTCCCAGGTTTTACAGGGCCCAAGACCAACTTAGAAAAGGACCCCTACATTTTTTTTTTCCAAAAAAACTATTTGACATTTTTTTTCTCTGGAGAAATTAATTTTCACAAAAATGCATTAGTCACTCCTAATTTCTCCTCCACTTCGTATACTTTTTAGTTCATTTTCATTGATGGTACAATGATAAAAACTCAAGATCATTAAAACCTGGATATAGATAGAAACACCTCGATATTCATATTCATATTTCACTTTAAAGACATTAAATTTCCTATTGTTATCGAGCAAATAAAGCAAGTTGAAATGAAAACCCCTGATCAGCATCTCTCTCGCCAGGTTCTGCGAAACATGTAAATTGTTCGAATTTTAAAAATTGAAAGTTGTACCTTAAAATTAGTATGATGCTAATCAGTTCGTTCATCACGAAATGGCTTTAATGAGATCAAGCTAGTTAAGAGACCCAGAATTCTTTCTCAAAGTTCAATTATTTGGCTTGAAAATCAGTTCACTAATTATATTTGCTTGAAAATTCAAAGAATTTGGTTCCATTTTAGATTTGAACAATTTGAGTTGTCACCCGCTTCGGATGCACTTGGAATGCATGAAAAGAAACATAGAATTGATTACGGAAGAAAGGGAAAATGAAATAGTTTGTTCCGATAAAAATCCTAATATTATTCTATCACAAAAAACTCTAATTTTGTACTAATAAAAACCATAAATTTAAGAGATAGAGGAGAAGATATTTATCTTTTATCTTTACATAAATTGAGAAAAAAAAACTAGAGTAAAAACCCTAATTTGCGTTCGAGGAGGAAATCACTGGATTGGGGGCGAGTGGCAGCAAAGGGGACCTTTTAAGACAATGATGACGGCATGAGTTAGGCATACATATACTTATACATATACGTACACGTACACACACATACATGTACACGTACACATACATAATCCTTCTAATATTTCCAAAATATTTTGTCGAGTTCCGTCATAAACTTATATGCTCGATCCATTGTGCAATATTTGGCGAATCACCCTGATAGGATATACCCGAATGGTCACGAAGAACAATTGAACGCCACTTTTGAAGCACGGGAGATATGAACCATTGTTTCGAAGGACAGTCACGAATGATGTTTTTACGATAATCATAGTTGTCATTTTTACGACATAATCTTTTGATTTTAATATGAACCACTCTTTGTGGTTCTTGATATGATCATATACAGAACAAGCCAATTTGCTAATAATTTGTACAACTTCTTAAAATATTATATCTTAAATATTGTGTTAGTTTGAAAATCATCAACAAAAACCGTCAGACCCGCAAGATTTTTGAACTCACAGAATCACACCACTGTTGTGTATTAATGCAGAATTTATCCAAATTAATAGCATCAATTTGGACTTCTGCACATAGATCCTTAAAATTTCTAAAATTTAAAAGGATTCTAGTGCTCAATTTAAGATCCAAATCGAAAGGGATAAAGCTAGTACAAACAAGTAATCAAACTTCACCGAAAAATTTAATACATTCAACAAAAAACAGATTCATACTTAAAAAGTTTTATGAAAATTACAAACATCATTTGCATTGAATTAATGTAAATAATTTGAAGAACAATACATGTTAACCCTTTTGTTTATCTACAAATCACAACACCACAAAATTTAGTCAAACGTCATTTTCATCACCAACTTTTACAAGTTGCAATGACTCCTCATGATACACACCATTACTACCGACATTTCCTTTCAACAAATCTGGCGGAACAATCACATCGGTTGGGCTCGTATTAGGCACGAGAAAGATGAAAAACAACGTACAAAACCTAAGCAAACTCCTTATAAAAACAGCAAGCCACAAGTTCTCAAAATCAGTCCTCGTTACGTGCAAAGCCCGCAAGACAAATCCTCCTCCGATTCTCTGACCGAGTAAACCAAAGCTATCGATGCACATGAGAAGGGAGAAAAAGGTTCCCTCGATGCCTAACGGGCAGAGTTTCGTGCTCAATACAATCATGGGCATCCATCTTATTCTAATTATGATCCGAGAAAAACATTCTTCAAGAATCACAAATAACGGGTCGGGCAGACCGAGTTTTAGGTTCCAACGGAGCACGAAGAACATGTCCAATATGCTTGATAGTACGTGCAAAAGTTGACCGTAGAAGAGGATGTTACGGAACCTAAAGTTCTTTAGGAACTTGTGGTAGATCAAAACACCCACCATTGACGCCATTGCGCCTGCGGCATAGATCATGCCAACAAATTCCTACATTTAGTTCAAACAATTATTTTGATTTGTTAAGTTCCTACATTGCAACATGGTTTAAATAGGATACCTGAGAGAAAGCGGGTCCGGCGGATTTATCGGTGTACCAGTAGAACTGGCCTTCGTGCGTGTTTATGCTAAGTGCGAGAGAAAGAAACATGTAAATAGATGGCTTCCACACGGTCGAACTTTTCATCGTACTTCCCATACCCTTCACTGCCGTGCTAACCTTTGTCCATGCCTACATAATATTAAACGACTCATCATTGTCAAATAATAATAATTATTATTTTATTTTAATGCTTTCCTTGTCAGCTTAGATATTTTATTTTTACCTATTCACATTTTTTCAACATTTTTCATATCGATCGGAAAAAAAAAATCATTAACCTGCAGAGGATAATGTACTTTATAACTGACCTTTTCTTTGTCAGGAGAGACATGATGATTCTTCAATTCAAATAACACGAATCCGAGCAGAACCAACAACACTGACGGCAATGCCATTAACGAAAGCGCGGCCTAGATTATTCGGGATTTATCTCGAGTTATATTGAGTATAATTTCATTAGAGCTCAAAGCGAATATTAATAACACATACCTGAGGTCCTAGATTATGAATGAGAAAACCGCTGCTCGAGTACCCAACAAGGGCACCGAAAGAGGAGAGATATCCACAAAGGCTCTGTATATCCGGTGCGAGGTGCGGTTTCATGATGCTGTTCGTCGCGATGCAAGCGTCGATTGTTACATCCGCCATTGCGACTGCGATCGAAAGCCCGACGAAGCATAAAAGCGCCATCGGGACCGAGAGGCCGGTCACGGCCGATACAATCAGACATGCAATTGTTCCGAGTATACCTGCGAAGATAAAATAGGGGCGGCGCCGATAACCATAAACGGGGAAAACATCAGTGAGGATCCCCCAAACCGGCTTCATAATCCATGGTATGTAATACAATCCACTGAACATCTGTACATCGGAAGGCCCGATTTTCTGCACGTCTTTCCAGTAATAATCGGTGACGACTCGAAAGAAAGATCCGGTGAAACCCTGACTCAACCCGTAAACCAAGAACACTCCGAAGACGAAACTCGAGTTTAGTTCCTTGCAAAGCATGGAAACCCATTTGAAAGGCCCGAAAATTAAACCGAGCTTGAATGGTTTGCTGATTTGGGTTTGTTGGTTTGATACCGGTTTGGTTTGGGGTTTCTCCGGTTCGTCGGAAGTGGTGGTGGAGGGACGGTGGATTAGCTCTTGGGTTTCTGAATCCATGGCTGGATTATTTGTTTCGTTTTGTTTTGAGCTTTTTCTTCTTCCCCTTCTCTTGGATTGTGATTTAAGTACATGGAAGATTTTGTAAAGATTTTGACTTTTTGAGCTCGTTTAATCTCCAAAGAAGGGCAACAAGAGGGAGACATGATGGCATGGACATGTTCTTGTTTAATAGTTTTAAGAGGAAGTTCGCGTATTTACCTCCAATAGTTACTTAATTAATCATGTCTCTTGTGTGTGCTATATTTTTTTATGTAATTTTAATATTTTATTTAGGAAAAAGTTGGACCTCCCCACTTACCCTCCCCCACACCTCTTGATGTGTTGGCATAAGACTTAACACCTTCAAATTTAACATCTTAATTATGATTTAACACATTAATTTGTAGTCTAACATCTTCATTATGATGTTAAACTATAAATTAAGGTGTTAAATCATAATTTAGATGTTAAACCATAGTGGTGTTAAGCGTTACGATGACACATCAAGAGGTGTGGGGGAGAGTTGGGGGAAGTGCATCACTACTCTTTTATTTAAATCATATAATGAAAAATTAATATGCACCTTGAAAATATACATTTTAATAGAAACATATTATTTTAGCATCTAAGTTTAATGTTTATCCGTTGTCAATAAAAAGTAGCTCCTAAAATAATATTTTTTGTCAAAACTTGTATATTTTTAGTTTTAAATTGAGCTAGTTTTAATTTTAACAACTAGTTGTAATAACAATAAATGAATATTAAAACTAGATTCTAAAACAAAAAAAATTCTGCTAACATATTATTAAGGTGTATAATTTTTTTAAATTGATGCTCATACACGCGCACACACGCACGCACACGCACACCCACACACGCGCGCGCACACGCACGCACACGCCAATACACACACACACACGCACACACACGCACACGCACACACGCACACGCGCGCGCGCACACACACACACACGTGCGCACACTTAAAAAAGAGTATTTTGTTATTTGTAATTAATTAGATGTACTCTTATTTTGTCAATGAAATTTAATTTTCTATTCGAGCATGCATTAATTATTAATTAAAATAAATGATTGAATAATACCTAAAATACTCTTCTTAATTTGTATAAGAAATGAAAAAAAGATCCCACTATAAAATCACCCATTTTTTTATACAATTGTTTAGTTTTTTATTATTAATAAAAAAAATACCAAATCGAGTTTAGTAGTATTAAATATGCAATACAGAAGACTATGTTCCAAAATAAATTAACATAATGCACTGTCGAGTTCAACAAGATTTTTTAAATGAAACTTTGTTAAGAAAAGTAATTAGAAAGTTTTCAAAATTTGTAGAAAAGTTAGGGTTCTTTCTAAAAATTTCCATTTATTTAATGTTTCGTTATATCTTTGAACATATAATTGACATTATAAACTAGGTCAAATATACTCATTGTTCCAGCTATCAACAAACATATAATAAATAATAAATTTGTCATTACACTATATATAAATTATTATTTCAAAATATCACGAAGTACTTCAAATTGTTCGAAAATATTGACAGAGAAAGATTCAAGAGATTTTAATATGAAAAGAAAGGACATTCTGGTCTAAAAAAAATGCAAAACACTATCCATTGTTATAAAATATAAATAAATTTTAAAACGTTCATATTAAATATAAATAAATACCAACTATATGTCAATGTCCTTATCTTTATAGAATACTCATACATCATTTAATCCTATTTTTTTTTTTCATTCTACAGATACACCGAACACTATCGCCTGCAAATGGAAAATAAATAAATAAAAAAAAAAAATTTATCTAAAAATCAAGCTTTTTTATTCGAATCGGGAGGAGGTTTCTTCACGCCCATGAGCCCGAGCAAATTCGAAGCGGGGCCCGCAAGGCCTTGCTGGCACGAAAACGACTCCAAAAAACTCTGCATCAGATTCAAATCCACATCTACTGGACTCAACTCATCTCCGTCTTCTTCGTCTTCTTTCGCAGCACCCGATGATGTCCCCTGCAAAATCCACATAACAAAAATTTAAGGGGTATTTACATATTTACCCTTTTCTAAACTTGAAATTACATATTTACCCTTACTAAAATTAAAATATCATATTTGCCCTTTCATAAATCTAAAATATATTATTTACTCAAAAATCAAAAGACCATCCAATTTCTCCGTACTGTCAACATTTCAAATTACTATTTTACCCTTCTAAAAACCCAAAATATCATATTTACCCTTCTAAAAATCATATTTACCCTTTCATAAATCTAAAAGGGTAAATATGGTATTTCTATGTTAAGAAGGGTAAATATGTAATTTCAAGTTCAAAAAAGGGTAAATATGTAAATGCTCCAAAAAATAAAATAACGCATAATTAAAATAAAAATAAGCAAATAGTTAAAAAAAATGACCTCGGTATTGTTGAATTGATTTGCGCGGACGAAACTTTTGTTGACGGTCGAACCGCTTAGTTCTTTGTTCAACGCATCCGAATACGACTCCATAAACAAATCTTCATCATTATTATTTTTATTATTATTATTATTATCTTCCTCGTCGCTGTCACTTTCTTCTTCAATATCATCTGTACCGATCAAAATATTATTTTTTAAAATTATTGGATAAAATTATTTACAAAATTACCAAAATCCATTTCGGAAGGCGAATCTTCGGCGGCGTCACGGCAATTGAGAACGGATTCCATGGCTTTGAAGAAATGATCCGCGTCGAGTTGAACATCCATTGAATTTCTACATTAAAATAAAATTAAAATAAAGGAATGAAAAAATTAATTAAATTAAATTAAATACTTGTCATTGGGTATCTCGGCTCCTTCAAAACTCGAGACGTTCCGAACAAACTCTTGCATACTCGACGCGATATCACCGACATTAAATTCACTTTTATTTTTATTTTTATTTTTCGACTCGTACTCTTCCATCTCTCTTTCTCTCTCTAGAATGACCGAGTTAATCTCGTCCTCTCCGCCATAAAGCCACGAATCATCATCGTTAGGAGGGAGATTAATAGATTCAAAATCATTCGAAGAATAATTTAGAGATAGAATCTCGTCGATTCTACCAACAGGTGCACCGATTATCTCTCTCGTACGCGAAGCAAGACTCGTACTGTCATAGTACTCTTTCGCCTCATCTAAAATTCGGTTATATTCCTTCGAACCTTCTAGAAGGCCGTCAAAGCATCCACTATTCTCGAGACTCTTCTTGAAAGCGAGCCAAGTGGTTCCTTTTTCGTCTTTTACACCGCGAAGCTTTTCTTGGTACATCATCTCAAATCCACACGCAATTTTTAACCCTAATTCGGCTTCCATATACGCACTCGTGTTCTCCATTGATGGCATGGGGTAATTTCTCGGTGCTTGGAATCTTTGTTGAACCAATTGGCCGTACATTGCGCGAGTCATCGAAACCGAAACCCTAACCATTTCGACCTCTCCATTTTTCGTCTTCAGAAACTTCTCCATTTTCGCTGCGTGTTTCATGGTGTCGATATCTCTGTCGTAGAATCCCTCCACGGCTAGAGAAATCAAACACGGCTCTGTTTTCAACACTTGAGCGACTTTTAGAGGAACCCTAACCCTAACTCTGTGCATGTTCTCTCTTGCTTTCTCTGGATAACCTTCGATTCGTTTAGAAATCGATGTTTGTACCTTATCTGAAGCTCGTGTTGGAATATTTTTATCTCTCACGGTTTTTAACGCTTCGGGTAAAGAAGGTGTTGATGGAAAGACTTCTTTAGGTACGATATGTAATTCGCCATTGTGAATAAAGACGCGATTTGGGCTCGTATCCGGGTCGAGCCAGTTGGGAATGTGGAATGCGGCTTCGATGAGGAGAAATTCGCCGTCAGTATCCCAGACGTGGATGATTAGGTCGGAGAATGAACGGGAGACGAGGAAGAGGAGCGAGACGATGAACCACTCGTCAGAGATTGAGTCGGCAAAGTGAGTTTTCCCGTGTAAATGGGGGAGGGGAGGGGTGTGACAGAGTGAACAGGTGGAGGAGAGGGAAGAGGGGAGAGAGAGGTGAAATGGATCTCGGTGGAAGATGTAGGAAGAGAGATATGGGGCGAGGAGGCTGTTGATTTGGAGGTGGAGAGAAGAGAGGGAGGAGATAATGGTGGATGGGGGGAGATTGGGGGAAAGGGAGGGGTAGATGGCGTAGAAGAGCGTGTCGGTTGGAGTATCCCGGCTAGGAAGTGGGAATAAGCCGGAGGAAGATGCGGACGGTGATGGGTCCATGTCTTAGATGGAAGTGTCCTCTTTATGTACTTGTAAAGAACGTTAATGAAGGAGAAGGACTCACAGTGGCGGGCGAGCGAGCGAGCGAGAGAGAGAGCAGCTTATCTCGTCGGCACCGCCCTATTTTCTCTCGTGATGTTTCTGGAGGAGAGGAGAGTTTGGAAGAAGAGATGAAAGAGATGAATATTACGGAATACAAGTCGGGGACCTCTTACTATTATCAGCATTTCAGTTCCGAGATTATAAAATATAGGATTTAAATTCTCGAAGTTTTACGAAAACTAGTATTTTGTTTCCACCTTCTATCTCTTCTACAGCTCTCCTCCATTACTCCGCAGTCCGCAGAACAACAAACCCTAAAACCCTAAACCCTTCATCGAAGATGCTCGTTCCGCTCGAAGAATCCGACAAGATCTCGTTCAACCGAACAATATCCGATGGCGACACAGTCATCGTCTACGAGAATCCCGATTCGATGAAACCGATCAAGGTCACGCCAGGCTCGGTTTTCCAGAACCGATTCGGCGTGTTCAAACACGGTGACTGGATCGGCAATCCATTCGGATCGAAGGTTCTGAGCAACAAAGGCGGTTTCGTCTACCTCCTCGCTCCTACTCCAGAACTATGGACACTCGTGCTGAGTCACAGAACCCAGATCTTATACTTGATGGACATCAGCTTCATAATTTCCTACTTGGAGATCGTACCTGGTTGCATCGTCCTCGAATCCGGTACGGGAAGCGGCTCTTTGAGTACCTCTCTCGCCAGAGCCGTCGCTCCCAACGGCAAACTTTTCACCTTCGATTTTCACGAACAAAGAGCCAATTCAGCCAGAGAAGAGTTCGAGAGAAACGGATTGAGTAGTTTAATAACGGTTGCGATGAGAGACATACAAGGTTTAGGGTTTCCAGAAGAACATAACGGGCGTATCGACGCGGTTTTCTTGGACCTTCCGCAACCTTGGTTAGCCATACCTTCGGCGAGTAAATGTTTGAAACCTGATGGGGTTTTATGCTCTTTTTCGCCGTGTATCGAACAAGTTCAACGTACTTGCGAAACTCTCAGATCTTCCTTCACAGGTCTTTCTCTCTCTCTAAAATGGGAATTAATTCAATTATTCTGAATTTTTTTATAAACGTAGATATAAGGACATTTGAAGTGTTGCTACGTGCATACGAAATCAAAGAGATTTACTTGGAGAGAAATAAAAGTGCAATTGAAGAGGCGAGTCCAGAGGGCCCGCCTCCGCCGAAGAGAAAGATGAACGCGAGGAGAAATTACGAAAAAACCAATGGCGATGTTTCCGTAATGGCGAAGCCTTGCGGCGCGGCGAAAGGCCACACGGGTTACTTGACTTTTGCGAGACTAATAGTAACATAAGAGCAATTAAATTTAATGTTTTATTGTAATTTATTTGAGTTGAACAAAGTTTATTTCATTTCATTATGAACTCACAAAACGAAACTAAAATAATTACATGCGTACAAAAACATTCAAATTGTTTTGGGATATATTTGTTTCATCCACAAAGACCACTTGACGGCCTCGAGATAATTCTCGTTTCGTAACAAAGCAGTAATGACATTCGTGAACGTGATCCTATCAGGATTAATTTTTTTGTTTCTCATTTCGTTTACCACGTTTACCGCCTCTTCGGGCATGCGTGCAATTCCGTATGCCTTAATCAAAGTATTATAGCTGTATAAATCGGGCTCGAGCCCTCTCTCTCTTAATTTCTTGAAAACTTTGGATACCTCTTTGATCCACCCTTTTCTCGCATAGATATTAATCATTATATTATAAGTATAATGGTCGTAATTATATTTTACATTTTTCATTTCTTGTAAAATGTTGTTGAACTCCTGTAACATGTTTTCTTTACCATATATATCGAGCAAGGAATTGTACGCTTCGAGGGAAATTTTGTGCTCAATATTTTTCATGGTTTGGAGAATTGATTTCATTTTTTTGATATCTCCGAATCGACCATAGGCCGAAATCATGATGTTATAAGTATAATTGTCGAAATTATACTTTGATGTTTCTATTTGTTGCAAAACATCGTTGAATTCGACTAACATGTTTTCTTTCGCGTACGTGTCGAGCAAGCAATTATACGCCTCGAGCGAAATTTCGTGGCCCGCGGTTTTCATACTTTCTACAATTAATTTCATTTTTTCGATATCGCGAATTTGAGCATAGGTTGAAATCATTGTATTGTACGAAATTATATTCACCAAGCCGAGCTTACAAGCCGTGTTAAAGAGTTCGTTCGCTTTGGAAAATAAACCGGCTTTTCCATAAATATCCAACATCACATTGAGGGTTATAACACTAGGTCTAAATCCATGGTGAATCATTTCGTCGAATATACAAGATATTTCGTTAATATCCAATGCACGAGCACAACAATTAATTATACAATTATACATCGCTTCGTCTAAATTGGTACGAGTTTTTCGAATCCAATAGTACGTGCTAGTTAATTTCTCTTTCATATCGCATTTTTGGTACGTTCTTAACATGTCGCGAAATAAATAAATATCAGGAGTGATGTATTTATTTTTCTCTATAGTTTCCATGACCAAACAAGCCTCCTTTAATTTCTCGGCTTTTATATACATTCTTACAATCACGCTATATATAACCAAATCGAGTTTAGCCCCTGATTTTATCAATTTTACATAAACGCCCTCGCCTTCGACGAATTTGCCCATGCACGTGAAAATATCGATCATTGTACACGCAATGTGAATATCAGGATTAGGATTTGACCTATTTTTTAACATGTGTTCATAAACCCTAACCGAATCCTCGTATCTCTCTTCCTCTTTACACGAACAAATTAGTAAATGATAAAGGTTACCTTCGTAATTATTACTTTTCCATTTTTTCTCGCTCAAAACCCTAAAAGCATGGTTTAATAAATGATTCTTCACAAAGGTTACTGCGAGCATAGAACAAGACGTGGGGTCGAAAAGGATGGTTTTGTAAAACGAAGCTTCTAGAAGGTCGAGGATTTTTTCAACCGTACAGGTTCTTTCGTGTGCTTGTATAAGCTGGCCAATAATAGACGAGTAATGAATACCACTGGTACGCATGTCGTTTAGGGTTTCGACCGTACCGGTTTTATCATCGTGTCTAGCTTGTAAATTAATCATCGTGTAAAAATTAGATGAATTTGGCGAATATCCTGATTTTTTTAACTCTTTATAGTACCAAAATGCATTTTTATAATCATCGATTCTTCCGAAACCCTCGATCAAGGACCTATAAGTGGTTTCGTCTGGTACGAGTTTCAACGAGTCAAGGCTATTAAAGACCCGTTTCGCCGAATCCATATCAGATATTTTGCCATAGCCAGTAATTAATGTGTTATAAGCGATAATATTTGGAGAAATAGAGGCTTTTTTCATGGATTCGAGTACCGATTCAGCCTCTTTGAGCTTCCCTTGTTGGCTGTATGAATTGACTCGTACCAACCAATTTTCCAAATTTGGTACGACCTTGTCTTGTTCCATAATTTCGATTATTTTTTCGGATTTTTCATGCATGCCCAAACGAGTGTAAATTGTTATCATGGTAGAATAAGCTTTGGCACATTCGATTTTATAATCTCTCATGTGATTGAATACAAATTCGGCTCGAGAAATATTTAGGGTTTTTTGGTAAAGCCCCATTAGCATACCAATCGTAGCAATGTTTGGTGCCAGTCCTGTTTTCAGCATCGTATCATACCATTTCGTGCCCCAATTATCAAGCCCTTTTTTCGCGCAAATATATATTAGAGAATTAAATAGTTTAATGTTTAGTTCGCATTTCGAAACCATAACCATTTCGTTAAGCAATGATTTGGCTCTGTACCAGTCTTGTCTCCTTGCCAGTGCTCTTAGGGCTAACTGGTACGCATCTGTATTTTTCTCCAATTTGCCGTTAGACCTCATCCAATCAAAGAATTGAAATATGGTACCTTCATTGGTTCTCTCCAATTGGATTAAAATGGAATTGCATTTCTCAACGGTACAATCGGGGGTAATACTACATAAAATCGAAGTAATTTCACTATTATTTCTCAATTGTTTAATTTCTAGCGGTTTTCTTGAATGAGTATGCATTTTGGTTCTATTCCAAGTGTATTTCGTGTTGTTATCAATTGTACCTTTTTCAGAAGATTCGTCATTTGAACTTGAACCCACCAATTTGGTATTACTGTGATCAATTCTTTTAGGCTCGTTAGTTAAATCAGGTGTTAATTGGTACTCATCAAATGCTTTAACTTGTCTGATTTTGCAATCATTTATCCTTACACTAAGCTGATTTCCCCAATTCGAATTAAATTTACATCCAATAGGAAAATGCGAGAACAATGAATTAAAACCCACCAAATCAGCACCCATTAGAAAGGACTTGGTTGAGAAATTGTACCTTTTTGATCCGATGAAGTCGTGTGAACTGGAAATTTTCAACGTAGCCATTATAATCGAGTTGAAGCGAAAGGAGTAGAAGAAAAAAGGTAAATTAAGGCGAGAAGAAGGAAAAGTAATTCCTTTTCCAAGGACCGAGAGAGAGAGAGAGAGAGAGAGGAGTGCAGGAGATAAGAGAGAGGAACTGAGTGAGTAATAAGAAGGTTTATATAGTTGGCCAATTGGCCAGAAAATTGGAGGCTTCTTATCTCGCTCAGTTGATTTGTAGGCCTCTGCTCTTTCTGTGAAGTCTGGAGAGTGTAGAGAGAGGAGGACAAATTGCTAAAAAGTCCTTGTAAAATTTTAGTTTCCAAGAAAGCAACTTTCCAGATCCAGAGGGGTTAATTTGTAAAAAAAACTTTGTAGTTGCAAGAAACTACTAATTGCAAGAAATTAATAAAAAATATCAGGAAATTACGAAAATAAAATGAATCGTTAGAAAAATGTATGATGAAATTACAGGAAGGCATCAATAATATATTTTTTTCAATACATCTATTAAATTATGAGAAGATTGACTTAATTATAATGAATTTATATTGTATTATTACTGTAAAAAGTTGTAAAATAACTTCTAATTAGAATACATAATTTATTATATATTTGTCATAACAATCATAATTTGTTCATAAAGCTAATGGCAAAAATAATTTGTTCATAATAACTTCTAATTAGATATTTAAATTCAGTTTAAATTTTCCTATTATATGTTGTAAATATGTAAAAACTAAAGGTCTTTAAGCAATGAAATGGCGAAATCCTCCTCCCCTTCACACAAAAAAAAAAAGTCTAATGGCAAAAATAAATATACCTATTACAATCGTATTATTTAGCCCGTAAAAAGTAAAAAAATAGAATGGGCAAGAATACTTATCGAATTACTAAATTCAAAAATACTAACATGCATAAGAAATAAAGTGTATACAGTATATTAATTAAAATATCAAAAAAACATTTAAGACAATTATCAATGAAATATTTAAAAATACTAAGCATTTTTTTATACTAACGTGCATAAGAAATAAAGTGGATATTAATTAAAATATCAAAAAAAAATTTTAAGACAAAACTATCCATAAAATATTTAACATAATTCCATTTTCCTCTCTTGATTTACTACTAAATGATACTTCATTGCTATCTAAAACAATATTTCATTTATAATACTCATTATAATTCTTAATGATTATCTAAAATGAGTTATCATGTATATAAATTATTATATCTAATATCATAAATAAACTTATATTTTCACAAAAGATAAGCTATATTTATTATTTGTTACCATAATAATTTTAATTACTCATTTATGTATTTAAATACTAATTTCAAATATAAACCATAAAAATATAATGCAATAAGAATATTGTAATTCCACAAAACAAAAAAAATTGTTGAAATTACTTTTCAAAGTTATGATTTACTTGTGAAAAATAAAAAAAATTTGAAAAACTAAATACAGTAATAAAGTAAATATCATTTTACTCATTTCGATAAAAAATGTATTTATGGGAGAATTAAAAAATATCAATATCCAAAAAACACAATTAGTGGGCATAATTAACTAAATTAAATATTTTTTTGATTAAAAAACTACAACAAATATTATATACAAAATACTCTTACAAATTTAAGTTGATAAACAAGACAAAATTTCATGAGAAATATAATAATCGGATCCAAGAATCCAAGAAATAAAATCCCGGTTAAACAAATCAAGGCTTATTCAGTCAGAGTCCACTTCAAATTCTCGGGTTTCAACTGTAGGATCCTTGGAACTAACAAAGCAAGTACGAATTTGTTCTTCTATCCAGACAAGTTTCCTCTCCAGTTCGAGCACACTGGAGTGCATTATGCGCACATCCACACGTGCCAGCCCGGCAAAGGCTCGCAATAAGATATAATAATCCGCATCCGCAACGTAAACTAGCTCCCTGTGTAGCATCCTTCTTTTATAATTAAGATAACCTATCACACACAATAATAATTATTAAACTTCATATTTGAAAATTATAAATATTTTTTAGATTTTTTCTTTTTTTACCTTCGCTTTTCCTATTTGTAATTGGTGGTAAATAATGGAATCCATTTTCTTCCATTTCTAATTTCATTTTTTCTAATGCTTCGGTTCTTGACAAATCACATGAATTTTGTTTATCTAATTTAATTTGCTTATTTTTCAAATCAGAGGATAAATTAGCGTCGATTTGATCACTCGATCTCTTTCCATTAATATTTGGTTCCTCCAATTTTAAATTATCCTGCATTTATGAAGTTACAGAATTATCATAAAATCATCACTAAAGATAATGAAATATAATTATCATGTACCTCATTGTCATTATAAAATTTAAAAAATCTATCAATGAAGGCCTCGTCTTCATTTGAAGTATGCATTCCAGGAAATACAATATCCTTACAATATTTTAAATACGAATCCAAATCTTTTGTATGATCTATATACACAAATAAAAAAAATTAGGCAATTTTTTTTCAAGTGCATAATTGTAATAATTTAAATTTTTATTTACCATGCTTGACTTCAATCTTGTCATAAGAAGCTTCTAAAGCTCTCAACAAATCTATCGCACGAAATTCAGACTCGACATTATCTTCCATAATTATATCATCATTTTCATCTTCATTATTACTATTTTCCAAATTTTCATTTTCATTAATTTCACGCAAACTCTTCTCCCACACACCGTATCCATTTATACCGTACAAAATTCTCAAAGTAATTACCAAAATCGCCATCACGACGACTCTAGTAGGAATCCCAAACTGATTACTCGTGATCCACGTCTCGGCCGGCAACAACCACTCGAAAACTCTAGAAGCTTCCGGAAGAATCTTCTCGCAAGAGGAGAGAGAAAGCTCCAGTAAAAACCGCTTCGAAAATGCGTAGAAATTCACCGGAGGTAATTGCAGCCCGATTTTCTCGGCGATTTTACTGGAGATCGTCTCCAGTTGCCAGGAGGAGAGGAGGACTACTGGTCTGAAGAAGGCTCGCGAGTTGAGTGGACAGCTGGCAGATGGGGGACCGATGTGTTTGTCCATTTCGAGAAAAATGGAGAGGTACGGGAGTTTGGCAGTTAGTGCCCAGTCGGTTATGTCGGTTGGGAGGATCGTTTCTCGTGCGATGTGGCAGGATAAGAACGAAATCGAGATGGTCGAATAAATTGGGATTGTTTTTCTCAGTGCGTGTAGCATGGAAATGGTGCTTCTTCTTTCTGTATATTTCTCATTCTCTGCATCGAATTTTCAATTTAAGAGAGATTTTATGAAGGATTCAATTGAGAATTTGAAAGGGGTACCTTGATATGAATCGATCTGATTGGAGATCCAATTTTCCTCGAAAATTCTAGAGGCGGCCACGTAGCGCAGCCAGATCGAAGGAGCAATACTGCAAACAATCGGGCTAACATGGAACTTCTCGATTAATGATTCGCATTGTTTCTGAAGCATGACTTGTAAACCCTGAACGTATCGGAACCGCATCTCAGTGGCAATCTTGACAGGACCAGGTGCGCGGTGATCTGATGCGAAGTTCCTCGGCTCGTCTCCTTCCCTGAAAGACTGCTCGAGAGATCGACCGGGATGATCGGAAGGATCAGGATCGACCTTGACGGGCTTGCGTTGGATGGAAAAGTTGTAAAGAGTACTTCGGCCTTCGTCGGCCGCAGCGAACATGTCTTCGTCGTCAGCGGCGGTGCCGATGACGTCCTGGCTCTGAGAGCCGCACTGCCCGCAGTACAGGAATCCATCTTCTCCTTCGAAGTCCGTCTCTCCTCGGCAATAATCGCAGAAGAGCTGCCGCATGGACGCCATGGAGGAAGAGGTTTGAGGGTTTAAGGACTCAGCGATACATAGGGCTGGCAATTTACCGAGCCGAGCCGAACACAGGTCAGCTCGAGCTCGGCTCGAGGCTCGTTCGAGCCAGCTCGGCTCGACTCGTAGGAGGGGTTCGAGCTCGAATGGCCGGCTCGAGCTCGACTCGAAAAAATCTCGAGCTAGATCGGCTCGGCTCGATCCGGCTCGAACCAGAAGAGAAACCAGATCGCAACCAGAAGAGAAAGAGCAGGAAGTTGGCTCGAGCTGCTAGGGTTTCGGAGTCGCGGCGGAGTCGCAACCAGAAAGAGCAGGAAGTTGGCTCGAGCAGGAAGGAAACCGCAACCAGAAGAGAAAGAGCAGGAAACCAGATCGGCGGAGGAGTCGCGGCTGCTGCTAGGGTTTCGGAGTCGCGGCTGCTGCTAGGCTCGAGCGAGAGGAAGGAAGAGCGGAGATAGGGTTGGACTTGGATTTGGAGCTTGGCGGGCGGGACTCTGGGAGCGAGAGGAAGGAAGAGCAGAGATAAAAACTTGGGCTTGGGCTTCCGCTTGACTTGGGCTGTATCAAATGGGAATTAAATTATTTTTCAGGGTATATGTGCAAAATTGTTCGAACCGAGCTAGCTCGCGAGCCGAACAACACTCAGCTCGAGCTCGGCTCGAAGTTGGCTCGAGCTGGCTCGGCTCGGCTCGAAAAAATCGAGCCAATTTTCGAACGAGCTATTTTCGAACGATCTTCGAGCCGAACTCGAACGAACGTTCGAGCCGAGCTTTTTTTGCCAGCCCTAGCGATACAACGTGTTTTTGAGGGACGAGTCCAGTATACAAGAAATGGAGACGATGCTGGATATTGCAAGGAAGTTTTCTATATTATTAAACATATATATGTTAAGAAAAAAGTTTGTTTTTAGTCCCTTACTTTTTAAAGAAAGTTCAATCAAGTCCTTAACGTTTTAATTAGACTAATCAAGTCCCTTAACTCTTTTATTTGGTACAATCAAGTCCTTCCATCCGTTAAGTGCTGACTAGGCTGTTAAATGATGACGTGGCAAAATTATTTGATGACATGACATTTATCTTCTATTTTTTATAATATAAAAATAATATTATTTAAACAATATATTGTTTACTTGAACCCATGAACCAAGTTCATCTCTTCCAAATACCATTTTTTCATTTGCTTTCTAAAAATCAAGCTCGTCACTGTGCCCCTTCATCTTCTCCTCTCCTTTTTTTCCCGTGCCCCCTCCTCTTCTCGCACGAGTGGTGCCTGAACTAGTCTCTTCTCTTTTCGCCCCGGAGCTTCTCTCCTCGCATGTGCTGGGCCACCACGGCATTCCTTGTTTTTTCTCGTCTTTCTTCCCCTATTTCTTCGAATATCAGGGTTTCTTTTTGAAGTATATCAGGTTTTGTTTACTCTTAAATTTCTGTAAATTGATGCATATCATTGATCAGAGACTTGATATCTGAAGCGATATATTTGAAATAGTTGATGTATATCGATAAGAATCCACTATCAAGGGCTCCATGTTGATGCCCATGGACCTTATTTGCCTCTGTGCATAAGCCGAGCAAGCACTTCGTGGTTATTGGACGAAGATTTTCTGAAGAATGACAGTACACCAGGATGCCCATGGACCTTATATAACAAAAATGTTTCTTATTTTTGGTTTAGCAATCCATTTATATATGTTTTTTGTTAGGTTTCTAAGCAAAAATCCGAAGTTGGATGTTCTAATCAATCACATGTTATTGGACAAAGATTTTATGATATATGAGATTGAGAATTTTTATTTTGAACATTTATGATATGGAATATTTTGTTGTTTCAAATTTTGTAACCGACTAACTTGGATCTGTTGTTTGATATATTGTTGTTTTCTATGAGGCGTAGAAGTCATTTTGAGAAAATTGAGATTTTTAGAAAATCAGGGTTATATTGATAATTTTTGAGAGTTTTTGGATATTTTTGCAAAATTTTGTAGTCCCAACAATTTCCCAGGTTTTCAGAGAATTTTTTAGAATATTAGAGAAATTTTGCTAATTTTTGGATATAATCAGGGTTATATTGGAAATTGGTTTTAGTTATGAGAGGGACTTATTTGTAAACAATGAATTTTAGTGGACTGGTATGAAAATTGCACAAGAATGTAGAGGATTTTCAGAAACTGTATAGAATTAACAATTTTACAAAACAACAAAATTATTTGATCTTTCCGAGTTCTCAAATCCAATTTACATTTCTTTGAGTTCAGCGAGACAAAAGAAAAAAGATCGGCGACGTGCAGAGCTCGTTGTATAGAATTAAATAATGTGTCATATTACCAAACTTTTGAAGTGTAAATGAAATACACTATTAACATATCATATTACATTACAACCAAGACAAAAGAAAAAAGAGCCACTGAGGAGCAAGTGCCTAACTAACAAATAAATGAGATTGCCTAATTAACACAGGGGAGCAAGTGCCTACATATACAAGAGAGCACGAGGAAAGTGGTTAACGCGCTGATCAAAATGGAGTCATAGTCAGATCCTATTCCGAGGTTCCAGAGAAGAACTCTCACTCCTGCCTGCTCCAGAATTTGTGGCGTGTAATACATGACCATATTTATCCCCGAAACTACAAAAAACAAAAAAAGTCAAATTCAATTCGATGTTTGTATTTCGTGGAATTCCATATATACCCTTACAAGGCTTCTAAATATCAAACATACCCCTCTAAAATTGTGAAATATGATATTCCAACAAAAAGAATCAGATCATGGTGGTGGCGCATAAAATTGTTTGAGATGCACTCATGTGGTAAAAGATCAATAGCTAAATTCGGGATAAATAGATATAGAAATCATATAGATCACTCCTTACTCCTTAGTTAAGAATTTGTTAGTTTCATTTTCAGTATTATTCGACAATTCTCATCATGTAAACACTTTGTTTATGATTAATACAAATTGAAAATTCGAGGCTTTTCTTCAAATTTTTTTTTGTGAAATGTGAAATGTTCTATGTTTTATAAGAGAAAATAAGATACATGTTGGAGGATGTGGATCGAGACGCCAACAAGCATGCTTGACACCTGGTTCGAGGAGTTTGCCGCCACACACAACGGTTATTCAAACTTTCGAAGGTGTGAGCCATGATGTTCGCCGGCCACCTGCAGTATCCCGCCCATCTCGGCCAGTTTCCCATATTCTCGCCCAATAGCAATTAAATTATCAACTGATTAGTTCCAATTTTAAGATATGATTACTAAACCAAAAAATAAATCTCAAATTAGTGGCGGCAAAAAAATCAATAATAAAATAGTGAGAGAGAGAGAGAGAGAGAGAGAGAGAGAGAGAGAGAGAGAGAGAGAGAGAGAGAGAGAGAGAGAGAGAGAGAGAGAGAGAGAGAGAGAGAGAGAGATTACATCTACGAATATTGATTGGACGATTTCTTGTCGAGAGTGTTGTGCTCTAAACCAGCGAGCCTAAGCAATGAAGAGAGAAGAGAGTTCAAGATGGCGGAGAGGGTGGTGTCCAGCACAAGCGGCGAGGATCTCCGGCGAGAAGGATGGGCTCAGGCGAGAAGAACGGAGAAGGCGAGAAGAGGAATGGGGTGTATTCAGGGTTTATGTTACGATTTTGCTGTAGCTCGGTTTTTAGAAAGGAAATAAAGAAATGGTATTTGGGAGAGATGGGTCTGATGATTCGTGGTTGGGAGAGATGGGTCTGGTTCATGGGTTCATGTATATAATGTATATAATATATTAGTTAATAAATAAAATTTAACATGTCATCAAATAATTCTTGCAACATGTGCCAAGTCATCATTTAACAGCCTAGTCAGCACTTAACGGATGGAAGGACTTAATTATATCAAATAAAGAAGTTAAGGGACTTGATTGGTCTAAATAAAACATTAATGACTTGATTGAACTTTCTCTAAAAGGTAAGGGACTAAAAACAAACTTTTTTCATATGTTAATGACGCAATTTCGCGTGTACCCTTAAAAACATCATAATTTAACATATACCCCTCGATAACGTTAAATTCAGCAATATCCCTGCTAATCTCTTCAAATATCTTGGATATCCTTTCAAAACTCTTGAAATGTGATGATTACTCCTATAAAATTCTTAAAATATCACATATAATCCGATTATATCATTTAAAAACCATTAGCGTTTTTCTCATTGGTAATATGTCAACTACTTAATTTTTAAAATTATTTTTTTATGATAATAAATAACTTTTGTTCTAAAATAATATTAAAAATCATAAAAAATCAAATATTGTCAATTAGTCTCATAATTTCATTCCAAAAATTATTGTTGAAATCAATATTATTGTCAAAATTTTAAGTAACTATTATATTGATATAAGGGTAAAACGAAAAAAATTGAACGAAAAAATTAAAAAAATATTAACTAAAAGTTTAATTAAGAGCATACATGATATTTGAAGATTTGTATAGGGATAGTTTTAACGTTTTTTAGGGGTATACATAAAATTATGATGTTTTACAGGAATACACATGAAATTCTGCCTATGTTAACTAGGATACAAAGCATATTTAATAAATACGTGATATATTATATATAATGAAATTAATATAATTTATGTGTTAATTATGTGTTACATATTAATTACTATGTCGAGTAATTATGATAATTAAAATATAAACATGTTTTAGTAGAATATGGGGCATAACATAAATGGTTTTTTTACAAAAATTCTTATGTGTAAACATGTGTAATCAGTATACTCCATATAAATTTAACAAGAAAATTAATAAAATAAATCGATACGACGATATCTCGTCCGGCTTTGCAACTTGTTTATCTTCGTGTTGAACTTCTTCTTTACATCTCTTCTCCAACATCGCCTCCATATTATCGCCTGGAAATACCGCAGCCACCATCCTAGACATATATTCCCGCAAATACCTAATAAATATATAAATAAAATGTTAAATTTTTTGTTTGAACTTTTTATAAATAAATTGTGTTTTAAAATAAATAAATTTAGATAAATCTCATTGAGGAGAGATTCCTCTCACTGCAGTTCTACAAGGTGTCTTATTCATTCATTCACATGAAAACACAAACAAAATAATTTAATTCATTTTCAAACAATCTAAATCATAGGGTTTGATGTGAAAAAAATCGAAATACCAGAATGGAACCTTCGACATATTTATTTTTCTCCTCTTCTGAAAGAGGCACAAAAATTTCACAATTTTTACAAGTATTGCATCTACATGGTTCTCTGGCTCACCTTGATTTTCTTATACTTTCCAGAAAATTGCAAAATTTAAGTAGAAATTTAAGAAAAGTTCCTAAATTCCACAAAAACATTAAAAATATCTCAAAGGTTCAAGAAACATCTATATAACAAAATTTTACGTAAAAACAAAAATAAAAAGGCAAAATTATCATTTAGTCCCTAAAAAAAATACCCGATTACGTAAAAGAAAGTTTTAAGAATGAGATTTTATTTTTGATCTTCACATCAACACGCTCAAAAATTCTTGAAAGTTAAGAATGGACCTTCAATTAGACCTGGATACATCTAATTTTGCTGGAATGTGCTCGATCAGAGCTGATTTTGTCGAGAAACCGAGAATGCTCAAGCGTTTCTTCAAATAGTGAACCTATAAACTTTGTTTGTTACATATCAATTTAATTTTGTTACATATCAATTTATATTTCATGGCTCATTGTTGTGATTGTGTGAAGAAATATTTTCAGACATAAACTATTTCCATTTAAAAAAAAAGAAGAAGAATCGAATTAATGAAAATATATTAGAGAAAATATGATTTGTGCTGCAGCATAGACTATTTTATTTTCACTTCGAAGAGAATTGGGTAAAATAATCATATTAATGGAAATATATTAAGAGTAAATATTAGGTTAGAGCTCCGTAGAAGAAAAGAAGAGACCATAATGATACATACCACATTTTTTTCCCACAAATTAACCACGAATTGTCACGTGGCAGCCAGCTATTGGCTGCAGCTTTCCACCACTTTAGCTGCAGCCAATAGCTGGCTGTCACGTGACAGGGTGTGGTCAATTCGTGAGAAAAAGATGTGGTATGTATCATTACTCCATTATTAGTCCATTACTCAATGATTTATGGTCACGTGGCACACCAAACAACATTTGTCTCCACTTCACACTTCGATAATGTTTATGTAAACAATTTCCTCCACTTCACACCAAACAACATTGTTAAATACTTTGATCTTCAAATAGTTTTCAATTTCGTCACTTGAAAACTTATTCATCTTTCTTTTATTTTTTGATTTCGCTACTATTCTAACTTCTAAGCCAAAGCTGTGTATGATTTGAGTTATTTTTTCACCTTTCATTGAACATTGTTGAAAATTATATTCATATTTCTTAATTTTGTTTGTCTTGATTGATGTATGTTTTTCATAAATCTTAATTTATTTGTGATCATGTGTAGATTTTCTTTTCATATAGTGAATTATATTTTGATATTTTTGACCAGTTAATAAGAGAAATAATGTACTCATATTTGGAAATTTCAATCCACTGAGCAATTTTACTTCATCAAATTTTATAAAATATTCTTTTGGAAGATGTCTGTTGATATACCGAATTATTAATCTTTGAATTTTATAATGTGCCATTATGTAACTTTTTAACTTCTAAGATTAATCTTAGTATAATATGAAAAAATATCAATCTTTTAATCATACAAAATGATAAAAGGTTTCACATTTTTTCGCCGAGAGCCCCTAAAATTCTTGAGCCGCTCCATTGGTGTTATGTGATCAAATCAAGGATAAAAATCGTGAATTGTGATAAGTGATATTATTAGTACATGGCCTCTTACTATTATTAAACAGTTTCCCGTTGAAACGAAAAGCTACGAGAATATAATGTCACTTTAACATTTGACATGAAACGATACATAAATACCAACAAAAAAATGTGCAGAGACCACAATCCTGAAAAGTATCTCTCTACTCACCAAACTCAAACTTTCATTGTAAAATAGTTTATTTTATAGCACAAACAAAAAACACATGAAGCTTTTGTTGTGAATCCACTCGAATATATATTACATATCATTTCAGACTCAAACTTCTAATTCAGACAAATTAATTGGTATTTTCTTGGAGCCTCCTTCCATCAACATTAGTTTCCTCCACTGCCACTTCTTCTGTGAAAAAATATATCAATTTTAGAGTAATGATATAAGAGAAATTTTATGGCACAATTTTAGTTTGAATGGTATAAATTATAAATTTCATTTGTGCACAATATAATTCATTACCTGCATGAGGATTAGTCGAAACGGGCACTTGATTGTCCTGATCTTCTTGCCTTAGTAATGAAGAAACCGTGTCTCTCACTTGATCAACGACACGCTTGTTTTTCAAGTAGTCTCTAATGGATAGACCCTTACTATACCCAGCTACACTCGCCTTATTTGTCAGGTTCGATATTTTACTATAAACCGGCGATATTTTACTATAAACCGGGGACATTATTTCGCCGACCGCATCAACCACCGTCTTATAGTCATTTGTATCATTGCTTGCATCACCGGTTTCGTTTCGAGAGACGGTTATGCTTTCTAATTTGGACGACTCCTTTTTGTCGGAAATAGCATCATCGACAATTTCGGATTTGTTGGTGCCTAATTCAACATTCACGGAATTGTTTTTCATATTATCATCAGATTCATTTGAAGAGACACTTTTGCTGTCAAATCGGACCCACTCCTTTATCTCAGTCGCAACCACGGAACTTGCATCATGGACTAGTTTGAAATTGTTATCATTCATAGTAACTGGTTCTGAGCTTATTGATTTGGGCGGTTCGTGTTTGATTAGGTTCGCAGTCGAGTCATTAGTGGCTGGATTAGAAACTGATGCATACACCTCATCGAGTCCAACACTACCTGGTTTAATAGGTGTTGGGTCTACGGGTTTGTTGAGCTCGATTGCTACATCAAAAGCTGGCGTGAGTATCTCATCGACTGCTTCTGATACCATCTTTTCATTGCGATTTGCCATGTTGCGATCACTAGAAGTCGTACCATTGTCTAAAAGACTTGGAGAAATGTGTTTTTGAGTTACGGGTCCGTGAGTCTCCGTTGGTGCGGAATTGGATAACGAGTTGTTGGTTGTCAGATTGAGTTGGTATGATTCTGGTTTGGTTTCTCTCAGGGCCGAGTCGGCTATCATGAGGGCCGTTTCAGAAAGCACTTTTGAAGTTGGGGACGCTGTTTTCGTAACGAGTTTTGGCATGTTGGATTCATTAGAATCATTATTATTATCGATATTGCTACCTGGGTCGGAGCAGTTCGGGTTGGTAGCTGGCTCCAGCAACGAACAGTATTCTTCAAGCAACGACTTACTCCCCTCAGTATTATTTGAATTATTGTTACGCTGTGCTGGATTTGGGGTGAGAGTTGGATTGAGGTTGAGAGGGTCAGATATGCTTCGATTCATGTTGTGAATTTGTTCTGTTTCAGGTTTGGTCGATTCGAGCTGGAGCGGGTCCGACTTTGTTCGGTTCATGTCGGCAATCTCTTCTAATCTGGATTTGTATCCTGGTCGAGGCCTTTGCGATTTGCATCGGAATAGATTGGGTGGATTCATTAGTGACTGCAGTTGTGTTGAGCCTTTCTTATAAATATCTGGTGCAGATTCGGATTCATACACTACAAAAAAAATGAAAAAATTTAAAGAGAGGATAGATAACTTTCTTAAAACTTTTTAAAAAAGAAAATTCTGATCTTTTTTTTTTTACATTTAAACTTTTTGAACTAAAAAAATTGAAAGACAGGAGGATAGATAGCTTGCTCATACGGTTTGGAAATGTAAATGCATACTGTAAAATTATTTAGAAGTTAATAAAAGAATAAACAAAATTAAAGACAAATGCATTACTTGGTGCTCCATGATATTCGGGATCTTCTTCTTCGTATTCGTCTTCATGATTCGGATTATTGATTTGTGGGCACGTGGATTTGGAACTTTCGATTCCCATTTTACTAACTTTCTGCCAATTTTTCTTCTTGAAACTGGGAGCTTTCCATTTCTTCACCGTTTCCTGCATTTTTTCTATAATCGATCGCTTCTCATTGTTGTTGTTGTTGTTATTGTATTGTCCAACCAGTCCCAATTCATGACGAAATTGAGTCTTTGATGTCGGAGTGCTCGGCATTGACAACGATCCATAAGATTCATCCAAAATCAAATCACCCCAGATTGTTTTTTTTCCTACGAACAAACGACAAATCATTATGTTTCATGTATGAAATACTATAAAGATTACTTAGATTAATTCAGAATATTAAGTTTGTAAAGGTTTACCTCGACCTTTCGCTGATTTTGGGGTACCGAACATGTTGAAAAATTCGTAGTGTTTACGGTGTACAATCTCTCTCTTTCTCCTCTTTTTCTCTATCGACTAATTTGAAGCAATGATCTGTTGAAGAAATGGTGAATGGCAGTTTAAGTAAATTGATGCCAGCAAGGATCTATTTAAAGCAATGATTCATTTCGCTCAGGCAAAATGCTAAATCCGGCAGAAATGAAATTCATCAAGTCTACCATAATTTTATTATTTTTATGAAAATAAGTGTTCATATGAAGGTCCATTGCAATTCTCTAGTTATATTAGTTATATTGATGAGGTGGAATTTTATTATTTTTAAACGGTATTAAATGAATATGAAATAAATAAATAAATAAATTCGATTTAACACATGAGTGTTTATTAATGATTAGGAGAATATCCGTGCTACGCGACGAGGATGTTATATATGTTTTTCATTGTAATACAAAATACATATTAATATGTTAATATTGATAATATCATTTCATAATACAATTATTTGAATTAATTCGTCTATGATTATGTATATGTTATAATTATTTCACATTATGATGACAAAAAAAATTCATTTTCTAAATAACACTTATATTAATGTTATTGTATAATAATAATATATGAGGTATAACATGCAAAAAAACATAACAACAAATATTATATCATTGTTGTTCACAATATTTCATACAATATCAAATATAAAAATAATGATCAAACAACCTACGTAGTAACATATCATTAATTATATAGTACAAATAATTTATTATTGATTCAAAATGCAATGAAAATTATAAGTGATACAAACTTAATAGTGATAGTAATTTAATAAATAATATAAAAAAATTAATTTAGCATAAACATAAATATAAATTATTTTACATCATATGATATTTTTTAATTTTATATTTTTAAAAATAAAATTACTATTTGATAAGTGTTTATAAATTTAAGAAATTATTTCGATGGATAAACTTTTTTATTTCTATTATTTTTCAAAAAGATTCATAATAAAGTTGTTTGATTAAAAACACAAATATAATCAACTTAGTGTTATATGATATTAGTATAGTTATAATTTTTTAAAAATAAATATTAATATTTAAAATTCTATTAAAAACACAAAAAAGAAATGTTTTATCCAATTCCTTAATAGTATAAAGCAAATGAGATTGATGAATTGATGAATAAATGAACAGTTAAAATTATGTGAATTTCACCATATGGTTGGATTTCAAATCCATTTTAAATAAGATGAATAAGTTCTTAAAAAGCATGCTTATAATTAAATTTAAAAATCTTAATAACGAAAAAATCATTGAAAACCATCATAATTCCTAAGCAATTAAAATGCATCTGAAAAACTACAAACAAAACATAATTAATCAATTATGTGTCAAAATCGTACTGGTAATAACAATGTGGTTACAACAATGAGATTAAAGCTCGCCAAACAATACACACGAAACAATCTTTCTGATGGATATGGATTCGTAATCCAATTTTAACATTTTTTGGTAATCTCTTAACTTGTAGGTCGTGTAGAGTGGATTATGGTACCAGACTTGATAAACATGACGCAAAACGAATATAATGAAATCCCAAGTGAGCCTCAATCGATTCCAAAATTGGACCAAGCGACCCTAATTTGCGAAAAGAACCCTCAATTGTCTCTGACTATACCATACTAATTCTCAATTTACCTCCAAAATTTGGTACACAAAATCACCAATAGTAAGTAAATCTCAAAAACCATAACGGTAAGAAAAGTAAGAACTTGGAGTCAAATTTGAAAGCATGAAATTGCAGAAACAATTAAGAGAAACATGTATTGCATTTTTGTAGCACTTGCGCAGAATAATGAGTTCGAGTCTTCATCCTCCAGTTCCACCACTTCTTGTAGATCTTCATTATGGGCTTCCAATTATGGAGAAATTAGAAAAATGCTATTATATTAATACTGCAAAAAAATGAAAAGATCAAATTTTCAAATAGGGATCTCACGTTTTGAGTGGAATGCAATGTGAAAATCGGGGGTTTCGTCCTCCACCACTTCTTCCCTCATGGAGAATTTCTTTTCCAAAGAGACCCTTTCTCTTCTTTCCATGAAAATTCTTATTTAGGATTTCGTCCTCGAAGGATTGTATTTCTCTATTTTCTTCTCGTCACGTGCTGCTTCTCCGATGATTGGCAAGTTCCTCAAATTAGATTTAAGTCATGTTTGCGACTATTTTCGTCTCTCCTCCCATAATGTAGATTCTTTCTCTATAAAGACTACTTTCCTAATTCTTTAATGGTAGGTTTTTTTTCTTTGAAATCTCCTCTCTACTTTGTTCCTTTTCTTGAGTTTGTGTATCTAGCATGTCTTCTAGTTCTACGTGGCCATGGCTCTTGAAATCGATGAGTCTCATCGGTCAAGTCCTCTTCTTATGGTATCATTTCTCCTCTTGAAAATTGAAGTAGAAGTTACACAAACATATCTTTTTCTTCTCTGATATGAAAGTTCGAAGACTCGTGTCAGCAACTCTAGTTGAAGATTTTATTTTTTTTTCCTTTTTCAGGTTATCTATTTTTTTTCTTTAATTTTGATTTGTAACCGTTTTTATTAATTTACTGAAAATATGTAGCACGTGTTTTTAATCTGCCCTCAAAATACAATACACATTATTCATTTGTATATATATAGAGAAATGCTAAATAGAATCCGCAAAAAAAATCCATAAAACGAATCCAAGGACCTAAAAATTAATACAAGTACAGGCGGAGGGACTCTTTTGTAATTTTGCAAGATAAAAAATAATTCATATATACACGGAGGGGTTCTTTCAGAAATGTACAAGCGCGGAGGACCTTAAAAGAATTAAAGCACATACGGAGGGACCTCTTCGTAAAGAATGAAATAATGTAAAGACGGAGGACCAAAATTAGATAATGCGAGCCCCTCTTTTTCTCTCGCGCCGTCCGTCTCTCTCTCTCCACGAATTCTGGCATCTTCTCATGGCTAGCGATGAAATCTCACGTTGAACCTTCTCTCCCAGTGAACCCCAAACCCTCCAAGAATCGTGCCTCCCTCTATGACTTGTGGCGATTTCATGTAGTGACGAAATTGAAGGTATCAATCTGATAGCTCAATCGAAGCACATATAGTGACGAAATTGAAGGTATCAATCTGAACATGAAGCAAGGTATGAATTTGAGTTTGTTTCTTTAATTAAAAGTCAGTTTTGTTGATTTGTTTTAAGTAGATCGGTGATTGATCAAAATGGCCTTTTTCTGATAGTTACGAATTTGAAGGTATCAATCTGATAGCTCAATCGAAGCACTGATAGTGACGAAATTGAAGGTATCAATCTGAACATGAAGCAAGGGATGAATTTGAGTTTGTTTCTTTAATTAAAAGTCAATTTTGCTGATTAATTTGCTAAGATTCTTGATTAAGTTGCTTGCCATTGAAGCCCTTTTTCTTCTCAAGCTTCATTTTAACTATCTATTCTCGAGCTTTTTTTTCCCGAAGCTTTAATTAAATATGAAATTAAGACTCAGTATAATGGTATTGCTGTGGTTGATGAACTTCAAATATAATTATGCAGTTTTTGCATTTTTAAATTTTACAGGGGCTTTTCTGCATAATTTTCGAAATTGTAAATGAACAAATGAATTTACAAGGAGCTTTTTCAAGGACATTTTTGCATAATTGTATTTACAGGGAGTTTGTGACCTCATGACTACTGTCATTCAAAACCCTAGGTATGTATAATAGTCGCAGAGAGAAAATTAAGCGATACTGGCACCACTGTTAAAACCAACAAGTTTGTTTTTCAAATTGTATTTTCTTAGTTCCGTGTTAATTTTTGAAGGGTATGTGCGATATTCAGAGGTTTTGTGCTGTTTTTATTTTGAAGGGTATGGCCGAGACGGCAAGTTTCACGCGAATTTGGGTCCCGTTTTGCAGGAAGCACGAGATCGAGCCGAGAAATCCCGAGGCCTACTTTGGCCAGAAACGAGATTTCTAATTAGTTTTTGTTATGCTTTTCTAATTATGGTGGCAGTAACGTATATTCAGTTTTTGTTATGCTTTTCTAATTAGTTTTTGTTATGTTTTTTCTAATTATGGTGGGAGTAACGTATATTCAATTTTCGTTTGAGAGATTCAGTAATAACGTCAATAGAAAGAAATTGAAAATAGGATTTAACCACACGTTTCATATAATTCAGCAAAATGTATGATTAAATTTAGCAAAATGTGTGATTAAATTTAACAGAATATACGATTGAATATATTAAAATATAGTTAATTATCCGATGAATACGATCATTAATTTCATATAATTTAGCAAAATATATGATTGAATTTAGCAAAATATACGATTAAATTTAACAGAATATACGATTGAATTTACTAAAATATAGTTAATTATCCGATGAACACGATCATTAATTTCATATAATCAGCAAAATATATTATTGAAATTAGCAAAATATATGATTAAATTTAACAGAATATACGATTGAATTTACTAAAATATAGTTAATTATCCGATGAACACGATCATTAATTTTCATATAATCAGCAAAATATATTATTGAATTTAGCAAAATATACGATTAAATTTAACATAATATACGATTGAATTTACTAAAATATAGTTAATTATCCGATGAATACGATCATTAATTTCATATAATTCACCAAAATATATGATTATATTTAGCAAAATATACGATTTGAATTTAGCACAATATATGATTGAATTTAGCAAAATATACATTTTTTTATAATTATTATGAAACGATATATTCCCACAAACATAAAAATCGAAATAAACAAAATTAAAAAGAAAAAAACTGTACCATTTATAGAAAAATATTTTCTGAAACCAATTACATAAATTACAAAACGAAACAACACATTTTTTGTTTTCTTGCACAAACCCTAAACCCTAAACCCTATTATTTTCTGAAAACATAAATTGCTACCGGTACTGACGGGGAGACGGCACCGACGATGGTGAAGGGATTTTGTTTCGCCACCACAGAATCCAATTTCTCTTGAAGGAAACAAGTTCCCTCGCTACTGACTTCCTCGCTTCTCTGACACTTGGATTCAGACCCTAATGAAACAAATTTTCACAATTAGAAATCAATAAGAGAGCTCCTCAAATATTATTTATTGTATTAAAAAACCAAATCCATACTCGATCCAACAACAAGGTACAATTCGTCCAAACCCTTCTTATCAGATTCCAAAATCGGTTAAAACGACGAAATGGTCGTAAATCCATACTCGATGAATTATTCGAATATCCACCAAATCGGTTCCCATTTCCAGCTTGGTGTACTGTAAGTAGGGGTGTACAATAAACCCAAAACCCACCCAACCCGTCTAACCCAACCCGACCAGACCCGATTTTTACGGGTTTTTATGCTATTTAATTGGGTCTGGGTTTAAATTTTGAAAAATCCGAAATTATGGGTCGGTTTATGGGTTAGAAGTTAAAAATCCGTATTAACCCAACCCGACCCGTATTTTGTATGGTTAGTAATTATTTATAATAAAAATGAAATATGTACTGAAATTCAAATAGGCTTGCTATGTTTGGATGAATATGAATGAATTTTGTTTATGAATATGGAAGTATGTACGACTTGCCATGTATTGATTTTGAGAGAATATGTATATTGATGATTTATTAATTTCCTTATATATATAAATTATTCATTTGTTAAGTTTTTGTTTTGAGGAAATAATATAACAAGGCAATAATATATTTTTATCATTCATGGTATTATTTCCAATTCAATATTTAATATTTATTAAAAAAAAATGTGAATTTATAAATTATTTTGTTTTTTTGTATTTAATTATATTATATTATTGATTAATCGATTTCAAAATTTATCGGACCCGGCCAACCCGTCCAACCTACCCAACCCGACTTGTGTCATATTGATGGGTTTTTCAAGTATAATGGGTTGGGTCGGGTTCAAAAATTCAAACCCGACATGAATGGGTTGGGTCATAGTGACCATCAAAACCCGGTTAACCCAACCCGTGTACACCCCTAACTGTAAGCGGATAAAACGACGAAATGGTCGTAACCACTTTTAGTACCGTGGGCCCAGGTTCTGACGCGTCAGAATTAAGAATAGATAAAAAATAATAACATTTGAATAATTAAAAAAAAGTGGCCGAAATGAGAATGGAGGAACCTCGGAGTTGAACTCGTTCATCTTCAAGATGGCTTCTTGAACGTTGCCGGATTGTACTGCCGTCTTGACGGCCATGCGACTCGCTATTGACGCCATATCAAGATCCGCGAGCAACCCGTTAAGAAAATTGACCATTTTAACCCCAATTTTACCCGGTTAGTCCTCAATTATGCCTAATTGTGCAATTGTGTCAATTCTCCTCAAATTCAATACATTTTCTTTAGTTTGCTCTCAATTGTAGAATTGAGCATGAATTATGTACCCTCATTTGAGGAATTAATGAATTAAAAAACTCAGAAACCAAGAAGAGACAAACAAGATATAAAAATAACGCAACTTTAAAAAAAAAAAAAACTGGCAATGAATCGAATAATAAAAATAACAAATAAATCAGAAACTAAATGGGTGAGAAAGGATACGCTCAATCACTCCTCTCAAGTCCCTAGAATTGAGCATGAATTATGTACTTCTCTTGAGCCATGTCGAGTCTGAGTTGGCGTCCCTGCAACTCCTCTCCATTCTTCTCAAGTCCCATCGTTCAGCATCTCCACCTTGTAATCACTCATCATCCTACGAAACTCAAAAATTAAATCAATAAACAAAAACCATCAAAAAACTTGAAAATAAGAAGTCAAATAGAAATTTCACAGTTTCATGAGGTCCATTTCACGCCGCTTGCTCGGCGACGACATCTCGAAACAAAATTTCACAGTTTCTAGGGTTTCGCTCATGGTCTCTCTTCATCGTCGCAAGAAAGGGGAGGGAGCGGAGAGAGATAGCCGTGCTCTTCATCGTCGCAAGAAAGGGGAGGGAGCGGAGAGAGATATCCGTGCTCTTCATCGTCGCTCATCATCGCAAGAAAGGGGAGGGAGCTCTGGCTCCGACCGAGGGACTATTTTGCAAACATTTCATTTCGCGGGAGCGGGGATTCGTTTAGTGGATTCGTTTAGTGGATTTGTTTTTGTTAGATCAAATTGTGAAAATCACACGAAATTTATTCTATAATGTATCTATATGATATTGATCATATCTATATGGGTGGATTTTTGATTTTTCAATTATCTATATGGACTAGGCTCAATGGCCAACATTCTTGTATGGCCAACGCCGGCCAACGGAGTTAATTTCTCTAAATCGATAATTGAAAATCAAAATCCACCCATATAGATATGATCAATATCATATAAATACATTGTAGAATAAATTTCG
Organism: Luzula sylvatica; assembly: GCA_946800325.1. NCBI lineage: Eukaryota > Viridiplantae > Streptophyta > Magnoliopsida > Poales > Juncaceae > Luzula > Luzula sylvatica. The sequence goes on from OX326961.1 coordinate 3,570,371, forward strand.
TGTGATTTTCATAATTTGATGTAACAAAAACAACAACATATTTTACAACCGTTTATTTTGTTCAATTTTTCGATTCCCACGAAGGAAAACTCGAAATATTATGAAATTTGATCCTAATCCAATCTATATAAATTAAATTGAATCCATCGAAAAAAATTTGAATTTTGCAAGTTATTTTATAATAAATCATGTCATAAAAAATTTCGACCGTCAATTATTTTACGTGTTATGATGAATATGATAGAAATTTTCATTTTCTATGAAATTAAATCTACAACATTTATAAGTGATAAAGAACATATCCATATGGTCGAAATTTTATTTTGATATTTAGATTTAGAGAAATTAGCTTCGTTAGCCGGCGTTGGCCATACAAGGGTGTTGGCCATTGAGCCTAGCCCTATATATATATATATATATAGAGAGAGAGAGAGAGAGAGAGAGAGAGAGAGAGAGAGAGAGAGAGAGAAAAGCTAACGTACTCAATTAAGTAAATCACTCAGTGTACTTAAACGCTCTAAGTCGTTGGATTAATCTTAATCACACGCTCTGAGCTCCGATAAAATCGTTTGATGAGATTGTTGATATACGGTAACGGAGGCTTTTTTGACGTTATCCTTGTTCCTTACGTACAGACTCTTGCCAAAACAATTATTTCCTCTCCTTTGATGAGATTGTTGATTTTTCACCATTAGATTTGCATTGAGATTTGTGCATTTAATGATGTGCACAAACTTTCATGATCATCATGAAAAAAATACAAATCTCAATGCAAATCCAATGGTGAAAAAACATTAAGTACCAAAATGTTAGTACTTAATTAATTAGTTTAGCCTACCTTATATATATATATATATATATATATATATATATATATATATATATATATATATATATATATATATATATATATATATATATATATATATAATTCCTAAGATACTTAATTAAATATCATGAGTTTGATGCTTAGGTTTTTTGGATTATTAGATTTGTTTCGAGATTTGTGCATTTAATGATTAGCATAAATTGATAGGGTAATCATTAATCATGAGTATATATATAATTAAAAAGCACAAATCTCAAAACAAATTCAATAGTAAAAAATTATAAGTACCGAATTCATGATACTTAATTAAGTACCTTAATCATCCTTATATATATATATATACATATATACATATATATATATATATATATATATATATATATAGAGAGAGAGAGAGAGAGAGAGAGAGAGAGAGAGAGGCTAAACTACTTAATTAAATATCAACATTTTGTTACTTAATGTTTTTTCACCATTATATTTGTATTGAGATTTGTGCATTTAATGATTTGTACAAACTTTCATGATCGTCATGAAAAAACACAAATCTCAATGCAAATTCAATGGTGAAAAAGCGTTAAGTACCAAAATGTTAATACTTAATTAAGTAGTTTAACCTCGCTTATATATATATATATATATATATATATATATATATACACACACACACACACACACACACACACAATTTGTAAGATATATTATATAATTTTTTACATGATTAATATTTTGTACATTTCTTGTCGGGTTAAATTTATATTTTTTCTATCATTATTTATACTAGGAACATACCCGCGCTTCGCTGCGGGTTTAATCATGTAATAAGAAAAATATGCTTTATGTATTTATTAATCAAAATAAGAAACGATCATAACCATATAATAGATAACCAAAACAATAAAATTACATGCAAGAAAGATAAACGGGAAGGTCCAGCCGCGGTAACAAATCCAATCAAATCTTGTAACGACAAGAGACCATAAGAATATTTGTTTATATAATTCAAAATTAAAAAAAATGACCAATTTGAGTAGAACTAATTATACCAGTCAGCAGTGTTCTTTTGCCGGCTCTGTGAACAACTTTTCTGAACGGAGTGAAAAAAGCACGTTCTAGAATATGCTTGGGTGGGCAATGAAAGCAGTGATTACTTGGTAGGAAACGGTAAATTGACATAAGTCTCAAGGAAAGCCATACTGAAATGACAAGAACAAAACAAATGAGTGAAATATATTAAACTTGTTGATCTTAATAGTTGCACGGTCAGAAAAGTGCCCAATAGTCAAATAATCAAAAGGTGAATTGACATGAGCGCCTTAATGAGACCATACCGAGGCATACTTATTTTTGGACAGAAAATTTGGGTACACGACTTTGAAGCTCAAGTAGTTGTTTATGAAATACTTGTTGTCCTTGCTCTAAATGAGCTAAATAATATTAGGGTTTATAAAAGAATAAATATGAAATTGTTATAAAGAATTATTTGTTACCTTATAACCAACTCTGAAACCATGATCGTAGCTCGGAGATTGGCTCATATCTCTTCTTTGTCTAGGTATCACAACTGGTAGATTATCCAATATCCTAAAATGTCCAAATCAGTAGTTCCACGCATCGAGCTCCGAAGAGCCTTAAAATTCCAAAAATTTGCATACATTCGCAAGTTATTATCTCCAATTGATCGGCTCCTACACTCGAAACATATACATTCAAATCATTAGAGGATCACAAATTACCTAAACCTCCAGAGGATTAAATTACCTAATTATTACCAAGCACGAAGACTCGTATTTTTTTGTCTCCGAAGCTCCTCGCGGTTGCCGTCCCTGCCGGCTTGCCCGCTCATCTGAAAGCCTTGAATTGGGCTGCCATCGCTTCTCGCTGCAGTTTGTCGCTTCTCCTAAGAGCTTACTTGTTGTGCAATTGATCGAACAGTTTACATGCATGGCCAATTCATCATCTCCTTTCCGGGCAAGGTCCAATCGCTATCCCAAAAACAGGAAAAAAATAATAAGACCTAATATGAAAGACGAAAAAAATCAAGAAATCAAGAAAGATAAATGAGAGATCGAAGAGCTTACTTTGTGTGTATTTCATCGGACAGTCTGTGCATGTCCAAATCAGCATCTCTTTTCCGAGCAAGCTCCAATCCATTATAAAAAAAACAGAAAAACAATAATAAGCATCTCCTTTCCTCACTTGCTTGTCGTGCAATCGATCGAACAGCTGACATGCACCGCTGAATTTTTGCACCTCCCTGAATAATACAGAAAAGATGATATGTCTAAAAAAATAATATGCGGAAAATTCAGTTATTGATTAAATTATCGTAGTATTTTCCAGATAAAGTAATTGGGTTAATCGCACATTACATAAAAATCAATCATTTCATGCCCAAATTCAGTATCTCCTTTCAGAGCAAACTCCAATCGATACCCAAAAACAGAAAATAAGTAATCAAATTGTCGTTTGACAGGGAAAAAAATAGCGAATTCAAATTGGCACACGAACAAATAACGAAATCGAGAAAGAGAGATGATAGATCGAAGAGCTTACTTGTTGTGCAATTGATCGAACATTCCACACGCATGCCCAATTCAGCACCTCCTTTCCGGGCAAGGTCCAATCGCTACCCTAAAAGCAGAAAAAATAAAAAGACCTAATACAGAAGACGAAAAAATAATGAAATGAAGAAAGAGAAATGAGAGATCGAAGAGCTTACTTGGCGTGCATTTCATCGAATAGTCTACATGCATGTCCAAGTCAGCCTCTCTTTTCCGAGCAAGCTCCAATCCATAACCAAAAAACAGGAAAAAAAAAAAAATCAGCATCCAAAATGGCTGAATTTTCGCACCTCCCTGAAATGGGCCTGTCTATTCTTCGTAGAGGATTGTCTTGTAGTGACTTAATAACCTCTTTACACACATTAGGAGATTAGGAGAGTGACGTATTAGGTCTCCTAATAATCTCTTTCCTCCATCTGCAAGAGTCATGAATCGTTTTAGATGGAGGAAAAGAATCAATTTAGAACAAATAAAAATCATTATACGACGAGAAAATAAATCAGTTTCGAAAACGATTTGTGACTCTTTCAGCATAATATTAAAAGAACCGAAAGAAAAAAGAAAATCAGGAAATACCCAATATTCGGCGGCTAGAAGCGTCCAGAACCAATCTTGCCTCCTCCTCCTCAAGTACCAATCTTGTGCTCTCTCTTCAGTGCGAAAAATATTTGTTCATCTCTTTTCAGCCTATCTCTCCGCGCCAGCGCCATGGTAAAGAGATCATTCTCCGCGCCAGCGCCATTGTTTTGACGCCTCCGTTCTTGCGCGATCATTCTCTCTCCGCACCATTCTGAATCATGGCTCAATATGGTTTCCTTCTCTCACATTCACACTCAGACATGGCATGGTAAAGAGATATGTTGCCCTTTTTTTTCTCTTTTTGTCAATAGTCATCATAGTCATAGTCAATCAAGCACAGTAAAGAGATGTGGGGAGCAGCATGCTTATCCAACAGCGTCTCTCTTTAGGCATGTAGCATATGAGAAAATAGTCAATCAAGCACAGTAAAGAGATGTGGGGAGCAGCATGCTTATCCAACAGCGTCTCTCTTTAGGCATGTAGCATATGAGAAAAATGAGGACCAAGATTCATTTTATCAAAAACGGTATACGTGGCTCACTAAGAAAAGAGTTATTGTCCTTTTAATGGGAGGGTTCAATTTTTCTGCAATTTGCTTTTGGACTTTGGAGTACGTTTCAGTGGTCAAAATGAAAAGAAAAAAATCAAAGTGTTACATGTTGCTTTCTTGTTGAATTCCGCGATCGGACGTACATAACTGTGAAGTGCTCTCGTCGGTCTAAAATAAAATAGTATTTAACAAAACTAAAAATATTGCTTCAAAATTTATTATCCGAAGATTACATGTTAATATCAAAATATCCGAAGATTACATTGTTAATATAAAATATCCGAAGAACATATATTATGCCTAAAATATATATATATATTTTTTAATCTAAAATATAAAAATATTGTTGCGAATCATGATTCAAACCACCAATTGGCTAATTTGCCTCCCCCAACACTACCTCCCTTGGTTACTCACACAATGATCTCACAATAAAGTACAGTTTAAAGTTAATTAATTATAAACAAAGATTGAACATTTCACGTGCATGTCTGAAAAATCTCAACAATTGTAATTATTCCCTAAAGAAGTGGAAAATATCATGTATGGCCCTAAATTAAAATATCAACTATATAATATATATCTTTCTCCATTTGTCTTAAAATGTGCCATCACATTTAACATATATATATATAAAATAACTAAATAATTAGAAGTTGGTGTTCATATATATTTTTTCGAATGACGAACTTTTTTTAATCACACATTTATTATTTGATGACAACAAAATTTGAACTTCTTTTAATCACACAATAAAATTTGAACTTGAGATTTATGAATTATTATCACACATTTAAATAACAATATAAGGACATAAACGATAATATTAATCTGTTGGTTAATCAGATCTACATGATTTCTATTTGCATTAAAGCGCACAAACATTTTTTATTTCTGCAAGGATGATTTTTTAATCAAATTTCGTTTTTTTTATATAACTCTGGAATCTTTATGGTTCATTGATATCACCATTTTTAGTATAATAACGTGAAATATTTAATTTATTTACGTATTTATTAATTTATATTGAATAAAAAAATTTATAAAAGAAAATTAATAAGGATATTTTTGTCAAAATAAAATAAAATTGGATGAAATGTCAAAGTTAACACTAAGGCATTTTTGAAGAATAAAACTTGATTTTTAGGAGGTTTTAGAAGTTGTCTAAAAATTAGGATTTTTTTTTGACAAATTCCAAAAAAATTAGGGAATTTCTCAAGAATTCCCCTGTATTTTTGAATGATGAATTTTTTTTAATCGCACATTTATTATTTGATGAACAAAATTTGAACTTGTGATTTATCAATTATTATACTAGATCGTATCACATATATGAATAATGATACAAGGACAGAAATGATAATATTAATATGTTGGTTAATCAGATATATATGATTTCTATTTGCATTAGAGCACACAATTTTTTTTTTTTTTTTACTTATGCAAGGGTGATTTTTCAATCAAAAATTGTTTTTGTATTTAACTCTTGAATCTTAATGGTTTTTAATGAGTAATGATATATTGATATCACCATAATTTCTCAACAACAAGTCTTGCAACACACCAAACCCTCATTTGACAACAAATATTTCTGAGGATAATTTTGCAAAAATGCCACTAATATAAAACAAACATATTCATTATTTTATGACCACGTCAAGTATGCATCTGAGGAATTCAACATTAAACTAACTTAAAATTCTCCCCTAATAATGTATCCAACGTGAAGAAAAGGAACAACTCATCTTCCTCAGTTCCCAAATGCTCCATAGCCAAAAGCAAATCCGGCCATGGACCCAGAAACCCAAGATCTCATTCACCGGTCATCAACCGCCTCCGACGAGCCCGAAAAAGGCGAGCATGAGCCGGTTCCACTCGAACAACGCCACACATTCGTGCTTGATTTAATCTCAGAGCCTTTCAAATGGATATCAATGCTTTGTAGGGAGCTAAATGTAAGCTTTGTTTTCGGAGTGTTCTTGGTGTACGGATTGAGTCAGGGTTTTACTGGGTCCCTATCTCGGGTCGTGACAGATTATTACTGGAAGGACGTGCAAAAAATTCAGCCCTCAACTGTGCAACTGTTTAGTGGGTTCTTTTCCATACCGTGGATCATGAAGCCGGTTTGGGGCGTGCTTACCGATGCTTTCCCGGTTTATGGGTATCGGCGCAGGCCCTATTTCATCTTTGCAGGTATGCTAGTTTTTTAATATTTTAAAAATCAACGATCGAATTTAACCTAAAATCAGCCAGACCGAAATCGAATCGACCTGAAATTAGACAAGATCTATGCCGATCTTACCCGATTGAAAACAAACCTATATCTATGCTAATTTTATATCGTCTTCGACAGGCATAATAGGAACAATAGCATCGCTCATAGTATCGGGAGTCACGGGGCTTCCAGTATCCATGGCACTTTTGTGTTTCGTTAGTCTTTCAGTCGGGACCGCAATGGCAGATGTAACAATCGATGCGTGTATTGCAACAAACAGCATTATCAAGCCCAAGCTCGCTCCCGATATTCAAAGCCTTTGCGGACTCCTCTCCTCTTTCGGGGCCCTCGTAGGGTTCTCTAGCAGCGGATTTCTCGTCCACCATCTCGGACCTCAGGTTAGTATAAATAAATGATAACTTTGAATCATAGATAAAAATATTAAAAATTTTGCATGTTTTTTTTGGGTTGCATGGAGGCGGCGCTTTCAGTATTGGCACTTCCGGCTGTGATGTTGGTTCTGCTTGGATTTATTCTGTTTGAACATAAAAATCTTCATGTCTCCAACAAAGAAAAGGTTAGTAATGCTGATTTTTCTAGTTTGGTTTATCAATATTCAATTCTGTAGTGGCTTTCAAAGTATCTGGAGTTTGATTTAGCATATATTTGGAATATAAATCAATGTGAAATTTGATTTGGGAGTTCCTGTATTAATTTAATAGTCAAGTTGAGTGACCTGAAAAAGTTGTTAAATCATTCTAGTTTTAATAAAAATAAAACAGTGATATTTAAATTCCAACTAAAAATATGTCATTAAACCAACTTTTTTATATACTAGCAATAACCCGCGCAAATTGCGTTGGACTTCATACCCCTTCTTTTTAATATGTTTTTTATATAATTTGTTTAAATAACATTCGTGCTGGTGCGTTCAAACTCAATTAATATAATCATGATATGATTGTAAATATATTAATGTCAATAAATACATTATAATTAATAAGTGCTCATGAAATTGATCTATCATAGATATATTTATTATAATTAATAAATGTCCATGTAAATTGGTCTATCATCATAAATCCACACAAAATAAATAATAAATAACATGTTATACTTCAAACAAAATTAAATTTCCAAAACAAATAAAAGAAAATCGTGAATAATATACATATAACCGAAATATATATTTGAAATGTCATCCATTAACATACAAAATATCATTTTTTTTAAAAGAACACAATTGTAAATGTTATATATTACCAGACAAAATATGAATATTATTATTTATGTCCCTAAGAAATTAACAATTGAGCTATAGTTCCTTACATGGGTTATATATGGAGCCCCAATAACACGAAAAAATATCCTTAATGAGGTGGCAAGAGATAATTAAGTGGGTTGATTAGTATTATTAATTGACTCGATTAACGATTGAATTGATCGTTTAATTGAATTGACACGTCAATTAACATTTACTAATATTAACATATTATAAATTATTGACGTGTTAATTAAACGTGTCAATTAACATTTAATTAAGTCAATTAGTGATGCTAATCAATTCACTATGTCGCCTCATCAAGGATATTTCGATGAGTTTGGGGGACGGAGTATATTTTTTCTTTCATATATGGATATAATTTGGGTTGAAATAGAAAAAATAAAGAGTGCACACGTGGCAGTTTTTGCTGAAATATTTATAATTATATCTATAGTATAATACCATCTTGGTTTCGGCGAAATTTGCAAAAATAATATTAGTATGATATAATTTTTAAAAATAAGATTTTTGCCAAATCAATTGGCAAAAGTAGTTTTTCTTTTTTTGAAAAAATATTTAATGGTATGAAAATAAAAAATAATTTTTTTTTTGCCAGTTCATTTGGCGAAAATAGAAAACAAAGTAAAAATCCATTCTCACCCGCTTATTTGGTGAAAGTACGGTATTTTGGTTCTAGAATAGATGAAGGTACGTTCATTTTCGCCAACTGACTTGACAAAATTGGTTTATTTTTATTTTTTTTCTTATTTTTATACCAGTAAATATTTTTCAAAAAAATAAATTTCATTTTTACAAATTGACTTTGGGAAAATGTTATTTTACATATTAGATCAAACCAACAATATTTTTTCAAATTTAATGAAAATCGAGGTTATACATCAAAAAAATTCCACGGTTCGGTTAGTAGTTTCCTCAAGATGGACGTACAATTAAGTCGTATTTTATTTGCTTTTTCCTTCGTATAATGAATAGCTTGGATGTGGACGATTATTGATTATTTTCTATTAGGTGAAAGAAAGTACAATCTTAAGAAATATTATAGCCCCTTATTTGAAACGAAACAAGAATTTTACATAGAGGGAATATATGGTGCCCCACAAAAATGAGATAAATCTTCTCGATGACGTTATCACGTTAATTAGATTAATGGTCAATTGAGTTGGAAATTTAATTTTAATAAAATGTGATAGGTACAAACCAATTAATAAACATAAAAATTAACAATTTTTTTTTTAATTAAGATTATAATAAATACGAGCCGATTAGCACACTCTTTTATTCTATTTTTGTGGGGACAAATATAATTTCCCTTTTACATAAATAGCTGATTTTTTTTCTCTTTGTAGACATGGGAGAAAGTCGGCACGACCCTTACAGGAATGGCTACGACAATTAAGATCCCATCCGTATGGAAGCCCTCGCTGTACATGTACATTTCTTTGGCCCTTAGCTTAAGTACTCACGAAGGCCAGTTCTACTGGTACACAGACAAGACTGCTGGACCAGCATTCTCTCAGGTAAATCATACTCCATACTCAACCAATCAGGTAGGCACTATCCTAATTCCTAACACTTAAAATCTCTAAATTGGATGTAGGAATTTGTTGGGATGATCTATGCTATAGGAGCCATGGCTTCTATGGTAGGTGTCCTAATCTACCACAAATTCCTGAAATCCTACAATTTCCGCACCCTTCTATTTTGCGCGCAACTTTTGTATGGATTATCCGGCATATTTGATCTTTTCTTCGTGCTTCGTTGGAACCTAAAACTTGGTCTTCCCGACGCGTTCTTTGTGATTTTCGAGGAGTGCACTTCGCGGATCATAACCCGAATCCGATGGATCCCTATGATTGTCTTGAGCACGAAACTATGTCCGTTAGGAATCGAGGGAACCTTTTTTGCCCTTCTCATGTGCATTGATAGTCTCGGGTCTTTGACGCATAAGACTGCCGGAGGACTTGTTTTGCACTGGTTGCATGTGACAAGAACTGATTTTCGGAACTTGTGGCTTGCGGTTCTTATAAGAAACTTGTTAAGGCTTTCTGCACTATTTTTTATTTTCCTTGTGCCGAATAAGAGTCCCGATGAGGTTTTGATCCCACCGGATTTGTTGGAAACCTCGGCGAAAGGCAATGAAATTGGGCATCAGGAGGAGACCTTGCAATTGGCTAAAATCGGCGGCGGGGAAGAAGTGTGATCGAGTTATACGATGTTATGAAGGAAAGAAATGATAAGTCAATATAGTTGTATTTTATGATGATTCTTTTCATAGTTTCATTCCATTAATTCCATTTAAGACTTATAGGAAAGATAAAGATTTTAAATCACCCATGTATTACTTTCTTGATATAAAATTTTGACACTTTCATTGTCAAACTATATACTAAAATAGTTAAAATCATAAATTAAAATGTTAAATCATGAATTTAAGCATTAAAAATAAGATTTAATAAATACATCATGTCTGCAAACCTTTTGAGAGAAAATATACATCACTTCTCTATTATAGCCTTGTATAGGGCCAAAAATAACACATAAGTAATAAAAAAAAAATTCGAATAGAAACAGAAAAACACGAAAACAAAAATATTAGTATGTTAAAATAAAACTATAAGGCCATATAAAGGGTTTCCTTGAGTTTCTCTCCACCATCCTTTACATCACCGATTAACACTTAATTAACATGATAATTAACAAAAATACACTTCATTGATAATTAATTGATATATAATTAGCTTACGTATGAATTAACAATTCTTAATCAATTTTAATTAATCGTTAATAAAATATATTTTTGTTAATTCTCATGTTAATTAATTGTTAATTGATGATATAGAAAATGTTAGGGGAAATTTGAGGGACATGATAAAATTATCCAAACTATAACGAGACCAAGGGCATTTCCTCTCGTAAAATACGCACACAAATAAATAACTATTCATATCGTCCACCCAAATTACAACATTCAAGTAAATAGAATTTTAATTTTAATATACACTAAAATACGAAATCATAAATTAGAATATTAAATTATGAATTAAATTCAGATATTAAAAATAAAATTTAATAAATATATCATGTCTGCAAATCTTTTGAGAGAAAATACTAAAGAATATACTTCACTTCTCTATTATAGCCTTGTGTACGGCCAAAAATAACACAACTAAATAACAAAAAATTCGAATAGAAACTGAAAACATGAAAACAAAAATATTAGTATGTTAAAATTATTTATTAATTAATTATACGTAATTTATGTTGTTGCATAGTATTAAATGACAAATATACATTTGAATCTTACAATTTTTTTTTTATTAGTTGGCAAATATTCAAAATGTTTTTTAAAAAAAAAAAATTTATCATAAGAAAATTGGTCTATTATAGAACTCCGGAGACCAATGACATTTCCTCTCTTAAAATACACATAAAAATAAAACAACAACTTATTCATATCGTCCACCCAAATTTCAACATTCAAGTAAATAGAACATCGTGCATGTAAATATATAAATAGTAGGTAAACAAATACATAATATCTTTTTATTATTTGGATCCAATTAATTGTACAGATCATGACCCCAAAAAACTTGATATCCCCTACTCCAATAGACATGTTCTTTCAATGACAAAGCAACCTTTCATATTCATACACAAAAAAATCTAACTTATTAATTTATAAAATAACAATAACAATAAATGCATTCATACAGAGAACGTTTTAATATATTTTTTGAAGAACATATCGTCCTAAGATATTTTATTATTGAAGGACCTTCAATTTTCATAAATTTCACCTACCAAGGTTTTAAGAATCCTTTCCCCCATTCCTGGTATTGTAAACAAACCATGACCAACGCCAGGCAATTCATGATAGTTGATCCACTTAATTTGGTCCACTAGATACCTTTGTAGCTCGGCCGGTGCGATTATATCATCATCGCCCTGGAAAATATGTACCGAACAGTCTGGTTCCGGCAAATCCATCGGGTCGAACTCCCATTTTCCAAACATCACCTTTAATTCTCGACAAAATGACTCGTATTTACCCTGTTGTGTCACTAGCTGTATCCTCTGCAGAAAAAGAAATTTGAAATTGTATAAAAAAAAAAAATTATTGCAAAGCTTTTTTAAAATGATATTGGTATTCACCTTAGCCGCAACACCACTGGCAATTTGACGTTGCAAAATTTCGGCATCCCGTTTATTCGTCAAAGGTACGGTTAATTTCATAACCGTAGAGCTCGGGAGCCATCTATTGTCCATACACAAATGAAGAATACTTGGCATATAATAGCAGAGTTTTCCTACCCACCGATCTCCAAAGGGTTGCTTCCTGTATGCATCGGCGGCAAGCTTCGGTGGGAACCTCCACCTCAGGTTTACCATTGGCGCCAATAATACGACTCCAGCTAACCTGCCCATGTATACTATGATTTTGTATTTTTTTTAAATGCACGAATTATTAATTACGTTGGGTGCAAATACATAAATATGTATATTATTTGTAATTCGTAATTTTTCGTAAATTATACACGTATTATTCGCAAACAGAATAACTCTGTGTGATCGTCAAACGTTCTAGAGCAATCTGAATTATAATGAATATTCCACTTTGAATGTGAAATTTTTCTTAAAAGTATTTAAGATATAAATTTCACCTTTCGGGAATATACTTGAGCGCGCTCCAAAGTGCATAGTTTCCAATCGACCTTCCAATCAAGTAAATTTTTTTCCCAAGACCCAATGCATCCGCAAGTTCTTGAATATCGAAGGCAATATCTCTTACTGAACGATTTGGATGCGGATCACTTTCACCACAACCGGGCCGGTCGAATGAAACAATATATATTCCCAATTCTTCTAACAAGTCCTGTATTTACAATGAATACAATGTACTTAGTTTAAGAAGTTTTAGCTTCTAACAAGTCCTCTAATCTAAGGACAAATTTTTTACTTTGTTCCAATCTTCCTTAATGAAAATAAAAAAATATGATTGAAGTGGACGGCTTAGAAAATATGTTATTGATTTTGTTACGTAAAAGAATAAGAAAAGCATTTAGAATATATTCTTCATTTTCAACATCTTTAGATGATACCGATAATATCTAAATTGTCACAATTGTATTTTGAGAAATAAAACGACGGTATAAATATGTTGGCCATTCAAATTATATATATATATATATATATATATATATATATATATATATATATATATAGAGAGAGAGAGAGAGAGAGAGAGAGAGAGAGAGAGAGAGAGAGTTGACTAAATGAACAAAAAAAATATTGATAATAACTGAACCTACATTTAAATCAAATATTCAATGCACAACAAATCAAATCAAAACATACTTGTTCAAACCGAATTGACTGATATTATCTCAAGAACAAATATTAAAACTTAAAAGTACGACTAAACTAAAGATGATCAAATGTTCATGTTAGTTTGATTTATCTGGCTTGTTCAGTATATGGAAATGTGAACAAAACTGAAAAACAAATAACAAATATTTTGTGACCGGAACGCCCGCTTGCGGATCTCGAAGGTGGATCCAATACCAATTTAGAACCTTTATTCGGAGGTTCCAGAACGATTTCGAAGCTTTCAGATCAGACAAGTGAGGAAAATTCGATATATTGAGAGAGAGAGAGAGAGAGAGAGAGAGAGAGAGAATCAGGATATGCGATAGTGAAATGTTAGCCAGAAACCTGTACTATGTAATTATTGTAGTCACAAAAAGAACATGTTACATAATAGAAAATGGGCACCTGAGATACAGGAAATGGATCATCCCTAGTTCTAGTCAATCCATTGCAGAAGACAATCTTATATCGAGCGTCGGCCTTGGTTACGCCCGACTCGGCATAAGCCAGGTGTCTACCATCCTTGAGAACGATCCTTTTGGCTGTGATAGGAGGTCCACCTTCAGAACCACAAATCTTGGTCGCAGGAGGCCGAATGAAATAGTTAACCAGCCATTCGATTATCGACAACAAAATTGACAAGAATTTCATTCCAAGAAAAGAAATGGGAGTTGGGGAGAGGAAATAGCTAGGCAGAATGTGAGGGTACAAAAATGATTAGGAACTATTTATAGATGGGAAAATAGGGGTTTGATATAGTGTTTTCGATCTCGCTTAAATATTCTCGATGTATTAATCGAGAGTAGTAGTGTTAAAATTGATTGATTAGATTTTTTAATCGAATCAATCAATTTTTAATTAAATCAATCAATTTAACTATTAAATTATAATAACCTAGAAACCTTACATTTCTACCGTCTCGGTCACCACCTACTTTGTTCTTTCTTTCTTCTCTCTCTCTCTCTCTCTCTCTCTCTCAACTTATGATTAAGATGATTAAGGTATCCATATTAAGCTAGTAGTTGGTAATTGATCAATTTGTTTTTAATAGTAAATAAATAGCTTAATGAATTTTATTTAGATTTCTTCACAAAATTATTTAGTTTATAATATAGAAAAAAGCTCACTTTTGCCTCCTGAACTGTACCAAAAAATGCAAGTTGCCCCCCAAACTTTAATTTTGTTCATTTTACCTCCTGAACTCTCGATTTTGCTCACTTTTGCCCCTTCCATCAGTTAACTGCCCAGTCAGCAGTTAAGTGATGACGTGGCAGTTTGACGTGGCAATTTTTTGATGATTGTATTGATGATGTGCCAAAATTTATAATATAAAATCCAAACTCATTAACCTATTATTTAGAAATCCATTAACTCATTTAATTACAATCATTAAACCCTAACTCAATATTAAAACCAAACCCATTAACCCGTTATTTGAATCCCTTTCTCACCCCACCCCGTCTCTCTCTCTCTCTCTCTCTCTCTCTCTCTCTCTCTCTCTCTCTCTCTCTCTCTCTCACAGCTCACAGCTCCATTGACGAAATTGACGAAGCTCTCACCCGTCTCTCTCTCTCGCACAGCTCCATTGAAGACTCACCCCGTCGATCTCTCTGGACTCTCTCGCTCTCGTCTCCCTCTCGTGTGACGCTCGCTCCACTCATCTCTCTCTCGCTCTCTCCGGACGCTCTCGTCTCTTCAGGTTAGCTCCACACTCTCTCTCTCTCTCTCTCTCTCTCTCTCTCTCTCTCGCATCTCTCTCTCTCTCTCTCTCTCTCTCTCTCTCTCTCTCTCTCTCTCTCGAGATGTGGACTCATCTCTCTCTTTCTCTTGACTAATTTTTTGAAATTTGGGTTTTTAGTGCAATTTTAGATTATTTTCAGCCAAAATTAGGGTTAATTTTGAGCAAATTAGGGTTTTTTCAGTCTAATTATGGTTAATTTCAGCAAAAGAGGGTTAATTTTGAGCAAATTAGGGTTTTTTCGCTCTCTCTGGATGCTCTCGTCTCTTCAGGTCAGATATCTCTCTCGACTCATCTCTCTCTCTTTGTCTCGATTTTAGTTGAATTTACCAAAATTTGCTGAAATTAGCTGAAATTTATTGAAATTAAACGAAATTTAGTGGAATTTAGGGTTATTTTAGTGCAATTTCAGCAAATTTAGGGTTATTTTCAGCAAATTTCAGGAATTTTTCAGCAAATTAGGATTATTTTAGCAATTTTCAGCAAAATTAGTGCAATTTCAGCAAATTTATGGTTATTGTCACACCCCAAAATATAAAATGGGAAAGGGTGCGGCAACCCGCCAGTATACAACTCGTATACCACAGGCTCTTATATGATAAATTCACAAAAACATAAATACCACAACTCGAAAACAACGACACACGCACATATATACATGCATCACCATAACATATACAAACGAACATAAAGAAACCTAGCGGAAGTTTATAATACACATATGCGACTTAAACAAACACAAAACTAAATAAGTCGCAACAACGAAAGGCTTGCTGGCCAGAAACGAAAATAAACAAATATACCCAACATGGAGGTTCCGCGATGAAAACGAAACCATCGTACTCACACTCTAGATACCCGCTGCCCCGAATGATCTGTCCACCATACCTAGACTCAAAACATTCAAATAAAATGGTTAGTCACGGAAGTGACTAAGTGAGTGAGTTTTGAGACTAGCTTATTAAGATCGACCTTATACATGGCTAGCCAAAAACCTCGCTCAAAATAATCAAAATCATAAATCATATATGTATATAAATACTTCTCAAATACTTTCCCCGGTTTTTCGAAATCAAAATCCCTTCATATCTATTCATATACATACTACTAATGGTTTTACTGGGGTGAGGACGCAAATAACATTCGACTGAAGTGCCAACCCCGAGTGGATAGCGAATCACAAACGGGCTGGAACATAACATAAAGCTCGGGAAGCGCGAATTCCCTACAAAAATGAGCTGACGACGGATATCCATGCGCCACAGCCAGACCCCTCATGGATCGGGACTTTGCACTACATCAAGTTTGCTACGCAATTTCCTCCATAGAGCGCCACGGGGTCACGCGACACTATACCTAACAAACTAAAACATACCGGAGGAGCCACGTATGTTCACATAGGACCCTCTTTCAAAACCGTAAGCCCGGCTTACGTTTTATCAAACTCAAATTCTACATACATATATATGATCAAATCTACATAATATATATTTTGTTGAGGTAACACGGTTTTTAAAGCAAAATACGATTTTTAAAGCGAGAACCCTAGACTATTATATAAGGTCTAGAAACGCTCGTAATTGAATTCTTAATAAGAGAGAAGTGAAAGTAGCACTCACAGATTGATCGAACTCGATCGACGCCAAAACAGAATCGAAAACCTAACTCCGAAATCGAAAACCAATATCGATCGATAAAGAACGGATAACTCAAAACTCAACGAAATACCTCAATCTCATATTCCATATGAAACTATTGCACCTCCTAACTTAGAATTTCTTTTAGTTCCTGTCTAGATTCACTCTCTCTCTTTACCAAGGAAATGGGACTTCTGGCGAAATGTGTTCTCAAATGGAAAATGAGTTATGGTCTGAAATACTAACATAGCAAGATTGATATATATCTACATACACTGTAGCCGCTCAAGGAAATTAGTACGGCCCAATAAAAAGAAATGGATCATTTCATATATAACCCTAAAAGACCATATATTTGCAATCTTTAAAATATCTTATAATACACATAACATATATCTGAATGTAATTTTATTCAAAATGACCCTTTCAATTTTAATATTTACATTTCTCAAAATTACTATTTATTTATTTTTATTTTTTTCCAAATATTTTTATTACGAAAATCGACAAATGTCAAAACCCTATTTTTGATATTTATTACAGTTATTTCAGCAAATTAATTATTTTCGTGAAATTTCAGCAAAATTAACCCTAATTTCAGCAAAAAAAACCCTAATGGTGATGGTATGATCAAGATAGTATGATACAGTATGGAGCTTTCTCAATCTTCATACAAAACAAGAGAATGGAGCTTTCTCAATCTTCATTTCCGGTGCAAGGGTACGATCAAGATAGTATGATACAGTATGGATATGGGTATAATGATGGCACCATGTTCATCCCTAATGGTGATGGTTCGTTCAGTAATGGTGATCTTGTTCTTCTTTCAGAGTTTGAGAACTTAATTAGGATGTAAGGAATATTATACTAGGAGAATACTCGCGCTACGCGGCGATCATGTAAATTATGTTTTTCATTGTAATACAATTATATATTTGAATGATAATATTAATAATATCATCTTAAAATAAAGTAATTTTAATTCATTTATCTATGATTATTCATATATTTTACAATTATTTTACATTATGATAGCAAAAAATCTTCTTTTTTTAGTCAA
Source organism: Luzula sylvatica (assembly GCA_946800325.1). Classification (NCBI taxonomy): domain Eukaryota; kingdom Viridiplantae; phylum Streptophyta; class Magnoliopsida; order Poales; family Juncaceae; genus Luzula; species Luzula sylvatica. The sequence goes on from OX326961.1 coordinate 3,588,192, forward strand.
ATAATAGTACTTATATTAGTGTCATTATATAATAATATATAAGAATAAGATATAACACAATTTTACGAAAAAAATAACAACAAATATTTATCATTATTCACAATATTTCATTCAATATCAAATATTAAAATAATAAATTATACAACATATGTAGTAACAAATTATTAATTATACAGTAGTAATAATTTTTATTGATTCAAAATGCAATGAAAAATATAAAATAATATAAAACTTAATGGTGGAAGTAATTTAATAAATAATATCAGAATTTAATTTTTAATAAACATAAATACAAATTATTTTATATCACATGATTTTTTATTTATTTTACATTTTGTAAAATAACAATACAATTTGATATGTGTTTATAACTTTAAAAAGTTTTTTAGATGGATAATTTTTTTTTAATTCTAAAACACAAATATATTCTACTTAGTATTATTTGAGATTCTTATTTTTATAATTTTTTAAAAAATAAATAAAAAGACTTAAAATTTTAATTATGCAAATAAAATTCTTAAAAATATATTATGTAAATATGTATTTTCTTGCATTGTATTTTCTTATAAGATATCTTTACAAATTGAAATTATAAAAAACGGTATGTTTGAACTATGCTTATATGGATGTCAAAATAAAGAGAAAAATAAAATGAATATATTTGATGGGTTTATAAAATTAAATTTCCAAACTAATACTAATATATGTTGTATTTTTTTATAATATTACATATTACATTATTAATATTTCATATATATACTTTTCATATTCCATTGCATTCACATTTGATCATGTAATCTTATGTGGAATTTTAAACAATTGATTAGACTTGGTCTAATATGATTCTAACCAATAATAATAGGCCACATCATTAACGTAGGATGATGTGGCTTTCTAAGAATGCTTAAAACATGGTGTAAAATAATAACACATAAATGACTACACAAAGTCTGATCTTCAAAAAATCTAACAAAAAATTAATGATTGAGATTAAACCACATCACTACATCTAATGGTTCAAATTAATACTAAAAAATAATAATACAAAATGCATGTCTTAAATGATCAAATATAATATTAATGCATATGATGAAGCCACATCACACAATATAATGGTTAATAATCAAGATAAGCATGATGATGTGGCTTCATGAGGAGGCTCAAAGATAGGTGCAAAATAAGGGGGTTGGTAAATAATTAATTTTAGATTTTTTATTTTACTTATGTAATTTTACAATACTGTGGCTATTTAATTAGGATGTGTAATTTTAGTTTTTTTTTTAACTTAATTCATAATTTTAAAATATTGTAGTTGTATTTTGCTTTTTAATGTTATTTTTAATTTGTTTTTTGCAATTTTAAGATGAATTTATTTTCAATTTTGCAACACATTCATTACCTTTGCAATTTTAAGATTTTTGTTCTACATTGTTGCAATTTTTGTTCTACATATTTGCAATTTTCATTTTAGTACTTATTTTGCCCATTTTCGAGCATAATCAAAACTGGTACCACTACAAATATTTGCTAACATTTAATTGTCGCATCTCTTGTATATTTATACTTATATTGACAAAAATAAGCTTCCAAACATTTGGAGTATCGCAAACATTTAATTGTGACATCTCTAAATCATTCTACAAAATTGCAAATCCAAAAAAAACAAAAAAAAAACAAAAATTCTTTTGGATAAAAAGATGCTTCCAAAAATTAAACTTAAAACATTCCACAAATTATAAATGCGCCATATTATTAATCTCCATTCTTCTTGTTTCCTTTGAATCCTTCCGTACCGCCATCCACCATCGGCTTCACCGTCTCCAGTACCGCATTCCCCTCCTCATCATACTTTTTATCACAAAATATTATTTAATTCATTATTAAAACAAAATACATATGAATAATAATAAAGTGATTTACCGAGGAAACCACAAGCAACTCCATTGATGTAGCTTCGAGCCTCGATGGAGTTGAGGCCAAGAACGATAATTAGGAAATCGTTATAGAAATCGATTTCTTTATCCTCTATGCGGCAAAAATGAGGGGTTATGGTGACGCCACTAAACCCGAAATCCTAATTTTGACCCAAAACCCTGAAATTTACATAATTGACCCTACATTTAAATTAAATTGACATAATTTGTCCTAATTTTGACCTAAAATCCAAAGTAATCCTAAATTAATCCTAATTTGGACACTAAACCTGAAATTAACCGAAAAACCTCAATTAACCCTAAATTAACCCTAATTTTGACCCAAAACCCTGAAATTTACATAATTGACCCTACATTTAAATTAAATTGACATAATTGGTCCTAATTTTGACATAAAACCCTAAATAATCCTAAATTAATCCTAATTGGACACTAAACCTGAAATTAACCGAAAACCTCAATTAACCCTAAATTAACCTTTCAATTAATCCTAAAATAACCATAATTAGACTAAAAAAAAACCTAATTTGCTCAAGAGAGAGAGAGAGAGAGCTGCGAGAGAGAGAGAGAGAGAGTGTGGAGCTAACCTGAGTCCAGAGAGATTGCTTCACGCGAGAGAGAGAGAGAGAGAGAGAGAGAGAGAGAGAGAGAGAGAGAGAGAGAGAGAGAGAGAGAGAGAGAGAGAGAGAGAGAGAGAGAGAGAGAGAGAGATGGAGTCGATGGCGACGCGAGAGAGAGAGGGCGACAATGGCGACGCGAGAGAGAGAGCGCTTCTGGGGGTGAGAGAGGGATTAAAATAATGGGTTAATGGGTTTGGGTTTTAATATTGGGTTTGGGTTTAATTAGTGATTATTTATTCTAATTAAATGAGTTAATGAGATGTGTAATTTTATAATTTAAATTTTGCCACGTCATCAATACAATCATCAAAAAATTGCCACGTCACACTGTCACGTCATCACTTAACTGCTTACTGGACATTTAACTGATGGAAGGGACAAAAGTGAGCAAAATCGAGAGTTCGGAGGGTAAAATGAATAAAATTAGAGTTTGGGAGACAACTTGTACTTTTTGATACAGTTCAGGGGAAAAAAGTGAGTTTTTTTCTATAATATATGACATAATACTGTTTTGTTATGAGATTAACTAAGTATCCATTTAAATTGTTAAGAATTTTGTTTTAGAATTAACATGAATCCTATGTAAATTGAATTTACCTCTTGCAAAATTTGTGCATTTTGGGTATATGAAAATAGTAAACTAAAAAATAAGATTAAAAATTTGGGAGCAAGGGAAAACATACTTTTCTAACCTTTCGGATCTTATTTCCAAATGGCTGATATCACGATACAAAATGTCAACTTTGTATAAATAAATGTTGGATCCTAATCTGGATAAAGTAAATATTTATTTTATGGTTTTGCCAAGAGAAGTATGTGAGCAGTATTTGTTTTGGTGTTCATGACATTAAAATAAAAAATTAAATGTGTAGTTATGAGTATAATATATCTTTGAGTATGTATCGAACATACTATTAAGTTTTCGAGAAGTACAAGAGGAATTTAGAGGACATACTCGAGGAGAAGAACAACACTGGAGAACACTAGATGCTTCTCGTATTTTAAGTAAGAATTGTATTTTATTCCTCCTTCAATTTTTCTTGAATATATCTTGAATATAGAGATATCCTTCAATAGTCATAATTTTGTACATATATATTACCACAATGAGACACATGTCCTCTTTTATTTTTTTATTTTTGTTTGTTTGTTTCTATAGCACTCCAAATTATATATGTACGAAAGAAAATATAATTGACTTCCAAACTCATCACAATATCCTTGATGAGATAACAAAGAGAATTGATTAACATTTCTAACTGACTCCATTAAATGTTAATTGACACGTTTTCATTAACACATCAATAATTTATAATGTGTTAATATTAGTAAATGTTAATTGACGTGTCAATTCAATTAAACGGTCAATTAAATCGTTAATTGAGTCAAATCAATAATACTAATCAATCTATTTAATCCTCTCTTACCGTCTCATGAAGGATGTCATTTTTGTGTTATTGGGGCTCCATATATAATCCCCACATAAAATTATGGCTCAATTATTAATTTTTATGGTATAATTTACAATTGTGTTCTTTTGCAAAAAAAAATTAATATTTTTTATGTTAATGAATGATATTTTAAATATATATTTCGGTTTTATATGTATTGTTTACCGTTTTCTTTTATTTGTTTTGAAACTTTAATTTTGTTCGAATTATAAGAAGTTATATTTTATTTATTTTGTGCGGATTTATAATGATGAACCAATTTCATGGATCCTTATTAAAAAAAAATTTGATGAAATGGAGGGGTTTTCATATCCCCCATCCAGTTGGATTTTTATAAAACAAAATGAAAAAAATATTTACAAGTTGGAGCTGTTTATTCTTCTTTTGCACCCACTTACACTGAATAGTAAAATAATAAAAAGAAGTGCCTCGAAGCATAAAATAACTCCCCTTCAGTGGACTGAGGAGATGAACCATCTTCACTCGTTCACACTTGTAAATATCATGAATCTTTATTAATTATAATGCATTTATTGACATTAATATATTTGCATACATATCATGATTATATAATTGAGTTTAAACGTACCCGCGCAAATTCTATTTAAACAAATTATACAAAAAACATGTAAAAAAAATGTATGGAGTCTCGCGCAATTGTTGCGCGGGCTATTGCTAGTATCTATGATTTTTAAATCGGAATACTTGAACTAGAATAAATAGGAGTAAATAATCTTAACAAGGATGCGTGTTCCTCGAAATAATGTCATTAAACTAGGCTACTTGTACGTATATATATATATATATAGAAATGCTAAATAGAATCCACAAAAAGAATCCACAAAAAGAATCCAAAAACCTAAAAATTAATACTAGTAGAGGCGGAGGGACCTTTTTGTAATATGGTCAAAATTTATATAAACTACCACAAACGGAGGGACCTTTTTGTAAATAAGTTGATAAACCACATCCAACCCCCACCCTCACGATCCCTCTGTTCCAGACTCCCCTCACGCCTCACCATTTTTTTCTCTCTTAGACGTCGAGCCACGATCGCCTCGATCCTCTCCGACGCGAGTTCTCTTTCTCTCTCGACGCTAGTTCTCTTTCTCTCTCGACGCGATCTCTCCGGCCATCTCTCTCTCTCTTCGCCGAGCAGCAGTGCTATAGACGTACGACGGCGCTGTCTCCGGCTTATCCTCGAGTACGACGGCGATGGCTATAGACGTTTAGGGTTTCGGTACAGTAGTGCTGGCGATGGAGTACCGAGGTGCTGGCGGGAGATGAATTTCGAAATTGGAGCTCAAGTCTTGATCCAGAAATGGCGGAGCTCGTAGCACAACAATGGCGGAGCTCGAGTCTTGATCAATAAATGGCGGAGCTCGAGTCTTGATTCAGCAATGGCGGAGCTCGTAGCACAGAACTGGGTGATAATGGATGTACAGAGGTGTGAGATTGAGAGTGGAGAAGGAGATCGAGGCTAGGAAGGCCTCATGAGCCAGAGATAGGATGGATCCTCTTTCAGAGCTCGATCCAGTGGTATTTATAACCGGTTGTTCGACTACGATTGAAATTGCGAATTTCGAGCATGATTCTTCGAATTTGAAGGATTTTGAGGTTTTTAGCAGCTTGGTGTACCCCACGGAAAATTGGGATAAAATCGGGGGGTTTTCTGCAAATAATTCGAAACACGCAGGTTTGATTGAGCCCAAATGGGCCAGATATTTGAAATTCAATTTTTTGAGCCATTATGGAAATGAATTTTATTGTACTTTGAGTTCTATCGAGGTTTATGGCGTCGATGCAGTCGAGAGAATGCTCGAAGATTTAATTTCTGACGAGAAAAACAAAAAAATGGAAAATCAAAATTCTGAGGACCAAATTGAAAACATACCTCCTCTTCTTCCTCCCCAGGAACTAATCGAAAATGAAGAGATCAAAGTAAAATTAAACGAAGATAATAGCGTTAACGAGTTAGAAATTGAACAAGAAAACGAGAATAATAATAAAATAATTAAAGCGGTACCAGAATCGGTACCTGAGACGAAAACTCTGCAAGTGGGGAGAATTCAAGGAGACACGGCGTTGAAAGTGTTATTACAAAAAGTTCAGGGGCTTGATTTGAATTTTTCGCTTTTGGAGAGGTATCTCGAGGAGTTGAATAATCGGGAAAAATTGTGATTTTTTTGTTTTTTTAGGGACATGGATGCAAACAACACTATGCTTTATGATAAGAAAATGCAATCGATACTTATTTACGAAGAATACGCGAGATAGAGGGGACATTGCAAATTTGAATGCAATCAGTACTTCTAGTCAAAATATATTATTGAATTTAGCAAAATATACGATTAAATTTAGCAAAATATATTATTGAATTTACTAAAATATAGTTAATTATCTAATGAACACGATCATTAATTTCAAATAATTCAACAAAATATATTATTGAATTTAGCAAAATATACGATTAAATTTAACATAATATATGATTAAATTAACATAATATACGATTAAATTTAACAGAATATACGATTGAATTTACTAAAATATAGTTAATTATCCGATGAATACGATCATTAATTTCTTATAATTCAGCAAAATATATGATTGAATTTAGCAAAATGTATGATTAAATTTAACAGAATATACGATTGAATATATTAAAATATAGTTAATTATCCGATTAATACGATCATTAATTTCATATAATTCAGCAAAATATATGATTGAAATTAGCAAAATATATGATTAAATTTAACAGAATATACGATTGAATTTACTAAAATATAGTTAATTATCCGATGAACATGATCATTAATTTAATATAATCAGCAAAATATATGATTGAATTTAGCAAAATATATGATTAAATTTAACAGAATATACGATTGAATTTACTAAAATATAGTTAATTATCCGATGAGTACGATCATTAATTTCATATAATTCAGCAAAATATATGATTGAATTTAGCAAAATGTATGATTAAATTTAACAGAATATACGATTGAATTTACTAAAATATAGTTAATTATCCGATGAATAAGATCATTAATTTCATATAATTCAGCAAAATATATGATTGAATTTAGCAAAATGTATCATTAAATTTAACAGAATATACGATTGAATTTACTAAAATATAGTTAATTATCTGATGAGTATGATTATTAATTTCATTTAATCAGCAAAATATATTATTGAATTTAGCAAAATATACAATTAAATTTAACATAATATACGATTGAATTTACCAAAATGTACAATTGAATTTAGGAAGGTTATAGACCATGTAAATTAACAAAACAAAGAATTAAATCAATAAAATGTAAATTAACAAAATTTACGAACATGCAATTTTAATCAAGATTAATAATTTTTCAAGAATTACAAACCAAGTCAAGTTTGGTAAAAAGTACATTTCAGAGAAATTTCAGGGGCCAAAAAAGTAACAAATTAAGAAAAGTGGCTTCAAAGATTAGCTTGTTTTGCTTGGAGTTTAGATAAATTAAGCTTTCGATTGAAGTTACAAAGGAAAAAATAATCGGAAGCGTATCCGGTGCGTCTATGTTCACCACATTCATCACCCATACTTTTTCAACTCTTAACGCCGCCGCAAGCCTACCAAACAAAAATAAAACAAAAATAAAAAAATGACAAAAGAACGATAATTTTAATAAATTTAATAATTTACCCGCCATAGACGGCTCGCATGTCCAGAACATTTCTGACGCGATATGCGGGAAATGCTCTAGCTAATGTGGGCCCCAATCCCGCGTAACAACCTCTAATTCCAGATCTTTGATATACCTTTAAAAATTTAAGAAAGCAAAATTTACTAAATTACCCCTTCGTTCTGCACGGTTTTGAGGCACAGTCGAGAGGACCGGTGTACTTTGCGTTCGCACCCACTTTCCCTTGTACTTGCATTCTACACTGGAGAAAACTAAAATTATATCAATATGAAAAATTAATTGGGTATAAGCGAATAATTACATTTTCTTTTTCTTTTAACCTTGACGAGTTCGGTTGGGCAGAGAATACAACTAATTAACGCGCCGGTGCATCCTGGATCTGTTTCTAACTCTTCCTCATTATCTTTCTCTTTCTCTCTCTCCAGTTCATGATAATTCAACAATATGTTTTCAATATCCGATTCTCGCTCATCCTACGACGTACTAGTTTCAGAACCAATTTAGATCTAACTTGTGTGAATGACCAACAATATAAAATTGATACATTTAAATCAACAATTAATACATTTCATTGATGTAATGATTCAAAAAAAACTGAAAAAAAAATCGACATCACCTTGTTTCAGCAGATTCCAACCAATTTCTGTCCCAATTGGTGAAATACATGGTCTATAACCTTCCTAAACCCAAATTGACGATTCTTTGCATCCAAGACTCAAAGGTTAGGGTTTATCGATGAAGGAAGAGGGGGCGTCACTAACTGGCAGTTTTCTTCAACCACCGCTGGGATTGATTGTGTGTAAAGAAATGGCCGCCATGAGAATTGAAAACTCAAAATATAAGCGTCGTTTATTTCTTAAATTGAGTAATTCAACAATATTTAATTTTTCCTAAACCGAGCACAATGGAAGTTAAGGATATCGGTCCACAGGGAGATTACGGTAATTCTAGAGTTTATTGTTTAAATGCAACTTTAATAGCTCCAAAAATTCTCTTAGTTTGTACACAACAAGATCAACAGTGAGTGAGACTATATTCCAAATTTCAGATCTTTTGATCAAGCCAAATAATAATTAAAATTCTTTAAACAACTAAAACTCAAAACTCTGGATCACAGAAAAGTATCAACTTCAATAATTTTTCTAGCTCAAATTACAATTCCAAATTATTTGAAACTTTTATAACAGATTATAAATCAAACAAAAAAGCCATCATAATTTTTATAGATTTTTATATGCAAGTATTAATTAACTAAAAATGCAAGACTAATTACTGGACAGGAGACACAGAGTGGAAATGATTAGATCTAAACAAATAGAAAAATGGATGAAATGGCATGAACTAAATTACTAATTAAACTAGACATCATAAAGATTCAGAAAACTATTTTTATGAGTTTATATCAGATATAAAACTATTTTTAATCTAATTAACAAAACAGATCAGAAACTTAACAGATTTAAACAAACAAACTTAAACTAAATCACAGAATTCAAACAAGCAAGCAAATAAACAAGTAAAATAGGGGATTCAAAGATTAAAATAAGATCTAAACTTAAACAAAACTGGATCTAAACAAGCTTGAAACAAAAGTTCTAAAATATCAAAAATGTCCAACATGAAAAGAAAGTACCCAAACTGAGAATGGAGGTCGATGATGGATCTGTAGAGCTTCTATGGTCTTTTGTCACCCCAATGAAGCTCTCTGCGAGGTGAGAAGAAGCTTGGAGGTCGTCAATGGCGATGTCGATCCTGTCACGAAGCCAAAACAGGGAAACTTCGAGTCTTGGGCTTGAATCGATGGAATTGGATGTAGAGTGGTGTTCTCAGAGTGGGTACGAGGGTGAGGAATGCTTGAGAAAGCTTTGAGAATGGGTACGAAGGTGAGGGAGAAGAGAGAGGGCCAAAAGGCCACTCTAATGGGGGTGGTTTGAGACTCGCCATGGCTGGGCTTTTATAGCCAGAATTGGACCTAATTTTCCAGTTTGAGAACGAAATTGAGTGGAGAAGGGGGTGCGGGGTCCATGAGAGATGGTCACGACGTGGCTAGGAGAGAGAAATAAGCAGTTTAAAGCTCGTACGATCGAGATCCACGTCGTAACAGCCATGGCGCTGTATTTTGGAAGAGACGAGTTCGTCTCCAGTGATATTCCAGGGTAAAATTGCAGAGCAAGTTTTCTTCGTTATGTCTTTAATCGATACCGAGCACGGCTCCGTCGAAGGCCGTCGCCGCTCGCGCCAGCGCCGCCGCTGTGCCAGGGAAAGGGAGGAAGAGTGGAGATTGAAGACAAGGGAAAGGGAGGAAGAGTGGAGATTGAAGACAGAGAGAAGGAAGGAAGAAGAGCGCGAGAAGCAAAATGAAGTAACGAAGTTGGATAATTACGAAAATATCCCTCCGTATGTTGGATTCGTTTTTCGGATTCGATTTGTGGATTCTCCTTAGCAGCCCTATATATATATATATATATTACATATTGTCTAAACGAGTGTGGCGGAGTGTAAATATTTAGTTGAGAATATATAATCTAATATTTGGGAAGTAAATTAATTAAAAATGAGACGAAATAAATAATAAGTTTCACCATAATTTAAAATATAAAATTGGTAAGCATTAGATGGAAGTAGAGTAGTCGGTTAATAATGTGCGAAGACAAGAAAGAGGTCCATTCAAGACAAATTTAGACCATTGATTAATGATCGATTTTTTATAAACATTTTTTCTTTGTAGTCATTTAAGTGTCCCTTATTTACACTGTGTTTTAAGGATTTTTAGAAAGCCAAATCATCATATATTAATGATGTGGACTATTTTTATTGGTTAGGTTCATGTTAGACTAAGTTTATTCAATTATTTATCATTTCACATAAGTTTACATGATCAAATGTGAATGCAATGGAAGACGAAAAGTTAAAATACGAAATAATAATAACCTAAGTACTAATATTATAAACATACAACATATAGTAGTAGTATTTTTAGAATTTTAATTTAAAAATTCATCAAATATATTCGTTTTAAATTTCTCTTTATTTTGACATCTATATTAGCATAGTTCATACATACCATTTTCCATAATTTGAATTTGTAAAAATATTATGTAAAAAATACAATGCAAAAAATACATTTTTACAAAATATAATTTTAATTATTTTATTTACATAATAGAATTTAAAATATTAATATTTATTTTTAGAAATTACAACTATACTAATATCATATAAAACTAAGTTTATTATATTTGTGTTTTTAATCAAACAAATTTAATATTATTTTCTTTGAAAAATAATAGAAATAAAAAAAGTTTATCCATCGAAAAAATTTCTTAAATTTATAGACACTTACAAAATAGTAATATTATTTTTAAAATATAAAATTAACAAAAATCATATGACATAAAATAATTTATATTTATGTTATGCTAAATTAATTTTTATATTTTTTATTAAATTACTTTCACTATTAAGTTTGATATTATTTATAATTTTCATTCATTTTGAATCAATAAAAAATTATTAGTACTTGATAATTAATGATATGTTACTACGTATGTTGTATGATTTATTATTTTTTACATATGATATTGTATGAAATATTGTGAACAACAATGATATAATATTTGTTGTTATATTTTTTAGTAAAATCATTTTATACCTCATATATTATTATTATACAATCACATTAATATAAGTGTTATTACTTGATTAAGAAAATAAATTTTTTTGTCATCATAATGTAAAATAATTGAAAAACTACATAATCATAAACAAATTAGTTCAAATAATTATATTATGAAGTGATATTATCAATATCATCATATTTATAAGTATGTTATAATACAATGAAAAACATAATTAACATCCTCGCCGTGTAGCGCGAGTACTCTCCTAGTCACTTGTAAAATTTAGGTAAGGATTGTAGCAAAAATAGTGATAAAAGCAGGTGCGATTAATTAAATTGCAAGAAAGTTAAGATGGATATCAATAAATCAATAAATCACTTTTAAAATTTAGGTAACTGAAAAAAGTTAACAATTATTTCAATTGGTACATACATATATAAGCTCCCAAATAGGGGCTTCTATCATACACCTTTTTTGCTTGTCCCTTCTCTCCTCTCCCTTATTTAAGTTATCTAATAACATGTTTCGAGTTTCGGCTACCTTCTCATCTCTGACCCGGCCACTGATCTGGCCACCCTCTCCAACGATAATTGTTTGGCCACCTCCCTCCCTTCACACTCCCGTCGTTCTTATATTTACATTGACATTCATATTTATATTTTGATTTTAAAATTAAAAATGGTTTAGAATTTTTTTTAAACGATATTTAAAAATCAAGTTATCATATTTCGAAGTCAGGATTTTTATAAGATATGTGAATTATAAATAAGTGAATACGCTCAAGTCTCTTTCTATATTCATTAATTTAATACAATAAGATTTTGAATTTTAAGTGAAATTTTATTTCCAAAAAAAAATAACAACAACAATATTTCGAAAATAATCATTTCATTACACAAATTAAACGTTAACTAATATCTCATCTACCAATTTCTAATCTTCAGTTTCATCTTCAATTCCATAATATACTTCTTCCAGCTTCATAAATCATGCATTTTTTCCCGAAGCCCCTATAATATCCAGCAACATAACATGTCGACTAAAGATTATTAAGTATTTGTATAATCTAGGTCCAGACAACTGAAAAACGAGTCCCTCGCCCCCCCCCCCCCCCCCCCCCCCCCCCCCCCCCCCCCCCTATCCACATATTATAATCTAGGTCCCTAAAAATTATTAAGTATTGTATAATTTATTTACACAAAAACCCTTCAATTCTTCATAAAATTGGAAAAAAGCCTGCTAGATGGAATATTATCTCAGTTTCACATTTCCAGTTTGAGGGATAAATTCAGTATTTTAATTTTTCAGAAGGGTATATATTCAAAAAAATTACCTTTCTAGTGTGACCCATTTCTCCTTCCATTAGCCCTAGAACCAGTTTGTATACATATGAAGAAATTTCGTACCAGTTTCTATCTATGTTGCGCGGATACTCCAAAAAATGAACCGTACCCGTATCGGATATGGATACGCCACCGATACGGCACCGATACGTATCCGATACGCCACGTGGCGTATCGGACTATTTTAATATATAAGTTTGAACCGATAGGGTTTCGATGTTTCCGATACGACTGGATACGGTTCGGATACGTCTGGATACGGTTCCGATACGGCTGGCCCATTGATTTTTTTTTTTTGGCCCAACATAAAAATACCCAATATTTTTACTACTCAATATTTCTTTACTTCACGTATTTTTTATTTTACTTATTCGTAAAATATCCAAATCGATAATATAACGTCTTGATTTTTATAATAATTTAATAAAAATATTTAAATATATATTAATTTATATTAAAATTATATTAAATGATATACATATGTAACGTATCGTATCCTAGATTTTTTTAAAATTATCATATCGCCGTATCCGTATCGTATCGGATACGATATTCGTACCCGTATCCGTGCAACATAGGTTTCTATAGATATTCGTATCAATTGTAGAACCAATCTTTCCAGCACTAGGGTGTACCTTCTCCTCACATGAACGTGATTGGGAGGCAATGGCTGCAAATGCAAGAAATTATTCGGGCTTGTATCTCATTTTGGCATTCTCGTTGTAGGGCAAGAGCGTGAGAAGGAATATGGGACGAGAGAGAGGACATAATTAACAAGGTCAGAAACGATCGGGAAGAGAAAAAAATTGACTGTTTTAGGAGCCATAGATCTCTCTACTTGATCTGAACTTGATACACAAGATTGCCGCGAGAGAGAGTGGCGAGATTGACGCGAGTGAGAATGGCGAGAGATCAGATGCGAGATTGGGGGAAATTCTGGAGATGGATAGGAGAGGCAGCAAATTGGAAAGAGAGAGGCGAGAGAGGAAATATTGATGGGTGCAAAATTACCCTTTTATCCTTTATCAGGGTGTACGATAAGAAAAGTGATTTAATCGTGTCCGTTAGATTGAGATCAAACTTTCCATCTCAACCATACAATCACCAAAAGGTGTATGATAAGGTAAAAAGGGTGTACGCTAGAAGCTCCCATATAAATAAGACTTGCTACCATTTTGTCTAGATTATGATAGTATACATGTTTTGCTTCTTAAATAAAAACATCAAATAGCTTAATTAACGCCGAAACTTTCGTCACAAGATTCGGCTTCAATCCTTCTCGAACGTTAACCCGTTATCTTGTTTCCAATCCACCAGAAACTGAATGTTGCCAATACTTACCTTAATCAATTTCGAGTTTTCGTTCATTTAACACAAAATAAGCCTAATTAACAAATTGAACCCGAATTTATCCCTGATCATCTTAATCCAACCAAGATGAATATTCGTTTATATTAAAATTAATGTTTTTTTAATTAATAATATTATTAGGGCAGGATAATATTCAATGTATTTGTGTGTGAATGTGAGATATAGGTGTTAATTAGATAGAATAAAATTATCTAGAATAAAAACAAAGAGTTGTATTTGAGAGGGTGAATGTGATCTATAAATGCAACTCATCTCATATGTTTTTAGAGAGAGAAAATCTCCAGAAAAATAGAGAGAAAAATTCTGTAAAAAATTAGAGTAAGGAGTGTAGAAAATAATCTGACCATTATCTCGAAATATTGTATCCATTCAACATTGTATATGCACCACTTGGCGCTTTGTATCTATCTATTGTTGTGTATGCAACATTTGAGTGTTTGTATCAATTCTTCAATCTATTCAACAGACCAGTCCGTGTGTATTTCTGCCTTCCCCTCAACTAACCCTCAATCTCATAAACTTATCCAAATCCTAAACCCGATAACACACCCGATAACAAATAAAGCACTATCACCTTCTCCATACGATCTCCATAGATTTTCATACGAAGAAGAAGCTATTCCCAATCATCATACGATGCGGAGGCGATCTGGCGGTCTCCAATGTAAGGATTCGACCTCGAATCCTTACTCAAACAACCTCGAAATTGAAGGAATTAGATAAAAGATACAAATTCAACCAACGAATTCGAATTCGACTCGTTCGATTAAACCTTACTAGATCGAGTAAATCCTCTCTCTAGTTCTTACACAAAACGTTATTACAAAACATCAAGATTATATATCTAATTCTCTCTCCTCTCCCTATTTATAATACCACAAAACAATAAAGGAAAATACTAGCTACACCCGGTGCACCAAGCACGTCGTGAACCGAGAGATAATTTGCAAATAAATCCCTATATTATTCTTAATAACCCATATAACCTCGGGACATGACAATACCGCCTCCTTTAAAGATCCTTGTCCTCAAGGATCAAACATGCGAATATATATTAGGTTTTGGCGGTGGTCTTTTCAATATAACACGAATCGCCACCGAAGATATCGCATCGTACCGTATATTCGGCTTTGGTGGTAGCCTTTTCAACCCAACACGAATCACCGCCTTTGAACATTCCACACCGTACCTTATATTCAATTTCGGATGCGGTCTTTTTGCTTCATCATCGAGCTTCCCTTCGAGTCGTGTTTCTAATGGAGATAACCGCCTTCCTCGAAATGTGCACAATCCTCACAAATCTTCATTCACGCTTTCTCGAGAAGTATCCCACTTGAAATGCAAATACGGATCCACACACGTTTTACCTACTAATCGCATCGTACCCGAATCCACTTCGATCACGTCCGAATCCGATTCAATCTCAACCGGATCCGCTTTAATCACGCCCGAATCCTCTTCGATCACGCCCGAATCCGCTTCGATCACGCCCGAATCCTCTTCGATCACGACCGAATCCGCTTCGATCACGCCCGAATCCACCTCGAGCACGTCCGAATCCGCTTCGATCACGTCCGAATCCGCTTCGTTATGTTCTCCTTTATTGACTCCATTTTCATTCGATTCCTCTTCTCCCTCATCTACTTTTATCATTTTTTTAAGAGTTTTGGAAATTCCTTCAAAATTGCAAGAAATTCCATCAAGATTGCAAGTTAACTTGTTAAGACTTTTTTCCGTTTCCTCGAAATACCTATTTGAACTATTACCATGCCTTTTGATTAACGGATATCGTAAACAAGAGAACTAGTAACCGCTATTCGAGATAGGCACAATGATCACAATCATTTTTCGTTTAACATGGGTAGCTATGATGGAGTGACTAGATCCCGCTCATGAGCTTGTAGGCATTGGAAACAACCTACTGCCATCGTTAAGTCGAACCTACATGGTCACACAACGAGTCGTACTAAGTCGGGCTTGATCATAAAATCGGCACATTGGATGTGCATAGCTTGGTATTTGATACGCGAGCTATATTCTCTAAAATCGTGCGTATTGGATATGCATGAGTACATTTTAGGTAGATCTGAAATTGAGTGGGAGACTGAAAGAAATACAGTTTCGGATCAACCGTAAAAGTGTACACAAGGATAAACGAATGTAGTCGTACATTCGTGGCCATAACTTTCAGTGGGAAAATCCAATTAGAATGGTTCAAATTGGGTTAGATAGATAATGAGATTATCTACAACCTTCATATAGAAATATATTTCATATGAACGAAGTATAAGTGTCGTTTCTGTGAAATACCGAAAGGGTGCAACAGTATGACATACAGTTAGTAAAACAGTCATAACTTTTGCATACGAACTCCAATTGGGCTGGGCCAAATTGGGTTGAGTAGATAATAAGATTATCTACAACTTTCGTGTTGGTTGAGTTTCTGTCAGAGAAATTTATCAATTTCGTCTGGACAGAATACTGAACAGGTTCATACTGTTTTCTGTGTGAAAGGGTGTATATTGGATATACATGCCTTTTGGCTAATCCTTATCCTATTAGGTATAAATAGGATTTTCTCTCTCATCTTCACTAAAGAATTCAGAAGTAATTCAAAGCAATATTCTGCCCAAGACACAAGAAAAGAGCAAATTCAGATTTGATCTTTTGTGAGTGAAAAGGCACGAAGAGAGATTAATAGAGAATCGATCGAGATCAAGCAAGTGCATCGATACATCATCTAGGCAGGTGTATCCGTGTCCGGCGTCTTCCGACTCAAGGTGGATACGTGTGGAGGAGCAACACTTGGGGCTCTCCGTTGTGATCGAACCGAAGGATCGAAGAACGGGAACGAACGGTGAAGGACGCACGGTATGGGACGCGCGTAAAGTCACCAACGTGACCGAAGGAATAGGAGGCAGCGATCAACCCTTCGTGTTCCATCAATTTGGAACTGGTATGGATCTAACCTTCTATTTGCATCGTACCCTCGAAGTCGTGGCGTGATCTCGGGAATCGGGGAATCGGATCGGGCCTACATATCCGCTGCGCGGGCCCGGGGCCGGGGATATTCTCCATCAGTGGTATCAGAGCGATCGCCATCGATTCGAGGGTCGAATCATAGTCGTATATTAGATATACGCACGGGTTATCAAAGTTCGTACCCGTTTGCATGATGTTACATATTTAGAATGTCAAATTCCATTAAAATCACAAGTGAAATTCGCTAGAGATCGATCAATAGTTGATTGAGAGTATCTAGGAATAATCGTGAAAAGATTTCATGATTGATCGTTTTGGAAACGAGCGAAAACAGCAGTGCAAAAATCGCATAGTCCGTTATAACGGACACTGTAGCAGATACAGGAAATTGAGAATTTTTCGAAAAAACACATATTCCGTTATAACGGACTTGGTGTCCGTTGTAACGGACCCTGTATAGGATGCGGGGGTGTGAGGAGGACCGTGAAAACTGCATATTCCGTTGTAACGGACTTGGAGTCCGTTGTAACGGACCTTGTATCTGATACGAGGTTGCGGGGATGCCTAGGGTGTCTATTGGAGTCCGTTGTAACGGACTGGGTCCGTTGTAACGGAGCTCTACACAGTTGGTCCGTTGTAACGGACTGTATGTTGCGTTGTAACGGACTGGTCTCTGGAAATTTGGACGAAAGTTTGCAGAAAATAGCGTTGTAACGGACCTAGGTTGCGTTGTAACGGACATGTTTCTGGCAAAATTTGGCCAAACTCCGAAATAAATAGCGTTGTAACGGACTGGACTTCCGTTGTAACGGAGTGCCAAGTATACTGGAGGTCCGTTGTAACGGACTATGTTGCGTTACAACGGACTGGTTTCTGGTTGCTGATTTTGTTTTCGTGATAACTTTGGCTACACAACTTGGAATTATGAGTTCTTTATATCGATTTGATCGGCATCAATCATACTAGCATATAATTAGATAATTATTTAGAATAATTAGACTCCCAAATAAATACATATGCATTTATGAAAATCTTGTGATAGTGATATAATTGGATTATGTCACGGATTTAGAAACATGCAATGGCATGATCCCTCATAATATTTAAGTCATGGAAATGCCTTCCATATCCACAACCATCGAGATTGATATGACATAGTGCGTGGTTTCAGGCCATAGTCGGGCACGTACTATTGTATATATTGGTGCGGGTGGTAAGCGTTAATTGGGGACTCACGTGGTTTCAGGCCATAGTCGGGCACGTGAGTAGTTCAATTGAACGATACGATGGATATGGTTATGACTTAACCGTCCAAGCCAATCCGATTGGAGTTCGGGGCATAGATAGGATGCACACACGGAACTGGGATTGTATTGGATACGATCCATCACCGAAATCCTATAAAGGTTCAAGAGTCGTATTGGATACGATTGGATTTAATCCTACCTAAAATATCGAGATCTCATTTGTCGGCCATAGTCACTTATGGGAGGATCGTAAAATATGGGTCTTGAGTGTTATGGACTTGGAGTCCCGTATCGGTATGAGGGTTATCGATTCGATAAAATAACACTATCATATAATCATCATATAAGCCCTATAAGATAAGTACGCAACGTTAGTAATCAATCTTTCACTTCATTTGTAGATCATGTCTTCTAGTAACACCAACACCATGTCGATTAGATCGACTTTAGAAAAGGATAAGCTAGTGGGTCGGAACTACTTTGACTGGCACCGAAACCTGAGAATAGTTCTCAGGCAAGAGGGCAAGAGTCACGTATTGGATACGGAACTAGTGGAACCGGGCCCCGATGCTATGGCCGAAGAAAAGGCCGCGTTTGAGAAACTTAAGAAGGACTCAAATGATGTTACGTGCCTCATGTTGGCATGTATGGACGCTAGTCTTCAAAAGCAGTTTGAGGACTCGGATGCGCACATCATAGACGTTGTGCTAAAGGAAATGTTCCAAGAGCAGGAGCGTATTGAACGGTTCAGTACGCTCAAAGAGTTGGTAAACTGCAAGATGCCTTCGGGGTCTTCGGTTAGCTCTCACGTTTTGAAGGTGCAAGCTCTCATAGACCGTCTTGAGAAGCTAGGAGAGAAATTGTCGAAGATTATGCAACAAGATTTGATCTTGTGTGTACTTCCTCCAATGTTTTCTCCGTTCGTGACTAACTATCACATGCATTCGATGGATAAGACGATCCCCGAGCTTCACGGAATGCTCAAGAATTTTGAATCAGAGACGTTAAAGTCGTCCGGAGAGAACAGGGCAAGAGTTGCAGGAAATGTTCCCACAATTCAGAATAAGGATCGTAAAAGATCAAAGTCCAAGGGCGGATCGGCTAAGAAACGTTCGAAGCCGAATAAAAGGGGAAAGGAGAAATCCAAGGATGAGACGTGCTTTCATTGTCACAAGGCTGGACATTGGAAGCGCGATTGCAAGTCTTACCTCGAGGAGGTGAAGAAGGGCAAGGCGGTTTCAGCGACCGGCCTCTCAGGTATTAACGTTATTGAAGTTAATATTTCGACTATGACTAATTGGGTATTGGATACCGGTTGTGGGACTCATATTTGTCGAAATATGCAGGTTCTTCAAAATAGTCGAAGGTTGGAAAAGGGTGAAGTCGATCTACGCGTCGGGAATGGAGCAAGAGTTGCTGCGTTTGCCGTAGGAGTAGTTAATTTGACTTTACCTAGTGGACTTATTTTAGTACTAAATAATTGTTATTATGTACCGACATTATGTAAGAACATAATAAGTGTGTCGAAACTGGCCAATGATGGCTATGAATTCGTTATTAGGAATAATGAGTTTTCGATATGTAAGGATTCTATTATCTATGGAAATGTTCTGTTAGAAAATGGTCTTTATGTGTTGGATTTCGATCACGGAAATAATAAGTCTATATATAACGTTAATGCAAAAAGGATTAACTCTAAAGTTGATAATCGGACTTTCTTTTGGCATTGTCGTCTCGGTCATGTGAATGAGAAACACATTGCTAGACTCCATAAAGATGGAATGCTAGACTCATTTGAATTGGATTCATTTGGGAATTGCGAATCTTGTTTACTTGGCAAGATGACTAAGGCGCCGTTCTCCAAGGTCGGAGAGCGGTCCAACGATCTATTGGAACTCATACATTCCGATGTGTGTGGACCGATGAGCATCGAGGCAAGAGGAGGCTATCGATACTTTGTTACGTTTACGGACGATCATAGTAGATATGGATATATCTATTTGATGCGTACTAAAGCGGAGACCTTTGAAAAGTTCAAAGAGTTTCAAAACGAAGTTGAAAATCAACTTGGCAAGAAAATTAAAGCCATTCGATCGGATCGAGGTGGCGAATATTTGAGCTATGAGTTTGAAGATCATCTAAAAGATTGTGGAATAGTTCCACAATGGACTCCGGCAGGAACGCCACAATGGAATGGCGTGTCCGAGAGGAGGAATCGGACCTTGTTGGACATGGTTCGCTCTATGATGAGTCAAACTTCCCTTCCAAAATCGTTTTGGGGATTTGCCCTTAAGACAGCGGCTTTCTTGTTGAACCGCATACCTTCTAAATCGGTACATAAGACGCCATATGAGATGTGGTTTGGAAATTCTCCAAAGTTGTCTTTTGTTAAGATTTGGGGTTGTGAAGCATATGTTCGAAAATTGATTTCGGATAAGCTCGAACCCAAATCTGAAAAATGTTTATTTGTCGGGTATCCTAAGGAAACAAAAGGATATTATTTCTATCTTCCAATCGAAAATAAAGTTTTCGTAGCTCGAAGAGGAGTCTTCCTTGAGGAGAATTTTATCTCTAGGCGAGTGAATGGGACTGAAATAGATCTTGAAGAAATTCGAGACCCGCAAACGAATGTTGAACCGATGAACGCTGATCCGATTTCCTCAAATGTTGAGGATCCGGAGTCAAGTGCACAAGGCGCAGTTCGTAGATCGGGTAGGATTCGTCAAGAGCCTATACGATATGGTTTTATCGTGGCAAATGACGATGAAGTCGAATTCATAGATGATGAACCGACATCTTATCGCGAGGCTATGAAAAGCGAAGATTCCGATAAGTGGCAAACTGCCATGAAATCCGAGATTCAATCCATGTACGATAATCAAGTTTGGAACTTGATTGATCCACCTCCCGGGGTTAAACCAGTGGGATGTAAATGGGTCTTCAAGAAGAAGACCGACATGGATGGGAATGTAAACACTTATAAAGCACGGCTTGTGGCGAAAGGTTTCAAACAAATTCATGGTGTAGACTATGAAGAAACGTTTTCTCCAGTAGCAATGCTTAAATCCATACGGATCTTACTTGCTATTTCTGCGTATTATGATTACGAGATTTGGCAAATGGATGTCAAAACCGCATTCCTTAACGGGAACTTAGAAGAGGATGTGTACATGACACAGCCCGAGGGTTTTGTCGATTCGAAGAGTCCGAATAAAGTGTGCAAGTTGCAACGATCCATTTATGGATTGAAGCAAGCTTCTCGGAGTTGGAATATACGTTTCGATGAAGTTATACGAGAATATAATTTCGTGAAAAACGTAGAAGAACCTTGTGTATACAAGAAGGTTAGTGGGAGCCGCATAGTATTTCTTGTACTATATGTAGACGACATCTTGATCATAGGAAACGACATTCCGATGCTTACGGATGTTAAGAAGTATTTAAATACTCGTTTCTCTATGAAAGATTTGGGCGAGGCCGCTTATATATTAGGCGTGAGGATTTATAGAGATAGATCCAAGAAGTTACTCGGCTTGAGTCAAAGCACGTACATCGACAAAGTGTTGAAACGGTTTTCAATGCAAAATTCGAAGAAAGGACTTCTTCCAATGTCGAGTGGCATATCGTATTCTAAAGCTCAATGTCCGACATCGAGCGAAGATAAGAATGCGATGAGTATTGTTCCATATGCTTCGGCGGTTAGATCAATTATGTATGCCATGATTTGTACGCGCCCCGATGTGTCGTATGCATTGAGCGTCGTTTCGCGTTACCAATCTAATCCAGGGGATATGCATTGGATCGCGGTTAAGAACATCCTTAAGTATTTACGAAGAACTAAGGATCAATTTCTAATTTATGGTGGAAAGACATCCGGGTTGGTCATCAATGGATATACCGACGCCAGTTTCCAAACATGTGTCGATGACTTTCGATCACAAAGCGGATACGTGTTTTGTCTAAATGGTGGAGCGGTAGTTTGGAAGAGTTCCAAACAACCCACGATAGCAGACTCTACAACTGAATCGGAGTATATTGCGGCTTCCGAAGCAGCAAAGGAGGCGGTTTGGATCAAGAAGTTTGTGTCGGAGCTTGGTGTAGTCCCGAGCATCTCGGAACCTGTAGTTGTGTATTGCGACAATACGGGCGCAATAGCACAATCCAAGGAACCGAGGGCACATCACCGCTCCAAGCACATACTCAGAAAATTTCACTTGATCCGTGAGATTTTGCAAAGGAAGGATGTGATCATTGAGAAGATTGATACTGACAGGAATGTTGCGGACCCGTTTACTAAGCCACTCTCGCAAGCTAAGCACGATTATCATGCGAAAGCTATAGGTTTGAGATACCTAGAGGAGGAAGAGAGTAGTTAGTTATCTAAAACGATAGTTTCGTAGGACGAGATTAGTCTAATAGATTAGTAAACGTTGTATCACCCCAAACTTATCTTATAGTAATGCAATTTCAGAATTTTAAAATTTTTCATTTTTGCATCTATCTTATATGCAAATTGTGTGCTGGGTTGTGTAATATGATTGTTACATGAACCTTGATTTGAACTTGTGTGGACGTCGACATGGTTGAGGACCATGTGCAGCGAAACCGTCACACTTAAAGTGTCATTTCTAAACATCCCTAGTCGCGGATCAGCTTGCTTAAGAGAGAAGCATTTCTATTATTAGATAATAGACTGAACGCGTACACTAGTACGTTTGCCGAGGAGATGATTATGTTTTGCTAATCATGGGACAAAGGAGTTTGTCGAATCGGGAACGTAGATATATGTTAGGTTACATGTATTGGATATGACCGAAGCCGCGAGACCATGACATGGTTTAGTCATTATAGATGGACTTGCGACGGATGGGGTTTTAGATTCTTCATACTTGAGGGGATCATTGATTGCGTTACGTGCGTAACACAATGCTTTGATATGATCTTACGCTCACCGTAACAGGGAGTTAAAAGGGTCATCATTGGGTATTGTCCGAAACACGGAATTCAATGTGAGTCTCCAAGATAGGAATTGTTTATTCCGAAAGGAAGAGATATCTCTTAGGCGCCGCTCGAGGAGTCGATTAACGAAAACTGTGGCCACAGTCAATGATATTAATGGTTAATATCGATTGAAATTTGTTAACTCAACTCGGAATCGGGGAATAAGTGTAGTTAATCAAATTATAAGGATGACTATTACCATGCTTTTTGATTAACGGATATCGTAAACAAGAGAACTAGTAACCGCTATTCGAGATAGGCACAATGATCACAATCATTTTTCGTTTAACATGGGTAGCTATGATGGAGTGACTAGATCCCGCTCATGAGCTTGTAGGCATTGGAAACAACCTACTGCCATCGTTAAGTCGAACCTACATGGTCACACAACGAGTCGTACTAAGTCGGGCTTGATCATAAAATCGGCACATTGGATGTGCATAGCTTGGTATTTGATACGCGAGCTATATTCTCTAAAATCGTGCGTATTGGATATGCATGAGTACCTTTTAGGTAGATCTGAAATTGAGTGGGAGACTGAAAGAAATACAGTTTCGGATCAACCGTAAAAGTGTACACAAGGATAAACGAATGTAGTCGTACATTCGTGGCCATAACTTTCAGTGGGAAAATCCAATTAGAATGGTTCAAATTGGGTTAGATAGATAATGAGATTATCTACAACCTTCATATAGAAATATATTTCATATGAACGAAGTATAAGTGTCGTTTCTGTGAAATACCGAAAGGGTGCAACAGTATGACATACAGTTAGTACAACAGTCATAACTTTTGCATACGAACTCCAATTGGGCTGGGCCAAATTGGGTTGAGTAGATAATAAGATTATCTACAACTTTCGTGTTGGTTGAGTTTCTGTCAGAGAAATTTATCAATTTCGTCTGGACAGAATACTGAACAGGTTCATACAGTTTTCTGTGTGAAAGGGTGTATATTGGATATACATGCATTTTGGCTAATCCTTATCCTATTAGGTATAAATAGGATTTTCTCTCTCATCTTCACTAAGGAATTCAGAAGTAATTCAAAGCAATATTCTGCCCAAGACACAAGAAAAGAGCAAATTCAGATTTGATCTTTTGTGAGTGAAAATGCACGAAGAGAGATTAATAGAGAATCGATCGAGATCAAGCAAGTGCATCGATACATCGTCTAGGCAGGTGTATCCGTGTCCGGCGTCTTCCGACTCAAGGTGGATACGTGTGGAGGAGCAACACTTGGGGCTCTCCGTTGTGATCGAACCGAAGGATCGAAGAACGGGAACGAACGGTGAAGGACGCACGGTATGGGACGCGCGTAAAGTCACCAACGTGACCGAAGGAATAGGAGGCAGCGATCAACCCTTCGTGTTCCATCAATTTGGAACTGGTATGGATCTAACCTTCTATTTGCATCGTACCCTCGAAGTCGTGGCGTGATCTCGGGAATCGGGGAATCGGATCGGGCCTACATATCCGCTGCGCGGGCCCGGGGCCGGGGATATTCTCCATCACATATAACCTCGGGACATGACATCCAAAGCTGACGGTCCGAGAGGCTTGAGATCTGGCAAAGTTGTCTGTCCGGCGAGGCGGTCTGGAGATCTGAAACACCCTAAACCCTCTTCAATGAGTCGATTCTTTGGCGATCTGGAGTGGCTCGAACGGGTTCTTAATCGATTCTTTGGTGTTCAAATCGATTCATGGTATCTTAAAACCTATTCACTAAATCAGTAATTGGCTTATTTTTATGATTTGTTTCATCAATTTTGGTTATGATCCTTTCTGAAGGAGTATTTGCAAAGATTTATGAAATTAAGCTTGAATTGGTTGCTATTTATCTAGATTTAGACAAAATAATTGCTTATTCCTTTCTTAAATCCGAGATTTATTTTGTAGAAATTTGTTCGATTGAGCTTGATTGAGCTTGAACTGATATATTTATCTAGATTTAGACAATTGGAGCTGATTTATTAACCAAGGCAATACAAACCAGTGACTGGCTATTCAATTACAAGTTTAATTATTTTTCCTTCAAATTTCTCTATCAATTTTTATATCTGCATAATTTGTATTTTATTTCACTCCAAGGTAATTATATTTTATTTCATTTCATTCAAAATTTCACAATTTTGTATGAATTTGGATCTTAATTGTACAATTTGGGAATAATTGAGATCAAATTGCACAATTGAGGACCAATTTGGGGCTAAAATCGAAATCCAATTTGGGATTGATCCAAATGAGGATTCATTGTACAATGACGTACAAATTTGATATTTCTACTTTTGGTGAATAGATTGTTGGAGGAGATATTTTATTAAAGCTAATTGGAGTAAATTGGTTAAAATCTGAGGATCGAATGGATAATGTCGCTCTAAATCCTAAATCCCTCGTTCATGTTCATTTCTAACTTTCTCTCTCTAAGTCAGAGAAATTCAGTATGCTTCGAAATTCTTAAGTAACAGCCAGCCAGCCTTGTGCTACGCAAAGTTTTTCGCTTTTTCAGAACATTGTAATAATAGTTCGTGTATTTGTTAATAGTTGGTTATTTTATTAATGTGTAGTTCGTTAATGATTTGCATGCCCTAATCATCCCTCCTGCCACTGGAACTCCATTTTCTCTGATTTTACTCGTAAATGTAATCCTTAATTAGTATTTATGTGATTTTGAGTATATCGTCTTAACTATAATTTATGTAATCCTTAACTAATATTTATGCAATCAAGAATTTTATATACTCATGTTTTTGAAGTGTATCTAGCGACGATAATCATATCAGAAGCCATACAATGCTCCATACATTGTTGAGGGCATTAGAAACAGGAGAAACCCAAATCACGTACATTTAGCCTCTGCCTTGACAGGGTCACTGGTGCCTTCTTTTTTTATATATTCTTCAAGTCGTTGATCATGTTAATAAGGTCTAGATATTGTAACTAACAATGTGTACTGTGATTTTTTTAATTTTTATATAATTTGAGATGGCAATTCGCCAACTCCTTCAAAAAATGTTTGTGAATTATTTATTCTTCAAGAGTCGTAACTGTAGAATGCGGCTTTTTTAGAGTCGTATTATGAGCTTTTATTTAGGAGATAAATTTAATTTATTTTTAGGAGGATAAATTTGAGCTTTCATTTTATATTTAGGAGGATAAATTTGAGTTTTCATTTTTATATGATTACAACTTGGAACAAAAAAAAACATTTCAAAATTATCGAATTTAATGATAAAAATTAATCTAATGAGCTGGGCTAAGAATCAAAGCATAACATAATACTCGATGAACTGATATTACATTATATAAATGAACCCCAACAAAACTGTTTTGTTCACAAAATAAACCAATTAGTACATTCCATCAACATTGAATTGTAAGTGCATAATTTCATTCCATATATACACATCACGCTATATATATAAATCATAACACAAAAAAAAATTCAAATGTAGAAATTTACACATGTATTATGATGATCCATATCATATATCATGATGAAATCTACAATAATAAAAAATATATAATAACTGCAGGGGTATATTTGAATTATTGAAACTTTTGAGGGGAGGGAATAATTTCACCTGTAAGTTCACGACGAAAATGGGGGCCTTCTTTCCTGCTTCACTCTGTTGATAAAAATACACGATATAAGAAAATTAAAAATAAGTCTAGAGGGAGAGAGAAAGTTAGAAATGAACCAGCGATTTAGGGTTGAGAGCGACATTATCCATTTGATCCTCAGATTTTAACCAATCGACTCCAATTAGCTTTAATAAAGGATCTTCTCCTGCCATTTTTTTCACAAAAAGTACAAATATCAAATTTATCCTTCATTTTAAAATGAATCCTCATTTGTGTCAATCCCAAATTGGGTTTCAATTTTATCCCCGAGTTGATCCTCAATTTCGCAATTTGATCTGAATCAGCCCCAAATTGTACAATTAAGGTCCCAATTCATGCAAAATTGTGCAATTTTGAACGAAAAATCAAATAAAATATACTTACCTTGGAGTGAAATAAAATATAATTATGCCGATATAGAAATTGAGAGAGAAATTTGAAGGATAAAGTAATTAAACTTGTAATTGAGAGAAATCGACTCCAATTATCTAAATCTAGATAAACATCAACCAATTAAAACTCAAGCTAACAAATTTCTACAAAATAAAATATCGTATTTAAGAAAGAGAGCAGCAATTGATTTCATTTGTCTAAATCTAGATAAATATTAACCAATTCAAGCTCAATTTCATAAATACTTACAAATACTCTTTCCGAAAGGATCATATACCAAAATTGATGAAAATAAAAGCATAAAATGGCCAATTATTGATTTAGAGAAGAGTGTTTAGGATACCATGAATCGATTTGAAGACCAAAGAATCGATTTAGAACCCGTTCGAACCAGTCCAGATTGCCAAATAATATAGAGTTTAAGGTGTTCCAGATCCCGAAACCGCCTTGCCAGACCATCAACTTTGCCGTCTCTCAAGCTCGCCCACCGCGCAGACCGCAAGATTGCCTCATGATCGTACGAAATAGGGAAGAGCTTCTTCTTTGTATGTAGATCGTATGGAGAAGGTGATAGAGCTTTATTTGTTATCGGGTGTGTTATCGGGTTTGGGGTTTGGATAAGTTTATGAGATAGAGGGTTAGTTGAGGGGTATATTTGTCCATTTTAATTATTTTTCTATTAAATTTAACAAAATTGTTAGTTTTGGACAAATTTGATATTAATAGAAATTAACAGGGATAAATTTGATATTAATAGTTAAGGAGGGATAAATATGTAATTTATGAATTTAGCAAGGATATAGAAGAAATTCCCCTTATATTATTTGGAATTCTTTATTGTAATCTGTTATTGATCCCCAATCTAAAATACCCCATATCTCCAATTAAGAAATAATTCAATAAACCCCAAAAATCCCAACAGTTTAATCTTAATTATCCCCAATAATTATGCAATACGTAACCATTATTCAGCCATTATTTAACCAAGATCGGGGAGCAAGCCATTTGCCATTAAACTCACCCGAGAGAGAGAGAGAGAGAGAGAGAGAGAGAGAGAGAGAGAGAGAGAGAGAGAGAGAGAGAGAGAGAGGGAGGTTCCCGGGAAGAAGAAAGCGTGCATTTTTTATAAATTTATCCGAGTCCTTCGTCAAAAAGATCAACGATATCAACGGTTCGTATTAGGGAGTCTGATATGGGAGTCCAAATAGGGTGTCAAGTGATCCTCACCCTATATTTCATAAAATTATATGTTATAATATTATATTATAATTATATAATTGTTAATTTTATTATAATTATATCATAATAATAAAATAATACATTAATATCTAAAATATAATATTATAATAGTCTAAAAGTACATTTAATATTTATATATATATTATTATATTACACTATATGCATATAATATAATATTATTATAATTTTAAATTGCCAAAATATTAAATAATAATGATATTATTGTTTTTCATGAAGCTAATATTATTAAAATAATATTACAATAATATAATATTACAACAATATTAGAATAATACGATAATATGTTGGGTTATCTACACCCCATCGAGTCCGCGCAGCGGATAATTATTGGACTCGACGGAGTACAAATCCCCGAGATCTCATCTACGATTTGTTTATCAAATTGCCTTTAACTAATATAACGTAAATCTAATAAACGTAATATTTGTACCTAGCGAAATTGATCGCTTACGAAGGGTTTGTCGCTGCGAAGCCTTCACTTCCGTTCACGTCGCACCTTTTCGTTCGCACCTTTTTCGTTCGCACCTTTTCGCTTGTACCGGTTCGTGCCACGCCCAAACCGGTTGTCTTTCTCCGTTCGTCTTCTCGTCGGTTGATGAACTTAACTCGTTAGTACGCAAACGTATACGTACCTCTACTCGTATCCACCGCGAAACGGGAGTCGTCGGATAATCACGAAACTGCCTAGACGCCTCGTAATCACTCTTGCTTAAACTCTTGCCGGAATCAATAGAGAATTCCGGCGAACTTTTCTCTCTCTTAATTACTGGATTAATTAGTGGAAATAATGGTTGCTTAGATTGATTTGATTGAGTGAGATTAGGGTCCTATTTATAGAATAACTCGTATTCCTTCACGAGTAAAATAGATACTCTTTAATCAATCAAATGATACTTTTATATGCATGAAAGGACAAGTTTCTAGAAGATTTGATCAAAAGATGTGTTTCCTGCAGAATCAGCAGACACACTTTCACTAAACTGGAATTTCGACCGACTTAACAGGAACTTTCTGAACGAAACTTCTAGATGATCTTATCATCTTTCCAACAAATCCGAGTTTATCCAATTTGGATATCCAGTCCGAAAGTTATGCTAGTTTTAGTAAACGTTCGCGTCCTTTCGTCGAACTGCCGCAACCTTTCGTGTATTTCATTAGAATGAACGTCCTACGTTATTCAAATGTTTTTCCACTGAATATGAAAGTTGTAGATAATCCAATTATCTAACTTATGAGAGTTGAATCATCCAAATCGGTGTTCGTATGCGAAAGGTATGTCCGTTTTAGTAAAAATATTCCAAACAGATTTTTCCTAAAATCTTATCTTATCAATCTAATTATATATATCATATATACATATGTGCATCTAATACACATGTTATATTTCTATGAACTACCATGTTCATATATCCTTATACGTACGATTTTACCGTAGATGTGAAACTGCATTTCCTTCATAATAATGATATTTTAATAATATATTAATATAAAAATGTTGTTATTATTTATTAATTTTAATAAAACATTAATTTTACGTTTCCAATATCAAAATTCTAAAAGTTTGTAAACAACCAAACAAAAAATTATATATTCCATGATTTTATAATTTGGACAACCAAACAAATAGAGAAATTATTAATTCCAGATTTTTTTATTCCTCCACCTTATAATCACATTCCACTCTACTAATTCCGTTTCCAAACAGCCCCTTATAGATTTATGAACTAAAATTGAAATATTTAATTTTATATTTTTTTGTTGAGGTACAAGTGATAACATTCAAAAATAAATGTTGAACATGTATGCTTGATTTTGATCTGACAGTTTGTTTAGGGTTTAGGTACAAGTGATAACAAACTGTTGAGCAGTTTGTTCGAAATATTTCAATAACTTAGTGGGTAAATATATTATGTCCTTATAAACAAGAAAAAATATCTTTGATGCGTCAATCGAGGGAGGTTAATTGGATTGATTAGACTCTTTAATTTAATCAATCCAATTAAGTATTGATTTGAGTGCTAATCAATCTAATTAATCTTCATTAACCCTCCGCGATTGACGCATCATCACAATTATTTTTTGTTTGAGAGACACAAATCTTTCGAAAATAAAAATATATAAAAAAGTCATATACTGTACCCCCTCATTTCCCTCACAACACCCTATATATTCTTAATTAATGATTAATCGTTAGAGTAATTAACAAAATGACACTTCATTAACAATTAATTAATATATAATTAAAATACGTATATACTAACAATTCTTAATTAATATCAATTAATTATTGATCGAATGTATTTTGTTAATGATCATGTTAATTAATCACTAAATTAATGATATAAAAAATATGGTGTGAAAATGAGGGAGCATGATATAATTATAAAAAATAAAAAATAAAATTTGGAAATGAAGAGCTTCTAGATCGGTCAGTCAGGTCAGGACACAAGACTTTCGAAAAGAGAGCATGTCCGGTGCCCCAAACATTTTCCTAAGAAAAAGCAAAGTTGGCTTCTAATTTTCCAATTTTATAAGGGAAATTTTCAAAAAACCTCCTAATTTTTTCTGAAATTTTGAAAAACCCCCTATCTTTTTTGATATTCCAAAAAACCTCCCAAATCAAAGTTTTTTAAAAAAAAAACCCCCTATTGAGATTAAAGATAACATTTGAGGATGTTGAAAAATTTTTGGACAAAAATATCCCTTTCTATTTCTTCTTTAATTTTACTAAAGTATTTTTTATTTCATATTTAATATACATAAATATTTTTAAATTATACTAATTAAAAAATAAAAGACTAAGCTATATTTATAAAAATAAATTATTTTATTTATATTAATGAAAACTAACATCCAACAATAAAAATAACGGCGGTATATTATGTATCTTGCGAAATATTTGCAGAAAAATAATATTTTCATCAAGTATATAATATAAGTATATTGATAGTTTTAATTTTTTTTTACTGTTACTACTAATATATTTATGTCACTATATATTATGTGCATAATTTTTTTTTAACGTTCATTACTTATTTAATTTTCTACCCAGATATTTTCATGCTTTCAAAAAAAGTATTTTTCTGTCAAAATATTTTCAAGACGTGTAATTTTTTTTATATTGTTGTTTTTTTGGTAAACTAACATCAAACAATATAACTTCCTTGGATATATTTTCAAGATATTAATCTTGATGCAAATTCAATGGTTAAAAAGTCTTAAATACAATACCTCAAATACTCACTTGAGTAGTTTAGCTTCTCTCTTATTTTTAATTTAATGTTAGTTTTTCATGAAAAAATATATAATAAAGAAAATATTAAAATTATATAAATATTATATTTTAATTTTTTGTAATAAGTATATAATGAAAATATTTATATTTTTAGAATTAATATAGAATATAGAATATAAAATAACATTTTTTAATTAGTATATTTAAAAAAATACTTAGAAAGGGGTATTTTTGTCCAAAAAAAAGTTAACACCATGAAATGTTAATTCTAACCCCAATAGGGGGTTTTTTGAAAATAAAACTTTGTTTTAGGGGGTTTTTTGGAATATCCAAAAATATAGGGGTTTTTTTTTAATTTCAGAAAAAGTTAGGGGGTTTTTTGAAAATTTCCCATTTTATAATACAAATGGCAGGTCCTTTCGAAAATAAAAATATAAGAAAAGAAGTTGGAAATGGCAGAGCTTCTAGATCTAGAGTCCAGTTTGGTCGCGCCGGCGAGGCCAACTCCGCAGCACCGATTATGGCTGTCAAACCTCGACTTGATACAATCCAATACCCACACGCCATTAGTCTTCTTCTACAGAGCTAAGAGCGATCCAAGTTTCTTCTCCCCTGATAAACTTAAATCATCTTTATCTCAAGTGTTGACGTCTTTCTATCCTTTAGCCGGTAGATTGGTTGTCGATCCCCATGGCCGGCCGGAGATCAACTGCTCCGGCGAAGGGTTGCCCTTTGTAGTTGCCCGTGTGGATTGTACTCTTTATGATTTACAGAATTTTGTGCCATCGCCTGAGATGAGACGGGTTTTTGCGCCTAAATCGGTGTTAATTAACGAACCCCTTATGCTTCAGGTAACACACTTGCTTATTTTCTGTCGGAATTTATGCATATTAATAATCAGTTTTTCGTGATGCAAATTAACTTTGTCTTATACTAATTGTTACCATTGGATTTTGGGGTCCACAGTATTTTAGGTTAAAGTGTGTTTGTGTTGGGTAGTTATTTCTTAATTTTGTTCTGATTCTGCCATTTATAATTCTGATCTCACTTCATAACCAATTCAAAATAATTTATCAATAATAATCTTGAAATTTATCTTTTCGAAATAGATCACGCATCTCAAATGCGGTGGGGTCGTGCTAGGTGCTGCAGTGCACCACATGTGTCTAGATGGTCATTTTTTTTTCGACTTTCTACTAACATGGTCTGCAGTTACGCGTGGTGCGATCAGTCCTACCTCTTTTCCCGTCATTATTGACCGTACGATTTTTCGAGCTCGTTCTCCTCCAACCATTCTCTCCAACAATACCGAGTACACACATTCTCCCTTCTCGGGGAAGGAAATACCCTTCACTACTTGTATCCTACCACTTGATAAAATCCAACTAGACAACTTGAAAACCCGACAATCAACAACCACAAGATTCTCCACATTCCAAGCTGTTGTATCTCATGTTTGGCGTTGTATCTGTATTTCACGCGATTTACATTTAGAACCTGATCGTGAAATCCAACTTGCTTTAGCATTTAATGTGCGTCGTGTCATGGAGCCTCCTCTTTCTGAATTTTACTTTGGTAATGCAGTCATGCGTGTTCCCGTGAGTTCCACTGTGGATAGATTATTGTCCGACCCGATAAATAATTGTGTCAAAAAGATAAAAGAAGCAATCAGTCGAGTTAATCATGAGTACGTTATGTCTTTGGTGGATTATTTGGAGACAAATGAAGTTCGCAATTTGTCGAGAAGAAGCGGGCTCCAAAAATCAAGAATTTGTGTGGTTAGTTGGCTTGGCATGCCCGTTTATGATGCGGATTTTGGATGGGGTAAGCCGTTTTACATGACTCGTGCTCAAATGTATGGGGCTGGATTTGTTTACCTTATAGATAGACCTGAGGGAGACGGAGGGATTAATGTGATGGTAAGCTTGGAGGTAGATTTAATGGAAAAATTCAAAGAACTCTTTTATGATCAAACAATAAGGAGTGCGATGTAGTGTATTTGTTGGAAGGTTGATGTAATTATTTAATGCGATGTGCCGAATACAGTTGGCTTGGTGTATTTTAAAATTATTTGTGTATCGTTTTTTTTACTATGTTTTGACTTGATAAATCGTAAGTTGGTTGCTTCTCGTGAACAAGATCAAGAAAGGGAAATGAATATAGAGGTCACTTTTAGAGTCAGCGAAACTCTTCAACTTCGTTGAACTATTGAAATTAATGTTTTTTTAAATTATGTTTATTTATATATTTATATTTAACGTTATGTATAAATCTAGAGAAATTGGGCCTTTCTCTGGCGGCCACGTCATCAAAGAAAAATCAGCCGTTGAATTATTTTTTAATGATTTTTAATGATGATCGGATGGTTCTTATTTGAATGAATAGGGTGTACGTGGACCAACATGTATTATTATGACTCGGTGCACTTAAACCGAGTCCAGCCAGTGATTTCTTGATCTCACACAATTACTACCCCTTCTCCTCTCTTTCTCGTCTCATTTTTCACGATGGGAGAAAAAAATAGCGGCTGGGGGGAACCCTAGCGGGCGAAAATAGAGGCGAAATGGTTCCGACTACGGCTGACGATGCTGGAAGTTGCTGTGGCGGAGATGTCGCGCCCTTCTGCTTTTCTTTTTCGGGCTCACCGAACCCTAATTCTGTTGCTCGCATCGATCTTGATTTGATGGTAAGATCTTTGGCTTTTTTTCTCTAATTGGTCTCCATTTTTTCGCTTATTCTGTCAATGTTTCTTATTTTGCAGTTATTTTGTTATGTTTTGTGTTCTATCTGCTTCATTTATAATACTAGAAAAATTACTCGCGCTTCGCTGCGAATTTAATCATATAATAAATCAATATATATATTTCATTAAAAAATGACATTATTATGGAAATCAAGAATATTAAATATTCGGCGACGACCCGATCGATGAACAAATGTAGACCTTTCGCAAAAAAACATAGGTAGGGATGTAGTGGTGATCCTCCTGCGAGCGTTGTGGCGATCCACCTGCGTCAATTAATATTCTTCGATAGTTACTATTTGATAAAACACTGTACATTCAATTACTGTTTGATTAAACACTGTTCATAAATTAATTAATGTTCATCTCTAATTACTATTCATTTACTATTCTTCGATAGTTACTATTCATCGAAGTATATATAATTAAAAAGTAACCATGATGAGGTGGCAATAATGGGTTCAGTGACTTAATTAGCATCCCCTATTACAAATTATTTATTT
Source organism: Luzula sylvatica (assembly GCA_946800325.1). NCBI lineage: Eukaryota > Viridiplantae > Streptophyta > Magnoliopsida > Poales > Juncaceae > Luzula > Luzula sylvatica. The sequence goes on from OX326961.1 coordinate 3,623,216, forward strand.
GTCAATTAAACGTGTCAATTAATATTTAATTGAGTCAATTAGAGATGCTAATTAAGTCACTGAACCCATTATTGCCACCTCATCATGGTTACTTTTTAATTATATATACTTTGATGAATAGTAACTATCGAAGAATAGTAAATGAATAGTAATTAGCGAAGAACAGTAATTAATTTATGAACAGTGTTTAATCAAACAGCAACCGAACGAACAGTGTTAGCGATGAACAGTGATCGAATGAACAATGTCAGCGGTAAACAGTAATTGGATGAACAGTGTGTGATGACGTGGCCAGCTGGGGTGGAGCCAACCTGTTCGGCAATCATGGAATAGAGTGGAATAGAGGATTAAATGGGTTAATCCACTCTATTCTTGCCGAACAAGGATGGATTATCAAGGAATAAAATGAGGGTTTAGAGGTTTAGTCTGTTCCATATAAAACATGGAATAGATCTATTCCATCCAATAGTTATTTATTTTGGACCAATTTATCCCTTATTATTATTGTTGTTATTATTTTTATTATTGTTATTATTATTATTGTTATTATTAATATTATTATTATTATTAATGTTATTATTATTTATTATTATTAATAATGTTATTATTATTATAATAATTAATATAATAATAATAATAATTATTATTAATATAATAAATAATAATAATAATAATAAATGTTATTAATATTATTATTATTATTATTATTAATATTATTATTATTATTAATAGTTAATATAATAATAATAATAATTATATTATTATTATTATTATTATTAATAATGTGGTTGTTATTATTATTATTATTATTAATGTTATTATTATTTATTATTATTAATAATGTTATTATTATTATAATAATTAATATAATAATAATAATTATTATTATTAATATAATAAACAACAACAACAACAATAATAATAATAATAATAATAATAATAATAATAATAATAATAGTATTATTATTATTATTAATGTTATTATTATTATAGTTAATATAATAATTATAATAATTATATTATTATTATCATTATTATTTGATTGATTTGATTTTAATTAGAGAAAAATTAAGTTATACGATAAAGGGCATTTTGGTCATTACTGCCATTTTTTTTTTTTAATCCTACATTTTTATTCCATTAGCTTTGACGAACAATGTTGAAATAAAATGGTTTAATTGACTATTCCCTATTCCTCTATTCCTCTATTCCATCACTTGCCGAACGGGCCCTTTGTATCGCGACTTTTATCATCAATAAAATTAAACCGAACGAGCACAGTTCGTGCTCCAAGTTCCTTTAAAAAAAATAGAATCATTGTGCCATCAACACGTTGACGTTTCCGGGAAAATTCTTGCCACATTATTAGTGAGAGGGGGAGGTCTGATAAGACATTAATTCGAAGAAAATATTAATTAAATTCATTTGAACATCACAAATCAATCATTTTAATTTAACAAATACAAAAACTTGCAAAAGAATTTGAACAATTAATTCCTTGAAAACATGGATGGCCACGGCAATCTTAATGCAGAAGATTAATCACAAGGCTAATCATATATACAGAGTACCCGAATACGAATCTCAGTCATCATCGAAAGTCACTGATGAAAAACCGAAAGAAGATGCAAAGGTGGTGGCCGTGTCTCCAGATAGGTAATTCTTCAATCGACCCAAGTCGTCCGCAGCATCTAACATCGTCGGCCTAAGTGATGGGTTCTCTTGCGAGCAAAAAATTCCAAGCTCCAATAATTCACCTATAAAAGATCAAATCAATAAAGGAAAAAAAAACTTTTCCATTTAATAACAAAAACCCGAGAACAAAAAAGATGTATGTGATACATAAAACAAATGAACACTTACTTATCGCCACTTCCCACATTCTTCGCACTTCTGGGATCTGGTCCCTGACCGTACGTGTTAATAGCAGGTCTACAACTGATTCTACTCTCCCGTGGTACTGGCGTTTAACCCATTCATGTAAACTTAATCCGCCCTCGAACATTTCGTCAGTCGGTCTTCGTTTGGTTATCAGTTCCAGCACCAGAACTCCAAAACTGTATACGTCTCCCTTGGTCGACGCATTTGATCCAAATCCGTACTCTAAACACATGAATCATTTCTAGTAAATATTAAATATTTAAGTATATAAACTTCTAAAAAACTTGAAAAGTATCAAATTTAACTTTCCAAAATCAAATTACTCTTGGAAGCTGCAAATATTAAATTTAACCATTAAAAACTCAAAACCTTAAAAGTTTCTCTTCCAATTACTAAGAATAAAACAAATACATCATTTACAATCACAAAATGAGTTTGGATGATTATTCTTAGTTTCGGCAGGCTAATTTCATGGTTATATATGCGGTTTTAGAAGGACACATTAATATTTTGAATTTTTGGAAGGATTCGCGAAAATAGTACCTGGTGCTATGTAGCCAATAGATCCACAAAGCATATTTGCCGTAGAGGCCCCTGCATTCTCAATGGTGACGCTATCATTTGCTTCGACGTTCATTATGAGCCTTGAGATGCCGAAATCCGAAACAAGGGCCGTCATGTCATCATTTAATAAAACATTACCAGGTTTCAGATCGCAATGTATGATTTTGACGGGAGAGTAATGGTGCAAATACGACATACCCTCAGCTATATCGCTACAAATATTCACCCTTTGGATCAGACCTAACTCCATGGACCCGGAGTGGAGGCACTTTTCTAGACTACCGTTGGCCATGAAGGGGAGAACCAATGCCTTGAAATCAGGCAAGCTACATGCAGTTATTATTCGCATAAGGTTTCTGTGACGAATTCTTTTCAAGACCTGGCATTCTCGATTAAAACTCTTTGTCGAGTTGCCAGTTCGAAGTTGGAGTACCTTAACTGCAACCAATGTGCTGTCTTGTAAGGCACCTTTATAAACCCGGCCAAAGCTACCCGACCCGATTAGCCTGTCCTGGCTAAATTCATTTGTTGCCTCCACTAGCTCTCTGTATGTGATTCGTGGGTACTTTGATTTTACGGCTAGTGACGAAGATATGCTAAATCTCGGGCTTCTAATTGTGGGTAGTTTTTCTTTATACTTCCTTATGCCAATCGCAATAACTAAGGTCAACAAAAAAGCTAAAATGGAGGCACCAAAAGTTAGTATGATTAGGAATTTACGAGATCTTAACAATCTTTTGTCCTTGTGGCTACAAGGCCGGCCAATGAGCGAACCGCAAAGTTGCGGGTTCCCGATAAATGACAATATTGTAAATAAGGAGAAAATTCCTCCGGTGGGAACAAATCCACTGAAATCATTATAGGAGAGGTTTAGATAGGTTAGGCTATGACATCTATTGAGGCTTAATGGTATTTCACCGCTCAAATGATTGAACGAAAGATCTAGCGTTTCGAGTCCTAGGAGTTCCCCGAACGAAGTGGATAGCCTTCCTTGGAGAAAATTGTGTGAGAAGTTAATGCGGCTTATTTCTACACAGCCTGATAGTTGCGAAGTAATTTCACCTGTGAGATTATTGCAAGATAGATCGATCGCCTCTACCATGTACATTTTACTTAGAGAGACAGGAAGTGGTCCTTGGAGCCGATTGTTAGATAGATTGAAAATTCTCTTCACAAATCCAGATATTTCCTCGGGTATAGTCCCATTGAGCTGGTTGTACGAAAGATCAAGATTGTTCAAGCTCAAGCACCCTGCAAGTCTAATCGGTATTTTTCCGGTAAGTTGATTTTTCTGCAAGAGAATATCATAAACATGGATAAGATTTCCCATATTTTCCGGTATTTCACCCGATAAATAGTTGCCTGACAAATCTAGAATTCCTAATGATTTAAGGTTACCAATCTCGACGGGTATTACGCCTGTCAAGGAATTGTTAGATAAGATTAGTCGTTCCATTCTCGAAAAATTACCAATTGAAGTTGGTATACTTCCATTAAGGAGGTTGCTTGATAAGTTTAACAGAGTGAGGTTGTACAAATCGCCAATGTCTGGAGGAATTGGCCCTGTTATCATGTTATCTTCTAAATATATGATCGATAAACTCTTTGGTACCATAAGAACACTCTTAGGCAACTGGCCACCAAGATATAGAGATGCCATTTCAATCTCTTCTAGGCTAGAACAGTTAGATAAAGTAACAAAAAAAGGTTCGAGATTAGTGTTGTTATTAAAGCTCGTAAAACTGTTGTTGGACAAATGAAGGATGCCAAGAGACTTCTTGTCTGAAATTATATCAATCGGAAGCTCGCCTGACAAAAAGTTGTTTTCGACATCCATTTCGTACAGTGAAGTTGAATTTGAAAGCCATGGAGGGAGCTTTCCCTTTAGATTATTCGAATAGAGATCAAAGACGAACAAGTATTTTAGAGAAATTTCAGGTGCCGATGGAATTTCACCTAAAAGCGCATTGCTATGCAGGTATAAAAACTTTAGATATGTGCAATTTTTAAATATCGAAGCAGGGATATGACCTTGAAAACTATTATTGCCAAGATTGAGAAATTCAATGCCATTTAATTTTGAAAGAGATTCGGGAACTTGCCCGTCTAATTGGTTGCTCGAGAGATCTATTGCAACTAAATGCCTTACCTCCGAGAGTTCGGAAGGGACGTGACCAACCAAATTGTTGTCATGTAGATCAAGATATTCAAGGCTGCTTAAATTAGAAAAGGATTTTGGTATATGCCCACATAATTGGTTGCCCGAAAGATCAATCGATATTAGATGCCGCAAGTCGGAGAGCTCGGAAGGGATGTCACCATAAAATCCATTTGCAGAGAAGTTTATATCGTGTAGACCGGTGAGGTTTGTGAGTATTGGCGAGATATGACCAACAAGATTCATGCCGGGTAACAACAGACGTGTCACGTGAAGTCTCCATTTATTGCAGACGACTCCTACGAAGTGGCAAACATGAGTGGTCTCGTTCCAGTTGGAAAGACTTGTTTGTGATTGGGGTGTTAGTGTGTTTTTGAAGGACAATAGGGTGGCTTTTTCATGGAGGATTGATTCGCGATGATGTCTTATGACACGGTGTTCGTTAGCGGAGATATGATGGAGGAGGAGAAGGAAGGCGAGCTTCATACAGATGGAGGCTATCATTCTTGAGGGTGAAAGGTAGTGTGGCCTAGGGATAGATACTCGATTTTGGAAAACCATAGCTTTGTGATATGAATGGTCTCTTATCCATTCTTAATTCTTATGTTGCTAATTCTATGATAAAAGATAGAGTGGATTGGATGAACACTGTACGGGTAATGGTGGCGATTGGTGGGTGCATGGGTCATATCTTGGTTTTAAACTTTCTGCCAATTTCATATTTATGGATAATTGTTCTAATTTATAAGAACTACCAATAAGCCTAAAGTATACAGGTGTTATGATTACGCTATGAAGAAAGTTCAGCTAGACTTTTGGAGAAAATAATGGCCACACTGGTTTTGAATTCTTATATTCTAATTCTAATATACTTTTGGAAATTATGAACTCTTGAGTTTCTTCAATATTTCAAAAGGACCCTCGGTAATGTACCTTCTCATAACTAATGTAATTTGAGTGTATTGTGGTTACACATGGTTAGAACTTAGATCTGCAATTTGGATATGGTGGTGGGCATAATGTATAAAAATTTATCTTCTACAAGGATATGATTGTGCTATGCCAAAAGTAACATTTAGTCTTTGGTGGTAGAGGTTTAGTGGGAGTCCGAATCTTGTGTTACTAGAATAACCATGTGGCATTTGAGTGGCTCAATGACCAGTGAGGTGTTAAACCTTTAAATTGTTCAAACTTCAGTAATTAATGAAATAAATGAAATGTATTAACCCATCACATAAATTACATGGTTAATGTAGTCACCATAGTGTCTCTGCAAAAGATTCAGAATCATTGAATTAGTGGGAGCTCAAGTGATCGATATACGTAGTGCACCTTCACAGCAAAAAGGATTGAAAAGGATGGGTGAGAATGACTTAATTGTTGAGATATAGGTGTTTAACATTAGCAACCAAGAGTCCCTATCTAAAGCTGAAATTATACATAGCACTAACTGAGAATATAGGAGGAAATCGTGACACGTGTTATTTTTTTTTATTTTCAATTGAAAAATTTATATATTTTTTTAAATTTTATCACAACATGCTCTATGTTCTAAGTTAATTTATTTAATTAACATGATAACGGACACATATAGTTATTAATTTAATACGTAATTAACATTAGTTCAAACTCATAAATTTAAATCAATATTAATGAATTTTTAATGATATATTATAATTATCACGTTAATTAAATGCAATAGTACAAATATGGAGAATACGGCGGATACATGTTGGGGTAAAGTAATTTTTTTTTAATATCAACTATTGTTCACGCGTGAAAAAAATATAAAATTTTACTTTACTCCAAAATATACCCGCCGTATTCTCCATATTTGTACTATTACATTTTTAATTAACGTGATAATAAGAATATATCATTAAAAATTCATTAATAATGATTCAAATTTATGAATTCGAACTAATGTTAATTACGTATTAAATTAATAACTAACATGTGCCAGTTATCATGGCAGAAATTGCGACACGTGTCCTTTTTTTTTTGAATTTTGAATTTTGAATTTTATATTTTTGCCCAAATTTTATCATAGCATGCTATATGTTCTAAGTTAATATATTTAAATAACATGATAACTGGCACGTACAAATGGGCTTGGGCCCAATTCTCAATCAATAAACAATGGAATATTTGTCATTCCAATATTTTAGTTTATAATTCACATGCTTTTTCTTCCTCCAATGCTGGTCGTTTGGTCCTTGTCTTTTGCTCATGAAACCCCACCATTTTTATTCAAAATAACCCAAAATCTTCATCAAACTAGAAACAAATTAGAAGCGAGACCGGACAAGCAAGTAATATCTTCAAGTTTTTTAAGATTCTCAAGGTGAGTAGTTAATTTTATAATACTTGTCTTAAATTTGCAAAACCTAAAAATAAGAAAAAAGAAAGCTAATTGATTAAATTAGAACAATTACTTGAAAATTTCCAATGTATGAATAATATAATTGCAACAAATGTTAGTTTTTTAGTCGAAAACAATTCAAATCTTACATTTTTAATATAAATTCATAATTTTATTTTATGTTGTTCTTATTTTTAGGATAGATTATGTCAAAAAGAAAAACGATCGACTTATTCTTCAATAAGAGCCATAAAATTGGTGTGATCAATTGCAACATTATCATTTGATGTGATATTTGATGTTGTTCTTATTTTATCCGTTCGATTTTTCTGAACATGAAAAAGTTCTTTTAATATATCAATTGCAACATTATCATATTGATGTGATCAACAAACTCGAATTGCGTGGATTGTCTACAATTTATGAATTATGTCAAGCACTAATGAAAATTGGAAAATCAAGGATTTTTTTTTAGTTTATAGACTTTTACGTCTCGTTTTAACTCTTCCGATTTCGACGGCAACTACGTGACGTGCTTTCTTGGCAATGAAAATTGTGAAGACAAAACTTCATAATAAAATGGAGGATGATTTTTTTAACTAATTATTTGGTTGTTTATATTGAAAAGAAAATTGCCGAATCTTTTTTCTTAATGCAAAAAGACGGGTTCCGTTACGTTTTAATTAAATTTTATTTTAGATGGTTTATTATTTTGGAAGAACGTATATTTTTGGATTTTACTTATAACTTAGTAATTTTATGTATTTTGGACGAATGCAAAATTATTATTTGGACTCTTGCTCAACAGAGAAAATTATTTTTGAATGGTATCCAACAAGAGATCGCTTTCGTTACTGATACCTAATTTTTTATTATGCCAATGAGGATCGAACCCACAACCTCTCACAACATATGATTTTTTGTGCCTCACACTCAACCAACTAGGCTATGAACCCTCTCACAACAGAGAAAATTATTACTTTGGACGAATGCAAAAAAAAATCTTCTTCTTACCCCCCCCCCCCCCCCCCCCCCCCTAATTTTGGACTCTGGTTCCGCCCCAGTCTATATAGATCCGCTTCCGAACTATAGTTCCTAAAACTTGTTTTGTTGAATTTCATGTAGATTGCGTCAAATTCGAGATCAAATTTGAATGAACTGAAATTTACTGGTAGAAACTAATAAACTCAAATTCAGTAATGGTCAAATTTAGGCATTGATAAATTATTAATTTTCCATTACGACGAACATTATTTCTTAGTTTTCTTGGTAATTTATAACCGGATAAAAGAACCTAGGATTTGGAATATTAATGAATATATGTAAGATAAAAAGAATGTTTTGAATTCGAAAATGAAATTTGATTGATGAATGTGTTGAATTACAAGGTTTATATTAAAGGTAAAAAGGTTGTTACATCATGCTAGTAATGCTATAACTATCCCTATCGAATATTCACTAATGACCGTTGATTGAATTCTGAATCCATTTGGCCAATCACAAAAGACAATTAAAATTAAGATCATAACTAATCTTGGGTCAATCCTAAAAGCCCGAGTGCTTAATTACACTGCTAGTATCATTTTCCAATACTCATTATTTTGTGGCATCATGAGTTTTCAATACTTGTTAGAAAAAACTTATCTGACTTTCAAAATATGTTTTCCTCTCTTTTATTATTTTTTTGATAGCATGAAATCCATAGTTATTTGCCGAGTTCATACAACATAGTGGATCGATTATTCAGATTGAGAAAGACAACATTGCCTGGTACAAAAAAAACAAGATCAATCAAAACATGCACTCGGAAATTAATATAGCAATCTAAAAATGGAAATTTGATTATTTTGGTGGTGAATATGAATAATGTAGTCATATATGATTAAAAAAAATTCGTAAAAGAAACAAGGGTAATTATATACCTCGATAAAAGATGCATATGCAACATCCTCTTGTTTGGGGTACTTCTTTGGAGGCTCGGCAACTTTAATCTGCGATTCAATTGTTGCTAACCGCTCAGAAATGTCTTCCAATATCTTGAATTGTTGCTCGCTTCGCAAAACTATATTTTCCAGCTTTTCGTCTCTCTCTTTCTCGAGCTTTGCCAAACATCTCTTTATTTGATCAAGATCATCCATATAAGAAGTAAAGCTCGAACATGATTTCATATTATCACCGCCATTTAGTACTTTCGGTTCCACGCCGTTTGACTGATCTTCTAGTGGCGCTATAATGGATTCCCTAGATGATAAAACACATTTATTTTTCGGTTCCGCGGCAAATTTACTACAACTGGCTTCACTTTTCGGAACTTCAAATACATCAAAAACTTCTTTTCCTGGAGAATCGAGTTTTGGATTTAAGATTTGTTTCTTGTTGGAATTTGGCAGGCTATCCATTTCAATATTCTCCAACTCGAGTTGTAAATGTATGTTCCGAAAAATTGGCAATGAAAAGTTTCTCCTCATGATATTTTGTTCTGCTTCTTCATGATGGTTTTTTCTCTCTTCTTCCTCATTAAAAACATTGACACCAGTTACCGAGAGCTTTTGTCTGTACTCTCGCAACTGATGCCTCAAAAAAGAAATCTCCATTTCTTTCTCTTGCATTTCTTCTTCTAACTCTTCCATGTTGTCTTCCAGGTGCTGCATTCTCTCATCCGTCATTCTTTTGTACTGGCTCGCCTCCATTTTCTCAGCAGCTTTTTCTCTCTCTAATCGGAGAATCATTGTTAAAGCCTCGTTGGCAGCAGTTGCAGAGGCTTCTCTCTCCTCGTCGAGTTCCGCGTGTAGCTCTGTCATCATCATGTATTGGTCGTACAAAGCTTCCTTCAATCGAGCGACCTCCATATCGGCCATATATTCTGGAGTTTGGTTTGATGAATTATAAATTTCTTTTTAGGTTGGAGAGATGTTGAGTGCAATGTTTTCCTGTATAAATAGGGCAAATTCAAGTTAATTTAATCACTCATTTATTAGTAAATCAACAGAGAGATATTAACTCATTTTTCTTTTAATTCTCCTTTTTAATTTCAGTTCATTTTGTTGACTAAAACTTCGGACATATTGGGAATGATATTTAAAGAAAATTGGGTTTTAGATTTCTTTTGATAAAAATTAAGTAAACAGAGACTAAATTAATCTACATAATAAAGCATTAAATCAATAAAGATTTTGAAGATGAAATAAACTTACCAATAATTTAAACTACTATTTTTCCTCGAGAATGTCGAAAATGGTTGATCTCTTATTCGCGCTGATTTTCATAGGTAATTATGATTCAAAGAATTGCTTATTCCCCAATTCCTTAAAAGGAAAAATTAAAACCGAGTCAAAAGTCCCGAGTAACATACATGTAAGATAGTTATCAGTCATCATAACTCTTGAGGTATATGAAGTGAAACGAAAATGTAGCGAATTTATGATCGCTTTATTTCATTTTGTAAGCATCAATTTTCTACTCATTACATGCGTTAATGCAGATATTGAGGCACAGATAATAGAAAGGAGGGAAATGGAAGTACTCCTTCCTCGAGATAGTCTTCAAACCTTGAAAACGATCGTGGACTGAATGAACGACTACATGGAAGGTTGTTATTACAGATAGTTTAATATTATTTTGCAATTTTCCGTATTTAGCATCGAAATATGTTCATGAAAAGAATCATCACATAAAAAAAATTAAACTAAATTTTAGATTATTCTACATTTGTAAAGATAAAATAAAATTATTAGAATTTGTACTACATATTTATTTTTGACAAAGCATTCTGATTGAAAACATGAAACTACTTCAAATAATACTAACTAGGACAATAATTTGTGTTATGATATGAGTATTATAATTATGTTCTTTATATGTTACTAAGTATTGATATTTATGATGATAGCAATAAATCACCACAATATAAGTATTACAACGTATATCTTTCGTCATTTGTTTACCTAATTCTGACAGATGACTAATTTTTTGGTCACTTTGTAATGTTTATAATATTAATACCACTGTATTATAATATGAGAGGTAGGAAACAATATCATTCACATAATTAATTAAGGTAATATTATATCAAAATATATTTAACATTATATATTAGATTATTAGTGTTTGATTTATGAACTTTTTATTTTCTTTTGCATTTACATTTGATTGTATAACTTAATACGAAACCAATAATAATTGAGTAGAATTTATCCAACGTGAATCTATATAATGAAATTAGTGCACATCATTATTGTAATATTTTTTGACTTTTTACAAATTATCAAAGTTTGTTGTAAAATAATTAATACTTCTACTTCTAAAAAGGAAAAAATAACAATAAAATTAAATGATTCATTTATTACTAAAATTCAAATCTTTATATCACAATTGAAATACATGTTTTTTTTTAAGGAGGTTTGACAAAATGTGTCGAGACCTCGAATATATTAGATCAAAGAAGTGAAACGAAAGAGAAAATTTTGGAAGAATATATAAGACAATATTCTTATTTTTTTTTTTTTAAGAGAATCCTAGGCCACGAATCGTGGCCATTATATGTTTTTTTTTTATATTGATGCCACCGGGATTCGAACCCACAACCTCTACAACATGAGGGTTTATTGTGCTGAGCACTCAACCATCTAGGCTATGGGACCATTGGCAGAAATACATGTTGTTATATGATATAAAGAGATTCCGATGAAATATAAATAAATTGAGCTCTATTTCCTAAGGGGGCGATTATCCGTTGCCAAATGCCTGCCAGAGTAGTTGAGGGCGTCGCGTATCCATATTTTATTTTTTACGTTCTTATGCGTAATGATAGTAAAAATTAAACAAAATATATTTGATATTGGAAAGTTAATAAATATATATATTCAAAAATATATAAATGATAATTAGAAATATATAATGAACATATTCTTAGAAATATATAATTAGAAATATTCCCCAATTCCTTGCTTTGCTTGGTTCGGGGTAAAGAGATGGAAGGGAAGACAATTTTCATGGGTAAAAAATGTATCTTATCCATGCTTGATTTGGAGAGATGTGGAGGAAAGATAAATGGAGAGATGTAATTATAATTATGATATTATTTTTATTTTGAAATTAATTTATGTAAATACAACAAATTGTTTGTTCTTTATCCCCAAACCAAGCACGGAAATATTTTACCTTCCCTTTCCTTCCCTTCTTATCCCCTCAAACCAAGCAAAACTTTAACCTATACACGGAATTTGATTTTGTCATTGTGCCTACCTCATATATATATGAGAGAGAAATAGATCACATGTAAATATTAAATACTAAAAAGAATTATTAAATAACAAAATTGTATAACTTGTGTGTGTCAAAAGAAAATTAAACATAACTTTTCATTTTCTTTGTCATGTGAGCACAATATTTATTGTTAACCGTCTGATTTTAATTGTACGGTCTGAATTTAAAATATCAAAGATGACATGATTTAAGGAGAATGGTTCAAAGTTGTTGTAAAATAATGATGCATAAATAACTACAAAAAAATATAATCTTCAAAAAATCAAGCTAAAAATGAATGAATGAGATCAAAGCGCATTATTTCATCTAATGGTTCAATGATCTGAATAATAAAATATAAAATTATTGTATAAGATGAAACCACATCACAATATTTAATGGTCAATAATCGAGAATAATCACGATGATTGACTTCATGAGAGGATTTTAAAATATATATAAAATAAAAGGGTGGATAAATAATATTGTACTTTTTTTATTCTGATAATTATAATTGAAATTCAGAAAACCGAACCAACATAAAAATCATCATTCAATTTTTTCTTTTTTTAAGGACAACATATAAATTAGGTGATGTAGGTCGTTATCTATCTATAATATAATGCAAGGGGATTTGCTGCCTCCTGGTGCAGCCACGTCACCAGGGGCCTTTTTGTAAAAAAAAAATATTTTTTTTATATTTTGGTTCTTTTTTATTCACAAATTGGTCCTTTTTCCGAAAATAATTTACATTTTGGTCCTTTTTTTTTACATTTTGGTCCTTTATATTTGTATTTTGGCCCTTCGAAGTTTTGAAATTTACATTTTAGTCCAGGGGCCTCAAATTGGTCCTATTTTTAAAAAAAATTATATTTTGGTCCTTTTTTCACATTTTGGTCCTTTATATTTACATTTTGGTCCTTCGAAGTTTTAAAATTTACATTTTGGTCCTTTATATTTTAAAAATATTTGTTTTACATTTTGGTCCTTTTTTATTTACAAATTGGTCCTTTTTTCGAAAAAATTTACATTTTGGTCCTTTTTTTTACATTTTGGTCCTTTATATTTGCATTTTGGCCCTTCGAAGTTTTGAAATTTACATTTTAGTCCAGGGGCCTCAAATTGGTCCTATTTTTTAAAAAAAATTATATTTTGGTCCTTTTTTCACATTTTGGTCCTTTATATTTGCATTTTGGTCCTTCGAAGTTTTACAATTTACATTTTGGTCCTTTATTATTTTTCTTGAAAAACTAAAATAAAATTATAATAAGTTGAACAATATTAATAAAAGAACATCTTGCAAATATTTAAAAATAAAATATCACAAAACTATTAAAAAATACATAAAAAGAAAACTAAAATAAAAAATAGATGTTCAAATAGATATTTTCTATGAATATATTTGCAAGATGTTTATTTATTATCATTTAATGTTAGTTTTTTTATGAATAAAGAATGTAATATTAAAATTATATAAACAAAATATGTAATAATTTAAATTTTTTTAAATCACTACGTGTTAAGAAGTGTTTATGAATTTTCTTATAATTAATAAAAAATAACAAAAATAAGTTTTAATTATTACATATGAGATTTGGAGGGTATTTTGGGAAAAAAAAAATTAATATCATCCATAAGGAGTATTTTAAAATAAAAGTTTGGTAAAGAGTTTTTTTTTTTGGAGTTTACGAAAAGATAGAGAATTTTTTATAATATCCAAAAAAAATTAGGGGGTTAAAAATATACCAAATCATGGATGTGCGAATAATCATGACATAATTTAAATTAAAGGTTCGAACGAAACGGTTAGCGATGACATCGTCAAACTTTGTTGTTGGCTGACCACACAAAGGACGAAAAATATTTGTGCTAAATATGTTGCAAAATTAAGGATTTGTGAAATTAAAAACACTCTTTTTTTCAGCAATGTTTTCTGAACTATTATGTTCTTAATAAATTTCATGACGACTCATTCGTTATTTTTCCTTATTTTACTTATGAAGTATAAAATATAGATAATTTTTTTAGCAATAACCGTTTGAATTATTCAAGAAATCCGGCTCTTAAAATATTCAAACGATTTTTGCTACAAAATTTCACTCGCACACAACACACTAAATTACACATATAATAATGATTACAAAAAGAAAATCACATACACAAAATGAACAACAATTTTTTTCAACTATATTACTTATAAACCCGAACAGCCCCGCGCAATTGCGCGGGGGTAATGTTAGTATTATATAAAGCACACATAATATAATGTATTTTTAACTATTTATTTATTTAATAATTATATATAATTCTAAATAGTTAATAAATTATATATATTAAATAAATATACATGTGTCACAAGAAGATTTGTTTTTTTCCATAATTTTTTAGGATGGCATTTAATATGCCCTCACAAACCCTCTCTCTCATCTTTGTGTTTTCCCATAATTAACTAGTAATCCAATTCATACCAACTTTATTTGTAAAAATAGGGTAATAATTAATTAGTATGTACATTTATTGATACGTTAAAATTAACAGTTAATTCGTTTTGTCAGAATTCGCAACAAGGATGGGAGAGAGTTGTAAGAAAATAAAAAATTTCCTTTTTTTAAGGGACAACATGTGAGAAATTGAAGGAGAGAAACAAGAAAACAAGAATTCACAATCCGACTAAATTCCTCCTGTCAAACCAAACGACCCAAAAAATAATTTGATGCTAAAATTCAAGGCATCACACATCACAGAGAGAGAAAGAGAGAAAGAAAAGAGAATCATGAGTTGAGTCCTCATTCTCATTTGACAAACACATAATGTTATCGTTTTGAGTTAAAAAAAATTTGTAGATATGTTTTTTCCTTACAACCAAAATAAATATGATTTTGGGTTTTTTGTCAGGTTTGGTGTAAACAAAAATTTATTTAAACCTGATTAATCCATAAAAAAATCAATCAACCATTTTGTGAAATGACGAGGTATCATCTGCAGCCACTGATTGAAAATGACCAGAAATCAAATGTCACAAACCCGAATGACCCAAAACCCGAAAGATCCATAACATGAAAGACCCGAAATCTGAAAAGACCCGAACCGCGAACAACTCGAAAACCAAACGACCCGAGAACCAAAAGATCTACAGACCAAAATGACCCAAATCCCAAATGATCCAAAATCGAACGACCTCGACCCGAACAACACGCAAACGAAAATGCCGTGAAACCCAAAATGATCCGAACCCGATCCACTAATATCTAGAAAAAGTTGACATCATCAATTCTATATTTTAACAGACCATACTTAAAAGCATTCTAAACGAAGCAAAAAATCAGCAAATGCATCCATTTATATTGGACTAAATCACATAATTCACAATAAAAAGAACTCTGAATGAAGCTAAAAATCTAACAGAACTGAATCAAAATAGAAAATTTATTGCTTCAAAACTTTTTAATCAATAGGGACCTCAACCTCCATCTTTATATCAGAATTACCAAATATCTGCATCGCGAATTAAAGTTCATTAAATATATACATAAAATTCTTAAAAATTAAAAAAATAATAATAAATAAGAAAATGACCTTCATGAAGTCTGTTATATTGAACGAGGAATCAGGTTTGTAGCCAGCTTCTTCTAAAACTCTCGTCAGGACTTTCTACATTCGATAAAAATCAATTTGGTCCTTTTTAAAAGATTAATTTGGAAAAACTTCAGGATAGATTCTATTATTAGGAAAGCTAATTGGGAAAATATCATTTGGTCTTTTAATTTGACAAAAAATTCATTTTGGTCCCTCAATAAAACAAATAATTTCTGACCTGTCTTTGTTGTTCGGTCATGAATGATCCTGTTAAGTCCCTCAAAACACATAAAATATCCTCGAATGTTACTTTTCCATTACAGTCCGAATCATAAACCTTGAAGATAACTACAAAATCGAAAAAGCAAGGCAAACTTATGCACAATTACAAAAATGAGTTTACATGGAGATTTAATCGTGTTCTATTTTCAGGAAAAAAACAAAATGAAGAACTCACATTCAATCTTTTGTTCAATATTGGTTCGAGGACTAAATGAAGACAAAAATGCAACAAACTCCTTGAAATTCAAACCATCGAACATTCGCAACAATCTCTGATGTACCAATTTTTCAAAACATTAAGATGATTAATTAAATAGTTTATTACAAGATAAAAGAGGCTTAAAGAACAAGAAAGTTATAATCTTTATGAAAAATAGAAATAAGATGATTGATATTTATGAACCTGAGCAAGAGGGTTGACAGCAAATTCAGGCACGGTCATGAATTCATCGGAGGAGACAAATCCGCCACGATTGCGGTCCAGCTGGCAGAATCGATTGTATAGAGACACTATCTCTTGCTGGGAAACTGAAATTATAAACTTAAATTGTAAAATTAATGTACAAATAGAAAACAAAGGCAGAAAAATTGGGAAAATATGGGTTATTTTCTCCAAATAAAAGAGGTTTCTCGACCAAATCGATCTTAAGATTGCTTATATAATTCATAGAGAACAAAAAGATGAATAATTGTGTAAAAGAAGAAGAGGGAGAGGGAGAGAGAGAGAGAGAGAGAGAGAGAGAGAGAGAGAGAGAGAGAGAGAGCGTACAGGCGTGATTGCAGTGCTCTTGGACCTCTTCAATGTCGTACTGAGTGAGCATAGATGAGCTACTTCCCATCGAAACCAGATCCAATTTGGGTTTTTCAGAGGGATTCGAAGAAAATCGATTGGAATTTCAGATGGTATTTCTCTGCTCGGATCAGTTGAACGAGTTTGGTGGGACTTGCCGAAAGGCTCATTTTGCAAATCAAACCCAGCATAAAATGTAATATTTGCAAACAAGGAAGGAAGGAGTACGATTTTTCCGGTATATCCCTCGAAATAAATCAAAATATCAAATTTGCCCCTCTCTTGAAATATAAAATGTGTCCTTGTGCAGACTGCAGCTCACTTTATATAAAAAAGTTCTCTTAACTTTTCTGATTTTTATTGAAGTCCCCCCCTCTCGCATTGTAAATTTCCTCAAAACCCTCAATAAAATATATTGAATTATGTTTTACTTTGGTATTAAATTTAACACTTACATAATATTTCTTTCTCGAATTTTTTTTTATATATTTAAAACAATAAATAAAACATTATTTTGACATAATTTTTCATTATATTATATTTACGATATTTTATAATGCCATTTACAATATATTATTATTTTACATCATAATATAAAAGTAATATTTCATATTACATAAAAAATATTAATACTAATGTATTTCATAATATAAATGTATTCTAGTATTTTTTTCATAAAATAATATTTATATAAATAAAAAAAAAGGCATCGTAAAATCATGTATTTGTTATGTGTTATTTTTTTTTATGATGTTTTATTAAGAAAAAAAATGAGAAATTGTTATTGAGCTTGTGTTAAGACTTCCAGTTTGTCATTTTGAAAAAAGTCGAAAAATGAGTATTTTCGATGCGTTCAAATTCAATTTGGTCATGAAAGAGAAAAAAATTAAAAAATTGGGTAGCTAAATTTTGATTTTCTTCGAAAAATTTATTATGCAAATGTATGTCTTCTATTATGACGAACTACAAAATTGTTCTTTTGTATGTGTTCGTGTTTCATTAGTTGAAAACTGAGTATTTTCAATTTTGCATATGTTAGTTTGTTAGTAGGGCCTTTTGAATATATTGCATATGTTATTTTTGGTTTGTTAAAAATGAGTTTAGACATTTTAAAAAAGAATCGAATATCAAGTATTTTGTAAGTGTTAGTTTTTTATTACATTTTTTTTGAGGAAAAAAAGAACTAAACAATTATTGTTTGCTAATGCCATGTCGTTTTTTCTTGGATCTGATAAGGAAGTTCGCTTTGACATTAGAGACTAGGACCGCCAAATTGATTGCTTTGTTTGTATTTGATTTAATTTCAATGTTTTGGAGACGACTTTGTCAATTAAGTATATTATTTGTGTTGACTTCAATTTCGATATTTTTAAGAAAACTCAAAAATGAAGTATTTTGAATATGAAATTTACTAATTGTCGTCACCGAAAAAATGTCAGACTCTTCGCCACCAACTAGGTTGCGACATCTCCCAATTCTTTTTACGATGTTGTGTACAATGTTACTAAAAATCCAACTTAATAAAAAGATATATAATATTAAATTAAAAGTTAAATTACTATTAAAAAAAACACATATTAACATGTATAAAATCTATTAAAGAAGATAAAATTGTAAAAAAAAAAGTATAGCATATTTTTTCATTAATGTATAATAATCCTATAAGAAAACTCAAGAATTACGTATTCGTAGAGCTCGCGAGAACTGACCCGATTTGAAAAACCCTCCCACACCCATACCCAAATCCAAACGATCTGAAACCCGAACAACTCGAAACCTGATCGATCCACGTCCAACCAGATAAATATCTAATTAAGTAATCTCAAACACACAAAAAAATCGACTCGTAACATAAATCTCGCGAATTACTCAAACTCGAATGATCCAAGGACCAAAACACAAACCAACCCGGATCCGAACCCTCTTATTAGTGTTGTGTGGGCCTGTGGAAAAAAGAGTTGGGAGCACAAAGCCCAGTTGCGACGCATCAAAAACCCTACTCTTCGTCTCTTCCAGCGAGCGAGCAAGCGTGAGGGAGAAATGGGGTGGAAGGCAGCAGAGAAGATCATCCAGCACTGGAAGATTCTACGTGGTGATAATGTAAATCGTCTCTGTTGAAAATTTGCCCCTATTTTCTTACTAGAACTTTCAATTGGGTCTCGATTCAAGTATAAACTGCCTTCGCTATTTGGATTTCAGGTGATGATAATTAGAGGGAAGGATAAGGGCGAATGTGGGATTATAAAGCGTGTCATAAAGTCTCAGAATCGTGTCATCGTTGAGGGAAAGAATCTGGTAACTTTCTCTCTCATCTCCGAGATTCAATTCATCATTAATCTTCGCTGTTTTGCATCATTAGATCGTACCATTTTATTTTTTGTATTCAAGGGCTTTATATCCGAACCAGAACAACTGCCCTCCAGGTGTTCGATGAAATGCCCAAATGAGATTTTTATGCAATTATAATTGCAGGTAAAGAAGCACATAAAACAAGGCGAAGGACACGAAGGGGGGATCTTTTCCATCGAAGCCCCTCTTCATGTATCTAACGTTAACGTCGTGGATCCAGTTACAGGGTATTTATAGTTTTCTTTCCCTTTTCGTCACATGTCATTATTCTTACTTGCAATTACAAGGGTATTTTCGTAAATATGCAGTAAGCCGTGTAAGGTTGGGTACAGGCGGCTCGAAGACGGTACCAAAGTTAGGGTTTCGCGAGGTTTAGCTGGATCAGGGGCGATTATACCCCGCCCTGAGATACTTAAAGAAAGGAAAAAACCTAGACCTACATTTTGTACGTTTTTTTAATTTAATTTAATTTAATTTAGGGAAATTGCAATTTTAGTTTATTTCTGATTTACAAATGTTGAAATTCAGTGGGGCATAAGGACACGCCAATGGAGCATGTTCTAGAAAAAACTTACGACGCCAAGGCGGGAATTGGAATGCCGGATCTTTAGATGGGTTTTCAAATCGGGATTTGAATAAAATCGAATTTTCTAAACTAGGAATTTATTTTCATCTCTTGTTATAGTTTTTTTTCTCGTTTGTTTGTTATAGATGGATTTTACGAGAGGGTTTCTCTTTTTGGAGCGTTATGTTACATTTGTTTTTACTTGTTTTGTATGTTTTCTTCATTTGTTTTGATGGAATTTAGAAACCCATGTAGTATTACATTTTGGGTTTTTGGATTCAAATCAAAGATCGATGGATCATTCTTTGAGTGAATTATATTGGAAGAAACCATGAAATATTGTATTTTTTAATATGTCTAGGGACTAGGATATCAGTATTCATGTTAGGATTGAAATCTTTGGTTCGTTTCGAATTCAAGTCGGATCACTTTGGTTTGGACCATTTCGGTTTATAGGTTTGTTTGGGTCAAGAATTATTTGAGTTTAGATTAGATAATTCCAAATTATTCAATTTCATATCATTCTTTTTCGAGTTTGTAAATACTAAATATTTTCAATTTTTCTGACCGAATTTTGTTGATATTTTCACGGGCTAGATATGGTTTTTCGAGACTCATATTTTATTGCGAGCGTGGCAAGCAGAGCTCGCAAAATATGAGCCGTCCTGAAAAAATCACCCGACCTGTGTGAACTCGACCAAAACCCAAAAAAATGTTGAAATCAATGACCAAAATCCGAATCCGAACCGAATAACCCGAAACCTTAGCGAACCGAAAATCAAATGATGAGAATCAGAAACACTAACTACAGAAGAACCAAATGATCAGAAACTCGAATGAACTAAAAATCGAATGAATCAAAACTCGAACGAAACGAAAATCGAATTACTCGAGACCCAAGCAAATTGAAAATCGAATTACTCGAAACCCTAAAGAACCAAAAATCCAAATGACCTGAAATCCGAACAAATGGAAAACCGAATGACCGGAAGTCTGAATGATGCCATACCGAACTGAACCGAAAACTTAATAATCTTAAATCTGAACTGAACCAAAACGTTAATGATATGTTACTCGACCGACTCTTGAGTTGAATGGTCTGCGATCTCAATGATTTAATGTCAAATTGACTCGTGGAATAACTTAGAAACGAAATGATCCGTAAATCGAAAGCAATGATCTCGTGATACAATCAAAAAATCATCTGATGCAGATCTGAGTTCAATATAAAGTATATAATAAATTCATTTATCTAATATTTGGTGATGTGATTAACACAAGATATCATAGATCTTGAGTTCGAATCTCGTATTCGTGGATTAGGTTTCTTTAATTTTTTTTGATAAACTTACAATAATAACAATATAATGACAATTAAAATCATGAGCGAGGTGTTGCTAAATGTAAATGATATATTATTGTTAAAAATAATATATTAATATAATATAATTAGACAGCCACAATAAAAATAATATATTACAAAACACGCAATAATACAAAACATACCTCTACATATATTATACAAAACATAAATCAAATAACTCGAAACATATATTTAGTTATCCAAATTTTGAATTAGTATGTAATGACCCGAAAACCCAATGTCTCGAAATACGAATGATCGAAGATCAAAATCCCAAAACAAGAAATTTCCAGCAAAAAAAAAGAGCAAATGTTCCTAAAGCCGAAAGATCCGAATTTCTAGGAACCCAAAAATCAAATACCTCCAAACCTGAATGACCCCAAAATCCGTAAACCTCGGAACCAGAAATTCAAACGATCCGAAAACAAAACGATTCAAGAACCGAATGAACTGAGAACCGAACAAACTCACGGTCCGAACAACCTGATGACCCGATTTACAGCAGTCCGAAATAACTTAAAACATCCGATCCGAATCCGAGCCACGACATTATCCTTACTCCTTAGACATGTAATGATGGTATAGTAGTAATTATTAACGGCATATTTACATTCAAAATAACACATTTTTGTACACACACAAAAATTGTACATGTTTGTTCTTTCCTTTCAATTTATTTTTCCCTTGATGCTAATACAAATAATTAAGCATCTTATAATACGTATTCAATTGAATATGCCACGAACGAATAAATTCAAATCACGATGAATCGAACTTGAGAGGGGTTTCAGAAGGGTACACATGTCAAGCGGCGGCGAGGAATAGCATATCAGTGATTTGGACCATCTCCATCTCCACGAGGTAGGTCCATGCAATGCACCCATGTTCTCGTGATTCTCCTAAATTCTTTTTATTTTAATTGTTCATCCATATAACTTCCAATTAAACCATTTTTCTCCATTTAATCAAAATGTGCATTTCAGTAGTTCTGTATGATGTAGTTTATATTTTTGTGGAATGGATATATCAGTCAGTACACTAATGGAGAGGCTTGCTTCCATTTGGTACACGTGGCAGTGTATTGCCATCACCTAATTTGGAGAACTAAAATAATGGACTTAATTTTTTGTGTGTTTATTTTCTGCTAATCTTTTTTTTTTAAGTTGGAGGCCGACACTTTTGATTCTATGTTTCATTCTTTGTAACTGATGAAAAAATTAATATTAATATCATATAAAAACTCGAGTAAAACTAAAGGAAATAATAAGAAAGTTTGTTCTTCAGTGGTTCATCTACTATGGGTCAATTTGGTCTAAATTATTTTTGATATTGCATGTGCTTGTAGTTACATATATAACAATGAATAAAACTTGATTATTTTTTGAGGTTATGTCATTTGATTTGCATGCATAATGCACAAGGTCATGTGGCCAAAGAATAATTAATGACACAAAACAATTTGGTTGCTTAGCTAATGGAGACTACGTTGCAATCAATGTTACACATATCGTATGTCGCTTAAAGATTAGTCGACGACTGATAAGCCATATGATCAATATAGCATTATCATATGGATCCATATCAATAGTATATATATATATATATATATATATATATATATATATATATATAGGGCTAGGTTCAATGACCAACACCCTTGTTTGTGTGTGTGTGAGGGAGGCTAACCTACTTAATAAGTATCAAAGTTTTGGTACTTAATGTTTTTGAATCATTGAATTTGCATTTAGATTTGTGCATTTAATAATATGCATAAAATTTCATGATCATTATAAAAAAATACAAATCTCAATGCAAATCCAATGGTTAAAAGACATTAAATACCAAAATTTTGGTACTTAATGAAGTAGGTTAGCCTTCCTCATATATATATATATATATATATATATATATATATATATATATATATATATACAGAAATGTTAACAAGAATTCATAAAAAGAAACCAAGGACCAAAATATATTATTGAAATTAGCAAAATTTATTCTTTTATTTATCAAAATATACTATTGAAAATGTATTATTTTATTCTCAATTTTAACTATGTTAGCATATTGGATTCATCAGTATATTTTGCTAATTTTTATAGTATATTTTGCACGCGTGGATTCTTTTTTTGGATTCTCCTTAGCAAGCATGTATATATTTCAAAATTCTACATGATTAACATTCAAAACAACAATACAAAATAAAATTTCAAGTTCAATTAAAATGCATTCAAACTTATAACATAAAATTCATAAATAATATAATAAACTAAACTACAAAATCATGCTCATTAACAATCGGTATAAATGCGGATGCACCCAATGAAAATCTAATCTCGTCCAGATCAAAATTTATAACATAAATTCATAAATAATATAATAAACTAAACTACAAAATCTTGCTCATTAACAATCGGTATAGATGCAGATGCACCCAATGAAAGTCTAATCTCGTCCATATCAAAATCGATTTCATATGCATCTATCTCATCATTTGAGTCACTCGAATCGAACTCTTCATTATCAACATCTCTTGTATCGTCGTTAGTCCCGTTGTAGTTCTCATCTACTCAGCCAACTAACCAATGTTGAGCTGTGTTGTTTGTACCGTTCAAAGTAAAAATAGAAAAAATGTGAAGTCATGGGCCGAGCTCAAATTATAACGTTACAAATAAATTGTGATCCAAGTCCAAATCGATTTATATTGATCTATTTCGGCCCATATATTGGTCGACCGATTTACTCAATTGATATGGGACATATCGTAACGGTGATTGATCGATTAACGTTATGAAACCGACATACTGGTCCATATAAACGATATTTAGAACACTGATTGCAATATTGGTTAGCAGATCAAAAAACTCTTTATTTTATACATTATTTAATGTTGGAAATATTGTTATTGTGAAATAACAAAATATGTTTATATCATAGGTTGATAGATATTTATATACAACAAAATAAACATTGATCCAGTTAGATTTTACCAATCCTAATTAGATTCCACTTAACAAACATGGATTAATTTATGTTATTTTTTACAATACCAGGTCATAATGTTGCAAATAAACCTAACATTTTATCATATGTGTGCAATGTTGCAATATAAATTTTCCATATTAACGGCGCCCAAATTCCTATCTACTCCACACCGATTTAAATCGAACCGAATAATATTCAAATTGAACCGAACCGTTTAATTTTTGAACCGATTGAAAATCTAATCGGATATATCAAATTGTTATTCAGTATATTCGGTCGAAAAAATATGAAAAATGAATTGTTTTTTGGTCGATTCGGTTTAATCGGTTGTCAGAACTCTAAAATCGAATTAAACCGAATAAATCGAACAAGATCATTTTTTGAACCGAACCGAACCGAACTGAACCAAATGAACCGAAAAATCGAATCGATTAAATTGAATTCGACCGGTTATTCCACGGCGTCCTCATTCCAAAATTAGGGTTTCATTTTTTTTATGTTTACAAATTACAACTCGAATCTTTCATCTTTGAGAGAGATTTACAAGGTCAGTACGTGCTTCATGATTTGTCTTTTATGCTTGTAATTAAAATTTCTCTCTCTGATTCAAAAACAATATTATTTCTTTGTAGTGGGTCAACTAGTAATTAATTAACTGTACCGATAGTTGGACGAAATTAGTGCTATTATTACGTGGATTTTAATGCTAATTTTGATGTTATCTGTGCAATTTGCATTGGAATTTGCCTCGGATTCTGTGTACGGAAGATTCAAATTTATAAATCGTTAAATTTTGATCTTATTTTTTAGTTATTACCACTAGTAATTATGCGTTTGTTAAATATTTTGATGAACTGATAGTGCTTTAAATGAGTTTTGTTTGTTTATTAAGAATTATTCTCCAATTTTGTCATGTTAGTCTTCTTTGTACAATAAAAAAATATTCTCCAATTTTCAAACATATTATTTTTTTAATATAAAAATAAGTTAATTATGACAAATAACATTTTAATGCAAATCTTGAACTTATTACAGCCAAATAAAGCGGTGAATGCTTATAATATTCATTGAATCTCCAATATTAAAAACGTGACATGTAAATATAAAAGAATGTATGCCAAAAATGGGAAATATATTATGATTAATCATTATTGTGAAAAAAGTTCTCAGTAATTTTGATGTTCTATTCTTATTTGGATTCTTTTAAATAAAAAACAATAGATCTGTTATTGTCTTCACTGAAAGGGGACAAAGAACATTAATAATGAGTTCAGGTTAATAAATATAGTTCTTAATATGAGATTTACGATATATAATAGGATTTGGTACTTCTTGGATGTTTCGTTTATAATTTCAAAATAACATTTGGGAACTTGTCCTCACATGGATCAGTAAAACGCTCATAATCTCCTCTGAAGGGTGTTTAAATATTTCTTAATTTTAAATTATACATCATAATACATAATGCAAAATATTTCTTAAATTGTACGCTACAAAGATGTTGCGCCGCTATAGCGCCAACTACATGCAATTCACTACAAGAAAAATCCTAAACATTACAAGACGCTAAACGATATTTGCAACATTGCATTTTGTATAATGTTGTTGGATTAGATTGAGAAATTTTGTATACAAATTTATATATTTTTACGGCGACACGCAATTCATTGCAAGAAAAATCTTAAACGTTACAGGACGCTAAACGATATTTGCAACATCACATTTTGTATAATGTTGTTGGATTAGATTAAGACATTTTGTATAAAAATTTATATATTTTTGCGGCGTGCGTTTGAAGTGCACAAATCCAAACAAAATTGGAAAAAAACAAACGATCAAGTGTCGCTCCCATGTTTAATTGGACAACTCCAAACATGCTCGCTCTCGAAGGGACTCTAGCCGGTCCTTTAATTTAATCATTAGATTGTTGATTTTAAGTGTTACTATTATGTCTTACTATTTTACAACAACAAAATTAATATTATTCAATATACTAAAAATTTAAGGTATTCAATACACTAAAGTATAGTACTATACTACTGATTCAATAATCTTGGAAGACAATGCCTCTAATCCCCGAGGTTCTTAATAGATCCGCTCCTGGTCGTGTATATATTCGATGATTATTAGATGTGTATATTTGATTATGTATATATTTGATAATTATTTTATGTTATGCTCACAAATAACTTACTAATTTTTAATACAAATTAACACATACAATAACACATACAAATAACTTACTAATTTTTAATACAAATTAACACATACAATAACATTATGAGTTAATTTGTTTGATAAATTCTTACAACATAAATTTTATTTTTGAGTGATGTTATTGCAAGAACTAACATGACTTAAATAAGAACATTTTTTTAATAAATGATAATTTTCTCCATATTTATGATGATTGTTATTCATTAATCTTATTTGGTAATATTATTATCTTCCAAGAATATATGATTTAAAGATATATCGAATTGGGGGGACGAGTTAGACGAAGTCCCTCTCGATTTTTAACTAAGAGAAAATTTAAAAAATTCTAAAAAATATGTTGTCCTTATATATAATGGTTATTATTTAGTGTTTTGTTTGTTAACATTATTACAAATTATGCAAGAGAATCTTTTATATATATTAAATCATAATCGCTTCAATAGTAAACAATCCTAATTTTCATAAATAACACACAATTTTAATTGAATCAAACTTTAAATTGGGTATCCTTGGAAATAAAAAAAAAAGAATATATTTTTTTCAAATACGAAGATCAAGTACAATTCTTTTTCAATTTATTTTGTGTTATAATATTCACTATCAAGAGAGAATATATATGAGTACTTTTATTTATTATGGTTCTATATTTGCTAGACTTTATTTTTTTATATAATGAATGATAATATTGTTTACATACAAAACAATAATAACAATAATCACAAATAATGATAAAATTGTCATTAGTTTGGTTTTTTTTTAATATGCTCTTTGATAAGGCATGTTAGCTCGCGTCACTCAAAATTATCTCTAGTAACCAAAATTTCTATAAATAACTTCTACATTTTTTTAACTGTGAATATATTACAAATAATAATTTCGAATTTTAAATCGGGCATTGTTGACTAACAAAGAAAATATATTTTTTCCGAATACAGAGATTGAATAATATTTTTTTCAGTTATGAAGATTGAAGATCGCAATTTTTTATTTTTATTTTTTGTTATGATTTTATCAAGATAGAAAATATATATAAATAATTTTGCTTATTACGTTCCTATTTTTGTTAAAATTTTATTCATCACAATAGGATAATAACTAACAATAATCACAAATGAGAGTAAACTAGTTATTATCCTAACAATAACTATTATTCTAAGTAAACTAGGATAATAACTAACAATTATTTTACTGTGATTAGAATATAACAATAATATTAGATTTAGACAATAATAACTAACTAATAATGCTTTACTCTCATTTCCTAACAATAATGCTTTACTCTCATTTCCTAACAATAATAACTAACAATTATCTCATGTTTTTCAATCTACTATATGATAAAAAAAATCATGCTTTATTAGAATATAAAATAAGTAATTTGCTGTGATTCATTGCCATTGGATTTCAATAAACGTTTTATCATATTAGATTTAGATGGTATAATAATGTAATGATTTTTTAGTAAGAACTACAATAAAGTTATAAATTTATTATAATACTATGTTAAAATAAATAATAAATATGATTTCAAATTATAATTTAAATCCTCTTATAGATGAGATAAAAAGATAAATCCAAACACTTAGGCTTCGTTAAGTATTGTTATCAGTTTCTGCTTTTTTCAAGGCATATTTGGATAATTAGTTATTTTATTTAATAATTTTTGAAAATCATATTATGTGTATGTGTAGTCATTTATGTATTATTATTTTATGATAATTTTCAAGTCATCTCCTTAAATCATATAATATTTGATATTTGTAATCCCGACCGTACGATATCGGACGTTTGATATTAAATATCATGTCCACGTGACAATGAATATGAAACATTTTGTTAATTTCTTTTGACACGCAAAAGTTATACAATTTGGTTGTTTAATAAAAAAAATAATATTAGTATTTAATATTTTAACATATGATCACTTTCTCTCTCATCCAACTAATAATTATATATAATTATTTAATATGAAATATTCTAATATAAGTTATATATTAATAGTATTTTACGAACTTTAATTTAAAAAATCCATCAAGTATATTCACTTGAATTTTCTATTTATTTTGATATTCGTATGAATATAGTTTATGCATAAGATTTTTTATTTTAATTTGTAAAGATATTATTTAAGAAAATACAATGCACAAGACTGAATATTAATATTTAAATAATTATTATTTTAAATTTTTAATAAAAAACTATAATGATGAAAATCCTATATTGCTAAGTAGATATATTTGTGTTTTTGTTTAAACAACTTTGATATTGAATTTTTTTGAGTATAACATAAAATGAAAATGAATATTTTACCTATTAAAAAATAAAGAACTTCTTAAA
This sequence comes from Luzula sylvatica, assembly GCA_946800325.1. Classification (NCBI taxonomy): domain Eukaryota; kingdom Viridiplantae; phylum Streptophyta; class Magnoliopsida; order Poales; family Juncaceae; genus Luzula; species Luzula sylvatica. The sequence goes on from OX326961.1 coordinate 3,651,895, forward strand.
CTTATAAATATATTTCGAATACCATTGTGTTATTTTTTAAGTTGTAAATTTAAAAATAACATATGATGTTACATATTTTTAATTATATTTTTGATAAATTAAATTTTGATATTATTTTTTAATTAATTTGATTGTTAAATATATGCTGGTTATCGTTTTCATTTTTCGTTTATCAATAAAAAAAAATTATGAGTACTATGTAATTAATTATCTGTCTTGAGTGTACAACTCGTATGGTTCAATTTTTTATGTTTATAAAATTAGATAAAAATGAGTTATTTTCTACTAGAACATAGTATAATCGTAAAAGATCTTTATTATACTTAAATTAATTCTATAATATGATAGAGATAAGTATAATGTGAAATAATTTTATTTTAATATAATATTATTATTATTATCATCATAAAAATTATCATTTCGAAATAAAGCGAAAAACATGATTATCGCACTCGCCTCTTAGGGCGAATGTTATCCTAGTTATCTAGCTAGTAATTTAGAAATTATTTTATGGCACTTGTAACTTACATCGATGGGTCTAAAATCTTCTAAACTAGATGCTCCATTTTTTTTTTGGAATTAATGTTATACAAGCTTGATTCATTCTCCATAGATTTAGTATATTCGCATACGAAAATGTTGATTCATATTAATGTAAAAAAATGAAATATGAATGGATTGGGACTAATTTCGTTAGCTGCGTAATATCCAAACCATCATTTAGTCGAAGGAAATAAAATGAACAAAAAATATTGGAACCTAATAGTCATCGTATAAGTTAAAACAATTCCAACACAAATAATTGTTGAACTATCTATTAATAAATTAAAATATATTATTTAATCCCAATAATTTATATTATTAGAATTTGTAACACTTCAATACTCTGAATAATCCCAGAAGAAAAGTCACACTTTAGGAATGTCCTTGCCAATTGCCATTCCTCTTTGTTCTTGAATATTAACATTTTACTGTGGTAAATGGTAATCAGAGCAATGGTTAATTTAATGAGGATGTGGGCCTTCAAATTCTTCCATTTAATGCTCTTTAATTGGCCAGTGACTATGCATTTTTGGAAAAATATAAGGGTATTTTCAAAAAATTCCTCATTTTTGTGGTGATTCTGAAAACTTCCTCTTTAGCTTCCTTAAAAAACGTTCTAGAATTATTTTATACTTTTAATTGAGTTAATCTTAGCTTTTTGCATCTAATGGTAAATATAATTAAAAATAGTATGTGTTATTATTTCAACGGCATTTGATGATATATTCGCAATGCATTAATTTATTTTACAATGTTAAATTCCATAAATTTTTGACAAAATTATTACATTTTATGATTGTATTTATTTATTTATTTTATAATAAATATAAAATATAACTTTTTTGTTTGTTATTTGATTTAAACAAAATACTAAAAGAAAATTTTATAAGGATATTCTGATAAAAAATATTTATAGTAAGAAAAGTATATCTTATATTTTATGGATTTTTGAAGGAATTTTAAAAATGAATAACTTTGTGATAATTTTCTGAAAGGTTCGGAGACTTTTGAAAAAAATTCCAAAATATAATCGTGGTTTCTAAATTCTTTCACATCAATTGATGTGTTAATAAACCAAATGAATAAGATAAACAGATGTGTAAAATTAAATTTTTTGTGAATTCAATCGATATTATTTACTGTATATTCGTTTAACACATATATTTTTAATAAATATTTATGTATTGAACCAGATTTATTTATTAATTTTATATCTGTTTATTAACATTTAATTTAACCCAAAACGAGGAGATCAAAAGAGGTCTTCTTGTCATCACTTGCTCTTTTGTGACGATCTCACCAAACCATACCTTGCTCCTCTCGTGAAACACTCTATATCTGTATATACGAAAGAGAGAAGAAAGATACCTTCTTCACTTTCTGTTTGTTAATTTCCCAACAATTTTTTGATACCCATAATTCAGCTTTCTTTCCATTGCAGGTATGTTAAGATCGAGCAGAGTTTCTTTATTTTCTTGTTTCCTTTTGTTGTTGTTGTAGTGATTCTCATTCTTGGTTTCTCCATTAATGGTAGCTCGGAGCTTCACTTCAGCGAGACAATCCCATCAATGCGATTAACCATTAACGGAGATTTCAATGGATATGTACTCGACTGAATTCCAACAAAAGACCTCACAATTACACAACGACCCAAGATCACCATTGCTCCCTTCGGAGAAGAACAATGCGGCAATTCAAACAAAACGCACTACACCTGTTCGTCAAATTGCCTCTAGATACAAATCCAATGCTACCAACGCCAATGCTCCTCCGAAACGATACCCATCTCCAAATGTATTGCGCAATAGACCGTCTATAGAACCCACATTGCCTAAGAGGGCTCACTCAGCAGAGAGACGGAGGTCCATTGTCCCTTCTTCCCCTTCTTCGTCCTCATGCTCCTCCTTTTCTTCTTCGTCCACTTCGTCAGGACCAAACACGCCAATTGGGGACACATTGCTGGTGACACGAAACAATTCCAGACAACACACAATGTGGCCTCCAATGCGGAGTTTATCCTCTGCATTTCAATCCGAGACAATTTCAATCCCTGTAAATAAATCAAAGACACAAGGAAGAAACTATATTTCCGACGAACTGGAGAACTCCAGTCCTAGAACCAGGTGGCACCCTACGATTGGCGGGAAGGTACCAGTTATTAAACCAAAAAAGTCTGTACCATCTCTACTACCAACAAAGCTCGTATCGGTACCGGTACCGGTTTATAATTCTGGCACGAATAGAAGGTCTTCGAGTCCTGCGAATGGGAGAGCGACACCTGTCAAACCGGTAATAAATATCGGCGATTTGAAGAAAGGAAAGAGACGGGCTAGCCAAATTGAAGAAGCATACCAGTTGCGACTCGTTCATAACAAGCTTTTGCAATGGCGATTTGTCAATTCAAGAGCTACAGAGGCTTTATCTGTTCAAAAAGACCACAATGAGGTAATACAATAAAAATCTTATAATTATTTGTAATAATAAAATATATTTATTTATTTTTTAATTCGCATAGGGAGTGTTACATACCGTATACACTGCTATATCAGAGTTACGCGATTCGGTAATCACAAAGAGAATAGATTTGCAAGAATTGATGCAAGAGGAAAAGATGAATTTTCTCTTGAACGATCAAGTAAGCTAGAATAATCCACAGATATAATTCCTCGATCAAAACATTGTAATTGTATAATTAATTTTCATTTGTTACTTACTTAGATTATATATCTCGAACAATGGGGAGTTTTGGAGAGAGATCATTCGGTTTCTCTGTCCGGATCAATCGGGGCTCTGAAAGCAAGTACGTTACGAGTCCCTTTCACCGTCGGTACAAAGGTATACAAAACTATTTATCATTTTTAAAATTATTTTTTCTAGATTAATAATGTTCGTGTATTTAAATAATGACAGGCCGATTTACATGCGGTGAAGAATGCGGTTAGTTCAGCCGTGGACGTAATGCAAGCTATGGGTTCCTCGGTTTGTAGTTTGATAAATAAGGTATAAAATTATTATATCGACTAATTTAAGCCATTAATTAATTCGTCAAATAATTAATGCAGGTAGAGGATACTAAAAGGGTAGTATCGGAATTATGTAATGTCGCGTTACGAGAGAAACTAATGCTTGATGAGTATAGAGAACTTCTATCCATGGCAGCTCAATTACAAGTATGCTAAAATAAATAAATGAGAATTATTTTTTGAATTAATAAGAATCAAATTATTATTTTTTTTCTGTTTGTTGAACATGACTTATATTTGTTTTGTATTTGAGCAGGTACAAGAGTCGAGTCTGAGAACACAATTGATGCAAATGCAACTAAAACACTGATGCCATTTTGAGCTAACAAATAATTAGCTTAGTCTTAATTAGGAGTGTAGAATAAAATTTGGTAATTCATTTTTACTACATTTTCATGTTTTTTTTTTCTTCCTTTTACGAGTTCAAATGGTTTTACCATATTCTTTTCACAACCGAAATAGTTTACGCAACCAAAACATCAAATTCAAATTCTGAATTACAAAACTTCATCACTTGCCTCTCACCCATTCCAGAAAAAAAGAAACTACTACCAAATACAAATAGTACACAATTCGAAGAACTAAAAAAATGAAACGAAACAAATCATCAACAATTGATCCCGCATTGCTTAACGTCGGGCCCCTTGGCCTTGACCACAAACGGGTCGATCCTAACCCAAAGCAAAGAAAATATCGAAGCGATAAGAATCGACCAAATAACCACAATGGTGGGTGTCCTGTTCTGGCGACCCATAAGACCCTTCAAGAAAGGATAGAGATGCACGATAACCCAAAATGCGAAGAACAATTTCCCGAATAGGGGACCCCATGATTGATACCCATTGTTAATCGCATCGGATATTCCAGCGACGACGCCAATGATGTTAATGATCAAGAGAGTCGTAGGAGGGATTAGGAGAGTTGTCCATTTGAAGGCGTAGAGTTCACCAAAGTCCTCGTCATCGTTGGCTTTGGAAGTAACTGTGAAGTTGGTATCTATTCCGGCGAGCACTTTGAGCAAGCCTTGAATGACGGCGAAAAGATGCGCGGAGACACCTCCGATAACCCAAAATTGCTCGTTTCTCCACCATTCCTCGATGCTTACCCCGCTCCAGCGGAGTTCGAGGATGCCCGTTGTGAAGATTGAGATGAACAATGAGATGAAGAAAAGACTCGCGAAGGTACTAATCTGTACATTGCAAGCAAATAAGAACCAAGTTATTACGAAAGGTAAAATTCGGATAGTTATGCGAGTTGCTAACCGTTGGCATGATGAACTTTCCGGTGAGGAGACAGACAGCTGGCAGAGTACAATAGGCCAAGAGAGGGAGAGAAGTGAACGGATAAATGGTCGTGTTAACGTAAGCAAAACGTTCGAGCCACTTAAGTTGGCCTTCCTTGTATCCATACCAAACCGGGCTGTGTCTGCTAAAGAAGATCTCGACGGATCCAAGGGCCCACCTCAAAACTTGGTTCAACCGATCCGACAAGTTGATCGGTGCCGAGCCTTTGAAGGCCGGTCTTTTCGGCATGCAGTATATCGATCGCCACCCTCTGCAATGCATTTTGAATCCCGTTAAGATATCCTCCGTGATGGAGCCGTAGATCCATCCCAACTGCAAATTATTTTAAGCATTAGCTAAGAATCATGTTGTATTTACAATGTTTGTTTTTTATTTAAATTTTATTATTTCGTACCTCGAGTCCCCATTCGGTCTTGTCTTCGTAGCCACAACTAATAACATGGATAGCTTCTTTGAGTAGCGCGGCGGGACTAGAAGAGGGAGGGACTCCACCGTCCTCCATCAGAGTCGACGTAACGAATGCGGCGGATTGGCCGAACCTTTTCTCGAAGTTCATTTGCGACATCAACATCTCCTTGTCATCATTCTCCATTGCCATAGATTGAGGAAGTCCATCTTTAGAGTGCTTGTTATTCTTGCGGCGGCCAAAACACGGGCAACAATCACAGCTCACCATCTTAGGCCTCTTTGGACCCTTTGGAGGCTTGTAGCCGTACAAGGCTTGACGCCTAAACACGCAACCTGTTCCCACGTACACCGGACCTTGAATTCCATCCAATCCCTTCATATTAATCTACCACAACGAAACAAAATCTTGAAATTAGTTCTCGAATGTATGCAATTTTTTTCTTAATAATAGGGACCTACATCAAAAAACACGGTGTTTCTGTTGGCATATCGGTCGTTCCTATCAATACCATCGAATCTTTGGGGGAATTGCACATAGCAGACTTTGCGTCCTACTTGGGGATCCATGAGGAAACACATTGCTTCGCGAATGGCCTTGCTGTTGTTTATGTAGTGATCACAATCCAAATTGAGCATAAATGGTGCGTTGGTGAGCACAGCCGCAACACGAATCTATTTTCGAAAATCAAAATTATATTTTGTAACGTTATTGTGATACATACAAAAGAACATAAATTTAATTACATACCAGAGAATTCATGGCGCCGGCTTTCTTGTGATGCTGGAATCCAGGACGTTTCTCACGAGAAACATAAACGAGTCTTGGAAGCTCGTTTCCTTCTGCATCGTGTCCCCCGTTGTGTCCCAAAAAGACCTGAATCATGCCAGGATGGTCCCGCGTGTTATTTCCGGGCCATGGAGTACCGTCTTTCATTATCCAACCTTCGGCCGGCACCTTCAATGCTTTTGCGACTAGCGCGTTGATTCTCACCTTAAATTCCTCGTATTCTCTCTGTTAAATAAAATAAAATAAAATAAAATAAAAGATATTCTTTTTTTCTTTGCTTAAGAAAACATCATTAGCTAATTTTCATGAAAACACAAGGCTACCAAACATACCTTCATTGCACGTCTTTCCTTGACAAATGTTGGTTGCACTTTATCCTTAAGATAATCAACCTTTTTAGAAAAGTACATTTCTGGTGCCCTAGGTTCGATACTGAACTTTTTGCAAAAAGGCACCCATTTTCTTGCAAATTCCGCTGATTCTGACAAGGACTCGAAGGTGAGCATGGATGCACCATCGTCTGACACGTAACATGATACTTTGTTCACTGGATAATCAACGGCCAGGATGGAAAGCACTGTGTTTGCCGTTACAATAGGTGGCTCCTTCAATGGATCCACTGTACTCACAAATATATCCACTGGTGATAACATTGAGGGTTCTCCTTCAGGCTCATATCTGAATAATAATAATATACATATATTTTAATCGAATATATTTATGAGCTGAATACAAAATAATGATCCAAAACAAGACATTAAATATTGACCTTAGAGAGAGGCGATCGAGATAGGTTTCACGATCGATAGGGAACCATTTAGGGAACTGATCGAGGATCCACGAGGCTGCAAACCAGATCTCGCAAATGATGGAGGTGAGCCAAAGGCCCATTGCGTCTGGTACGGGGTTCAGGATACGGTACCGGAGGAAGAACGCAAGCACTACAAGACGAATAACGATAACCATGCGGTACGGGTTAATCTTGCTCGATGCGATCGAAACTTTTCGTGATAATGGCTGCCTTGCCTCGTCATTCCTACACCGATTTTTGTGCCAAATTAAACATTATTAACAGTTTTTTTAAAATATAATATATTTTAATTATATGCATAAATTTTGCTAAATTTTTTTTTTTACAATGGCATGTCAGGATCCGCATCCTCTTGGTCTCCTCCTAGAATGCTTTGTTTGGATTTCCAATCATCCATTCTGTCTTTCCATCCTGATTCTTTTCTCTCATCCCCCCTTGTACTCCCTTTATGTTAATATCAATGAAATTAGATTAGATCTTCAAATTAATTATAAGATAACCTTAGATTTGTTTTTCATTTTTGTGGAATTTTATTTGATCTGGTATCAATTAACGCCAAATTTGGTGCAGGAACACAAACCTGGTTCAGAAACAGGATAAGGATGGATCCGTTTGTGGAGCGATGCATTAGCTTGTTCGCTAAAGCTATGCCCGTTATTACTCAACGGAAACTCTCCACTAACCTGAATAACATACCCATTTTCAAAAAATAATCCGTGTTAAATTATTTGAATTGCACTTACATTTCAAAAAAATAAAGAATTTAACAATTATTCTGTACCGGTCTGGAAAGAGATCCGGTAATAATCGGCGGGAACTGAGGTGGGTTGCTTTCGGTATCTTCGACGCCACGACCATAGCTCATCTTTCCATAAAGCATGGCCTCGGTTATGTTTTGGTTTTTTAATTGTTTCCTTTGTTGTTCTCCGTCCATGTCGAATTCGTGTTCCAAGTCGTCGATGTCTTCCTCGTCTTCGTCTCCCGTCACTCTCGGACTCCCTTCATATTAAAAAAAAAGATTGTTAAAACAATGAACAAATTATAACAAGGGTAGTTATGTTATGTATAATGTATGTACCTTTGATGCGTTTGTAACGAGTTTTGCACTGGGGACAGAGCTGAGTGCCTTCTCTCCTCTCATACTCGTAACACGGTCTACAAACCGGAAACCCGCATTCGTTGCAAGCGACGAATAAGTCGCCGTCGACTGTTAAACCGACGCCGTCACCGCATATCTCGCACACTTGACCGCTCAAAGACTTCAACGGCTTCGGCTATATACCATCAATAACACAATATGAGTTAGAAAGAATCAAATAACAAAATATATTATTTGATAAATCAATTACATCTTCGTGACCGCGGATCAGAACGAGCTCATTGCGGTTGTGAGACCCCGCAACCAATCCTGAACTTGCCTCCATTCTGAGAGGAATGAAAGATAGGAAAGGAAGGGAATGGAGAGAGCTTGTGTTAGAGAGATTTTTGCATGGGTATTTGTATGAAATGTGGGAATGGTTTGGAATGATTAGGGTCTACTTCATGCACCTAACGTGTTGGTTGATGGAGGGTGAGGTGTGTTGCAGAGTCTCCGTTGCCACTAAGTTAAGTTATCTCTCTAGATAGATAATCAGTCCTTTTTTTGGTTTTCTTTCCCGCCATATTTTCAATGAGAGTGCTTTCAAAGTTAGGTGATATCTAGGACGAAATTGTCCTTGGAGTTCAGACTATTTTACTGGCCGAAAGTAGGATGATAAATTTTAGGTGTATAACTTACTTATATAATTTGTCAAAAAAAAAAAAAAAAAAAAAAAAAAAAAACTTACTTATATAATCAAATTAATCAAGGGATGGTACAAGTCTTTCACTTGAATCATTTATTTGTTCCTAAATACGACGAATGAGAAAATAAATCCATTAAAACTGAAAATCTATATAACGATACAAGCCTATAAATTAAGCGGCTATCGAATCAGATAGATCATATAATCGATTTTCAAAAAATAATATTCATGAATCAATAAATAATTGTTTCTACATAATTATCACACTTTTACACTATACGAAGATCAAAGGAGACTTCTCTTCTCCGACGAATATGGCTTTCACTGCGAGCATAGAATACGACCGGTGACTGAAACGAATTTTGCTGCATGGATATGGCGAATGAAGGTCGGTTGTTTCGACCGTACTATAGCGTGAAGTGTGCGTTGCGTGTAGTGGTGCGTTACTGTTTGTTTTCGCAACATTGTTTTATTTGATCTTATAAAAGTATTTTGAACTATTTTTAGTTTACGAAAAAGACTTGTAACACCCATATTTATGAGAAATTCAAAAAATAGCAATAGTTATGAAAATTCATAGTACATCAAGTTAAAAAATATAAAATGAAATTTATGACTTTTATTTCCAGAAACTTTGTGATATTGACGTTATTCTCTTTAGCGATAATTTCTCCATCATCGCACCTTTTTATTTTATTTTATTGTAATACCGTAAAAGAAGATGAAAATATTCTAGTGAATGATGTAGTTCTACCCCTTTATCGGATGCATCGATTTCGATCGAGTTCAAACAACTTAGAGAATTCAAGCATTGCCAATGCCGGAGTTGTTGTCATTGACTCGTTGCTTCTTTCAAACTTTTAAAGGTCACATGGCATCACCATGTTTCATATTGGACATGCATGATATATTAGTATTTTGAATTGTATTATGAGTATTTGTCATTTTATGCGTATTACTATATTATATTATATTATATTATAATATATTCGAAAAAAATAATTACTGCTATTGTCAGCAACAAAAGTGTAGATTCGCAATATCGTTCTCTATACGCTATTCCATGTAAACTATATGTGGTACGTTACAAAAAAAAAATTCAATGCTTCACACCACAACACGCTATCACCAACATTGAAAAAACTAACTTATTTAAGTCTGGCCACCTAACGCATGTCACCACTATTCTAGATTTTTTTTATGCATTTTTAGATGTATCGTATACATTATATATATATATATATATATATATATATACACACACGTTATATCTTATGTTATACAGTTTTACATGTATCATATATATTTATGTGTTAAAAATTAAATTCTTTTAGATGTATCATATACTTTTTAAATGTATGGTGTATTTTTGTAAGCATAATATATGTTACATATCTTATGACATTATTATATGTATGATATATCTTTATTTGTTATATATATTTTTTAGAAGTAGAATATACCTTCTAGATGTAAATACATATTTTTGAAGTATAAAACATTTTTACATTTTTACATGCATCCCGTCATTATATCTTTTTAGATATTTAAATGTATCATATAGTTTTTAGATGTATTATATATATATTTGAAGTACAATAAATGTTATACCATTTCACATGTATGGTATGCTTTTTGAGGTATATCATACTAGCAATAGCCCGCGCAATTGCGCAGGACTTCATTTTTTTTTTACATATTTTTGTATAATTTGTTTAAATAGAATTTGTGCGGGTGCGTTTAAACTCAATTAATATAATCATGATATGTTTGTAAATATATTGATGTCAATAAATTCATTATAATTAATAAAGATTCGTGAAATTGGTCTATCATGAATATATGCATTATAATTAATAAGGATTCCCAAAATTGGTCCATCATTATAAATTCACACAAAATAAATAAAATATAATATGTTATACTTCAAACAAAATTAAAATTTCAAAACAAATAAAAGAAAACCGTGAATAATACACATAAAACCGAAATATATATTTAAAATGTCATGCATTAATATAAAAAATATCAATTTTTTTTAAAAAAGAGCACAATTGTAAATTATACCATAAAAATTTAACAATTGAGCCACATAATTTCGTACGTGAATTATTTATGAAGCCCAATAACTAGGGGTGTTCATTCGGTCGGTTCGGTTCAAACCGAACCGAATAAGGCCAAACCAATTTAATCCGAACCGAACTAAATTCAAACCGAATCGAATCGTTTTAACTTTCAAACCGATTAAGAACCGAACCGAATAAACCGAATTCTTATTCGGTTTATTCGGTGGAACCGAATAAGAAACATTATAACTTTAAAATAAAAATAAATATATCGAAAAAATATATTTTATTCATCAAAAAAATATAAATATGTATTATAAAATATAATTATATTATTTTATAAAAAAATTTATATATTTTTTTTATATTTTAATATTATTATATTAAAAATTACGAAAATGAGATGTTATTCGGTCGGTTCGGTTTAACCGGTTTTCATCACATCAAAACCGAACCGAACCGAATAAACCGAACAATACCGTTTTTTGAACCGAACCGAACCAAATAAACCGAAAAACCAAACCGATTAAACCGAATTCGACCGGTTCGGTTCGGTATCCGAATAAACCGAACCGTTTGAACACCCCTACCAATAACACAAAATAACATCCTTGATGAGGCGTCAAAAAAGGATTAAGTAGGTTGATTAATATTATTAATTGACTCAATTACCGATTTAATTGACCGTGTTTAATTGAATTGACACGTCAATTAATATTTACTAATATTAACATATTATATGTTATTAATGTGTTAATTAAACGTGTCAATTAACATTTAGTTGAGTAAATTATAAATGATAATCAATTCACTTTGTCACCTCATCAAAGATATTATGATGAGTTTGGAGCCAAGTATATTTTTCTTCCATACATAAGTATAATTTGGGTTGCAATAAAAAAATAAAATAAAAAAAATTGCACACGTGGCAGGATGTGAGGATATGTTCAGCATTATAACTATAGTAGTATATCTTTTTTACACTAGTAACATTTTTGTATAATTTTGTTGATTAGATGTATATATTTTGTTCAGTTGACGAGAGAGAGTACGTAAGAAGGAATGTCGAAAGGAATATATGTTAGAACTCTTACATTCATTTGCGGTCAGTTATTGTAATATTGTTTTGAGTGTTTGTTCTTGTGTAAGAACTCATCTGGATCTTGCCTCGAAGTCGTCTAGATTTGCATCAATATCCAATGTTTTCCTCAAATTCTCTCAATTCTGATCTTAATTACTCGAATTACATCAATTAATTGTTCAGTTGAGCCTTGGACTTGACACACACACTTACTCTCTCTCCGTGCTTGAGCCTCAGATGCACGACACCGATCTATTTCTCATCATCGCTCCGCCCTTCTCTCGCCCAAACACCCCTGGCCGCAAGGACTCCTCTTCTTGCTGTAATGTTGCTCTCGTTTAATTGCCGGGCTCTCCCTTTCTTTCTTACGCGGGGGACCTTGCGAAGAAGTTGACTGTTAGGGTGGTGTAGGAGGAGTAGTTTCTGCAGGTTGGTAGTGGGGATTATATATGGCCCAGGACTCTCTAATCTACTCCCGATTCATCTCTTTCAAGGATTAAGTGCTATTTAAGATCAATCATGACGAATAAGGATTAATTGATGCTGAATTAAGGTCTTTTATCACGGGAATGAAACCGGTTGTGACCAAAATAGAATAAGTGTGTTGAATTTGGGATTGTTAAGGTTGGATTTGGGGTCAATTAGAGGAGTAGAATAAAATTTTAATGAATATTTAATTATATATCTTAATTAAATGTAATAGTTCAATAATGGAGAATTCGGCAGCTACATTTTGGAGTAGAATAAATTTTTATATATATTTTTTTTCAACGCGTCAGATATTAAAAAGAAAAGAAAAAATAACTCTCCCCAAAAATATACCTGCCGAATTCTCCATTATTGAACTATTACATTTAATTAACGTGATAATTAAGATATATAATTAAATATTCATTAAAATTTATTCAAATTTATGAATTTGAATAAACATTAATTATGTATTAAGTTAAAAGCTAACATGTACTAGTTATCATTTTAATTATATCTACTAATCGAGATTATCCAATTTTTTCCATAACATCCTCAGTGTTCTAATTAGTATATTTAATTAAAATGATAACTAGTACATGTTAGCTATTAACTAAATACATAATTAATATTTATTCGAATTCATAAATTGGAATAAATTTTAATGAATATTTAATTATATGTTTTAATTCTCACGTTAATTAAATGTAATAGTTCAATAATAGAGAATTCGGCAGGTACATTTTGGGGGAGAGTAATTTTTTTTTTAATGTCTGACGAGTTGAAAAAATATATAAATTTTTTATTCTACTCCAAAATGTATCCGCCGAATTCTCCATTATTGAACTATTACATTTAATTAACGTGATAATTAAGATATATAATTAAATATTCATTAAAATTTATTCAAATTGAGAGAGAGAGAAGATTCAAATAAGGCGATTTATAGGCGATTTATAGACGACGTGCTCAGGCGAAATTCTAGGGTTAAACTTCTCAGGTGGGGATTCCTCCGGGAATCCCCATCTATCATCTCACCTCTTCTCACAATCAAATCTCTCAGGGAATACTCATTCTCAATTCGCCTCGCAGCTAAAGTCTAAGGAAAGTGAAGATAATAGAAGATCTTATGTAGAGATTTTGCAGGGTAATGAGTGGGATTCTAGATCTGAGGAGTTAGGGAATAGAGATATGAGAAGAAATTGGCCAAGGAGAAGGTTGCAATGTTTCAAATGCTTAGAGTATGGGCATGTTAAGAAGGAATGCAGAGATCCATTCAAGTGCAGAATTTGTAGAGGGATTGGACATATATCCAGGGATTGTAGTAATAGATTTGGTAATAATCAAGCAAATGGTAAAAAGAACTCAAATTTCACTCCAAATTATTACAAACCAAATAATTACAGAAATATAAATGGATGGAAGGAGAAGGAAATAATATACATAGCAATTGTGAAAGAACAGGAAGATGAAAATTTAAAAAAGGATGATGAATGGATGAGGAAGGAGATTTGCTTGAGAAGAGTACCAAACATCTATTGCAACTTTGCAGATTTGGCAATCCTTGTCATGACTGTGGGAAAATTAAGAAAAAATAAAAGTGTAAGGGGAATAAATGATTTAAAGGAAGTTATCCTAGAAATTGAATATCTTGATTAAGGGAAAAATTGTGAAAAATTCATACAAGTTGAAAATGGAGAGTCTTCTTTTAATTTCCAAATTTCCTCAGTACTTCGAAGAGAATTTCCACAGAAAATATGGAAACCTGTTGAAAAAAAGGAAGAAAAATCAGAAATGGTTGAAAAAGATGATATTGAATTTGAGAATGAAATTGAAATAAATGTTATTAATAATTTGAAGGGGATAGAAAATCATTGCAGGGATTTAGTGATTTATTTGAAAAATAAATCCTCTCCAATGAAATTAAAGTCAAAGAAGGGGGAAGATAAGGAAAAAATGGCATTAATTCAATCATTAAACAGAAGCAGGACTCACACATTACAAGAAAGAGTGGAATGTAGTATGAATAAGAGTAAAGGTAATGAGATTAGAGAGGCTAACAAGGTGTTTGATGAATTGATGGCTTCTGAAATGGAAACTCCAGTTGAGGGAGAAACCTATATAATAGAAGAAGAAAAAGCGCACTCTGAATTAATTATTGCAAATAAGGTGTATGAAGAAATACCTGAGATGGAGGTTTCCATACCTGAGATAATTGAAATAAGTCAAGAATCACCAATAAAAGAAAATGAGGAAAAAATGAATCAATTAAAAATTCTAAGAAGAAGTGACAGATTAAAGGAGAAGAAGAATGAAGAAATAATATCTATTAAATATAAAGAAAAACCTTATGGTGTGGAGAAACCTCATTATAAAGCTAAGAGACAGGCAACAATTAATTTAGAACCTGAAAAAATGTTCCTGGAAGAGAAGGATATATATGAAATATTAGATTCAGTGGGTATTTTGGTAAATCAAGACATGAAAGAAATAATAAAATCAATGTGTGTGAAAGAAGATGCTATTAAAAAACATGAAAGGTTGGAACAATTAGTAATAGTAGAAAGGGGTGAAGAGGGCTCAGAAGGGGCTAATGAGTTGAATTAATGAAGTTCAAATCTTTAAAAATAATGAGTTGGAATGTTAGGGGCTTAAATGCAAAAAAGAAAAGAATTCAAATTAGAGATTTTATTGTGGAAAATCATCCAGATATTTGTGGACTGCAAGAGACAAAATTAGAAAAATGTGATGAAAAATTGTGCAAGGAAATAATGAGTACAAACCTGAATAAATTCTCCACCTTAGATGCTAATGGATCTTCTGGGGGGATCCTATTGGCTTGGAATGATAACCTGTTTGAGAAAAAATAAAAAATTAAAGGTAAATACTCTTTAACAAGTTTCCTTAGATGTAAATGGGATGATCAAATTATGGTAATAACAGTGGTGTATGGGCCTCAAAGTTTTACTGATAAACAAGATTTCATGGAGGAATTAGGTTTAATTGTTGGGAAATATCCTCGACCCCGGGCCCGCGCAGCGGAATGAAGGCCCGGTCCGATTCCCCGATTCCCGAGATCACGCCACGACTTCGAGGGTACGATGCGAATAGAAGGATAGATCTATACCAGTGCCAAATTGATGGCACACGAAGGGTTGATCGCCGCCTTCTATTTCCTGTCACGTTGGTGACAATTCGCGCGTCCCACACCACGCGTCCTTCACCAATCGTTTGCTCCGCCGGTTTACTCGACTTCGTCCTCGTGCGTCCAAGCGTTCCACCGTCTTTCTTACTCGAGTCGATCACAATCGAAGAGTCACAAACGTCACTCCTCTACTTGTATCCACGGTGATTCGTAAGACGTCGGTCGCGAATGCACCTGCCTAGACGATGCACCGGCGAACTTGCTCGATCTAATCAATTCTCTATTACTCGAGAAATTCCTTTCTCGATTTCTCTCTCTTCGTACCTTTTCACTCACGAAAGATCAAATCTGAATTTGCTCTTTTTTCTTGTGTCTTAGGCAGAATAATAATGATTTAATCGCATAGTAAGGAGAGAGAAAGTATCATATTTATATCTAATAGGATAAGGATTAGCCAAAAGGCATGTATATCCAATATACACCCATTCACACAGAAAACTGCATTAACCTGTTCAGTATTCTGTCCAGACGAAATTGATAAATTTCTCTGACAGAAAAGCACCCAACATGAACGTTGTAGATAATCTAAGTATCTACAAAATCCAATTTGTCCCAGCCCAATTGGAGTTCGTATGCAAAAGTTATGACTGTTGTACTAACTGTATGTCATACTGTTGCACCCTTTCGGTATTTCACATAAACGACATTGATACTTCGTTCATATGAAATATATTTCTACATGAAGGTTATAGATAATCTAATTATCTATCTAACCCAATTTGAACCATTCAAATCGGATTTTCCTACTGAAAGTTATGGCCACAAATGTACGCTTACATTCGTTCATCCACGTGTACACTTTTACGGTTGATCCGAAACTGTATTTCTTTCAGTCTCCCACTTAATTTCCGATCTACCTAAAAGGTACTCATGCATATCCAATACGCACGATTTTAGAGAATATAGCTCGCGTATCAAATACCAAGCTATGCACATCCAATGTGCCGATTTTATGATCAAGCCCGACTTAGTACGACTCGTTGTGTGACCATGTAGGTTCGACTTAACGATGGCAGTAGGTTGTTTCCAATGTCTACAAGCTCATGAGCGGGATCTAGTCACTCCATCATAGCTACCCATGTTAAACGAATAATGATTGTGATCATTGTGCCTATCTCGAATAGCGGTTACTAGTTCTCTTGTTTGCGATATCCGCTAATCAAAAGGCACGGTTATAGTCATCCTTATAATTTGATTAACTACACTTATTCCCCGATTCCGAGTTGATTTAACAAATTTTAATCGATATTAACCATTAATATCATTGACTCTGGCCAGAGATTTCGTTAATCGACTCATCGAGCGGCGCCTAAGAGATATCTCTTCCTTTCGGAATAAACAATTCCTATCTTGGAGACTCACATTGAATTCCGTGTTTCAGACAATATCCAATGATGACCCTTTTAACTCCCTGTTACGGTGAGCATAAGATCATATCAAAGCATTGTGTTACGCACGTAACGCAATCAATGATCCCCTCAAGTATGAAGAACCTAAAACCCCATCCGTCGCAAGTTCATCTATAATGACTAAACCATGTCATGGACTCACGGCTTCGGTCATATCCAATACATGTAACCTAACATATATCTACGTTCCCGATTCGACAAGCACCTTGTCCCATGATTAGCAAAACATAATCATCTCCTCGGCAAACGTACTAGTGTACGCGTTCAGTCTATTATCTAATAATAGAAATGCTTCTCTCTTAAGCAAGCTGATCCACGACTAGGGATGTTTAGAAATGACACTTTAAGTGTGACGGTTTTGCTGCACATGGTCCTCAACCATGTCGACGTCCACACAAGTTCAAATCAAGGTTCATGTAACAATCATATTACACAACCCAGCACACAGTTTTCATATAAGATAGATGCAAAAAATGAAAAATTTTAAAATTCTGAAATTGCATTACTATAAGATAAGTTTGGGGTGATACAACGTTTACTAATCTATTAGACTAATCTCGTCCTACGAAACTATCGTTTTAGATAACTAACTACTCTCTTCCTCCTCTAGGTATCTCAAACCTATAGCTTTCGAATGATAATCGTGCTTAGCTTGCGAGAGTGGCTTAGTAAACGGGTCCGCAACATTCCTGTCAGTATCAATCTTTTCAATGATCACATCCTTCCTTTGCAAAATCTCACGGATCAAGTGAAATTTTCTGAGTATGTGCTTGGAGCGGTGATGTGCCCTCGGTTCCTTGGACTGTCCTATTGCGCCCGTATTGTCGCCATACACAACTACAGGTTTCGAGATGCTCGGGACTACACCAAGCTCCGACACAAACTTCTTGATCCAAACCGCCTCCTTTGCCGCTTCGGAAGCCGCAATATACTCCGATTCAGTTGTAGAGTCTGCTATCGTGGGTTGTTTGGAACTCTTCCAAACTACCGCTCCACCATTTAGACAAAACACGTATCCGCTTTGTGATCGAAAGTCATCGACACATGTTTGGAAACTGGCGTCGGTATATCCATTGATGACCAACCCGGATGTCTTTCCACCATAAATTAGAAATTGATCCTTAGTTCTTCGTAAGTACTTAAGGATGTTTTTAACCGTGATCCAATGCATATCCCCTGGATTAGATTGGTAACGCGAAACGACGCTTAATGCATACGATACATCGGGGCGCGTACAAATCATGGCATACATAATTGATCCAACCGCCGAAGCGTATGGAACAATACTCATCGCACTCTTATCTTCGCTTGATGTTGGACATTGAGCTTTAGAATACGATATGCCACTCGACATTGGAAGAAGTCCTTTCTTCGAATTTTGCACTAAAAACCGTTTCAACACTTTGTCGATGTACGCGCTTTGACTCAAGCCGAGTAACTTCTTGGATCTATCTCTATAAATCCTCACGCCTAATATATAAGCGGCCTCGCCCAAATCTTTCATAGCGAAACGAGTATTTAAATACTTCTTAACATCCGTAAGCATCGGAATGTCGTTTCCTATGATCAAGATGTCGTCTACATATAGTACAAGAAATACTACGCGGCTCCCACTAACCTTCTTGTATACACAAGGTTCTTCTACGTTTTTCACGAAATTATATTCACGTATAACTTCATCGAAACGTATATTCCAACTCCGAGAAGCTTGCTTCAATCCATAAATAGATCGTTGCAACTTGCACACTTTATCCGGACTCTTTGAATCGACAAAACCCTCGGGCTGTGTCATGTACACATATTCTTCTAAGTTCCCGTTAAGGAATGCGGTTTTGACATCCATTTGCCAAATCTCATAGTTATAATACGCAGAAATAGCAAGTAAGATCCGTATGGATTTAAGCATTGCTACGGGAGAAAACGTTTCTTCATAGTCTACACCATGAATTTGCTTGAAACCCTTCGCCACAACCCGTGCTTTATAAGTGTTTACATTCCCATCCATGTCGGTCTTCTTCTTGAAGACCCATTTACATCCCACTGGTTTAACCCCGGGAGGTGGATCAATCAAGTTCCAAACTTGATTATCGTACATGGATTGAATCTCGGATTTCATGGCAGTTTGCCACTTATCGGAATACTCGCTTTTCATAGCCTCGCGATAAGATGTCGGTTCATCATCTATGAATTCGACTTCATCGTCATTTGCCACGATAAAACCATATCGTATAGGCTCTTGACGAATCCTACCCGATCTACGAACTGCGCCTTGTGCACTTGACTCCGTTTCATCAACATTTGACAAAACCGGATCAACGTTCATCGGTTCAACATTCGTTGGCGGGTCTCAAATTTCTTCAAGATCTATTTCAGTCCCATTCACTCGCCTAGAGATAAAATCTTCCTCAAGGAAGATTCCTCTTCGAGCTACGAAAACTTTATTTTCGATTGGAAGATAGAAATAATATCCTTTTGTTTCCTTAGGATACCCGACAAATAAATATTTTTCAGATTTGGGTTCGAGCTTATCCGAAATCAATTTTCGAACTTATGCTTCACAACCCCAAATCTTAACAAAAGACAACTTTGGAGATTTTCCATCCACATCTCATATGGCGTCTTTTGTACCGATTTAGAAGGTATGCGGTTCAATAAGAAAGCCGCTGTCTCAAGGGCATATCCCCAAAACGATTTTGGAAGGGAAGTTTGACTCATCATAGATCGAACCATGTCCAACAAGGTTCGATTCCTCCTCTCGGACACGCCATTCCATTGTGGCGTTCCTGCCGGAGTCCATTGTGGAACTATTCCACAATCTTTTAGATGATCTTCAAACTCATAGCTCAAATATTCGCCACCTCGATCCGATCGAATGGCTTTAATTTTCTTGCCAAGCTGGTTTTCAACTTCGTTTTGAAACTCTTTGAACTTTTCAAAAGTCTCCGCTTTAGTACGCATCAAATAGATATATCCATATCTACTATGATCGTCCGTAAACGTAACAAAGTATCGATAGCCTCCTCTTGCCTCGATGCTCATCGGTCCACACACATCGGAATGTATGAGTTCCAATAGATCGTTGGACCGCTCTCCGACCTTTGAGAACGGCGCCTTAGTCATCTTGCCAAGTAAACAAGATTCGCAATTCCCAAATGAATCCAATTCAAATGAGTCTAGCATTCCATCTTTATGGAGTCTAGCAATGCGTTTCTCATTCACATGACCGAGACGACAATGCCAAAAGAAAGTCCGATTATCAACTTTAGATTTAATCCTTTTTGCATTAACGTTATATATGGACTTATTAGTTCCGTGATCGAAATCCAACACATAAATACCATTTTCTAACAGAACATTTCCATAGATAATAGAATCCTTACATATCGAAAACTCATTATTCCTAATAACGAATTCATAGCCATCATTGGCCAGTTTCGACACACTTATTATGTTCTTACATAATGTGGGTACATAATAACAATTATTTAGTACTAATATAAGTCCACTAGGCAAAGTCAAATTAACTACTCCTACGGCAAACGCAGCAACTCTTGCTCCATTCCCGACGCGTAGATCGACTTCACCCTTTTCCAACCTTCGACTATTTTGAAGAACCTGCATATTTCGACAAATATGAGTCCCACAACCGGTATCCAATACCCAATTAGTCATAGTTGAAATATTAACTTCAATAACGTTAATACCTGAGAGGCCGGTCGCTGAAACCGCCTTGCCCTTCTTCACCTCCTCGAGGTAAGACTTGCAATCGCGCTTCCAATGTCCAGCCTTGTGACAATGAAAGCACGTCTCATCCTTGGATTTCTCCTTTCCCCTTTTATTCGGCTTCGAACGTTTCTTAGCCGAACCGCCGTTGGACTTTGATCTCTTACGATCCTTATTCTGAATTGTGAGAACATTTCCGGCAACTCTTGCCCTGTTCTCTCCGGACGACTTCAACGTCTCCGATTCAAAAATTTTGAGCATTCCGTGAAGCTCAGGGATCGTCTTATCCATCGAATGCATGTGATAGTTAGTCACGAACGGAGAAAACATTGGAGGAAGTGCACACAAGATCAAATCTTGTTGCATAATCTTCGACAATTTCTCTCCTAGCCTCTCTAGACGGTCTATGAGAGCTTGCACCTTCAAAACGTGAGTGCTAACCGAAGACCCCGAAGGCATCTTGCAGTTTACCAACTCTTTGAGCGTACTGAACCGTTCAATACGCTCCTACTCTTGGAACATTTCCTTGAGCACAACGTCTATGATGTGCGCATCCGAGTCCTCAAACTGCTTTTGAAGACTAGCGTCCATACATGCCAACATGAGGCACGTAACATCATTTGAGTCCTTCTTAAGTTTCTCAAACGCGGCCCTTTCATCGGCCGTAGCATCGGGGCCCGGTTCCACTAGTTCCGTATCCAATACGTGACTTTTGCCCTCTTGCCTAAGAACTATTCTCAGGTTTCGGTGCCAGTCCAAGTAGTTCCGACCCACTAGCTTATCCTTTTCTAACGTCGATCTAATCGACATGGTGTTGGTGTTACTAGAAGACATATTCTACAAATGAAAAAAATTGATTACTAACGTTGCGTACTTATCTTATAGGCTTATATGATGATTATATGATAGTGCTATTTTATCGAATCGATAACCCTCATACCGATACGGGACTCCAAGTCCATAACACTCAAGACCCATATTTTACAATCCTCCCATAAGTGACTATGGCCGACAAATGAGATCTCGATATTTTAGGTAGGATTAAATCCAATCGTATCCAATACGACTCTCGTTCCTTTATAGAATTTCGGTGACAAATTGTATCCAATACAATCCATGTTCCGTGTGTGCATTCTATCTATGCCCCGAACTCCAATCGGATTGGCTTGGACGGTTAAGTCATAACCATATCCATCGTATCGTTCAATTGAACTACTCACGTGCCCGACTATGGCCTGAAACCACGTGAGTCCCCAATTAACACTTACCACCCGCACCAATATATACAATAGTACGTGCCCGACTATGGCCTGAAACCACGCACTATGTCATATCAATCTCGATGGTTGTGGATATGGAAGGCATTTCCATGACTTAAATATTATGAGGGATCATGCCATCGCATGTTTCTAAATTCCTGACATAATCATATTATATCACTATCACAAGATTTTCAATATGCATATGATTTTATTTGGGAGTCTAATTATTCTAAATAATTATCTAATTACATGCTAGTATGAATGATGCCGATCAAATCGATATAAAGAACTCAAAATTCCAAGTTTTGTAGCCAAAGTTATCACGAAAACAAAATCAGCAACCAGAATCCAGTCCGTTGTAACGCAAGATAGTCCGTTACAACGGACCTCCAGTATACTTGGCACTCCGTTACAACGGAAGTCCAGTCCGTTACAACGCTATTTATTCCGGAGATTGGCCAAAATTGCCAGAAACATGTCCGTTACAACGCTATTTTCTGCAAACCATTGTCCAAATTTCCAGAGACCAGTCCGTTACAACGCAACATACAGTCCGTTATAACGGACCAACTGCGTAGAGGTCCGTTACAACGGACCATGTCCGTTACAACGGACTCCAAAAGACACCCTAGGCATCCCCGCAACCTCGTATCAGATACAAGGTCCGTTACAACGGACTCCAAGTCCGTTGCAACGGAATATGTGTTTTTCACAGTCCTCCTCACACCCCCGCATCCTATACAGGGTCCGTTACAACGGACTCCAAGTCCGTTACAACGGAATATGTGTTTTTCGCAGAAATTCCCAATTTCCTGTATCCAATACAGTGTCCGTTGCAACGGACTAACCAGTCCGTTACAACGGACTATGCGATTTTTGCGCTGTTCAGCCTGTTTTCGCTCGTTTCCAAAACGATCAATCATGAAACCTTTTCACGATCATTCCTAAATACTCTCAATCAACTATTGATCGATCTCTAGCAAATTTCACTTGTGATTTTAATGGAATTTGAAATTCTAAATACGTAACATCATGCAAACGGGTACGAACTTTGATAACCCGTGCGTATATCTAATATACGACTACGATTCGACCCTCGAATCGATGGCGATCGCTCTGATACCACTGTTGGGAAATATCCTCGACCCCGGGCCCGCACAGTGGAATGAAGGCCCGGTCCGATTCCCCGATTCCCGAGATCACGCCACGACTTCGAGGGTACGATGTGAATAGAAGGATAGATCTATACCAGTGCCAAATTGATGGCACACGAAGGGTTGATCGCAGCCTTCTATTTCCTGTCACGTTGGTGACAATCCGCGCGTCCCACACCACGCGTCCTTCACCAATCGTTTGCTCCGCCGGTTTACTCGACTTCGTCCTCGTGCGTCCAAGCGTTCCACCATCTTTCTTACTCGAGTCGATCACAATCGAAGAGTCACAAACGTCACTCCTCTACTTGTATCCACGGTGATTCGTAAGACGTCGGTCGCGGATGCACCTGCCTAGACGATGCACCGGCGAACTTGCTCGATCTAATCGATTCTCTATTACTCGAGAAATTCCTTTCTCGATTTCTCTCTCTTCGTACATTTTCACTCACGAAAGATCAAATCTGAATTTGCTCTTTTTTCTTGTGTCTTAGGCAGAATAATAATGATTTAATCGCATAGTAAGGAGAGAGAAAGTATCCTATTTATATCTAATATGATAAGGATTAGCCAAAAGGCATGTATATCCAATATACACCCTTTCACACAGAAAACTGCATGAACCTGTTCAGTATTCTGTCCAGACGAAATTGATAAATTTATCTGACAGAAAATCACCCAACATGAACGTTTTAGATAATCTAATTATCTACAAAACACAATTTGGCCCAGCCCAATTGGAGTTCGTATGCAAAAGTTATGACTGTTTTACTAACTGTATGTCATACTGTTGCACCCTTTCGGTATTTCACATAAACGACATTGATACTTCGTTCATCTGAAATATATTTCTACATGAAGGTTATAGATAATCTAATTATCTATCTAACCCAATTTGAACCATTCAAATCGGATTTTCCTACTGAAAGTTATGGCCACAAATGTACGCTTACATTCGTTCATCCACGTGTACACTTTTACGGTTGATCCGAAACTGTATTTCTTTCATTAATAGGGGTAAATATGGATAAACCTTGGATATTATTTGCTGATTTTAACCTAGTCTCAGGGATAGAAGAGAGAAAACATCCTGAAAATAGGCACTTTGAGGGGATTAATCTGTTTAATTCATTCATATATGGATGTAACTTGATTAATTTGCCACTACAAGGTAAAGAGTTTACATGGGCAAATTCTTCAACTATGGCTAGATTAGATAGGTTTTTATTTAATCTATCATGATCACATTGTTATCCAAATGCAGCTCAAGTGGCAATGGCAAATACAAATTCAGATCATGCCCCAATATACTTGAAAATGAATACCTCTTTTCCTATATTCCAGGATTTTAGGTATGAAAATAGCTGGAACAAGAGTATAGAAGCACAAGAGATTATCAAGGATCACTTGAAATCAAATGTGGCAGGAAATTTCAGGGACTATAATGAAAAAATATGCAAATTGGGGACTAAATTGAGAAGGTGGGGAAATAATAAAAGAAAAAATGGAAAAATTCAAAAAGAAAATTGCACAAAAGTACTAATCTGGCTGGAAAGGAAAAAGGAAAGATATGTATTAAATGTTGTGGAAAAATGGCTGGAGGGAATGATTAAAATAAGATTGGAAGATCTAATACAAGAAAATTATGATCATTGGAAGAATAGAGCTAAATTTAAATGGATATCAGAAGGGGATAGTAATACAAATTTCTTTCATAAATATGCAACAGTAAAAAAAAACAAGTTAATGATATTAGTAATCACTGATCCTGACACAAACCAGCCAGTGACAAATCATAATCAAAAAGCAAAAATCTTCTTTAAATTCTATAAAGAGTTAATGGGAACTAAAATGGAATTAAATTTAGGCAATCCAGTAGTTAAAGTCTCATCAATCTATAAAGATCAAAGAACTTTGCTGGAAGATTTAGATAAGGAAATTGAAAAGGAAGAACTGAGACAAGTGATTAAATCCTGGAAGAATAACAAATCCCCAGAACTAGATGGTCTGACTGGGGAATTCTTCAAAAAGAATTGGGTATACATGGAGGATGAGATATATAATATAATATCAAATCAAGAAATTGAGGAGGGATTAGGGGGTTTTCAATCTTCATATATAACCCTAATACCCAAAAAATGAATGCTTGTAATCCAAAGGATTTTAGACCTATTAGCTTGATTTCAGGAATTCAAAAAATAATTTCTAAAGTCTTGGCTAATAGATTGAAAGGAGTGATTAATGACCTAATTCTACCTAATCAACTTGGGTTTATGGCTAATAGAGAAATAGGGGAATGCTATATTTATGCAAGGGAGTTGATATTTAAAGCAAAAAAAGAAAAAATGCCACTGTTGATGTTTAAAGCAGACATTAATAAAGCTTTTGACACTGTGGATTGGGAGTTTATTTTGGAAATTCTGAAAGTTAGGGGGTTTGGTGAAAAATGGCTGAGATGGATAAAATACTGGGTTTTTAATGGAATTACAAGAATTATACTAAATGGACTTCCAGGTAAAAGTGTGCAGTTAAGAAGAGGGGTGAGGCAAGGTGATCCCTTGTCCCCATACCTATTCATAATAGCAATAGATACACTATCTAGAATGATTTTGGCTTTTAAACAAAGTAATTTTATTGAAAAACCAATGGAAAATATGGAAGTTACACTTTTATATGCAGATGATGCATTATTCTTTATTAAACCTAATGAAATGCAAGCTAGAAGATTAAAATTTATATTAAACTCATTTGGCAACAGTGCTGGTCTGATTATTAATTATGAAAAATCAGAATTTACTGTTATTGCAAGTGAGGAAGATAATATAAATGAAATTAAGAAGGAATTAGGGTGCAATTGGGTGGAGATGCCATTCATGTACCTAGGATACCCTCTAAGTGAGAAAAAACCAAGGAGAGAAGATTATAGGGGTGTAATTGAAAAAATGGCAAGTAGATTGGAAGGATGGAAAGGGTCTTTGCTAGGGCTGGGAGGCAGATTAATATTAGTGAATTCAGTATTAACTGCCATACCAATATACCATTTAATGACCTCTAAATTTCCAAAATGGGCAATAAGTGAAATGGAAAAAATAAGAAGAACTTTTTTTTGGAAAGGAAATGAAGATAAGGGGTATTATTTGGCCCCATGGGACTTAGTATGTAGGCCTAAACAGTATGGAGGTTTGGGGATAATAAAATTAGAAATTTTTAATCAAGTTTTATTACAAAAATGGTTGTGGAAGTATTACATGAACAATGCAGGGTTGAGATGGCAAGAAATGGTTACACCACTTGCACATAAAATAATTGATTGCAAGAGAAGCCAAAAAGACTCTAATTTTTGGGCTGATTTGCAAAATTATCACAACTTTTTTTGGAAATCTGTTACATTCCAGATAGGAAATGGAGAAAATGCCAGTTTTTGGTATAATGACCGGGGAGAAGGAATCCTATATCTAAAAGTGCCTAATTTGTTTAAGGAGGCAGTAAAAAAATCTGGTACCATTTATGATTTTAAATCATTAAAAAAGCTGAAATTAGCCTTTAATCCTATTCTGAGTAAAAGGGCAAATAAGGAATTTGTGTGGCTGAAGAGAAAATTTCAAGAAGTAAACCTGGTACCAGAGGACAGAGATGAAATAAGGTGGAATTGGGATGAATCAAGAAAATATTCAGTAAAAAATGCTTATGATACTTTGATTAAAGGAGTGTATTCATGTAGTGAATTAAGTGAATTATGGAAATTAAAATTATCATCTAAGCTAATTATTTTTTACTGGCTATTCTTGCAAAATAATGTTCTCACACAAGATAATTTGATAAAAAGAGGCTTAGTTTTGATAAATAGATGTTACCTCTGTAAGAAGCAGTTGGAGACGAGGGAGCATCTGATGAAAGAATGTGAATTTGTCAACCTTCATTGGGCAGTGATGAGAAATGAATTTCCCCCAATAATGATGAAGTCGGTGGAGGAGGTAATGGTAACAATGGCGACGGAGAGTAGTGAGCAATCATGATCCCTTGTAATTGCGGTGTTCTTTTACTGCTTGTGGCGGGAGAGATGTCGGAGGGCATTCTCTGAGTTGAAGAAGGAAGGATCGGAGCTAATTGCTGAGGCCATGCAGGATTGGCAGTTGCTCTGTAGGAGAAATAGGCGTTTAATTGAGGAAAGTGAAGTAGAACGAGAAGAGGAAAGGGGCTCGAAAGAAGATAATGGATAAAATCTTCTCCTCAGTGCGAAAGGAGGAAGAAGAAGTACAGTACTTTGGAGAGAGAAAGTACTAAGAAGAGTCTGAAGTGTGGGATAAGGGTGGAAATGAATAAAGAGGACGGGCCATTGGTGAAGTGGGCCAGAAGCGGATGTGAGCCCAAAATTTTGCTTATTCTCATTTTTTTTTGCTTATTTGATTCAGATTAGAGTGGATGAAGAATTGATGTAATAAATTTATTGTGACATGGGCTGTTTAGTAGCCTAATGATGTAATTTCGCTCATTTTATCATTTATTTATTATTCGGGTGAGAGCCTTTGATCTCTCTCCGAATTTACTCAAAAAAAAAAATTTATTCCAATTTATGAATTCGAATAAATATTAATTATGTATTAAGTTAATAGCTAACATATACTAGTTATCATTTTAATTAAATATACTAATTAGAACACTGATGATGTTATGGTAAAAATTGGGGAGATATATCATATTTAAAAATCTGCAACTTTAACGGCGGGATTTTAAAACCAGTTATGGGTTATTTTTGGAATATTATCAAGAAGGGGATTATTTTTGAAATATTTTTAGAAAGGAGGTTATTTTTTGAATTTTGATTACATGAGGGGTTACATGCAGAAATGCTCCTAAAAATTATCAAAATTTGGATACAAAATCAATTGGAGATAATTTGGGGTGCAAAATTGGGATATTTTTCACCCAACTTTAATTGATGATGGCATCCAGAAAAGTTGGGTGAAATGAGGAGGCGTACCATAATTTTCCAAAATAATATAGTACCTGCCCCTTATTTTGGACATATGTTTATACAATCTCCTCATGCCACATCATCACAATAATTTCAACCATTAAATTATGATATGTGGCAAAATATAAATCATGAACTAATCATTGATATTTTTATGATTATGTTTTATTTATTGACATTTATGTGTCCATCATTGTACACATAATTTTGACCAATTTTAGAAATTTACATCACCATACATTGATGATGTATGAAAGTATTATTCGCTAGGTTCATGTTGGACCGGTTATATTTAATTTTGAACTATTTCATATTAGGTTATATGATCAAATATGAATACAAATTGAATGTGAAAAGTTTAAATATCTAACACTAATAAATTAATGTATAATATCATAAAATATACATCAAATATTATTAGTATTTTTAAAAATATAATTTTTAAAAATTATGAAATATATTCCCTTGAATTTTATCATTATTTTGAATTACATATCATCATATATACAATATTTTTTTTTTCGGGAGAGGATCCTTGACATCCAATTTAGACTCCCATATTAAACTTCCAAATCTGGACCATCATCTATTTTGATAAGGGGCTTAGATTGATCCAAAAAGGAGTTGGTCAAATTATGGCTCTTTCTCTGTCCTGCGGCCTGCCCCAAGCAAACGACCTCTCTCTGACGACGCTAAAGCACACGACCCGGTCGTCTCTCTTTCTCTTCGTTGTTCGTAGGGAGAATCGTCCAAGCACGCGTTTGCCGTCTTTTGTGGTTGAGAATCGCCCATCTCTCAGTCGTAGAAACTGCCAACGGCTTAAACATAATCCTGAATACAGCAACATAGGTAAAAGTATCAACATCTTGTAACTAAACTGAGACACTTTAATTGTGTTTATTTTTCAGCATGTGAATTAACTTCAGTGTTATTTATTTATATTCAATAAAATGAAAAGCAGAGGAAGCTTGGAAGAATATGAATGCACGTATGTTCATCAAGAGGCCCAAACCTGTTATGATTCACGATTAAGCTTCCTTTAAGTTCAATTATAAACCAAAGGCCACCAAATCATTACATTTTACATCATACAAGTAATTTTTTTGCCTTTTTAGGATTAATTTAATTGCAAAATTGTGGTAGAATTAGGCAAAGTTTGGTTGAAATGAAAAGTAGTCGAGGATTCTTGTACAAGTAAAATGTTTGAAATGTTTACTCACTTTGAGGCAATTTGACATTTTGTACATATATTTTGCCAAAATTACGAAAAGTTCCATAAAAGCATAAATATTACAATTAAGTCCACAAATGATGAACTTGTTAAAACTTGAAGGGCAGGATTGACTTCATTATTTGACATTATGTACATATATTTCCTAAAATTATGAAAAGTTCCATAAAAGCATAAATATTACAATTAAATTCACAAATGATGAACTCGTTAAAACTTGAAGGGCAGGATTGACTTGTTTTTTCAGAATGTAGGAATGCATGAGTTTTGCTCGAATTGGCTCACAAAATCATTTCTTTTTCAGGTTTTGCTTGAAGTTAGAATGTTAGAAGTTGAAATGCTCGGAGTTTTGAAGTTTCGGTTTCACTCGAAGTCGTGTATGAAATTTGTATTAGGTTTTGGGATATGATTGTGTTGACGATTGACTTGTCATGGATTTAGAATTGTGTTTCGTGTATTTATAATGGTTGAGTCGAGAATTTGTTTTAGAATGGACGAGCTGTCTGGTTCAAGCCATGGATCAACTTGAAGAAATTGGATAATGGAATTTCCAAACAGGCTAGCTAATGTCCGGTGCCTTTCATCAAATTACAAATTAGATTGAACGATCCAGATTAGGAAGCCTAATATGGGAGTCCCAATTTGATGTCAAGGGATCCTTTCCTTTTTTCTCTGACTTAAAGTTATGAAAAAAATTACAATATAAAAATAAGTATAATTATATTAATGACTTGCAGGTTTAGTGTTAATAATTTAGAAACTATAATTTTAAAAAATGTACATACTACTAAGTATATTATATTTGTATTTTTACTTGAAAATATTTCATGTTAATTTTTTTAAGAAATAATAAAAGTGAAAAATATTAATTTATCAAACACAAATAAATTCTTCAACTTATAAACTATTTTTATTCAATAATAAACACGAAAGATAAAAAATTACCTAACACAAATAACTTCTTGAACTTATAAAATATTATTCTTGAACTTAGAATATTAATTAAATATTTCGTATTGCGTTAAATTCGAAAATAATATAGTTATTTTGTCATCATTGAACTTCTTTAATCAATATGATTTTTATTTTCACAAACATCGTTCACACATGTTATTTTATTATTTTATAGTAGCATTTATCTTTTTTTTATATATTGTATTAGATTATTAAATAAATATTTTGAATTCTGTCAAATTCGAAAATAATATAATATTTTTGTCATCATTGAACTTGTTTAATCAATATGATTGTTATTTTCACAAATTATTATGTTTGTTTATAAAAAATCACAACTAAAATTTTTGTATATGACAAAGCAATTGAAGCAAACCCGTCGCGAAACGCTAATAATCTCCTCGTTAATATTAAAAGAATAAAGGAGATTGAGTGGGAGAGTTGCGGACTCTCAGAAATAAAGACATAAAAGAAAACATGATATCATTGTGCGTCGTATTAATCAAAAGGGAAATTATACCGTGCCCGTCAAACCCACTCTCACACCCTCGATCCGTACCATTAGTGGTTAATCCACTTCTTAATTAACCCAACCCCACTCAATTAACCGTTAATGAATATTAATTATTAATGGTTAATCCACGTGTATCTTAAATCAGTACTAATTAATCACTAATCGGAATTATTTGTGTTAATTAAAAAAATCATTAACCACTAATCCCCCCGATCGGCAACCTCTGGGGGAATCTGGGGGGCATGGTAAATGACCTCTAATAAAAAATCTCGTCAAATCATATTATTCAAAAACTCAACGTGGCAGCTAATTAGATACTGAAAGAATCTATTTTCTCATGAAATAATTGCTTGAAGCGTATCATGCTATCGGGCTCCAGTGAGAGTATCACCGAAATCCCTCCATCTAGCTCTGGAACCCTCGTCAAATAAACGGACCCGGCACCGTACATACTTGCACGTGCCATGAGTGCAGGCGGACCCCACCCAAAATCAGCGTCATACAATGGAATGCCGAGCCAACTGATTGCCATTAAACTTGTTTTAGGTAACGATCCCCTTTTGCACAATGCCTCTAAATCCATCGATTCTAGTTTGTCAATCAACGACCTCGCAAACTCGTTGGTGACCTTGTCGGTTGCATTCTTTAACAAATCCGCTCCAAATTCAAGTGTGCGCGACATGATGTCCTCTACCTTCCCTGTTGCTTTGGTACGCATCGTCGGGTTACCTGCAATACTTGTCCAAATATGTTATTGTTTGATCTCGACAATCTAATCAAATTAGATCACTTGAGTTATAGCATTACCAAAATAAGTTGGTGGAAGGGCCGGTTTAAGACGGGCCCGCAGGTCGATAGGCAAGAAAACTTCTGTTTCCACGTCGGATGCAAGACCACGTGCAATGCAGCTACACTTCCAAACATGGGCTACAACAGCACGGAACGTTGAAACCCTCTCGCCACCGGACATAACCTTAAGCATATGGATTTGTTGTTTGGATAGTGTTAGATTTGCAGTCACGGAAGGGACAACTGATGCGGTCTTAAGATTTCCAAGAAAATAGTCGGAGTGGTCGAAGCAAATAGTTGGGGGTGAGCGGGCTCGCAAGAGTGTCCGGTCAAAGAAGGGTGGAGGGATGGTGTTCTTGGGGTCACCACGGGCAAAATAGCAGAAAGTTCTTATGAAAAAATAGGCTGAAGTACCATCGACAGCACAATGGTGGTTTGCGAACCCGATGACGATTCCACCGCAACTTAGACGAGTCATCTAACAAATTTTGATAGTTAAACAAATCTCATTATTAAATAATTGATATGATATATATAACCTAAAGAACTAGTAAAAAAATCGTGTTCCAATATAATTTTTTAATTGCTAGATTTGTTAATTTAAAAATTATGCTGAACATTAGTTTTGCAATAATGTATTAAATTTATAAATTACTTTGTTAATAATTCATTAACTAATTTGTTAATAACACCTCCACACAACTTACAAAGTTAGAAAACTAATATTTACAACTAAAATGAATTATACTAGTTATACTAATTAATACAATATAACTTAAAAATATGACTTTCTAAGGGAAATTTTACTCCGCCCCTCTCTCTTATTTTCTATAATATTTCGAGAAGGATTAGTGGAGTAATTAGCAACTTAATTAACACACAAAAATGAATTAATCGTTAATTTCGACTATCAATAAAGATACATGCTAATTAATCATTAATTTATTTTTAAATATAAATTTGATGTTAATTTAGTATTAATTAAGTTACTAATTAACCCATAATTATTAGCATCATCAAGATAAAAATCATGAGTTGTTTGGGATAATATATGGCCTTTGTATCTATAAGTTTAAGTGGGTATTGTTCAACCTCCACACAGTGATTGGTTTATCAAAATTGAGGGCTTCTGACCACCGCGGCTCATTCTGACTTGCCGAACCTGGCGATGATTCAATGGAGGAGGAAAACCCTATCGTCGAACTCAATGGACGAGACGAGGTAAAAATGACATGAAAGATAAGAACGAAGTGAGAAGAAACATGTATATTCCCGTGTAAACTGACACGGAAGGGTCTACGTGAAAGCATCCTAACCATCTGATTGAATATATCCCACCCGTTAATAGATGTGATGGACGACATAGATCGAGCCGTGATGTGGAAACACAGAATATCAGCAAAAGTGTTCAATATTATAAGTAATTAATAGATAAATAGATATAGTAGTGGAAAAATATTTTATTCTTCTTATGTTTTGTTGATTATTCTCAATAATTTAATGATATGGTTATGAAACATTAAATTATACAGTTTCGAAACAACACGAAAGTACACCTAATCAGTCCGTTAATTAATATATTAAATTATGTGCATATACAAGGTTAGTAATTACAAAAGTACTTATTATTTTTCTAGAACTTAATAAAAGAGTGAAAACTTGTATTACATATTTTATTCTTCTTTTCGAATAGTAATTACTATCACTATTATGTTTATATATTTATTCTTGGTATATTATATATCATGTATTAATCGGAACATAAATAATTAGACTAAAATCTAGCTAAAATTTATTTCGAGTTTAATCCGAACGATTTTGATCAAGTTTAAGTTCGGCTCAATAAACTTTCGAGCTAGTTCGACACGACTCGATTAATTTCGAATTGGTGTCGAACGAGCTATTACTGAACTAGGAACGACTCTAGACATTGGCGTTGGAGCCAGTCCCCTAAAGATTATCGAAACCCTGGGCCCAAACATATTTGTTCAAATAAATGATAACAAATAATGAGCAAAAACACAATAACTGCCACAGAAGATCAAATAAATAAGACAAGACATTATTTTGAAGATATGATTTTCTACAATGTGATTTGACTTTCATTCATTTAATATACAAGTATTTTTCTGTCCGACGACTAAAGTTTGAAGACTAATGGTTTATCAAATGTATAAATTTAAGAGTAATTATACCATGCCATTGAGATTCACAATCGCATTTTTTATATTATCAATTAACAATTAATTATGATGATTAACAAATTTATTAACAATTAATTGATATTTGTTAATAACTGCTAATTCATATGTATTTTATTTATATATTAATTAATTGTTAGTGTAATGTTTTTTTATTAATCATCATGTTATTTAATTGTTAATCGATAATATAGAATATGTGATGGGAGAATCTCAAGAACACACTAAATTTAATGGTTTTCAAAAATGTTATAATCTAAGATTTTAGTATTTGAAGTCTAAAAGAATCATTATATTATTTTAATTTTTCTTCAAAAATTCTCTTAATAAGAATTATCTTCATTATTTGCAAATTAATATATCTTATACATCCAATCTAGTCGGACATAATATTCGTCTAAAGCCCCTCAAATTTCGGGACCGGGACTGATTATAATCTAGTCTGACACAAAATAAACTACGATTATAGCCTTATCAGAGATCAGCCTTACATTTGAGACCCATCAATATCGAAAAAAACAGCGACAAACCTGAAACATTGTCAGTGGACAAGGCGGGTTTACGATCTCGAAAGATGGCAGCAGTTTCTTTTGCATCTCGGTCGACGGTGCAAAATTCACGAAATCATCAACGGTAGCATTCAACTTCGCAACCACGAACAACACTCCTTGCCCGTTACAATCAATCTCCATCCTACCAGTTTGTCGATCCCGGCTCAGTCGGCCTGCCAGCGGATGAAAAATCACGAGAGTTTTCGCTAATGCGGTTTTCAAAGTCTCGGTCGAGAACAAATTCGATTTCGTAGCATTAGGGTAAAGATAGATTGTTGGTGTGTAGTTTCGAGCGGCTACTAAGTCCAGATTGGATAACCATATTTTCTGTCTAGGGGTTTCTTCATATGGGGTAACTATTAAGGATTCTATTATCTCTGCCATTTTTTGAGAGGAATTTGGTTTCTAATTTTTATGATCTCATTGCTAAAATGGAAGTTTATAGAGAGATGGAGAGTATTGGGAGGAAGAGGAACATATTCACTGTTACTTTCTTGATTCTTGGTGTCCCATTAACTTGATTAATTAATAATATGATTAATATATAATTAAGGGATAATTTCTCGTATGTCCTTCCAAAACAAGAAATATCAAATATGTCCCCCTAAAAATGTAATTATCAAATTTATCCTCACAAAATAAAAAAACTGTCAAATTTGTCCATGAGAAACTTCAAAATATCAAATTTAACCAAAATGTTAACTTTTCGGTGGATTTTCTGTTTAGTTTTAGTTTTATTTTTAAATCTTACTCAAGTTAATAAAAATGATTATAAAATTGACTAAAATACTGTCCCTGTCAATTCTTTCATTGTCCCTTTCTCTTGTTCTTCTCGTCTTTTTCCTCGTGAAGAGAAATGACAAGCAAATAGGTGAACAATATTGATAAATTTGTTTTGTCTTTCTCCTCTTCTGACTTGCTTTCCCCTTCCTCAGTTTTTTTTCCCCCTTTTCTACTCTCTCTTTTGGTATAACATTAAAATAGGTGAAATAGTGATGAAGAAGAATAAACAAATAAAGATGCTATATCTCATCTTAAACTCTTGTATTATCTGAACACATACATCATTAGATTTAGTAATTACTAGTTACGACTATTATGATTGTATTGGATTTCTCGAACAATTTGATGCACTTTGGCGATTGCTAAACTCATACTGACGAGCTTGAAAGAGTACGCTCTATAATCAGAAAATACATGAAATACAACCATTCACCCATCTCTTCTTGTTCTTTTAAATTATAATATATATTATTTATCATAATATAATTATTATATATTATTACAATAATACATAATACTATTTAATTATATGAATTTAATAATTATTATATAATAACAAATATTATAATTAATTTTCAATATTTTTTTAATTTATCAAATAATATTAAATATGCGACTCGTTTTTTTTTTGGGTTTTTATCCACCTTGACATTCCTTTAATTTGGGGAATTATATTTTGGAGAATCTACGTGAAGAGGAGATCCAAGAAATATGTAATTCCACTATATTCCACTGGCAAAACAAGGAATTATATAGGAGTGGAAAAATATAAAGAAATTTCAACTCAAATTTCATATTGCTAAACACACCCTTATAGAGAAAAATGTATTTACAACTTATAAATCGAGTTATTTTTGTAGATTATGAGACTTTTTTTGTTGTTGCTCTGTTTGGTTTCTAAAGCTATATATTTATGGAATATCATTAATTAGGCAAGCAATTTATAAAATTTGTAGAATGCATACTAAAAAGTAATGGAGGATTGTAATCCTTTGGGTCATTAAGGTTCTTCAAGTTTAATTTGCTAAAATTGATCTGGGTTTGAAAGCTAAAAAAATAGAAGCAAAAAACAAGGGAAGCCAAAATTAGAAAAAACTCTCATCCTTTGTTAACATGTACTCTGTCACTCTGTGACAAGTTCTTCTAAGGATGAAAAAATTCTTAACTCTCAATTCAATTTCATCAATTAACGATAGTGTGGTTTTGACTACTTTGTTAGAATTTGGACTTCATTGAATTGATTTTGGATGGAGAAATTATCTTGGATTTTTTGAGGAAGAGATTTGGAGATCAATATCAAAAAGATAAAAACTTTATATTGCTACAGTACACACGAGAGAGAATGGAAAGAGAGCAATGGCTCTTCTTTATTTTATTCACTTTTTTTGCCCCCCCTCCCCCCAACCACATTTACCAAAATGTTCAAGTTGCCCCCTCATTTTTTTTTTGCACGTTTTTGCTCCCTAAACTTGTTGAATTTGTTCGTTTTGCACCCTTCCGTCAAATAATAGTGCCCCCTCAGTTAATCACCGTTAGATCCGTTAACCCGACCCATTAAGCCGGCCGACTCGTTACTTAACCCCTCTCTTTACTCCTCACTGCAGCGTCTCTCTCTCTCTCTCTCTCTCTCTCTCTCTCTCTCTCTCTCTCTCTCTCTCTCTCTCTCTCTCTCTCTTTCTCTCTCTCTCTCTCTCTCTCGCGCAGCACTCCAGCGACTCTCCGCAACTCCGCAGCGCTCCGCTCCGCTCTGCTCCGTGCTCCAGCGCCGTGCTCCAGCCAGGTCAGTCCTCTCTCGCTCTCCTAGTCTCTCTCTCTCGCTCTCCTGGTCTCTCTCCCCTGGTCTCTCCTGGTCTCGCTGTCCTGTCTCTCTCTCTCTTCTGGTCTCTCTCTTTCCTGGTCTCTCTCTCCTGGTCAGCGACTCTCTCTCTCTCTCCTGGTCTCTCGCGATTTAGGGTTTCAATTTCGACTTCAATTTCAATTTCAATTTCAATTTCAGATTTCAGTTTCAATTTCGATTTCAATTTCAATTTCAATTTCAATTAGGGTTTTAATTTTCAGATTTAAATTAGGGTTTCAATTTCAATTTCAATTTTCAGATTTAAAATAGGATTTTAATTTCAATTTTCAGATTTAGGGTTTCAAATTAGGGTTTCAATTTCAATTTAGGTTTTCAATTTCAATTTAGGGTTTCAATTTCAATTTAGGGTTTCAATTTCAATTTAGGGTTTCAATTTCAGATTTCGATTTCGATTTTGATTTCGATTTCAATTTCAATTTCAATTTCAATTAGGGTTTTAATTTTCAGATGTAAATTAGGGTTTCAATTTCAATTTCAATTTTCAGATTTAAAATAAGATTTTAATTTCAATTTTCAGATTTAGGGTTTCAAATTAGGGTTTCAATTTCAATTTGAATTTTCAGATTTAAAATAGGGTTTTAATTTCAATTTTGTTTCAATTTCAGATTTAAGATTATGGCAAAAGAAGGATTCTACGTCGTTTTTGTTGGCAAAAGACCCGGTATTTACGACAATTGGACGTCATGCAACGATCAAGTTTGCGGTTATTCGCGCTCGACATTCAAAAAGTATTCGTCAAGGAAAGAAGCCGATGATGCTTGG
Source organism: Luzula sylvatica (assembly GCA_946800325.1). Lineage (NCBI taxonomy): Eukaryota > Viridiplantae > Streptophyta > Magnoliopsida > Poales > Juncaceae > Luzula > Luzula sylvatica. Next base: position 3,689,538 of record OX326961.1, read on the forward strand.
ATGAGGTACTCAAATACCAACAATTGGGCGTCGAGGAAAGAAGTCGACGATGATAGCGACAAATGGGCGTATAGGAAAGAAGCCGTCGAGAAAAATAACAACAATAATTGGGTAATATTTGGAGTGATATTTATGTTAATATTGATGTATGGATTAATGTATGGTTTTTTTTTATGTATGGATTAATGTATTAATGTATGGATTATGAGTAATTTATGTTAATTTATGGATTAATGTATTAATGTATGAATTTATGGATTAATTAATTTATGTTAATTTATGTTAATTTTGGCGAAATTATGGACCATGACAGTGAGTATGGCGAAATTAATGGTGAGTGGCGAAATTATGGCTCATCCATCACAGGGGGTATTATATATGGCTCATCCATCACAGGGGGTATTATGGCGAAATTATGGATAGTGAGTGGCGAAATAACAACAAAATAAATGAATTCAATACAACATAAATTCGATACAAACTAAATAAATTCGATACAAACTAAATAAATCCGATACAACATAAATTTGATACAAACTAAATAAATTCGATACAACATAAATTCGATACAACATATAAAACATAAATTAATTCTAAAACATATCGTTCGAAGGTTTCCGATTAGATGATTGCGGCGTTTGGCTTGACGATTGCCCGGAACCACTTCTCGAGGTGTTCGACGCCTACAAAGAATACGAAAACAAATTATACACATTTTTTATACATAAATTGTAAATAATTTAATTTACCTTCGAACAAGTCTTTTTATTGTGCCCGTGTTGACCACATGAAGAACACGTTATTACTTGACCGCCCCGGGCCATTTTAGTTTTGCTCGCCGGTTTCGGCACTACACCGGATTCCCTACGAGCATGTTTTTTAGGTCGGCCCGGCATCTTTCTTTTGTGAGGAGGTTTGAGAGGCTCGCGGCCCGTTTTGGGCCAATCTTGCATACCCAATACGGGTGACATAACGTACGAATATGCTATCCGGTGCCTCTCTTTGCTATAACAATCCGAAACATAATTAATCGGATCGTGACCTTTATTGAAAATTGCGCTAACGGCATGCGCACAAGGAATACCCGAGAGATTCCAAACCCTACGAGAACACTTTCGCTCATTCAAATCGACGACATACGCATTTTCCTTATAATTTCGTTTCACGTCAATTTTTTTTTAAAGTACCTCGTAACCATCTAAACCGTTCCAAATTACTTCACAATCTTTGCTCCGATTTATGCTTGATTCTAATTTTTCGCAAATAACCGGACAAATAATTTTAGGGTAACCACCTCTTTCACTCTCTTTCTCCGAGATTCTTCTCATAATTTTGCGTCTAATACCTTCTAACATGGTTATTATTGGTAGGTGTCTAAATTCTAAAATCCAACTATTGAATAATTCGGTTATATTATTGTCGACACTATCGGAGTTGGACCAATCCTTGAAATATGCACGGCACCAATGTTTCGGGTCGGTTCGGATTAGATCATTTGCCGCTTCCTCGGATTCCTCTCGAATGTACACCATAATCTCATTGTATTGAGATACGGAATACGACCAAGAACATAACCAAAATAATTTTTTCAAATTTCCTCCCTTATGTTTTTTGGCCCTATTGGCGTAAATGTGCCGTGCGCACATCCGGTGCTCGGCATGGGGTAATGCATTTTTATTGTCACTTCTAAACCCTAGAAGAAAAAAATTATAAAATAATTATAAAATGCATTTTTTATTTGGCCCAATTTGGTAAAATAATTATAAAATAAATTCATTCATTTACATTTTGTTGGTCGCTAATTAATACCCATTGATGCCCCATCTCCATTTTCAAATCCATTGCCAACAAGCATAAAAACCAATCCCAAGTTTCCGTATTTTCGACTTCTACAACCGCCCATGCAATAGGAAAAATTTGATCGTTCGCATCTCGCCCGATTGCCGTAAGAATTTGGTATCTTACGGGCCCTTTTGAGAAACATCCATCCAATCCTACTAGTTTTCTACATCCATTCAAAAATCCTTTCTTGCACGCACCAAAACAAATATACATTCTTTGAAAATGTAGCGGATCATCGGGTCGTTCACGCCAAGTTCCTATTTTTATGGTGTTATCTCTATCCGACTCGATTAACACTTGTGCATAATCCCAAATTTTCTCATATTCTTCGTAGTAGGTTCCCAAAACTTTTTTCATGACTTCCAATTTAGCCCTACGACATTGACTCACCGTTACATTCACTCTCATGTCTCGCCGAATTGTCGTTTGCATATTTCTTGATTTCCAACTCGGATGCATTTTGATTCGTTCTTCGTACTTTCTAGCAAGATATGTTGAAGTTACCATTGAGCACTTGAACGTAGGCGCGCACGAATGTTCGGGATTAAATGTTCTCACGACGAATTCTTTGGTTTTGGCATCGAGCGAACCGTAAACCACCCAAGGACAATTGGAAAAATTACATTGAGCTCTCACTTTGTTTTTCTCGTTCTTTACCAATTTAATTTCTTTCACATTCTTGACGGCATAATTCCTAATAGCCGCGCGAAAATCCGAAACACTTGGAAAAGTCATCCCAAGTTCGAATTCGGGTAAAACATTGAAATCGGTTTCGAGCGGTATCATAAGCAAAGGTTCTTCGGATTCTTCACTATCGCTACTCTCGTTTCCACTCGAAAATTCGCTTTCATCGTCTAGGGTAGTGCAATCAAAAGACGGAACAAAATCGTCGCGTTCATAACCCAAACATGGTTCAATTTGAATAATGCTCCAATCTACAAAAAAATAATCAATTCAATTAATTTTTACAAAAAATTAATCAAAAAATTAATTAAATTAACACCACAATTCAATTTTTAACAATTCAAAATTATTCATTAAATTAATCAAAATTAATCAATTAAGGTTACTAACCATCAGGTGTAGAAGAAGGGCCGGCCATTTTAGGATTTTTTAGGATTTAAAATTAATCGTCTAGGGCAGAAGAGACGCTAACGTCTGGAGTGGAGCGGCGCTGGAGTGAGGGGGCAACTTGAAGAGACGCGACGCAAGAGACGCTGGAAGAGATGCGACGCGAGAGAGAGACCAAGCGGGGCGCTGGAGCGGAGCGGGGCGCTGCGGAGTTGCTGAGAGTCGCCGGAGTGCTGCGCGAGCGAGCGAGCGAGCGCGAGAGAGAGAGACGCTGCAGTGAGGAGTAAAGAGAGGGGTTAAGTAACGGGTTAACGGATCTAACGGTGATTAACTGAGGGGGCACCATTATTTGACGGATTGGTGCAAAACGAACAAATTAAACAAGTTTAGGGGGCAAAAACGTGCAAAAAAAAAGTGAGGGGGCAACTTGAACATTTTGGTAAATGTTGGGGGGCAAAATCAGATTTTTTCCAAAAAAAATTTATTATCCTCTTAATTTGATAAACGTACATGATCTCTTTAAATAGAGATTAATAAACATCCCCTAAATACATATTTTCAACCATACATCTTATTTATCTAAATTTTAGATACTTCTATTTAAATAGATACCTATTTATTTTTAATATACATCCTCTTTGGACACCTAATTAATTATTAATCCTGCCCCAAATTATAAATAATATTATTAAATAAAATATTAAAAACATTAATTTCAATGCTCCCCCTTAATGTTTTTTTTCCGTTATTATTTTTTTTCTCGATACTCTCCCGTGATATTTTTTCCGTCACGCTCGTCTATTTTTTTTTTAAACTCCTTTTTTTTTTTAATCGGCTTTTTTTTCGCATCGTCCTTTTTTCGGATCATATTTTTCGAATTGTCTTTTTTCGAATCGTCCTCTTCTCGGATAGTTTTTTTTTTTTTGAATCGTCTCCTTTCTTCATCGAAATTGAGTTGCGAAACTTGTGGGAACCCGAACATACCGTCTTGGATTGTCGTGGCCTTCTCCTACTCCAAATTTCTGCCGAACTCGATAAATCGGTAATGAGTTGTGAAGTTCGTATGAGCCCAAGTACGTAACCTTCTTGGTTGTCTTGGGGACTCTTTCTTCGACTTCTACTAAACTCGATAATTCGGAAATGAGTTGTGAAGTTCGTATAAGCCCAAGTACGTAACCTCTTTGGTTGTCTTGGTGACTCCTTCTCCGACTTCTACTAAACTCGATAACCGTTTTTTTTATAACCGTCGCTCGATAACCACCGTTCGATAATCGTCGCTTTAGATAACCGTCGATCGATAACCTTGGCTCTGATATCATGTTAGAATTTGGACTGCATTGAATTGATTTTGGATGGAGAAATTATCTTGGATTTTTTGAGGAAGAGATTTGGAGATCAATATCAAAAAGATAAAAACTTTATATTGCTACAGTACACACGAGAGAGAATGGAAAGAGAGCAATGGGCCGTATCCGAAACCGGATCCGGATACTCATATTATATATTATTTTATGTATTATATTTGATATTAGTCGAAAAATCATATACAAATTAATGATTTGTAAGTGATTTAACTCACAATCGTAAAATTATGTTTAAATATAATCATATTTATCGTTCATGTCACAAATTATATATATTTATAACTAAAAAGTAAGTTACGTTATGATAACATAGTATCCATTTTAATATCCGAAACAGAACCGTATCCGTATCCGTATCCGAAAATATCCGAACCGTATCCGTATCCGTTTATTATCCGAACCGTATCCGGATCCGACAATATGGATATGGATCTGGTATGACCACTATCCGAACCGGATCCGAACCGTTGACACCCCTAGCAATGGCTCTTCTTTATTTTATTCACGCACACAACAGGAAATATGGAATTTTTTTTATTATCCTCTTAATTTGATAAACGTACATGATCTCTTTAAATAGAGATTAATAAAGATCTCCTAAATACATCTTTTCAACCATACATTCTATTTATCTAAATTCTAGATACTTCTATTTAAATACACACATATTTATTTTTAATATACATCCTCTTTGGACACCTAATTAATTATTAATCCTGCCCCAAATTATAAATAATATTATTAAATAAAATATTAAAAACATTAATTTCAATATACTTCACAACTCTAACAGAAGCACAACGATACACAAATTCATTTTCTTCAGTAGTTCTTGGTTGAAAGAATGAGAAGGTAAGGATAAATATCATGTGGTGACTGGTGAGTGAAAAGGAAATGGAGGCTAGGGAAAATTATTGTGTGGGGAGTCGAGGAAGACCACCAAACAGAGGAGAAAATATTGAGTTCATGGCGAGAACTTAGGAATGACAGACCATATACGAGGAAGAAAGAGGAGTAATAACTAATGACCATTAAGTAGAATTACATTTATGTTCTTTTACTTAGATTCGGTAACCCGCTGAATAGCAATTTTAACCCATTGATTAGATTTTACCGGTTTCTCAAGTTTGTGTGGACCGTAGGATCAAATGTAATGAACGGTCAAAAAAAAATTTGGTGTAGGAAAGAAAAGCCCAATTATTAATTATACATGTTATAGTATTAGTGCAAACATACTGTGATGAATTTGGATGGGAGTACATGATATAATTTGGGGTTATATATGGGATCCCGCAAATTTGAAAAAAAAATTTATGGATGCGTTAATTGAGGAAAGATTACAATGATTAATTAAATTAATTAACACTTAAATTAATATTTAGTTAGATTGATTCAATTAAAAAATTTAATCAATTCAATTAATTTTTTTAATCTCTCATCGATTGACGCATTGATGATATTTTTTTTTGTGTTTGTTGCGGCATAATTAGCCATATAATTTGTCTTCATTTACGAACAGAGCGGTTCACTTAAAAGTACTGTGATGAATTTGACAAGACATGATATAATTTCTCTTCATTTAGGGGACAAAGACAAGACATGTGACCGAATGGTCCTCTTATAATTTCTCTTTTATTGGACAAAGACAAGACATGTGACCGAATGGTCCTCTTATAATTGGTCATAATCTTGCAGTATGGTCCTCTTATTATTGGATAATTAACTGCACTCTTTTATTGTTCCATTTGCTAAAGTTCAAAATTTCATTTCAATAATTTTAATTAGCAGCAAATTATCTTTTGTTGAGTCCATAATCTTGCATTCCGAGAGAAAAGAAGCATCCAAAAATAAAAAGCAAATGCATTAGAAAAAAAATGCGAACACCGATTTAGAATTGAAATCTTGTATTAAAAATTTACAATATATTTACTTGTCTTTTATTTTTTTATATAACTTTTTACTAAAGAATTTCATTCCATGCTACGAAATTGTATGATAATTTATCTTAGTTAATTTGGTTAGTTATGATAATTGATCAAGGGTGACTCTATTGCAAAACTAACATGATTAAATTGAGAGTGGTTTTTTTTTTTTTTAATCAAATAACCACTATACTCTTATTTATGGTGATTGATATTTATTATACTTATATACTATTATTTTTATCTTCCATTAATTATGAAAAAACCAAATCTAATCAACATATATTAATTTTCATATTTAGATACATATGACATGTTACAACTTAATTGTTTTTTTTTATTATAAAAAGAATTAAGAATCCAAATATTTTTTTATATATGAAATATTTTATTTGCATAATTTATGAAAATAGATAAACTAATAGATAAATGTAAGAAATACCAATCATTAATTCATCATTAACAGAGATATAACGATTATTTGCTAAAACAAAATTGAAATCACTCTCAATTTAATCATGTTGGTTTTTGCAATAACATCACCCTTTGATCACAATAGTAACTAGGGTTATTTTAGTCATTGTATCTTCTTTTATTATTATACCATGTGTATTACAACGAGTTATAGAAATACCAGGACATTAATATAGGTCAAATATGATGTGAGATGGAAGCAGATCAGCAACCACTATACGTTATTAATTATTATTAGTCACTATTGCAGACAAAACTATACAGCTAATGCTTGACTGATAGGCCATAAAATAATAATTTACTAAAATGATAATAGTATGCGTGGAGAATATTGTACTTGTTACGAGAGAGAGAAATGAGGAGCAATATCTATATAAAAAATCTCCTAATTAGAGTTAGGAGATACTGCATTATGGATGAATTATTAATCAAATGATTATGTTGCTGTTAGAAGATACTTCAGATAACCGGGATTTAGTTGCTGTTAGGGGTGTCACATCTTTTAACCTCCATCTGTGGACTGTGGAGTTCATATTTTGTTTTGGTTTAGTCAAATCTCTTAATTAGGACAGTAAGTGCATCTGTAAATTATTTTTATAGTTTTTACGAGACAATCGCCTCCTCCCTCAAAAAAAAAAAAAAAACAAGAAAAAGAAATCTATACAAAAAATAAGAGATGGAATCATGAAGATTTTATCTTCTTCGTTTCTTATGTTTAACATCACTACAAAGGAAGTATATATATAACAAGTTCGAGGTTAACTAAAAAGTTTGTACAAGCAAAATCATCAATTTGCTTGTAATTTTGAGCCATTAGATCAAAATATCAGACGTTCCATTTAAAATTCCGCACTTCTTATATTTTCTCCGGTTTTTTTTAGTGAACCGGCTTATTTTCATCTAAATAATCAGTTTTAAATATACCGGTTCAAAATCTTGTAATTTGGCTAGTCTCGTATTTCTCAGCGATGGACATGCTCTTTTTTGACACATACATTCTTTCTCCGCCTCCTCCTCTTGTAATTTGGCTAGTCGCTTATTTTCATCTACACGAATTATATATCTCATTATCTCTCTCTCCAAATGTGTATTAATGGAGTTTCTCTTTGGTAGTCCTTTGCTCCCTCTTAACACTTTTGACGCCACAACTTTTTGCATGTTTTTTTTTTCAGGAAAAAGGGCATGTTCTACTCTAATTTCATTGAATTGATATTATCTTCCTAATTTCGAGCCACAACTCCTTAATTTCATTTGATATTATCGTCTTTTTGCATGTTTAAATCAGAGATTTTCCAGTCTAACCCTACTGGAATTCTCTCTTGTACGTTGTACCCCTCTACTCCCTCCATGTCTAGAATTTCTCCCTCTTACCTATACTTCCACCAATATGATGCAATATTAACAAAAATATTTTGCTCCAATAGAATTGATTGTATAAGGTAAATGCTTACAAAGACATAATTTGTAATTAACAACAACACTGTAGAACTCCAATTCTTTAGATGAAAGGGTAGTTTAATTTGTTTCTCATTAATGGAGCACGACTGAAAGTTTAGTAAGGACCTCCAAAGCAGAAGTACTCAAATTATTTGTAAAGATATAAAGCACTCTATGACATGAGAGAAGATAAATGATTTATCGAGTTACAAAAGATTTTTTAATCCAATTCAAAATAATAGAATATTGCTCATTGTGAAGAAGACAGAGACATAATTGGTTATGTTAATTGGAACCAAAGACAAATAGGCGACAAGAGAGAGGGAAGCAGGAGATAGCTAAAACAGAAAATAATAGAGCTCTCAAAAGAAGCATGCCTGTGTGAGAGAGAGAGAGAGAGAGAGTAGCCAAAATATCAACGGACTTTGAACCGGTCTTCCTAGAACTGGTTATTTTCATAAAAACAAAACGGTTCACTTAAGAAAAACCGGAAACATGTAAACTACGGGATTTAATTTGGAACGTTTGATATCTAAATCTCGTGACTCAAAATTACAAGCAAATTAATGACTTTGCTTGTCCAAGCCTTTTAGTTATCCTCCGACAAGTTAAAGAGGCCATTTACTGTGGCCCCCATTTCCCCACTGTTCACGATGTGGGAAAAATAATATCCATTTTCCAAAGAGGGATTTTGAGATATAGCCCAAAATAAATTTGTAATATCCAAAATAGTCACGAAAGTTTGATAATTTGGAATTTAACACTCTCGTCGAGAGGTTGCAAAGGTATCGATTTTTGAAAAGTCGAGAGGGTATAAAACTGCTGTTAGGGTTAATCTGGACGTTAATTACTTTGTTAAAACCGCTCGACTTTTGAAAAGTCGAGAGGGTGTTAATTACGCTCCAACTCCCACTAGCCAGCGCCAGAATTCAATTCGAGAGCTTGTTAATTACCCTCCAACACCCACCAGCCACCGTCTGAAATTTAATTTCTCTCGACTTTTGAGTTTTCCCTATATAAACCACCCCCTCACAGATCCCTCGCGCGCGCGCTCTCTCTCTCTCTCTCTCTCTCTCTCTCTCTCTCTCTCTCTCCATTATTTCTGAGAAATAAACACCAAAAAAATGTCGTTTGATGATGGAGTTTTGCCGGGTCCGATTGATAACGATGTATTATTTTTACAACATAATCATCGGTCTGAAAGAATTCGTCCATTGCGAGATTCTATTAGATTCGAACAAAAATCGACAAATTGGAGGAGATGGCAAATTTCGGATCCGAGGGTACTGTTATGATTAAAAAGATCGGGATTTTACCCGGTTATGCAATGTGCGGTTAACGAGAATTTATGGCCACTTCTCACGGCTTTGGTGGAAAGATGGCGTCCGGAAAAAAACACATTTCACATGCGTTGGGGAGACATGACGGTAACGCTTCGTGATGTCGTTGCTCACTGGATTGTGTGTGGACCGTAATCATGTTATATCTCCATATATTTCTTCATCTGACATTAATGTCCGAATAAATGGACAAAAGAAAAACCCCGTATACATTTGAAGTGGTTAAAAACAAATTTCCAAGAACCAAGTGAAGGACGAGACGAGGAGTATTGTGATCAACAAGCTCGTGCTTATATTCTCTACTTTTTGGGTGGAATCGTATTTCATGACTCGACCACGGATTCGATTCCGGCAAGGTTTATTATGTTTTTGGAAGATTTCGATACATGTAGAGGGTATGCATGGGGAGCCGCTGGTTTGGATCACTTATATAATGTACTTTCATTTTGTGTCGTGATTGGGCACGAGCACTCATATGGATGGTTTTTTCTTCTTCAGGTAAAATTTTTTTTATAAAATTGTTTCTTATCGAGCATTTTCATTTAAGTTCGGAATTTAATTTGACAGGCATGGTCTTGGTATCATTTACTGTCAGGAAGACCTAAGATTGTTTCTTATCGAGCAGCTCCCGATGAAATGATGCCATTAATGTGGAAATGGACCGTCGCAATTATTTCTTACAAAAATAACAATCTTGCGACACAAACTTCTTATCTCGCTGGATGTTTCGATGACTTGGAAAAAACACATGTATTTTTTTTTTTAATATTTTTTTGATAATATTTATGTTTATAATTTTGTATTCGTTCAGGTTGAATGGGAACCGTACACAGACGAGATGCTTTCTCAGGTCCCTCCTGCATGTATGGAGGGACATCGCGTGTGAAAGGCTCGAGTTCCATTGATTTGTTTTGACACCATCGAGATGCATTATCCTGATCGAGTACTGACCCAATTTGGATTGAAGCAGCACATATCGGAAAATGTGCACTGACTGGCTGTGAAAAAATGCCTCGCAAAACAAAATATGATGAGCATATTCGATTTTGAGGTGAATTGGTGGAATCATCGACTTGATCATGTAGTTGATCAATCTGATGCTATTAACGACGACACTTACGATAGAGATCGTGATTATATGAGTTGGTATTGGCGCAAAACTCGGAGACGAATTTGGGGACCTCCAGTTTTGCCGATCAAAGAATTTCAAGACACTGGTCACATGAGTCAACAACGGGTAAAATTTAGTTTTTTAGAAGAATTTTTTTTTGTGAATTTTTAATAAATTATTTTCAAATAATTTACAGCAAGGGATAATACGTGCGATGATGAGGCAGATGGCTCACATGGAGGAAGCTTGTCGAGAGAGAGATATTGACAGAGTAGGGCAGATGTTGACGGACACGCAGGAGTTTTGTAGGTTACAGTTTGCGGATATATATGATGATCCACATGTATGGACTACTCAGCCTTCTTGTTCCATGAATATGTCTCCTCCTCCTCCTCCTCCTCCTCCTCCTCCTCCTCCTCCTCCTCCTGTTTACGATACTCAGCCTCCGCATTTTTATGGTACTCAGCCTCCTCCCGCTTACGATACTCAACCTTCCTTTTATGAGTATCCATCTCAACCTCCTCCTCCTCCTCCTTCTGCTTATGGGTATTCATCTCAGCCTCCCCCTCCTCCATATACATCTGAGCCTTCTTTCTTGGATATTTTGAGCACGGATCAATTTCAATATCATCCATCTGGATCGCAACATTTGGATGATCCGTCTACCTCACAGAACCCACCAAGTAGCCATAACTTTTGGGATTTTTTGTGATAGTTTTATTATTATTATTATTTGATGTAACTCTTTCATTTGAGTAATATTTTGATGTTATGTTATGTTTGTTGCAACTCTTTGACTTTTTAGTAGTGTATGTTTTATTGAAATAACAAAAAAAACTAAAAAATCAATACTAAATAAAAAAGTACAAATTTACTACTAAATAAAAAGTACAAATTTACTACTAAATAAAAAATACAAAGTCACTACTAAATAAAAAATACAATACTAAAAAAAACTAAAAAAACAAGTACTAAAAAAATTGATTTGCCGCTCTCCTTGCATGAAGAGCCGGACAAGTGCGTTTCTTATGACCACTCTCCTTGCAAAAACTATATTTATTTGCTCTTCTACCTTGTGGGTCCATTTCGGTATTTTCACATTTTTTACTTGGACGACCTGCTTGTTTTCTGACATTTGGAGGTAACACTGGTACGCCTGAAATAACAAGCCAAAAACGACGATATGGAATAACTTGAAATACTTCTTCGTATGTACGTTTGTACATACGAACTCGATAGTATTCCGCACAATAGCGATAAACATTACGTTCACGCAACAAACCGCACACGGCTAATACATGCAGACATGCAATCCCTTCTAATTGAGGAACATTACACGTACAACGACAATTTGGTTCATCAAGCCGAACTTCATATGTCTCGGTATCTTGATAATTCACTTTTATTACCTCGAAGTACACTCGTGAGTGTGGTCGAACCGTCACATTCCTAGACTCGCGGAGTGATGTTTCTATTAAGCTCTCATATTTCATACAAAGAGTAGTTCCCCAATTTTCCGCATCAAGTCGTCGTTTATTAAAATACGTGTTCAAACGAGCGCATATTTCAGATACGAGCGTTCTAACAGGTAATCCACGTGTTTCTTTTAGAACCCCGTTGAAACATTCTGAAATATTTGTGGTCGCAACACCCCATCTACGACCACCATCATGAGCTATAGCCCACAAACTTTTATCCCCAACTTGTGTATTCAAATAATCTTCAATTTCGGGGTGCATTAATTTAAGTCGCTCAAAATACCTATCAAATGCGTAGATTGTTTTTTGAGTTGCTGTGGTCCAAAAAAAATTCTCCCTTGGCTTTCCCTCCTAATTTCGATACGATGTTTGATTGTACGTGGCGTATGCAATACCTATACACATGCCCTTCTTCGCTGGGAAACACACGACTCAAAACATTTTTGTGTCCGGACCAACGATCTGTTACAATACACACGGATCGTTCTTTTGTGACATGACATTTTAACCGATCTAGAAACCACTCCCACGATGATACATTCTCCTGTTCTACTATGGCAAAAGCAATTGGAAATATCCCTTTATTTCCGTCCACAGCTGTTGCGATCAGAAGAGTACCGAGATACAATCCATACAAAGATGTGCCGTCAATACTAACTACGGGTCTACAGTAACGAAATCCACTAATTGAGGGGCCTAATGCCCAAAAAAGACGTTTGAATTTATTACCTAAACCCCGATTACGCGATCTTACACCTAACCCTTCTAATTGAATGTCTACCGCTGCATTTCTATCCGCGTTAAGAATCGCTTGTGTGTATGCAGGTAAATCAGCATACGACTGCTCCCAACTTCCATAAATCAGTTCCATTGTTCTGCATCGAGCATCCCAAGCCCTCCGATACGAAATATCAATTGCGTACACGTTTTTAATTATATCAATAATATTCTTTGGAGTTAGAGATATGGTTCCTCTCAAATGTGGCATTATAATCCTACGTATGTGTTTGGTTGTTAGTTGTCTACTATCACTACTACCACTCTCATTTCTACAAGTGTGAGGACCTTTATACTTCGATATTCTCCAAAAATCCGTATTTTTTGGATTAAAAGCACGTATTCTCCAAGAGCAATCGTTGTTTTTGCATGCGACATCCCATTCCCTTGGCCTACTTCTTTTCACTACAAAACTAACGAAATTTTTAATAGTCCATTCTTGTACCGCGTGTTGCAAAGATTCTTTATCGGAATAAATCATTCCGATCCAAGAATGATTTGCCGAAAGTTCCGTGCACGGATTGTTACTTTCATTCGCATATTCTTCACTCACCATTTCTTCTACCCATTCATCATTTTCGAAAACATCCGGTAACCCTTCACCAATATTCATTTCATTTAAATTATTATTTCTTGCGTTCATAACCTCATCGATATCTGCTTTTGGACCATCTGTTTCCGCCTCATCATCATCTGATTCCGAATTTTCACTCGGTTCACCACTATCTCTGTCAGACTCCTCATCCGGTTGATCATCAATTGGTTGGTTCGAATAAATCCGATTTTCGGATGTTTGGTACGATGGTTGTGAAGGACCCGCTATATATGGTTCAGTATTGTTTTGGTAAGAATTATAATTACCACCATAAAAAGAATTTGGATTTTGATAACAATTGATAGGATTGAGTTTTACAAATAATTTAATCGTTCTGTTCTGAAGATTGCTTATCATCATAGAAAGACTATGGTCATCAGTGATGTCGATAACATCACCGGTTCCATCACCAAATGGCCAATTACATTTTATTATTATATCGTACATTTGCGGATTTATTTCGATAGTTTGACAAATTAAATATTTAAGATCATTATATGTAATGTAACTGGGCATGTTCATCATTTTTCGATTACCACCTTCATAACGAGGAATCGGACCGCTCAAATTCACGATTCCGTTCCAGTAGACAACCAAATTTAAATAACCATTTTGCATTTTATACTGTAAAAAAAAATATAATAAAAAAATCAAATTTAAATAACCAAATTTAAATAAATGAATTAAACACAAAAAAATTATGTCAAAAAAAAAATATAATAAAAAATCATACCTTGAAGGGAATGGAGAGAAGGGAGATGATGAAAAAATGAACGAGAAGGGGGGGGGGGGGGGTTTAAATAGGTAAATGTATGAACTTTTCAAAATTCCAAAAATACCCTCATTTTTATTGAACGGTGGCAATTCTCTCAACTTTTGAAATGTTGAGAAATACACCGAAAGGTGAAATGCTCAACGTTTGAAAAGTCGACCAATCCTTCTCGACTTTTGAAAAGTCGAGAGGATGTTAATACGTGATTTTGGTGCTGTTTAGGGATTAATTGCAGATCATAAATCTCTCGACTTTTCAAAGTCGAGAGGATTTTAATACGTGATTTATGTGCTGTTTAGGGACTAACAACAGTTTTATACCCTCTCGACTTTTCAAAAGCCGATACCTTTGCAACCTCTCGAGAGTGTTAGATTCCAAATTATCAAACTTTTGTGGCTATTTTGGGTATTACAAACCTATTTTGGGCTATATCTCAAAATTTCCCCTTTCCAAATTTATACCTCCCATTTGAATTGATGATTAATTGAAATGATTAATTATATTGATGACTAATACAATTATATTAACCGTTAATTACATTTGAATTAACCGTTAATTCAAAACATAATTAACCGTCAATTGAAATGGAAATGCAAATTGGAGGGGACAATTAAAATCACACCCCACTATTCATACATAGGGTACAAATCATGAATAGTGAGAGGAATTTGAGGAGCACGGTATAATTATCCCAAGTTAAATGCGTGTCAACTCATCAAGTAGGGGAACGTATAGGACACCAATATAATTTGTTTTATTTTATTGATGGGATGTTTTGTTAAACAAATAAATATTAAATATTAAATGAATGTGCGACAAATGCGATTTGACATATGCGTAATTTCTCGCATGTCTTTTATCTTATTTGACTGATTAATCTTTCATTGTCATATAATTAGTGTTGAGAGGTGTTTAATTTTCCTAATTATACTAGCATGACAAAGATATGCTGGGAGATTCTTCTTTTAATTGTTTCCCAACCACCTATTCCTCCAATGCTCGTACACATTTGCGGTATGGGCCATAGTAGGGCGAATGATGGGAGAATTGAGCATTAGGATCCCACACTCCTCACAAATCGATTCATGGATGTTAAATAGAGCCAAATACGACGCAACAAAAAAGAAGATATGGGATAAGTTATGGGCATCCATTAATTGGAATGTTTGGAAGGCGAGGAACGAAAAAATATTTCGAAGAAAAGACGTGCTGCTCATCACCACGGCAAAGAAGGCGATCAATGAAGTAAACACGTGGAAGTGTTTAGATAGGAATACATAGATGTGATAGCCATTTAATTTTTTTCACGACGTTTTATTCTCGGATGTATATATACCTTTTTTTATTTATAAAAGCATGAATACCATTGGTATTCTTTCAAAAAAAAAAAAAAAAAAACCAATACCGCTTAATTACTTAAAAAAATTGTGTGCATTCTTCTTGCTGTATTATTTTTATGAAAAATAGAACCTCGAGTCATACACCTCGTGTTGGTGTTTCACTGAGCTTTCTTTCCTCATCAATAATGCAGCATTGCATGTTTTATATTTTTTAATTAACACTTATATCTCATCAATGATGCAGCTATTTGGTCTAGAATCAGATCTAGAGTACAATTATACAGCATGATCATCTAGAATGATTCCCTTTAGTAAAACAATATATAATATTTTTGGTTGGGTATAAATATAATATTCCCCTTAGAATCAGATCTAGAGTACAATTTGGTTGGGTAGTTGTTAGCGTTACGAAAACAATATATAATATTTTTGCCTTTTTTAATTACAGAAAATCATTTTAGTAAAAAATATTTCATTTGAACTTGAATCACAACATTAGTAAATAATACAGAAAGTAAGGTTTATAATACATTAGTAAAAATTATTTAAAATCGAAGCGACCATGAGATTTACTATTGGTAATACGAAATTCGAATATGGATTCCAATAGAGATTTATAACAAACAAAACTCTCACTTATAATTCTAATAGGCTTTTACAAGTCTTTATCTCTTTTCTAATTGATATTTCGATATTATTTTCAATGTGATTAATCCCTAAACATCTAAGACCTATTTATAGGTTCCATAAACCTGGAATATAAGGAATTAAACATTGCCTTAAACTTATTTCCTAAACTAATTTCCTTATAATAAAATCTGCCCTATAATTATTTCCTAAATTTTTTTTCTTAAAATAACTTTTCCTAAACTTATATGGGATAATTAAACTTGATTTATTATTTCGGGCTTGGGCTTATCGACATTTACGGCTTCCACTCGACGCTGTATTGAAAATTCGAAATCGCGAGAGTTGATTTTGGAATCTTTCTGAAGCGACGCCCCTCTAAAATCTGAAAATATCACACGTATCCTATTAAAAATAATCTATTATTAGAATGGTATATAAAAATTAAAAAAATACTCTCGCAGAAGCTGAAAATATAAGAAATAATCAATTATGAAATAACTCTCTGAAATATAAGAAATAATCTATTATTTCTTTGACAATACTCTCGCAGAAGCTGAAAATATTAAAAATTTAAAATACCTTTGTACAATCTGACAATATGAGCAATACTTGTCTAGTTGAAACAAATTATATTAGAATGGTATATAAATAATAAAACATATAAAAATTATAATATTGAAATGTACCGTGTGAGTGCTGAAGTTAGACATTATGTTACGTAGTAAAATATTTGATCCAAACCATCCCAAAAATACGTTATTTGGACTACTCAGAGAATTAAAAGATTGTTATGAATCGAAAAACAAACTTTCTTAGTATTTGTAAAATATGGCGAAAAGTTAAAGTAGTAAAATATACGATACGAATGATCTAAAAATACGATATTTGAACTCCTCAAAACGTAAAAAGATTGGTATGAATTGAAACGAAAAGTTTCTTAGTGTTTATACAATTTGGTGAAAAGTTACGTAGTAAAAGATTCGATCCAAACCATCTCAAAACACGTTATTTGGACTCCTCAGAGAGTTAAAAGATTGTTATGAATCGAAAAACAAAATTTCTTAGTGTTTGTAAAATATGGTGAAAAGTTATGTTGTAAAAGATACGAGACAAATGATCTAAAAACACGTTATTTGAACTCCTCAAAACGTAAAAAGATTGAAATGAATCGAAAATAAAACATTCTTAGTGTTAGTACAATTTGGTGAAAAATTACGTAGTAAAAGATTCGATCCAAACCATCTCAAAACACGTTATTTGGACTCCTGAGAGAGTTAAAATATTGTTATGAATCGAAAACAAACTTTCTTAGTGTTTGTAAAATTTGGTAAAAAGTTATGTAGTATAAGATATGATACAAATGATCTAAAAACACGTTATTTGAACTCCTCAAAACGTAAAAATATTGCTATGAATCGAAAAGAAAACTTTCTTAGTGTTTGTACAATTTGGTGAAAAGTTACGTAGTAAAAGATTCGACCCAAACCATCTCAAAACACGTTATTTGGACTCCTCTGAGCGTTAAAAGATTGTTATGAATCGGAAAACAAACTTTCTTAGTGTTAATGCAAAATTTAGTGAAAAGTTATGTAGTAAAAAATACGATACAAATGATCTAAAAACGCGTTATTTGAAATCCTCAAATCGTAAAAAGATTGCTATGAATCGAAAAGAAAAGTTTCTTAGTGTTTGTACAATTTGGTGAAAAGTTACGTAGTAAAAGATTTGATCCAAAGCATTTCAAAAACACGTTATTTGGACTCCTCAGAGAGTTAAATGATTGTGATGAATCGAAAAACGAACTTTCTTAGTGTTTGTAAAATACGACGAAAAGTTATGTAGTAAAAGATACGATATGAATGATCTAAAAACAAACTATTTGAACTCCTCAAAATGTAAAAAGATTGGTATGAATCGAAAAGAAAAGTTTCTTAGTGTTTGCACAATTTGGTGAAAAGTTACGTTGTAAAATATTCGATCCAATCCATCTCAAAACACGTTGTTTGGACTCCACAGAGAGTTAGAAGATTGTTATGAATCGAAAAGTAAACTTTCTTAAAGTTTGAAAAATATGGTGAAAAGTTACGTAGTGAAAGATACGAGACAAATAATCTAAAAACACGTTATTTGAACTCGTCAAAACCTAAAAAGATTACTATGAATCGAAAAGAAAACTTTCTTAGTTTTTGTACAATTTAGTGAAAAGTTAGTAGTAAAAGATTCGATCCAAACCATCTCAAAACACATTATTTGAACTCCTCAGATAGTTAAAAGATTGTTATGAATCGAAAACAAACTTTCTTAGTGTTTGTAAAATTTTGTGAAAAGTTACGTAGTAAAAGATACGATACAAATGATCTAAAAACACGTTATTTGAACTCCTCAAAGCATAAAAGATTTCTATCAATCCTAAAGAAAACTTTCTTAGTGTTTGTACAATTTAGTGAAAAGTTACGTAGTAAATGAAGGAAATACAGTTTCGGATCAACCGTAAAAGTGTACATAAGGATAAACGAATGTAAGCGTACATTCGTGGTCATATCTTTCGGTAGGAAAATCCAGTTTGAATGGTTCAAATTGGGTTAGATAGATAATAAGATTATCTACAACCTTCATGTAGAAATATGTTTCATTTGAACGAAGTATCAGTGTCGTTTTAATGGAATACCGAAAGGGTGCGACCGTTTGACATACAGTTAGTAAAACGTCTGTAACTTTCGCATCCGAACTCTAATTGGGCCAGGACAAATTGGGTTGGAAATATAATAAGATTATCTAGAAATTTCGTGAAGGTTTAAAGTCGGATGGAACGATTTAATATTTTCGTTTCGACAGAATACTGAACAGGTTCATGCAGTTTTCTGTGTGAAAGAGTGTATATTGGATATACATGCCTTTTGGCCCATCCTTATCATATGTGATATAAATATGATGTTTCTCTCTTCTCTCTCTCTCTCTCTCTCTCTCTCTCTCTCTCTCTCTCTCTAAGAGAATTGATTCAGTCCAATCATTCGGATTATTCAGAATATTCCAGAATTATAGAGAGACATCTTTCTAGTGAGTGAAAGGGTGTAAAGAGAGAGTACCGAGAAAAGGAGTTTTCCGGTATAGAGAATCAATCGATCAAGCAAGTTCGCCGGTGCATCGTCTAGGCAGTTGCACCCGCGACCGACGAACTCCGACTCACGGTGGATACAAGTAGAGGAGCGACACTTGTGGCTCTTCGATTGTGATCAAACCGAAGGAGCAAAACTGTGGGCTGTGGAAGAGTGTGGACGTGGGACGCACGAATGACAACCGGAGGCGTGTCAAGACGGTGGGAGACGTATGGTATGGGACGCACGGGCTAGTCACCAACGTGACACCGGAGAAGGAAAGGATGAGAGCGATCAACCCGTCGTGCGTGATCAATTTCACGCCGGTAATCGTGTATCCTTCTATTGCATCGTACCCTCGAAGTCATGGCGTGATCTTGGATTTAGGGAACCGGACCGGGTCTTCATATCCGCTGCGCGGGCCCGGGGACGGATGAATTCTGAACAGTAGTATCAGAGCAATCGCCATCGATTCGAGGGTCGAATCATAGTCGTATATTCGATGTACGCACGAGTTATCAAAGTTCGTACCCGTTTGCATGATATTACATATAGAGAAAGTTAAATTCCGTTAAAATCACAAGTAGAATTCGCTAGAGATCGATCAAAAGTTGATTGAGAGTATCTTGGAATGATCGTGAAAAGGTTTCATGATTGATCGTTTTGGAAACGAGCGAAAACAGACAAAACAGCAGAAAAATCGCATAGTCCGTTATAACGGACTGGTTGATCCGTTGTAACGGACACTGTATGAGATACAGGAAATTGGGAATTTCTGCGAAAATTACATAGTTCGTTATAACGGACTGGTCGATCCGTTGTGACGGACACTGTATGAGATACAGAAAATTGGGAAAATCTGCGAAAATCACATAGTCCGTTACGACGGACTGGACGATCCGTTGTAACAGGCCCTGTATATGATACATGGATGTGAGGAGGACTGTGAATAAACGCATAGTCCGTTATAACGGACAGGGTTCCGTTGTAACGGACCTTGTATATGATACGACGATGCGGGGATGCCTATAGTGTCTTTTGGAGTCCGTTGTAACGGATGAGATCCGTTGTAACGGAGGTTGTTCACGAGATAGTCCGTTGTAACGGACCCTAGGTTGCGTTATAACGGACATGTTTCTGGCAAATTTGGCCAAACTCCGGAATAAATAGCGTTGTAACGGACTAGAGTTCCGTTGTAACGGAGTGAAGGAAACAGGGTTTTCGTTGTAACGGACCATGGTGCGTTACAACGGACTAGTTTCTGTTTGCTGATTTTGTTTTCGTGATAACTTTGGCTGCACAACTCGGAATTTTGAGTTCTTTATATCGATATGATCGGCATCAATCATTCTAGCATATTAGATAATTAATTATTTAGAATAATTAGTCTCCCTAAATAAATCATATGCATTTAGAAATCTTGTGATGGCACTACTACAAAAAGTCTCATTAGCTTCGAAAATCTTAGCGACTAAGTATATTTAGTCTCTGTAGATAATTAATTATTTAGAATAACCCGTCATGCGTGATCAATTTCACGCTGGTAATCGTCTATCCTATTTTGAATCGTACCCGCGAAGTCATGGCGTGATCTTGGATTTTGGGAACCGGACCGGGCCTTCATATCCGCTGCGCGGGCCCGGGGATGGGTGAATTCCCAACAGTGGTATCAGAGCGATCGCCATCGATTCGAGGGTCGAATCATAGTCGTATATTCGATATACGCACGGGTTATCAAAGTTCGTACCCGTTTGCATGATGTTACATATTTAGAACGTCAATTTTGTTAAAATCACAAGTGGAATTCACTAGAGATCAATCAAAAGTTGATTGAGAGTATCTAGGAATTCATTAGAAGAAATTTATGGGAATTTGGAGAGTGTAGTTGTCTCCAACACGTCAAGAGGAGTGAAAACGATATATTATACCGATATATTCGGTACATGAATGAGACGGGAGGCAAACAATTATCATGATACAAACTTACACAAAAGTCTACACGAAAACCACTCAATCCTTAGCCCTTATCCTTCCCACCTACCTTTGGTGGAAATTACCTCATTACCCTCAATCCTCTCCACTAACTCGTGCCCAATAAGAAGACTCCATGAGTGCTATAAAAAGACCAAGAGGGCCACGAGTTTGGGGACGCTCTTTTACCCTTTTTGCTCTCTCTCTCTCTCTCTCTCTCTCTCTCTCTCTCTCTCTCTCTCTCTCTCTCTCTCTCTCTCTCTCTTAACAAGTCCAAGAAACTTTCAAGAACACGCAAGAATTGCAAAATCGAACGATAATTCTCTAAGATCGATCACCGAATAGAAGCTTACTTCATTCGGTGAATTGATCTAGACTTCGACGAAGATCGAGTTGTGGGGGTTTGGTTGGAGCTTCCTTCATCCGAATCCACGCAAGCAAGGAGTCGAGCTTACTCCAAATTGATCGGGAGCTTCCTTCCAATTAATCCCTTGCAATCTCGAGTTCACTAAACCGATACGGAGCTCACTTCGATTGGTGAGTGGATTGGAACGAAAGGAACGAGTTGTGCGAGGTGTCTAGCTCACTAAGCATCTCAAAGCAACGAGGAAGGCATCCAAGGCGAGACTCGAAGCTCACTTCATCTCTCTAGGTGTTTTCTTTCCTTTCTTGAAATTCTTGTAGTTTTAATTGAATTGGATTTGTGTAAAGAATTTGTGGTTTAATGAATCGTTTGCTTTCGAAATCTTCTTTGTTTGTTTGTGTGATCTTAATGCATGTTACTTAGTTTAATTACTTTTCAATTTGAATCTCAAAACAAACCCTTAATTCAATCCTCAATTCAAATTACAACTTCGAAATCCAGAACAAGTTCCGTTGTAACGGAACCCAAATTGCATTGTAACGGATATTTCGGTTTGTACCTGACTTTCAGTCTGTTGGTACTCCGTTGTAACGCACTTTTAATTCCGTTGTAACGGACTTGTGAGGAATAACACTCAAGGGCAGTCATACCAGTGCGTTGTAACGGACATATAGGTTCGTTGTCACGGATTAACCAAAAGACGTTGCGAACTTTGTGAAAGGTTGTGAAAATTGCCAAAAGACAGGGAACTTGAGCTGTAGAAATCAAATGCCCCTCAATTCAATATATGTGTGTGAACCATTCGATGTTTGGGGCATTGATTTCATGGGCCCATTTCCATCGTCTTTTGGCTATACTTACATCTTGTTGTGTGTAGATTATGTGACCAAATGGGTAGAGGCGGTACCAACCAAGCATGCGGACTCAAAAACGGTGGTGGACTTTTTGAAGAAGAATATCTTTCAACGATTCGGCACACCAAGAGTACTAATAAGCGATCGGGGTTCCCATTTTTGCAATCGATATCTCCAAAGCCTACTCGAAAAATACCATGTGAGCCATCGAACCTCAACCGCGTATCATCCTTAAACGAACGGCCAAGCGGAGGTTTCGAACCGAGAAATCAAGTCTATTTTGGAGAAGGTGGTGAACCCGACACGGAAGGATTGGAGTACTCGGCTAGGAGACGCACTTTGGGAGTACCGTACCGCTTTCAAAATGCCAATAGGTATGACTCCTTTCAAGCTCGTGTACGGAAAAGCATGCCATCTACCGGTCGAGTTAGAGCACAAGGCCTTTTGGGCGATCAAGCAATTTGTCCTCGACTACCCGAAGGACACATCGGCGTGTAAGCTTCAATTACTCGAGCTAGACGAATTCCGGCAAGAGGCCTACGACAATTCGAGTTTGTGCAAGGCAAAAGCCAAGAGATTCCATGACCGAATGATTCAAAAGAAAGAATTCCAAAAAGGGGAAAGGGTGTTGCTATTCAACTCCCGTCTCAAGCTTTTTCTCGGAAAACTTCGGTCCCGATGGATCGGCCCTTTTGTGGTCACCATTGTGACTACATGTGGGGTGGTCGAAATTCGAAGCGAAGAAACGAACAAAATATTCAAGGTGAACGGCCATCGACTCAAGCACTATCACGCAAACTTCGAAACCGGGTGGATGGAGGAGCAAGCTCTAGAGCCCAACGACACCTCACAATGATGAGATCGGCCAAGTCGAGCTCAAGACGTTAAACAAGAGCGCTAGCGAGGGAGGCACGCCCATGCATCAAAGGTTGTATCTCTCTATTGTAGCTCTTTTTGAAATTTTCGATTTTTATACTTGAGGACAAGTATTCTCTAAGCGTGGGGGGGGTAAAATACAATCTTTGACCTGTATGAGCCCAATTAAAAATTTAAAAATCAGGGAAAATTTGAAAAAATTGTGATCTGGCTAGCAACTCCGTTGTAACGGACCTCAATGTCCGTTGTAACGGACTAGATAGAAATTTGAAAATTTGGCTGGCGCCAGACATTCCGTTGTAACGGAGACAAACTCCGTTGTAACGCAGTTCCCTCTACATTCAAACTCCGTTATGACGAACATATCTACGTTACAACGGAAGTAAAAATACCGTTGCAACGGACACGAAAAACACATGAAATTGCGTTGCAACGGTAAATTCCCAAAATTTGCTAGAACTATATCTGTTGGAACGGACCTCAATGTCCGTTGCAACGGACTTGCTAAAAAATTTCAAAATAAGCTACGGCTAGTTCTCCGTTATAACGCAGTAAGTACGTTGTAACGGACCTCAATGTCCGTTGAGTGCCCGAGTGTGATCGAAGATGCAAATGCCGTTTACAATAAATTCGACGCTTCGAACTCGTATAATCCGAATCTCCGCAACCATCCTAACTTTAGTTGGTCGAATACCAACAATGCTCAACCCGATCCTTAAAAACACCCAAATGCGACTCAAGCGATTCATAAACCAACCCAAACACAAGAACCAAATCAAGACATGAAAACGATAATGGAGATGTTGCAAGGTATCAATAAAAACATGGAAACAAATAAGCAAGAATTGAAGCAAGAGATCTCAAGTGTAAGGCAAGAGGTTTCGAACACGAATCGCCATGTGGGCAACTTGGAGACTCAAATCAATCAAATTGCCACTCGAGTAAACGTAATCGAATCCCAAGGTACATCTCGACTCCAATCTCAATCATTGGCTCCTCCCGAGCAAAGGCATGTGAATGCAATATCGCTCCGAAGCGGTAAAGAGGTGGGCGAAAGTTCGAAGAGCAAGGAGGTACAAGAAGAAAAGGAGCTCGAGGTACCGGTACCGAAAGAGAGTCCGACTCAAGCCGCGACATTACCAACTCAAGAACTAGAAACCGAATCGACTCAAGTCAAGCCACCTTTCCCGAGTCGTCTCACAAAGCCAATCGAATCGAACAACGACGTGCTTGCCATCTTAAAGAAAGTGGAGGTAAACATTCCTCTACTCGAAGCAATCAAAGAAGTGTCTCGTTTGGCAAAATACCTCAAGGCATTGTGCACGAATAAAAGAAAGACAAAAGGAGATGAATTGATTAGTGTGGGGGAGAGTGTTTCGGCGATTTTGAGACTCCCTCAAAAGCACAAAGATCCGGGGATGTTTGCCATTCCTTGCAAAATTGGGCAACATGAATTACCGAAATGCATGCTTGATTTGGGCGCTTCAATAAATGTAATGCCGTACTCGATTTTCAAAACACTAGATCTCGGCCCTCTCGACGACACTCAAGTTGTAATCCAATTGGCCGATCGGTCCACGACTCGACCGGTTGGAGTGATCGAAGACGTGATAGTAACCGTGAATGGATTGCTATTTCCCGCGGACTTCTACGTTTTGGATATGAATGAGGGGAATAGCGATTCAACTCCAATTCTCCTTGGACGGCCATTTCTAAAGACGGCACGCACGAAAATCGATGTTCACGCGGGAGAGCTCACAATGGAGTTCGATGATGAGGTAATCAAATTCAATATTTTTGACAAACTAAAGGAACCCATTGTAGGTACACTCAACTTAAGCGCTATGGACGTAATCGACGATTGTGTACAAGAGGTCATGGATAGCTCATTCGAAAAACTTCAATGGAGCTCGAACCCACTATTCGAGGAATTTGAAGGATATGACAATCCTACATTCGAGATCGAGCCGGATTTGGAAGAAGAACAAGGCATAGATCAAGCACTCTTTCTAAGAGACCTCGAAATCCCGATGCAAAGAGCTCCACCTTCAATCGAACAAGCTCCAAGGTTAGAATTAAAAAAATTACCTATTGGACTAAAGTATGCTTTTCTCGATGAAGCGGAAACTTCGCCGGTGATAATCGCCTCGAACCTAGCAAAGGAACAAGAAGAAAAACTCATCGAAATGCTAAAAAGGAATAAGAAGGCTTTCGGGTGGACACTCTCCGACATTCCGGGCATCTCCCCCTACATGTGCACACACCGAATTCTTCTCGAAGACGGAGCAAAACCATCGCGCGAACCTCAAAGGCGGCTCAATCCGCCCATGATGGAAGTAGTAAAAAAGGAGGTGATCAAATTGTTAGATGCGGGGATCATTTACCCCATTGCCGACTCGAAATGGGTATCGCCAATACACGTGGTACCGAAGAAAACGGGGATGACGATTGTTGAAAACGATGAAGGCGATCAAGTACCGACTCGAGTTCAAAACGGGTGGCGAGTTTCCATCGATTACCGAAAGCTCAATAAGGCGACGAAAAAGACCACTTCCCGCTTCCATTCATCGATCAAATGATAGAAAGACTCGCGGGAAATCCATTCTATTGCTTCCTCGATGGATTTTCGGGCTATTTCCAAATACCGGTCGCACCCAAAGATCAAGAGAAGACCACATTCACGTGCCCGTTTGGTACCTTCGCGTACCGACGCATGCCATTCGGCCTATGCAACGCTCCCGGCACATTTCAAAGGTGTATGCTTTCTATTTTGTCCGATTATATTTCCAAATTCATTGAAGTTTTTATGGATGATTTTTCGGTATTTGGAGATTCTTTCGATTCATGCTTAGGCAATTTATCCCAAATACTCGAAAAATGCATCGAAGCTAACCTTGTCTTAAATTTTGAGAAATGCCACTTCATGGTGAGCAATGGAATTGTACTGGGTCATTTAATCTCGGAGAAAGGAATGGAAGTCGACAAGGCGAAAATCGACGTAATCAAGACGCTTCCGTATCCAAAGACGGTGAAAGACGTGCGATCCTTTCTCGGCCATGCGGGATTCTATAGGCGCTTCATCAAAGACTTCTCGAAAATCTCGCAACCGATGTGCCAACTTCTCCAAAAAGACGCAAAATTCGAGTTCAATGCAAAGTGCAAGGGGGCTTTCGACAATCTCAAGGAAAGGCTTTGCTCCACGCCAATCATCAAGTCGCCAAATTGGGAGCTACCATTCGAGATCATGTGCGATGCAAGTGATTCAAGTGTGGGTGCGGTTCTCGGCCAAAGAGTAGGTACGGATCCTCACGTCATTGCATACGCCTCGAAGACACTCGACAATGCACAACGAAATTACACCACAACCGAAAAAGAGCTCCTTGCCATCGTATTCGCCTTAGAGAAATTTCGATCGTACCTTTTGGGTACCAAAGTAATAGTGTTCTCGGATCACGGGGCTTTAAAGCATTTAATGAAAAAGAAGGAGTGTAAACCGAGATTACTTCGGTGGATCTTATTGCTCCAAGAGTTCGATCTCGAGATAAAGGACAAAAAGGGGTGCGAAAATCTTGTGGCGGATCATCTAAGCCGGCTCCCGTTGGAGGAAGAAGATAGTGTACCGATTCGAGACGAATTTCCCGAAGAGCACATTCTCGCAACCCGAATCGACACACCTTGGTACGCCGATTTGGTGAACTACATCGTCACGAAGAAATTTCCTCCTAATCTCTCACAAACTCGAAGAAATAAGATGAAAAGTGACGCCCGATATTACGTATGGGAAGACCCGATCCTTTTTCGAGTTTGCTCCGATCAAGTCATCCGAAAATGCGTTCACCAACATGAGGTACATTCTATCTTATCCTTTTGTCATAATTTACAATGCGGAGGGCATTTTGGCATAACTCGTACCGCTCACAAGGTACTAGAATGTGAATTTTATTGGCCAACTCTTCACAAAGACGCCTCAAGCTTTGTGAAAAGTTGTGAAAAATGCCAAAGGACGGGAAATTTGAGCCAAAGAAATCAAATGCCCCTCAATAAAATTGTACCATGCGAACCATTCGATGCATGGGGCATTGATTTCATGGGGCCTTTTCCCTCGTCCTTTGGATACACTTACGTTTTGCTTGCCGTAGATTATGTGACAAAATGGATAGAAGCGGTGCCAACAAGGAGCGCGGATTCGAAAACGGTGGGCGAATTTCTCAAGAAGAATATCTTCCAAAGGTTCGGGGTGCCAAGGGTCTTGATAAGCGATCGAGGGACGCATTTTTGCAACAAGAGCTTTCAAGCCTTGCTCGAGAAGTACCATGTGAATCACCGAACTTCCACCGCATACCACCCGCAAACAAATGGACAAGCCGAAGTTTCGAATCGAGAAATCAAGTCTGTCCTCGAGAAAGTGGTAAACCCTTCGAGAAAAGATTGGAGCACCCGATTAGGCGATGCTCTATGGGCATATCGTACCGCTTTTAAAACCCCAATCGGTATGACCCCTTTCAAGTTGGTATATGGGAAAGCATGCCATTTGCCGGTAGAAATCGAACACAAAGCCTTTTGGGCCATTAAACAACTAACCCTCGATTACCCAAAAGACGCGTTGGCTCGAAAATTCCAATTGCTCGAGCTAGAGGAGCTTCGACAAAATGCATACGACAATTCAAATTTATGCAAGGCAAAGGCAAAGGCTTTTCATGATAGATTGATAAAAAAGAAGGAGTTTTGTGTTGGAGAAAGAGTGCTACTTTTCAATTCCCGTCTCAAGCTTTTTCCCGGGAAATTGAAATCTCGATGGATTGGCCCGTTCACCGTGACAAGTGTTAACCCATATGGAGTGATCGAAATTCGAAGCGATGAAACGAGTAAAGTCTTCAAAGTGAATGGACATCGACTCAAACACTTCTTCACCGATTTCGACAAAGGTTGGATAGATGAGCAACGATTCGGACGTGTTGATCAACAATGATGAGCTCGGCCAAGTCGAGCTCAAGACGTTAAACAAGAGCGCTAGCGAGGGAGGCACGCCCACGCATCAAAGGTTGTATCTCTCTATTATCCCTCTTTTTGAAATTTTCGATTTTTTATACTTGAGGACAAGTAATATCTAAGTGTGGGGGGGGGGGGTAACATACAATCTTTGACCCGTATGAGCCCAATTAAAAGTTTTAAAAATCAGGGAAAATTGGAAATTTTTGATATGGCCAGCTATTCCGTTGTAACGGAACTCAATGTCCGTTGTAACAGACTGTACAAAAATTTAAAAATTTGACTGGCGCCAAGCGTTCCGTTGTAACGGAATGGTATTGCGTTGTAACGGAGAGCCCTCTAAATTCAATTCTCATTCTACGGCTAGTACTCCGTTACGACGGAATAAAATTGCGTTACAACGGACCAAAAATAGCGTTGCAACGGACATGAAAAAACAAAGTAAATTGCGTTGCAACGGTAAATACCCAAAATTTGCCAGAACTATGTCCGTTGTAACGGACCTCAATGTCCGTTGCAACGGACGTACTCAGAATTTTCAAAATAATCTACGGCTAGTTCTCCGTTATAACGCAGTTAGTACGTTGTCACGGACCTCAATGTCCGTTGTAACGGACATTAACTGCGTTGTAACGGAATAGTTTCTGGCAAGTTTTCTCTATTAATTGAAATTTTCGAACATTTAACATTATTTTTTGAACCTGAGCATCAAGAATAAATAAGTCAAACAATAAATGCATAGAAAGATTTTTCTCCACTTCATTGAATTAAAATTGTTGGTTTTTAAACGAATTTTCACCAAACCACCATTTCTACTCTCTAAACCCTAATTTTACATAATATTTGAAGAAGTATGGTTGAAATCTTTAAGAGATTCTTTCGGGGATTCAAACCCTAAATCAATATTTTTCACAAATTAATGAGTTTTTGACAATTTGATCGATCCTCGATTTACATGACACACCATTTTCAATAAATGAACCCATTTTGAACTTGGAATTTCTAAAAAGTTTTATTTGAACCAATTTAGTAAGTTTTGCTTAAATCTAAAATTTGACAATTTACACTTTAAAGGATCCGACCGTTCATGGGAATTCGAAATTACACTAATGAGAACCAATTTGCGCTCAAAGCTTGATTTGATGAGCTCATGCACCTTGATTAAGTAATGAGTGGTGTGAGTCATGACCACTTGTTGGCTAAAGGGGTGCATGAGTCGTAGTAAACCAAAGTAGCCGGTTCTTGGTGTGAGTCATGATCAAGAGTCGATGCGAAAAAGTTTTCTACAATCTCGGATTAAAGCGCTTTCGATTGTCGAGTCCGTGCGATTGATTAAGTAATGAGTGGTGTGAGTCATGACCACTTGTTGGCTAAAGATTGCACGGATCCATGGGGTTTTACTAAGTAATGAGTGGTGTGAGTCATGACCACTTGTTATCCCAAAGGACACACATGGGGACCATCGAAAGCAATAACGAACAAAAGGAAAGAAATAAAAAGAATAAAAGAAAAGAAGAAAAATAAAAAGAATAAAAAGGAAAGAAAAAGAGTTCAAAATTCGAGCGCAAATTGGGAAAATTTAGTAGAAATCGAAGATGAACCAAGTACTAACGTACCGAACGGTTTAAAAGTGACAATTTACACTTAAGAAACGATTTTTGCAGAACGGAAAAATTGGTTTTCATTAATACTTTTTCATGAAGATCCTTGTGAATTGTGGAGTGAAAAGAATTGAATGATGGTGTTTAATCATTTTTTTTCGGTTGAGATCATTTGCTCTAGTAACTCTTCGAATTTGTGCAATTTATTAAAGTAGATTCTATATGTGATCAACCTATATCTTTCTAAATATTTGTAGTCATTATGAAATTAGAGCAAACCAATTTGCCTTGTGAAATTAGTTTTCGAACCAACAATATAATTTCAACAAAATCTTATGCAATTCTCTCTTATGCTTGACTTTTATATTCCAATTGATCGAGGACGATCAAGGATTTAAGTGTGGGGGTATTTGATGTGAGGCAAATAAGGCACAAATTTGATGCTTAATTTAGGGATTTTAGCCCTTGTGAAGAGCAATTCTATATACTTTATTAATCATATTTGAGATAACATGAATATTTCTTCACTAAGTGTGTTTTATTGCTTAATCACAGGAATTAGAAGGAATTTCTGGGAATTTGGAGAGTGTAGTTGTCTCCAACACGTCAAGAGGAGTGAAAACTATATATTACACCGATATATTCGGTTAATGAATGAGACGGGAGGCAAATAATTATCATGATAAAAACTTACACAAAAGTCTACACGAAAACCACTCAATCATTATCCCTTATCCTGCCTACCTACCTTTGGTGGGAATTACCTCCTTACCCCCAATCCTCTCCACCAACTCGTGGCCAATAAGAAGACTCCATGAGTGCTATAAATATGACCACAAGGGCCACGAGTTTGGAACGTTCTTTTCACCCCTTTTTCTGCCCCATCTCTCTCGCTCTCTCTCTAAAACACTCCAAGATCCTTCAAGAACTTCAAGAACCCTACAAGAACCAAGTGAATTGCCAAGGAGATTAACCGTGACCAAGGAATTCCTTCCTTTTTCGGCGAATCATCCTCTCTCAAGAATCAACCGTGACCAAGGATCTCCTTCCTTTTCGGTGATTCAAGAGTTAGCCGTGACTCGGGATATTTCTCTCTTTGGCGTTGTGAAGTTGTGTTCAAACCGAGACTCGGAAGAACCCTCTTTTGGAGCTTGAAGAAGGCATTAACCATGACTAGGAGCTTCTCCTTTTGGTGATCTTTCTTGAGGAATCCACGACTCGAGTGTCTCTTCTTTTCGGTACCAACCAAACAAACGACCACGACTCGGAGAATTGACCATTCGGTGCGAAGGCATAGAAGACAAAGGAAGACACATCGAGCTACTTGCTTCATCTTTAGGTGTACTCTTTCTAATTCTTGTAGTTCTTGTTGTTTGTGGATTTAGTTGTGTTAAAGAGAATCCCTTGTTTGAATTGAATCTTTGTTCTAAACTTGTTCTATTACTTGATCTTTTACTCTCAATTTCTGCCTTAAACTCAGTTTAATCTCACTAAATTCAATCTCAAAACAAACCTTTAATTCAATCCTCAAATCAAATACTCAAACTCAGTTCCAGAAACTACTCCGTTATAACGGAACCTAAATTGCGTTACAACGGACCTTTCGGTTTGTACCTGACTTTCAGTCTGTTGGTACTCCGTTGTAACGCAACTTAACTCCGTCTGTTGGTACTCCGTTGTAACGGACTCACCAGGAAATAGTAGTCCGTTGTAACGGATTAACCAATCCGTTGTAAAGCTGTTGATATTACGTTATAACGGACTTCCATTTGCGTTGTAACGGAAAGTACTCCGTTGTAACGGACTATCACATCAACTCCTACGTTAGACATAACCCTAATGTCCGTTGTAACGGACCATATGTCCGTTGTAACGGACTATCTTCTGTGAATTTTCTTCGTTATTTCTCATCCATTTTGATCCAAATTTTGACGCAATTGCTCCCCGTGGAACGAATCTATACATTTGCCACTGTACAAACTTAGATTACAAATTTTGTTGATTGTTCGGGGTTTTACCACAACGACATATTAAACACGCCGAAAACCCGCTCATCAAGTTGTTTAAAATGAATTTTAATATATGAAAGACCACGTTATTAAATTACATTATTTTTCAAAAATTGTAGAATTAATGGCCTTACCAAGTAATAACCGCTTTAGTTTGCGTTCCATTTTAGAAAAGGAACGAATGAACGGAAAGAACTTTCTCGACTGGCAGAGGAATCTGGGATTCGTTCTGAAACAGGAAGGAAAGGCACATGTCTTGGAGACGCCTCTCCCTCCTGTGCCAGGTGATGACGCAACTGGGGATGCCATATTCGAATATCAGGCCATGATGGATGATTCGAATGATGTCACATGCCTCATGTTGGCTACTATGACTCCTGAATATCAAATCCAGTTTGAGAAACAGGATGCATACGAGATTATGAAACAGCTCAGAGAGATGTTTCAGGTTCAAGTAAGGGTGGAGAAGTATCAAGCTCTTGGCAATGCGACGCAATGCAAGATGCAAGATGGTACGCCCGTTAGCTCGCACCTTCTCAAGATGAAAGGATATTTCGATCATCTTGAGAGGCTTGGAATCAAATTCGAAATGGAGTTACAAACTGATTTGATCATGTTGTCGCTGCCACCGATTTTCGATTCGTTCATTTCGCATTTCCACATGTTAGACATGCAAAGGACTATTCCCCAACTTTTCGCAATGCTGAGAACATACGAAAATGACATGAAACCACATTACAAGAAGTCTAGGACTTCGGAGGTATTAGTGGTTGAAGGGAAGAGTCCAAACAATGGGAACAAAAACAAGAAGGCAAAGGGCAACAAGGTTGCGGCTAAGCCTATGAGCAAGGATGACAAGAAGTGTTTCCATTGCCTCGAGGAGGGGCATTGGAAGCGTGATTGCGAGATCTTCCTGAGGGAGAGCAAGCAAAAGACCGCTTCCTTGGACACACCGGCATCAGGTATTTTCGTTATCGAATCTTATTTCTTTACTTCATCATCATGGGTGTTGGACACTGGATGTGGGACTCATATTTGTAATAATATGCAGGTCCTAAGAAGTAGAAGATCTTTGATTCGTGGCAAAATTAATTTACGCGTCGGGAATGGAGCTCGAGTAGCAGCATTAGCCGAAGGGACGTATGATTTAAATTTGCCAAATGGACTTATATTAGTTTTGAACAATTGTTGTTATGTACCTACTTTGAGTGGGAGTTTTATTTCTATTTCGAGACTTGTTGCGAATGGATATGAATTAGTTATTGGTACTAATGATTGTTTTATTTGCAAGAATGACATTTTCTTTAGTAATGTTCTAGTTGAAAATGGTCTATATGTCTTGGATTTAGAAAATAACGACAATAATCAGTCCATTTATAACATGAATACTAAACGTTTAAATACTCAAACTAATGAAACATACTCATGGCATTGTCGTCTCGGACACATAAACGAGAAACGCATTGCTAGACTCCAAAAGGATGGAGTGCTAGATTCTTTTGACTTAGAGTCAATAGAAAATTGCGAATCTTGTTTGATGGATAAGATGACAAAGACACCTTTCTCCAAGAAAGGAGAAAGATCGAAAGATGTGTTGGCCCTCATACATTCAGATGTATGTGGACCGATGAGTGTCGAGGCTAGAAATGAGTATCGCTACTTTGTGACTTTTACTGACGATTATAGTAGATATGGTTATATATACTTAATGCGTCACAAAAGTGAAACTTTTGAGAAATTCAAAGAGTTTCAACACGAAGTAGAACTTCAACTGGGCAAGAAAGTAAAAGCCATTCGATCGGATCGAGGTGGTGAATACTTGAGCTATGAGTTTGAGGACTATCTTCGACATTGTGGTATAGTATCACAATGGACTCCACCCGATACACCCCAATGGAATGGAGTGTCCGAGAGGAGGAATCGAACCTTGTTAGACATGGTTCGATCGATGATGAGTCGAACGGATTTGCCAAAGTCATTTTGGGGTTTAGCACCTCAAACAACTGCTCTTTACTGAATAGAGTTCCGTCCAAATCTTTTTGAAAAGACAACATATGAATTATGGCATGGCATGGTGCCATGATTGTCTTATCTTAAGATTTGGGGCTGCGAGACACACGCCAAACTCGAGCCAAGATCTAACAAATGTTTATTTGTGGGGTATCCCGAGGATACTAATTTTACTTCTTAGAGAAGGAATTCTTAGATCATCAAGCCAGTGGGAGTAAAAATTGATCTCGAAGAAATTTGAGAACCACATAATGAAAAAGTTAGTATGGAACAAAATTCTGAGTTACCATTGGATGGTAGACAAGTGGTTATGTCTTCACGCTCCATTGGGGAGCTATTGTTTGGAAAAGATCCAAACTGAAGACGGTGGCTAATTCTATGATTGAAGCGGAATACATCGCGGCTTCCGAAGCCGCAAAGGAGACTGTCTAGCTACGACAGTTAATGATGGCACTTGGCATTATGACAAGCATCTCGGGTCTCATGGATGTATATTGTGACAATAACGGAGAAATAGTACAATCCAAGGAACCGCGAGCGCATCACAGGTCCAAATATGTAATCCGGCGTACCACTTGATTCGTGAGATTACGAAGAGAGGTGACGTAAAAATAATAAAGATACCTACTGATAATAACGTGGCCGATCCATTTACAAACACTATCACGTGCCAAGCATAAGTAGCATGCTTGGGCGATAGGATTGGGATATCTATCGTAGTGTTAGATTGGGTGTTTTATTTATGTTTCTCATTGCATAAGGGGATTCGATCAGCCTAGTGCAAGTGGGAGAATATTTATGTTTCTCATTGCATAAGGGGATTTCATCTGCCTAGTGCAAGTGGGAGAACATTTATTATGCCCTAGGCGTGTTATTTGGATTGTATTTGTTTGAGAAACATATATCTATATTATTATTCATCATATGACCTAAACCTTCATATTTCAAAATTTTTAAATAACAAGAAAGTGTGTGAGAGGTTATTCGATTATAATAATCGGATAGACCTTGAATTTTATTCTAGTTTAGTGCATCGAGTCAGTTGAGAATAATATGTTGCATGGCCATAGTCTGGCATATTGATTCGTCAATTGAATGATAGTAAAACCACTAAACGGAATGAATATAATTCTAAAACGTCCCTGGTGTATAAAGTTGTTCATAGGTTTGAACCAGGTAGTCCATTCACTGAATGGAGACTTTTACATACACTGGCATATTCGTAGATGAGATGATCAGGTTTTACTGATCTGGGACGGTAGCGTCGATTCTAGAATATGGATATACGCGGCGTCGTATATTGGACTGACCACTATATGAGTTTGTGACATGGTCAGAGTCATTGGGGACGAACTCATATCCAGATAGTGCGTTTTAGTTCTTCATACTTGAGTGATCTCACGGATACCTAGTATGTGAAAAGACAATGCTTTGATATAATTAACCCTACGCGTAACTGTGTAGCAGAGATTACTATTGGGTATTGTTTTTAGCATAGGCAAAGGATGTGAGGTTGCAAGATAGGAATTGTTCCTTTCTGACCTTGAAAAAGGATAGAGGGAGATATCTCTCGGGCCCCTCGATTGAATTGAGATTGATGAAATGCTTGGCCAAGCTCGATGGAACTCAATGGAGTTCGCATTGTTATTATCAATCTAATTATTATCGAGAAAGAGTGTATCTGATCAAAAAGAAAAGGGGATGACTTGAAGTCTTAAGCTTCACCGTGACCCTTTTGATCGGAAGATATCGTGAACAAGAGGACTAGTAACACTTATCTGAGCTAGGTATGAAGATTTACTGCATCTTCATAAAGGTGTTCTCCACCTTTTTCGTGTTAATTCTGGGTAGGTATTAATGGCAGTCTAGTGCTCGCAATACCTTGTGGATTGCTACTATATCCACTGCCAGTCTTAGACGAACCTACACGGCCACACCAAGATTTCGTAACATATCGGATTCTCAAGATAATGCTCACCAATACGTTTGTTGGAGAAACAAAAATGGAATCACATGAGATTAGATCTCACGACATATGTTGGACATATGGCCAAGTTGATTAAGTCTTAATCCAAGAGGGAGTTTGAAAGAAATATGGCTTAAGAATTAACTTGGAAGAATTTATATGTATAGGCAAATCTGCAGTCAGAGCTGAGTTCGTTCGAACGAACTCTTTTGTGCGTTCGGAACGAACTAATTCGTGATAGTCAGAGCTGCTGAGTCCATTGGAACGAACTGAGTCCGTTCGGAATGAACTGAGTCTGTTCGGAACGAACTGAGTCCGTTCGGAACGGACTCAGCAGTCTATTTCCTATATATATAGAGTTCTGATTTCATTTTAAGGTTAAGTCTTTTTTTGACCTAGGGTTTTGAGCCGTCGTTTCTCTTCTTCTTCTTCCACAGAATTCAGATTAGATCTGCGAGATTGAGAGGGAGAATTGAGAAAAGGATTTGAGAGATCCAATCGTGACGTCGACTAGAACGGCGTTGGTGATTTCCGATCGGTCGAAATCAAGGTGGACACGAGTAGAGGGATTGCACTAGCATTCCTTGGAGAAGATTCACGGATTTGGAGAAGTAATCGACACGTACTAACTTGTACGAGGTAATTCTCCGAAACTCTTCCTCTTTCGGTGGTTTTCGGGCATGATCCCGGTAGAATTAGGTTACGCATGCGAGACTAATTCCGCTGCACACTTTGATAGAAGCGTGCGTAACCCTACAATATTTTCACAATTAAATGAGTTTTTGACAATTTGATCAATCCTCGATTTACATGACACACCATTTTCAATAAATAAACCCATTTTGAGCTTGGAATTTCTAAAAAAAAAAGTTTTTTTTTGAACCAATTTAGTAAGTTTTGCTTGAATCTAAAATTTGACCATTTACACTTAAAAATCTCGACCGTTCATGGGAATTCGAAATTACACTAACGGGAACCAATTTGCGCTCAAAACTTGATTCGATGAGTTCATGCACCTTGATTAAGTAATGAGTGGTGTGAGTCATGACCACTTGTTGGCTAAAGGGATGCATGAGTCGTAGTAAACCAAAGTAGCCTGTTCTTGGTGTGAGTCATAATCAAGAGTCGATGCGAAAAAGTTTTCTACAATCACGGATTAAAGTGCTTTCGATTGTCAAGTTCGTGCGATCGATTAAGTAATGAGTGGTGTGAGTCATGACCACTTGTTGGCTAAAGATTGCACGGATCCATGGGGTTTGACTAAGTAATGAGGGGTGTGAGTCATGACCACTTATTATCTCAAATGACACACATGGAGACCATCGAAAGCAACAACGAACAAAAGAAAAGAAATAAAAAGAATAAAAGGATAAAAGAAAAGAAGAAAAGAAATAGAAATAATAAAAAGAAAAGAAAAGGAGTTCAAAAATCAAGCGCAAGTTGGGAAAATTTAGTAGAAATCGAAGATGAACCAAGTACTAACGTACCGAACGGTTTAAAAGTGGCAAATTACATTTAAGAAACGATTTTGCAAAACGGAAAAATTGGTTTTCACTAATGCTTTTTCATGATAATCCTTGTGAATTGTGGAGTGAAAAGAGTTGAATGATGGTGTTTAATCATCTTTTTCGGTTGAGATCATTTGCTCTAGTAAACTCTTCGAATTTGTGAAATTTATTGAAATAGATTCTATATTTGATCAACCTATATTTCTCTCAATATTAGTAATCATGATGAAATGAGAGTATCCCAATTTGCTTTGTGAAATTAGTTTGTGAACCAACAATATAACTTCAACAAAATCTTATGCAATTCTCTCTTATGTTTGACTTTTATACTCCAATTGATCGAGGACGATCAAGGATTTAAGTATGGGGGTATTTGATGTGAGGCAAATAAGGCACAAATTTAATGCTTAATTTGGGGATTTTAGCCCTTGTGAAGAACAATTATATATACGTTATTAATCATATTTGAGATAACATGAATATTTGTTCACTAAGTGTATTTTATTGTTTAATCACAGGAATTAGAAGGAATTTCTGGGAATTTGGAGAGTGTAGTTGTCTCCAACACGTCAAGAAGAGTGAAAATGATATATTATACCGATATATTCGGTACATGAATGAAACGGGAGGCAAACAATTATCATGATACAAACTTACACAAAAGTCTACACGAAAACCACTCAATCCTAGCCCTTATCCTTCCCACCTACCTTTGGTGGAAATTACCTCATTACCCTCAATCCTCTCCACCAACTCGTGACCAATAAGAAGACTCCGTGAGTGCTATAAATAAGACCAAGAGGGCCACGAGTTTCGGGACGCTCTTTTACCCTTTTTGCTCTCTCTCTCTCTCTCTCTCTCTCTCTCTCTCTCTCTCTCTCTCTCTCTCTCTCTCTCTCTCTCTCTCTCTCTCTCTCTCTTAACAAGTCCAAGAAACTTTCAAGAACACGCAAGAATTGCAAAATCGAACGATAATTCTCTAAGATCGATCACCGAATAGAAGCTCACTTCATTCGGTGAATTGATCTAGACTTCGACGAAGATCGAGTTGTGAGGGTTTGGTTGGAGCTTCCTTCATCCGAATCCACGCAAGCAAGGAGTCGAGCTTACTCCAAATTGATCGGGAGTTTCCTTCCAATTAATCCCTTGCAATCTCGAGTTCACTAAACCGATACGGAGCTCACTTCGATTGGTGAGTGGATTGGAACGAAAGGAACGAGTTGTGCGAGGTGTCTAGCTCACTAAGCATCTCAAAGCAACGAGGAAGGCATCCAAGGCGAGACTCGAAGCTCACTTCATCTCTCTAGGTGTTTTCTTTCCTTTCTTGAAATTCTTGTAGTTTTAATTGAATTGGATTTGTGTAAAGAATTTGTGGTTTAATGAATCGTTTGCTTTCGAAATCTTCTTTGTTTGTTTGTGTGATCTTAATGCCTGTTACTTAGTTTAATTACTTTTCAATTTGAATCTCAAAAGAAACCCTTAATTCAATCCTCAATTCAAATTACAACTTCGAAATCCAGAACAAGTTCCGTTGTAACGGAACCCAAATTGCGTTGTAACGGACATTTCGGTTTGTACCTGACTTTCAGTCTGTTGGTACTCCGTTGTAACGCACTTTTAATTCCGTTGTAACGGACTTGTGAGGAATTACACTCAAGGGCAGTCATACCAGTGCGTTGTAACGGACATATAGGTTCGTTGTCACGGATTAACCAATCCGTCGCAACGCTACCTCAGTCCGTTGTAACGGACTAGTACTTTCGTTGTAACGGAACTTACTCCGTTGTAACGGACACTCATCTCAAACTCAACTTTAGAACTCTCATCAACTCCGTTGTAACGGACCTTCAGTTCGTTATAACGGCATATCTCCTATGATTCTCCTTTGCTATTTCTAGTTACTTTTTAATTAAATCTTTGACGCAATTGCTCCCCGTGGAACGAATCTATACATTTGCCACTGTACAAACATTGATTACAAATTTTGTTGATTGTTCGGGGTTTTAACACAACGACATATTAAAACACGCCAAAAACCACGCTCATCATTAGTCTTCCTAATTAGTACATATGCATTTATGAAAATCTTGTGATAGTGATATAATATGATTATGTCATGAATTAATGAAACATGAAAGTCATGATCCCTCATAATATTTAAGTCATGGAAATGCCTTCCTTGTCAACAACCATCGAAATTGGTATCACAATATGTGTGTTGTTAGGCCTTCGTCATGCACACATGTTGTTGATATCAATGGGTGGCAAGCGTTAAATGGGGACTCACGTGTTGTTAGGCCTTCGTCATGCACGTGAGTAGTCCACTTGACGATACGTTTGATATGGTTATGACTTAACCGTCCAAGCCAATCCGATTGGAGTTCGGGGCATAGTTAGAATGCACACACGAAAATGGGATTGTATATGATACGATCCATCACCGAAATTCTATGAAGGTTCGAGAGTCGCATATGATGCGATTGGATTATATCCTACCTAAATAAGCGAGATCCCACTCGATAGGTCTTCGTCACTTGTGGGAGGATTGCGAAATATGGATCTCGGGTGTTATGGACTTGGAGTCCCGTATCGGTATGAGGGTTATCGATTCGATAAAATAATACTATTCATACAATCATCATATAAGCATATAGATTAAGTACGCATGGTTAGGAGTTTAATCTTTATCATCCGTTTAAAATTCTGTTTTCAAGCAACACCAAATATATCGATGAGATCGATATGATACATGGCTTTTGGACCGGAATTACCATGATTAACCTTGATAGTTAAAGAACAGTTCTTAGACTTAAAGGAACGTGTTGGACACGGAAATGGTAGATTCAGGGCTCGAGACTTTGGCTTTAGAGAAAGCCGGGTTCGATAAACTTTAAGAAGAAATCGAACGAGATTACGTGCCTTGTGGTGGCATGTATAGACGCAAATTTCTCAAAATTGTTTTGAGAATTCGGGTGAATAAGAAAGTAAAACATAACGCTCATGAAATAATTTCAAGAGGTAGAGCGCGTTGAATGGTTCAATGCGGCTCAAAGAGTAGGTTAATTTTGAGACGCCTTATGGGTCTTTAATTAACACTCGTGTGTTGATGGTACGAGATTTGATCTTCGTGACCGAATATCATATGCATTCGATAGATAAGTCGATCCCGGAATTGCATGAAATGCGATGTAAGTTTGAATTGGGGATGCTCGGAGCATCCGAGGAATCCAATGCATATAGATGCGTGGATATCCTTGTAATTCAAGGGCGGGGTCGGAAGAAATAAATGTCTAAGGGTATTTTGGAAAAAATGTTTTTCCAAACAGAAAGTTCGGACAAGGAGTTGTCCAAAATAATGACTCAAAGAACGGTGAAATCCGAGGAGGATTAAACCTAGAAGTTGATTGCTTCTTTTGGCGTTGCCGTCATGGCCATATAAACGAGATACGTGTATCTAGATTGCATATGATGGATTACTAGAATCAATCGAATTAGATTCAATTGGTTAAACGCGATACTTATTTATTAGGCAAAGACGACAAAGTGCATCATTCT
Source organism: Luzula sylvatica (assembly GCA_946800325.1). NCBI lineage: Eukaryota > Viridiplantae > Streptophyta > Magnoliopsida > Poales > Juncaceae > Luzula > Luzula sylvatica. Next base: position 3,730,489 of record OX326961.1, read on the forward strand.
CCAAAGGTTGGAGAAAGATCCAACGAATTATTGGAAATTACATTTAAATGTAAATGTTCCGATAAGTTCCGAGGCAAGAGGAGGCTACCAGTATTTTGTTACGTTTATGGACGATTAAAATAGATACGGTAATATCTATTTAATGCGTGCCGAAACAGAGACTTTTGAAAGGTTCAAAGAGTTTCAAAAATGAAATACAAAATCAACTAGGCAAGAAAATCAAAGCTTTTCGATAGGATCGAGAAGGCAAGTATTTGAGCTACGCGCTTCGATAGGATCGAGGAGACGATATTTGAGTTATACGTATTGATGATCATTTATGATTGTGGAATCGTTTCACGATTACCTTCATTCGGAACATTAAAATGTATTCGAAAAAAGGAAATGAACACATGTTGGACATGGTTCGATAAATGAAAAGTCAAACGGATCCCCCAAAAATATTTTGGGGATACGCCCTTGAGACATGGGCACTAATGAATGGTGCATATAAGATATGTACCATAAACCTTCTAATTGGTACAAAAGACGCCATATGAGATATGGATCGGAATGGTTCCGAAGTTGTCATTTGTAGAGATTTGAGGATGTGAGTATATTTCGAAATTTGTTTCGATTAAACTCAATCCCAATTCTGAAAATTGTTCGTTTATCATATATCCTTAAGGAAACTAAAGGGTATTAGTTCTAACGTCCCAACGAAAATGAGATTTTCGTGGCTCGAAGAGATGCCTTCTTGTAGGAGGACATAATGCGCACAAGTTTGGAACTTGATGCCATTTATCTCTACGCGGGCTAGTGGGAGTAGAATAAATCTCGATAGAGTTCGAGATCTGGAAAATGAACATTGTACCGATGAAAGTTGACACGACTTTATCAAGAGTTGATGAATACGAGTCGAACACACAAATGAACATTGTACCTATGAAAATGACGAGTCCATATGGCAAGATGCCATGAAATCTGAGATTCGATCCGTGTAGATTATCAAGTTTAGAACTTGATTTCAGTACTTTCAGTGTTAGACCCGTGAAATATCAATGAGTTTTCAAGATGAGAACCAACACGGATAGGAATACGCATATAACAAAGCGAGGCTTGCAGCGAAGAGTGTCAAGTAATTCATAGTTGGACTATGAAGAAACGTTTTCGCATGTTACCAAACTTTCACATTCTCAAAATTCTGCTTGTCATGGTCGCATATTATGACTATATGACGTGGCAAAATGGATGTCAAAACCGAATTTCTTAGCAGAAATTTTATAAAAGGATGTGTACTTGACACAACCTTACGGTTTTGTCGATTCATAAGAATCGGGGAAAGGATATGCACGCTTTAACGATCCATATGATGGATTAGAGAAAGCTTCTCGGAATTGGAACATTCGTTTTGACGAAGCTATAAACTGTTATAACATTGTCGGAACGAATGGAAACATTGTGTATACATGAAGGTTAGTGGGAGCCGTGTTATATTTCTTGTAACGACAAAGGATTTAGGCGAGACCGCTTATGAATTAAGCGTGAAGATCTATAGGATAGATCTAAGAAGTTCCTCGTTCTAGATTATAGCACGTATATCGACATAATGTTGAAAATGGTTTTCAACATATAATCCCTTGGAGGAGTTACATCGAAATGTCGAATGGCAGAAATTTTCTACGGCTCGATGTGAGACATCAAGCAGGGCGAAAAGTAATAATATGATGCTTTACATTTGATGTGAAGATCTATTATATCTGCCATGACATGTATGTGGCTATACGTCGTACACATAAAGCGTCTAATTTACCGTTAATAAAATCCAAGGGAATCACACGAGTTTGAATGTAATGAGATTACATGAGACTAACTCTTGTGAATGTATAATGGTTGTACATATATATATATACATAATGGTTATGTATATTTAAACCCATCGGGATTTGTATTGATAACGGTGAAGTTTATCCTTGAATACTTTGCGAAAGAATTCAGGATTTTATTTTATCTATAATGGTGTGGAGGACGTGTTGGTTATAAAGAGTTATAACAACAATAGTTTCCAAATATGACACGTCCAAATATGTAGCACGACTTTCGATCACAAAGTGTGTAATGATTTGCTTAAACGAAAACATGGTTATGTGGAAAGGTTCTACATGACCAATAATTAATGATTCTATTTACGGAGGCGAGTATATTGTGGTTATGAATCACAAAAGCAAGCGGTATGGATCAAGGATACATGACCAAACTCGAGTAGTCACGAGTTATCGGATTTATGGTTGTGTATTGCGTGATACGCAATAGTACAAGCAAAAATGCCGAGGTCACAACCACTTCTAGCAAATACTCAGAAAATTTCATTGATCCATGAAATTTTGTGAAATGATGTGATCGTAGGTATTGGAAATATTCCAAACCTTAAGAAGATTAACACTAGCGGCAACGTGCGGAACCCTTTACTAAACCGCCCTCTCTAGTCGCGCGTGACTATCATGCGATGACTATGGGTATGGAGATACCTAGAGGAGGAAGAAGAGAGTAGAGTGTAGTTATCTAATACGATAGTCCTCGCAGGTTATGGGTATGGAGATACCCATAGGTAAACGTTGTATCACCCAAATACTTAGTCCATATAAATGCATACCTTTAAAATTTTTGTTTACTTAAATTAATATGCATTTTCCTTATATGAAAAATGTGTGCGGGTTGTGTAATTTGATTACATGAACCCTGATTTGAACTTGTGTGGACGTCGACATAATTGACGATTATGTGCAGCGAAACCGTCACACTTAAAGTTTTATTTCTAAACATCCATAGTCATGATTCAGTTTGTTTAAGACTGAAGCATTTACATTATCAGATAATAGACTGAACATGTACACTAGTACGTTAGCCGAGGAGATGATTATGTTTTGCTAATCATAGGACAAAGGTGTTTGTCGAATCGGGAACGTAGACATATCCCGCCTATTGTGTTTTTGGCGGGATTTTCAAATCCCGCCTATTGTCCTTTTGGCGGGAATTGCAAATTCCGCCAATTGTGTTTTTGGCAGGATTTGCAAATCCCGCCTATTGTGTTTTTGGCGGGATTTGCAAATCCCGCCTATTGTGTTTTTGGAGGGATTTGCAAATCCCGCCTATTGTGTTTATGGCGGGATTTGCAAATCCCGCCAATTGTGTTTTTGGCGGGATTTGCAAATCCCGCCTATTGTGTTTTTGGCGGGACTTACAAATCCCGCCTATTGTCCTTTTGGCGTGATTTGCAAATCCCGCCTATTGTGTTTTTGGCGGGATTTACAAATCCCGCCTATTGTCTTTTTGGCGGGATTTGCAAATCCCGCCTATTGTGTTTTTGGCGGGATTTGCAAATCCCGCCTATTGTGTTTTTGGCGGGAATTACAAATCCCGCCTATTGTCCTTTTGGCGGGATTTGCAAATCCCGCCAATTGTGTTTTTGGCGGGATTTACAAATCCCGCATATTGTCTTTTTGGCGGGATTTGCAAATCCCGCCTATTGTCTTTTTGGCGGGATTTGCAAATCCCGCCTATTGTGTTTTTGGCGGGATTTGCAAATCCCGCCTATTGTGTTTTTGGCGGATTTGCAAATCCCGCATATTGTGTTTTTGGCGGGATTTGCAAATCCCGCCTATTGTGTTTATGGCGGGATTTGCAAATCCCGCCAATTGTGTTTTTGGCGGGATTTGCAAATCCCGCCTATTGTGTTTTTGGCGGGATTTCCAAATCCCGCCTATTGTCTTTTTGGCGGGACTTACAAATCCCGCCTATTGTCCTTTTGGCGTGATTTGCAAATCCCGCCTATTGTGTTTTTGGCGGGATTTACAAATCCCGCCTATTGTCTTTTTGGCGGGATTTGCAAATCCCGCCTATTGTGTTTTTGGGGGGATTTGCAAATCCCGCCTATTGTGTTTTTGGCGGGATTTGCAAATCCCGCCTATTGTGTTTTTGGAGGGAATTACAAATCCCGCCTATTGTCCTTTTGGCGGGATTTGTAAATCCCGCCAATTGTGGTTTTGGCGGGATTTACAAATCCCGCATATTGTCTTTTTGGCGGGATTTGCAAATCCCGCCTATTGTCTTTTTGGCGGGATTTGCAAATCCCGCCTATTGTGTTTTTGGCGGGATTTGCAAATCCCGCCTATTGTGTTTTTGGCGGATTTGCTAATCCCGCCTATTGTGTTTTTGGCGGGATTTGCAAATCCCGCCTATTGTGTTTTTGGCGGGATTTGCAAATCCCGCCTATTGTGTTTTTGGTGGGATTTGCAAATCCCGCCAATTGTGTTTTTGACGGGATTTGGAAATCCCGCCGATTGTGTTTTTGGCGGGATTTGCAAATCCCGCCTATTGTCTTTTTGGCGCGACTTGCAAATCCCGCCTATAGTCCGTTTGGCGTGATTTGCAAATCCCGCCTATTGTGTTTTTGGCGGGATTTACAAATCCCGCCTATTGTGTTTTTGGCGGGATTTGCAAATCCCGCCTATTGTGTTTTTGGGGGGATTTGCAAATCCCGCCTATTGTGTTTTTGGCGGGATTTGCAAATCCCCCCTATTGTGTTTTTGGCGGGAATTACAAATCCCGCCTATTGTCCTTTTGGCGGGATTTGCAAATCCCGCCAATTGTGTTTTTGGCGGGATTTACAAATCCCGCATATTGTATTTTTGGCGGGATTTGCAAATCCCGCCTATTGTCTTTTTGGCGGGATTTGCAAATCCCGCCTATTGTGTTTTTGGCGGGATTTGCAAATCCCGCCTATTGTGTTTTTGGCGGGATTTGCAAATCCCGCCTATTGTGTTTTTGGCGGGATTTACAAATCCCGCCTATTGTCCTTTTGGCGGGATTTACAAATCCCGCCTATTGTGTTTTTGGCGGGATTTGCATATCCCGCCTATTGTGTTTTTGACGGGAATTACAAATCCCGCCTATTGTCCTTTTGGCGGGATTTGCAAATCCCGCCAATTGTGTTTTTGGCGGGATTTGTAAATCCCGCCTATTGTCTTTTTGGCGGGATTTGCAAATCCCGCCTATTGTCTTTTTGGCGGGATTTATAAATCCCGCCTATTGTCCTGTCATGTTTTGTCGTGTCATGATCTGTCCTGTCCTATCATGTCTTGTCTTGTCCTATCTTGTCATTTCCTTCCTGTCCTGTCCTATCCTGTCTTGTCGTGTCGTGTCTTGTGGTGTCTTGTCTTGTCCTGTCCTGTCATGTCAGGTCCTGTCCTGTCATCTCCTGTAAAGTCTTGTCAGGTCCTGTCCTGTCATGTCCTGTCTTATCGTGTCCTGTCATGTCCTGTCGTTCCCTGTCCTGTAATGTCCTGTCAGGTCATGTCAATTGTGTTTTTGGCGAGATTTGCAAATCCCGTCAATTGTGTTTTTGGCGGGATTTGCAAATCCCGCCTATTGTGTGATGAGCGGGTTTTTGGTGCGTAAAATTATCGTTGTATTCGAAAACCCGATTCAATCAACAAGTTGGAAAATATAGTTGTATAGTGGAAATATATGAAAGTTCGTTCCACGAGGAGTATATGCGTCAAATAATGAATCAAAACTAGACAAGAAATAGCAAAGAAAATTCACAGAAGATAGTCCGTTAAAACGGAAGTGAGTCCGTTACAACGGACTTGAGTGAAAATTCTGCCGCTAAAAGTGATATGAACGTCCGTTACAACGGATGAAACTCCGTTATAACGCACTATACTTGTCCGTTATAACGAACAGTGGTTGCGTTGCAACGGATTGGTTAACCCGTTACAACGGACCATTATGTCCGTTATAACGCACTTGTATTGAGCCTCTTGCGTGAAAATCCTCACTAGTCCGTTACAACGGACATGTATGTGCGTTACAACGGAAGTATAACCAACTGAATATTCAAGGACCAACCGTCCAGTCCGTTGTAACGCAATTTGTGTCCGTTATAACGGAAGTAGTTCTGGAATTAAGTTTGAGATTTGAATTGGGAGCAGTTTGATGGTTTGTTTTGGATTCAAATTTAGAAGTAATTAAACTAAGTATCAAGCACTAAGATCACACAAACAAACAAGGAAGATTTAGAGCAAAGAGAAAGATTCATTAAACCACGAATTCTTTACACAAATCCAATTCAATTTAATACTACAAGAATTTCAAGAAAAGGAAAGAAAACACCTAGAGAGATGAAGTGAGCTCCGAGTCTCGTCTTGGATGCCTTCTCCGTTGTTTTGAGATGCTAGTGAGCTAGTCGCCTCGCACAACGTTTTCCTTTCGTACCAATCCACTCGCCAATCGAAGTAAGCTCCGTACCGGTTGAGTGAACTCGAGATTTGCAAGAAGTCCAATTGGAAGAAAGCTCCCGAGTGGAATAGAGTAAGCTTGACTCCTTGCTTGCGCGGATTCGGATGAAGAAAGCTCCACCTCAATCCTCGCAACTCGATCTTCGTCGAAGTGTAGACCAATTCACCGAATGAAGTGAGCTTCTATTCGGTGATCGATCTTAGAGAATTTATCGTTCGTTCTTGGTAATTCTTGCGTGATCTTGAAAGATTCTTGGACTTGCGAAAAGAGAGAGAGAGTGAGAGAGAGGGAGAAAGTGCTCCGAAGAGCGGGGGAGGGGGCGCTCAACTCGTGGCCCTTTTGGTCTTATTTATAGCACTCACGGAGTCTTCTTATTGGTCACGAGTTGGTGGAGAGGATTGGGGGTAATGAAGTAATTTCCACAAAAGGTAGGTGGGAAGGATAAGGGCTAAGGATTGAGTGGTTTTCGTGTGGACTCTTGTGTAAGTCTATATCATGATGATTGTTTGCCTCCCGTCTCATTCATGTACCGAATATATCGGTATAATATATCGTTTTCATTCCTCTTGACGTGTTGGAGACAACTACACTTTCCAAATTCCCAGAATTGCCTTTTAAAACCTGTAATTAAGCAATAAAACACACTTAGTGAAGAAATATTCATGTTATCTCAAATATGATTAATAAAGTATATAGAATTGCTCTTCACAAGGGCTAAAATCCCTAAATTAAGCATTAAATTTGTGCCTTATTTTCCTCACATCAAATACCCCCATACTTAAACCCTTGATCGTCCTCGATCATGATGAGCGTAAAAATCAAGCACAAAGAAAAATGCATGTATAGGTTTTATTGAAATTATATTCATCGATCTCAAAACTCAATTCTCACGAGATAATTGTTTACTCTTATCATAATCACTAATATTGAAAGAGATAAGTTTGAGTTATATTAGAATCTATTTTCAATGAATTGCACAAATTCGAAGAGTTTATTAGAGCAAATGATCTCAACCGAAAAAGATGATTAAACACCATCATTCAATTCTTTTCACTCCACAATTCACAAGGATTATCATGAAAAAGCATTAATGAAAACCAATTTTTCCGTTTTGCAAAAATCATTTCTTAAATGTAATTTGTCACTTTTAAACCGTTCGGTACGTTAGTACTTGGTTCATCTTCGATTTCTACTAAATTTTCCCAATTTGCGCTCGATTTTTGAACTCCTTTTCTTTCCTTTTTATTCTTTTTATTTTTTCTTCTTTTCTTTTATTCTTTTTATTTCTTTTCTTTTCTTCGTTATTGCTTTCGATGGTCCCCATGTGTGTCCTTTGGGATAACAAATGGTCATGACTCACACCACTCATTACTTAGTACAACCCCATGGATCCGCGCAATCTTTAGCCAACAAGTGGTCATGACTCACACCACTCATTACTTAATCAATCGCACGGACTCGACAATCGAAAGCGCTTTAATCCGTGATTGTAGAAAACTTTTTCGCATCGACTCTTGATCATGACTCACACCAAGAACCGGCTACTTTGGTTTACTACGACTCATGCACCCCTTTAGCCAACAAGTGGTCATGACTCACGCCACTCATTATTTAATCAAGGTGCATGAGCTCATCGAATCAAGCTTTGAGCGCAAATTGGTTCCCGTTAGTGTAATTTCGAATCCCCATGAACGGTCGGATCCTTTAAGTGCAAATGGTCAAATTTTAGATTGAAGCAAAACTTACTAAATTGGTTCAAACAAAACTTTTTAGAAATTCCAAGTTCAAAATGGGTTTATTTATTGAAAATGGTGTGTCATGTAAATCGAGGATTGATCAAATTGTCAAAAACTTATGAATTTAGTGAACTCATTGATTAGGGTTTGAATCCCCAAAAGAATCTCTTCAAGATCTCAATCAACTCCTTCAAATATTTGTGAAAATTTCAAATTTGAGAGTAAAATTATGCTAGTTTGGTGAAAATTTGTTTAAAAATCGATGATTTATTCAATGAGGTGGAGAAAAACCCTTAACTTGCATAAAATCATTTGCTTGTATAACCTTGATGCTCAAAAAACAAAAATAAGGTCGAAAAATTCAATTAAAAGCTCATTTTTTTCATTTTTTTAGGCAAAAAACAAATTTTGCCAGAAGCAGTTCCGTTGTAACTGACCTTAGGTCCGTTACAACCGAGTTGCAAAATTTTTTTTTTTTTTTTTTTTTTTTAATTAATCAAAGACTGTGTGTATATCCCCCCCCCCCCCCATACTTATTCCTTCGCTTGTCCTCAAGCGATAATAAAGAGAAAAATTAAAAGAAGTTAAGGAGAGACACAACCTTTGATGCGTGGTGCTTGATCGTCTTCGACTTGTTGCTCCTCCATCCATCTTGTTTCGAATTTTGCGTAGAAATGCTCGATGCGTTTTCCATTCACCTTGAACGATTCATTCGATTCGTCGCTTCGAATCTCCACAACTCAAAATGGTGTGACATTGGTCACCACAAATGGGTCGATCCAACGCGACATTTGCTTCTTTTTGGAGTTGAACGTCTCGATCACCGATTTCGAATTCGCATCCTTTGCCGGTGTCGTCTCCATTTTGTCGCGTTTCTCGTGTCTTGGTCCCACCTTTGCGATTATTTGTTCGGGAATTCGTGGAGGTTGATCGAGGAGATTCGGAGGAAACGCATCATTTGCCGATCTTGGAGAGGTAAGCGTCTTGATCACATTGATTTTCGCCTTATTGACTTCCTTTCCTTTCTTGAGATTAGATGGCCTAATATGATTTCATTCCTCACTAAAGAGTGGCATTTTCAAAAATTCGAAACAAGGTTAGCTTGTAATGAGAGAGAATGAAAAGCATAAACCTTTGGATGTGATGGAGAATTGGAATTCTTGGTTTATCTTGGAATGTACCAATTGAGCTTGAGCATGTAGTCCTTGCACCGTTGGTACGAGGGTTTGCCTCCCTCGCTAGCGCTCTCGTTTATGGTCTCGAGCTCGACCATGCCGATGTTATCCTCCTTCAAAATTAAACGAAGCACTAACATGGATCGCTACTTTTTGACCGCCTCGAAATACTCCCTTTGAGATGTTGGAGATGAGAGGAATCGGCGCTTGTATCACTCGTTTTGCATATGTCGAAAGTGCCGTCATTATTTCCTCAATCTTGCTTCAAATTTTTCGAATTGCTTCATCGCTTGGAGTTTGATGAAGAGGAGTTGTGAGAGGCGTGAGTGTTTCGAATGTATTTGACTTCCTTGATAAATCTACACAAGGTGAATTTCTATCATGAGAAGCATCATAGTTCTTAAATGAATTAAAATTGATGATATATGGAAAGAATTCACCTTGGAGAATTGTAGATTTCTCTTCTTGCTCGTTTGATAATTGCGCGTTTTCGTCGATTGGAGTGAGTTGAACCGTCTTTTGGAGAGTCGAATCCATTGACACCTTTTCTTCTTCAATCCTCGATCCAATGCTTTCATCGAATCCCCCCATACTTGAACTCTTGTCACCTTCAATCTCAACGATCCCCTCGTTTGAATATTCTAACTCGAGACAAGTCACTCTTTGATCTAGATCATTAAACGTGGATTGAATATTTCCGAATCGTCGAGAGGTGGTTTTAATCTCATGCGAGATATCACTTATCTCTTGTTTGATTTCATCCATGTTTTTCTCGTTTTTATCGATTTTTTCGTTCATTGATTGCATCATTGACATCATTCTTTCCATCATTTGCTTCATTTCTTGATTTGGATCTTCGATTTGGGATTGAAATGGTGGGTCATGGCATTCAAATTCATGTTGAAATTCGAGTTCATTTTGAGAAGGTTCGTATGTGGGTTTCGAGAGTTGATAGTAGTTTTCGGTATAGGATTGTGTCTCATGACCCCATGGGAATTCGTTTTCGTATTGGCGAGCTTCGTAGATGGAATTTTGATAAAGGGTCTCGGTGTGTGATTCATCGTTTTGATTTGAGGGTGAACTTGAGAGCCAACCGAGCCTTCGTTCTCTATCTTTCCTTTCTTCCATTTCTTCCCATTCTTGAAATTGTAGCTCGATAATCTCTTGATTTGTCATGGAGTCCGGATATCCTTTTGCGGCTCTTCTGAGACGTATTAACTCCCGAAGCGATTTTGGTTTTTCTTGATGATCCATCTTGCTCCACTTCGTGTACCTTGCAAGAATCGAAAATTTTTGGCGGGATTTGCAAATCCCGCATATTGTGTTTTTGGCGGGATTTGCAAATCCCGCCTATTGTGTTTTTGGCGGGAATTACAAATCCCGCCTATTGTGCTTTTGGCGGGATTTGCAAATCCCGCCAATTGTGTTTTTGGCGGGATTTACAAATCCCGCATATTGTCTTTTTGGCGGGATTTCCAAATTCCGCCTATTGTCTTTTTGGCGGGATTTGCAAATCCCGCCTATTGTGTTTTTGGCGGGATTTTCAAATCCCGCCTATTGTGCTTTTGGCGGGACTTACAAATCCCGCCTATTGTCCTTTTGGCGTGATTTGCAAATCCCGCCTATTGTGTTTTTGGCGGGATTTACAAATCCCGCCTATTGTCTTTTTGGCGGGATTTGCAAATTCCGCCTATTGTGTTTTTGGGGGGATTTGCAAATCCCGCCTATTGTGTTTTTGGCGGGATTTGCAAATCCCGCCTATTGTGTTTTTGGCGGGAATTACAAATCCCGCCTATTGTCCTTTTGGCGGGATTTGCAAATCCCGCCAATTGTGTTTTTGGCGGGATTTACAAACCCCGCATATTGTCTTTTTGGCGGGATTTGCAAATCCCGCCTATTGTGTTTTTGGCGGGATTTGCTAATCCCGCCTATTGTCTTTTTGGCGGGAATTGCAAATCCCGCCAATTGTGTTTTGGCGGGATTTGCAAATCCCGCATATTGTGTTTTTGGCGGGATTTGTAAATCCCGTCTATTGTCTTTTTGGAGACATTTGCAAATCCCGCCTATTGTGTTTTTGGGGGGATTTGCAAATCCTGCCTATTGTGTTTTTGGCGGGATTTGCAAATCCCGCCTATTGTGTTTTTGGCGGGATTTACAAATCCCGCCCATTGTCCTTTTGGGGGGATTTGCAAATCCCGCCAATTGTGTTTTTGGCGGGATTTACAAATCCCGCATATTGTCTTTTTGGCGGGATTTGCAATTCCCGCCTATTGTGTTTTTGGCGGGATTTACAAAACACAATTGGCGGGATTTGCAATTCCCGCCTATTGTATTTTTGGCGGGATTTGCAAATCCCGCCTATTGTGTTTTTGGCGGGATTTGCAAATTCCGCAGTTAATTTGAACTAATTCGAAGTTAGGCGGATCTGACTAAGGCAAGGGCTTAACGGTATCGGTACCGGTGAAGACCATCTCAAGATGGCCGGTATGGAGTTCGGTACCATGACTTGCATCCGAAACGATATGCTTGAACACGAGTCGATTCTTTTGAAGGTGATATCTGTGATTTGGAACAAATTCAGGGTTGATTTTGTGAAGATTAAATTTTTTCTGCGAGTCTTTTTTATTTAGGTTTATTATTTTTTTTATTTCTATTGTGTAGTTCAACTATTCAGGGTTTAATTTGGCCGCGATGGGAGAGTGAGGATGGATCAGTAACCGTGAAGACCACCAGCTCAAGATGGCCGATATCGAATTCGGTACAGTTAATTGAATTTGGCCGCGATGGGAGAGTGAGGGTTGAATTTGGCAGCGCTTCTCTCTCTCTCTCTCTCTCTCTCTCTCTCTCTCTCTCTCTCTCTCTCTCTCTCTCTCTCTCTCTCTTTCTCGCTCTTTCTCTCTCTCATTCGTTTAGGGTTTTTTTGTGATGAAATTAGTTTTTTTGCAGAAATTAGGGTTTTTTTTTTTGCGGAAGTTAGTTTGTTAGTTATTTAGATAGTTAATAAGTTAGTTAGTTAGTTAGTTAAATAGTTAGTTAGTTAGTTAGTTAGTTAGTTAGTTAGTTAATAAGTTATTTAGTTAGGTAATTGTTAGTTAGTTAGTTAGTTAGTTAGTTAATAAGTTAGTTAGTTAGTTAGTTAGTTAGTTAAATAGTTCGTTAGTTAGTTAGTTAGTCAATATGTATGTAAGAAGGTAATAATTTAGTTAGTTAGTTATTTAGTAAGCTAGTAGTTAGTTAGTTAGTTAGTTAGTTAGTTAGTATGCAAGAAGATTGTTAGTTAGTTAGTTAGTTAGATTGTTAGTTAATTAGTTAGTTAGTTAGTTAATCAGTTAGTTATTTAGTTACTTACTTAGTTAGTCAGCTAGTAGTTAGTTAGTTAGTGGGTTAGTTAGTTAATCAATATATATGTATCCAGGTAGTTTGTTAGTTAGTTAGATAGTTAGTTAATTAGTTAGTTAGTTAGTTAATTAGTAAGTTAGTTAGTTAGTCAGTTAGTTACGTCATCAGTTAGTTAGCTAGTTAGATTGTTAATTAGTTAGTTAGTTATCTAGTAGTTAGTTAGTTAGTTATTTAGTTAGTTAACTAATTAGTTATTTAGTTAGTTTGTTAGTTAGTTATCTAGTAGTTAGTTTGTTAGCTAGTTAGTTATTTAGTTAGTTAGATAGTTCGTTAGTTAGTTAGTGGGAGGGTAGTTAGTAAGTTAGTTAGTGGGTATGTGGGAAGGTAGTTAGTAAGTTTGTTAGTTAGTTTGTTAGTTAGTTTGTTAGTAAATTAGATAATTAATAGGCATGTAGGAAGATAGTTATTTAGTTAGTTAGTTAGTTTGTTAATTAGTTAATTAGTTAGTTAGTTAGTTATTTAGTTATTTAGTTAGTTATTTAGTTAGTTTGTTAGAAATGTAGTTAGTTAGTTAGTTAATAGGTATGTATGAAGGTAGTTAGTTAGTAGGTTAGAGAGTTAACTAGTTAGTTAGTTAGCTAGTAGTTTGTTAGTTAGTTAATTATTAATTAGTTAGTTATTTAGTTAGTTAGTCAGTTAGTTAACTAGTAGTTAGTTAGTTAATTAGTTAATTAATTAGTTAGTTAATTAGTTAGTTAATAAGTTAGTTAGTTAGTGGGTATGTACGAAGGTAGCTAGTTAGTTAGTTAGTTAATTTGTTAGTTAAGCCAACTAGAGTTAGCCTAGTTGGTCACACCTCTTGGCTAGGGAGCGAGAGGTGTGGGGTTCGATTCCCGACGGGGACACTGGATTATAGATTAAATGTTAAATGAGTGAATAGAGTGAATAGAATGTGTGGCCTACGGGCCGGCCTACGGGTTTGTAATAAAAAAAAAGGAGATTGTGTTTGGAAGGGGGACTTTGAGCCCTCTCCGAATTTACTCAAAAAAAAAATTAGTTAGTTAGTTAGTTAGTTTGTTCGTTAGTTAAATAGCTAGTAGTTATTTAGTTAGTTATTAATTTAATTAGTAAGTGACTTTGTTAGTGGGTATGTAGGAAAGTAGTTAGTAAGTTAGTTAGTTAGTTAGTTTGTTAGTTAGTTAATATGTACGTAGGAAGACAGTTAGTTAGTTAATTCGTTAGTTATTTAGTTAGTGATCTAGTAGTCAGTAAGTTAGTTTGTTAGTTAGTTAGTTATTTATTCAGTTAGCTAGTAGTTTGTTAGTTAGTTAGTTAATTAGTAAGTTAGTTAGTTAGTTAGTTTGTTTGTTAATTAGTTAGTTCGTTAGTTAGTTAGTCAATATGTATGTAAGAAGATAGTTAGTTAGTTAGTTAGTCAATATGTATGTAAGAAGGTAGTTAGTTAGTTAGTTAGTAAATTAGCTAGTAGTTAGTTAGTTAGTTAGTTAGTTAGTATGTAAGAAGGTTGTTAGTTATTTAGTTAGTTAGAAAGGTAGTTAATTAGTTAGTTAGTTAGTTAACCAGTTAGTTATTTAGTTAGTTAGCTAGTAGTTAGTTAGTTAATCAATATATATGTATCAAGGTAGTTAGTTAGTTAGATTGATAGTTAGTTAATTAGTTAGTTAGTTAGTTAGTTAGTTAGTTAGTTAGTTAGTTAGTTAGTTAGTCAGTTAGTTAGGTCATCAGTTAGTTATTTAGTTAGTTAGTTAGTTTGTTAGCTAGCTAGTAGTTAGCAGGATAGTTATTTATTAAGTTAGTTAGTTAGTTAGTTGGCGGGTATGTAGGAAGGTAGTTAGTCAGTTAGTTAGTTATTTATTTATTTAGTTAGTAGTTAATTAGTTAGTTAGTTAGTAAGTAAGTTAGTTTGTTAGTCAGTTAGTTATTTATTTAGTTAGTTACTTAGTTAGTGGGTATGTAGGAAGGTAGTTAGTAAGTTAGTTAGCTTGTTAGTTAGTTAGTCAATATGTATATAGGAAGATAGTTAGTTAGTTAATTAGTTAGTGATTTAGTTACTTATCTAGTAGTTAGTTAATTATTTAGTTAGTTAGTCATTTATTCAATTAGCTAGTAGTTAGTTAGTTAGTTCGTTAGTAAGTTAGTTAGTTAGTTAGTCAATCAATATGTATGTAAGAAGGTAGGTAGGTAGGTAGTTAGTTAGTTAGTTAGTTAGTTAATTAGCTAGTAGTTAGTTAGTTAGTTAGTTAGTTAGTATGTAAGAAGGTTGTTAGTTAGTTAGTTATTAGATAGTTAGTTAATTAGTCGGTTAGTTAGTTCGTTAGTTAGTTAGTTAGTTAATGAGTTAGTTATTTAGTTAGTTACTTAGTTAGTTAGCAAGTAGTAAGTTAGTTTGTTAATCAATATGTATGTATCAAGGTAGTTAGTTAGTTAGATAGATAGTTAGTTAATTAGTTAGTTAGCTAGCTAGTTAGTCAATATGTATGTAAGAAGGTAGGTAGTTAGTTAGTTAGTTAGTTAATTAGCTAGAAGATAGTTAGTGAGTTAATCAATATGTATGTATCAAGGTAGTTAGTTAGTTAGTTAGATAGTTAGTTAATTAGTTAGGTAATTAGTTAGTTAGTTATTTAGTTAGTTATCTAGTAGTTAATTAGTTAGTTAGGTCATCAGTTAGTTATTTAGTTAGTTTGTTAGTTAGTCAGTTAGCTAGTAGTTAGCAGGTTAGTTATTTATTTAGTTAGTAAGTTAGTTAGATTGTGGGTATGTAGGAAGGTCGCTAGTAGTTAGATAGTTAGTTAGTTAATTAGTTAGTTATTTAGTTAGTGAGTTAGTTAGTTAGTTTGTTAACTAGTAGTTAGTTAGTTAATTAGTTAGTTAATTAGTTAGTTAATTAGTTAGTTAGTAAGTTAGGTAGTTAGTGGGTATGTACGATGGTAGCTAGTTGATTTGTTAGTTTCTTAGTTAGTTAGTTAATTAGTTAGTTAGTTGGTTAGTTAATTAGTTAGTTATTTATTTAGTTAGTTAGTTAGTTAGTTAAATAGCTAGTAGTTATTTAGTTATTTTGTTAGTTACTTTGTTAGTGCGTATGTTGGAAGGAAGTTAGTAAGTTAGTTAGTTAGTTAGTTAGTTAGTTAGTTAATTAATATGTATGTAGGAAGATAGTTAGTTAGTTAATTACTTAGTTATTTAGTTAGTTATCTAGTAGTTAGTTACTTAGTCAGTTATTTATTTAGTTAGCTAGTAGTTAATTAGTTAGTTAGTTAGTAAGTAAGTTAGTTTGTTAGTCAGTTAGTTATTTATTTAGTTAGTTACTTAGTTAGTGGGTATGTAGGAAGGTAGTTGGTAAGTTAGTTAGCTAGTTAGTTAGTTAGTCAATATGTATATAGGAAGATAGTTAGTTAGTTAATTAGTTAGTTATTTAGTTACTTATCTAGTAGTTAGTTAATTATTTAGTTAGTTAGTCATTTATTCAATTAGCTAGTAGTTAGTTAGTTAGTTCGTTAGTTAGTTAGTAAGTTAGTTAGTTAGTTAGTCAATCAATATGTATGTAAGAAGGTAGGTAGGTAGTTAGTTAGTTAGTTAGTTAGTTAATTAGCTAGTAGTTAGTTAGTTAGTTAGTTAGTTAGTATGTAAGAAGGTTGTCAGTTAGTTAGTTATTAGATAGTTAGTTAATTAGTCGGTTAGTTAGTTAGTTAGTTAGTTAATGAGTTAGTTATTTAGTTAGTTACTTAGTTAGTTAGCAAGTAGTAAGTTAGTTTGTTAATCAATATGTATGTATCAAGGTAGTTAGTTAGTTAGATAGATAGTTAGTTAATTAGTTAGTTAGCTAGCTAGTTAGTCAATATGTATGTAAGAAGGTAGGCAGTTAGTTAGTTAGTGAGTTAATTAGCTAGAAGATAGTTAGTGAGTTAATCAATATGTATGTATCAAGGTAGTTAGTTAGTTAGTTAGTTAGATAGTTAGTTAATTAGTTAGGTAATTAGTTAGTTAGTTAGTTAGTTAGTTATCTACTAGTTAATTAGTTAGTTAGGTCATCAGTTAGTTATTTAGTTAGTTTGTTAGTTAGTCAGTTAGCTAGTAGTTAGTAGGTTAGTTATTTATTTAGTTAGTAAGTTAGTTAGATTGTGGGTATGTAGGAAGGTCGCTAGTAGTTAGTTAGTTAGTTAGTTAATTAGTTAGTTATTTAGTTAGTTAGTTAGTTAGTTAGTTTGTTAACTAGTAGTTAGTTAGTTAATTAGTTAGTTAATTAGTTTGTTAATTAGTTAGTTAGTAAGTTAGGTAGTTAGTTGGTATGTACGATGGTAGCTAGTTGGTTTGTTAGTTTCTTAGTTAGTTAGTTAATTAGTTAGTTAGTTGGTTAGTTAATTAGTTAGTTATTTATTTAGTTAGTTAGTTAGTTAGTTAGTTAAATAGCTAGTAGTTATTTAGTTATTTTGTTAGTTACTTTGTTAGTGCGTATGTTGGAAGGAAGTTAGTAAGTTAGTTAGTTAGTTAGTTAGTTAGTTAGTTAATTAATATGTATGTAGGAAGATAGTTAGTTAGTTAATAATTTAGTCATTTAGTTAGTTATCTAGTAGTTAGTTAGTTAGTTAGTTAGTTAGTTAGATATTTATTCAGTTAGCTAGTAGTTAGTTATTTAGTTAGTTAGTTAATTAGTAAGTTAGTTTGTTACTTAGTTAATTAGTTAGTTAGCTAGTTAGTTAGTCAATATGTATGTAAGAAGGTAGTTTGTTAGTTTGCTAGTTTGTGAGTTAATTAACTAGTAGTTAGTTAGTTAGTTAGTTAGTTGGTTAGTTAGTATGTAAGAAGGTTGTTAGTTAGGTAGTTAGTTAGTTAATTAATTAGCTAGTTAGTCAGTTAATCAGTTAGTTATTTAGTTAGCTACTTAGTTAGTTAGCTATTAGTTAGTTAGTTAGTTAGTGAGTTAGTTAGTTAATCAATATGTATGTATCATGGTAGTTAGTTAGTTAGTTAGATAGTTAGTTAGTTAATTAGTTAGTTAGTTAGTTAGTCAGTTAGTTAGTTATCTAGTAGTTAGTTAGTTAGTTAGGTCATAAGTTAGTTATTTAGTTAGTTTGTTAGTTAGTTTGTTAGCTAGGAGTTTGCAGGTTAGTTATTTATTTAGTTAGTTAGTTAGATAGATGGTCGGTATGTAGGAAGGAAGGTAGTTAGTCAGTTAGTTAGATAGATGGTGGGTATGTTGGAAGGTAGGTAGTTAGTTACTTAGTTAATAGGTATTCAAGAAGATAGTTAGTCAGTAAATTAGTTAGTTATTATGTTAGTTAACTAGTAATTAGTTTGTTAGTTATTTTGTCAGCAAGTTAGTTTAATTAGTTAATTAATTAGTTAGCTAACTAGTTAGTTAGTGGGTATGTACGAAGGTAGGTAGTTAGTTTGTTAATTTGTTAGTTAGTTAGTTAATTAGTTAGTTAGTTAGTCAGTTAATTAGTTAGTTATTTATTTAGTTAGTTAGTTAGCTAAATAGCTAGTAGTTATTTAGTTAGTTATTTATTTATTTAGTTAGTTACTTAGTTAGTGGGTATGTAGGAAGGTAGTTAGAAAGTTAATTTGTTAGTTAGTTAGTTAATTTGCTAGTTAGTTAATACGTATGTAGGAAGATAGTTAGTTAGTTAATTAGTTAGTTATTTAGTTAGTTATCTTGTAATTAGTTAGTTGGTCAGTTAGTTAGTTCGTTAATTATTTATTCAGTTAGCTAGTAGTTAGTTAGTTAGTTAGTTAGTTAGTTAATTAGTTAGTTAGTCAATATGTATGTTAGAAAGTAGTTAGTTAGTTAGTTAGTTAGTTAGTTAGTCAATATGTATGTAAGAAGGTAGTTAGTTAGTTAGTTAGTTAATTAGTTAGTTAGTTAGTTAGTGAATATGTATGTAAGAAGGTAGTTACTTAGTTAGTTAGTTAATTAGCTAGTAGTTAGTTAGTTAGTTAGTTAGTTAGTTAGTTAGTTAGTATTCAAGAAGGTTGTTAGTTAGTTAGTTAGTTAGTTAGTTCGATAGTTTGTTAGTTAGTTAGTTAGTTAGTTAATCAGTTAGTTATTTAGTTAGTTACTTAGTTATTTAGCTAGTAGTTAGTTAGTGGGTTAGTTTGTTAATCAATATATATATATATATATATATATATATATATATATATATATATATATATATATATATATATATATATATATATATATATATATATATATATGTATCAAGGTAGTTAGTTAGTTAGTTAGATAGTAAGTTAATTAGTTAGTAGTTAGTTAATTAGTTAGTTAGTTAGTTAGTTAGTTAGTTAGTTAGTTATCTAGTAGTTAGTTAGTTAGTTAGTTAGGTCATCAGTTAGTTATTTAGTTAGTTAGTTAGTTAGTTGGTTAGCTAGTAGTTAGCAGGTTAGTTATTTATTTAGTTAGTTAGTTTGTTAGTTGGTGGGTATGTATGAAGGCAGTTAGTTAGTTAGTTAGTTAGTTAGTTAATATGTATTTAAAAAGACAGTTTGTTAGTAAATTAGTTAGTTAATAGGCATGTAGCAAGATAGTTATTTAGCTAGTTAGTTTGTTAATTAGTTAATTAGTTAGTTAGTTATCTAGTAGTTAGTTAGTAAGTTTTTTAGTTAGTTAACTAATTAGTTATTTAGTTAGTTAGTTTGTGAGTTATCTAGTAGTTTGTTAGTTAGCTTGTTAGTTATTTAGTGAGTTAGATAGTTAGTTAGTTAGTTAGTGGGAAGGTAGTTAGTTAGTTAATTAGTGGGCATGTAGGAATGTAGTTATTTTGTTAGTTAGTTTGTTTATTAGTCAATTAGATAGTTAATAGGCATGTAGCAAGATAATTATTTAGCTAGTTAGTTTGTTAATTAGTTAATTAGTTAGTTAGTTATGTAGTAGTTAGTTATTTAGTTAGTTAACTAATTAGTTATTTAGTTAGTTAGTTTGTTAGTTATCTAGTAGTTAGTTAGTTAGCTAGTTAGTTATTTAGTTAGTTAGAGAGTTAGTTAGTTAGTTAGTGGGAGGGTAGTTAGTTAGTTAGTTAGTTAGTTAGTGGGTATGTGGGAAGGTAGTTAGTTAGTTTGTTAGTTAGTTTGATAGTTAATTAGATAATTAATAGGCATGTAGGAAGATAGTTATTTGTTTAGTTAGAATGGTAGTTAATTAGTTAGTTAATAGGTATGTATGAAGGTAGTTAGTTAGTAAGTTAGATAGTTAACTAGTTAGTTAGTTAGCTAGTAGTTTGTTAGTTAGTTAATTAGTTAATTAGTTAGTTATTTAGTTAGTTAGTTAGTTAGTTAACTAATAGTTAGCTAGTTAATTAGTTAATTAATTAGTTAGTTAATTAGTTAGTTAGTAAGTTAGTTAGTTAGTGGGTATGAACGAAGGTAGCTAGTTAGTTAGTTAATTAGTTAGTTAGTTAGTTAATTGGTTTGTTATTTATTTAGTTAGTTCGTTACTTAAATAGCTAGTAGTTATTTAGTTAGTTATTAATTTAATTATTAAGTGACTTTGTTAGTGGGTATGTAGGAAGGTAGTTAGTAAGTTAGTTAGTAAGTTAGTTAATTAGTAAGTTAGTTAGTTAGTTAGTAAGTTAGTTAGTTAGTTAGTTAGTTAGTTAATTAGTAAGTTAGTTTGTTAGTTAGTTAGTTAGTTAGTTAATTAGTTAGTTAGTTAGTTAGTTAGTCAATATGTATGTAAGAAGGTAGTTAGTAAGTCAGTTAGTCAATATGTATGTAAGAAGGTAGTTAGTTAGTTAGTTAGTTAGTTAATTAGCTAGTAGTTAGTTAGTTAGTTAGTATGTAAGAAGGTTGTCAGTTAGTTAGTTAGTTAGTTAGAAAGGTAGTTAATTAATTAGTTAGTTAATTAATCTGTTAGTTATTTAATTAGTCAGTTAGCTAGCAGTTAGTTAGTTAATCAATATATATGTATCAAGGTAGTTTATTAGTTATATTGATAGTTAGTTAATTAGTTAGTTTGTTAGTTAATTAGTTAGTTTGTCAGTTAGTCAGTTAGTTAGTTATCTAGTAGTTAGTTTGTTAGTTAGGTCATCAGTTAGTTATTTAGTTAGTTAGTTAGTTAGTTATCTGGCTAGTTGTTAGCGGGATATTTATTTATTAAGTTAGATAGTTAGTTAGTTTGCGGGTATGTAGGAAGGTAGTTAGTCAGTTAGTTAGTTAGTTAATAGGTATTTTAGAAGATAGTTAGTTAGTAAATTAGTTAGTTATTATGTTAGTTAGTTAGTTATTTTATCAGCTAGCTAGTAGTTGGTTAGTCAGTTAGTTATTTAGGTAGTTAGTTAGTTAGTTAGTTATCTAGTAGTTTGTTAGTTAGTTATTTAGTTTGTTAACTAGTTAGTTATTTAGTTACTAGTAGTTAGTTAGTTAGCTAGTTAGTTATTTAGTTAGTTAGATAGTTAGTTAGTTAGTTAGTGGGAAGGTAGTTAGTTAGTAAGTTAGTGGGTATGTAGGAAAGTAGTTAGTTAGTTAGTTAGTTAGTTAATTGGTATCTAGGAAGATAGTAATTCGGTTATTTAGTTAGTTTGTTAATTAGTTAATTTGTCAGTTAGTTAGTTACTTAGTTAGTTAGTTAGTTAGTTAGTTAGTGAGTTAGTTAGAAAGGTAGTTAGGTAGTTAGTTATTAGGTATGTATGAAGGTAGTTAGTTAGTTAGCTAGTAGTTTATTAGTTAGTTAGTTAGTTAATTAGTTAGTTATTTAGTTAGTTAGTTAGTTAGTTAGTTAACTAGTAGTTAGTTTGTTAATTAGTTAATTATTTAGTTAGTTAGTAAGTTAGTTAGTTAGTGGGTATGTACGAAGGTAGCTAGTTAGTTAGTTAATTTGTTAGTTAGTTAGTTAATTAGTTAGTTAGTTCGTTAATTAGTTTGTCATTTATTTAGTTAGTTAGTTAGTTAGTTAAATAGCTAGTAGTTATTTAGTTAGTTACTAAGTTAGTGGGTATGTAGGAAGGCAGTTAGTAAGTTAGTTAGTTAGTTAGTTAGTTAGTTAATATGTATGTAGGAAGATAGTTATTTAGTTAATTAGTTAGTTATTTAGTTAGTTAACTAGTAGTTAGTTAGTTAGTTAGTTAGTTAGTTGTTTATTCAGTTAGCTAATAGTTAGTTATTGAGTTAGTTAGTTAATAAGTTAGTTAGTTAGTTAGTTAGTTAATTAGTTAGTTAGTTAGTTAGTTAGTCAATATGTATGTAAGAAGGTAGTTAGTTAGTCAGTTAGTTATTTAATTAGCTAGTAGTTAGTTAGTTAGTTAGTTAGTTAGTTACTAAGTTAGTATGCAAGAAGGTTGTTAGTTAGTTAGTTAGTTAGTTAGTTAGTTAGTTAATAAGTTAGTTTTTTAGTTAGTTACTTAGTTAGTTAGCTAGTAGTTAGATTGTTAGTGGGTTAGTTAGTTAATCAATATATATGTATCAAGGTAGTTAGTTAGTTAGTTAGTGAGTTAGTTAGTTAGTTAGTAGCTAATATGTATGTAAAATCGTAGTTTGTTAGTTAGTTAGATAGTTAGTTAATTAGTTAGTTAGTTAATAAGTGAGTTAGTTATCAAGTAATTAGTTAGTTAGTTAATCAGTTAGTTATTGATTTAGTTAGTTAGTTAGCTAGTAGTTAGTTAGTTTGTTTGTTTGTTAGTTAGTTAGTTATTTAGCAAGTTAGCGGTTATGTAAGAAGGTATGTAGTTAGTTAGTCAGTTAGTTAGTTAATTAGTTAGTTAGTCAGTTAGTTAATATGTATGTAGAAAGATAGTTTGTTAGTCAATTAGTTAATTAATTAGTTTGTTATTTAGTTAGTTATCTAGTTGTAAGTTAGTTAGTTAGTTGGTTAGTCAGTTAGTTAGTTCGTTAGTTAGTTAGTTAGTAAATATGTATGTAAGAAGATAGTTAGTTAGTTAGTTAGTTAGATAGTTAGTAAATTAGTTAGTTAGCTAGTAGTTACTTTGTTAGTTTAGGTAGTTATTTAGTTATTAGTCAGTTAGATAGTTAGTTAGTTAGTTAACTAACTAAATAACTAACTAACAAACTAAATAACAAACTAGTTAACTAACTAACTAACTACTAGCTAACTAACTAACTAACTAACAAAATAACTAACTAGTTAACTAACTAACATAATACTGGCTAATTAACTAACTAACTAACTAAATAACTAACTCAAGTAACAAATTGATTAACTTACTAACCAACCTAACTAGCCGCCTTCCAACATACCCACTAACTAACGAACATACTAACTAACTAACTAACTATATTAATTGCTAAGTAACTAACTATCTTCCTACATACATATTAAATACCTCACTAACTAACTAACTAACTAACTAACTTCCTTCATACAAACCTATTAACTAACTAACTAACAAAGTAACTACTAGCTAACACACTCAGTAGCTAACTAATTAACTAACTAATTAACTAACTAACTACTTTCCTATTAGATAACTAACTAATTAAGTAACCAACTAACTAATTAAGTAACTGACTAATTATGTAACTAACTAACTAACTTCTAGCTAACTAACTAATTATATCATTATCTACTGAACTAACTTACTAACTACCTTTATACATGCGTATTAAATAACTGACTAACTAACTACCTAACCAATTAACTAACTCATTAAGTAACTAACTAACTAACTTCCTATATACCTATTAACTAACTAACTGAGTAAGTAACTACTAGCTAACAAACTGACTAGCTAACTAACTAACTAACGTTTTAACTAACTAACTACCTTCCTACATACCCACTAATTAATTAAGTAACCAACTAACTAATTAATTAACTAACTAACTTACTAACTACTAGCTAACAA
Source organism: Luzula sylvatica (assembly GCA_946800325.1). NCBI lineage: Eukaryota > Viridiplantae > Streptophyta > Magnoliopsida > Poales > Juncaceae > Luzula > Luzula sylvatica. The sequence continues at coordinate 3,753,832 of OX326961.1, forward strand.
GCTAATTAAAAAATTAACTAACTTACTAACTACCTACCTTCATACATACCTATTAAGAAGGTAGTTATCTAGTAGTTAGTTACTTAGTTAGTTAGTTATTTATTCAGTTTGCTAATAGTTAGTTAGTTAGTTAGTTAGTAAGATAGGTAGTTAGTTAGTTAGTTAGTTAATTAATTAGTTAGTTAGTTAGTTAGTTAGTCAATATGTATGTAAGAAGGTAGTTACTTAGTTAGTTAGTTAGTATGCAAGAAGGTTGTTAGTTAGTTAGCTAGTTAGATAGTTAGTTAATTAGTTAGTTAGTTAGTTAATCAGTTAGTTATTTAGTTAGTCAACTTAGTTAGTTTGCTAGTAGTTAGTTAGTTAGTGGGTTAGTTAGTTAATCAATATATATGTATCAAGGTTGTTAGTTAGATAGTTAGATAGTTTGTTAATTAGTTAGTAGTTAGTTAATTAGTTAGTTAGTTAGTCAGTTAGTTACTTAGTTATCTAGTAGTTAGTTAGTTAGTTCGGTCATCAGTTAGTTATTTATTTAGTTAGTTAGTTAGTTGGTTAGCTAGTAGTTAGCATGTTAGTTATTTATTTAGTTAGTTAGTTTGTTAGTTGGCGGGTATGTATGAAGGTAGTTACTAAGTTAGTTAGTTAGCTAGTTAGTAAGTTAATAGGTATTTAAAAAGACAGTTTGTTAGTAAATTAGTTAGTTAATAGGCATGTAGGAAGATAGTTATTTAGCTAGTTAGTTTGTTAATTAGTTCATTAGTTAGTTAGTTATCTAGTAGTTAGTTAGTTAGTTATTTATTTAGTTAACTAATTAGTTATTTAGTTAGTTAGTTTGTTAGTTATCTAGTAGTTAGTTAGTTAGCTAGTTAGTTATTTAGTGAGTTAGATAGTTAGTTAGTTAGTTATTTAGTGGGAAGGTAGTTAGTTAGTTAGTGGGTATGTAGGAAGGTAGTTATTTTGTTAGTTAGTTAGTTTGTTAGTTAATTAGATAGTTAATATGCATGTAGCAAGATAGTTATTTGGCTAGTCAGTTTGTTAATTAGTTAATTAGTTAGTTAGTTATCTAGTAGTTAGTTAGTTATTTAGTTAGTTGACTAATTAGTTATTTAGTTAGTTAGTTTGTTAGTTATCTAGTAGTTAGTTAGTTAGCTAGTTGGTTATTTAGTTAGTTGGATAGTTCGTTAGTTAGTTAGTGGGAGGGTAGTTAGTTAGTTAGTTAGTGGGTATATGGGAAGGTAGTTAGTTAGTTTCTTAGTTAATTAGATAATTAATAGGCATGTAGGAAGATAGTTATTTAGTTGGTTTGTTATTTAGTTATTTAGTTATTTAGTTAGCTATTTAGTAAGTTTGTTAGAAAGGTAGTTAGTTAGTTAGTTAATAGGTATGTACGAAGGTAGTTAGGTAACTAGCTAGTTAGTTAGCTAGTAGTTTGTTAGTTAGTTAATTAGTTGATTAGTTAGTTATTTAGTTAGTTAGTAAGTTAGGTAACTAGCAGTTAGTTAGTTAATTAGTTAATTAATTAGTTAGTTAATTAGTTAGTTAGTAAGTTAGTTAGTTAGTGGGTATGTACGAGGGTAGCTAGTTAGTCAGTCAATTAGTTAGTTAGTTAGTTAATTGGTTAGTTATTTAGTTAGTTAGTTCGTTACTTAAATAGCTAGTAGTTATTTAGTTAGTTATTAATTTAATCAGTAAGTGACTTTGTTAGTGGGTATGTAGGAAAGTAGTTAGTCAGTTAGTTAGTTAGTTAGTTAGTTAGTTTGTTAGTTAGTTAATATGTACGTAGGAAGATAGTTAGTTAGTTAATTAGTTAGTTATTTAGTTAGTGATCTAGTAGTCAGTTAGTTAGTTTGTTAGTCAGTTAGTTATTTATTCAGTTAGCTAGTAGTTAGTTAGTTAGTCAGTTAATTAGTAAGTTAGTTAGTTAGTTAGTTAGTTAGTTTGTTAATTAGTTAGTTCGTTAGTTAGTTAGTCAATATGTATGTAAGAAGGTAGTTAGTTAGTTAGTTAGTCAATATGTATGTAAGAAGGTAGTTAGTTAGTCAGTTAGTTAGTTAGTAAATTAGCTAGTAGTAAGTTAGTTAGTTGGTTAGTTAGTTAGTATGTAAGAAGGTTGTTAGTTATTTAGTTAGTTAGTTAGAAAGATAGTTAATTAGTTAGTTAGTTAGTTAACCAGTTAGTTATTTAGTTAGTTACTTAGTTAGTTAGCTAGTAGTTAGTTAGTTAATCAATATATATGTATCAAGGTAGTTAGTTAGTTAGATTGATAGTTAGTTAATTAGTTAGTTAGTTAGTTAGTTAGTTAGTTAGGTCATCAGTTAGTTATTTAGTTAGTTAGTTAGTTTGTTAGCTAGCTAGTAGTTAGCAGGATAGTTAATTATTAAGTTAATTAGTTAGTTAGTTGGCGGGTATGTAGGAAGGTAGTTAGTTAGTTAGTTAGTCAGTTAATAGGTATTTAAGAATATAGTTAGTTAGTAAATTAGTTAGTTATTATGTTAGTAATCTAGTAATTAGTTAGTTAGTTATTTTGTCAGCTAGCTAGTAGTTAGTTAGTTAGTTAGTTAGTTAGTTAGTTAGTTAGTTAGTTATATAGTAGTTAGTTAGTTAGGTATTTAGTTAGTTAGTTTGTTTGTTAGTTATCTAGTAGTTATTTAGTTAGTTAGATAGTTAGGTAGTTAGTTAGTGGGAGGGTAATTAGTTAGTTAGTTAGTGGGTATGTGGGAAGGTAGTTAGTTAGTTTGTTAGTTAGTTTGTTAGTTAATTTGATAATTAATAAGCATGTATGAAGATAGTTATTTAAAAAGTTAGTTAGTTTGTTAAGTAATTAATTAGTTAGTTAGTTAGTTAGTTATTTAGTTATTTAGTTAGTTAGTTTTTTAGTTAGTTAGTTAGAAAGGTTGTTAGTTAGTTAGTTAATAGGTATGTATGAAGGTAGTTAGTTAGTAAGTTAGATAGTTAACTAGTTAGTTAGTTAGCTAGTAGTTTGTTAGTTAATTAGTTAATTAATTAGTTACTTAATTAGTTAGTTAGTAAGTTAGTTAGTTAGTGGGTATGTACGAAGGTAGCTAGTTAGTTAGTTAATTAGTTAGTTAGTTAGTTAATTGGTTAGTTATTTAGTTAGTTAGTTCGTTGGTTAAATAGCTAGTAGTTATTTAGTTAGTTATTAATTTAATTAGTAAGCGACTTTGTTAGTGGGTATGTAAGAAGGTAGTTAGTAAGTTAGTTATTTAGTTAGTTAATATGTACGTAGGAAGATAGTTTGTTAGTTAATTAGTTAGTTATCTTGTAGTTAGTTAGTTAGTTACTTAGTTAGTTAGTTAGTTATTTATTCAGTTAGCTAGTAGTTAGTTAGTTAGTTAGTTAGTTAATAAGTTAGTTAGTTAGTTAGTTAGTTAATTAAATAGTTAGTTAATAAGTTATTTAGTAAGGTAATAGTTTGTTAGTTTGTTAGTTTGTTAATAAGTTAGTTAGTTAGTTAGTTAGTTAGTTAAATAGTTAGTTAGTTAGTTAGTTAGTTAGTTAGTTAGTCAATATGTATGTAAGAAGGTAGTTAGTTAGTTAGTTAGTTAGTTATTTAGTTAGCTAGTAGTTAGTTAGTTAGTTAGTTAGTTAGTTAGTTAGTTAGTTAGTATGCAAGAAGGTTGTTATTTAGTTAGTTAGTTAGATAGTTAGTTAATTAGTTAGTTAGTTAGTTAATCAGTTAGTAATTTTGTTAGTTACTTAGTTAGTGAGCTAGTAGTTAGTTAGTTAGTGGGTTAGTTAGTTAATCAATATATATGTATCCCGGTAGTTAGTTAGTTAGTTAGTTAGTTAGATAGTTAGTTAATTAGTTAGTTAGTTAGTTAGTTAATTAGATAGTTAGTTAGTTAGTCAGTCAGTTAGTTAGTTAGTTAGTTACGTCATCAGTTAGTTATTTAGTTAGTTAGTTAGTTAGCTAGTAGTCAGCATGGTAGTTATTTATTTAGTTAGTTAGTTAATTGGCGGGTATGTAGGAAGTTAGTTAGTTAGTTAGTTAATAGGTATTTACGAAGATATTGAGTAAGTAAATTTGTTAGTTATTATGTTAGTTATCTAGTAATTAGTTAGATAGTTATTTTGTCAGCTAGCTAGTAGTTAGTCAGTTAGTTAGTTATTTAGTTAATAAGTTAGTTAGTTGTCTAGTAGTTAGTTAGTTAGTTAGTTATTTAGTTAGTTAACTAGTTAGTTATTTAGTTACTAGTAGTTAGTTAGTTAGCTAGTTAGTTATTTAGTTAGTTAGATAGTTAGTTAGTTAGTTAGTGGGAAGGTAGTTAGTTAGTAAGTTAGTGGGTATGTAGGAAAGTAGTAAGTTAGTTTGTTAGTTAGTTACTTGGTATCTAGTAAGATAGTTATTTGGTAATTTAGTTAGTTTGTTAATTAGTTAATTTGTCAGTTAGTTAGGTAGTTAGTTAGTTAGTGAGTTACTTACTTAGAAAGGTAGTGAGTTAGTTAGTTAATAGGTATGTATGAAGGTAGTTTGTTAGAAAGTTTGTTAGTGAGTTAGCTAGTAGTTTATTAGTTAGTTATTTAGTTAATTAGTTAGTTATTTAGTTAGTCAGTTAGTTAGTTAACTAGTAGTTAGTTAGTTAATTAGTAAATTAATTAGTTAGTTAATTAGTTAGTTAGTAAGTTAGTTTGTTAGTGGGTATGTAGGAAGGTAGCTAGTTAGTTTGTTAATTTGTTAGTTAGTTAGTTAATTTGTTAATTAGTTAGTTAGTTAATTAGTTAGTTATTTATTTAGTTAGTTAGTTAGTTAAATAGCTAGTTGTTATTTAGTTAGTTATTAAGTTAGTGGGAATGTAGGAAGGCAGTTAGTAAGTTAGTTAGTTATTTAGTTAATATGTATTTAGGAAGATAGTTATTTAGTTAGTTAGTTAGTTATCTAGTAGTTAGTTAGTTAGTTAGTTTGTTTGTTATTTATTCAGTTAGCCAATAGTTAGTTAGTTAGTTAGTTAGTTAGTTAGTAAGTTAGTTAGTTAGTTAGTTAGTTAGTTAATTAGTTAGTTAGTTAGTTAGTCAATATGTATGTAAGAAGGTAGTTACTTAGTTAGTTAGCTAATTATCTAGTAATTAGTTACTTAGTGAGTTAGTTAGTTAGTTAGTGTGCAAGAAGGTTGTTAGTTAGTTAGTTAGTTAGTTAGATAATTAGTTAATTAGTTAGTTAGTTAGTTAATCAGTTAGTTATTTAGTTAGTTACTTAGTTAGTTAACTAGTAGTTAGTTAGTTAGTGGGTTAGTTAGTTAATCAATATATATGTATCAAGGTAGTTAGTGGGTAAGTTAGATAGTTAGTTAATTAGTTAGTAGTTAGTTAATTAGTTAGTTAGGTAGTCAGTTAGTTAGTTAGTTAGTTAGTTAGTTATCTAGTAGTTAATTAGTTAGTTAGGTGATCAGTTAGTTGATTATTTAGTTAGTTTGTTTGTTGGTTTGCTAGTAGTTAGCATGTTAGTTATTTATTTAGTTAGTTTGTTTGTTAGTTGGCGGGTATGTATGAAGGTAGTTAGTTAGTTAATAGGCATGTAGCAAGATAGTTATTTGGCTAGTTAGTTTGTTAATTAGTTAATTAGTTAGTTACTTATCTAGTAGTTAATTAGTTAGTTATTTAGTTAGTTAACTAATTAGTTATTTAGTTTGTTAGTTTGTTAGTTATCTAGTAGTTAGTTAGTTAGCTTGTTAGTTATTTAGTTACTTAGATAGTTCGTTAGTTAGTTAGTGGGAGGGTAGTTAGTTAGTTAGTTAGTGGGTATGTGGGAAGGTAGTTAGTTAGTTTGTTAGTTAGTTTGTTAGTTAATTAGATAATTAATAGGCATGTAGGAAGATAGTTATTTAGTTAGTTTGTTTGTTTGTTAATTAGTTTATGAGTTAGTTAGTTACTTATTTAGTTATTTTAGTTATTTAGTTAGTTATTTAGTTAGTTAGTTAGAAAGGTAGTTAGTTAGTTAGTTAATAGGTATGTATGAAGGTAGTTAGTTAGTAAGTTAGAGAGTTAACTAGTTAGTTAGTTAGCTAGTAGTTTGTTAGTTAGTTAATTAGTTAGTATTTAGTTAGTTAGTTAGGTAGTTAGTTAACTAGTAGTTTGTTAGTTAATTAGTTAATTAATTATTAGTTAGTTAATTAGTTAGTTAGTAAGTTAGTTAGTTAGTGGGTATGTACGAAGGTAGCTAGTTAGTTAGTTAATTAGTTAGTTAGTTATTTAATTGGTTAGTTATTTAGTTAGTTAGTTCGTTAGTTAAATAGCTAGTAGTTATTTAGTTAGTTATTAATTTAATTAGTAAGTGACTTTGTTAGTGGGTATGTAGGAAGGTAGTTAGTAAGTTAGTTAGTTAGTTTGTTTGTTAGTTAGTTAATATGTACGTAGGAAGATAGTAAGTTAGTTAATTAGTTAGTTATTTAGTTAGTGATCTAGTAGTTAGTTAGTTAGTTAGTTAGTTAGTTATTTATTCAGTTAGCTAGTAGTTTGTTAGTTTGTTAGTTAATTAGTAAGTTACTTAGTTAGTTAGTTAGTTAATTAGTTAGTTAGTTATTTAGATAGTTAATAAGTTAGTTAGTTAGTTAGTTAGTTAGTTAGTTAGTTAGTTAGTTAGTTAGTTAGTTAAATAGTTAGTTAGTTAGTTAGTTAATAAGTCATTTAGTTAGGTAATAGTTAGTTAGTTAGTTAGTTAGGAATATTATAAAGAGTTAGAGCTCCAGTTTTCAGGGAGATTGCTGAGAGAGAATCAAGAAGATCAAGAAAGGAGTCCATTCAGGGAGATTGCTGAGAGAGAAGGTTTGGAGTTAGATCATAGCCCCTCCGGGGAGAAGCGGGTCTAGATAAGAGGATAGGGAGAAACGAGATTTTTGAGTAAACTCGAAAGAGCAACTAAATTCTCTCGCAATCCATATTCTCTTCTCATCTCATTCCTTCTCAGATTAAAGTGAAAGTAGGATAAACGAGCTTAAAGAATCTGTAAAAATGATGTCTTATGTTGAGGTTCTAAAATCGAATCTTGACAAAGATAAGGAGAAAGAGAATTTGCAAGAAAATCGTAACGAAAACCCGTGGATCAAAGTCACCAAAAAGAAAGGAGTAAAATGTTATCGTTGTTTGAATCAAGGCCACACAAGAGAGAATTGTAGAGATTCAATTCGTTGTCATGGTTGTCAAAAGATGGGGCACATTCTCAAGAATTGCAAAGAAAATTCAAAGCAGAGCAATGATCTTACAATTCATATACAAAACGGGATATTAAGCAAATCAAATGCAAGAAATCTTCCATTAACAACAAAGACTCTGATTCTTGAGATGAGGAGGGTCCCAGATCTTTTCTGTAATGTAGAAGATATCAAACTCTTCACGTCTCGATTTGGATTGATCTCTGATTTTCGAATTCTGCATAAAAAAGATCAAGTTAATGATGTTCAAATGAAGATTATGATTCATTACAGAACGAGGATACCTGATGTACTTTATCTTCAAGATCTTCAATTCTCAGCGAAAGTGAAGGTAATTTGCAAAAGTGCACATAAGAGGCAAAATGGGGGGTTTAAGTCCTCGAAACCAGAGATATGGAGGGTGAAAAAGGATATTTCGAGCAAAGATCAGAATTTATGTCGAGACATGGTAGTATCTGTTCTTTCTCAGCCTTCATCATCTCCATTTCGACAATCATCTCTCACCAACCATGAAATCTCCAGTCCAGAGGACGCCCCTTTGCCAATTAGCATGCAGTCGAAATCGATCAAAGGATTATCAGGCACCAACTATCAATCATTATCGGATAAATCAAAAGCTAATATGGTACAAAAGAATCAGGTACCTGTACCAGTTCAAAGCAACGAGAGAGGATCAGGCACCAATTTATCAAGTACAAATCAAGCACCACAGTACCAGCTTTTCCAACCTCTTCACTGCAACATAGTTCCTAATTCACCAAAATCCATTTCGCAACAATCAATCAGTGAGACTGACACTCAGGATTCTCCGCGAGATCTCATCTTAACAACCAAAGAGAGTCATCCATGTATGGATCTAGTACCAATTGAAACCAGCATTCTTAGTGAGGGTATTCAAGGTAATCAAAAAGAAGAAGAGGGAATTCAGAGGAAAAGAGAGGAGTTAAGAAGAAGCAATAGACTTAAAGGAAAACAAGGAGAGTTGTACTTGTCGGCAACAGAAAAGGCTCAATTAATCCAATATAGTGAGGTTACTCATGGGTTTGAAAAACGAAATAAAGTAAAAAATCAAACAAAAAAAGAGTTCAAGCTTGAAACAGAAAAAGAAACATTAGAAGAAGAAGATATCATTAATGCTCTAGCAGCCATAGGCATTAAGATGAATGAAGAGCTCAGGGAGGTAGTTGGCAGACTTGCCAGCGCCTCGGTTGATTAAAAGAGTAAAACAAAGAAAATTCAAAAAGCAAAAAGAAGTAAACAATAAAAATCAAAATGAAAAACAAATCATTAAAAATAATAAGCTGGAACACAAGGGGTTTAAATGAAAAAAAGAAGAGAGAACTAGTGCGAGAGACTTTAAGTGAAGAAAATCCTGACCTAGTATGTATTCAAGAGTCCAAATTAAAATCTTATTCATCGAGTTTAAACAAGGAGTTATTTGGTACCAGATTGCAAGGGTACCATGTCCTCAATTCCATTGGGGCTTCAGGGGGAGTAATCTTAGCTTGGTCTGAGAGATTATTTAAGTTAGAGAAAGCAAGTGAAGGAGATCACTCTGTAACCGTGTGGCTGAAGTGTAATTGGGACAATGAGATTGTTGTAGTCACTGGAGTTTATGGGCCCCAATCAAAAGAAAATAAAGTGAAATTCCTGCTAGAACTAAAAGAAATTAGTAAAGGATTAAGTGAACCATGGTTGATACAAGGGGATTTTAATCTAGTTACCTCGATACGAGAAAGAACAGGAGATGTGATAAGATCCTTGGAGGATTGCAAAAGCTTCAATAATTTCATCAATGATTGTAAGCTCATCAATCTTCCTCTTAAAGGGATGCAATTTACTTGGAGTAACTCCAAGTCAAAAGCAAGGCTCGATAGATTTCTATACAATGCAGAATGGCAGGCCAAATTTCCAAACTCAGTTCAACAAGCTCTGATCAACACCTGTTCAGATCATGTTCCGATTCTTCTCCAATCAACAACCAACTTTCCTATTCATCAAAACTTTCGATTCGAGAATGCTTGGCTATCAAATGAAGAAGCTAGAGCTCTAATCATGAACCATTTATCTGAGAAGCGAGCCTCTAGCATGTATCAATTGGAGAAAAAACTCTTATGCTTAGGGACAAAGCTGCAAAGGTGGGCAAAAAACAGAAGAATTAATTCTAAAAAATTCAGAAAAAAATTGTAAAGAAATTATAAAATGGGTGGATCATAAGAGTGAGATTAGAGAACTAGAGAAAATGGAGATGTGGATTAAGGAGTTGGCAAAAAGAAGATTTGAAGAACTTACATTAAGAAATGAAGAGTACTGGAGACAACGGGCGAAGGTGAAGTGGGCAAGAGAAGGAGATTGCAACACCCGTTTCTTTCAGAGTTATGCTACATCTAAGAAGGCGAAATTGCTTATTCCTTCAGTGTTGGACCCGGAGACAAATCTTCAGGTAACTTCACATAAGCAAAAAGCTAATGTGTTTTTTAGTTTTTTCAGGGACATTATTGGAAAAAAACCAACCCAGACTCAAAGTTCCAACATGATTGAGCTATCTTCGATTTTTCGAGCCGACTCGGATCTATCTCAATTAGCAATTCCAGTATCAATTGAGGAAATTGATGAAGTCATTAGAAGATGGAAAAATAATAAATCGCCGGGTCCCGACGGTTTTAATGGAGAATTCTTTAAAATGTTTTGGAGAGAATTGAGAGAAGAAGTGCATTATTGCATTATCACTGCACTTGAGAAAGGGGAGGGGATAGGGGGTTTTTCGCAATCTTTCATAACGCTTATCCCAAAAAAAGAAGGTGCAACTTTACCAAAAGACTTCCGTCCTATTAGCCTAATCTCGAGCCTCCAAAAAATTCTATCCAAAACACTATCTAATAGACTCAAGAGTGTGATCAATGGTATGATCCTACCAAACCAATTAGGTTTTATCAAGTCCAGAGAGATTTCAGACTGCTACGTATACGCGAGGGAGACAATGCATAAAGCCCATTATGATAAAAAACCAACTTTGTTATTCAAGGCCGATATCCAAAAAGCTTTCGATACGGTTTCGTGGGACTTTATGAGAGAAGTGATGATGGCAAGAGGGTTTGATCCTATATGGATTAAGTGGATCAGTGAGAATGTGTTGAGGGGCTCGGCAAAAATCCTAATTAATGGGGTACCGGGGAAATCCATACACCTAACCAGGGGCGTGAGACAGGGGGATCCTCTGTCCCCCCATCTTTTTATCTTAATAATGGATACAATGGGCAGAGTTCTAGAGAAAATGGTTGCCGAGAAGTTCATTGATCGACCATTAAGAGATATACAAATGAGCCTTTTTTATGCTGACGATAGCCTATACATTATAAAACCAAATCTATTGCAAGTAAGGAGGCTTAAATACTTACTAAATAAGTTTGGTGAACAATCGGGATTAAAAATTAATTTTGAGAAATCAGAATTTACCCTCGTATCGGCAAATGAGGCAGAAACAGAGAAGATTGAAAGGGAATTAGGTTGCTCTGAAGCCATGTTACCATTTAGATATTTGGGTTATCCCCTGCATTATAAAAAACCACAAAGAGAAATTTATTTGGAATTAATAGAAAAGATAAGAAAAAAATTAAAGGGCTGGAGAGGATCACTTCTTTCCATAGCAGGAAGAGTAGTGCTTATAAATTCTGTAATTTCAGCCATGCCAATGTATTACTTCACTGTATTTTCCTTCCCAAAATGGGCGATTAGAGAAATAGATAAATTGAGGAGGGATTTTTTGTGGAAGGGAAATAAAGACACTGGATATCCTTTGGTATCTTGGAATAAAGTTTGCAGACCAAAAATAGGAGGAGGGATGGGAGTTTTAAACTTAGAAGCTTTCAATCAAGCAATGCAAATTAAATGGTTGTGGAAGTTTTATGAAAAGAAAGAAGAATTGGGGTGGAAAAATTTGATAAATAATGTTAATATTGGTGAATTTATGAAGAGAAGGAAAGAAGATTCATACTTCTGGAGAGAAGTGAAGTCTCACTTAGAATTCTTCTATGCTAATTCGACTTTCGAGCTAGGTACTGGAGATAGAGCAAACTTCTGGCATAGTGATTGGGGAGAAGGAAGAATTTCCCAGAGATTCTCCTCTTTATACTCACATGCAATAAGAAAAAACGGATCGGTTAGTGAATTTAGAGACTGCGAAAAAATTGAAGACTGGTTTCAACAGAACAAATCTGATAAAGCAGAGAGTGAAATGATATTAATGAAAAACATACTCGCTGATTTGAAGAGAGAAGGACTGGAGGACAGGGATGATGAGATTAGATGGAACTGGGGAGAGACGAGAATTTTCACCGTTAAAAGTGCCTATAAATTACTTTCTCTAGGAGTTTTCATTCGAAGTAATCTCTTTAACGTTTGGTCGCTTGAGATTCCACCTAGGATTCAGATATGGATCTGGTTAGTAAAGCAAAATAGCATATTAACGATCGATAATTTGAAAAAAAGAGGAGTACCTTTAACGAATCGGTGTTTTCTTTGCTGCAAAAAAGAAGAGTCGGTCGAGCATTTAACTAGCTCTTGTGAGTTTGTGAAGAAACATTGGTGCTTAGTTCTTCATTCTCTGGATCTAACGCAAGATCTGTTCAAACCGATAGAAGAATGGTTCAAAAACTTGCTTGAGACCAATATATGTAAAACTCAGAGAAGTATTTTCGCAATTTTTTTGCATGCAATGTGGAGAGAGAGGTGTAGACGAGCTTTTTCATCTGAGAAAACGGAAGGAGAGCCTCTTGTTGAAGAAACACTAAGAGAATGGAGTGTTTTCAATGGAGCTAAGAAAAATCCCAACGAAAGAGAAGAGAAATCAGAGTTTTTGTAAGGAAAGAGACAGAAAAGAGGAACAGCAGGCTGCAGGCCGAAGAATGGTAAGGAGGAGGTGAGAATAATGAATAAGAGAGAGGAAAGTGCAGATAAAAACACAAAAAAAGAGAGATTGGTAAAGAGGCGGTGAGAGTTAAGAAACCTAGAAAGAGGAGCAAGATGGGCCTCAGTAAGGGGAATAATGCAAGTGGGTCCAATTTTTCATTTTTTATTTTTGCTCTTTTTCGGTTATAGTTTGTATGTAGTTTCTAATTTCTATGTAGGCATGGAAAAATAGAAGTAGATATTAAAAAGAATGAGGATGTATTTGTAAAAAATATTCCATTTAGAGATGAAGTAATATATATATATATATATATATATATATATATATATTGGATGGAGGATTTAAAGCCTTCTCCAATAATTTTTCAAAAAAAAAAAAAAAAAAAAAAATAGTTAGTTAGTTAGTTAGTTAATAAGTTAGTTAGTTAGTTAAATAATAATTTAGCTAGTTAGTTAGTGACTTAGTTAGCTAGCTAGTATTTAGCAGGTTAGATAATAATTTAGTTAGTTAGTTAGTTAGTTGGAGGGCATATAGGAAGGTAGTTAGTTAGTTAGTTAGTTAATAGGTATTTAAGACGATAGATAGTAAATTAGTTAGTTATTATGTAAGTTATCTAGTAATTAGTTAGTTAGTTATTTTGTGTGCTAGCTAGTAGTTAGTTAGTTAGTTATTTATGTAGTCAGTTAGTTAGTAAGTTATCTAGTAGTTAGTTAGTTAGTTATTTAGTTAGTTAACTAGTTAGTTATTTAGTTACTAGTAGTTAGTTAGGTAGCTAGTTAGTTATTTAATTAGTTAGATAGTTAGTAAGTTAGTTAGTGGGAAGGTAGTTAGTTAGTTAGTTAGTGGGTATGTCAGAAAGTAGCTAGTTAGTTAGTTAGTTAGTTAGTGGGAAGGTAGTTAGTTAGGTATGTAGGAGGATAGTTATTCGGTTATTTAGTTAGCTTGTTAGTTATCTAGTAATTAGTTAGTTAGTTATTTTGTCAGCTAGCTAGTAGTTAGTTAGTTAGTTAGTTAGTTATCTAGTAGTTAGTTAGTTAGTTATTTAATTAGTTAACTAATTAGTTATTTAGTTAGTTAGTTTGTTAGTCATCTAGTAGTTAGTTAGTTAGCTAGTTAGTTATTTAGTGAGTTAGTTTGTTAGTGGGAAGGTAGTTAGTTAGTTAGTTAGTGGGTATGTAGGAAGGTAGTTATTTTGTTAGTTAGTTAGTTAGTTTGTTAGTTAATTAGATAGTTAATAGGCATGTAGGAAGATAGTTATTTAGCTATTTAGTTAGTTAGTTAGTTAATTAGTTAGTTAGTTATCTAGTTGTTAGTTAGTTAGTTATTTAGTTAGTTAACTAATTAGTTATTTAGTTTGTTAGTTTGTTAGTTATCTAGTAGTTAGTTAGTTAGCTAGTTAGTTAGCTAGTTAGTTAGATAGTTAGTTAGTTAGTTAGTGGGAGGGTAGTTAGTTAGTTAGTTAGTGGGTATGTGGGAAGGTACACTACAACATACCTGGCCTATTGGGGCGGCCAAAACTGACCCAATAAGGCCTCAAAACCGCCCCTATAGGTTATTGGGTCGGTGAGGCGACCCTAAATGGGTGTCCCTAAAAGCTGCATTCCTGTCAGGGGCGGGCCGACCCTATAACGTTTTTGGGGCGGTATTTAATGGGGCGGGCCGACCCAATAACCATCAGTCAATTCACAGCAGAAATAGTACTGTCAGTACTGACGTGTCAGCTAATGGGGCTGGCCGACCCTAACAGTATTTATTAATATTTTTTTAATTTCGATATATATATATATATATATATATATATATTTTTTTTTTTTTTTTTTTTTTTTAATATTTTTTTAAAAAATATTTTTTTTAATATTTTTTTATTAATATTTTTTTAAATCCATGATACAAAATACACAAACATATACTTTCCGACAATACAAATTACAAATACAAAATCAAATTACAAATTACAAACACACATCAATAGCAAAAAGTATATCCATAACAAATTACATATATATATATTTTCCGACGATACAAATTACAAATACAAAATCAAATTACAAATTATAAATTACCACCTCCCTCCATGGCCCCTCAGTAGCCAACCACCATCCTCATCATCTTTCAATTAACCCATCTATTCCTAAAATAAAACACAAACAATTAATAAAGAAGAATTTACATTTTTACCATTCTAAAACCCAAAAAAATACATTAATCATTCGAAATATAAAAACATCATATTTATCCTTAGGTAATAATTTCAAAAAAGAAAAAATTATCAGAAAACTGAAAAACGATTTTGTAAAATGTTATATAAAAATGATTAGTACTATAATTTCAAAATAAATTAATAGAAGTATTTAACAAAAAATATGTGAAGAGATACTTAATTAAAACCCTAAAAAAATATTTGAAAACAACAAAAAAGCAATGAAAAAATGACTAAAAAATTAGAAAAAAAAACTGACAGAAAAAGCACAAAATTGAAACCCTAATTTTTTTATCATGGCAAATTATTATGCAATCAAGTTTTCAATATATAATTTTAGAGGGGTATTTGTGAAATTATTACTTCTTTATTTTGGAAGGAAATGGGATAATGTTATGCGTACCACTGTTTAGACATGTTTGTTAGTTTTAAATCGAGCTCCTTGCCATACAAAATGAAATATCCAGTTTTGTATACTGAAATAAAAGAATAAACAAAATGATTTGCCAATTCACCAAATTACCCTTTTTGAATCTGGAAAATGCAAGACCCGCCTCCAATCCTCCGAGACCCATCTCCAGCCCCTTCAAGACCAACCTCCAAAAAAACATTAAAAAATTGATTCATTTATTAATGAGTAAATAATTAAATTAATATAAAATAAACTGTCGCGTATATGATTCCTTAATATTAAGCAAACCAAATCCTATATTAATCCTTAATATTTAGTCCTATATTCACCAGTAAAATTAAAAAAATTTAAATCAAAGACATGTACATATAACGAGACAGAGAAAACAAACCTGTCGAGATAACTGAGGATTATAAAGAATTTTCTGAACTCTAATTCGCCAAGAGAGAGCATCTCTGTCCTGGAATTTCTCGCGAGTTGACTCAACAGGGGCATTGATAAGGGGATTATTCATCACTTTTTACAAGTATAAAATATAGAATTTAAACACATAAATATGATTAAAGTATAAGAAATATTCATAATTCCAATATATTGAGATTAAATACTTTAAATTGTGTTTTTGTATTAATGTCAGGTGAAAAGTGAAAAATATCGCAGAACCAATGGTGTGGATGGATTCCTCTTGTCGAGCCGGTCGATTTGATATATAATATGTAGATATTTGACGGAAGGATGAGAGAGAAATCGAGTTTTTACTTCAACCGGGTCAAAAATGACTCATTTCATGATGAAATCTGACACACGTAAATCTGCACGGGAATAGACGCAGCAAATCAACCAAAGACCAGTCAACGATTACTGTTTCCCGGATTCTCTGTGGAATCACGATCTTGTGACATGCGCTACAGTACCATACTCTCTCTTTATCCGTTCCATTACACGATCGGCCACACGAGAAATATCACAGAGAATCGAGACAGGCAGTTCAAACTCCTTCTTTTGGAGCCATGCAGCAGCGTGTTTTCTCCATTTCAAAAAGAAACCAGACCCTCCAGTCCCATTTAGTGAGAGTAAATTCTAACCGTACTCTCCATTATCTCTCTGAACCGCAGAAGAACAGAACTATTTTTGGGAATTTCAGAGGATTTTCGGAGGATTTAATCTTGATCCGTGGGAGAAGTTTACAATCGTATTTTTGAGTTTTCTCGGCCGTCCGATGTCCAAATTAGATGAGGTTTGAACCGTTGGATTCATTGAAACATTCTATACCTACCCATACAAGTTGCAACTCAGGTCTTGTCCTGTAGCAATCTCCACCTTCTATAAAAGAGATCCAAGACCATTCTCTCTCCACCTTTGGTCCTCATTGGTCAAACCACCATTTTAGGGGGAAGGTAAGGTCTCTTCCTCTTCCCCCTCCATTGTTAAGAAGCTCTCAAGCTCCTCTCGCTCGTCGTCGAGCCATTTTGCCGAGAAGATCGTGTCTCCGCACGGTTTTCGAGGCCGCTCCGAGGATCTTTTCCTCCCTTTCTCAAGCTCAAGGAAGTTGTTCTCCTCGTCCTCTCACCTCCTCTCAAGGCGTGAAGGCTCGAGGACCTCTCCAAGATCCATTCTTGGACTCAATTCTCTCCTTTTTCGGTACTCTCTTTTACAATTGTTGCGTTTTAATTAGGAAAATATTAGATTTGAATAAACTCTGATTGTAGATCTGTTATATTTGATAAAATAGAATTTGTAGAATTTTTGTGGATTTTATTTCGTAATTTTCCTATTTTTCCTTTGTGAAATACTCGATTGTTTTGTGCTGTTTTGTTAATTCCATTTAAAATAGAAAATTACTCAAAAATAAGTCTTTCTCAATATCACTGTTTATATCTAGATCTGTAGTTTAATATAGTTTTTTGAATAAATCAATTTCCTGCAATTTTCTATTTGTTATTGATTTTACAAAATCAGCCTGTTAAGGACTAAACTGTAAATTGATGAAAGATCTTAATTCTGGACCTCATTGTCTGTGCTGTTTGGATCAATTGTAGAACCGTTTAAATTCCTAATTTCATTAGAAACTTTAGATCTGATATCACTCTTGAATTAGGATTTTGATTGAGTTTGTTTGATATAATTTTCGATTTGATATGAATTTCTGAAAACTGTTACTCAACCTCAAAATTGTCTGGACTATTCTGTAATTTGCCAGGGACCTGCTTGTAATTCAATCATTACTTTTTACTGAAATATCAAACCTGTGAAATTCTTCTGTTCTCTCTCTTATTATTAAATTGTGAATCTTTTTGACAAATTTGAGATCTTGTTTTGCGATCTATATTTTTCTGGAATTTGATTAATGCCTAAAATACCCTTGTGATCAATCATCTTTATAAATTCGAAACTTGTGTGTGTGAAAGTGATATTTTGACCAGAGATTTGTGAAGCCTAAACATTGATTGTGACAAAATATTATAGCCTCTGGACCAATAGAAATAGTTCTTGAATTGCAATTTCGATTATACGCAAAATTTCCTTGGATCGAACCTATACTTATCACTTTGATTAGTATTTGTTATAAATTGTTTTGATTAACTCGTAAGATTGAATTTACACTTTTAAACGACCTATTTTACGTTTTATCAAATGGCGCCGCTGCCGGGGATTTTTTGTTGAAGTATTTTCGAAATCTTGAAATTCTTGAATTTTTCTAATTCACTTTCTTTTTCTCTTATTTTGCGAGGTACATTCACGATGGATTGGCAAGACGAAACTCTACAAGAATTGTGCGATCGAACTGTACGAAGGGTAATGATGGAACAAGAAGAACGAGAAAGAAGACTATGCAACGAAAGAAATCACTCTCAACGAAACGCAAGCTTTTTCGAATACAACGAATTTTTCGATCAAAATGGAGAGATTCGTCCGCAAAGATGTTATCAACCTCCGATTCGAAACGAACCTCTTCATCAAGGGCCTTACTTCGATGCTTATGCCGAACCCTCTCCAAGCTCGTACCAATTCCAAAATGAATATTCCACCTTTTATGGTCAAGAACACGATCACATGCAATACGAACCTTCTCAATTCGATGAATCTCCATACGAATACCAACAACATTGCGCGTTTCCTCAATCTCAACCAACACAACATCAAGACGAAGGAGAATCATCACGATACGACGCGATCAACAAGCTTTCATCGAAAATAGATTTGATGATGGAAATGATGTTAAATTTCAACAAACAATTCGAAGAATCGACGAATCTCGAGAAATTAGAATGTAAGTTTCCTCCACACGAATCTCACGAGCCAACAAACGAATGTCAAACTTTTTCGAGCTCTTTAAAAAACAATGGCGAAGAAATGTGCGAGTATGCCCTCGACAATTCGGAAGAGTTCAAAGAATTAAGTGTGGGGAGATTCGATGAGGATATCACATACGAAACGAGAATCGAATGTGAAGATGTAAGGGTTGAAAAACAAGAAGAAATTGAGACGATAATCGAGATCGATGAGCTAAGCGTGGTGAAATTCGAGGAAGAAGTCGACACGACAATCAAGGTCAAAGAAGAAAATGAAGAATTGGCGAATCAAGATCTTGACACGAAAATTCAAATAAAGGACGAACATGAAGAAGAAAAAGTCTCTCCAATTCTCAAAGGTGAATCAATTCCATTTAATTTCATATCAAATCAAATTACTAAGAACATTGATACTTCTAATGAAAGAATTGGTCTAATTTTTGTAGATAAATCAACAATGCCGAACACATTCGAAGCGCTCACGCCGATTACCACGCCTATTCAACAAGTGCCAAGCGCAAATGCATTCGTGAAAGATCGAGGAAAATTTTTGACGGCAATCTCGACACATGCTCAAAACGAAATTCCACGCATAGTCAACAAAACGAGCACTCTTCTTCTCTCTCTCTCGAAACGAATGCTCCAAGGTGGTCGAAAAGCCGCAACTCACAATGGTGATTCTTTCCACTTCAAGGCGGGATAACCTTGGCAAACGTCGAGCTCAAACGACGTTAAACAAAGAGCGCTTGCGGGGAGGCAACCCACGCTTCAAAAGGTCGTATTTCTCCATCTCTCTCCCTTAACTTTTACTAGAATTGATCTTTTCGCTCGAGGACGAGCCAATTTTCTAAGTGTGGGGAGGGTTTTTACGACCTATTTTCTTCCTTTTTGACTTTAGAAAAAATCCTAAAAATTTAAAAATTTTCGAAAAAAAAAAAGAAGAAGAGTTTTTTGCATGTTAAAGGTTTTTCTCCACTTAATTGAATAAATCATCGATTTTTTAGATTTTTACTCTCAAAATTATGACAAGATATTTGAAGGAATTGATTAAGATCTTTGAGAGATTCTTTTGGGGATTCGAACCCTAATCAATGAAATCACAAAATTGGAGTTTATTGAAATTTGGTCGATTTTCGATTTACATGACACACCATTTTTTGAAGCTTAAACCCATATTTTACTCGAAATTTCTAAAAAAAGTTTTGTTTAAACCACTCTAGTAAGTTTTGCATAAATCTTAAAAAGGGACAACTTGCACTTAAGAGCTCGATCGTTCATGGGGATTCGGTAGTAAATAGATTGGACCCGCTTGCGACTTGAGATCTAAAAAAAAAGAGAATACCGGGATGTAATTTCGTTGTATTTCGGTGCAACGAAACTCCCTGTTAAAAAAAAGATCTAATAAAAAAAATAAAAAAATAAAAAAAAAGAAAAGAAAAGAGAACACCGGGATGTAATTTCGTTGTATTTCGGTGCAGCGGAACTCTCGGTTAAATAAGAAAAGAATTGTAAACAAACGCAATTGGGGGAATTAGTTGAAACCGAATAGGAACCAAGTACTAAAGTACCGAACGATTTAAAAAGTGACAATTTACATTGAATAAATGATTTTTGTAAATCGGAATAATTGGTTCTCTCTTAAACTTTTTTGATGAAAATCTTTGTGATTTATGGAGTGAAAAGATTTAAAATTTGGTGTTTAATCATCTTATTCGAATGAGACCAATTTTTCTCTAAAAACTTTTGAAATTGCGAACCTTTCATTTGAAAATAGATTTTAAAAGGTTGAATTAAATTCTTTCAATATAAAGGACATATGATGAAATGAGAGTAAAAAAAATCTTTTTCTTGAGGAAATTGAACTTTTAAATCGATGAATACATTTTCAACAAAACCTAGAACATGCATTTCTTTTTGAGCTTAAATTATATATATTTTTGTTTGAGGACAAACAAGCTCTAAGTGTGGGGAGATTTGATAAGGGGATTATTCATCACTTTTTACAAGTATAAAATATAGAATTTAAACACATAAATATTATTAAAGTATAAGAAATATTCATAATTCCAATATATTGAGATTAAATACTTTAAATTGTGTTTTTGTATTAATGTCAGGTGAAAAGTGAAAAATATCGCAGAACCAATGGTGTGGATGGATTCCTCTCGTCGAGCCGGTCGATTTGATATATAATATGTAGATATTTGACGGAAGGATGAGAGAGAAATCGAGTTTTTACTTCAACCGGGTCAAAAATGACTCATTTCATGATGAAATCTGACACACGTAAATCTGCACGGGAATAGACGCAGCAAATCAACCAAAGACCAGTCAACGATTACTGTTTCCCGGATTCTCTGTGGAATCACGATCTTGTGACATGCGCTACAGTACCATACTCTCTCTTTATCCGTTCCATTACACGATCGGCCACACGAGAAATATCACAGAGAATCGAGACAGGCAGTTCAAACTCCTTCTTTTGGAGCCATGCAGCAGCGTGTTTTCTCCATTTCAAAAGGAAACCAGACCCTCCAGTCCCATTTAGTGAGAGTAAATTCTAACCGTACTCTCCATTATCTCTCTGAACCGCAGAAGAACAGAACTATTTTTGGGAATTTCAGAGGATTTTCGGAGGATTTAATCTTGATCCGTGGGAGAAGTTTACAATCGTATTTTTGAGTTTTCTCGGCCGTCCGATGTCCAAATTAGATGAGGTTTGAACCGTTGGATTCATTGAAACATTCTATACCTACCCATACAAGTTGCAACTCAGGTCTTGTCCTGTAGCAATCTCCACCTTCTATAAAAGAGATCCAAGACCATTCTCTCTCCACCTTTGGTCCTCATTGGTCAAACCACCATTTTAGGGGGAAGGTAAGGTCTCTTCCTCTTCCCCCTCCATTGTTAAGAAGCTCTCAAGCTCCTCTCGCTCGTCGTCGAGCCATTTTGCCGAGAAGATCGTGTCTCCGCACGGTTTTCGAGGCCGCTCCGAGGATCTTTTCCTCCCTTTCTCAAGCTCAAGGAAGTTGTTCTCCTCGTCCTCTCACCTCCTCTCAAGGCGTGAAGGCTCGAGGACCTCTCCAAGATCCATTCTTGGACTCAATTCTCTCCTTTTTCGGTACTCTCTTTTACAATTGTTGCGTTTTAATTAGGAAAATATTAGATTTGAATAAACTCTGATTGTAGATCTGTTATATTTGATAAAATAGAATTTGTAGAATTTTTGTGGATTTTATTTCGTAATTTTCCTATTTTTCCTTTGTGAAATACTCGATTGTTTTGTGCTGTTTTGTTAATTCCATTTAAAATAGAAAATTACTCAAAAATAAGTCTTTCTCAATATCACTGTTTATATCTAGATCTGTAGTTTAATATAGTTTTTTGAATAAATCAATTTCCTGCAATTTTCTATTTGTTATTGATTTTACAAAATCAGCCTGTTAAGGACTAAACTGTAAATTGATGAAAGATCTTAATTCTGGACCTCATTGTCTGTGCTGTTTGGATCAATTGTAGAACCGTTTAAATTCCTAATTTCATTAGAAACTTTAGATCTGATATCACTCTTGAATTAGGATTTTGATTGAGTTTGTTTGATATAATTTTCGATTTGATATGAATTTCTGAAAACTGTTACTCAACCTCAAAATTGTCTGGACTATTCTGTAATTTGCCAGGGACCTGCTTGTAATTCAATCATTACTTTTTACTGAAATATCAAACCTGTGAAATTCTTCTGTTCTCTCTCTTATTATTAAATTGTGAATCTTTTTGACAAATTTGAGATCTTGTTTTGCGATCTATATTTTTCTGGAATTTGATTAATGCCTAAAATACCCTTGTGATCAATCATCTTTATAAATTCGAAACTTGTGTGTGTGAAAGTGATATTTTGACCAGAGATTTGTGAAGCCTAAACATTGATTGTGACAAAATATTATAGCCTCTGGACCAATAGAAATAGTTCTTGAATTGCAATTTCGATTATACGCAAAATTTCCTTGGATCGAACCTATACTTATCACTTTGATTAGTATTTGTTATAAATTGTTTTGATTAACTCGTAAGATTGAATTTACACTTTTAAACGACCGGTTTTATGTGTTATCAGGCATTATGGTCCATATCTAAAATAATAATACAAAAATAAATTACAAGACAGTAATTTACATCAAAATTAACCCTAATTACCATAAAAATAAACCATAATTAACAGTAATTAATCCTAAATAAATCCTAATTACAAGTAATTGATCCTAATTACAAGAGATAAAACATACCATAAGAGAGGATCACCATTTCCAGCAGTAGTCGCACAAACAACAGCAGCAAACCGCGCCTGCACCAGGAGATATTGAGAAATTAGCACGAAATTGAGTAAAAAATTGGATATACTAAATATGTGAATAGAAACACTCATTTAAAAATTTAAATCTGCAAAAAACAATAAAAAAAAAGTGAAAAAACTGAAGAAAGAGTGAACAAACAGTAAAATTTAAATATGTGAATAATATATTAAATTATTTGACAGCAAAAAACAGTTTAAGAAAATAACAGTAAAAAAAGAGAGAAAATTAGTAAATAAATTTTTAAAAACTGAAGACATTAAAAACTGTAAAAAAAGAGTATTTAAAAAAAATTGACAATAAAAAATTGACATTAAAAACTGACAGTACAAATTGACAGTAAAAATTAACAGTAAAATAAAATTGACAGTAAAAAAAATTGACTGTAAAAATTAACGACCTCAGAAAAATTATGAACTACAAACCCTAAAAAATCCAAGAAAAAAAATAATACAACAATTAGGCAAAATATTACTGAAATTAGTGAAAATACCACATAAATTGCTTGAACGAAACCAATTCCACCAAAATTAGGAAAAATATCACTGAAAATGCTTGAAACTAGTATTTTAATTAATTAGAGAGATAAGAAAATACCATTTAACGGAGAGAAAAGAACCGAGCTCCTACCACCGGCAGACAAGCCACCAGAAATCTAGGTCATGCAAGCGAGGTTGCGCGAGAAGGAGAAGAAAGCTAGCGAGGTTGCGACTTCTTGAAGACGAGACTCGAGCGGATCCAAAACCCTAACGAGGTTGCGCGAGATCTAAGTCTGATGGAGGGTTTAGAGAGAGGGAAAGAAGAGGCGAGGGCTGCTGTAAAGAGAGAGAGGGAAGAATGGGGCTGCCGAAAAAAGAGAGAGAGGGAAGAATGGGGGAGGGTTTATCTGGGGGAAGAAAGAGGTGAAGGGGACGGCGCATGGCAGTGTTTGGGTCGGGCAGAGTTTGGGTCGGGCCGACCCTACTCTGTTGTTGGGGCGGTATCTGGTTAGGGGCGGGCAGACCCTGGTCTTATTGGGGCGGGAAAATACGAGGGGCGGGCAGACCCTGGTCTTATTGGGGCGGGAAAATACTAGGGGCGGGCAGACCCTGATGTTATAGGGGCGGGCAAGCAATTAGGGACGGGCGGACCCTGGATTTAGGGGCGGGCCGACCCAATAAAAAGACGACCCAAAAGAGTTATTGGGGCGGTTTTATCCTATTGGGGCGGGCGGACCCAAAAATTCAAATAATCAGGGTCGGGCTGACCCTATTCTAACCGACCCAAAAGCATTATTGGGGCTGGCCGACCCAATAATGAGCAAATTTTAGGGGCGGCCCGACCCTAAAAATCAGATGTGTTGTAGTGGTAGTTAGTTAGTTTGTTAGTTATCTAGTAGTTAGTTAGTTAGCTAGTTAGTTATTTAGTTAGTTAGATAGTTAGTTAGTTAGTTAGTGGGAGGGTAGTTGGTTAGTTAGTTAGTGGGTATGTGGGAAGGTAGTTAGTTTGTTAGTTTGTTAGTCAATTAGAAAGTTAATAGGCATGTAGGAAGATAGTTATTTAGTTAGTTAGTTAGTTTGTTAATTAGTTAATTAGTTAGTTAGTTAGTTATTTAGTTAGTTAGTTAGAAAGGTAGTTAGTTAGTCAGTTAATAGGTATGTATGAAGGTAGTTAGTTATCTAGTAGTTAGTTAGTTAGTTATTTAGTTAGTTAACTAGTTAGTTATTTAGTTACTAGTACTTACTTAGTTAGCTAGTTAGTCATTTAGTTAGTTAGATAGTTAGTTAGTCAGTGGGAAGGTAGTTAGTTAGTAAGTTAGCGTGTATGTTGGAAAGTAGTTAGTTAGTTAGTTAGTTAGTTAGTTAGTTAATTGGTATCTAGGAAGATAGTTATTCGGTTATTTAGTTAGTTTGTTAATTACTTAATTTGTCAGTCAGTTAGTTAGTTAGTTAGTTAGTGAGTGAGTTAGTTAGAAAGGTAGTTAGTTAGTTAGTTAATAAGTACGTATGAAGGTAGTTAGTTAGAAAGTTAGTTAGTTAGTTAGCTAGTAGTTTATTAGTTAGTTAGTTAGTTAGTTAATTATTTAGTTAGTCAGTTAGTTAGTTAGTCAGTTAACAAGTAGTTAGTTAGTTAATTAGTTAATTAATTAGTCAGTTAGTAAGTTAGTTAGTAAGTGGGTATGTACGAAGGTAGCTAGTTAGTTAGTTAATTTGTTAGTTAGTTAGTTAATTTGTAAGTTAGTTAGTTAGTTAGTTTGTTAATTAGTTAGTTATTTATTTAGTTAGTCAGTTAGTTAAATAACTAGTACTTATTTAGTTAGTTACTAAGTTAGTGGGTATGTAGGAAGGCAGTTAGTAAGTTAGTTAGTTAGTTAGTTAATATGTATGTAGGAAGAAGTTATTTAGTTAATTAGTTAGTTATTTAGTGAGTTATCTAGTAGTTAGTTAGTTAGTTAGTTAGTTAATTAGTTATTTATTTAGTTAGCTAATAGTTAGTTAGTTAGTTAGTTAATAAGTTAGTTAGTTAGTTAGTTAGTTAGTTAGTTAGTTAAATAGTTAGTTAGTTAGTTAGTTAGTTAGTCAATATGTATGTAAGAAGGTTGTTAGTTAGTTAGTTAGTTATTTAGTTAGCTAGTAGTTAGTTAGTTAGTTAGTATGCAAGAAGGTTGTTAGTTAGTTAGTTAGATAGTTAGTTAATTAGTTAGTTAGTTAGTTAATCAGTTAGTTATTTAGTTAGTTACTTAGTTAGTTAGCTAGTAGTTAGTTAGTTAGTGGGTTAGTTAGTTAATCAATATATATGTATCCAGGTAGTTAGTCAGCTAGTTAGATAGTTAGTTAGTTAGTTAGTTATTTAGTTAGCTAGTAGTTAGTTAGTTAGTTAGTATGCAAGAAGGTTGTTAGTTAGTTAGTTAGTTAGATAGTTAGTTAATTAGTTAGTTAGTTAGTTAATCAGTTAGTTATTTAGTTAGTTACTTAGTTAGTTAGCTAGTAGTTAGTTAGTTAGTGGGTTAGTTAGTTAATCAATATATATGTATCCAGGTAGTTAGTCAGCTAGTTAGATAGTTAGTTAATTAGTTAGTTAGTTAGTTAGTCAGTAAGTTAGTTAGTTAGTTAGTTAGTTATGTCATCAGTTAGTTAGTTAGTTAGTTAGTTAGCTAGTAGCCAGCATGATAGTCAATTATTTTGTTAGTTAGTTAGTTGGCGGGTATGTAGGAAGGTAGTTAGTTTGTTAGTCAGTTAATAGGTATTTAAGAAGATATTGAGTTAGTAAATTAGTTAGTTATTATGTTAGTTATCTAGTAATTAGTTAGTTAGTTATTTTGTCAGCTAGCTAGTAGTTAGTTAGTTAGTTAGTTATTTAGTTAGTAAGTTAGTTAGTTGTCTAGTAGTTAGTTAGTTAGTTAACTAGTTAGTTATTTAGTTACTAGTAGTTAGTTAGTTAGCTAGTTAGTTATTTAGTTAGTTAGATAGTTAGTTAGTTAGTTAGTGGGAAGGTAGTTTGTTAGTAAGTTAGTGGGTATGTAGGAAAGTAGTTAGTTAGTTAGTTAGTTAGTTAGTTAGTTAATAGGTATCTAGGAAGATAGTTATTCGGTTATTTAGTTAGTTTGTTAATTAGTTAATTTGTCAGTTAGTTAGTTATTTAGTTAGTTAGTTAGTTAGTTAGTGAGTTAGTTAGTTAGAAAGGTAGTTAGTTAGTTAGTTAATAGGTATGTATGAAGGTAGTTTGTTAGAAAGTTGGTTAGTTAGTTAGCTAGTAGTTTATCGGTTAGTTAGTTGGTTAATTAGATAGCTATTTAGTTAGTTAGTTAACTAGTAGTTAGTTAGTTAATTAGTTAATTAATTAATTGGTTAGTTAATTAGTTAGTTAGTAAGTTAGTTAGTTAGTGGGTATGTACGAAGGTAGCTAGTCAGTTAGTTAATTCGTTAGTTAGTTAGTTAATTAGTTAGTTAGTTAGTTAGTTAATTAGTTAGTTATTTATTTAGTTAGTTAGTTAGTTAAATAGCTAGTAGTTATTTTGTTAGTTATTCGGTTAGTGGGTATGTAGGAAGGCAGTTAGTATGTTAGTTAGTTATTTAGTTAATATGTATGTAGGAAGATAGTTATTTAGTTAATTAGTTAGTTATTTAGTTAGTTATCTAGTAGTTAGTTAGTTTGTTAGTTATTTATTCAGTTAGCTAATAGTTAGTTAGTTAGTTTGTTAGTAAGTTAGTTAGTTAGTTAGTTAGTTAATTGGTTAGTTAGTTAGTTAGTGAATATGTATGTAAGAAGGTAGTTACTTAGTTAGTTAGTTAATTAGCTAGTAGTTAGTTAGTTAGTTAGTTAGTTAGTTAGTATGCAAGAAGGTTGTTAGTTAGTTAGTTAGTTAGTTAGTTAGTTAGATAGTTAGTTAATTAGTTAGTTAGTTAGTTAGTCAGTTAGTTATTTAGTTAGTTACTTAGTTATTTAGCTAGTAGTTAGTTAGTTAGTGGGTTAGTTTGTTAATCAATATATATATGTATCAAGGTAGTTAGTTAGTTAGTTAGTTAGTTAGATAGTTAGTTAATTAGTTAGTAGTTAGTTAATTAGTTAGTTAGTTAGTTAGTTAGTTAGTTAGTTATCTAGTAGTTAGTTAGTTAGTTAGGTCATCAGTTAGTTATTTAGTTAGTTAGTTAGTTAGTTGGTTAGCTAGTAGTTAGCAGGTTAGTTATTTATTTAGTTAGTTAGTTTGTTAGTTGGCGGGTATGTATGAAGGTAGTTAGTTAGTTAGTTAGTTAGTTAGTTAGTTAATAGGTATTTAAAAAGACAGTTTGTTAGTAAATTAGTTAGTTAATTGGCATGTAGCAAGATTGTTATTTAGCTAGTTAGTTTGTTAATTAGTTAATTAGTTAGTTAGTTATCTAGTAGTCAGTTAGTTAGTTTTTTAGTTAGTTAACTAATTAGTTATTTAGTTAGTTAGTTTGTGAGTTATCTCATAGTTTGTTAGTTAGCTCGTTAGTTATTTAGTGAGTTAGATAGTTAGTTAGTTAGTTAGTGGGAGGTAGTTAGTTAGTTAATTAGTGGGCATGTAGGAAGGTAGTTATTTTGCACTTCTAGAAATCTGGATTTTAGTGACGGTCGAATAATCATTTGTGACGAACCGTCACAATTTCTTACTTTCTGTGACGGTCCGAACATCTGGTCACAGATGATTACTCTTCAGTGACGGTATATTTTAACAGTCACTAAAAGTATGTTTTTCAGTGACGATATGCCTAAAAATGGTCACTAATAGGTTCAGTTTTTTGTGACGGGAGAAATCTACTGTCACCGAAAATAAGTCATCCTTATTTTCACATGTAACTCATGACTTAGTTGAATCATTACTCTTAGGAGGCGTTTGGTTGGAGTTTTGAAGAACGCCTTGGCATAAAGTATGCCAAGGAATTCAATGCCAAGGCATACTATTCCTTGGAATACTTAATTACCATGTTTGGTTAGAAATTTATTTATTCCATGTCATGCTAATTCATCACAAATATAAAATTTTTAAACATTCTATATTTGCAAAACTAACATATTTATACTAAATTTTTGTTATAAAATAAATAACTCATCCAAAAAAATAATTCAAATTATAAAAATAATTATTTATTGTCAACAAAATATTATAAATCAAGCAACATATTATTATAAAATTGATTACTCAAAATATTACTACTTTCAACCACCAAGCACCCAAAGTACATATTTTTCCTTTACATTATCTGGTAGTGTGAAAAAGTACTTTGTCATGCTTGTATCTTTTGAAATAAGGGCTCTTGCTTTCATGCGGTCTTGACTCGTTAATCCTGATAATTTCATTAGCTCTTCAAATACTCTATCTTTCTTTGCTGCATCTTCAGACTTAGGAGAAAATCATATTATCATGTGAAAATTTCATTGCTCTATCTTTATTTTATTCTAGTATATTTTATGACAACAATTTAATATAAATATATTAATTTAATGAATATGTTGTTTTTATAAGTACAATATGATATGACATGTAATTTCTTTTCCATGGGAATAGAGAAAAGCCACCAATTTTGGTGGTAATCCTATTCCCATCAATTATGCCCTAGGGAATGGAGTATTCCGTTACTTTATTACCTAGCGCGCAAACCAAACATGGGAATGGAATCCATGCTGGAGTATGCCAAGGCATTCTCATTCCAAAGCTCCAACCAAACGCCCCCTTAAGCCCTTGATTAGTTCTTGCTAATTCACGACTAGAGAGAGTACTTTAACTTATTTCCCTCCCAAAACAAAAGGGAGAGTACTCTGCACTTTATTTCCCTCCCAAAATAAGACAAGTTATTTTTCTCAAACCCTAACCCACGACAGATCTCCAACCCCTCCCTAGGTTTACCGATCAGTCCTCCTCTCTCACCAGCCATGAAGCTCTGATCTGCCCCCTCTCTCGCGTGTGAACTGATCTCTGGTCTGCCGTGAAGCGTTGATCCATCTTCTCACTCTCTCTTGTGTGTGGACTCTCTCCAGTAAGATATATCTCTCTCTCTCTCTCTCTCTCTCACTCTCTCTCTCTCTCTCAAACATGCTTGGAAGTCTTTTTCTTCCTGCCTAAAAAGAGTATCTAGTTTTTTTTCTAAAATAGTTAAAAGTATGCTCAATTTGGTCTAATTTTACTATTTTTCGCAAACATGGACTGAATTTGGCCAATTGAGATGAATTTGCACTATTTGTTTGCCAAATTAGACTTAATCGATGCACAATTTGCTGAAACTTAATTCAGTTTTGCTGTTTTTTGTCAAACATGACTAATTAATGCTATCTTTTTTTGTCAATTTTGCTGATTTGTTTGAAATTAGGTAGAAATTAGGTCATATAATATTTTAATAGGTACCTTTAACATGGACACATAGATTATGATAATTATGAAATTATATAGGGATAACTGAAATTATTTAGGGTTATATGATAATTTGTGTAATAATGATCAGATTTTCTAAATTTTAGAAATTTGATATGGTGAATGATCGTAGTTGGATGTATAATCGTCTTTTGCCCGATAGAACATTGAGTCGTGTGTTTTGTGATGGAGTTGATAATTTTCTCGAGTGTGCGTATGGTCGCTTGGGTAATGTTATACTACGGGACGGGGTTGAGTGTATTCGATGTCCGTGTAATTCTTGCAAGAATTTGATAATTCAAAATAGAGAAGTTGTAGCGAGAGATTTAGTTAGTAGGGGATTCGTAATTGATTATACAATCTGGTATTGGCATGGCGAGTCAAAATCTGCAGGTGTTGCGGGTTCATCAAACGAAGTTTCGGGTGGCATGGAGCGAATGATATTTGATGCCGTCGGCCCCGATTTCAATTCGGACGCTGAAACTCCAAATGCAGAAGCAGAAGCATTTTTTGACATGTTAAATGCGGCAGACGATCCTCTTTGGGATTACCTCGCGCGTTCGAGAGAGACACGCTTATCGGCAGTGACTATGTTACTGAATTTGAAGGCAGAGTTCGATTTAAGCCAAGCATGTTTTGATCGAATGGTTTTTATAATTCGGGACAAACTACTTCCAGATAATAACAAATTGCCCCCAAATTATTACGAGTTCAAAAAATTGATTAAGGGATTAGGCATGCCTTATGAGAAGTATGACGTTTGTCGAGATAATTGCATGCTCTATTACGGCGAGAATGAGGCAAAAATGGAGTGTGACATATGCAAGAAACCTCGGTTTAAAGAAATCGAAGACGGCAAAAAGCAAAAACCTATTCCTTTTAAGGTATTGCGATACCTTCCAATAACACCGAGGTTGCAAAGACTTTTCACGTCTTCGCAAACTGCCAAGCACATGACGTGGCACAATGGAACTCGCGACAAACCCAATATGATTATCCATCCAGCAGATAGCCCTGCATGGAAGCATTTTGATGCTACACATGCTGATTTTGCTTTCGAGCCAAGAAATGTGAGATTGGGTTTATCTACTGATGGTTTTGCACCATTTAATATTAGCGCCTCTAATTATTCGTGTTGGCCTGTGTTCGTGGTTCCCTATAATTTACCACCAGGAATGACACTAAAAGATCAAAATATATTTCTTTCGGTTGTCATACCAGGACCCGAGCACCCAGGTAGAAATTTAAATGTTTTCATGAAACCATTGGTGGATGAACTAAATATGTTGTGGACAGAAGGGGTCCGTACATATGATGCTCATCGTCGTGAAAACTTTATTATGAGGGCTGCATTACTTTGGACTATTCATGATTTCCCGGCCTATGGTATGGTGTCTGGATGGTCAACACATGGTCGGTTAGCTTGTCCGATCTGTATGGAACATACAAAGGCTTTTCGCTTGCCAAGTGGAAGAAAGCCTTGTTGGTTCGATTGCCACCGACAATTCCTTCCCTCTCGCCATCCGTATCGAAATCAAAAAGATGCGTTTTTGAAGAATACAAAAGAAACCGATGAACCACCTCTGCGCCGTTGTGGTAGTGAAATGCGAGAAATAGTAGACGAATTGGAACAATTGCCTATTATAACAAAAAATAAGAAGAACGATTTTGCTGGTTACGGTATTGACCACAATTGGACAAATAGAAGCTTATTTTGGGATTTGCCTTATTGGTCAACTAATCTAGTACGGCATAACTTAGATGTCATGCACATAGAGAAAAACGTGTTTGATAATCTTTTCAACACGATCATGGATTTGGGTGCTAGAACTAAGGACAATAGCAAATCTCGAGTCGATTTGGCCAATTTTTGCAAGCGTCCTGGATTAGAGCTACAAATGCAGCCTAACGGGAAATTGCGGAAACCTAAAGCCGTGTATTGCTTGGACAAAACCGAAAAAAGATCTATTTGTGAATGGATAAAAAAGTTGCGATTTCCCGATGGTTTTGCGTCCAATTGGTCCAGAATAGTGAATGTGCGTGATTGCACATTCGTGGGACTAAAGAGTCACGATTGCCACGTGTTTATCCAGAGACTATTGCCAGTGGCGTTTCGAGATTTTCTCCCGGATTTTGTATGGGAACTGCTTACCGAGCTTAGCAATTTTTTTCGAGATATTTGTGCCACCGAGCTTGATCCTGCGCTTTTGCATCAATTAGAGAAAGATATTGTTGTCACAATGTGCACGTTAGAGAAAATTCTGCCCCCGAGCTTTTTCGACTCCATGGAGCACTTAGTAGTCCACTTAGCATATGAAGTTAGAGTTGGCGGGCCCGTTCAATATCGATGGATGTATCCTTTTGAAAGGTCAGATAATTATTTACATTCCATAAAAAACAAATTGTTAATTTAATCATATTAATCATAAATAGGTGTTTGCGGAGACTCCGTCAGAAGGCACGAAATAAGGCTCATGTCGAGGCTTCGATTGTAGAGGCGTACTTGATGGAGGAGATATCAAATTTTTGTTCTGGTTATTTCGCGCAAGATGTGTTGACGAGAGCGACAAATCTTGATCGTCACGATGATGGTGGGGGGACCGCGAGCGGTATGGCCGTGTCAATATTCCATTATCCGGGTCGAGGTTTTTGTAGTTGTATAAAAGATTTGACTGTTAAAGAGATAAACGCGGCACATTTGTATGTCTTGCTAAATTGTCCAGAATTGGGGGATTATACAGAGTAAGAATATTTTCCTGTTTGAACTGTCATTTACTCTCGCAATTACTATTTATCTGATATTGAAAAAATATTTAATTTACTTGCAGTGAGTTTGAGTCCGAAATTAAGCGTCAGTATCCGCACTTAGACGAAGTAGCTCGTGACAAAAACAGAGATGAGGGTTTAGCATCCTGGTTTCGAGAACGAGTATTGTATTACCAAGGGGACCATGTGATTCACGAGAACATAAAAAATTTGGCTATTAGACCGGTACCTCGCGTGAAAACATATGAAGGCTATAAATGTAACGGGTACGTATTTCATACCGAGGCACACGCGCGTCATAAGACATCAAATAATAGCGGGATATGTGTCAGAGGTAGTTGCTGGGATGGCGTTGTTAATGATTATTATGGAATTATTGAAGATATTGTCGAGTTAGATTATTCGTTCGGCATGTCTAACTCAATTGTCTTATTCAAGTGTCGTTGGTTCAATGTGCGTGATGGTGTTAGAGTTGACAATGAGCACGGGCTTGTTGAAGTGAAGCATTTGTCCTTAGAACGAAATTATGAGCCGTTTATTTTCGCGTATCAAGCAACTTTAGTATATTATTTATCTTATCCATCACAAAAACGAGAAAGGCGTGATTGGTGGGTCGTCATGAAAACTAAACCGAAAATTGACTATATAGACGTGCCCGATAATGACAATACCGTTAATTTTAGCGGTACAACGTCAGACAGGTATTTTCAAGAGGACAGTTCGATTCCTTTCATCGTCTGTCCAGACCTTGAGAGTGTAGATGTGTCAGGATTATTACATGAGGACGTGGGTGAAACCATTGATGAAAGGGAACTCCATATTGATGATAATGATTTGGTAGAGTCTGAAGATGAGGAATCTGCGGCATTATATGCCTATTTAGACGAGGACTCTTTGTCCGATTAATTCTTTCCAAATCTAGTTAATTTCTGAATATTTTATTTTGAATAAAATAATTTTGTGTGCATTTATTAAATATATGTATTTTTTTATAGCTAGTATGACTAAACGGGCAGCTAGGACGCGTCAAGAGGCAGCTACAGAGCATGTTGTACCTGTTGTTGAAACAAAATATAATAAAACGGTATATTCGGATATTGATAAAGAATAAAATACATATATTATAATATTGATTATTAATAATACATACAAATTCAATACAAATAAAATAATAACAACTATAAAATTGAAACCGTTTACCCGAATCGCGTGAACGCTGTCCTTAGGCATTATTCCGTCCGTTCGTGCAGACTATTGGAAATGCCCCAAGATAATTCGGAGATGTCGTTCTTTAGGGCACGTCCATGAGAACAACGGATGATAGTCTTCTTCAACACCCAACTCAATAATAGTATATTGTAATTATAAAATGGTATATTGAGAATAATATGGAGGAATATTAAGAGCATATAAATATATATAAGTATATTAGATATTGGTATGATATATCTCTGTCTCACCCTCTCTCCCTATTCTTTCCTTTATGTATTCTGATGTGTATATTTATATAGGTAAGAGTAATACTGGTTTAGATCTAATACGTTTCAAAACATTTAATATAATTATATCACAAGAGGTTAATGAATTAATTATTAGCAAATAGTGAAACGGTAAAATGTTACAGATATATAATTAATGTCAAATACCTACAACTTAGCCACCAAGAATATTAAGTCATTTAATTTAATTTTAATTGTGTTTTAATTATATGCTCCAACAATCCCCCACAAAACTCAAAATTATTATAGTTTGAAAATCATATAATTATAATTATATAAATATGTATTTCAATTAAAATATAATTAGTTGGGTGTTTATATCATGCATAGGTGTAAGTATTTTACAAAATTTGAACTTCACCTTGTGTGTTAGTTTCTGTCTAGAGGAAGCGGAGTGAACCAAGTCTTGAACTCATACCTTTGACCTAGACTCTACTAACACACGCATAACATGAAGATTATCATCGGCGGGTTGTGCATTATTATTGGCCATACACAAATATCTTGGATTTTTCATGAGAATTCTAAGGACTTACCCATGCCCCGCACCGCGGCCATATACGGACATTCTCATATAGGTGAGTTCCTACCAGGGAAGTGTGTAGAGTCACATCTCGCGGAAATTACCGCCTCGGCACTCATTAAGAGCTATTTGCTCAACCTTTACCACTACACAAGCACACTCACCATAGGGATAGGTTTTGGAGTCATTGCTCCAACAAATGTGTGCTTTGGACCAACTTATCAGTTTGTTATTACCCATTGAACATCCTTCAAGGGTTCGCCTATCACAGATGTTGGGTTACCACTGTAAGAGACCAATTATGGGCCAACCTATCCCCCTCGATGAAAATTAAGGATCAATGTATCCTTATAATTGATCTTCTAGATTATGTTTCTTCTAGCTCGAGCTTGCAAGTTTATTTATTTATTTATCTGCAATGACTACTGACAAAACAAAATTTCTCGACAGAAATATTAGTTAAAATTAAATATTCATAATTACAGATGACAATAAAATACATTATTAATGGTCATATTGCAATTATAAATTAGTACATCATAAATTCAATTTTTCTTTTACCCCCACAATTCATGTGAATTAAAATTATTAATTTCCACACTCATGTTTGTACCATATGTAAAAATGAATTTTAAATATGATAATGAATAATATTATAAACGAATAAAACAAACCTGGAAAATTTAATGGTTGATGTTTGAAGTAAGTAAAAAACATCTTGCTATTAATGTAAATTTATCATTTGCCTTCACATTTTCTGGTTTTTTTTTTTTTTTTTTTTTTTTTTTTTTTCATATATCCAGATTCCAGATGCATTTTCTCTATCTATGTTGGTTCTATATTTAACCTGCAACATATATTCAGAAACTCCACAAGAAAAACACTATCAGTGTGCTATGAATCAAACAATCAATATCAATTTGTACAGATCTGTTTCGAATTATTTATATAAGTTCATAATAGGTGTATATGATTGATGCACTTAATGTCTGTTCGGAACAAAGAATAATATACAAAGGACCTTACTTACACAGTTACCAAATAACAAATAGTTGTTGTTCAGGAGTAATATGATTTAAGATCTTATACTAATATTTGGCTTAACATGACATAAATTATAATTATAATTAATGTATAAAAGGAATTATATGAAATAAAACAAGCCTGTTTTTGGGATTTCGCCGGATAAAGATCAATGCATGATGTTGCACTTCCAAGTCCAAATATCCAATTTATATTTCATTATATCTTCTTGCAAATTGACTGATCCGAACAATAATGAATAAACTCCAAAAGAAATAATGTTTGAAATAAATTATAGCAATGAATGTAAAGTTTGAATTATAACCATAATCAATCCAGATCCAAAGAAGAAAATGAACATAAATTTTGACATAATTATAAATTAACATAAACAGAATTTTATGTATTTACCAATATCCGAATTTGGTTAATGCCTAAGAATGTTGAAACAAAATATAATATAACGGTATATTCGGATATTGATAAAGAATAAAATACATATATTATAATATTGATTATTAATAATACATACAAATTCAATACAAATAAAATAATAACAACTATAAAATTGAAACCGTTTACCCGAATCGCGTGAACGCTGTCCTTAGGCATTATTCCGTCCGTTCGTGCAGACTATTGGAAATGCCCCAAGATAATTCGGAGATGTCGTTCTTTAGGGCACGTCCATGAGAACAACGGATGATAGTCTTCTTCAACACCCAACTCAATAATAGTATATTGTAATTATAAAATGGTATATTGAGAATAATATGGAGGAATATTAAGAGCATATAAATATATATAAGTATATTAGATATTGGTATGATATATCTCTGTCTCACCCTCTCTCCCTATTCTTTCCTTTATGTATTCTGATGTGTATATTTATATAGGTAAGAGTAATACTGGTTTAGATCTAATACGTTTCAAAACATTTAATATAATTATATCACAAGAGGTTAATGAATTAATTATTAGCAAATAGTGAAACGGTAAAATGTTACAGATATATAATTAATGTCAAATACCTACAACTTAGCCACCAAGAATATTAAGTCATTTAATTTAATTTTAATTTTGTGTTTTAATTATATGCTCCAACACCTGTGCCGGCGATACCAGAACCGACGGTATTGCCAGTGGACGAACACGTCAATATTTCTCAGACGAGTCGATCGAGGAAAGTGCGCGGGCCCAACACGGTTCCGAAGATACCTGCTCCGCAAAATCGCCCTGTGATCGTGGTAGACAGTGATAGAACTTTTGCTATGAAAGACAAAGCAAGTTCGAATAATAGTATTTCTCGTAGAATTGGTTATTTGGTACGCGAGCACTGTAAGGGATTTTCAACATTTGCCAAATGGGATAGTCCGAGCAAGAAAATTATTTGGACTGAATTTCAGGTTTGTATGTGTTTATTTAATTTTATTATTATTGTCAACTTATATATACATTTTTTTTTTGTAGAAATATTATAAACTAGATATAAATCTTGCTGATGTTGAGGAACGGTACACAGTCAGCGAGGATTTGGACGATGAAGCGAGGGAAGCGCACAACTTGGAGAAGCAAGAAAAGATGGATTCGAGAGGGAGAAGCAAGAGTTGGTAGCCGAGAATGTTTTTCTGAATTGGGCTCATAAGATTTATACTAATGCTCTCAACCAAGCTCGTGATGAGTTGAAAAAGAAAGGTATTACTGACCCAAATGAGTGGGCCAAATTTCCTCCTAAGTTTATGGAACTTCATCTAGAAGGTTGGGTGGAGTCCTGTCGTCTTTGGTCTACGGACGAGTGGCAAGAAAAATCAAGAAAAGCTTCTGAAAACCGCTTATCCGGGTCAGATTGCGCCCATAATCTTGGCGGATCGATCAACACATCAGAGATTAGGAGAAGACTGGTATTTGTATATTTTTCCCGTCCTAATTGATTACTTTTCATTTTGTTACGTTTTAAATGTACAATTCGTTCAAAACAGGAACTAGAGAAGCCAGATTGCAAAATTTCTTACATCGATATTGCGCGAAAAATGAAGATGCGCAAATCTGGCGAGTGGGTTGACAACAAGTCGCAACAAGTTGTCGTAAGTTTAAATATTTCATTGTGTAAATTTTGTATTAATTTCTTAATGTACTTTATTTCAAAAATACAGTTAGACTATGATACTCGTATGGCAAATGCGTATGGAGAAGACTGGTTAGAGAATCATGATGACGACAATAACATATGGGTTGCGTCGTCTGGTGGAAACAAGCATGGTGACATTTACATGGTGGGCAGCATGGTCAAGTCCGTTGACCTAAAAAGTAGTCGCTCTTCTCGGCACACACAAAACATCACATCATCCTCTCTTGATGGTCGTTGGGTCACTCAGAATGAATTCGACACAATTTGTCGACAGTATGAGGAGAAGCAAGAGATTGACCGACAAGAGCTTAAGTTGCTACGCAATCAGCAAGAGAAGCAAAAGGAATTGTTAGCCAAGCAGGAAGAGGAGCAAAACAAGCGGATTCGTCTACTTGAGGAACAACAATTACGGGACCGGGCCGAGACGGATCGATTACGTAAACTATTGATAGAGTCGAATCGCCAGATGATGGAGTTGCAGAGATCGATGCAGCGGGACACACGTGCGGCTTATTCTCCATTGGTACATCTTTTTTTCTCAACCCTAATATTAAATATTTATCATAATTGATAAAAAAAATCTTTCTTCAGGATTCCCATGGGGCTCAGATTCGACGCACACCTCCTTCACAGATACGTCGCCTTAATCCACAGCATGAACAATTTCTTGGTCGAGAGGGCAACTTTCTCATCAATGATGATGTATTGGGTGATTCTCGCGGTTAGGTTTGTTTAGTTATGTATTTTTTATTGATCTTTTGTGGATTCGATGATAGTGATATTAGTACTTTTAACGGTATTTTGGGATGCTTATGTGTTATGATATTATATTTATGGTCTTGCATTTTGTGGATTTCGTAACTTATATATATTATTGTTGTTGAATGTAAATTGTGTGCGTTAATTTTATTTTCAATACGTACGAATATTAGGGTAATACTAAATAAGAGTTTTTGTGAGGGCACTACTACAAAAAGTCTCATTAGCTTCGAAAATCCTAGTGACTAAGTATATGTAGTCTCTGTATGCTGGTTATTAAGAACACATTTTGCTTTGTCCCAAAACAGTTATATTTTTTGGGACAAAAATTTTGTTTTGGCACTACAATTGTCACAAAAAAAGATTAAGATTTTAAGTCCGTACATTTTGTGACAAACAATAATCTCAAAATAAGTTACTTATAAAATGAAAAATAATTGGGACGAAATTTGGCCGGTGATTGTTGTAAATTATATGGAATGTCTTTGCGTGATATATATAAGGTCATACATTAATTTTATACTATTATAATTAATTTAGACAAGTCTTAATTCAATTCAACAAAAAATTATTTAGGGACCGACGTAGTCCGCCTCTAAAATAAGTTTTTGGTCGCCATTGGTTTGGAGACAATATGTAGTCGTCAATATTTTGTCCTAACATTGTGAACCCAATAAATTAATTTCATACTAATCATGTGTTTATGTTACATCCAAATAAAAATAGTGTAATAATGTTTTGGTGACGTGAAAGCATAGTATCATCCAAATTTTTCTAATTTTATATATAAGAATAATAACGAAATGACAAATTAAATTTTTAACGACTTGTTTATCAATCTCATATAAACTCATTCAAATTATATTTCTATCATTTTCGAAAGTTTAAATCACATTATTGAAATGACCTTTAGAATGAATGAATTTAATGAACGATGAAGTCTAATTAATGATTTATACCATTTAGTTTCTAAAGAAACCGTGAAAAAGGTAAAATATCACAAATACCCCTAAAATTCGAAAATTTTCAAAAATAATTATGTATTTAGCAAAGGGTCAGTGATACCCAGTAATAGCCCTGATACACTAATTTAGGATATATACATTGAAATGGGAAAATATCACAAATACCCCTGGATTTTGTAAAATTTCAAAAATTCTCTGAATTTAGAGAAATATCACGCATACCCCCAGTTAGTTTCCAAAGAAACACCGAAAATGGTAAAATATCACAAATACGGAATACCTCTTAATTTCGTAAATTTTCAAAAATAACTCTTTAGTTTAGAGAATTATCACTAATACCCCTGATACACTAATTTAGAATATATACATTGAAATGGGAAAATATCACAAATACCCCTGGTTTTTTTTAAATTTCAAAAAATAACTCTGAATTTAGAGAAATATCACACATACCCCCGAGTTAGTTTCCAAAAAAAATCCTGAAAATGGCAAAATATCACAAATACCCCTTAATTTCGTAAATTTTCAAAAATAACTCTGAATTTAGAGAAGTATTACTAATACCCCTGATACGAACACTAATTTAGAATATATCCATTGAAATGGGAAAATATCACAAATACCCCTGGATTTTGTAAAATTTCAAAAAATAACCCTAAAATTTCAAAAAAATCCTGCTATAAACACTAATTTAGAACATGTCCATCGAAATGCGAAAACTATCAGAAATACCCATCAAAATAAGAAAACAGTACATATATCCCTCAAATAATTGCTCTTGATGGGAGATGCACAAAATTAAAATTAAATTCCAAGTATAGATGATAATTACTTGTTCCTATGATGCCTCAATTTCATAAATCAACCATAAAAAATAACACTGCATTAATTAGTTACTTAATTCTCATACATGGAGGCAAAGATGATGGCAAACACCACTCTCGATTGTTCCGTGCCCGGATGCAGAGACTTGTTCCTATCATATCAAAACACAATGGACTCACAAAATAATACATAAATCATATCAAAAAGAATAACTAACCGAGAAGTAGATATTAATTATTGTCACCAAAAGACAGATATCAACACGACGCTCCTGCAGTGAGATAGAACAGCTACTGTTACATTCGAATCGTCATTTCGTCTCGCGTAGGGTTTGAGAGAAAGAAAAGCACCAAGATCACATGGCCAAACAATTGGAATTGTCGAGATAGCCATGGAAAATTCTCATTCGAGGTCGCTGGCAAAACCCTCCGAAAACACCGAGAGGAAGGAGAAAGAGTAGTTTGAATCTATCCGAAAAAAGCAAACACAATGTGTGCACATCCTGCATAAAGCAAAATCGTATTAATATTATTTTATTATTTAGAATTTGCAAAAAAGACCCTCGGTATTATGAAAATTACCTTATAAACTTGACTAATATGATTAAAATTTTCTTCTTCTCGTAAACATTATTCAGAATCCTATCGAAATGCCCTGATGCAGCGGCATCATGACTGGCTCTAAATCAGTTCCTCCACACACAATGCTCACTTTTCGATGGCAAAATAAAGTCAATCCAAAAAACGAAATTGAAGTCAGCAATCATTGAATTAGCAGCCAAAATAAAAAAGAAGTCATTCTCAATTGTTTTTTCAGACGATAGTGCGATAAAAAATCAAGAACTAAAGCCCTAGTTCGAACATAAATACCCAAACCCTCAAATCCCTGAATCAAGATAAGAAATGAGAAAGACAAACCTGTTCGAGAGCCAATAATCTGTCGAAATGAAGACGCGAATCTCGAGGGAGAGAGAACTAACCATGGGACGACGAAGAGAGGAGGAAGTGCGGCGCGGAGCTTCTCCTCTTGACATGTGCAGGCGATGAAGAAGGGAGAGGCGCAAGTACCGCCGAGAGAGTTCTTTTCTGCTTTTATGCCTTCTCTCGAGATTTGGTCTGAGTAAAGGAACAAAGAGTTGTACTGTTATACATATATAAGTTAGGGGAAATTTCTTGTATGTCCCTCCAAAAACACAAAATATCATATTTGTCCCTCTAAATTCGTAAATATCAAATT
This sequence comes from Luzula sylvatica, assembly GCA_946800325.1. Classification (NCBI taxonomy): domain Eukaryota; kingdom Viridiplantae; phylum Streptophyta; class Magnoliopsida; order Poales; family Juncaceae; genus Luzula; species Luzula sylvatica. Next base: position 3,794,726 of record OX326961.1, read on the forward strand.
TGTCCATCCAAAACAAAAAAACTAACAAATTTATCCATTCAATACTAAAAATTTATCAAATAAATCCATCTAAAACTTATATAATATCAAATTTGTCCAAATTGTTAACTTTCCATCCAATTGATTATACTTTAGTATTGTTAGTTCTAATTAATCATAAATTATAAATTTAAATCACTAAAATATCCTTCATTATATAAAAGTCATTTAGTCCACAAACCAATTTTTGTTTTCTTTTCTGTGTCTTTACATTTTCTACTCTTCCCACTCCGATGAACTGAAAAAATTATACAATCCAAGGATTGTCGGTAAGTTTTTCGTCCGTACCAGACAAAGCTGAATTCTCCTCTCCATTGAACTGAATTTTTTTTTTGCATGGGTTTTATATTATACAATTAGTTATACTAAAGTGTATATTTCGAGTTTAAAAAAAGGGGGAAAAACACTTTGTGAGCAGGGTAATGTTTCTTAGGATGATTGAAGATGAGCTCTTCACATGCCTTTTGAGTTTCATCCACCAAATTAACTTGTCCTTTAACCATAAATCAGTAATCCAATTACTAATTTGTGTTTGAGCGTTACAAATTTGATTTTTTTACAGCAAGTATCGTGCCTTGTGCTCAACATGCTTTGACTTGTAAAATCCTTGATAACCTACAACAAGATTAAAAAAAAAAATATTTGAGATCTCTAGAAATTGGTTGTGAACAAAATTCACTTTGGGGGTGATAAAAAGATAAGGAAAAAAATTACATTGCTTACGCTCTTTGCAGCCTCCACGGCGACTGTGAGCAATTCGTTAAGAGATCCTAGTACTTGAGAGTGTGGATAAGAGGAGGAAGAGCTTCGTCTGTCTGGAAGAATCATCTCTCTAGAAGAAATTGCCATGGAGAAGTAGCTAGAAGAAATTGTCATGGGGAAGAGCTTAAGAGGAGGAGTGAATCGTTAGAAGAAGTGCCAATTTGAGCTGGCTTATCGGGTTTATGGGCTTATCGGGTTTGGAGGGTAGATTAGTCATTGTACCATTTTTCTGTTAAGTTTAACAGCTTTGTTAGTTTTGAATTAATTTGATATGAATTAAGTTTCAGAGGGTTAAATTTGATAATAACAATTTTGTAAGAACAAATATGATATTTTGTGTTTTTGAAGGGACATACAAGAAATTGCCCCTATAAGTTATATATAGTCATTTAATATATTTATTTAATGGAAGAGAACAAGTAGGACTAATTTTGTAAAAATATAGAGGGAAAATTCCCTCCAATATTTTGTTTAGTACAAAACGAAAAAATAGAGGTAAAATTTCCCTCCTAATTTTCATCACATTATTTAACTTGAAAACTGAAAAATAAAAAGGAAAAAATTTCAACATCAATTACTAATATTTGTCAAATTAAGACTATAATATGTTTAAATTTGTTGTAAATTAATTTGGTATTTTATTTGGGTAAATTTATTTAAGACTAACATTTGTCAAATTTCCCTACAGAGACTGGTAATTAATTTGGGTAAATTTGATATTTTATTTTTTGCATTTCTAGTCCTTTCAGAAGGGTAAATTAAGTGCCGATTTTATTTTTTTAAGAAATGGATTAATTTTTTTTAAAAAAGATGCATTAATTATTATTTATTCCCCGAAAATAAAAAATTTCAATCGATAAATTTTTTCATAAATTAAATATTTTTTGTTTACTACAAATAGAAATTTCATAATTAAAATTTTTAAATGTCATATCTTTTTTTTGATATCTTTCCGTCTGACATGTTCATGTCGTCTTTATTATCGATGATATTGGATATCAATTTGAGAATATATGTGAAAATATTTAGATTCTAAATTTGATGAAAAAAATAATTAGATGTCGCATGCAAAAAAAAATGCATTCAATTCTATTTTTTCTTCTAAATAATGGATTAATTTGTGGTTTTTTAAGAAATAGATTATTTTTTTTTTCTAAAAAAAGAAGCATTCATTATTATTTGTTCCTCGAAAATATTTTTTTTGAATCGATACATTTTTTCCTAAATTAAATATTTTTTGTTTACTACAAATACAAATTTCATAATTAAAATTTTTAAATGTCATATGTTCTTGTTTTTTTATATCTTTCCGTGTGACATGTTCATGTCGTCGTTATTTTGATGACATTGGATATCAATTTGGGAATATATGTGAAAACATTTAGAATCTAAATTTGATGAAAAAATAATTAGACGTTGCATGCAAAAAATAAAAAAATGCATTCAATTCAATTTTTTCTTCTAAATAATGGATTAATTTGTGTTTTTTGAAGAAATGGATTAAAAAAAGGAAGCATTAATTATTATTTGTTCCTAGAAAATAATTTTTTTGAATACATACATTTTTTCGTAAATTAAATACTTTTTTGTTTACTACAAATACAAATACAAATTTCATAATTAAATTTTCTAAATATCATATGTTCTTTTTTTTTTTGATATCTTTCCGTGTGACGTGTTCATGTCGTCGTTATTTTGATGACATTGGATATCAATTTGGGAATATATGTGAAAACATTTAAATTCTGAATTTGATGAAAAAATAATTAGACGTTGCATGCCAAAAAAAAAATGCATTCAATTCTATTTTTTCTTCTAAATAATGGATTAATTTGTGGTTTTTCAAGAAATGGATTAAAAAAAAGGAAGCATTAATTATTATTTGTTCCTAGAAAATAAATTTTTTCAATACATACATTTTTTCCTAAATTAAATATTTTTTGTTTACTACAAATACAAATACAAATTTCATAATTAAATTTTTTAAATATCACATGTTCTTTTTTTTTTTTTTTATATCTTTCCATGTGACATGTTCATGTTGTCGTTATTTGTATGACATTGGATATCAATTTGGAAATATATGTTAAAACATTTAGATTCTAAATTTGATGAAAAAAATAATTAGATGTCGCATGCAATAAGATATAATATAACATGATATGATCTAATATAATACGATATATAATATATTATCATTTGATATATTATAGTATGGCATAATATAATATGATATAAGTAATATGTGTGATGTTATATTATCTTATGCATTATAGTATAGTACAATAAATAAAATATGATACAATAAAATAAAAATGTGATATGATATTATATAATATACTATAATATAATGTAATACAACTCAACTCAATACAATAAAACACAACAAATAAAATAGTATAATATATCAAATAATATAGTTTAGTAAAATACTATATATTTTACATGTTATATGATTAATATAAAATATACTAAAATAACATGTATTGAGTTATTATTAAAATAACTTATTTTATTCATTTTTCTGAAGTTTTGACAATAATTAGAATTTTTTTTTATATTTAAAGTCCCGCCAAAAAATTTGATCCAAAATTGAAAATATATTCCCAATCCTTTGGCTTCCCTCTCTGTTATGCCCTAATTTTTTTTTGACAATAATTAGAATTCTTTTTATATTTAAAGTCCCGTCAAAAAAATTGATCCAAAATTGAAAATATATTCCCAACCCTTTGGCTTCCCTCTCTGTTATGCCCATTTCATCTCTTTGTCTCTCTCTCTCTATCGTTTCTCTCCCCAAAAGAAACCCTAGCCCTCCAATCGGAGAGCGGCAACAAATCTCCGCACCAGAGTCGTCGCACCACAGAGATCGCCGCACCACAGAGATCGCCGCACCAGAGTCGCTCAAATCGGAGAGCGGCAACATATCTCATGAAAATACAGTCTAAGGGCAACGAGAAGGTACTCATGGAGCTCTTTTCCTGTCGATTGTTGTTGATTTCCCTCATGGATTTTTGTTGTTTTTTTTACAAAATGCTCCTCCAAGTCTTGATCTTGAGTCATACAAAACTAGGTACGATTCTATTTACATTTTATACCTTGTCTGGATCAGTTCTCCTGTTGTTTTTTGTTGATTACTTTTCAATTTTTAATATTTTTGAATAACCAGTCTGAATCAGAATTTTTGTACAGTTTATACCAGCAAGAAATAATCCAGCAAGAAGGGAAAACAGGTTGTATTTTGTACAGTTTATGCCAAACTTGCAGGCAAGTACTTCGTTTCAATATTGTGAATTTTAGTTGGTGAAATTAGTTTTGTATTTTGTGTAATCAAGCACCTCTCTTCTCAGGCAACAAAATACTTCCTTCGTCAGAGAGGTTGGAGTTAGAAGCAGCACGAACAATCATATTACAACCAAATACAATCTTCGATTAGATTACAAGTTTGTTATTTGAATATTTTTGAGGGGTATGCATGGAAGAAGTTTTACATTTTTTCTTGTTTATTTTGGAACAGTTCAAGCGAGTCGTACTGATACAGGGGAGAATATAACGGGCTCAGAGGTTATGGATCCGCAAGGCTGATGAACATGAAATGGGTGGCCATGTACACCAGCTCGTTTTAGATGATTAATCCACTGGCACGAAACGCGAGGTCCAGCATGTCCTTGTCGCCGATCAGGTACTTACTCCTTAGTCTTTCCCCAATTACAGAATTTTCAGTAAGTCCCTCAATTATTGAAATTACAATAAAAAAACCTTACAGAATGATAAGATTGGGAGGGACTTATTTGTAATTTTGTACATAGGGCACTTTTGCTATCTAACATAAATGCAATGAATTTTTTTGGGTAATTAGGAAAAATGACCTTGGAATATTCTGAGGTAGTTAAAATAAAATTATAGAATTTGGAATTTCTATAGAAGCGAGAATTAGTAGAAAAGCCCCTGGATTTTGGAATACTGTTAAAACTTATAAAATACCAAAATAAACAAAGTTCTATTGATCGGTAATGGATCCATAAATGCATGATTTTATTAACAAGATAATTGCAGGTATATTAAATTTGCAAAGTTAGGGGTTTGTACAACTAAGGTTAATTAAAAGGATATATTTGCAAAGTTAGGACACGAAGAAGTATTTGTCGGAGATGGTTGTATAGAGAGCGTTGATAGCGAAAATAGACAGTCCAATGGGAATCATTTCCTTCCTGACCGAGAAGGATAGTAATGTTGTGCTGAATGGATGGACGGTGAATCTCGAGAAGCTTATAGAACTTGTGGATGACGATGATGAATATTCGACATTGGGTTACCCTGACAAGAGGTCTATCGTCATTGAATGAGATGATGAAGATCAAGATACTAATGTTGAAGATTTTATATTTTGTTACTTTGACATTATTGGTTTTTTTTTTTCTTTCTAGTACTTGAGTCAGTGTTGTAAAAATGAAATGATTATAATGAATTGATTATGTGTTATTTAAAGATATTTTTTGTTTTATTTAAATGGCCAAAATTTAATTTTCATATTTTATTAATTAATATTGTAATATATATTGTTTTAAGGGACTAAAAGAGTTTCGCCACAGTAGTACAATATTTAGGAATTAAATTTTGTCACAGAAAGAACCAGACACCAATATCATTCACAAAAAAGTACATTCAAGGACTAACATTGGTCATATTAATATCATATTTGGAGACAACAGATAGTCACATAAACAACATAATAAAGACAAAATTTAGTTACATATAGTATATCTTCAGAAGCAAACATTTGTACCATAAAATAAATATTCAGAAACAAAATCTAGTCACAGAACAACAATAATTGGGAACCATATTTAGTCTCATAAATAACATTTTCCATGACCATAACTCAACACAGAAAGTTCATCTTCAGGGACAACCCCAGAAAACGGGGGAAAAAAATTGGAAATTAATCTTGTCCCAAGAAAGGTGTCTTATAGGGACTAAATGCAAAAAAAATTTTGTCACCGTGATTTGCTGTGTCGGGGCTGTTATGACAAAGTCATAACGACTAAATATAGTACCTAAAGATCTACAGTGACTCCAGACGGGGTTTTAGGGACTAAACACGTTTGTTCCTAACTGCATTTTTTGTAGTAGTGGGGTAACCCTCCCAGTAGGTGTGTGTTGTGTTAGAAAAATCGAACTTTAAGTCAGGGTAACCGTCACAAATAATGAGTGTCATTAGTGAGAGTAACTGTCACAAAAGATATTCATAGACGGTTTTACCTAACCGTCACAAATAATATTCAGTGACCTTCCAATAGCATTGTCACAAAAAGTCTTTTTTAGTGACGGTCCGAACAAACTGTCACAGAAAGCTGTGCGCACCGTCACAGAAACATTTTAGTGACGGGACCGTCACAAAACATCACCCTTTAGCCACGAAAGTATCAGTGACGAGTCATCTGTGACGGTAACCGTCACTGAAACCTTTCAGTGACGGTTTTTTCAGCTTTCAGTGACGGAATCACACAGTCACTAAAACCAAGATTTCTAGTAGTGTTGTTAGTTAGATTGTTTGTTAGTCAATTAGATAGTTAATAGGCATGTAGCAAGATAGTTATTTAGCTAGTTAGTTTGTTAATTAGTTAATTAGTTAGTTAGTTATCTAGTAGTTAGTTACTTAGTAATTTAGTTAGTTAACTAATTAGTTATTTAGTTAGTTCGTTTGTTAGTTATCTAGTAGTTAGTTAGTTAGCTAGTTAGTTATTTAGTTAGTTAGAGAGTTAGTTAGTTAGTTAGTGGGAGGGTAGTTAGTTAGTTAGTTAGTGGGTATGTGGGAAGGTAGTTAGTTAGTTAGTTAGTGGGTATGTGGGAAGGTAGTTAGTTAGTTTGTTAGTTAATTAGATAATTAATAGGCATGTAGGAAGATAGTTATTTATTTAGTTAGAATGGTAGTTAGTTAGTTAGTTAATAGGTATGTATGAAGGTAGTTAGTTAGTAAGTTAGACAGTTAACTAGTTAGTTAGTTAGCTAGTAGTTAGCTAGTTAGTTAATTAGTTAGTTATTTAGTTAGTTAGTCAGTTAGTTAACTAATAGTTAGTCAGTTAATTAGTTAATTAATTAGTTAGTTAATTAGTTAGTTAGTAAGTTAGTTAGTTAGTGGGTATGTACGAAGGTAGCTAGTTAGTTAGTTAATTAGTTAGTTAGTTAGTTAATTGGTCAGTTATTTAGTTAATTAGTTCGTTAGTTAAATAGCTAGTAGTTATTTAGTTAGTTATTAATTTAATTATTAAGTGACTTTGTTAGTGGATATGTAGGAAGGTAGTTAGTAAGTTAGTTAGTAAGTTAGTTAATTAGTAAGTTAGTTAGTTAGTTAGTAAGTTAGTTAGTTAGTCAGTTAGTTAGTTAGTTAATTAGTAAGTTAGTTTGTTAGTTAGTTAGTTAGTTAGTTAATTAGTTAGTTAGTTAGTTAGTTAGTCAATATGTATGTAAGAAGGTAGTTAGTTAGTCAGTTAGTCAATATGTATGTAAGAAGGTAGTTAGTTAGTTAGTTAGTTGGTTAGTTAATTAGCTAGCAGTTAGTTAGTTAGTTAGTATGTAAGAAGGTTATCAGTTAGTTAGTTAGTTAGTTAGAAAGGTAGTTAATTCATTAGTTAGTTAATTAATCTGTTAGTTATTTAGTTAGTCACTTAGTCAATTAGCTAGCAATTAGTTAGTTAATCAATATATATGTATCAAGGTAGTTAGTTAGTTAGATTGATAGTTAGTTAATTAGTTAGTTTGTCAGTTAGTCAGTTAGTTAGTTATCTAGTAGTTAGTTTGTTAGTTAGGTCATCAGTTAGTTATTTAGTTAGTTAGTTAGTTAGTTATCTGGCTAGTAGTTAGCAGGATAGTTATTTATTAAGTTAGATAGTAAGTTAGTTTGCGGGTATGTAGGAAGGTAGTTAGTCAGTTAGTTAGTTAGTTAATAGGTATTTTAGAAGATAGTTAGTTAGTAAATTAGTTAGTTATTATGTTAGTTAGTTAGTCATTTTATCAGCTAGCTAGTAGTTGGTTAATCAGTTAGTTATTTAGTTAGTTAGTTAGTTAGTTAGTTATCTAGTAGTTAGTTAGCTAGTTATTTAGTTAGTTAACTAGTTAGTTATTTAGTTACTAGTAGTTAGTTAGTTAGCTAGTTAGTTATTTAGTTAGTTAGATAGTTAGTTTGTTAGTTAGTGGGAAGGTAGTTAGTTAGTAAGTTAGTGGGTATATAGGAAAGTAGTTAGTTAGTTAGTTAGTTAGTTAGTTAATGGGTATCTAGGAAGATAGTAATTCGGTTATTTAGTTAGTTTGTTAATTAGTTAATTTGTCAGTTAGTTAGTTATTTAGTTAGTTAGTTAGTTAGTTAGTTAGTGAGTTAGTTAGAAAGGTAGTTAGTTAGTTAGTTAGTTAATAGGTATGTATGAAGGTAGTTAGTTAGTTAGCTAGTAGTTTATTAGTTAGTTAGTTAGTTAATTAGTTAGTTATTTCGTTAGTTAGTTAGTTAGTTAGTTTGTTAATTAGTTAATTAATTAGTTAGTTAGTAAGTTAGTTAGTTAGTGGGTATGTACGAAGGTAGCTAGTTAGTTAGTCAATTTGTTAGTTAGTTAGTTAATCAGTTAGTTATTTAGTTAGTTACTTAGTTATTTAGCTAGTAGTTAGTTAGTTAGTGGGTTAGTTTGTTAATCAATATATATATGTATCAAGGTAGTTAGTTAGTTAGTTAGTTAGATAGTTAGTTAATTAGTTAGTAGTTAGTTAATTAGTTAGTTAGTTAGTTAGTTAGTTAGTTATCTAGTAGTTAGTTAGTTAGTTAGGTCATAAGTTAGTTATTTAGTTAGTTAGTTAGTTAGTTGGTTAGCTAGTAGTTAGCAGGTTAGTTATTTATTTAGTTAGTTAGTTTGTTAGTTGGCGGGTATGTGTGAAGGTAGGTAGTTAGTTAGTTAGTTAGTTAGTTAGTTAGTTAATAGGTATTTAAAAAGACAGTTTGTTAGTAAATTAGTTAGTTAATAGGCATGTAGCAAGATAGTTATTTAGCTAGTTAGTTTGTTAATTAGTTAATTAGTTAGTTAGTTATCTAGTAGTTAGTTAGTTAGTTTTTTAGTTAGTTAACTAATTAGTTATTTAGTTAGTTAGTTTGTGAGTCATCTAGTAGTTTGTTAGTTAGCTTGTTAGTTATTTAGTGAGTTACATAGTTAGTTAGTTAGTTAGTGGGAAGGTAGTTAGTTAGTTAATTAGTGGGCATGTAGGAAGGTAGTTATTTTGTTAGTTAGTTTGTTTGTTAGTCAATTAGATAGTTAATAGGCATGTAGCAAGATAGTTATTTAGCTAGTTAGTTTGTTAATTAGTTAATTAGTTAGTTAGTTATCTAGTAGTTAGTTACTTAGTTATTTAGTTAGTTAACTAATTAGTTATTTAGTTAGTTAGGTTGTTAGTTATCTAGTGGTTAATTAGTTAGCTAGTTAGTTATTTAGTTAGTTAGAGAGTTAGTTAGTTAGTTAGTGGGAGGGTAGTTAGTAAGTTAGTTAGTGGGTATGTGGGAAGGTAGTTAGTTAGTTTGTTAGTTAGTTTGTTAGTTAATTAGATAATTAATAGGCATGTAGGAAGATAGTTATTTATTTAGTTAGAATGGTAGTTAGTTAGTTAGTTAATAGGTATGTATGAAGGTAGTTAGTTAGTAAGTTAGATAGTTAACTAGTTAGTTAGTTAGCTAGTAGTTAGTTAGTTAGTTAATTAGTTAGTTAGTTATTTAGTTAGTTAGTCAGTTAGTTAACTAATAGTTAGTCAGTTAATTAGTTAATTAATTAGTTAGTTAATTAGTTAGTTAGTAAGTTAGTTAGTTTGTGGGTATGTAGAGAAGGTAGCTAGTTAGTTAGTTAATTAGTTAGTTAGTTAGTTAATTGGTTAGTTATTTAGTTAGTTAGTTCGTTAGTTAAATAGCTAGTAGTTATTTAGTTAGTTATTAATTTAATTATTAAGTGACTTTGTTAGTGGGTATGTAGGAAGGTACTTAGTAAGTTAGTTAGTAAGTTAGTTAATTAGTAAGTTAGTCAGTTAGTTAGTAAGTTAGTTAGTTAGTTAGTTAGTTAGTTAGTTAATTAGTAAGTCAGTTTGTTAGTTAGTTAGTTAGTTAGTTAATTAGTTAGTTAGTTAGTTAGTTAGTCAATATGTATGTAAGAAGGTAGTTAGTTAGTCAGTTAGTCAATATGTATGTAAGAAAGTAGTTAGTTAGTTAGTTAGTTAGTTAATTAGCTAGTAGTTAGTTAGTTAGTTAGTATGTAAGAAGGTTGTCAGTCAGTTAGTTAGTTAGTTAGAAAGGTAGTTAATTCATTAGTTAGTTAATTAATCTGTTAGTTATTTAGTTAGTCACTTAGTCAGTTAGCTAGCAGTTAGTTAGTTAATCAATATATATGTATCAAGGTAGTTAGTTAGTTATATTGATAGTTAGTTAATTAGTTAGTTTGTCAGTTAGTCAGTTAGTTAGTTATCTAGTAGTTAGTTTGTTAGTTAGGTCACCAGTTAGTTATTTAGTTAGTTAGTTAGTTAGTTATCTGGCTAGTAGTTAGCAGGATAGTTATTTATTAAGTTAGATAGTTAGTTAGTTTGCGGGTATTTAGGAAGGTAGTTAGTCAGTTAGTTAGTTAGTTAATAGGTATTTTAGAAGATAGTTAGTTAGTAAATTAGTCAGTTATTATGTTAGTTAGTTAGTCATTTTATCAGCTAGCTAGTAGTTGGTTAATCAGTTAGTTAGTTAGTTAGTTAGTTATCTAGTAGTTAGTTAGTTAGTTATTTAGTTAGTTAACTAGTTAATTATTTAGTTACTAGTAGTTAGTTAGTTAGCTAGTTAGTTATTTAGTTAGTTAGATAGTTAGTTAGTTAGTTAGTGGGAAGGTAGTTAGTTAGTAAGTTAGTGGGTATGTAGGAAAGTAGTTACTTAGTTAGTTAGTTAGTTAATGGGTATCTAGGAAGATAGTAATTCGGTTAGTTAGTTAGTTTGTTAATTAGTTAATTTGTCAGTTAGTTAGTTATTTAGTTAGTTAGTTAATTAGTTAGTGAGTTAGTTAGAAAGGTAGTTAGTTAGTTAGTTAATAGGTATGTATGAAGGTAGTTAGTTACTTAGCTAGTAGTTAGTTAGTTAGTTTAGTTAGTTAGTTAGTATGCAAGAAGGTTGTTAGTTAGTTAGTTAGTTAGTTAGTTAGTTAGTAAATTAGTTAGTTAATAGGCATGTAGCAAGATAGTTATTTAGCTAGTTAGTTTGTTAATTAGTTAATTAGTTAGTTAGTTATCTAGTAGTTAGTTAGTTAGTTTTTTAGTTAGTTAACTAATTAGTTATTTAGTTAGTTAGTTTGTGAGTTATCTAGTAGTTTGTTAGTTAGCTTGTTAGTTATTTAGTGAGTTAGATAGTTAGTTAGTTAGTTAGTGGGAAGGTAGTTAGTTAGTTAATTAGTGGGCATGTAGGAAGGTAGTTATTTTGTTAGTTAGTTTGTTTGTTAGTCAATTAGATAGTTAATAGGCATGTAGCAAGATAGTTATTTAGCTAGTTAGTTTGTTAATTAGTTAATTAGTTAGTTAGTTATCTAGTAGTTAGTTAGTTAGTTATTTAGTTAGTTAACTAATTAGTTATTTAGTTAGTTAGTTTGTTAGTTATCTAGTAGTTAGTTAGTTAGCTAGTTAGTTATTTAGTTAGTTAGAGAGTTAGTTAGTTAGTTAGTGGGAGGGTAGTTAGTTAGTTAGTTAGTGGGTATGTGGGAAGGTAGTTAGTTAGTTTGTTAGTTAGTTTGTTAGTTAATTAGATAATTAATAGGCATGTAGGAAGATAGTTATTTATTTAGTTAGAATGGTAGTTAGTTAGTTAGTTAATAGGTATGTATGAAGGTAGTTAGTTAGTAACTTAGATAGTTAACTAGTTAGTTAGTTAGCTAGTAGTTTGTTAGTTAGTTAATTAGTGAATTAGTTAGTTATTTAGTTAGTTAGTTAGTTAGTTAACTAATAGTTAGTCAGTTAATTAGTTAATTAATTAGTTAGTTAATTAGTTAGTTAGTAAGTTAGTTAGTTAGTGGGTATGTACGAAGGTAGCTAGTTAGTTAGTTAGTTAGTTAGTTAGATAGTTAATTGGTTAGTTATTTAGTTAGTGAGCTCGTTAGTTAAATAGCTAGTAGTTATTTAGTTAGTTATTAATTTAATTATTAAGTGACTTTGTTAGTGGGTATGTAGGAAGGTAGTTAGTAAGTTAGTCAGTAAGTTAGTTAATTAGTAAGTTAGTTAGTTTGTTAGTAAGTTAGTGAGTTAGTTAGTTAGTTAGTTAATTAGTAAGTTAGTTTGTTAGTTAGTTAGTTAGTTAGTTAATTAGTTAGTTAGTTAGTTAGTTAGTCAATATGTATGTAAGAAGGTAGTTAGTTAGTCAGTTAGTCAATATGTATGTAAGAAGGTAGTTAGTTAGTTAGTTAGTTAATTTGCTACTAGTTAGTTAGTTAGTTAGTATGTAAGAAGGTTGTCAGTTAGTTAGTTAGTTAGTTAGAAAGGTAGTTAATTAATTAGTTAGTTAATTAATTAGTTAGTTATTTAGTTAGTCACTTAGTCAGTTAGCTAGCAGTTAGTTAGTTAATCAATATATATGTATCAAGGTAGTTAGTTAGTTAGATTGATAGTTTGTTAATTAGTTAATTTGTTAGTGAATTAGTTAGTTTGTCAGTTAGTCAGTTAGTTAGTTATCTAGTAGTTAGTTTGTTAGTTAGGTCATCAGTTAGTTATTTAGTTAGTTAGTTTGTTAGTTAGTATGTTAGATAGTTAACTACTTAGTTAGGTAGCTAGTAGTTAGTTAGTTAGTTAGTTAATTAGTTAGTTATTTAGTTAGTTCGTTAGTTAGTTAGTTTGTTAACTAGTAGTTAGTTAGTTAATTAGTTAGTTAATTAGTTTGTCAGTGAGTTAGGTAGTTAGTGGGTATGTACGATGGTAGCTATTTGGTTTGTTAGTTTCTTAGTTAGTTAGTTAATTAGTTAGTTAGTTAGTTAATTAGTTAGTTATTTATTTAGTTAGTTAGTTAGTTAGTTAAATATCTAGTAGTTATTTAGTTATTTTGTTAGTTACTTTGTTAGTGCGTATGTTGGAAGAAAGTTAGTAAGTTAGTTAGTTTGTTAGTTAGTTAGTTAGTTAGTTAATTAATATGTATGTAGGAAGATAGTTAGTTAGTTAATAATTTAGTTATTTAGTTAGTTATCTAGTAGTTAGTTAGTTAGTTAGTTAGTTAGATATTTATTCAGTTAGCTAGTAGTTAGTTAGTTAGTTAGTTAGTTAGTTAAATAGTAAGTTAGTTAGTTACTTAGTTAATTAGTTAGTTAGCTAGTTAGTTAGTCAATATGTATGTAAGAATGTAGTTTGTTAGTTTGCTAGTTAGTTAGTTAATTAACTAGTAGTTAGTTAGTTAGTTAGTTAGTTAGTTAGTTAGTATGTAAGAAGGTTGTTAGTTAGGTAGTTAGTTAGTTAGTTAGATTGTTAGTTAATTAGCTAGTTAGTCAGGTAATCAGTTAGTTATTTAGTTAACTACTTAGTTAGTTAGCTATTAGTTAGTTAGTTAGTGAGTTAGATAGTTAATCAATATGTATGTATCATGGTAGTTAGTTAGTTAGTTAGATAGTTAGTTAGTTAATTAGTTAGTTAGTTAGTTAGTCAGTCAGTTAGTTAGTTATCTAGTAGTTAGTTAGTTAGTTAGGTCATAAGTTAGTTATTTAGTTAGTTAGTTAGTTGGTTTGTTAGCTAGGAGTTAGCAGGTTAGTTATTTATTTAGTTAGTTAGTTAGTTAGATAGATGGCCGGTATGTACGAAGGTAGGTAGTTAGTCAGTTAGTTAGATAGATGGTTTGTATGTAGGAAGGTAGGTAGTTAGTTTGTTAGTTAATAGGTATTCAAGAAGATAGAACTAACTACCTTCTTACATCCATATTTACTAACTAACTAACAAACGAACTAACTAACTAACCAACCCACTAACGAACTAACTAACTAACTACTAGATAACTAACGAAATAACTAACTAATTAATTAACTAATTAACTGACGAACTATCTTTCTACATACCTTTTAACTAACTAACTAACTAACTAATTAACTAACTAACTGACTAACTAACTACATACCTTCTTACATAACTGCTAACTAACTAACTAACTAACTAACTAACTAACTAACTACTAGCTAACTAATTAAGTAAATAAATAACTAACTGATTAACTAACTAACTAACTAACTAACTACTAGATAACTAACTAACTTACTAACTATCTAATTAATTAACTAACTATCTAACTAACTAACTAACTATGTTCTTACATACATATTAGCTACTAACTAACTCACTAACTCACTAACTCACTAACTAAGTAATTAACTAGTTAGGTAGTTAGTTAGATAGATACTAGTTAATAGGTATGTAGGAAGACAATTAGTTAGCTAGTTTGTTAGTTAATTAGTTAGTTAGATAGATACTAGTTAATTAGTTAGTTAGTAAGTTAGTTAGTCAATTAGTGAGTTTGTAGGAAGGTAGTTAGTTAATTAGATAGTTAGGTAGTTAGTTAGTTTATAGGTATGTATGAAGATAGTTAGTTAGTTAGTTAATTAGTTCGTTATTTAGTTAGTTAATTAGTTAGTTAGCTAGTAGTTAGTTAGTTAGTTAGTTAGCTGACTAGTTAGTTAGTTAGTTAGCTAGCTAATAGTTAGTCTGTTAGTTAGTTAGTTAGTTAGTTAGTTAGTCAGTTAATAGGTATGTAGAAAGGTAGTTAGTTACCTTGTTAGTTAGTCAGTTATATAGTAGTTAGTTAGTTAGTTAATAAGTAAGTAAGTTAGTTAGTTAGTTAGTTAGTTATTTTTTTTGTTAGCTAGAAGTTAGTTAGTTAGTTAGTTAGTTAGATAGTTAGTTAGTTAGTTTTTAAGTTATTTTTTCTGTTAGCTAGAGGTTAGTTAGTTAGTTAGTTAGTTAGTTAGTTAGTTAGTTAGTTAATTTGTTTGTTCTCAAGTAGTTGGCTAGTTAGTTAGTTAGTTAGTTAGTTAGGTAACTAGTTAGTTATTTAGTTAGTTACTTAGTTAGCAAGTAGTTAATAGGTATGTAGGAAGATAGTTAGTTACTTAGTTTGTAATATAGTTAGTTAATTAGTTAGTATGTTCGTTAGTTAGTGGATATGTAGGAAGGCGGCTAGTTAGGTTGGTTAGTAAGTTAATCAATTTGTTACTTGAGTTAGTTATTTAGTTAGTTAGTTAGTTAGTGAGTTAGCCAGTTGTTTGTTAGTTAGTTAACTAGTTACTTATTTAGTTAGTTAGTTAGTTAGTTAGCCAGTAGTTAGTCAGTTCGTTAACTAGTTAGTCATTTAGTTATTTAGTTAGTTAGTTATTTTGTCAGTTAGTTCACTAACTAACTAAATACTTAACTAACTAACTAAATAACTATCTAAACTAACTAACTAACTACTAGCTAACAAACTAATTGACTAACTAATTTACTAACTATCTAACTAACTAACTAACGAACTAACTACCTTCTTTCATACATATTTACTAACTAACTAACTAACGAACTAACCAACTAACTAACCAACTAACTAACTAACTAACTACTAGATAACTAACTAAATAACTTACTAATTAATTAACTAATTAACCAACAAACTATCTTTCTACATACCTATTAACTAACTAACTAAATAACTAACTAACTAACTAACTAACTAACTACTAGCAAACTAACTAACTAAATAAATAACTAACTGATTAACTAACTAACTAACTAACTACTAGATAACTAACTCACTTTTTAACTAACTAATTAATTAACTAACTATCTAACTAACTAACTAACTACGTTTTTTACATACATATTAGCTACTAACTAACTAACTCACTAACTCACTAAGTAACTAATTAACTAGTTAGGTAGTTAGTTAGTTTGAGAGTTAGTTAATTAGTTAGTTAGTTTTTAGTTAGTTAATTACTTAGTCATTTAGTTAGTTAGTTAGTTAGTTAGTTAATTAGTTAAATAATTAGTTAGTCAATTAGTTAGTTAGTAAGTTAGTTTGTTAGTGGGTATGTACGAAGGTAGATCGTTAGTTAGTTAATTAGTTAGTTAGTTAGTTAATTGGTTAGTTATTTAGTTAGGTAGTTCGTTAGTTAAATAGCTAGTAGTTATTTAGTTAGTTATTAATTTAATTATTATGTGACTTTGTTAGTGGGTATGTAGGAAGGTAGTTAGTAAGTTAGTTAGTTAGTTAGTTAGTTAATTAGTAAATTAGTTAGGTATTTAGTTAGTAAGTTAGTTAGTTAGTTAGTTAGTTAGTTAGTTAATTAGTAAGTTAGTTAGTTAATTAGTTAGTTGGTTAGTTAGTTAGTTAGTCAATATGTATGTAAGAAGGTAGTAAGTTAGTTAGTTAGTCAATATGTATGTAAGAAGGTAGTTAGTTAGTTAGTTAGTTAGTTAATTAGCTAGTAGTTAGTTAGTTAGTTAGTTAGTTAGTTAGTTTGTTAGTTAGTATGTAAGAATGTTGTTAGTTAGTTAGTTTGTTAGAAAGGTAGTTAATTAGTTAGTTAGTCAGTTAATCAGTTAGTTATTTAGTCAGTCACTTAGTCAGTTACCTAGCAGTTAGTTAGTCAATCAATATATATGTATCAAGGTAGTTAGTTAGTTAGATTGATAGTTTGTTAGTTAATTAGTTAGTTTGTTAATTAGTCAGTTAGTTAGTTATCCAGTAGTTAGTTAGTTAGTTAGGTCATAAGTTAGTTATTTTGTTAGTTAGTTAGTTAGTTAGCTAGCTAGTAGTTAACATGATAGTTATTTATTAAGTTAGTTAGTTAGTTAGTTTGCGGGTATGTAGTAAGGTAGTTAGTTAGTTAGTTAGTTAGTTAATAGGTATGTATGAAGGTAGTTAGTTAGTAAGTTAGATAGTTAACTAATTAGTTAGTTAGTTAGTAGTTTGTTAATTAGTTAATTAGTTAATTAGTTAGTTATTTAGTTAGTTAATTAACTGATAGTTAGTTAGTTAATTAGTTAATTAATTAGTTAGTTAATTAGTTAGTTAGTAAGTTAGTTAGTTAGTGGGTATGTACGAAGGTAGCTAGTTAGTTAGTTAATTAGTTAGTTAGTTAGTTAATTGGTTAGTTATTTAGTTAGTTAGTTCGTTAGTTAAATTGATAGTAGTTATTTAGTTAGTTATTAATTTAATTATTAAGTGACTTTGTTAGTGGGTATGTCGGAAGATAGCTAGTAAGTTAGTTAGTTAGTTAGTTAATTAGTAAGTTAGTTAGTTAGTTAGTTAGTTACTTAGCTAGTAGTTAGTTAGTTAGTTAGTTAGTTAGTTAGTTAGTTAGTATGTAAGAAGGTTGTTAGTTAGTTAGTTAGTTAGTTAGAAAGGTAGTTAATTAGTTAGTTAGTTAGGTAATCATTTAGTTATTTAGTTAGTCACTTAGTCAGTTAGCTAGCAGTTAGTTAGTTAATCTATATATATATATATCAAGGTAGTTAGTTAGTTAGATTGATAGTTAGTTAATTAGTTAGTTTGTTAGTTAATTAGTTAGTTTGTTAGTTAGTCAGTCAGTTAGTTATCTAGTAGTTAGTTAGTTAGTTAGGTCATCAGTTAGTTATTTAGTTAGTTAGTTAGTTAGTTGGCTAGCTAGTAGTTAGCAGGATAGTTATTTATTAAGTTAGTTAGTTAGTTAGTTTGCGGGTATGTAGGAAGGTAGTTAGTTAGTTAGTTAATTGGTATTTAAGAAGATAGTTAGTTAGTAAATTAGTTAATTATTATGTTAGTTATCAAGTAATTAGTTAGTTAGTTATTTTATCAGCTAGCTAGTAGTTAGTTAGTCAGTTAGTCATTTAGTTAGTTAGTTGGTTAGTTATCTAGTAGTTAGTTAGTTAGTTATTTAGTTAGTTAACTAGTTAGTTATTTAGTTACTAGTAGTTAGTTAGTTAGCTAGTTAGTTATTTAGTTAGTTAGATAGTTAGTTTGTTATTTAGTGGGAGGGTAGTTAGTTAGTAAGTTAGTGGGTATGTAGGAAAGTAGTTAGTTAGTTAGTTAGTTAGTTAATTGGTATCTAGGAAGATAGTAATTCGGTTATTTAGTTAGTTTGTTAATTGGTTAATTTGTCAGTTAGTTAGTTATTTAGTTAGTTAGTTAGTTAGTGGGTGGTATGTAGGAAGGTAGTTATTTTGTTAGTAACTTAGTTTGTTAGTTAATTAGATAGTTAATAGGCATGTAGCAAGATAGTTATTTAGCTAGTTAGTTTGTTAATTAGTTAATTTGTTAGTTAGTTATCTAGTAGTTAGTTAGTTAGTTATTTAGTTTGTTAACTAATTAGTTATTTAATTAGCTAGTTTGTTAGTTATCTAGTAGTTAGTTTGTTAGCTAGTTAGTTATTTTGTTAGTTAGATAGTTAGTTAGTTAGTTGGTGGGAGGGTAGTTAGTTAGTTAGTTAGTTAGTTAGTGGGTATGTGGGAAGGTAGTTAGTTAGTTTGTTAGTTAGCTTGTTAGTTAATTAGATAATTAATAGTCATGTAGGAAGATAGTTATTTAGTTAGTTATTTAGTTTGTTAATTAGTCAATTAGTTAGTTAGTGAGTTATTTAGTTATTTAGTTAGTAAGTTAGTTAGAAATGTAGTTAGTTAGTTAGTTAGTAAGTTAGATAGTTAACTAGTTAGTTAGTTAGCTAGTAGTTTGTTAGTTAGTTAATTAGTTAATTAGTTAGTCATTTAGTTAGTTAGTTAGTTAGTTAACTAATAGTTAGTTAGTTAATTAGTTAATTAATTAGTTAGTTAATTAGTTAGTTAGTAAGTTAGTTAGTTAGTGGGTATGTACGAAGGTAGCTAGTTAGTTAGTTAATTAGTTAGTTAGTTAGTTAATTGGTTAGTTATTTAGTTAGTTAGTTCGTTAGTTAAATAGCTAGTAGTTATTTAGTCAGTTATTAATTTAATTATTAAGTCACTTATTTAGTGGGTATGTAGGAAGGTAGTTAGTAAGTTAGTTAGTTAGTTAGTTAATTAGTAAATTAGTTAGTTAGTAAGTTAGTTAGTTATTTAGTTAGTTAGTTAGTTAATTAGTAAGTTAGTTAATTAGTTAGTTAGTTAGTTAGTTAATTAGTTAGTTGGTTAGTCAGTTAGTTAGTCAATATGTATGTAAGAAGGTAGTTAGTTAGTTAGTTAGTCAATATGTATGTAAGAAGGTAGTTAGTTAGTTAGTTAGTTAGTTAGTTAGTTAGTTAATTAGCTAGTAGTTAGTTAGTTAGTTAGTTAGTTAGAAAGGTAGTTAATTAGTTAGTTAGTTAGTTAATCAGTTAGTTATTTAGTCAGTCACTTAGTCAGTTACCTAGCAGTTAGTTAGTTAGTCAATCAA
Source organism: Luzula sylvatica (assembly GCA_946800325.1). Classification (NCBI taxonomy): domain Eukaryota; kingdom Viridiplantae; phylum Streptophyta; class Magnoliopsida; order Poales; family Juncaceae; genus Luzula; species Luzula sylvatica. The sequence goes on from OX326961.1 coordinate 3,813,885, forward strand.
TATATATGTATCAAGGTAGTTAGTTAGTTAGATTGATAGTTTGTTAGTTAATTAGTTAGTTTGTTAATTAGTCAGTTAGTTAGTTATCCAGTAGTTAGTTAGTTAGTTAGGTCATAAGTTAGTTATTTTGTTAGTTAGTTAGTTAGTTAGCTAGCTAGTAGTTAACATGATAGTTATTTATTAAGTTAGTTAGTTAGTTAGTTTGCGGGTATGTAGTAAGGTAGTTAGTTAGTTAGTTAATAGGTATGTATGAAGGTAGTTAGTTAGTAAGTTAGATAGTTAACTAATTAGTTAGTTAGTTAGTAGTTTGTTAATTAGTTAATTAGTTAATTAGTTAGTTATTTAGTTAGTTAATTAACTGATAGTTAGTTAGTTAATTAGTTAATTAATTAGTTAGTTAATTAGTTAGTTAGTAAGTTAGTTAGTTAGTGGGTATGTACGAAGGTAGCTAGTTAGTTAGTTAATTAGTTAGTTAGTTAGTTAATTGGTTAGTTATTTAGTTAGTTAGTTCCTTAGTTAAATTGATAGTAGTTATTTAGTTAGTTATTAATTTAATTATTAAGTGACTTTGTTAGTGGGTATGTCGGAAGATAGCTAGTAAGTTAGTTAGTTAGTTAGTTAATTAGTAAGTTAGTTAGTTAGTTAGTTAGTTACTTGGCTAGTAGTTAGTTAGTTAGTTAGTTAGTTAGTTAGTTAGTTAGTTAGTATGTAAGAAGGTTGTTAGTTAGTTAGTTAGTTAGAAAGGTAGTTAATTAGTTAGTTACTTAGGTAATCATTTAGTTATTTAGTTAGTCACTTAGTCAGTTAGCTAGCAGTTAGTTAGTTAATCTATATATATATATCAAGGTAGTTAGTTAGTTAGATTGATAGTTAGTTAATTAGTTAGTTTGTTAGTTAATTAGTTAGTTTGTTAGTTAGTCAGTCAGTTAGTTATCTAGTAGTTAATTAGTTAGTTAGGTCATCAGTTAGTTATTTAGTTAGTTAGTTAGTTAGTTGGCTAGCTAGTAGTTAGCAGGATAGTTATTTATTAAGTTAGTTAGTTAGTTAGTTTGCGGGTATGTAGGAAGGTAGTTAGTTAGTTAGTTAATTGGTATTTAAGAAGATAGTTAGTTAGTAAATTAGTTAATTATTATGTTAGTTATCAAGTAATTAGTTAGTTAGTTATTTTATCAGCTAGCTAGTAGTTAGTTAGTCAGTTAGTCATTTAGTTAGTTAGTTGGTTAGTTATCTAGTAGTTAGTTAGTTAGTTATTTAGTTAGTTAACTAGTTAGTTATTTAGTTACTAGTAGTTAGTTAGTTAGCTAGTTAGTTATTTAGTTAGTTAGATAGTTAGTTTGTTATTTAGTGGGAGGGTAGTTAGTTAGTAAGTTAGTGGGTATGTAGGAAAGTAGTTAGTTAGTTAGTTAGTTAGTTAATTGGTATCTAGGAAGATAGTAATTCGGTTATTTAGTTAGTTTGTTAATTGGTTAATTTGTCAGTTAGTTAGTTATTTAGTTAGTTAGTTAGTTAGTGGGTGGTATGTAGGAAGGTAGTTATTTTGTTAGTAACTTAGTTTGTTAGTTAATTAGATAGTTAATAGGCATGTAGCAAGATAGTTATTTAGCTAGTTAGTTTGTTAATTAGTTAATTTGTTAGTTAGTTATCTAGTAGTTAGTTAGTTAGTTATTTAGTTTGTTAACTAATTAGTTATTTAATTAGCTAGTTTGTTAGTTATCTAGTAGTTAGTTTGTTAGCTAGTTAGTTATTTTGTTAGTTAGATAGTTAGTTAGTTAGTTAGTTGGTGGGAGGGTAGTTAGTTAGTTAGTTAGTGGGTATGTGGGAAGGTAGTTAGTTAGTTTGTTAGTTAGTTTGTTAGTTAATTAGATAATTAATAGGCATGTAGGAAGATAGTTATTTAGTTAGTTATTTAGTTTGTTAATTAGTTAATTAGTTAGTTAGTGAGTTATTTAGTTATTTAGTTAGTAAGTTAGTTAGAAATGTAGTTAGTTAGTTAGTTAGTAAGTTAGATAGTTAACTAGTTAGTTAGTTAGCTAGTAGTTTGCTAGTTAGTTAATTAGTTAATTAGTTAGTCATTTAGTTAGTTAGTTAGTTAGTTAGTTAACTAATAGTTAGTTAGTTAATTAGTTAATTAATTAGTTAGTTAATTAGTTAGTTAGTAAGTTAGTTAGTTAGTGGGTATGTACGAAGGTAGCTAGTTAGTTAGTTAATTAGTTAGTTAGTTAGTTAATTGGTTAGTTATTTAGTTAGTTAGTTCGTTAGTTAAATAGCTAGTAGTTATTTAGTCAGTAATTAATTTAATTATTAAGTCACTTTGTTAGTGGGTATGTAGGAAGGTAGTCAGTAAGTTAGTTAGTTAGTTAGTTAATTAGTAAATTAGTTAGTTAGTAAGTTAGTTAGTTATTTAGTTAGTTAGTTAGTTAATTAGTAAGTTAGTTAATTAGTTAGTTAGTTAGTTAGTTAATTAGTTAGTTGGTTAGTCAGTTAGTTAGTCAATATGTATGTAAGAAGGTAGTTAGTTAGTTAGTTAGTCAATATGTATGTAAGAAGGTAGTTAGTTAGTTAGTTAGTTAGTTAATTAGCTAGTAGTTAGTTAGTTAGTTAGTTAGTTTGTTTGTTAGTTAGTATGTAAGAATGTTGTTAGTTAGTTAGTTTGTTAGAAAGGTAGTTAATTAGTTAGTTAGTCAGTTAATCAGTTAGTTATTTAGTCAGTCACTTAGTCAGTTACCTAGCAGTTAGTTAGTCAATCAATATATATGTATCATGGTAGTTAGTTAGTTAGATTGATAGTTTGTTAGTTAATTAGTTAGTTTGTTAATTAGTCAGTTAGTTAGTTATCCAGTAGTTAGTTAGTTAGTTAGGTCATAAGTTAGTTATTTTGTTAGTTAGTTAGTTAGTTAGCTAGCTAGTAGTTAACATGATAGTTATTTATTAAGTTAGTTAGTTAGTTAGTTTGCGGGTATGTAGTAAGGTAGTTAGTTAGTTAGTTAGTTAGTTAATAGGTATGTATGAAGGTAGTTAGTTAGTAAGTTAGATAGTTAACTAATTAGTTAGTTAGTTAGTAGTTTGTTAATTAGTTAATTAGTTAATTAGTTAGTTATTTAGTTAGTTAATTAACTGATAGTTAGTTAGTTAATTAGTTAATTAATTAGTTAGTTAATTAGTTAGTTAGTAAGTTAGTTAGTTAGTGGGTATGTACGAAGGTAGCTAGTTAGTTAGTTAATTAGTTAGTTAGTTAGTTAATTGGTTAGTTATTTAGTTAGTTAGTTCGTTAGTTAAATTGATAGTAGTTATTTAGTTAGTTATTAATTTAATTATTAAGTGACTTTGTTAGTGGGTATGTCGGAAGATAGCTAGTAAGTTAGTTAGTTAGTTAGTTAATTAGTAAGTTAGTTAGTTAGTTAGTTAGTTACTTAGCTAGTAGTTAGTTAGTTAGTTAGTTAGTTAGTTAGTTAGTTAGTATGTAAGAAGGTTGTTAGTTAGTTAGTTAGTTAGAAAGGTAGTTAATTAGTTAGTTAGTTAGGTAATCATTTAGTTATTTAGTTAGTCACTTAGTCAGTTAGCTAGCAGTTAGTTAGTTAATCTATATATATATATCAAGGTAGTTAGTTAGTTAGATTGATAGTTAGTTAATTAGTTAGTTTGTTAGTTAATTAGTTAGTTTGTTAGTTAGTCAGTCAGTTAGTTATCTAGTAGTTAGTTAGTTAGTTAGGTCATCAGTTAGTTATTTAGTTAGTTAGTTAGTTAGTTGGCTAGCTAGTAGTTAGCAGGATAGTTATTTATTAAGTTAGTTAGTTAGTTAGTTTGCGGGTATGTAGGAAGGTAGTTAGTTAGTTAGTTAATTGGTATTTAAGAAGATAGTTAGTTAGTAAATTAGTTAATTATTATGTTAGTTATCAAGTAATTAGTTAGTTAGTTATTTTATCAGCTAGCTAGTAGTTAGTTAGTCAGTTAGTCATTTAGTTAGTTAGTTGGTAAGTTATCTAGTAGTTAGTTAGTTAGTTATTTAGTTAGTTAACTAGTTAGTTATTTAGTTACTAGTAGTTAGTTAGTTAGCTAGTTAGTTATTTAGTTAGTTAGATAGTTAGTTTGTTATTTAGTGGGAGGGTAGTTAGTTAGTAAGTTAGTGGGTATGTAGGAAAGTAGTTAGTTAGTTAGTTAGTTAGTTAGTTAATTGGTATCTAGGAAGATAGTAATTCGGTTATTTAGTTAGTTTGTTAATTGGTTAATTTGTCAGTTAGTTAGTTATTTAGTTAGTTAGTTAGTTAGTGGGTGGTATGTAGGAAGGTAGTTATTTTGTTAGTAACTTAGTTTGTTAGTTAATTAGATAGTTAATAGGCATGTAGCAAGATAGTTATTTAGCTAGTTAGTTTGTTAATTAGTTAATTTGTTAGTTAGTTATCTAGTAGTTAGTTAGTTAGTTATTTAGTTTGTTAACTAATTAGTTATTTAATTAGCTAGTTTGTTAGTTATCTAGTAGTTAGTTTGTTAGCTAGTTAGTTATTTTGTTAGTTAGATAGTTAGTTAGTTAGTTGGTGGGAGGGTAGTTAGTTAGTTAGTTAGTGGGTATGTGGGAAGGTAGTTAGTTAGTTTGTTAGTTAGTTTCTGGGTTAATTAGATAATTAATAGGCATGTAGGAAGATAGTTATTTAGTTAGTTATTTAGTTTGTTAATTAGTTAATTAGTTAGTTAGTGAGTTATTTAGTTATTTAGTTAGTAAGTTAGTTAGAAATGTAGTTAGTTAGTTAGTTAGTAAGTTAGATAGTTAACTAGTTAGTTAGTTAGCTAGTGGTTTGTTAGTTAGTTAATTAGTTAATTAGTTAGTCATTTAGTTAGTTAGTTAGTTAGTTAACTAATAGTTAGTTAGTTAATTAGTTAATTAATTAGTTAGTTAATTAGTTAGTTAGTAAGTTAGTTAGTTAGTGGGTATGTACGAAGGTAGCTAGTTAGTTAGTTAATTAGTTAGTTAGTTAGTTAATTGGTTAGTTATTTAGTTAGTTAGTTCGTTAGTTAAATAGCTAGTAGTTATTTAGTCAGTTATTAATTTAATTATTAAGTCACTTTGTTAGTGGGTATGTAGGAAGGTAGTTAGTAAGTTAGTTAGTTAGTTAGTTAATTAGTAAATTAGTTAGTTAGTAAGTTAGTTAGTTATTTAGTTAGTTAGTTAGTTAATTAGTAAGTTAGTTAATTAGTTAGTTAGTTAGTTAGTTAATTAGTTAGTTGGTTAGTCAGTTAGTTAGTCAATATGTATGTAAGAAGGTAGTTAGTTAGTTAGTTAGTCAATATGTATGTAAGAAGGTAGTTAGTTAGTTAGTTAGTTAGTTAGTTAATTAGCTAGTAGTTAGTTAGTTAGTTAGTTAGTTTGTTTAGTTAGTATGTAAGAAGGTTGTTAGTTAGTTAGTTAGTTAGAAAGGTAGTTAATTAGTTAGTTAGTTAGTTAATCAGTTAGTTATTTAGTCAGTCACTTAGTCAGTTAGCTAGCAGTTAGTTAGTCAATCAATATATATGTATCAAGGTAGTTAGTTAGTTAGATTGATAGTTTGTTAATTAGTTAGTTTGTTAGTTAATTAGTTAGTTTGTTAGTTAGTCAATTAGTTAGTTATCCAGTAGTTAGTTAGTTAGTTAGGTCATAAGTTAGTTATTTAGTTAGTTAGTTAGTTAGTTAGCTAGCTAGTAGTTAGCAGGATAGTTATTTATTAAGTTAGTTAGTTAGTTAGTTTGCGGGTATGTAGTAAGGTAGTTAGTTAGTTAGTTAGTTAGTTAATAGGTATGTGTGAAGGTAGTTAGTTAGTAAGTTAGATAGTTAACTAGTTAGTTAGTTAGTTAGTTAATTAGTTAATTAGTTAGTTATTTAGTTAGTTAGTTAGTTAATTAACTAATAGTTAGTTAGTTAATTAGTTAGTTAATTAGTTAGTTAGTAAGTTAGTTAGTTAGTGGGTATGTACGAAGGTAGCTAGTTAGTTAGTTAATTAGTTAGTTAGTAAGTTAATTGGTTAGTTATTTAGTTAGTTAGTTAAATAGATAGTAGTTATTTACTTAGTTATTAATTTAATTATTAAGTGACTTTGTTAGTGGGTATGTAGGAAGGTAGTTAGTAAGTTAGTTAGTTAGTTAGTTAATTAGTAGGTTAGTTAGTTAGTTAGTAAGTTAGTTAGTTAGTTAGTTAGTTAGTTAGTTAGTTAATTAGTAAGTTAGTTAGTTAGTTAGTTTGTTAGTTATTTAATTAGTTAGTTAGTTAGTTAGTTAGTCAATATATATGTAAGAAGGTAGTTAGTTAGTTAGTTAGTTAGTTAATTAGCTAGTAGTTAGTTAGTTAGTTAGTTAGTTAGTTAGTTAGTATGTAAGAAGGTTGTTAGTTAGTTAGTTCGTTAGAAAGGTAGTTAATTAGTTAGTTAGTTAGGTAATCATTTAGTTATTTAGTTAGTCACTTAGTCAGTTAGCTGGCAGTTAGTTAGTTAATCTATATATATGTATCAAGGTAGTTAGTTAGTTAGATTGATAGTTAGTTAATTAGTTAGTTTGTTAGTTAATTAGTTAGTTTGCTAGTTAGTCAGTTAGTTTGTTATCTAGTAGTTAGTCAGTTTGTTAGGTTATCAGTTAGTTATTTTGTTAGTTAGTTAGTTAGTTAGTTAGCTAGCTAGTAGTTAGCAGGATAGTTATTTATTAAGTTAGTTAGTTAGTTAGTTTGCGGGTATGTAGGAAGGTAGTTAGTTAGTTAGTTAGTTAGTTAGTTAATTGGTATTTAAGAAGATAGTTAGTTAGTAAATTAGTTAGTTATTATGTTAGTTATCTAGTAATTAGTTAGTTAGTTATTTTATCAGCTAGCCAGTAGTTAGTTAGTTATTTAGTTAGTAAGTTAGTTAGTTATCTAGTAGTTAGTTAGTTAGTTATTTAGTTAGTTAACTAGTTAGTTATTTAGTTACTAGTAGTCAGTTAGTTAGCTAGTTAGTTATTTAGTTAGTTAGATAGTTAGTTAGTTAGTTTGTGGGAAGGTAGTTAGTTAGTAAGTTAGTGGGTATGTAGGAAAGTACTTTATCAGTTAGTTAGTTAGTTAATAGGTATCTTGGAAGATAGTTATTAGGTTATTTAGTTAGTTTGTTAATTAGTTAATTTGTCAGCTGGTTAGTTATTTAGTGAGTTAGTTAGTTTGTTAGTGAGTTAGTTAGTCAGAAAGGTAGTTAGTTAGTTAGTTAATAGGTATGTATGAAGGTAGTTAGTTAGAATGTTAGTTAGTTAGTTAGTTAGTTAGTTAGATAATTAGTTAGTTATTTAGTTAGTCAGTTAATTAGTTAACTAGTAGTTAGTTAGTTAATTAGTTAGTTAATTAGTTAGTTAGTAAGTTAGTTAGTTAGTGGGTATGTACGAAGGTAGCTAGTCAGTTAGTTAATATGTTAGTTAGTTAGTTAATTAGTTAGTTAGTTAGTTAGTTAATTAGTTAGTTATTTAGTTAGTTAGTTAAATAGCTAGTAGTTATTTAGTTAGTTATTAAGTTAGTGGGTATGTAGGAAGGCAGTTAGTAAGTTAGTTAGTTATTTAGCTAATATGTATGTAGGAACATAGTTATTTAGTTAATTAGCTAGTAATTCTGTTAGTTAGTTTGTTTGTTATTTATTCAGTTAGCTAATAGTTAGTTAGTTAGTTAGTTAGTTAGTTAGTAAGTTAGTTAGTTAGTTAGTTAGTTAGTTAGTTAGTTAATTAGTTAGTTAGTTAGTTGGTTAGTCAATGTGTATGTAAGAAGGTAGTTACTTAGTTAGTTATTTAGTTAGTTAGTTAGTGAGTAGTTGGTTAGCTAGTAGTTAGCAGGTTAGTTATTTTTTTAGTTAGTTAGTTTGTTAGTAGGCGGGTATGTATGAAGGTAGTTAGTTAGTTAGTCAGTTAGTTAGTTCATCGGTATTTAAAAAGATGGTTTGTTAGTAAATTAGTTAGTTATTATGTTAGTTATCTAGTAATTAGTTCGTTAGTTATTTTGTCAGCTAGCTAGTAGTTAGTTAGTTAGTTAGTTAGTTAGTTAGTTAGTTAGTTATCTAGTAGTTAGTTAGTTAGTTATTTAGTTAGTTAACTAATTAGTTATTTAGTTAGTTAACTAATTAGTTATTGAGTTAGTTAGTTTGTTAGTTATCTAGTAGTTAGTTAGTCAACTAGTTAGTTATTTAGTGAGTTAGATAGTTAGTTAGTTAGTTAGTGGGAGGGTAGTTAGTTAGTTAGTCAGTGGGTATGTGGGAAGGTAGTTAGTATGTTTGTTAGTTAGTTTGTTAGTTAATTAGATAATTAATAGGCATGTTGGAAGATAGTTATTTAGTTAGTTAGTTAGTTTGTTAATTAGTTAATTAGTTAGTTACTTAGTTATTTAGTTATTTAGTTAGTTAGTTATAAAGGTAGTTAGTTAGTTAGTTAATAGGTATGTATGAAGGTAGTTAGTTAGTAAGTTAGATAGTAAACTAGTTAGTTAGTTAGCTAGTAGTTTGTTAGTTAGTTCTTTAGTTAATTAGTTAGTTATTTAGTTAGTTAGTTAGTTAGTTAACTAGTAGTTAGTTAGTTAATTAGTTAATTAATTAGTAAGTTAATTAGTTAGTTAGTAAGTTAGTTAGTTATTGGGTATGTACGAAGGTAGCTAGTTAGTTAGTTAATTAGTTAGTTAGTTAGTTAATTGGTTAGTTATTTTGTTAGTTAGTTCGTTAGCTATTTATTTAGTTACTTAGTTAGTTAAATAGCTAGTAGTTATTTAGTTAGTTACTAAGTTAGTGGGTATGTAGGAAGGCAGTTAGTAAGTTAGTTAGTTAGTTAGTTAGTTAATATGTATGTAGGAAGATAGTTATTTAGTCAATTAGTTAGTTATTTAGTTAGTTATCTAGTAGTTAGTTAGTTAGTTAGTTATTTCTTCAGTTAGATAATAGTTAGTTAGTGAGTTAGTTAGTTAATAAGTTAGCTTGTTAGTTAGTTAATTAGTTAATTAGTTACATAGTTAGTTAGTTAGTCAATATGTATGTAAGAAGGTAGTTAGTTAGTCATTTAATTAGCTAGTAGTTAGATAGTTAGTTAGTTAGTATGCAAGAAGGTTGTTAGTTAGTTAGTTAGTTAGTTAGATAGTTAGTTAATTATTTTGTTAGTTAGTTAATCAGTTAGTTATTTTGTTAGTTACTTAGTTAGTAAGCTAGTAGTTAATTAGTTAGTGGGTTAGTTAGTTAATCAATATATATGTATCAAGGTAGTTAGTTAGTTATTTAGTTAGATAGTTAGTTAATTAGTTAGTTAGTTAGTCAATTAGTTAGATAGTTAGTTAGTTAGTTAGTTAGTTAGTTAGTTAGTTACGTCATCAGTTAGTTATTTAGTTAGTTAGTTAGTTAGTTAGCTATTAGTCAGCAGGATAGTTATTTATTTAGTTAGTTAGTTAGTTGGCGGGTATGTAGGAAGGTAGTTAGTCAGTTAGTTAGTTATTATATTAGTTATCTAGTAATTATTTAGTTAGTTATTTTGTCAGCTAGCTAGTAGTTAGTTAGTTAGTTAGTTATTTAGTTAGTAAGTTAGTTAGTTATCTAGTAGTTAGTTAGTTAGTCATTTAGTTAGTTAACTAGTCTGTCATTTAGTTACTAGTAGTTAGTTAGTTAGTTAGATAGTTAGTCAGTTAGTTTGTGGGAAGGTAGTTAGTTAGCAAGTTAGTGGGTATGTAGGAAAGTACTTAGTTAGTTAGTTAGTTAGTTAGTTAATAGGTATCTAGGAAGATAGTTATTCGGTTATTTAGTTAGTTTGTTAATTAGTTAATTTGTCAGTCAGTTAGTTATTTAGTTAGTTAGTTAGTTAGATAGTTAGTTAGTGAGTCAGTTAGTTAGAAAGGTAGTTAGTTAGTTAGTTAATAGGTATGTATGAAGGTAGTTAGTTAGAAAGTTAGTTAGTTAGTTAGTTAGTAGTTTATTACTTAGTTAGTTAGTTAGTTAATTAGTTAGTTATTTAGTTAGTTAGTTAATTAGTAAACTAGTAGTTAGTTAGTTAATTAGTTAATCAATTAGTTAGTCAATTAGTTAGTTAGTAAGTTAGTTAGTTAGTGGGTATGTACGAAGGTAGCTAGTTAGTTAGTTAATTTGTTAGTTAGTTAGTTAATTAGTTAGTTCGTTAGTTAGTCAATTAGTGAGTTATTTATTTAGTTAGTTAGTTAGTTAAATAACTAGTAGTTATTAAGTTAGTTATTAAGTTAGTGGGTATGTAGGAAGGCAGTTAGTAAGTTAGTTAGTTATTTAGTTAATATGTATGTAGGAAGATAGTTATTTAGTTATTTAGTTAGTTATTTAGTTAGTTATCTAGTAGTTAGTAAGTTAGTTTGTTAGTTATTTATTAAGTTAGCTAATAGTTAGTTAGTTAGTTAGTTAGTTAGTAAGTTAGTTAGTTAGTTAGTTAGTAAGTAAATTAGTTAGTTAGTTAGTTAGTCAATATGTATGTATGAAGGTAGTTACTTAGTTAGTTAGTTAATTAGCTAGTAGTTAGTTAGTTAGTTAGTTAGTTAGTTTGTTAGTTAGTTAATTGGTTAGTTATTTAGTTAGTTAGTTCGTTAGTTAAATAGCTAGTAGGTATTTAGTTAGTTATTAATTTAATTAGTAAGCGACTTTGTTAGTGGGTATGTAGGAAGGTAGTTAGTAAGTTAGTTAGTTAGTTAGTTAGTTAGTTAATATGTACGTAGGAAGATAGTTTGTTAGTTAATTAGTTAGTTATTTAGTTAGTTATCTAGTAGTTAGTTAGTTAGTTAGTTAGTTAGTTAGTTATTTATTCAGTTAGCTAGTTGTTTGTTAGTTAGTTAGTTAATTAGTAAGTTAGTTAGTTAGTTAGTTAGTTAATTAGTTAGTTAGTTAGTCAATATGTATGCAAGAAGGTAGTTTGTTAGTCAGTTAGTTAGTTAATTAGCTAGTAGTTAGTTAGTTAGTTAGTTAGTTAGTATGAAAGAAGGTTGTTAGTTAGTTAGTTAGTCAGAAAGGTAGTTAATTAGTTAGTTAGTTAGTTAATTAGTTAGTTATTTAGTTAGTTACTTAGTTAGTTAGCTAGTAGTTATATAGTTAATCAATATATATTTATTAAGGTAGTTAGTTTGTTAGTTTGATAGTTAGTTAATTAGTTTCTTAGTTAGTTAATTAGTTAGTTAGTGAGTTAGTCAGTAAGTTAGTTAGTTATCTAGTAGTTAGTTAGTTAGGTCATCAGTTAGTTATTTAGTTAGTTAGTTAGTTAGTTAGATAGGTAGCTAGTAGTTAGCAGGATAGTTATTTATTAAGTTAGTTAGTCAGTAAGTTGGCGGGAATGTAGGAAGGTAGTTAGTTAGTTAGTTCGTTAATAGGTATTTAAGAAGATTGTTAGTTGGTAAATTAGTTAGTTATTATGTTAGTTGTCTAGTTATTTAGTTAGTTAGTTAGTTAGTTATCTAGTACTTAGTTAGTTAGTTATTTGGTTAGTTAACTAGTTAGTTATTTAGTTACTAGTAGTTAGTTAGTTAGCTAGTTAGTTATTTAGTTAGTTTGATGGTTAGTCAGTTAGTGGGAAGGTAGTTAGTTAGTAAGTTAGTGGGCATGTAGGAAAGTAGTTAGTTAGTTAGTTAGTTAGTTAGTTAATTGGTATCTAGGAAGATAGCTATTCGGTTATTTAGTTAGTTTGTTAATTACTTTATTTGTCAGTTAGTTAGTTATTTAGTTAGTTATATAGTTAGTCAGTTAGTTAGTTAGTTAGTGAGTTAGTTAGAAAGGTAGTTAGTCAGTTAGTTAATAGGTATGTATGAAGGTAGTTAGTTTGAAAGTCAGTTAGTTAGTTAGCTAGTAGTTTATTAGTTAGTTAGTTAGTTAATTAGTCAGTTATTTAGTTAGGTAGTTAGTCAGTTAACTAGTTAATTAGTTATTTAATTAGTTAGTTAATAACTCAGCTAGTAAGTGGGTATGTACGAACGTAGCTAGTTAGTTAGTTAATTTGTTAGTTAGTTAATTTGTTAGTTAGTTAGTTAGTTTGTTAATTTGGTAGTTATTTATTTTGTTAGTTAGTTAGTTAAAAAGCTAGTAGTTATTTAGTTAGTTACTAAGTTAGTGGGTATGTAGGAAGGCAGTTAGTAAGTTAGTTAGTTAGTTAGTTAATATGTATGTAGGAAGATTGTTATTTAGTTAATTAGTTACTTATTTAGTTAGTTATCTAGTAGTTAGTTAGTTATCTAGTAGTTAGTTAGTTAGTTATTTAGTTGGCTAATAGGTAGGTAGTTTGTTAGTTAGTTAATAAGTTAGTTAGATAGTTAGTTAGTTAGTTAAATAGTTAGTTAGTTAGTTAGTTAGTTAGTTAGTCAATATGTTTGTAAGAAGGTAGTTTGTTAGTTAGTTAGTTATTTAGTTAGCTAGTAGTTAGTTAGTTAGTTAGTTAGTATGCAAGAAGGTTGTTAGTTAGTTAGTTAGTTAAATAGTTAGTTAATTAGTTAGTTAGTCAGTTAATCAGTTAGTTATTTAGTTAGTTACATAGTTTGTTAGCTAGTAGTTAGTTAGTTAGTGGATTAGTTAGTTAATCAATATATATGTATCCAGGTAGTTAGTTAGTTAGTTAGATAGTTAGTCAATTAGTTAGTTACTTAGTTAATTAGTTAGTTAGTTAGTTCGTCTGTTAGTTAGTTAGTTAGTTAGTTAGTTAGTTACGTCATCAGTTAGTTATTTAGTTAGTTAGTTAGTTAGTAAGCTTGTAGTCAGCAGGATAGTTATTCATTTAATTAGTTAGTTAGTTGGCGGGTATGTAGGAATGTAGTTAGATTGTTAGTTAGATAATAGGTATTTAAGAAGATATTGAGTTAGTAAATTAGTTAGTTATTATGTTAATTATCTAGTAATTAGTTAGTTAGTTATTTTGTCAGCTAACTAGTAGTTAGTTAGTAAGTTAGTTATTTAGATAGTAAGTTAGTTAGTTGTCTAGTAGTTAGTTAGTTAGCTAGTTAGTTATTTAGTTAGTTATAGAGTTAGTTAGTTAGTTAGTGGGAAGGTAGTTAGTTAGTAAGTTAGTAGGTATGTAGGAAAGTAGTTAATTAGTTAGTTAGTTTGTTAGTTAATAGGTATCTAGGAAGATAGTTATTCGGTTATTTAGTTAGTTTGTTAATTAGTTAATTTGTCAGTTAGTTAGTTATTTAGTTAGTTAGTTAGTTAGTTAGTTAGTTAGTGAGTTAGTTAGTCAGAAAGGTAGTAAGTTAGTTAGTTAATAGGTATGTATGAAGGTAGTTTGTTAGAAAGTTAGTTAGCTAGTAGTTTATTAGTTAGTTAGTTAGTTAATTAGTTAGTTATTTAGTTAGTTAGTTAGTTAGTTAACTAGTAGTTAGATAGTTAATTAGTTAATTAATTAGTTAGTTAATTAGCTAGTTAGTAAGTTAGTTAGTTAGTGGGTATGTACGAAAGTAGCTAGTTAGTTAGTTAATTAGTTAGTTAGTTAGTTAGTTAATTAGTTAGTTATTTATTTAGTTAGTTAGTTTGTTAAATAGGTAGTAGTTATTTAGTTAGTTATTAAGTTAGTGGGTATGTAGGAAGGCAGTTAGTAAGTTAGTTAGTTATTTAGTTAATATGTATGTAGGAAGATAGTTATTTAGTTAATTAGTTAGTTATTTAGTTATTTATCTAGTAGTTAGTTAGTTAGTTAGTTAGTTTTTTATCGAGTTAGCTAATAGTTAGTTAGTTAGTTAGTTAGTTAGTTAGTAAGTTAGTCAGTTAGTTAGTTTGTGATAAGAGGAAAATAAAGCACCTTTTTGATATCTAATTTAAGGATTTTAGCCTTTTCAAATCTCAACTTTGTGTATAAAATTGTTCATATTTGAGACTACAAGAATAATTCTTCACTAAGTGTGTTTTGTTGATAATTTCAGGTTTTTGGGCGAAAGTTTTTGGTATTTCAAGAGTGTAGTTGTCTTCCTCTCCTCAAGCCGATGAAATCGGTATATCATACCGATCATTTCGGTACACGTATGAGGGAGGATGCAAATAATCTTCAACATAAGAGTCTACACCAAATTCTACACGAAAATTACTCACACCATAGCCACTACTATCCAGCCCACTATCCAGCCACCTACCTCACCTATAATCCCCAAACTACCCTCAATCCTCTCATCCAACTCTTGGCCAATGGGAGTGCTTCAAATGCACTAATAGTTAGTTAGTAAATTAGTTAATTAATTAGTTAGTTAATTAGTTAGTTAGTAAGTAAGTTAGTTAGTGGGTATGTACGAAGGTAGCTAGTTAGTTAGTTAATTAGTTAGTTAGTTAGTTAATTCGTTAGTTATTTAGTTAGTTGGTACGTTAGTTAAATAGCTAGTAGTTATTTAGTTAGTTATTAATTTAATTATTAAGTGATTTTGTTAGTGGGTATGTGGGAATGTAGTTAGTAAGTTAGTTAGTTAGTTAGTTAATTAGTAAGTTAGTTAGTTAGTTAGTAACTTAGTTAGTTAGTTAGTTAGTTAGTTAGTTCATTAGTAAGTTAGTTAGGTAGTTAGTTAGTTAGTTAGTTAATTAGTTAGTTAGTTAGTTAGTTAGTTAGTCAATACGTATGTAAGAAGGTAGTTAGTTAGTTAGTTAGTCAATATGTATGTTAGAAGGTAGTTAGTTAGTTAGTTAGTTAGTTAATTAGCTAGTAGTTAGTTAGTACGTTAGTTAGTTAGTTAGTTAGTATGTAAGAAGGTTGTTAGTTAGTTAGTTAGTTAGAAAGGTAGTTAATTAGTTAGTTAGTTAGTTAATCAGTTAGTTATTTAGTCAGTCACTTAGTCAGTTAGCTAGCAGTTAGTTAGTTAATCAATATATATGTATCAAGGTAGTTAGTTGGTTAGATTGATAGTTAGTTAATTAGTTAGTTAGTTAGTTAATTAGTTAGTTAGTTAGTTAGTCAGTTAGTTAGTTATCTAGTAGTTAGTTAGTTAGTTAGGTCATCAGTTAGTTATTTAGTTAGTTAGTTAGTTAGTTAACTAGCTAGTAGTTAGCAGGATAGTTATTTATTAAGTTAGTTAGTTAGTTAGTTTGCGGGTATGTAGGAAGGTAGTTAGTTAGTTAATAGTTATTTAAGAAGATAGTTAGTTAGTAAATTAGTTAGCTATTATGTTTGTTATCGAGTAATTAGTTAGTTAGTTATTTTATCAGCTAGCTAGTAGTTAGTTAGTCAGTTAGTCATTTAGTTAGTTAGTTAGTTAGTTATCTAGTAGTTAGTTAGTTAGTTATTTAGTTAGTTAACTAGTTAGTTATTTAGTTACTAGTAGTTAGTTAGTTAGTGGGAACGTAGTTAGTTAGTAAGTTAGTGGGTATGTAGGAAGGTAGTTAGTTAGTAAGTTAGTTAGTTAGTTAATTGGTATCTAGGAAGATAGTAATTATGTTATTTTGTTAGTTTGTTAATTATTTAATTTGTCAGTTAGTTAGTTATTTAGTTAGTTAGTCAGTTAGTTAGTGAGTTAGTTAGAAAGGTAGTTAGCTAGTTAGTCAATAGGTATGTATGAAGGTAGTTAGTTAGAAAGTTAGTTAGTTAGTTAGTCAGCTAGTAGTTTATTAGTTAGTTAGTTAGTTAATTAGTTAGTTATTTAGTTAGTTAGTTAGTTAGTTAACTAGTAGTTAGTTTGTTAATTAGTTCATTAATTAGTTAGTTAGTAAGTTAGTTAGTTAGTGGGTATGTACGAAGGTAGCTAGTTAGTTAGTTAATTTGTTAGTTAGTTAGTTAATTAGGTAGTTAGTTAGTTAGTTAGTTAATTAGTTAGTTATTTATTTAGTTAGTTAGTTAGTTAAATAGCTAGTAGTTATTTAGTTAGTTACTAAGTTAGTGGGTGTGTAGGAAGGCAGTTAGTAAGTTAGTTAGTTAGTTAGTTAGTTAATATGTATGTAGGAAGATAGTTATTTAGTTAATTAGTTAGTTATTTAGTTAGTTATCTAGTAGTAAGTTAGTTAGTTATTTAGTGAGTTAGATAGTTAGTTATTTAGTTAGTGGGAAGGTAGTTAGTTAGTCAGTTAGTGGGTATGTAGGAATGTAGTTATTTTGTTAATTAGTTAGTTTGTTAGTTAATTAGATAGTTAATAGGCATGTAGGAAGATAGTTATTTAGCTAGTTAGTTTGTTAATTATTTAATTAGTTAGTTAGTTATCTAGTAGTTAGTTAGTTAGTTATTTAGTTAGTTAACTAATTTATTATTTAGTTAGTTAGTTTGTTAGTTATCTAGTAGTTAGTTTGTTAGCTAGTTAGTTATTTAGTTAGTTAGATAGTTAGTTAGTTAGTTAGTGGGAGGGTATTTAGTTAGTTAGTTAGTTAGTGGGTATGTGGGAAGGTAGTTAGTTTGTTTTTTAGTTAATTTGATAATTAATAGGCATGTAGGAAGATAGTGAGTTAGTTAATAGGTATGTATGAAGGTAGTTAGTCAGTAAGTTGGATAGTTAACTAGTTAGTTAGCTAGCTAGTAGTTTGTTAGTTAGTTCATTAGTTCATTAGTTAGTTCATTAGTTAGTTTGTTAGTAAGTTAACTAGTAGTTAGGAGTAATGATAGAAGCCATGAAAGAATCCATGAATTTTTTCATGAATGGTGACGTGGCACTTTGTGATTGGTTGCAATAAAGTTGGGTAAAAACTGTAACCAATCACAAAGAGTCACGTCACCATTCATGGAAAAATTCATGGATTCTTTCATGGTTTATATCATTACTCAGTAGTTAGTTAGTTAGTGGGTATGTATGAAGGTAGCTAGTCGTTAGTTAATTAGTTAGTTAGTTAGTTAGTTAGTTAGTTCGTTAGTTAAATATCTAGTAGTTATTTAGTTAGTTATTAATTTAATTAGTAAGTGACTTTTTTAGTGGGTATGTAGGATGGTAGTTAGTAAGTTAGTTAGTTAGTTAGTTAGTCAGTTAGTTAATACGTACGTAGGAATATAGTTAGTTAGTTCATTAGTTCATCTAGTAGTTCGTTAGTTAGTTTGTTAGTTAGTTATTTATTCAGTTAGCTAGTAGTTTGTTAGTTCGTTAGTTAATTAGTAAGTTAGTTAGTTAGTTAGTTTGTAAGTTAGTTAGTTAGTTAGTTAGTTAGTTAGTTAGTTAATTAGTTAGTTAGTTAGTTAGTTAGTCAATTTGTATGTAAGAAGGTTGTTATTTAGTTAGTTAGTTAGTTAGTCAATTAGCCAGTAGTTAGTTAATTAGTATGTATGAAGGTTGTTAGTTAGTTAGTTAGTTAGATAGTTAGTTAATTAGTTAGTTAATTAGTTAGTTAGTTAATCCGTTAGTTATTTAGTTAGTTACTTAGTTAGTTAGCTAGTAGTTAGTAAGTTAGTGAGTTAGTGAGTTAATCAATATGTATGTATCAAGGTAGTTAGTTAGTTTGTTATATAGTTAGTTAATTAGTTAGTTAGTTCATTAGTTAGTTAGTGAGTTAGTCAGTTAGTTAGTTAGTTATCTAGTAGTTAGTTAGTTAGTTAGGTCATCAGTTTGGTATTTAGTGAGTTAGTTAGTTAGTTAGTTAGCTAGTAGTTAGCTGGTTAGTTATTTATTTGGTAAGTTAGTTAGTTAGTTGGTGGGTATGTAGGAAGGTAGGTAGGTAGTTAGTTAGTTATTTAGTTAGCAAACTAGTTAGATAATTAGTTAGTTAGTTTGTTAGTTGTCTAGTAGTAAGTTAGTTAGCTAATTAGTTATTTAGTAAGTTAGATAGTTAGTTAGTTAGTTAGTGGGAAGGTAGTTAGTTAGTCAGTTAGCGGGTATGTAGGAAGTTAGTTAGTTAGTTAGTTAGTTAGTTAGTTAGTTAGTTAGTTAGTTAATAGGTATGTAGGAAGATAGTTATTTAGTAATTTAGTTAGTTTGTTAATTATTTAGTTATTTAGTTAGTTAGTTAGTTAGTTAGTTAGTTAAATAGCTAGTAGTAATTTTGTTAGTTATTAATTTATTTAGTTAGTTACTTAGTTAGTGGGTATATAGGAAGGTAGTTAGTAAGTTAGTTAGTTAGTTAGTTAGTTAGTTAGTTAATATGTATGTTGGAAGATAGTTAGTTAGTTAATTAGGTAGTTATTTAGTTAATTATCTAGTAGTTAGTTAGTTAATCAATATGTATGTATCAAGGTAGTTAGTTTGTTAGTTACATAGTTAG
Source organism: Luzula sylvatica (assembly GCA_946800325.1). Lineage (NCBI taxonomy): Eukaryota > Viridiplantae > Streptophyta > Magnoliopsida > Poales > Juncaceae > Luzula > Luzula sylvatica. Next base: position 3,831,951 of record OX326961.1, read on the forward strand.
TTAATTAGTTAGTTAGTGAATTAGTTAGTTAGTTAGTTAGTCAGTTAGTTAGTTAGTTATCTAGTAGTTAGTTATTTAGTCAGGTCATCAGTTAGTAATTTAGTTAGTTGCTTAGTTAGTTAGCTAGTAGTTAGCTGGTTAGTTATTTATTTAGTTAGTTAGTTAGTTAGTAGTTGGGTATGTGGGAATGTAGTTAGTTAGTTAGTTATTCAGTTAATTCGTATTTAAGAAGATAGTTAGTTAGTAAATTAGTTAGTTATTATGTTTGTTATCTATTAATTAGTTAGTTAGTTATTTTGTCTGCTAGTTAGTAGTTTGTTAGTTAGTTAGTTAGTTAGTTAGTTAGTTAGTTAGTTAGTTATCTAGTAGTTAGTTAGTTAGTTATTTAGTTAGTTAACTAGTTAGTTATTTAGTTATCTAGTAGTTAGTTAGTAAGATAGTTAGTTATATAGTTAGTTAGTTATTTATTCAAATAGCTAGTAGTTAGTTAATTAGTAAGTTAGTTAGTTAATTAGTTAGTTAATTAGTTACTTAGTTAGTTAGTTAGTCAATATGTATGTAAGAAGGTAGTTAGTTAGTTAGTTAATTAGCTAGTAGTTAGTTAGTTAGTTAGTATGTAAGAAGGTTGTTAGTTAGTTAGTTAGTTAGATAGTTAAATAGTTAGTTAGTCAGTTAGTCAGTTAGTTAGTTAATCAGTTAGTTATTTTGTAAGTTACTTACTTAGTTAGCTAGTAGTTAGTTAGTTAGTTAGTTAATCAATATGTATGTTTCAAGGTAGTTAGTTAGTTAGTTAGATAGTTAGATAATTAGTTAGTTAGTTAGTTTGTAAGTTAGTTAGTTATCTAGTAGTTAATTAGTTAATCAATATGTATGTATCAAGGTAGTTAGTTTGTTAGTTAGATAGTTAGTTAATTAGTTAGTTAGTGAATTAGTTAGTTAGTTAGTTAGTCAGTTAGTTAGTCAGTTATCTAGTAGTTAGTTAGTTAGTTTGTTAGGTCATCAGTTAGTTATTTAGTTAGTTAGTTAGATAGTTAGCTAGTAGTTAGCTGGTTAGTTATTTATTTAGTTAGTTAGTTAGTTAGTACGTGGGTATGTGGGAATGTAGTTAGTTAGTTAGTTAGTTAGTTAGTTAGTTAGTTAGTTATCTTGTTAGTAGTTAGCTAGTTAGTAGTTTGTTAGTTAGTCTGCTAGCTAGTAGTTTATTAGTTAGTTAGTTAGTTAGTTAGTTAGTTAGTTATCTAGTAGTTAGTTAGTTAGTTATTTAGTTAGTTAACTAGTTAGTTATTTAGTTATCTAGTAGTTAGTTAGTTAGTTAGATAGTTAGTTATTTGGTTAGTTAGTTATTTATTTAGTTAGCTAGTAGTTAGTTAATTAGTAAGTTAGTTTGTTAATTAGTTAGTTAATTAGTTACTTTGTTAGTTAGTTAGTTAGTCAATATGTACGTAAGAAGGTAGTTAGTTAGTTAGTTAATTAGCTAGTAGTTAGTTAGTCAGTTAGTATGTAAGAAGGTTGTTAGTTAGTTAGTTAGTTAGATAGTTAATTATTTAGTTAGTCAGTTAGTTAGTTTGTTAGTTAATCAGTTAGTTATTTAGTTAGTTACTTAGTTAGTTAGCTAGTAGTTAGTTAGTTAGTTAGTTAGTTAATGAATATGTATGTATCAAGGTAGTTAGTTTGTTAGTTAGATAGTTAGTTAATTAGTTATTTAGTGAATAGTTAGTTAGTTAGTTAGTTAGTCAGTTAGTTAGTTAGTTATCTAGTAGTTAGTTAGTTAGTTAGGTCATCAGTTAGTTATTTAGTTAGTTAGTTAGTTAGTTAGCTAGTAGTTAGCTGGTTAGTTATTTATTTAGTTAGTTAGTTTGTTAGTTGGTGGGTATGTGGGAATGTAGTTAGTTAGTTAGTTAGTTATTCAGTTAATTGGTATTTAAGAAGATAGTTAGTTAGTAAATTAGTTAGTTACTATGTTTGTTATCTATTAATTAGTTAGTCAGTTATTTTGTCTGCTAGCTAGTCGTTATTTAGTTAGTTATCTAGTAGTTAGTTATTTAGTTAGTTAACTAGTTAGTTATTTAGTTATTTAGTAGTTAGTTAGTTAGATAATTAGTCATTTAGTTAGATAGATAATTAGTTAGTTAGTGTTAAGGTAGTTAGTTAATTAGTAAGTGGGTATGTAGGAAGGTAGTTAGTTAGTTAGTTAGTCAATAGGTATGTAGGAAGATAGTTATTTAGTTAGTTTGTTAATTAGTCAATTTGTTAGTTAGTTTGTTAGTTAGTTAGTTAATAGGTATGTATGAAGGTAGTTAGTTAGTAAGTTAGTTAGTTAACTAGTTAGTTAGTTAGCCAGTAGTTTGTTAGTTAGTCAGTTAATTAGTTAGTTAGTTAGTTAGTTAGTCATTTAACTAGTAGTTAGTAAGATAATAAGTTAATTAATTAGTTAGTTAATTAGTTAGTTAGTAAGTTAGTTAGTTAGTGGGTATGTACGAAGGTAGCTAGTTAGTAAATTAGTTAGTTAGTTAGTTAATTAGTTTGTTATTTATTTAGTTAGTTAGTTAGTTAAATAGCTAGTAGTTATGTAGTTAGTTATTTATTTATTTATTTATTTAGTTAGTTAGTTAGTTAGTGGGTATGTAGGAAGGTAGTTAGTAAGTTAGTTAGTTAGTTAGTTAGTTAGTTAGTTGTTAGGTATGTAGGAAGATACTTAGGTAGTTAATTAGTTAGTTATTTAGTTAGTTATCTATTAGTTAGTTAGTTAGTTAGTTAGTTAGTTATTTATTCAGTTAGCTAGTAGTTAGTTAGTTAGTTAGTTGGTTAGTAAGTTAGTTAGTTCGTTAATTAGTTAGTTAGTTGGTTGGTTAGTCATTATGTATGTAAGAAGGTGGTTAGTTAGTTAGTTAGTTAGTTAGTTAATTAACTAGTAGTTATTATGTGAGAGGGTTGTTAGTTTGTTAGCTAGTTAGATAGTTAGTTAATTAGTAAGTCAGTTAGTTAGTTAATCAGTTAGTTATTTAGTTAGTTACTTAGTTAGTTAGTTAGTAGTTAGTTGTTAGTTAGTTAGAGAGTTAGTTAGTTAATAAATATGTATGTATCAAGGTAGTTAGTTATTTAGTTAGATAGTTAGTTAATTAGTTAGTTAGTTAATTAATTAGTTAGTTGGTTTGTAAACTAACTAACTAACTACTAGCTAACTAACTAATTGACTAACTAATTGACTAACTATCTAACTAACTAACTAACTAACTACCTTCTTACATCCATATTTACAAACTAACTAACAAATGAACGAACTAACTAACCAACCCACTAACTAACTAACTAACTAACTACTAGATAACTAACTAAATAACTAAATAATTAATTAACTAATTAACTAACGAACTATCTTTCTACATACCTTTTAACTAACTAACTAACTAACTAATTAACTAACTAACTGACTAACTAACTACATACCTTCTTACATAACTGCTAACTAACTAACTAACTAACTAACTAACTAACTAACTAACTAACTAAATAAATAACTAACTGATTAACTAACTAACTAACTAACTACTAGATAACTAACTAACTTATTAACTATCTAATTAATTAACTAACTATCTAACTAACTAACTAACTATGTTCTTACATACATATTAGGTACTAACTAACTCACTAACTCACTAACTCACTAACTAACTAATTAACTAGTTAGGTAGTTAGTTAGATAGATACTAGTTAATAGGTATGTAGGAAGACAATTAGTTAGCTAGTTAGTTAGTTAATTAGTTAGTTAGTAAGATACTAGTTAATTAGTTAGTTAGTGAGTTAGTTAGTCAGTTAGTGAGTTTGTAGCAAGGTAGTTAGTTAATTACATAGTTAGGTAGTTAGCTATTTAGTTAGTTTATAGGTATGTATGAAGATAGTTAGTTAGTTAGTTAATTAGTTCGTTATTTAGTCAGTTAATTAGTTAGTTAGCTAGTAGTTAGTTAGTTAGTTAGTTAGTCGACTAGTTAGTTAGTTAGTTAATAGGTTTGTAGGAAGGTAGTTAGTTACCTAGTTAGTTAGTCAGTTATCTAGTAGTTAGTTAGAAAGTTAATAAGTAAGTTAGTTAGTTAGTTAGTTAGTTATTTTTTCTGTTAGCTAGAAGTCAGTTAGTTAGTTAGTTAGTTTGATCGTTAGTTTGTAAGTTAGTAAGTTATTTTTTCTGTTAGCTAGAAGTTAGTTAGTTAGTTAGTTAGTTAGTTAGTTAGTTAGTTAGTTAATTTTTTTGTTATCAAGTAGTTGGTTAGTTAGTTAGTTAGTTATTTAGTTAGTTAGTTAGTTAGTTAGCGAGTAGTTAATAGGTATGTAGGAAGATAGTTAGTTACTTAGTTTGTAATATAGTTAGTTAGTTAGTTAGAATGTTCGTTAGTTAGTGGATATGTAGGAAGGCGGCTAGTTAGGTTGGTTAGTAAGTTAATCAATTTGTTACTTGAGTTAGTTATTTAGTTAGTTAGTTAGTTAGTTAGTTAGCCAGTTGTTTGTTAGTTCGTTAACTAGTTAGTTATTTAGTTAGTTAGTTAGTTAGTTAGTTAGCCAGTAGTTAGTTAGTTCGTTAACTAGTTAGTCATTTAGTTAGTTAGTTAGTTATTTTGTCAGTTAGTTAACTACCAAACTCTGATTGTTGATACGTAGGAAGATAGTTAGTTAGTTAATATGTAAGTTATCTAGTAATTAGTTAGTTAGTTATTTTGTCAGCTAGCTAGTAGTTAGTTAGTTAGTTAGTTATTTAGTTAGTTAGTTAGTAAGTTATTTGGTAGTTAGTTAGTTAGTTATTTAGTTAGTTAACTAGTTAGTTATTTAGTTACTAGTAGTTAGTTAGTCAGCTAGTTAGTTATTTAGTTAGTTAGATAGTTAGTAAGTTAGTTAGTTAGTAAGTTAGTTAGTTAGTTAGTTAGTGGGTATGTAGGAAAGTAGCTAGTTTGTTAGTTAGTTAGTTAGTTAATAGGTATGTAGGAGGATAGTTATTCGGTTATTTAGTTAGCTTGTTAATTAGTTAATTTATTAGGTGGTTGGTTATTTAGTTAGTTTGTTAGTTAGTTAGTTAGTTCGCTAATTAGTTAATTTGTTAGTTTGTTTGTTAGTTAGTTAGTTAATAGGTATGTATGAAGGTAGTTAGTTAGTAAGTTAGTTAGATAACTAGTTAGTTAGTTAGCTAGTAGTTTGTTAGTTAGTCAGTTAATTAGTTAGTTTGTTAGTTAGTTAGTCATTTAACTAGTAGTTAGTAAGATAATTAGTTAATTAATTAGTTAGTTAATTAGTTAGTTAGTAAGTTAGTTAGTTAGTGGGTATGTACGAAGGTAGCTAGTTAGTAAATTAGTTAGTTAGTTAGGTAATTAGTTAGTTATTTATTTAGTTAGTTAGTTAGTTAAATAGCTAGTAGTTATGTAGTTAGTTATTTATTTTGTTAGTTAGTTAGTTAGTGGGTATGTAGGAAGGTAGTTAGTAAGTTAGTTAGTTAGTTAGTTAGTTAGTTAGTTAGTTAGTTGTTAGGTATGTAGGAAGATACTTAGGTAGTTAATTAGTTAGTTATTTAGTTACTTATCTATTAGTTAGTTAGTTAGTTAGTTAGTTAGTTAGTTAGTTAGTTATTTATTCAGTTAGCTAGTAGTTAGTGAGTTAGTTAGTTGGTTAGTAAGTTAGTTAGTTCGTTAATTAGTTAGTTAGTTGGTTGGTTAGTCATTATGTATGTAAGAAGGTAGTTAGTTAGTTAGTTAGTTAGTTAGTTAATTATCTAGTAGTTATTATGTGAGAGGGTTGTTAGTTTGTTAGCTAGTTAGATAGTTAGTTAATTAGTAAGTCAGTTAGTTAGTTAATCAGTTAGTTATTTAGTTAGTTACTTAGTTAGTTAGTTAGTAGTTTGTTAGTTAGTGAGTTAGTTAGTTAATAAATATGTATGTATCAAGGTAGTTAGTTATTTAGTTAGATAGTTAGTTAATTAGTTTGTTAGTTAATTAGTTAGTTAGTTGGTTAGAAAACTAACTAACTAACTACTAGCTAACTAACTAATTGACTAACTAATTTACTAACTATCTAACTAACTAACTAACTAACTACCTTCTTACATCCATATTTACTAACTAACTAACAAACGAACGAACTAACTAACCAACCCACTAACTAACTAACTAACTAACTACTAGATAACTAACTAAATAACTAATTAATTAATTAACTAATTAACTAACGAACTATCTTTCTACATACCTTTTAACTAACTAACTAACTAACTAACTAATTAACTAACTAACTGACTAACTAACTACATACCTTCTTACATAACTGCTAAGTAACTAACTAACTAACTAACTAACTACTAGCTAACTAACTAACTAAATAAATAACTAACTGATTAACTAACTAACTAACTAACTAACTACTAGATAACTAACTAACTTATTAACTATCTAATTAATTAACTAACTATCTAACTAACTAACTAACTATGTTCTTACATACATATTAGCTACTAACTAACTCACTAACTCACTAACTCACAAACTAACTAATTAACTAGTTAATAGGTATGTAGGAAGACAATTAGTTAGCTAGTAAGTTAGTTAATTAGTAAGTTAGTTAGATACTAGTTAATTAGTTAGTTAGTAAGTTAGTTAGTCAGTTAGTGAGTTTGTAGGAAGGTAGTTAGTTAATTAGATAGTTAGGTAGTTAGCTATTCAGTTAGTTTATAGGTATGTATGAAGATAGTTAGTTAGTTAGTTAATTAGTTCGTTATTTAGTCAGTTAATTAGTTAGTTAGCTAGTAGTTAGTTAGTTAGTTAGTTAGTCGACTAGTTCGTTAGTTAGTTAGCTAGCTAATAGTTAGTCTGTTAGTTAGTTAGTTAGTTAGTTAGTTAGTTAATAGGTTTGTAGGAAGGTAGTTAGTTACCCAGTTAGTTAGTCAGTTATCTAGTTGTTAGTTAGATAGTTAATAAGTAAGTTAGTTAGTTAGTTAGTTAGTTATTTTTTCTGTTAACTAACTAAACTAACTACTAGCTAACAAACTAATTGACTAACTAATTTACTAACTATCTAACTAACTAACTAACGAACTCACTACCTTCTTACATACATATTTACTAACTAACTAACTAACGAACTAACTAACTAACTAACCAACTAACTAACTAACTAACTACTAGATAACTAACTAAATAACTAACTAATTAATTAACTAATTAACCGACAAACTATCTTTCTACATACCTATTAACTAACTAACTAACTAATTAACTAACTAACTGACAAACTAACTACATACCTTCTTACATAACCGCTAACTAACTAAATAACTGACTAACTACCTAACTAACTAACTACTAGCAAACTAACTAACTAAATAAATAACTAACTGATTAACTAACTAACTAACTACTAGATAACTAACTCACTTATTAACTAACAAATTAATTAACTAACTATCTAACTAACTAACTAACTACGTTTTTAACATATATATTAGCTACTAACTAACTAACTAGCTCACTAACACACTAAGTAACTAATTAACTTGTTAGGTAGTTAGTTAGTTTGAGAGTCAGTTAATTAGTTAGTTAGTTATTAGTTAGTTAGTCGGTATGTAGGATGGTAGTTAGTTAGTCGGTTAATTAGTCAATTAGTTAGTTAGTTAGTTAATAGGTATATAGGAAGACAGTAAGTTAGTTAGTTAGTTAGATAGATACTAGTTAATAGGTATGTAGGAAGACAATTAGTTAGCTAGTTATTTAGTTAATTAGTTAGTTAGTTAGTTAGATACTAGTTAAATAGTTAGTTAGTAAGTTAGTTAGTCAGTTAGTGAGTTTGTACTAAGGTAGTTAGTTAATTAGTTAATTAGATAGTTAGTTAGTTAGTTAATTTGTTCGTTATTTTGTTAGTTGGTTAGTTAGTTAGTTAGTAGTTAGTTAGTTAGTTAGTTAGTTGACTAGTTAGTTAGTTAGTTAGCTATCTAATAGTTAGTTTGTAAGTTAGTTAGTTAGTTAGTTAGTTAATAGGTATGTAGGAAGGTAGTTAGTTAGCTAGTTAGTTAGTTAGTTAATAGGTATGTAGGAAGGTAGTCAGTTATCTAGTAGTTAGTTAGTTAGTTAGTAAGTAAGTTAGTTTGTTAGTTAGTTATCTAGTAGTTAGTTAGTTAGTTTGTTAGTTAGTTAGTTAACTAGTTAGTTATTTAATTAGTAAGTTTGTTAGTTCTATAGTAGTTAGTTAGTTAGCTAGTTAGTTAGTTATTTAGTTAGTTAGTAAGTTAGTTAGTTATTAGTTAGTTAGTTAGTTAATGAGTTAGTTATTAAGTTAGTTACTTAGTTAGTTAGCTAGTAGTTAGTTAGTTAGTGGGTTAGTTAGTTAATCAATATATATGTATCAAGGTAGTTAGTTAGTTAGTTAGTTAGTTAGATTATTAGTCAATTAGTTAGTAGTTAGTTAATTAGTTAGTTAGTTAGTCAGTTAGTTAGTTAGTTAGTTATCTAGTAGTTAGTTAGTTAGTTAGGTCATCAGTTAGTTATTTATTTAGTTAGTTAGTTAGTTGGTCAGTTAGTAGTTAGCAGGTTAGTTATTTATTTATTTAGTTAGTTTGTTAGTTGGCGGGTATGTATGAAGGTAGTTAGTTAGTTAGTTAGTTAGTCTGTTAATAGGTATTTAAAAAGATAGTTTGTTTGTAAATTAGTTAGTTAATAGGCATGTAGCAAGATAGTTATTTAGCTAGTTAGTTTGTTAATTAGTTAATTAGTTAGTTAGTTATCTAGTAGTTAGTTAGTTAGTTATTTAGTTAGTTAACTAATTAGTTATTTAGTTAGTTAGTATGTTAGTTATTTAATAGTTAGTTAGTTAGTTAGGTAGTTAGTTATTTAGTGAGTTAGATAGTTAGTTAGTTAGTTAGAGGGAAGGTAGTTAGTTAGTTAGTTAGTGGGTATGTAGGAAGGTAGTTATTTTGTTAGTTACTTAGTTTGTTAGTTAATTAGATAGTTAATATGCATGTAGCAAGATAGTTATTTAGCTAGTTAGTTTGTTAATTAGTTAATTTGTTAGTTAGTTATGTAGTAGTTAGTTAGTTAGTTATTTAGTTAGTTAACTAATTAGTTATTTAATTAGTTAGTTTGTTTGTTATCTAGTAGTTAGTTTGTTAGCTAGTTAGTTATTTAGTTAGTTAGATAGTTAGTTAGTTAGTTAGTGGGAGGGTAGTTAGTTAGTTAGTTAGTGGGTATGTGGGAAGGTAGTTAGTTAGTTTGTTAGTTAATTAGATAATTAATAGGCATGCAGGAAGATAGTCATTTAGTTAGTTATTTAGTTTGTTAATTAGTTAATTAGTTATTTAGTGAGTTATTTAGTTATTTAGTTAGTAAGTTAGTTAGAAATGTAGTTAGTTAGTTACTTAGTAAGTTAGATAGTTAACTAGTTAGTTAGTTAGCTAGTAGTTAGTTAGTTAGTTAATTAGTTAATTAGTCAGTCATTTAGTTAGTTAGTTAGTTAGTTAAATAATAGTTAGTTAGTTAATTAGTTAATTAATTAGTTAGTTAATTAGTTAGTTAGTAAGTTAGTTAGTTAGTGTGTATGTACGAAGGTAGCTAGTTAGTTAGTTAAATAGTTAGTTAGTTAGTTAATTGGTTAGTTATTTAGTTAGTTAGTTCGTTTGTTAAATAGCTAGTAGTTATTTAGTTATTAATTTAATTATTAAGTGACTTTGTTAGTGGGTATGTAGGAAGGTAGTTAGTAAGTTAGTTAGTTAGTTATTTAATTAGTAAATTAGTTAGGTAGTTAGCTAGTAAGTTAGTTAGTTAGTTAATTAGTTAGTTAGTTAGATAATTAGTAAGTTAGTTAGTTAGTTAGTTAGTTAGTTAGTTAGTTAGTTGGTTAGTTAGTTAGTTAGTCAATATGTATGTAAGAAGGTAGTTAGTTAGTTAGTTAGTTAGTTAGTTAGTCAATATGTATGTAAGAAGGTAGGTAGTTAGTTAGTTAGTTAGTTAATTAGCTAGTAGTTAGTTAGTTTGTTTGTTAGTTAGTATGTAAGAATGTTGTTAGTTAGTTAGTTAGTCAGAAAGGTAGTTAATTAGTTAGTTAGTTAGTTAATCACACTACAACAATGTCAGGGTTTGGAAGCATTTAAATATGCTGTTGAATGCCTGTTTTAATGCTGTCACGCACATTTGGCAGCATTAGGCTGAAATGCTCTCCGGGGTGGTGTCCTCTAAAGTTACGAGAGCATTTCGCAAAATGCTTTGTAATTGTCAAATTAACGGCATATATTTATGTCGCTAATGATAATGAAACATCGAGAGCATTTATTAATATCGTCAAGATAACAAAAATGATGCATTTACAAATGCTGTGATATGCTCAAATGAATTGAATTCTGACAATTAAAAGCATTAACAAATATCTTATGACAACATTGAGAAATGCATCCAATTGTGACAATAAAAGCATTTACAAATGCATGAGTATGATCACGGGTATGGACAAATAGTTGCATTTGATAATGCTTTAGTTGAGAAAATTGGTAGCATTTAAAAAATGCATTGTATGGTATAAATCGACGACATATCAAAATGCTTGCAATGTAAAAATCAACAACAATTAAAAATGCATTCGATATTCAATTGCCGACATTTATATAAAGCATATATTGGCTATTATAAAATTGTACCAAAAAATTTCTCAATTAAATATATCATTGAATTTTATTTAATACTAAATTCAATTACTATCATAAAAAAAGATTCATCAACAATTACAAAATTAAATATAAAATTATGATTAACATCGAAATTAACCCAAATCTAAACACTCCATCCATACAAACATAATATTGTAGCATTCCATCAATCCTTAAGTCCCCTCCTAATTTTCGATCATGTAACAAAAGTGTCGTCCATCTTACTTGCGCTATGCAAAAAATTGTTAACTCGCATCTATCTTTCACCTGAAATAAATTGCCACGAGACTTGAATGCCTAAGCACCCTCCTTTGTTGGGAATTTACACACCAGCCCCTCGTTACAAAATGTAAGTCCCTACATTACTAATTCAAAATTGTCCTTGAAACCCTATGCAAAATTGCCCCTGTATCACCGAAAGAGGCAAGTTAAACAAAATCAAACTTCATGACATTAGAAAAAAAACATTTCGAAAAAAGTGTGAAAAGTTACCATGCTGTAATTTCAGCCAAATAAACTCTTCAAATCATCTTCAATACATTATCTTCGCCGAAAACAAGCTCCCCTGCGACATAACCATCCATGCACACATCCAGCCTGGCGAGCACGTGCTTCTTGCCTACAAAAAAGAGAAACAAACAAAATTCAGGCTCTAGCCAAGAAGCTTGCGTGATCCGAAAACTCTCGAACATGGATCTCTTCGAAAATCCAGCACCGATTTAATGATCGCTTGAGCCACACCTTGTTCTCTCTCTGCATTTGTTCAAAAGTTAAAAATATCAACTCAGCACATTCATTGCAAAAACTAAAAACTATCAAATTTAACCTTCCAAAAAAGACCGACTCCACGGAGTAGAATATAGAGGATTACTCCTGCACACCAGTTAGGCTTCAATGATCTTCATTGATATGTTGGTTTCGAAACATGGAACTTTGTCGTGTAGCTTTGACAAAGCCTACTCGCATCAGCAAAAAATGAAACACAATTAGGTTTTAAAAAATTGAAGGAACGTATAAATAAGTTTACCAAAAAAACAAATAAGAATTTTTTACCAATCAACATAGATGCACCGTCAGTAAACATCGGATGTATTAAAAATTGTCGCCTCGTTTTTTATACCAGAACCTGCCAGTAATCCGTCGTAACTGCAAGTATGTAGTAATGTCTCCTACTCATGTTGTGAGCTCGTCCATGTAAACATCACTCAGAAGCTTCCGGTAATCCATCGTCGCTGCACGGAATCTTTCAGGGTTAATATATATTCACAGAATCTGTCAGGGTTATCCATCTGTCTCCTCCGGTTTTTGCTAACCTGAAATCACAAAACAAATCAGAATAAATTATTGAAAAATACAGATAAATAAGTGAAAAGAAAGTAAACAGATATGATCAGAATGAATCACGTACAACAGAGACGAGCTTGTTCTTAGGATTCTTAGCCTTGAATTCCTCCATGAACTCTTCCCTACAAATAAAAAAAATCAGAAATCAAAAACATAATACTCGAAATAAAACAAAATGTGAAAATAAATCTGTAAAATTGAGAGATCGGCAGAGATTTCATATAGTTACATGAAAACGAAGAGGACAGACGGAGGCCTCTTAGGCTTGTTGGGGTCCTTAGTCTTCTTACTTTTCTTTGCAGTGGAAGATGTCGCCTTGCTCTTTACGGCCACTCTACAATCAACAAAACGAAATCAAATAATTGAACTCATAAACTCTAAAACCTAGTTACGAATCAGCAAATCAATCAAATAAAGCTTACTTCGTTCCGTCTTTCCTAGGTCTTCCCATCGCAAAAACTACAAAATCAAACAAAATGTACAAAATCAGCCAACAATTTGACCAAATCGAAATGAAATCAATCAAATGACCCCGAATCAAAGAGAAACAACAAAATCAGAAAAATATCGAGGGAAATAGGGGAGGAAATCGAAGGATCGTACCTTGAAGTCGGAATTTGGTTTAGGGTTTGAACGAAGGGGGGAGAAAGGCGGTGCGGTCTGGCTAGGGTTAGGGTTTTGTTCCGCCTCGCGCAATGGCCCGCTCTGCTGCTCCGCCTCGCGCGATTGCCTTCTCGTGCATCGCCTTTTTTTTCTTTTTCTCTTTTCTCTGCATTCTCTCTTTTCTATGCCGTGTTGAATTAGGGTTATACGAGAGAGAAAGGGGGTGGATTTGAAAATGAAAATTTCAGGGGGAGGCAAATATTTCAGCTGTGCTTTGAAAATTTTGGATCAAAAATTTGGCGGGCTTTACTACTATGGTCTAATTTAGACGAGATTTTTTTCATTCACTTAAATTAAAATTAATTTTAAAATATTTTTTGTGATGAATACATTTTTAATACAATAAAAACATGATATAAAACTTTAAAATGTACAATAAAGAAAAATATATTTATTATAAAATGATATATAAAAAAATAAAAACTTAATATTTCATGTTGAAAAATAATATATACTGAACAATAAAAATATACACACGAAAAATTTAAAAAGGGAAATCTATGATAGATCTATTTTCTTATGATAGACCCATTTTCAAAAAAATATTTTGAATATTTGTCAACTCATAAATTTTCTTTGTAAGATTCAACTGTATATTTATCATTTAATACTATGCAAAATAGAAATTATTTATAATTAATTGATAAATATGTAAAATATCTTCAAATCCTTTTCTGAAAATGGGTCTAACATAAGAAAATGGACTTATCATGGAACTCCCCAATTAAAATATATATAAAGCGAAAATTAGAACAATTTTACATATAAACCGAAAATAACACTGATTTTTTTTAGCCGAGTGGAGTCAGCTCGATTTTTAATCGAGGCGAGCGTGAACTCCTATTTAGGATCGAGCCGAGCTAGGTCTGTCTGTTCGAACTCGGCTCGTCGCCTTCCCTAGTGTAGAGCGTGTAGCGTGTCTTTTTCACATTTTTGTTTGTAGTATTGCTATAAAATATATATACTAGAAGTATTTAATATTTAAGTAAGGAATACAGTATTTACGTAAAATTTATGGTATTGAAAATCAAATCAATATACTAATATTCAAAAACTCTATAATCTTCTATTAAAAAAATATATAATGAATATTTTCAAAAAATATATAATGATTATGCAAAAATACAAATTGTTCAAAAAGATAAATTACCCATTAAAAAATATAATTTGAACGAATATTGTAGTTTAAAAAAATATTGACGCCAACTAGAGTTAGCCTAGTTGGTCACACCTCTTGGCTAGGGAGCGAGAGGTGTGGAGTTCGATTCCCGACGGAGACACTGAATTATAGATTAAATGTTAAATGAGTGAATATAGTGTGTGGCCTACGGGTTTGTAATAAAAAAATAATAAAAAAAAAAAAAGAGATTGTATTCTGAAGTGGGACTTTGAGCCCTCTCCGAATTTACTCAAAAAAAAAAAAAAATATTGACACATTCAAAAAAGGATGTCTTACACGTATATAAAGGTATAATTATATATCTAAATGCTACATCTCATATTATAAAAATATTGTCGAGATGCTTAATAGTATTTAGAAATCATTAAAATACAATACCAATAAATGTTGATGGATTGCAATACCGAACTATAAAGAAAAAGACCATAATTGACTAATTTAATGTTCAAAAATTGAATTATTATTATTATATTTTTTAATTTATAATTCTTATAAATTCTTATTGTTTTTATAGACCGGTTTTATCGTTTTACAAGTTAAACACTAAAACACCAAGTCACCATTTTACGTCTTTTACGACATTGCCCCAACTTATTTGTTTTTATAACATGTAACGAAAATCACAAAATTATTTACATTTAAACACACAAATGACAATTATTTACATTTGTTTCTATTACTTGTAAATACAATGCCCGTCAACATTCTACATTTAATCTGTCCATTGTAAGGTTTTATGTGTGCTTATTATACTTTTTTGTATCACGTATGTATCTTAGCTTAGTACCATTTTGTACGTCATTTATTATAGAGTGAGGATTCCACACTAAATAGTATATAGGACTATTATTTACGGCAATTATGCATATAATTTATATGAAAATGAATTGAACAAAATTACAATACCTCTTTTTATAACATAATTACAATGATTTCTACAAAAAATGAATTGAACAAAAAATCACTATACCAACAATAGTACAGCTTTGAGAAGTAACTCGAGCATTTTGTCGAACATCACGGCTTCATCCTCCGATAACCTCTTTTTTTCATACAATAACCTATCGAAATCACAACTTTAAATCCTATATTTTTCTTCCATGATCTTGACAGAAAAAATCACTTGAGTTAGTGAAGGCTTGTATATCAGTACAATATAGCAAATGTGCAAATAAAACCCTGCATTTTATATTTTACAAAAAACATGACCTCCATTCTACAAGTAAACATTATCTCTTCAAAACATGGATCTGGAAAATGGATGGCCTCGAACCTAATAACATTCCCCCGAAAATAATTCATCTGAAAAATGGTTGTCCAAAATCAAAACAGAGAAACAAACGTTCCCACGAAAATAATTTCTCCTCGAACTTAATAACATGAGAATTATATCCCCATATTTATAATATGAGAATTATAAAGAAAAGACAAATTATAAAACCTCACAAATATCACCTATACCCCAAAATAAAAGAAATATCAAGAATACTCGTTTTTCTACGTGTCGTTGTCAGTCCTTGCTTTTGCTTTACCTTTGCTTCGATCGGATGAACGAACAAACAAGAAAGGGGTGGGTCAATAAAGTCGAATAGGCATGGTTCACAAAGACCAGGATATACACAGAGATGGTCTACACAAACCTATTTCAAGAAAAATAAACCAACTGCAAAAATTCCAAAGAACCAAGCGGACGGAAAAATTCTCAAATTAATGAGATGCTTTACCTTGTATGTCGAGCATTTCCTCTAACATTAGACATATTAAATATCCCAATATATATCAGAAATTAACAATCACTTAAATATAAATTACCTGAAACTCCGATCAATATGAGAAATGGCCTGAAATATAACCTGAAATATCTCAATAAACAACTATACTGTCAGAAATTAAAAAAAAACAGCCAATGAAATAATTTTTTAAATGACCTGAAATTTCCCCCTCTTATCTTCAAAGTTCCAAAATTCTGAAATTAATGAGAAATATGGAAAATATATAAACAAAACCCTATATTTTCTGAAACTTAAAAAAAAAATTAGCAAATGGAAAATATTTTAAAATTACCTCTAATTTGTTGCTCGCCATCTTGAACCTGGAAAAAATCGAAGTGAGAACTATATTCCAAATTTACAATTACAAATAAAAAGTGGAATTTTTTTCACTTGAGCCCCCGATTTTAATATTATTTGATATTAATATTCTTTTTTCTTCATAAAAAGTGAAATTTCCCTCTCCATCTTCAAACTTGTAAAATTCTGAAATTAATGACAAATATATAAGAAAACCCTATATTTTCAGAAATTAGTAAAAAAAATAGCAAGCGGAAAATATTTTAAAATTATCGTAAATTTGTTGCTCCATCTTCAACCATAAAAAATGAACTGAGAACTATATTACAAATTTGCAATTACAAATAAAATGTTGATTTTTTTCACTTTAGCCCCCAATTTTAAAATTATTTCATATTAATATTCTATTTTCTTCATAATGTAATTATACCATTTTATTTAGAGGGTTGATTCACACAATTGGCTAATCCATGAAGTCTCGAAACAAACTCAATCAACACTAAAACAAATCAGAAAACGACAAAGCGGCGAGACTGTGTAGAGTTTTTACCATTTCAAATATATAACCATTGAATCCTAGATTGAATGATGAAAAGAGAAATTAAATTAAATAAAACCTGAAAATGTCTGTGTTAAAAGAAATAGCAGAATATCATAGACATTTAATTAAAAATTCACAAAAACACATTAAATATTAATTGTACCTTGTTGCCCTTAGAGATGCATATATTTCCTGCACCGGAGAGGTGGTATCGAGCCAGATTTTTTCGAAAAAGAACCTGGAATTTAATTTTCAAAACAACAAATATTAATTGTACCTTGTTCAATTTATTATTTAAATCCATGAATAATTAAGATGGTACGATTTAAAAAAAAAAACCCTTGAAAATGTGCAATTTAATTTTCGAAATTTCAAAATTTGAGTACCTGGCATCTCAAGAGCTGTGCATTTTCCTCTTCAAGCTGGAATTGGACGGTGAATTTGAAGAGGCATGCAGTCGCAGTTGAATGCAGTTGTCCCTGTCAGCGTCACCCTGCGGCAGCATGCGTACGTCGAATTCCCGGTACTGAGCAGTCGATATTTTTCCTAAATCACAAAACAAACAACTTCCAAATTTTAATTTCAAAACAAAAATTGCAACCAAATTTCTAAATAAAGGCAGAGAATCGAAGCTGAAGCTGAAAACCAAAGCATTCAATAAAAACACAAATCTCCATTATTCAGCATGAATATGAGAACTTAAAACTCCATTAAATCAGTCCAAAAAATGATTGTTTACTCGAAATTTCAACAGAAAATTGAAAAAATAGTTCAGATTAGAAAAATACCAATAATGCCTTCGAATAAAACCACAAATCCTCAAAATCGCAGCAGTTTCAGGGAAAACAACAAAGCACAACCTCTGCAAGGGTTGGCTTTCGTCGCTAGGGTTTCGAAAACGACGAAAAAGAACTGCCAGAGTGAGAGGGTCTGCAAGGGAGCAATTTATAGAGGAGACGTTGGTGAAATAATGCGCCAAAATTTCACCAAATTTTGGAAAATTAGAGGCGCCAGTTTGTTTCCGCCAAAATTTCACCAAAATGAGATCGATGGCGGCATTTTGTTTTTGCCGTAGAAGGGGCGAGGGTTGGAGGCACGACAGCTTGGGTTGGGTTTGGCATGAGACGTGGGGTTAGTGGAGGCTAGAGGGAGATTGATGATGGGCTTGGGCGCTTGGGCGCTTGGGTTTGAGTGGTTGGGGGGAGACAATGAATTAATTAAGGGTATTAGTATGGATCGTATGGTGGGCTTGAGGGTTTGAGTCCAATGATATTCCTCATGTCTTTGACATTGACTATAATGAAAATATTTTACATGAACAACAACATTAACAAATGCTATTATTCCTCATCGATTACAGCATTCGAGCGTCAATGCTGTCATTGAATTGATTTAACATCCAAAAAAATGAATTGCTGCAAATTCTAAATGATAAAAGCACTAATCGCTAAATGCTGTAAAAAAATTTTGTTCAAAAGCATTTTTTGCAAATGCTAGAAAGGAAATGCATTGGTATGTATACATTGTTGTAGTGTCAGTTAGTTATTTAGTCAGTCACTTAGTCAGTTAGCTAGCAGTTAGTTAGTCAATCAATATATATGTATCAAGGTAGTTAGTTAGTTAGATTGATAGTTTGTTGGTTAATTAGTTAGTTTGCTAGTTAGTCAGTTAGTTAGTTATCCAGTAGTTAGTTAGTTAGTTAGGTCATAAGTTAGTTATTTAGTTAGTTAGTTAGTTAGTTAGCTAGCTAGTAGTTAGCAGGATTGTTATTTATTAAGTTAGTTAGTTAGTTAGTTTGCGGGTATGTAGTAAGGTAGTTAGTTAGTTAGTTAGTTAGTTAATAGGTATGTATGAAGGTAGTTAGTTAGTAAATTAGATAGTTAACTAGTTAGTTAGTTAGTTAGTAGTTTGTTAGTTAGTTAATTAATTAGTTATTTGGTTAGTTAGTTAGTTAATTAACTAATAGTTAGTTAGTTAATTAGTTAATTAATTAGTTAGTTAATTAGTTAGTCAGTAAGTTAGTTAGTTAGTGGGTATGTACGAAGGTAGCTAGTTAGTTAGTTAATTAGTTAGTTAGTTAGTTAGTTAATTGGTTAGTTATTTAGTTAGATAGTTCGTTAGTTAAATAGATAGTAGTTATTTAGTTAGTTATTAATTTAATTATTAAGTGAATTTGTTAGTGGGTATGTAGGAAGCTAGTTAGTAAGTTAGTTAGTTAGTCAGTTAATTAGTAAGTTTGTTAATTAGTTAGTAAGTGAGTTAGTTAGTTAGTTAGTTAGTTTGTTAATTAGTAAGTTAGTAAGTTAGTTAGTTAGTTAGTTATTTAATTAGTTAGTTAGTTAGTTAGTTAGTTAGTCAATAGGTATGTAAGAAGGTAGTTAGTTAGTTAGTTAGTCAATATATATGTAAGAAGGTAGTTAGTTAGTTAGTTAGTTAGTTAATTAGCTAGTAGTTAGTTAGTTAGTTAGTTAATTAGTTAGTTAGTATTTAAGAAGGTTGTTAGTTAGTTAGTTAGTTAGAAAGGTAGTTAATTGGTTAGTTAGTTAGGTAATCATTTAGTTATTTAGTTAGTCACTTAGTCAGTTAGCTAGCAGTTAGTTAGTTAATCTATATATATATATGTATCAAGGTAGTTAGTTAGTTAGATTGATAGTTAGTTAATTAGTTAGTTAGTTAGTTAGTCAGTTAGTTAGTTATCTAGTAGTTAGTTAGTTAGTTAGGTCATTAGTTAGTTATTTAGTTAGTTAGTTAGTTAGTTAGTTAGCAAGCTAGTAGTTAGCAGGATAGTTATTTATTAAGTTAGTTAGTTAGTTAGTTTGTGGGTATGTAGGAAGGTAGTTAGTTAGTTAGTTAGTTATTTAATTGGTATTTAAGAAGATAGTTAGTTAGTAAATTAGTTAGTTATTATGTTAGTTATCAAGTAATTAGTTAGTTAGTTATTTTATCAGCTAGCTAGTAGTTAGTTAGTCAGTTTGTCATTTAGTTAGTTAGTTAGTTAGTTATCTAGTAGTTAGTTAGTTAGTTATTTAGTTAGTTAACTAGTTAGTTATTTAGTTACAAGTAGTTAGTTAGTTAGCTAGTTAGTTATTTAGTTAGTTAGATAGTTAGTTAGTTATTTAGTGGGAAGGTAGTTTGTTAGTAAGTTAGTGGGTATGTAGGAAAGTAGTTAGTTAGTTAGTTAGTTAGTTAGTTAGTTAGTTAGTTAATTGGTATCTAGGAAGACAGTAATTCGGTCATTTAGTTAGTTTGTTAATTGGTTAATTTGTCAGTTAGTTAGTTATTTAGTTAGTTAGTTAGTTAATGGGTGTGTAGGAAGGTTGTTATTTTGTTAGTTACTTAGTTTGTTAGTTAATTAGATAGTTAATAGGCATGTAGCAAGATAGTTATTTAGCTAGTTAGTTTGTTAATTAGTTAATTTGTTAGTTAGTTATCTAGTAGTTAGTTAGTTAGTTATTTAGTTAGTTAACTAATTAGTTATTTAATTAGTTAGTTTGTTAGTTATCTAGTAGTTAGTTTGTTAGCTAGTTAGTTATTTAGTTAGTTAGATAGTTAGTTAGTTAGTTAGTAGGAGGGTAGTTAGTTAGTTAGTTAGTGGGTATGTGGGAAGGTAGTTAGTTAGTTTGTTAGTTAATTAGATAATTAATAGGCATGTAGGAAGATAGTTATTTAGTTAGTTATTTAGTTTGTTAATTAGTTAATTAGTTAGTTAGTGAGTTATTTAGTTATTTAGTTAGTAAGTTAGTTAGAAATGTAGTTAGTAAGTTAGTTAGTTAGTAAGTTAGATAGTTAACTAGTTAGTTAGTTAGCTAGTAGATTGTCAGTTAGTTAATTAGTTAATTAGTTAGTCATTTAGTTAGTTAGTTAGTTAGTTAACTAATAGTTAGTTAGTTAATTAGTTAATTAATTAGTTAGTTAATTAGTTAGTTAGTAAGTTAGTTAGTTAGTGGGTATGTACGAAGGTAGCTAGTTAGTTAGTTAATTAGTTAGTTAGTTAGTTAATTGGTTAGTTATTTAGTTAGTTAGTTCGTTTGTTAAGTAGCTAGTAGTTATTTAGTTAGTCATTAATTTAATTATTAAGTGACTTTGTTAGTGGGTATGTAGGAAGGTAGTTAGTAAGTTAGTTAGTTAGTTAGTTAATTAGTAAATTAGTTAATTAGTTAATTAGTAAGTTAGTTAGTTAGTTAGTTAGTTAATTAGTAAGTTAGTTAGTTAGTTAGTTGGTCAATATGTATGTAAGAAGGTAGTTAGTTAGTTAGTTAGTTAGTTAGTTAATTAGCTAGTAGTTAGTTAGTTAGTTAGTTAGTTAGTTTGTTAGTTAGTATGTAAGAAGGTTGTTAGTTAGTTAATCAGTTAGTTATTTAGTCAGTCACTTAGTCAGTTAGCTAGCAGTTAGTTAGTCAATCAATACATATGTATCAAAGTAGTTAGTTAGTTAGATTGATAGTTTGTTAATTAGTTAGTTTGTTAGTTAATTAGTTAGTTTGTTAGTTAGTCAGTTAGTTAGTTATTCAGTAGTTAGTTAGTTAGTTAGGTCATAAGTTAGTTATTTAGGTAGTTAGTTAGTTAGTTAGTTAGCTAGCTAGCTAGTAGTTAGCAGGATAGTTAATTATTAAGTTACTTAGTTAGTTAGTTTGAGGGTATGTAGTAAGGTAGTTAGTTAGTTAGTTAGTTAGTTAATAGGTATGTATGAAGGTAGTTAGTTAGTAAGTTAGATAGTTAACTAGTTAGTTAGTTAGTTAGTTAATTAATTAATTAGTTAGTTAGTTAGTTAGTTAGTTAGTTAGTTAATTAACTAATAGTTAGTTAGTTAATTAGTTAATTAATTAGTTAGTTAATTAGTTAGTTAGTAAGTTAGTTAGTTAGTGGGTATGTACGAAGGTAGCTAGTTAGTTAGTTAATTAGTAAGTTAGTTAGTTAATTGGTTAGTTATTTAGTTAGTTAGTTCGTTAGTTAAATAGATAGTAGTAATTTAGTTAGTCACTAATTTAATTATTAAGTGACTTTGTTAGTGGGTATGTAGGAAGGTAGTTAGTAAGTTAGTTAGTTAGTTAGTTAATTAGTAAGTTAGTTAGTTAGTTAGTAAGTTAGTTAGTTAGTTAGTTAGTTAGTTAGTTAATTAGTAAGTTAGTTAGTTAGTTAGTTTGTTAGTTATTTAATTAGTTAGTTAGTTAGTTAGTTAGTCAATATGTATGTAAGAAGGTAGTTAGTTAGTTAGTTAGTCAATATATATGTAAGAAGGTAGTTAGTTAGTTAGTTAGGTAGTTAATTAGCTAGTAGTTAGTTAGTTAGTTAGTTAGTTATAAAGGTAGTTAATTAGTTAGTTAGTTAGGTAATCATTTAGTTTTTTAGTTAGTCACTTAGTCAGTTTGCTAGCAGTTAGTTAGTTAATCTATATATATGTATCAAGGTAGTTAGTTAGTTAGATTGATAGTTAGTTAATTAGTTAGTTTGTTAGTTAATTAATTAGTTAGTTTGTTAGTCAGTCAGTTAGTTAGTAATCTAGTAGTTAGTTAGTTAGTTAGGTCATCAGTTAGTTATTTATTTAGTTAGTTAATTAGCTAGCTAGTAGTTAGCAGGATAGTTATTTATTAAGTTAGTTAGTTAGTTAGTTTGCGGGTATGTAGGAAGGTAGTTAGTTAGTTAGTTAGTTAGTTAGTTAATTGGTATTTAAGAAGATAGTTAGTTAGTAAATTAGTTAGTTATTATGTTAGTTATCAAGTAATTAGTTAGTTAGTTATTTTATCAGCTTGCTAGTAGTTAGTTAGTCAGTTAGTCGTTTAGTTAGTTAGTTAGTTAGTTATCTAGTAGTCAGTTAGTTAGTTATTTAGTTAGTTAACTAGTTAGTTATTTAGTTACTAGTAGTTAGTTAGTTAGCTAGTTAGTTATTTAGTTAGTTAGATAGTTAGTTAGTTATTTAGTTGGAAGGTAGATAGTTAGTAAGTTAGTGGGTATGTAGGAAAGTAGTTAGTTAGTTAGTTAGTTAGTTAATTGGTATCTAGGAAGATAGTAATTCGGTTATTTAGTTAGTTTGTGTATTGATTAATTTGTCAGTCAGTTAGTTATTTAGTTAGTTAGTTAGTTAGTTAGTTAGTTAGTTAGAAAGGTAGTTAGTTAGTTAGTCAATAGGTATGTATGAAGGTAGTTAGTTAGAAAGTTAGTTTGTTAGTTAGCTAGTAGTTTATTAGTTAGTTAGTTAGTTAATTAGTTAGTTATTTAGTTAGTTAGTTAGTTAGTTGACTAGTAGTTAGTTTGTTAATTAGTCAGTTAGTTAGTTAGTTAGTGGGTATGTATCAAGGTAGCTAGTTAGTTAGTTAATTTGTTAGTTAGTTAGTTAGTTATTTAGTTAGTTAGTTAGTTAGTTAATTAGTTAGTAATTTAGTTAGTTAGTTAGTTAGTTAGTTAGTTAAATAGCTAGTAGTTATTTAGTTAGTTACTAAGTTAGTGGGTATGTAGGAAGGCAGTTAGTAAGTTAGTTAGTTAGTTAATATGTATGTAGGAAGATAGTTATTTAGTTAACTAGTTTGTTATTTAGTTAGTTATCTAGTAGTTAGTTAGTTAGTTAGTTAGTTAGTTAGTTAGTTAGTCATTTATTCAGTTAGCTAATAGTTAGTTAGTGAGTTAGTTAGTTAATAAGATAGTTAGTTAGTTAGTTAGTCAGTTAATTAGTTAGTTAGTTAGTTAGTTAGTCAATATGTATGTAAGAAGGTAGTTAGTTAGTAAGTTATTTAATTAGCTAGTAGGTAGTTAGTTAGTTAGTTAGTTAGTTAGTTAGTTAGTATGCAAGAAGGTTGTTAGTTAGTTAGTTAATTAGATAGTTAGTTAATTAGTTAGTTAGTTAGTTAATCAATTAGTTATTTAGGTAGTTACTTAGTTAGTTAGCTAGTAGTTAGTCAGTTAGTGGGTTAGTTAGTTAATCAATACATATGTATCAAGGTAGTTAGTTAGTTAGTTAGATAGTTAGTTAATTAGTTAGTAGTTACACAATTAGTTAGTTAGTTAGTTTGTTAGTTAGTTAGTTAATTAGTTATCTAGTAGTTAGTGAGTTAGTTAGGTCATCAGTGAGTCATTTAGTTAGTTAGTTAGTTAGTTGGTTAGCTAGTAGTTAGCAGGTTAATTATTTATTTAGTTAGTTAGTTTGTTAGTTGGCGGGTATGTATGAAGGTAGTTAGTTAGTTAGTTAGTTATTTAATTAGTTAGTTAGTTAGTCAGTTAGTTAGTTAGTTAGTTATCTAGTAGTTAGGTAGTTAGTTAGGTCATCAGTTAGTTATTTATTTAGTTAGTTAGTTAATTAGTTAGTAGTTAGTTAATTAGTTAGTTAGTCAGTCAGTTAGTTAGTTAGTTAGTTATCTTGTAGTTAGTTAGTTAGTTAGGTCATCAGTTAGTTATTTATTTAGTTACTTAGTTGGTTAGTTAGTAGTTAGCAGGTTAGTTATTTATTTATTTAGTTAGTTTGTTAGTTGGCGGGGTATGTATGAAGGTAGTCAGTTACTTAGTTAGTTAGTTAGTTAGTTAATAGGTATTTAAAAAGATAGTTTGTTAGTAAATTAGTTAGTTAATAGGCATGTAGCAAGATAGTTATTTAGCTAGTTAGTTTGTTAATTAGTTAATTAGTTAGTTAGTTATCTAGTAGTTAGTTAGTTAGTTATTTAGTTAGTTAACAAACTAGTTATTTAGTTAGTTAGTTTGTTAGTTATCTAGTAGTTAGTTAGTTATCTAGTTAGTTATTTAGTGAGTTAGATAGTTAGTTAGTTAGTTAGTGGGAAGGTAGTTAGTTAGTTAGATAGTGGGTATGTAGGAAGGTAGTTATTTTGTTAGTTAGTTAGTTTGTTAGTTAATTAGATAGTTAATAGGCATGTAGCAAGATAGTTATTTAGCTAGTTAGTTTGTTAATTAGTAAATTTGTTAGTTAGTTATCTAGTAGTTAGTTAGTTAGTTATTTAGTTAGTTAACTAATTAGTTATTTAGTTAGTTAGTTTGTTAGTTATCTAGTAGTTAGTTAGTTAGATAGTTAGTTATTTAATTAGTTAGTTAGTTAGTTAGTGGGAGGGTAGTTAGTTAGTTAGTTAGTGGGTATGTGGGAAGGTAGTTAGTTAGTTTGTTAGTTAGTTTGTTAGTTAATTAGATAATTAATCGGCATGTAGGAAGATAGTTATTTAGTTAGTTAGTTAGTTTGTTAATTAGTTAATTAGTTAGTTAGTTAGTTATTTAGTTGTTTAGTTATTTAGTTTGTTAGTTAGTTAGAATGGTAGTTAGTTAGTTAGTTAATAGGTATGTATGAAGGTAGTTAGTTAGTAAGTTCGAAAGTTAACTAGTTAGTTAGTTAGTTAGCTAGTATTTGTTAGTTAGTTAATTAGTTAGTAATTTAGTTAGTTAGTTAGTTAGTTAGTTAGTTAATTAGTTAATTAATTCGTTAGTTAATTAGTTAGTCAGTAAGTTAGTTAGTTAGTGGGTATGTACGAAGGTAGTTAGTTAGTTAGTTACTTAGTTAGTTAGTTAATTAATTGGTCAGTTATTTAGTTAGTAAGTTCGTTAGTTAAATAGCTAGTAGTTATTTAGTTAGTTATTAATTTAATTATTAAGTGACTTTGTTAGTGGGTATGTAGGAAGGTAGTTAGTAAGTTAGTTAGTTAGTTAGTTAATTAGTAAGTAAGTTAGTTAGTTAGTAGTTTAGTTAGTTAGTTAGTTAGTTAGTTAGTTAATTAGTAAGTTAGTTTGTTAGTTAGTTAGTTAGTTAGTTAATTAATTAGTTAGTTAGTAAGTTAGTTAGTCAATATGTTTGTAAGAAGGTAGTTAGTTAGTTAGTTAGTCAATATGTACGTAAGAAGGTAGTTAGTTAGTTAGTTTGTTAGTTAATTAGCGAGCAGTAAGTTAGTTCGTTAGTTAGATAGTTAGTTAGTATGTAAGAAGGTTGTTAGTTAGTTAGTTAGTTAGAAAGGTAGTTAATTAGTTAGTTAGTTAGTTAATCAATTAGTTATTTAGTTAGTCACTTAGTCAGTTAGCTAGCAGTTAGTTAGTTAATCAATATATATGTATCAAGGTAGTTAGTTAGTTAGATCGATAGTTAGTTAATTAGTTAGTTTGTTAGTTAATTAGTTAGTTTGTTAGTTTGTTAGTTAGTCAGTTAGTTAGTTATCTAGTAGATAGTTTGTTAGTTACGTCATCAGTTAGTTATTTAGTTAGTTAGTTAGTTAGTTAGTTAGTTAGCTAGCCAGTAGTTAGCAGGATAGTTATATATTAAGTTAGTTAGTTAGTTAGTTTGCTGGTATGTAGGAAGGTAGTTAGTTAGTTAGTTAGTTAGTTAGTTAATAGGTATTTAAGAAGATAGTTAGTTAGTAAATTAGTTAGTTATTATGTTAGTTATCTAGTAATTAGTTAGTTAGTTATTTTATCAGCTAGCTAGTAGTTAGTTAGTCAGTTAGTTATTTAGTTAGTTAGTTAGTTAGTTATCTAGTAGTTAGTTAGTTAGTTATTTATTTAGTTAACTTGTTAGTTATTTAGTTACTAGTAGTTAGTTAGTTAGCTAGTTAGTTATTTAGTTAGTTAGATAGTTAGTTAGTTAGTTTGTGGGAAGGTAGTTAGATAGTAAGTTAGTGGGTATGTAGGAAAGTAGTTAGTTAGTAAGTTAGTTAGCAAATTGGTATCTAGGAAGATAGTAATTCGGTTATTTAGTTAGTTTGTTAATTAGTTAATTTGTCAGTTAGTTTGTTATTTAGTTAGTTAGTTAGTCAGTTAGTGAGTTAGTTAGAAAGGTAGTTAGTTAGTTAGTTAATAGGTATGTATGAAGGTAGTCAGTTAGAAAGTTAGTTAGTTAGTTAGCTAGTAGTTTATTAGTTAGTTAGTTAGTTAATTAGTTAGTTATTTAGTTAGTTAGTTAGTTAGTTAATTAGTAGTTAGTTTGCTAATTAGTTAATTAATTAGTTAGTTAGTAAGTTAGTTAGTTAGTGGGTATGTACGAAGGTAGCTTGTTAGTTAGTTAATTTTTTAGTTAGTTTGATAATTAGTTAGTTAGTTAGTGAGTTAATTAGTTAGTTATTTAGTTACTTAGTTAGTTAGTTAAATAGCTAGTAGTTATTTAGTTAGTTACTAAGTTAGTGGGTATGTAGGAAGGCAGTTAGTAAGTTAGTTAGTTAGTTAGTTAGTTAATATGTATGTAGGAAGATAGTTATTTAGTTAATTAGTTAGTTATTTAGTTAGTTATCTAGTTGTTTGTTAGTTAGTTAGTTAGTTAGTTAGTTATTTAATCAGTTAGCTAATAGTTAGTTAGGGAGTTAGTAAGTTAATAAGTCAGTTAGTTAGTTAGTCAGTTAGTTAATTAGTTAGTTAGTTAGTTAGTTAGTCAGTTAGTATGCAAGAAGGTTTATAGTTAGTTAGTTAGTTAGATAGTTAGTTAATTAGTTAGTTAGTCAGTTAATCAGTTAGTTATTTAGTTAGTTACTTAGTTAGTTAGCTAGTAGTTAGTTTGTTAGTGGGTTAGTTAGTTAATCAATATATATGTATCAAGGTAGTTAGTTAGTTAGTGAGTTAGTGAGTTAGTTAGTTAGTTAGTAGCTAATATGTATGTAAAAACGTAGTTTGTTAGTTAGTTAGATAGTTAGTTAATTAGTTAGTTAGTTAATAAGTGAGTTAGTTATCAAGTAGTTAGTTAGTTAGTTAGTTAATCAGTTAGTTATTTATTTGTTTAGTTAGTTAGCTAGTAGTTAGTTAGTTAGTTAGTTAACTAGTTAGTTATTTAGTTAGTTGGCGGTTGTGTAAGAAGGTATGTAGTTAGTTAGTTAATAGGTATGTAGAAAGATAGTTTATTAGTTAATTAGTTAATTAATTAGTTAGTTATTTAGTTAGTTATCTAGTAGTAAGTTAGTTAGTTAGTTGGTTAGTTAGTTAGTTAGTTCGTTAGTTAGTTAGTTAGTAAATATGTATGTAAGAAGGTAGTTAGTTAGTAAGTTAGTTAGTTAGATAGTTAGTAAATTAGTTAGTTAGCTAGTAGTTAGTTAGTTAGTTTAGTTAGTTATTTAGTTATTAGTCAGTTAGATAGTTAGTTAGTTAACTAACTAACTAAATAACTAACTAACTAACTAACTAACTAACTTGTTAACTAACTAACTAACTACTGGCTAACTATCTAACTAACTAACTAAATGACTAACTAGTTAACTAACTAACTAAATACTGGCTAACTAACTAACAAACTAACTAAATAACTAACTCAAGTAACCAATTGATTAACTTACTAACCAACCTAACTAGCCGTCTTCCAACATAACCACTAACTAACGAACATACTAACTAACTAACTAACTGTATTACTAACTAAGTAACTAACTATCTTCCTACATACCTATTAAATAACTCACTAACTAACTAACTTACTTCTTTCCTACAAACCTATTAACTAACTAACTAACTAAGTAACTACTAGCTAACACACTCAGTAGTTAACTAATTAACTAACTAATTAACTAACTAATTACTTTCCTATTAAGTAACTAACTAATTATGTAACTAACTAACTAACTTCTAGCTAACTAACTAATTACATAATTAACTACCGAACTAACTTACTAACTACCTTTATACATGCGTATTAAATAACTGACTAACTAACTACCTAACCAATTAACTAGCTCATTAAGTAACTAACTAACTAACTTCCTATATACCTATTAACTAACTAACTGAGTAAGTAACTATTAGCTAACAAACTGACTAGCAAACTAACTAACTAACGTATTAACTAACTAACTACCTTCCTACATACCCACTAATTAATTAAGTAACCAACTAACTAATTAATTAAGTGACTAACTTACTAACTACTAGCTAACAAGCTAATTAAAAAATTAACTAACTTACTGACTACCTACCTACATACATACCTATTAAGAAGGTAGTTATCTAGTAGTTAGTTAGTTAGTTTGTTAGTTATTTATTCAGTTAGCTAATAGTTAGTTAGTTAGTTAGATAGTTAGTTAATTAGTTAGTTAGTTAATTAGTTAGTTAGTTAGTTAGTCAGTTTGTTAGTTAGTTATCTTGTAGTTAGTTAGTTAGTTAGGTCATCAGTTAGTTATTTATTTAGTTAGTTAGTTAGTTAGCTAGTACTTAGCTAGTTAGTGATTTAATTAGTTAGTTTGTTAGTTAGTTTTGTGGGTATGTAGGAAGGTAGTTAGTTAGTTAGTTAGTTAGTAAATTAATAGGTATTTAAGAAGATAGTTAGTTAGTAAATTAGTTAGTTATTATGTTAGTTATCTAGTAATTAGTTAGTTATTTTGTTAGCTAGCTAGTAGTTAGTTAGATATTTAGTTTGTTAGTTGGTTAGTTATCTAGTAGTTAGTTAGTTAGTTATTTAGTTAGTTAACTAGTTAGTTATTTAGTTAATTAGTTAATAGGTATCTAAGAAGATAGTTATTCGGTTATTTTGGTAGTTTGTTAATTAGTTAATTTGTCAGTTAGTCAGTTATTTAGTTAGTTAGTTAGTTAGTTAGTTAGTTAATTAGAAAGGTTGTTAGTAAGTTAGTTAATAGGTATGTATGAAGGTAGTTAGTTAGTTAGTTAGTTAGTTAGTTAGTTAGTTAATTAGTTAGTTATTTAGTTTGTTAGTTAATTAGTTAACTAGTAGTTAGTTAGTTAATTTGTTAATTAATTAGTTAGTTAATTAGTTAGTTAGTAAGTTAGTTAGTTAGTGGGTATGTACGAAGGTAGCTAGTTAGTTAGTTAATTTTTTAGTTAGTTAGTTAATTAGTTAGTTAGTTAGTTAGTTAGTTAGTTAATTAGTTAGTTATTTATTTAGATAGTTAGTTAGTTAAATAACTAGTAGTTATTTAGTTAGTTATTAAGTTAGTGGGTATGTAGGAAGGCAGTTAGTAAGTTAGTCAGTTATTTAGTTAATATGTATGTAGGAAGATAGTTATTTAGTTAATTAGTTAGTTATTTAGTTAGTTATCTAGTAATTAGTTAGTTAGTTATTTTGTCATTTAGCTAGTAGTTAGTTAGTTATTAAGTTAGTTAGTTAGTTAGTTATCTAGTAGTTAGTTAGTTAGTTAGTTAGTTAGTTAGTTAGTTAGTTAGTTAGTTATCTAGTAGTTAGTTAGTTATTTAGTTAGTTAACTAATTAGTTATTTAGTTAGTTAGTTTGTTAGTTACTAGTTACTAGTAGTTAGTTTGTTAGCTAGTTAGTTATTTTGTTAGTTAGATAGTTAGTTAGTTAGTTAGTGGGAAGGTACTTAGTTAGTTAGTTAGTGGGTATGTAGGAAAGTAGTTAGTTAGTTAATAGGTATGTAGGAAGATAGTTATTCGGTTATTTAGTTAGTTTGTTAATTAGTTAATTTATTAGTTAGTTAGTTATTTAGTTATTTAGTTAGTTATTTAGTTAGTTTGTTCATCAGAAAGGTAGTCAGTTAGTTAGTTAATAGGTATGTATGAAGGTAGTTAGTAAGTTAGTTAGTTAGTTAGCTAGTAGTTTGTTAGTTAGTTAGTTAGTTAATTAGTTAGTTATTTAGTTAGTTAACAAGTAGTTAGTTAGTTATTTAGTTTTTTAATTAATTAGTTCATTAGTTAGTTAGTAAGTTAGTCAGTTAGTGGGTATGTACGAAGGTACTTAGTTAGTTAGTTAATTGGTTAGTTAATTAGTTACTTAGTTAGTTAGTTAGTTAGTTAGTTAATTAGTTAGTTAGTTAGTTAGTTAGTTAGTTATTCAGTTAGTTATTGAGTTAGTTAGTTAGTTAGTTAATTAGTTACTTAGTTAGTTAGTTATTCACTTAGCTAGTAGTTAGTTAGTTTGTTAGTAAGGTAGTTAGTTCGTTAGTTAGTTAGTTAATTAGTTAGTTAGTTAGTTAGTCAATATATATGTAAGAAGGTAGTTAGTTAGTTAGTTAGTTAGTAAGTTAGTTAGTTAATTAGCTAGTAGTTAGTTAGTTAGTTAGTTAGTTAGCTTGTATGTAAGAAGGTTGTTAGTTAGTTAGTTAGTTAGATAGTTAGTTATTTAGTTTGTTAGTTAATCAGTTAGTTATTTAGTTTGTTACTTTGTTAGTCTGCTAGTAGTTAGTTAGTTAGTGAGTTAGTTAGTTAACCAATATGTATGTATCAAGGCGGTTAGTTAGTTACTTAGATAGTTAGTTAATTAGTTAGTTAGTTAGTTAGTTAGTCAGTTAGTTAGTTTGTTATCTTGTAGTTAGTTAGTTAGTTTGGTCATCAATTAGTTAGTTAGTTAGTTAGGTCATCAATTAGTTAGTTAGTTAGTCAGTTAGTTAATTAGTTAGTTAGTTAATTAGTTAGTTATTTATTTAGGTAGTTAGTTAGTTAAATAGCTAGTAGTTATTTAATTAGTTATTAAGTTAGTGGGTATGTAGGAAGGCAGTTAGTAAGTTAGTTAGTTATTTAGTTAATATATATGTAGGAAGATAGTTATTTAGTTAATTAGTTAGCTATTTAGTTAGTTATCTAGTAGTTAGTTAGTTAGTTTGTTAGTTATTTATTCAGTTAGCTAATAGTTAGTTAGTTAGTTAGTTAGTTAGTAAGTTAGTTAGTTAGTTAGTTAGTTAGTTAATTAGTTAGTTAGTTAGTTAGTTAGTTAGTCAATATGTATGTAAAAAGGTAGTTACTTACTTAGTAAGTTAATTAGCTAGTAGTTAGTTAGTTAGTTAGTTAGTATGCAAGATGGTTGTTAGTTAGTTAGTTAGTTAGATAGTTAGTTAATTAGTCAGTTAGTTAGTTAATCAGTTAGTTATTTAGTTAGTTACTTAGTTAGTTAGCTAGTAGTTAGTTAGTTAGTGGGTTAGTTAGTTAATCAATATATATGTATCAAGGTAGTTAGTGGGTTAGTTAGATAGTTAGTTAATTAGTTAGTAGTTAGTTAATTAGTTAGTTAATTAGTTAGTCAGTTAGTTAGTTAGTTAGTTATCTAGTAGTTAGTTAGTTAGTTAGGTCATCAGTTAGTTATTAATTTAGTTAGTTATTTATTTACTTAGTTAGTTTGTTAGTTGGCGGGCATGTATGAAGGTTGTTAGTTAGTGAGTTAGTTAGTTAGTTAGTTAGTTAATAGGTATTTAAAAAGATAGTTTCTTAGTAAATTAGTTAGTTAATTGGCATGTATGAAGATAGTTATTTAGCTAGTTAGTTTGTTAATTAGTTAATTAGTTAGTTAGTTATCTAGTAGTTAGTTAGTTAGTTATTTAGTTAGTTAACTAATTAGTTATTTAGTTAGTTAGTTAGTTAGTTATCTAGTAGTTAGTTAGTTAGCTAGTTAGTTATTTAATGAGTTAGATAGTTAGTTAGTTAGTTAGTGGGAAGGTAGTTAGTTAGTTAGTGGGTATGTAGGAAGGTAGTTATTTTGTTAGTTAGTTAGTTTGTTAGTTAATTGGATAGTTAATAGGCATGTAGCAAGATAGTTATTTAGCTAGTCAGTTTGTTAATTAGTTAATTAGTTAGTTAGTTATTTAGTAGTTAGTTAGTTATTTAGTTAGTTGACTAATTAGTTATTTAGTTAGTTTGTTTGTTAGTTATCTAGTAGTTAGTTAGTTAGCTAGTTAGTTATTTAGTTAGTTGGATAGTTCGTTAGTTAGTTAGTGGGAGGGTAGTTAGTTAGTTAGTTAGTGGGTATGTGGGAAGGTAGTTAGTTAGTTTGTTAGTTAATTAGATAATTAATAGGCATGTAGGAAGATAGTTATTTAGTTAGTTTGTTATTTAGTTATTTAGTTATTTAGTTAGCTATTTAGTAAGTTTGTTAGAAAGGTAGTTAGTTAGTTAGTTAATAGGTATGTATGAAGGTAGTTAGTTAGTAAGTTAGATAGTTGGTGGGTATGTACGAGGGTAGCTAGTTAGTTAGTCAATTAGTTAGTTAGTTAGTTAATTGGTTAGTTATTTAGTTAGTTTGTTCGTTAGTTAAATAGCTAGTAGTTATTTAGTTAGTTATTAATTTCATTAGTAAGTTTCTTTGTTAGTGGGTATGTAGGAAAGTAGTTAGTAAGTTAGTTAGTTAGTTAGTTTGTTAGTTAGTTAATATGTACGTAGGAAGATAGTTAGTTAGTTAATTAGTTAGTTATTTAGTTAGTGATCTAGTAGTCAGTTAGTTAGTTTGTTAGTTAGTTAGTTATTTATTCAGTTAGCTAGTAGTTTGTTAGTTAGTTAGTTAATTAGTAAGTTAGTTAGTTAGTTAGTTAGTTTGTTAATTAGTTAGTTCGTTAGTTAGTTAGTCAATATGTATGTAAGAAGGTAGTTAGTTAGTTAGTTAGTCAATATGTATGTAAGAAGGTAGTTAGTTAGTTAGTTAGTTAGTTAATTAGCTAGTAGTTAGTTAGTTAGTTAGTTAGTTAGTTAGAAAGGTAGTTAATTAGTTAGTTAGTTAGTTAATCAGTTTGTTAATTAGTTAGTTACTTAATTAGTTAGCTAGTAGTTAGCTAGTTAATCAATATATATATATATATATATATATATATATATATATATATCAAGGTAGTTAGTTAGTTAGATTGATAGTTGGTTAATTAGTTAGTTGGTTAGTTAGTTAGTTAGTTAGTTAGTTATTTAGTCAGTTAGTTAGTTATGTAGTAATTATTTAGTTAGTTATTTTGTCAGCTAGCTAGTAGTTAGTTAGTTAGTTAGTTATTTAGTTAGTAAGTTAGTTAGTTATCTAGTAGTTAGTTAGTTAGTTATTTAGTTAGTTAACTAGTTAGTTATTTAGTTACTAGTAGTCAGTTAGTTAGCTAGTTAGTTATTTAGTTAGTTAGATAGTTAGTTAGTCGGCGGGTATGTAGGAAGGTAGTTATTTAGTTAGTTAGTTAGTTAATAGGTATTTAAGAAGATAGTTAGTTAGTAAATTAGTTAGTTATTATGTTAGTTAATAGGTATTTAAGAAGATAGTTAGTTACTAAATTAGTTAGTTATTATGTTAGTTATCTAGTAATTAGTTAGTTAGTTATTTTATCAGCTAGCTAGTAGTTAGTTAGTCAGTTAGTTATTTAGTTAGTTAGTTAGTCAGTTATCTAGTAGTTAGTTAGTTAGTTATTTAGTTAGTTAACTAGTTAGTTATTTAGTTACTAGTCGTTAGTTAGTTAGCTAGTTAGTTATTTAGTTTGTCAGATAGTTAGTTAGTTAGTTAGTGTGAAGGTAGTTAGTTAGTAAGTTAATTACTTAATTTGTCAGTTAGTTAGTTATTTAGTTAGTTAATTAGTTAGTTAGTTAATAGGTATGTATGAAGGTAGTTAGTTAGAAAGTTAGTTAGTTAGTTAGCTAGTAGTTTATTAGTTAGTTAGTTAGTTAATTAGTTAGTTATTTAGTTAGTTAGTTAGTTAGTGAACTAGTAGCTAGTTAGTTAATTAGTTAATTAATTAGTTAGTTAGTAAGTTAGTTAGTTAGTGGGTATGTACGAAGGTAGCTAGTTAGTTAGTTAATTAGTTAGTTAGTTAGTTAATTAGTTAGTTAGTTAGTTAGTTAGTTAGCTATTTATTTAGTTACTTAGTTAGTTAAATAGCTAGTAGTTATTTAGTTAGTTACTAAGTTTGTGGGTATGTAGGAAGGCAGTTAGTAAGTTAGTTAGTTAGTTAGTTAGTTAATATGTATGTAGGAAGATAGTTATTCAGTCAATTAGTTAGTTATTTAGTTAGTTATCTAGTAGTTAGTTAGTTAGTTAGTTAGTTAGTTATTTATTCAGTTAGCTAATAGTTAGTTAGTGAGTTAGTTAGTTAATAAGTTAGCTTGTTAGTGAGTTAATTAGTTAATTAGTTAGCTAGTTAGTTAGTTAGTCAATATGTATGTAAGAAGGTAGTTAGTTAGTCAGTTAGTTATTTAATTAGCTAGTAGTTAGTTAGTTAGTTAGTTAGTAGCAAGAAGGTTGTTAGTTAGTTAGTTAGTTAGTTAGATAGTTAGTTAATTATTTAGTTAGTTAGTTAATCAGTTAGTTATTTAGTTAGTTACTTAGTTAGTAAGCTAGTAGTTAGTTAGTTATTGGGTTAGTTAGTTAATCAATATATATGTATCAGGGTAGTTAGTTAGTTAGTTAGATAGTTAGTTAAGTAGTTAGTTAGGTAGTCAATTAGTTAGATTGTTAGTTAGTTAGTCAGTTAGTTAGTTAGTTAGTTACGTCATCAGTTAGTTATTTAGTTAGTTAGTTAGTTAGTTAGCTAGTAGTCAGCATGATAGTTATTTATTTAGTTAGTTAGTTAGTTGGCGGGTATGTAGGAAGGTAGTTAGTTAGTTAGTTAATAGGTATTTAAAAAGATATTGAGTTAGTAAATTAGTTAATTATTATGTTAGTTATCTAGTAATTATTTAGTTAGTTATTTTGTCAGCTAGCTAGTAGTTAGTTAGTTAGTTAGTTATTTAGTTAGTAAGTTAGTTAGTTATCTAGTAGTTAGTTAGTTAGTTATTTAGTTAGTTAACTAGTTAGTCATTTAGTTACTAGTAGTCAATTAGTTAGTTAGATAGTTAATTAATTAGTTTGTGGGAAGGTAGTTAGTTAGTAAGTTAGTGGGTATGTAGGAAAGTACTTAGTTAGTTAGTTAGTTAGTTAATAGGTATCTAGGAAGATAGTTATTCGGTTATTTAGTTAGTTTGTTAATTAGTTAATTTGTCAGTTAGTTAGTTATTTAGTTAGTTTGTTAGTTAGATAGTTAGTTTGTGAGTTAGTTAGTTAGAAAGGTAGTTAGTTAGTTAGTTAGTAGGTATGTATGAAGGTAGTTAGTTAGAAAGTCAGTCAGTTAGTCAGTTAGTTAGTAGTTTATTAGTTAGTTAGTTAGTTATTTAATTAGTTAGTTATTTAGTTAGTTAGTTAATTAGTAAACTAGTAGTTAGTTAGTTAATTAGTTAATCAATTAGTTAGTCAATTAGTTAGTTAGTAAGTTAGTTAGTTAGTGGGTATGTACGAAGGTAGCTAGTTAGTTAGTTAATTTGTTAGTTAGTTAGTTAATTAGTTAGTTAGTTAGTTAGTTAATTAGTTAGTTATTTATTTAGTTAGTTAGTTAGTTAAATAGCTAGTAGTTATTTAGTTAGTTATTAAGTTAGTGGGTATGTAGGAAGGCAGTTAGTAAGTTAGTTAGTTATTTAGTTAATATGTATGTAGGAAGATAGTTATTTAGTTATTTAGTTAGTTATCTAGTAGTTAGTTAGTTAGTTTGTTAGTTATTTATTAAGTTAGTTAATAGTTAGTCAGTTAGTTAGTTAGTTAGTAAGTTAGTTAGTTAGTTAGTTAATTAGTTAGTTAGTTAGTTAGTCAATATGTATGTATGAAGGTAGTTACTTAGTTAGTTAGTTAATTAGTTAGTAGTTAGTTAGTTAGTTAGTTAGTTAGTTAGTTAATTGGTTAGTTATTTAGTTAGTTAGTTCGTTAGTTAAATAGCTAGTAGTTATTTAGTTAGTTATTAATTTAATTAGTAAGCGACTTTGTTTGTGGGTATGTAGGAAGGTAGTTAGTAAGTTAGTTAGTTAGTTAGTTAGTTAGTTAATATGTACGTAGGAAGATAGTTTGTTAGTCAATTAGTTAGTTATTTAGTTAGTTATCTAGTAGTTAGTTAGTTAGTTAGTTATTTATTCAGTTAGCTAGTCGTTTGTTAGTTAGTTTGTTAATTAGTAAGTTAGTTAGTTAGTTAGTTAGTTAGTTAATTAGTTAGTTAGTTAGTCAATATGTATGTAAGAAGGTAGTTTGTTAGTCAGTTAGTTAGTTAATTAGCTAGTAGTTAGTTAGTTAGTTAGTTAGTTAGTATGTAAGAAGGTTGTTAGTTAGTTAGTTAGTCAGAAAGGTAGTTAATTAGTTAGTTAGTTAGTTAATCAGTTAGTTATTTAGTTAGTTACTTAGTTCGTTAGCTAGTAGTTAGTTAGTTAATCAATATATATTTATTAAGGTAGTTAGTTAGTTAGATTGATAGTTAGTTAATTAGTTTGTTAGTTAGTTAATTAGTTAGTTAGTGAGTTTGTCAGTAAGTTAGTTAATTATCTAGTAGTTAGTTAGTTAGGTCATCAGTTAGTTATTTAGTTAGTTAGTTAGTTAGTTAGCTAGCTAGCTAGTAGTTAGCAGGATAGTTATTTATTAAGTTAGTTAGTCAGTAAGTTGGCGGGAATGTAGGAAGGTAGTTAGTTAGTTAGTTCGTTAATAGGTATTTAAGAAGATTGTTAGTTGGTAAATTAGTTAGTTATTATGTTAGTTGTCTAGTTATCTAGTAGTAAGATAGTTAGTTATTTAGTTAGTTAACTAGTTAGTTATTTAGTTACTAGTAGTTAGTTAGTTAGCTAGTTAGTTATTTAGTTAGTTAGATGGTTAGTCAGTTAGTGGGAAGGTAGTTAGTTAGTAAGTTAGTGGGTATGTAGGAAAGTAGTTAGTTAGTTAGTTAGTTAGTTAGTTTATTGGTATCTAGGAAGATAACTATTCGGTTATTTAGTTAGTTTGTTAATTACTTAATTTGTCAGTTAGTTAGTTATTTAGTTAGTTATATAGTTAGTTAGTTAGTTAGTTAGTTAGTTAGTGAGTTAGTTAGAAAGGTAGTTAGTCAGTTAGTTAATAGGTATGTATGAAAGTTAGTTTGAAAGTTAGTTAGTTAGTTAGTTAGTAGTTTATTAGTTGGGTTGTTAGTTAATTAGTCAGTTATTTAGTTAGTTAATTAGTCATTTATTTAGTTAGTTAGTTAGTCAGTTAACTAGTAGTTAGTTTTTTAATTAGTTAATTAATTAGTTAGTTAGTAAGTTAGTTAGTTAGTGGGTATGTACGAACGTAGCTAGTTAGTTAGTTAATTAGGTAGTTAGTTAGTTAGTTAGTTAATTAGTTAGTTATTTATTTAGTTAGTTAGTTAGTTAAATAGCTAGTAGTTATTTAGTTAGTTACTTAGTTAGTGGGTATGTAAGAAGGCAGTTAGTAAGTTAGTTAGTTAGTTAGTTAATATGTATGTAGGAAGATTGTTATTTAATTAATTAGTTAGTTATTTAGTTAGTTATCTAGTAGTTAGTCAGTTATCTACTAGTTAGTTAGTTAGTTAGTTAGTTATTTAGTTAGCTGATAGTTAGTTAGTTAGTTAATAAGTTAGTTAGTTAGTTAGTTAGTTAGTTAGTTAGTTAAATAGTTAGTTAGTTGGTTAGTTAGTTAGTTAGTTAGTCAATATGTATGTAAGAAGGTAGTTAGTTAGTTAGTTGTTTAGTTAGCTAGTTGTCAGTTAGATAGTTAGTTAGTTAGTTAGTATGTAAGAAGGTTGTCAGTTAGTGAGTTAGTTAGATAGTTAGTCAATTAGTTAGTTAGTTAGTTAATCAGTTATATATTTAGTTAGTTACTTAGTTAGTTAGCTAGTAGTTAGTTAGTTAGTGGGCCAGTTAGTCAATCAATATATATGTATCCAGGTAGTTAGTTAATTAGTTAGTTAGTTATTTAGTTAGTTAATTAGTTAATTAATTAGTTAGTTAATTAGTTAGTTAGTAAGTTAGTTAGTTAGTGGGTATGTACGAAGGTAGCTAGTTAGTTATTTAATTAGTTAGTTTGTTTGATAATTGGTTAGTTATTTAGTTAGTTTGTTCGTTAGTTAAATAGCTCGTAGTTATTTAGTTAGTTATTAAATTAATTAGTAAGTGACTTTGTTAGTGGGTATGTAGGAAGGTAGTTAGTAAGTTAGTTAGTTAGTTAGTTTGTTAGTTAGTTAATATGTACGTAGGAAGATAGTTAGTTAGTTAATTAGTTAGTTATTTAGTTAGTGATCTAGTAGTTGGTTAGTTAGTTTGTTAGTTAGTTAGTTATTTAATCAGTTAGCTAGTAGTTTGTTAGTTAGTTAGTTAATTAG
Source organism: Luzula sylvatica (assembly GCA_946800325.1). Classification (NCBI taxonomy): domain Eukaryota; kingdom Viridiplantae; phylum Streptophyta; class Magnoliopsida; order Poales; family Juncaceae; genus Luzula; species Luzula sylvatica. The sequence goes on from OX326961.1 coordinate 3,870,148, forward strand.
TAAGTTAGTCAGTTAGTTAGTTAGTTAATTAGTTAGTTAGTTATTTAGGTAGTTAATAAGTTAGTTACTTAGTTAGTTAGTTAAATAGTTAGTTAGTTAGTTAGTTAGTTAATAAGTTATTTAGTTAGGTAATAGTTAGTTAGTTAGTTAGTTAGTTAGTTAGTTAGTTAATAAGTTAGTTAGTTAGTTAGTTAGTTAAATAGTTAGTTAGTTAGTTAGTTAGTTAGTCAATATGTATGTAAGAAGGTAGTTAGTTAGTTAGTTAGTTATTTAGTTAGCTAGTAGTTAGATAGGTAGATAATTAGTTAGTTAGTTAGTTAATCAGTTAGTTATTTTGTTAGTTAGTTAGTTAGTTAGCTAGTAGTTAGTTAGTTAGTGGGTTAGTTAGTTAATCAATATATATGTATCCAGGTAGTTAGTTAGTTAGTTAGATAGTTAGTTAATTAGTTAGTTAGTTAGTTAATTAGTTAGTTAGTTACTTAGTCAGTTAGGTAGTCAGTTAGTTAGTTACGTCAACAGTTAGTTATTTAGTTAGTTAGTTAGTTAGCTAGTAGTCAGCAGGATAGTTATTTATTTAGTTAGTTAGTTAGTTGGCGGGTATGTAGGAAGGTAGTTAGTTAGTTAGTTAGTTAATAGGTATTTTAGAAGATATTGAGTTAGTAAATTTGTTAGTTATTATGTTAGTTATCTAGTAATTAGTTAGTTAGTTATTTTGTCAGCTAGGTAGTAGTTAGTCAGTTAGTAAGTTATTTAGTTAATAAGTTAGTTAGTTGTCTAGTAGTTAGTTAGTTAGTTAGTTATTTAGTTAGTTAACTAGTTAGTTATTTAGTTACTAGTAGTTAGTCAGTTAGCTAGTTAGTTATTTAGTTTGTTAGATAGTTAGTTAGTTAGTTAATGGGAAGGTAGTTAGTTAGTAAGTTAGTGGGTATGTAAGAAAGTAGTTAGTTAGTTAGTTAGTTAGTTAGTTACTAGGTATCTAGGAAGAGAGTTATTTGGTTATTTAGTTAGTTTGTTAATTATTTAATTTGTCAGTTAGTTAGTTATTTAGTTAGTCAGTTAGTTAGTTAGTTAGTTAGTTAGTGAGTTACTTACTTAGAAAGGTAGTTAGTTAGTTAGTTAATATGTATGTATGAAGGTAGTTTGTTAGAAAGTTAGTAAGTTAGTTAGCTAGTACTTTATTAGTTAGTTAGTTAGTCAATTAGTTAGTTATTTAGTTAGTTAGTTAGTTAGTTAACTAGTAGTTAGTTAGTTCATTAGTTAATTAATTAGTTAGTTAATTAGTTAGTTAGTAAGTTAGTTAGTTAGTGGGTATGTACGAAGGTAGCTAGTTAGTTAGTTAATTTGTTAGTTTTTTAGTTAATTAGTTAGTTAGTTAGTTAGTTAATTTGTTAGTTATTTATTTATTTAGTTAGTTAGTTAAATAGCTAGTAGTTATTTAGTTAGTTCTTAAGTTAGTGGGTTTGTAGGAAGGAAGTTAGTAAGTTAGTAAGTTATTTAGTCAATATGTATGTAAGAAGGTAGTTACTTAGTTAGTTAGTTAATTAGCTAGTAGTTAGTTAGTTAGTTAGTTAGTTAGTTAGTTAGTTAGTTAGTTAGTTAGTTAGTTAGTGTGCAAGAAGGTTGTCAGTTAGTTAGTTAGTTAGATAGTTAGTTAATTTGTTAGTTAGTTAGTTAATCAGTTAGTTATTTAGTTAGTTACTGAGTTAGTTAGCTAGTAGTTAGTTAGTTAGTGGGTTAGTTAGTTAATCAATATATATGTATCAAGGTAGTTAGTGGGTTAGTTAGATAGTTAGTTAATTAGTTAGTAGTTAGTTAATTAGTTAGTTAGTTAGTCAGTTAGTTAGTTAGTTAGTTATCTAGTAGTTAGTTAGTTAGTTAGGTCATTAGTTAGTTAATTATTGAGTTAGTTAGTCAGTTGGTTAGCTAGTAGTTTGTTAGTTAGTAGGTTAGTTATTTATTTAGTTAGTTAGTTTGTTAGTTGGCGGGTATGTATGAAGGTAGTTATTTAGTTAGTTAGTTAGTTAGTTAGTTAGTTAGAAGGCATGTAGCAAGATAGTTATTTTGCAAGTTAGTTTGTTAATTAGTTAATTAGTTAGTTAGTTATCTAGTAGTTAGTTAGTTAGTTATTTAGTTAGTTAACTAATTAGTTATTTAGTTAGTTAGTTTGTTAGTTATCTAGTACTTTGTTAGTTTGCTAGTTAGTAATTTAGTGAATTAGGTAGTTAGTTAGCCAGTTAGTGGGAAGGTAGTTAGTTAGTTAGTTAGTGGGTATGTAGGAAGGTAGTTATTTTGTTAGTTAGTTAGTTTGTTAGTTAATTAGATAGTTAATAGGCATGTAGCAAGACAGTTAGTTAGCTAGTTAGTTTGTTAATTAGTTAATTAGTTAGTTAGTTATCTAGTAGTTAGTTAGTTAGTTATTTTGTTAGTTAACTAATTAGTTAGTTAGTTTGTTAGTTTGTTAGTTATCTAGTAGTTAGTTAGTTAGCTAGTTAGTTATTTAGTTAGTTAGATAGTTCGTTAGATAGTTAGTGGGTATGTGGGAAGGTAGTTAGTTAGTTTGTTAGTTAGTTTGTTAGTTGATTAGATAATTAATAGGCATGTAGGAAGATAGTTATTTAGTTAGTTAGTTTGCTCGCTAATTAGTTAATTAGTTAGTTAGTTAGTTATTTAGTTATTTAGTTATTTAGTTAGTTATTTAGTTAGTTAGTTAGAAAGGTAGTTAGTTAGTTAGTTAGTTAATAGGTATGTATGAAGGTAGTTAGTTAGTAAGTTAGAGAGTTAACTAGTTAGTTAGTTAGCTAGTAGTTTGTTAGTTAGTTAGTTAGTTATTTAGTTAGTTATTTAATTAGTTAGTTAGTTAGTTAATTAGTTAATTAATTAGTCAGATAATTATTTAGTTAGTAAGTTAGTCAGTTAGTGGGTATGTACGAAGGTAGCTAGTTAGTTAGTTAATTGGTTAGTTATTTAGTTAGTTTGTTTGTTAGTTAAATAACTAGTAGTTATTTAGTTAGTTATTAATTTAATTAGTAAGTGACTTTGTTAGTGGGTATGTAGGAACGTAGTTAGTAAGTTAGTTAGTTAGTTAGTTTGTTAGTTAGTTAATATGTAGGTAGGAAGATAGTCAGTTAGTTAATTAGTTAGTTATTTAGTTAGTGATCTAGTAGTTAGTTAGTTAGTTTGTTAGTTTGTTAGTTATTTATTCAGTTAGCTAGTAGTTTGTTAGTTAGGTAGTTAATTAGTAAGTAAGTTAGTTAGTTAGTTAGTTTGTTAATTAGTTAGTTCGTTAGTTAGTTAGTCAATATCTATGTAAGAAGGTAGTTAGTTAGTTAGTTAGTCAATATGTATGTAAGAATGTTGTTAGTTAGTGAGTTAGTTAGTTAATTAGCTAGTAGTTAGTTAGTTAGTTAGTTAGTTACTTAGTATGTAAGAAGGTTGTTAGTTAGTTAGTTAGTTAGAAAGGTAGTTAATTAGTTTGTTAATCAGTTAGTTATTTAGTTAGTTACTTAGTTAGTTAGCTAGTAGTTAGTTTGTTAATCAATATATATGTATCAAGGTAGTTAGTTAGTTAGATTGATAGTTAGTTAATTAGTTAGTTAGTTAGTTAGTTAGTTAGTTAGTTAGTTAGTTAGTCAGTTAGTTAGTTATCTAGTAGTTAGTTAGTTAGTTAGGTCATCAGTTAGTTATTTAGTTAGTTAGTTAGTCAGTTAGCTAGCTAGTAGTTAGCAAGATAGTTATTTATTAAGTTAGTTAGTTAGTTAGTCGGCGGGTATGTAGGAAGGTAGTTAGTTAGTTAGTTAGTTAGTTAATAGGTATTTAAGAAGATAGTTAGTTAGTAAATTAGTTAGTTATTATGTTAGTTATTTAGTAATTAGTTAGTTAGTTATTTTATCAGCTAGCTAGTAGTTAGTTAGTCAGTTAGTTATTTAGTTAGTTAGTTAGTTAGTTATCTAGTAGTAAGTTAGTTAGTTAGTTAACTAGTTAGTTATTTAGTTACTAGTCGTTAGTTAGTTAGCTAGTTAGTTATTTAGTTTGTTAGATAGTTAGTTACTTAGTTAGTTAGTGTGAAGGTAGTACCTAACTAACTAACTGACTAACTAAATAACTAATTAACTGACCAACTACTAGCTTAGTACCTAACTAACTAACTAAATAACTACTTAACTGACTAACTAACTAACTACTAGATAACTAAGTAATTAAATAACTATCTAACTAACTAACTACCTTTTCTACATACATATTAACTAACTAACTAAATTACTAACTGATTAACTAACTGACTAACTAATGAACAAACTAGCTAACTAACTAACTAACTAACAAATTAACTAACTAACTAAATACTAACTACCTTCTTACATACCCACTGACTAACTAACTAACTAACTAACTAACTACAAGATAACCAACTAACTAACTAACTAGTTAACTAACTTGGTACCTTTCCTACATACCCACAAACTAACAAACTAACAAATAATTAATTAATTAACTAACTAACTAATTAACTACATACCTTCCTTCCTACGTACCAATTAACAAACTACTAACTAACTAACTACTAGCTAGCTAACTAACTAACTAACTAGCTAACTAACTAACTAAATAACTAACTAATTAACTAATTAACTATCTAACAAACTAACAAACTAACTACTATATAACTAACTAAATAGCTAACTAATTAACTAACTTTCTTCCTACATACATATTAAATAACTAATTAACCAACTATCGGACTAACAAACTAACTATTAGCTAACTAACTAACTAACTAACAAAATGACTAACTAACTAACGAACGAACTAACTAATTAACTAGTATCTAACTAACTAAATAACTAACTAACTAACTAAATAACTAAATAACTAACAAACTAACAAACTAACTACTAGATGACTATCTAAATAACTAACTAACTAATTAACTAGCTAACTATATTCCTACATACATATTAACTAACTAGCTAATTAACTAACTGACTAACTAACTAACTAACTACCTTTCTCCATAACCACTAACTAACTAACTAACTAACTAAATAACTAATTAATTGACCAACTACTAGCTAAGTACCAAACTAACTAACTAAATAGCTACTTAACAATCTAACTAACTAACTACTAGATAACTAACTAATTAAATGACTATCTAACTTACTAACTACCTTTTCTACATACATATTAACTAACTAACTAAATAACTAACTGATTAACTAACTAACTAACTAATGAACTAACTAGCTCACTAACTAACTAACTAACTAACTAACTAACTAACTAAATAATAACTACCTTCTTACATACCCACTAACTAACTAACTAACTAACTAACAAACTGACTAACTAACTACAAGATAACTAACTAACTAACTAGTTAACTAACTTGCTACCTTTCCTACATACCCACAAACTAACAAACCAACTAATAATTAATTAATTAACTAACTAACTAATTAACTACATACCTTCCTTCCTACGTACCTATTAACAAACTACTAACTAACTAACTACTAGCTAGCTAACTAACTAACTAACTAGCTAATTAACTAACTAAATAACTAACTAATTAACTAACTATATAACTAAACAACTACTAGATAACAAACTACCTAACTAACCAACTAACTAATTAACTATCTAACTAACTAACTAACTAACTAACTACTATATAACTAACTAAATAGCTAACTAATTAACTAACTTTCTTCCTACATACATATTAAATTACTAATTAACCAACTATCGGACTAACTAACTAACTAACTAACAAAATAACTAACTAACTAACGAACGAACTAACTAACTAAATAACTAACTATCTAATTAATTAACTATCTACCTTCTTATATATATATTAACAAACAAACAAACTGATTAACTGACTAACTAACTAACTAACTAACTAACTACTAGGTAATTAACTAGTTAACTAACTAACTAACTAAATAGCTACCTTTCTACATACCCACTAACTAACGAACGTATTAACTAACTAACTAACTAACTAATTAACTAACTAATTAATTAACTAAATTACTAACTAACTACTAGCTAAGTAATTAACTAACTAACTAAATAAATAACTAACTAATTAACTAACTAACTAACTAACTAACTACTAGCTAACTAACAAAATAACTAATTAGCAAACTAACTTACTAACTACCTTCATACATACCTATTAACTAACTAACTAACAAACTAACTAACTACCTAACTAACTAAGTAACTAACTACCTTCGTACAAACCCACTAACTAACAGACTAACTAACTAACTAACTAACTAATTAGTTAACAAACTAACTATGTACTAGATAACTAACTAACTAACTAACTAACTAAATAACTAACTAGTTAACTAACTAACTATCTAACTAACTAACTACAAGATAACTAACTAACTAACTAACTAGATAACTAACTAAATAACTGACTAGTTACCTAACAAACTACTAGCTACCAAACTAACTAACTAGTTAACTAACAAACTAGCTCACTAACTAACTAACTAACTAACTAGTTAACTAACAAACTAGCTCACTAACTAACTACCTAACTACTAGATAACTGTCTAAATAACTCTAATTAACTAACTAACTATCTTCCTACATACCTATTAACAAACTAACTAACCACATAACTAACTAACTAACTAAATAAATAAATAACTAACTAACTTACTAACTAACTAACTAACTAACTAACTAACTAACTACTTGCTAACTAACTAACTAACGAACTAACTAACTCAATAACTAAGTAACCAACTAACTATCTAACTACCTAACTCATTAACTAACTATCTAAATAACTAACTACCTTCTTACATACATATTTACTAACTAATTAACTAACTAACTAACTTATTATGTAACTGATTAACTAGTATATGCCTATCTAACTAACTGACTAACAGTCTTCCTACATACCTATTAACTAACTAACTACCAAACTAACTAACTAGCTAATTGACAAACTAACCAAGTAACTAACTACCATCTAACTAACTAACTAACTAAGTAACTAACTAATTAACTAACTAACAATCAAAATACTAGATAACTAACTAAGTAACTAATTGATTAACTAACAATCGAACTAAATAACTACCTTCTTACATAGATTTTAACTAACTAACTGACTAACTAACTTACTAACCAACTAACAAACTAATCAACTAACTAACTAACTATCTAGCCAGCTTCCTACAACCTAACTAACTAAGTAACTAACCAATTAACTAATTAACTAACTAGCTAACTAACTAAGTAACTCACTAACTTCTAGCTAGCTAACTAACTAACGAACTAACTAACTAACTACATACCTTCGTACAAACCCATTAACTAAATATATATCTAACTAACTAACTTACTAACAACCATCGTGCATACATATTAACTAACTAACAAACTAAATAACTAACTATCTAACTAACTAACTACCTACTAGATTACTAAATAACTAACTAAATAACTAACTAACTACTAGATAACTAATTAAATAACTAACTAATTAACTAACAATCTATCTTCCTACATACATATTAACGAACCAACTAACAACCTACCTTGCTACGTAACCACTAACTAACTAAATAAATAAATAACTAAATTACTAACGACTAACTAACTAACTAACTAACTAACTAACTAACTACCTTATTAACTAACTGATTAACTAACTAACTAACAAACTGACTACTGGCCGACTAACTGATTAAATAGCGAACTGATTAACAAACAAACAGACTAACTAACTAACTACAAAATAACAAACAAACAAACTAACTAACTAATTAACTAACTATTTAACTAAGTACTTACCTACCTTTTCACATACATATTAACTAACTAATTAACTAACGAACTAACTGATAAACTGTCTAACTAACTAATTAACTAACTAACTAACTTACTACTAGCTAACCAACTAATTAACTAATTAACTAACTAACTAACTAACTAACTAGCTAGCTACCTTCCTACATACCCAGTGACTAACGTACATACTAACTAAGTAACTAACTAACTACCTACTTTCCAACAAACTGATGTGAGGCAAATAAGGCACAAAATTAATGCTTAATTTGGGGGTTTTAGCCCTTGTGAAGAACAATTCTATATACTTTATTAATCATATTTGAGATAACATGAATATTTCTTCACTAAGTGTGTTTTACTGCTTAATCACAGGAATTAGAAGGAATTTCTGGGAATTTGGAGAGTGTAGTTGTCTCCAACACGTCAAGAGGAGTAAAAATGATATATTACATCGATATATTCGGTACATGAATGAGACGGGAGGCAAACAATTATCATGATGAAAACTTACACAAAAGTTTACACGAAAACCACTCAACCCTTAGCCCTTATCATGCTCACCTACCTTTGGTGGGAATTACTTCCTTACCCCCAATCCTCTCCACCAACTCGTGGCCAATAAGAAGACTCCATGAGTGCTATAAATATGACCTCAAGGGCCACGAGTTAGGGACGCTCTTTTTACTCTTTTTACACCCATTCTCTTTCTCTCTTCCAAGCACAATCAAGAACCTTCAAGATACTTCAAGATCAATCAAGAAAGATCTCTCAAGGACTAGTCGAGACAAGGGAGCTCATCCCTTCGACGAATCCTTCTCATCCTTCGAAGATCGGGCCGTGACAAGGAGCTATTCCCTACGGTGGATTTGAGAAGAAGTGCCGTGACTCGATCTACGTTTCTTCGAAGTGATTGCGATCCGAGACAAGGGATCTTCATCCTTTCGGTACAATCCATCACTCTCGAGACAAGAAGCAAGGATCTTTCGGTGCGAGACAAGGAGACAAGGAGTTTCACTTCGAGGCTTTCTCAACTAGGTGTACTCCTTTTCAATTACTTGATTAATTGTTGTTTGATTGGATTTTGTTGTGTAAAGAATTCTTAGTTTAATGAATCTTTAGTTCTCGTTTACTTGAATCAAATCTTTGTTGGTGTTTTTACTTGATCTCTTACTTTTAATTACTGCCTTGAAGTTAGCCTAAATCTCCCTTGGTTTAATCTCAAAACAAACTTTCAATTCAATCCTCAATTCAAATTACAATTTCGAATTCCAGAACAAACTCCGTTGTAACGGAACCTAACTTGCGTTATAACGGACTATTCGGTTTGTACCTGACTTTCAGTCTGTTGGTACTCCGTTGTAACGCAACTTACTTCCGTTGTAACGGACCAGCAAAGAAAAGCATTCAATATCTCTCATACTAGTGCGTTGTAACGGAAATTTAGCTTCGTTGTAACGGATTAACCAATCCGTTGCAACGCAACCACTGTTCGTTATAACGGACTAGTTTAGTGCGTTATAACGGACTTTGATCCGTTGTAACGGACGTTCATCTCACACTAGCGCCAAAAAATTCACTTAAGTGCGTTGTAACGGACTACTATTCCGTTATAACGGACTATATTCTATGAATTTTCTTCGTTATTTCTCATCCATTTTGATCCAAATTTTGACGCAATTGCTCCCCGTGGAACGAATCTATACATATGCCACTGTACAAACTTAGATTACAAATTTTGTTGATTGTTCGGGGTTTTACCACAACGACATATTTTACACGACAAAAACCCGCTCATCAAATGGCGCCGCTGCCGGGGAGCGGTGTTTAAGTCAATATTTTAGATCGAAACTTGAGATTTAAATTCATAAATTTGTTTACTCACTTCTTTGTTTCTTTTGTGACAATCTAGGTGAAAGAAGAAAGCTTTATGCACAACACAAGATCGCGAAAAGGCGAATTACTTCCATTTGTCAAGGAAATCGAAAGAAGGAACAAGAGCTCTAAGAAGAGCAAGGAACCGACACAAGAAGATCAAGACGAACCTCAACTTCAAACTCAAACTTTTTCTTCCCTCTCTACTCATTTAAATTCAAACATGGATGATGAAACTAGGATTCCAAGACCGAAAACATTAAAGGAATTAGTGGCCCCAAATATCATAGAAGATAATTACAATTTTATTAGGCCGAATATACCGAACTTTAAAGCCGATCCGAGCATCATTGGCTCTTTACCCATCTTTCATGGCAAAGCAACCGAAAACCCACACAAGCATTTGAAAGATTTTAAAATTCAACTAAACATCTATGCAAATTATGAAGCATTTAACGATATTCTACTTCTTATTTTCCCTTATTCACTAGGTGAAGGACCGAAAGATTGGTTCTACAACCTACGAGGACCCCTCGATTTCAATGAAGTGGCTAGGCGTTTCAAGGAGAAATACTACTCGCATTCGAGATTGGCGGCAATTAGGCGAGAACTTCTAGCAATCACGCAAAAGCCAAACGAAGCTCTCCACGAGTATTACGATCGATTCAATCGTTTGATGGAGGAATGTCCAAGCCACAATGTCGCAATCCATTACCTATATGAGCAATTTATACAAGGGCTAGGATACTCCGAGAGTCAATTCCTCAACGCATCCGTGGGAGGAAGTATCGCGAACAAAGATCTCGAAGAGATCAAGAAGCTACTCGAAGTAATGGCAACCAATTCTCAATCAAGAAGGAATGTTGAATACCGAGTTAATGCGTGTAGCGACCTCAATGTCGACATGCTTAACAACAAGCTCGAGATCATCATGAAGGCTTTGGGTAAGGAGGAAACGAAAATATGTGGAGTTTGCCTCGCAAATACACATCACACCGATGAGTGCCCGAGTGTGATCGAAGATGCGAATGCCGTTTACAAGAAATTCGACGCCTCGAACTCGTATAACCCTAATCTCCGCAACCATCCTAACTTTAGTTGGTCGAATCCCAACAATGCTCAACCCGATCCATACCGACAAGCGGTTGCAAAACCGGCCACGTACCAACATCCAAATGCGACTCAAGCGGTTCAAAAATTGTTTCCAACTCAAGACCCGAATCAAGAAATGAAGCAAATGATGGAAGGAATGATGTCAATGATGCAATCAATGAACGGAAAAATCGACAAAAACGAGAAAAACATGGACTCAATAAAGCAAGATATTGGAGTTGTGAAGCAAGATGTGACAAGTGTAAGACAAGAGATCTCGAACACAAATCGCCATGTGGGCAACTTGGAGACTCAAATCAATCAAATTGCCACTCGAGTAAACGTAATCGAATCTCAAGGTACATCTCGACTCCAATCTCAATCTTTGGCTCCTTCCGAGCAAAGGCATGTGAACGCAATATCGCTCCGAAGCGGTAAAAAGGTGGGCGAAAGTTCGAAGAGCAAGGAGGTAGAACAAGAAAGGGAGCTCGAAGTACCGGTACCGAAAGAGAATCCGACTCAAGCCACGAATATACCAACTCGAGAACTAGAACCCGAATTGACTCAAGTCAAGCCACCTTTCCCGAGTCGTCTCCCAAAGCCAATCGAATCGAATAACGACGTGCTTGCCATCTTAAAGAAAGTGGAGGTAAACATTCCTCTACTCGAAGCAATCAAAGAAGTGCCTCGTTTGGCAAAATACCTCAAGGCATTATGCACGAATAAAAGAAAGACAAAGGGAGATGAGTTGATTAGTGTGGGGGCGAGTGTTTCGGCGATTTTGAGACTTCCCCAAAAGCACAAAGATCCGGGGATGTTTGCCATTCCATGCAAAATCGGGCAACATGAATTACCCAAATGCATGCTCGATTTGGGCGCATCCATTAATGTAATGCCCTTCTCGGTTTTCAAAACCCTAGATCTCGGCCCTCTCGACGATACACAAGTAGTAATTCAATTGGCCGATAGATCTACGACAAAGCCGGTGGGAGTAGTCGAAGATGTGATCGTAACGGTGAATGGACTTTATTTCCCCACGGACTTCTACGTGTTGGACATGAATGAGGGGAGTAACGATTCAACCCCGATTCTCCTTGGACGGCCATTTTTGAAGACGGCGCGCACAAAAATCGATGTACACGCGGGAGAGCTCACGATGGAGTTCGATGATGAGGTAATCAAATTCAATATTTTTGACAAACTAAAGGAACCTATTGTAGGTACACTCAACTTAAGTGCTATGGACGTGGTCGACGATTGTGTACAAGAAATCATGGATAGCTCTCTCGAAAACTTTCAATGGAGCTCGAACCCACTATTCGAGGAATTTGAAGGATATGACAATCCTACATTCGAAATCGAGTCAGAGTTGGAAGAAGAACGAAGCATAGATCAAGCACTTTTTCTAAGAGACCTCGAAATCCCGATGCAAAGAGCTCCACCTTCAATCGAACAAGCTCCAAGGTTAGAATTAAAAAAATTACCTATTGGACTAAAGTATGCTTTTCTCGATGAAGCGGAGACCTTGCCGGTGATAATTGCCTCGAGTCTATCAAAGGAACAAGAAGAGAAACTCGTTGAAGTGCTAAAACGGAACAAGAAGGCATTCGGGTGGACACTCGCGGACATTCCGGGCATTAGTCCCTCCATGTGCACACACCGCATTATCCTCGAGGACGATGCTAAGCCCTAGCGAGGACCACAAAGGCGGCTCAATCCGCCAATGATGGAAGTTGTAAAGAAAGAGGTGATCAAGCTACTCGACGCCGGAATAATCTACCCCATCGCCGATTCGAAATGGGTCTCGCCCATACACGTAGTGCCGAAGAAAACGGGGATGACGATAGTTGAGAACGATGAAGGCGATCAAGTACCGACTCGAGTTCAAAACGGGTGGCGAGTTTGCATCGATTACCGAAAACTCAATAAGGCGACGAAAAAGGACCACTTCCCGCTTCCATTCATCGATCAAATGATAGAAAGACTCGCGGGAAATCCGTTCTATTGCTTCCTCGATGGATTTTCAGGCTATTTCCAAATACCGGTCGCACCCGAAGATCAAGAGAAGACCACATTCACGTGCCCGTTTGGTACCTTCGCGTACCGACGCATGCCATTCGGGCTATGCAATGCTCCGGGTACCTTCCAAAGGTGTATGCTTTCTATTTTCTCCGATTATATTTCAAAATTTATAGAAGTCTTTATGGATGACTTTTCGGTATTTGGTGACTCATTCGAATCATGTTTAAGCCACTTGTCACAAATACTCGAAAAGTGCATCGAAGCTAACCTTGTTTTGAATTTTGAGAAATGCAACTTCATGGTGAGCGAAGGAATTGTTTTAGGTCATTTAATCTCGGAGAAAGGAATGGAAGTCGACAAGGCGAAAATCGATGTAATCAAGACGCTTCCGTATCCAAAGACGGTGAAAGACGTGCGATCCTTTCTTGGCCATGCGGGATTTTATAGGCGCTTCATCAAAGACTTCTCCAAGCTCGCCCAACCAATGTGCCAACTATTGAAAAAAGACGAGAAATTCGAGTTCGGGGAAAAGTGCAAGAGATCCTTCGACGATTTGAAAGAGAAGCTTTGCTCCGCGCCAATCATCAAGTCGCCAAATTGGGAGCTACCATTCGAGATAATGTGTGACGCAAGCGATACAAGTGTGGGGGCGGTACTTGGCCAAAGAGAAGGAAAAGACCCCCACGTCATCGCCTACGCCTCGAGGTCTCTCGACAATGCCCAACAAAACTACACCACCACCGAAAAGGAACTCCTCGCGATTGTTTTTGCATTGGAGAAATTTCGTTCTTATCTTTTAGGTACAAAGGTGATATTCTTCTCGGACCATGGCGCGTTGAGACATTTGATGAAGAAAAAAGAGTGCAAACCGAGATTGCTCCGATGGATCCTTTTGCTTCAAGAATTCGACCTCGAGATCAAGGACAAAAAGGGATGCGAGAATCTCGTGGCGGATCATTTGAGTCGGCTCCCATTGAAGATCGAAGATCTCGTTCCGATTCGCGAGGAATTCCCCGAGGAACACGTTCTCGCGGCCCAAGTCGACGCACCATGGTACGCCGACCTTGCAAACTACATCGTCACGAAGAAATTTCCCCCGAGCTTCTCCAAGGCGCAACGCGACAAGATGAAAAGCAACGCGCGTTTCTACGTTTGGGAGGACCCGAACCTATTTCGCATTTGCGCCGATCAAGTAATTAGAAAATGTGTTCACCAAAATGAGGTACAATCTATTCTTTCTTTTTGTCATACATTGCAATGTGGTGGACATTTCGGTATCGCACGTACCACACACAAAGTACAAGAATGTGGATTTTATTGGCCAACCTTGCATAAAGACGTTGCGAACTTTGTGAAAGGTTGTGGAAATTGCCAAAAGACGGGGAACTTGAGCCGTAGAAATCAAATGCCCCTCAATTCAATCCATGTGTGTGAACCATTCGATGTTTGGGGCATTGATTTCATGGGCCCGTTTCCATCGTCTTTTGGCTATACTTACATCTTGTTGTGTGTAGATTACGTTACAAAATGGGTGGAGGCGGTACCAACCAAGCATGCGGATTCGAAAACGGTGGTGGACTTTTTGAAGAAAAATATCTTCCAACGATTCGGCATACCAAGAGTTCTTATAAGCGATCGAGGCTCCCATTTTTGCAATCGATATCTCCAAAGCCTCCTCGAGAAATACCATGTGAGCCATCGAACCTCAACCGCGTATCATCCTCAAACGAACGGTCAAGCGGAGGTTTCGAATCGAGAAATCAAGTCTATTTTGGAGAAGGTGGTGAACCCGACACGTAAGGATTGGAGTACTCGACTAGGCGACGCACTTTGGGCGTACCGTACCGCTTTCAAAACGCCAATAGGTATGACTCCTTTCAAGCTCGTGTACGGAAAGGCGTGCCATTTACCGGTCGAGTTAGAGCACAAGGCCTTTTGGGCGATCAAGCAATTTGCCCTCGACTACCCGAAGGACGCATTGGCGCGTAAGCTTCAATTACTCGAGCTAGACGAATTCCGGCAAGAGGCCTACGATAATTCGAGCTCGTGCAAGGCAAAAGCAAAGAGGTTTCATGACCGAATGATTCAAAAGAAAGAATTCCAAGAAGGGGAAAGAGTGTTGTTATTCAACTCTCGTCTCAAACTTTTCCCCGGAAAACTTCAATCCCGATGGATCGGCCCTTTTGTGGTCACCGATGTGACTACATTTGGAGTTGTCGAAATTCGAAGCGAACAAACGAGCAAAACATTCAAAGTGAACGGTCATCGACTCAAGCACTACCACGCAAACTTCGAAACCGGGTGGATGGAGGAGCAATCTCTAAAGCCCAACGACACCTCACAATGATGAGCTCGGCCAAGTCGAGCTCAAGACGTTAAACAAGAGCGCTAGCGAGGGAGGCACGCCCACGCATCAAAGGTTGTATCTCTCTATTATCCCTGTTTTTGGAATTTTCGATTTTGTATACTTGAGGACAAGTAATCTCTAAGTGGGGGGGGGGGGGGGGGGGGGGTAACATACAATCTTTGACCTGTATGAGCCCAATTAAAAATTTAAAAATCAGGGAAAATTGAAAATTTTTGATCTGGCCAGCAACTCCGTTGAAACGGACCTCAATGTCCGTTGTAACGGACTGTACAGAAATTAAAAAATTTGACTGGCGCCAAGAGTTCCGTTGTAACGGAATGATATTGCGTTGTAACGAAGAGCCCTCTAAATTCAATTCTCATTCTACGGCTAGTACTCCGTTACGACGGAATACAATTGCGTTACAACGGACCAAAAATAGCGTTGCAACGGACATAAAAAACACAGTAAATTGCGTTGCAACGGTAAATTCCCAAAATTTGCCAGAACTATGTGCGTTGTAACGGACCTCAATGTCCGTTGCAACGGACATACTCAGATTTTTCAAACTAAGCTACGAATAGTGCTCCGTTATAACGCAGTTATTACGTTGTAACGGACCTCAATGTCCGTTGTAACGGAATAGTTTCTGGCAAGTTTTCTCTTTTACTTGAAATTTTCAAACATTAAACATTATTTTTGAACCCTGAGCTTCAATAATAAATAGTCAAGCATAAAATGCATACAAAGATTTTTCTCCACTGAATTGAACTAAATTGTTGTTTTTAAAACAAAATTTCATTTAACTCGGAATTTCGCTCTCAAAATTGAAAGTTTGCAAAATATTTTAAAAGATTTGGTTATGATTTTGAAGAGATCTATTCGGGGATTCCAGCCCTATTGTTTCAAATTTCACGAGTTTGAGACACTTGATCAATGCGCGGTTCATGCGATACGTTTTAACTCGATTTTCGAACCCATAATTGATATGGGACTTATGAGTAAGGTTCTTAGCGTAGCCGTTAAAGTACGTTTTGCTAGAGTTAAAACATGACCAATTGCACTATGAAATGACCGTTTGTGGGGACCCGTTAGTAGATCAAATATACCCGCTCGTTTTTTTTTTTTAAAAAAAAAAAAAAAAAAATTTGATGAAGGTCAAAAGACAACACCGAGAGTAACCTCATTGCATTTCGGTGTAGTGGGGCTCCCGGTTAAAGACTTCATATAAAAAAATAAAAAAAAATGAAGGTCAAAATACAACACCGAGAGTAACCTCATTGCATTTCGGTGTAGTGGGGCTTTCGGTTAAAGACTTCCAAAGAGAGAAAAGAAAACGAATGAGCGGGAAAATTGATCGAAAACGGGTATGAACCTTGTACCATTGTACCAAACGTGTTTTAAAATGAATAACTTGCATTTAAGATCATCTAGCAAAACGGGAAATTCTGGCCCGATAATAGCCTTCGAATTGAGTCCTTTTTGAGATTGTGGAGTAAAGCAATTCGAAGTAAAAACGTTTAAGTCGCTCTTACCGTTTGAGATCGAGTGTCATGAAAAACTCTTATGAAATTTCGAGTTAATTTCGAGATCTAATAATGAAAAGACCAATATCATTCTAAATAACTAGCGAACTTGATGAAATGAGAGTGAACCATTTGATTCTTGAAATTAGTTTTTGAACCAACAATATAACTTCAACAAAATCTTATGCAATTCTCTCTTATGTTTGACTTTTATACTCTAATTGATCGAGGACGATCAAGGATTTAAGTGTGGGGGTATTTGATGTGAGGCAAATAAGGCACAAAATTAATGCTTAATTTGGGGGTTTTAGCCCTTGTGAAGAACAATTCTATATACTTTATTAATCATATTTGAGATAACATGAATATTTCTTCACTAAGTGTGTTTTACTGCTTAATCACAGGAATTAGAAGGAATTTCTGGGAATTTGGAGAGTGTAGTTGTCTCCAACACGTCAAGAGGAGTAAAAACGATATATTACATCGATATATTCGGTACATGAATGAGACGGGAGGCAAACAATTATCATGATGAAAACTTACACAAAAGTTTACACGAAAACCACTCAACCCTTAGCCCTTATCATGCTCACCTACCTTTGGTGGGAATTACTTCCTTACCCCCAATCCTCTCCACCAACTCGTGGCCAATAAGAAGACTCCATGAGTGCTATAAATATGACCTCAAGGGCCACGAGTTAGGGACGCTCTTTTTACTCTTTTTACGCCCATTCTCTTTCTCTCTTCCAAGCACAATCAAGAACCTTTAAGATACTTCAAGATCAATCAAGAAAGATCTCTCAAGGACTAGTCGAGACAAGGGAGCTCATCCCTTCGACGAATCCTTCTCATCCTTCGAAGATCGGGCCTTGACAAGGAGCTATTCCCTACGGTGGATTTGAGAAGAAGTGCCGTGACTCGATCTACGTTTCTTCGAAGTGATTGCGATCCGAGACAAGGGAGCTTCATCCTTTCAGTACAATCCATCACTCTCGAGACAAGAATCAAGGATCTTTCGGTGCGAGACAAGGAGACAAGGAGTTTCACTTCGAGGCTTTCTCAACTAGGTGTACTCCTTTTCAATTACTTGATTAATTGTTGTTTGATTGGATTTTGTTGTGTAAAGAATTCTTAGTTTAATGAATCTTTAGTTCTCGTTTACTTGAATCAAATCTTTGTTGGTGTTTTTACTTGATCTCTTACTTTTAATTACTGCCTTGAAGTTAGCCTAAATCTCCCTTGGTTTAATCTCAAAACAAACTTTCAATTCAATCCTCAATTCAAATTACAATTTCGAATTCCAGAACAAACTCCGTTGTAACGGAACCTAACTTGCGTTATAACGGACTATTCGGTTTGTACCTGACTTTCAGTCTGTTGGTACTCCGTTGTAACGCAACTTACTTCCGTTGTAACGGACCAGCAAAGAAAAGCATTCAATATCTCTCATACTAGTGCGTTGTAACGGAAATTTAGCTTCGTTGTAACGGATTAACCAATCCGTTGCAACGCAACCACTGTTCGTTATAACGGACTAGTTTAGTGCGTTATAACGGACTTTGATCCGTTGTAACGGACGTTCATCTCACACTAGCGCCAAAAAATTCACTTAAGTGCGTTGTAACGGACTACTATTCCGTTATAACGGACTATATTCTGTGAATTTTCTTCGTTATTTCTCATCCATTTTGATCCAAATTTTGACGCAATTGCTCCCCGTGGAACGAATCTATACATATGCTACTGTACAAACTTAGATTACAAATTTTGTTGATTGTTCGGGGTTTTACCACAACGACATATTTTACACGACAAAAACCCGCTCATCACAAACCCACTGACTAACAGACTAAAGAACTAGCTAACTAACTAATTAACTAACTTGTTAAGTAACTAAGTAACTAACAAGCTATCTTTCCTACATACCCATTAGCTAATTAACAAACTAACTAAATAACTAACTAACTACTAACTAACTAACTAACTAACTAACTAACTAACTAACAAACTAGCTACTAGCTCACTAACAAACTAGGTAGTTAACTAAGTAACTAAGTAACTAACTAAGTACTAAATAACTTACTTACTAACTAACTAACTAACTAACTAACTAACTAACTAACTAATTAACTAAGTAACTAACTTACTTACTAACTAATTATCTAACTAACTAACTAACAACCAGCTAGCTAACAAACTAACTAACTAACTAACTAAATAATTAACAACCATCCTACATATCTATTAACTACTTAACTAACTAACTAAGTACTAGCTAGCTAACTAACTAACTCAATAACTAGCTAACTAATTAACTAATTAACTAACGATCTGACTAACTAACTACTAGGTAACTAACTAACTAACTAACTAACACAATAACGAACTAATTACCTAACTAACTAACTAACTACCTTCATGCATACCTATAAAGTAACAAAATGGCTAACTACCTAACTAACTAATTAACTAACTACCTTCCTACATACTCACTAACTAACTAACTAACTAACTAATTAACTAGTATCTAACTAACTAACTAAATAACTAACTAAATAACTAAATAACTAATAAATTAAATAGCTGACTACTTGATGAGTAACTAAATAACTAACTAATTAACAAGCTAACTATCTTCCTACATACCTATTAACTAACTAACTAATTAACTAACTAACTACCTTTCTACATAACCACTAACTAACTAACTAACTAACTAAATAAATAACAAATTAACTGACTAACTACAAGCTATCTAACTAACTAACTAACTCAATAACTAATTGATTAACTAACTAACTAACTACTAGATAACTTACTAAGTAACTAACTAAATAACTAACTAATTAAATAACTATCTAACTAACTAACTTACTACCTGTTTTACATACATATTATCTAACTAACTAACTAACTAACTAACTATAACTAACTGATTAACTAACTGACTAACTAATTAACTAACTAACTAACTAACTAACAACTAGCTAGCTAACTAACTAACTAACTAACTAACTAACTATTAACTACATTATTACATACACTACTAGAAAACAGTTTTTCAGCGGCGGGTAAATATTATCACTGGGGGTACTCTCGCTGATAATAGTTTCAGCGGCGGTACCGCCCTTGAAAAACACAACCCCCACTGAAAATGCATTTTCACCGGCGGTACTGCCCCTGAAAATGCATTTTCACCGGCGGTACCGCCCCCGAAAATGCATTTTCACCGGCGGTACCGCCCCCGAAAATGCATTTTCACCGGCGGTACCGCCCCCGAAAATAAATACCCCCATTGAACAATTGTTTTTACCGGCGGTACTGCCGCTTAAAGTTTCTTGTTACCGGCGGTACCGCCTGTACCGCCGCTGAAAGTCCCTTGAAATCCAAAAGCATCACGCCAATATTATTCGAATTTGGGCGTACCCCTCTTTCCTCATTCATTCCCACCCCGTCTCTCTCTCGTCCCTCTTTCTCGCTCTGACCTCTCTCTCTCTCTCGCTATCGCCTCCTCGTCGTCGCCTCCTCGCCGCTGACCTCTCTCTCTCTGGTTCTCTCGCTGCAACGCTTCTCTCTCTCTCTGGTGACCCCTCTCTCTTTCTCGCTCTATCTCTGTCGGTTTTTTTGTGCTGAAATTGTGGTTTTTTGTGCTGAAATTAGTGTTTCTTTTCTTGAAGTTAGGGTTTTTTTCCCCTAATTTGCTGACCTCGCTCCTTGCCGCAGCGCTTCTCTCTCTCTCTCTCTCTCTCTCTCTCTCTCTCTCTCTCTCTCTCTCTCTCTCTCTCTCTCTCTCTCTCTCTCTCTGTCTCATTCGTTTAGGGTTTTTTGCGCTTAAATTAGTGTTTTTTTGTGCAATTTCAATTAATTTCAGTAAAATATGGTTAATTTCTGATAACGGGCTTTTGGCTAACACTTAGGTTATATCGTTGAATAAAAACACCGTAAATCAAACAAGAAACATGTGAATACTAAAGATTGTATAGACTAAGTATGTAAGGATTCGTTCCACAGGGAGATATTGCGTCAAAATATGATTAAACTTCAGATCATTAAAATAATTATTTCGAAGTTTCCAAAATTAATGAAAATTTGACTAGAGAGAGGTCTGAATATTATAAAACTTATCCTAAAATTTCAAACAATTTGGACAACGGAATAAAAAGTTATTAACGAATTACAATCAGGTCTCTAAAAAAACAATCTCTGGAAACAGCAGGTTTTCAGTTTAAATGACAGTTTTCAAAAATTCATATAAATTCAAATATTTCATGAAATTCAACGATTCAAAAAGTTCCCGAAACTAGAAATCAAGATCTACGCAATGAAAGAATTGGTTTTGAGCATATTTGGAAGGGGATCGTGAAAATTGACAAGTTTAGAAGGTTTTTAAAAACAAGATTCAAGGGCAATCAAGGCAGTAATTTAAATAATAAAATCGAATTAACAACTAAAATTCTCAAGTTTATTAATCAACACAAGAATTTATTAAAAGAATCACAACCAAAAACTGAAATAAAAGAAAGAAACCACCTAATCAAGCCCTAGAACGCCTAGTGACTTGTGTCGATGCCTTCCCGTCGATCCGGTTGAACGCCAACTCGAGTCTCCGTTTCTTCTCACGCGGATCCTCTTCAATTCGTCGAAGAACGCCTTCCGCACGAATGACCGATCCTTTCCTTGTGTCGAGATGGAGCAAGAACGCCTTAACTCCAATTTCTTCACGTACAACCCTAGGGCGAGAACGCCTCTACCAAAGAGTTGGTCTTGAATTTCACGGTTCTTGGTTGAATCTTGTTTGTTTCTTGGAAGAGTTTGTGGAGAGAGATGGTAGAGAGCTTGCCCCCAAAGGGGAGAGAAAGGGGGGGGGGGGGAGAGATGATTTGCCCTTGGCCTTAGGGTCTTATTTATAGGCTTGATACTCCTCTTGATTGGAAACAAATTAGCTTGTTGGGGCTTGTGCATGGGCTGAGAGCTGGGGCTAGGCGTGGGCTGTGAGATTTGCCTGCGTGGGCTGTGAATTTCGCCTCTGCGGCCAGGCCCATTGTTGCCCCTGTGCGTTGCAGCAGTTTGGTGATCTTCTTCTTTTGTTTTTGCCTTTCCCGCCTCGATCTTTCACCGAATATATCGATGTGATATATCGTTTTGACTGTCTTCGGCGTGCCGGAGGCAATAGTGCTGACCAAATTCCCAAATTATTGCTCTATCTCCTGGAAATGGGCAAAGAACACATTAGTGTAGAAATATTCATGATGTTTGAAATATGTATCATAAAAGCATAGAATATAACTTCACAAGGGCTAAAATCCCTAAATAAGACTCGTAAAACGTGTTCCATTTGGCTCACATCAATTTCAGTCAAATTATGGTTAATTTCAACAAATTAGGGTTAATTTCAGTCAAATTAGGGTTAATTTCAGTCAAATTAGGGTTAATTTCAGCAAATTAGGATTTTTTTTGCAATTTCAGCAAATTACGATTTTTTATTAAGTTTAATTTGGTCTATATTATGATTTTTTGGACTATGTGTGCAGTTAATTTGCGTGGCGACTAGGAGTTAATTTGAACTAATTCGAAGTTAGGCGGATCTGACTAAGGCAAGGGCTTAACGGTATCGGTACCGGTGAGGACCATCTCAAGATGGCCGGTATGGAGTTCGGTACCATGACTTGCATCCGAAACGATATGCTTGAACAAGAGTCGATTCTTTTGAAGGTGATATCTGTGATTTGGAACAAATTCAGGGTTGATTTTGTGAAGATTAAATTTTTTCTGCGAGTCTTTTTATTTAGGTTTATTATTTTTTTATTTCTATTGTGTAGTTCAACTATTCAGGGTTTAATTTGGCCGCGATGGGAGACTGAGGATGGATCAGTAACCGTGAAGACCACCAGCTCAAGATGGCCGATATCGAATTCGGTACAGTTAATTGAATTTGGCCGCGATGGGAGAGTGAGGGTTGAATTTGGCAGCGCTTCTCTCTCTCTCTCTCTCTCTCTCTCTCTCTCTCTCTCTCTCTCTCTCTCTCTCTCTCTCTTTCTCGCTCTTTCTCTCTCTCATTTGTTTAGAGTTTTTTTGTGCTGAAATTAGTTTTTTTGTTGAAATTAGGGTTTTTTTTTTGCGGAAGTTAGTTAGTTAGTTATTTAGATAGTTAATAAGTTAGTTAGTTTGTTAGTTAGTTAAATAGTTAGTTAGTTAGTTAGTTAGTTAATAAGTTATTTAGTTAGGTAATAGTTAGTTAGTTAGTTAGTTAATAAGTTAGTTAGTTAGTTAGTTAGTTAGTTAAATAGTTCCTTAGTTAGTTAGTTAGTCAATATGTATGTAAGATGGTAATAATTTAGTTAGTTAGTTATTTTGTAAGCTAGTAGTTAGTTAGTTAGTTAGTTAGTTGGTTAGTATGCAAGAAGGTTGTTAGTTAGTTAGTTAGTTAGATAGTTAGTTAATTAGTTAGTTAGTTAGTTAATCAGTTAGTTATTTAGTTACTTACTTAGTTAGTCGGGTAGTAGTTAGTTAGTTAGTGGGTTAGTTAGTTAATCAATATATATGTATCCAGGTAGTTTGTTAGTTAGTTAGATAGTTAGTTAATTAGTTAGTTAGTTAGTTAATTAGTTAGTTAGTTAGTTAGTTAGTCAGTTAGTTAGTTAGTCAGTTAGTTACGTCATCAGTTAATTAGCTAGTTAGATTGTTAATTAGTTAATTAGTTAGTTAGTTATCTAGTAGTTAGTTAGTTAGTTATTTAGTTAGTTAACTAATTAGTTATTTAGTTCGTTTGTTTGTTAGTTATCTAGTAGTTAGTTTGTTAGCTAGTTAGTTATTTAGTTAGTTAGATAGTTCGTTAGTTAGTTAGTGGGAGGGTAGTTAGAAAGTTAGTTAGTGGGTATGTGGGAAGGTAGTTAGTAAGTTAGTTAGTTAGTTTGTTAGTTAGTTTGTTAGTAAATTAGATAATTAATAGGCATGTAGGAAGATAGTTAGTTAGTTATTTAGTTATTTAGTTAGTTATTTAGTTAGTTTGTTAGAAATGTAGTTAGTTAGTTAGTTAATAGGTATGTATGAAGGTAGTTAGTTAGTAGGTTAGAGAGTTAACTAGTTAGTTAGTTAGCTAGTAGTTTGTTAGTTAGTTAATTATTAATTAGTTAGTTATTTAGTTAGTTAGTTAGTTAGTTAGTTAACTAGTAGTTAGTTAGTTAATTAGTTAATTAATTAGTTAGTTAATTAGTTAGTTAATAAGTTAGTTAGTTAGTGGGTATGTACGAAGGTAGCTAGTTAGTTAGTTAGTTAATTTGTTAGTTAAGCCAACTAGAGTTAGCCTAGTTGGTCACACCTCTTGGCTAGGGAGCGAGAGGTATGGGATTCGATTCCCGACGGGGACACTGGACTATAGATTAAATGTTAAATGAGTGAATAGAGTGAATAGAATGTGTGGCCTACGGGCCGGCCTACGGGTTTGTAATAAAAAAAAAGGAGATTGTGTTTGGAAGGGGGACTTTGAGCCCTCTCCGAATTTACTCAAAAAAAAAATTAGTTAGTTAGTTAGTTAATTGGTTAGTTATTTAGTTAGTTTGTTCGTTAGTTAAATAGCTAGTAGTTATTTAGTTAGTTATTAATTTAATTAGTAAGTGACTTTGTTAGTGGGTATGTAGGAAAGTAGTTTGTAAGTTAGTTAGTTAGTTAGTTAGTTTGTTAGTTAGTTAATATGTACGTAGGAAGACAATTAGTTAGTTAATTAGTTAGTTATTTAGTTAGTGATCTAGTAGTCAGTTAATTAGTTTGTTAGTTAGTTAGTTATTTATTCAGTTAGCTAGTAGTTTGTTAATTAGTTAGTTAATTAGTAAGTTAGTTAGTTAGTTAGTTAGTTTGTTAATTAGTTAGTTCGTTAGTTAGTTAGTCAATATGTATGTAAGAAGATAGTTAGTTAGTTAGTCAGTCAATATGTATGTAAGAAGGTAGTTAGTTAGTTAGTTAGTTAGTTAGTAAATTAGCTAGTAGTTTGTTAGTTAGTTAGTTAGTTAGTATGTAAGAAGGTTGTTAGTTATTTAGTTAGTTAGTTAGAAAGGTAGTTAATTAGTTAGTTAGTTAGTTAACCAGTTAGTTATTTAGTTAGTTACTTAGTTAGTTAGCTAGTAGTTAGTTAGTTAATCAGTATATATGTATCAAGGTAGTTAGTTAGTTAGATTGATAGTTAGTTAATTAGTTAGTTAGTTAGTTAGTTAGTTAGTTAGTTAGTCAGTTAGTAAGGTCATCAGTTTGTTATTTAGTTAGTTAGTTAGTTTGTTAGCTAGCTAGTAGTTAGCAGGATAGTTATTTATTAAGTTAGTTAGTTAGTTAGTTGGCGGGTATGTAGGAAGGTAGTTAGTTAGTTAGTTAGTCAGTTAATAGGTATTTAAGAAGATAGTTAGTTAGTAAATTAGTTAGTTATTATGTTAGTAATCTAGTAATTAGTTAGTTAGTTATTTTGTCAGCTAGCTAGTAGTTAGTTAGTTAGTTAGTTTGTTAGTTAGTTAGTTAGTTAGTTAGTTAGTTAGTTATCTAGTAGTTAGTTAGTTAGGTATTTAGTTAGTTAGTTAGTTTGTTAGTTATTTAGTTAGTTAGATAGTTAGTTAGTTAGTTAGTGGGAGGGTAATTAGTTAGTTAGTTTGTGGTTGTGTGGGAAGGTAGTTAGTTAGTTTGTTAGTTAGTTTGTTAGTTAATTTGATAATTAATAAGCATGTATGAAGATAGTTATTTAAAAAGTTAGTTAGTTTGTTAATTAATTAATTAGTTAGTTTGTTAGTTAGTTATTTAGTTATTTAGTTAGTTAGTTTTTTAGTTTGTTAGTTAGTTAATAGGTATGTATGAAGGTAGTTAGTTAGTAAGTTAGATAGTTAACTAGTTAGTTAGTTAGCTAGTAGTTTGTTAGTTAATTAGTTAATTAATTAGTTAGTTAATTAGTTAGTTAGTAAGTTAGTTAGTTAGTGGGTATGTACGAAGGTAGCTAGTTAGTTAGCTAAAATCCCTAAATAAGACTCGTAAAACGTGTTCCATTTGGCTCACATCAATTTCAGTCAAATTATGGTTAATTTCAACAAGTTAGGGTTAATTTCAGTCAAATTAGGGTTAATTTCAGTCAAATTAGGGTTAATTTCAGCAAATTAGGATTTTTTTTTTCAATTTCAGCAAATTACGATTTATTATTAAGTTTAATTTGGTCTATATTATGATTTTTTGGACTATGTGTGCAGTTAATTTGCGTGGCGACTAGGAGTTAATTTGAACTAATTCGAAGTTAGGCGGATCTGACTAAGGCAAGGGCTTAACGGTATCGGTACCGGTGAGGACCATCTCAAGATGGCCGGTATGGAGTTCGGTACCATGACTTGCATCCGAAACGATATGCTTGAACACGAGTCGATTCTTTTGAAGGTGATATTTGTGAGTTGGAACAAATTCAGGGTTGATTTTGTGAAGATTAAATTTTTTCTGCGAGTCTTTTTTATTTAGGTTTATTATTTTTTTATTTCTATTGTGTAGTTCAACTATTCAAGGTTTAATTTGGCCGCGATGGGAGAGTGAGGATGGATCAGTAACCGTGAAGACCACCAGCTCAAGATGGCCGATATCGAATTCGGTACAGTTAATTGAATTTGGCCGCGATGGGAGAGTGAGGGTTGAATTTGGCAGCGCTTCTCTCTCTCTCTCTCACTCTCTCTCTCTCTCTCTCTCTCTCTCTCTCTCTCTCTCTCTCTCTCTCTCTCTCTCTCTCTCTCTCTCTCTCTCTCTATCTCTCTCTCTCTCTCGCTCTTTCTCTCTCGCATTCGTTTAGGGTTTTTTTGTGCTGAAATTAGTTTTTTTGCTGAAATTAGGGTTTTTTTTTTTGCGGAAGTTAGTTACTTAGTTATTTAGATAGTTAATAAGTTAGTTAGTTAGTTAGTTAGTTAGTTAGTTAATAAGTTATTTAGTTAGGTAATAGTTAGTTAGTTAGTTAGTTAGTTAATAAGTTAGTTAGTTAGTTCGTTAAATAGTTCGTTAGTTAGTTAGTTAGTTAGTTAGTTAATAAGTTCTTTAGTTAGGTAATAGTTAGTTAGTTAGTTAGTTAGTTAATAAGTTAGTTAGTTAGTTAGTTAGTTAGTTAGTTAAATAGTTCGTTAGTTAGTTAGTTAGTCAATATGTATGTAAGAAGGTAATAATTTAGTTAGTTAGTTATTTAGTAAGCTAGTAGTTAGTTAGTTAGTTAGTTAGTTAGTTAATTTGTATGCAAGAAGGTTGTTAGTTAGTTAGTTAGTTAGATAGTTTGTTAATTAGTTAGTTAGTTAGTTAATCAGTTAGTTATTTAGTTACATACTTAGTTAGTCAGCTAGTAGTTAGTTAGTTAGTGGGTTAGTTAGTTAATCAATATATATGTATCCAGGTAGTTTGTTAGTTCGTTAGATAGTTAGTTACTTAGTTAGTTAGTTAGTTAATTAGTTAGTTAGTTAGTTAGTTAGTCAGTTAGTTAGTTAGTCAGTAAGTTACGTCATCAGTTAGTTAGCTAGTTAGATTGTTAATTAGTTAATTAGTTAGTTAGTTATCTTGTAGTTAGTTAGTTAGTTATTTAGTTAGTTAACTAATTAGGTATTTAGTTCGTTTGTTTGTTAGTTATCTAGTAGTTAGTTTGTTAGCTAGTTAGTTATTTAGTTAGTTAGATAGTTCGTTAGTTAGTTAGTGGGAGGGTAGTTAGAAAGTTAGTTAGTGGGTATGTGGGAAGGTAGTTAGTAAGTTTGTTAGTTAGTTTGTTAGTTAGTTTGTTAGTAAATTAGATAATTAATAGGCATGTAGGAAGATAGTTATTTAGTTAGTTAGTTAGTTTGTTAATTAGTTAATTAGTTAGTTAGTTAGTTATTTAGTTATTTAGTTAGTTATTTAGTGAGTTTGTTAGAAATGTAGTTAGTTAGTTAGTTAATAGGTATGTATGAAGGTAGTTAGTTAGTAGGTTAGAGAGTTAACTAGTTAGTTAGTTAGCTAGTAGTTTGTTAGTTAGTTAATTATTAATTAGTTAGTTATTTAATTAGTTAGTTAGTTAGTTAACTAGTAGTTAGTTAGTTAATTAGTTAATTAATTAGTTAGTTAATTAGTTAGGTAATAAGTTAGTTAGTTAGTGGGTATGTACGAAGGTAGCTAGTTAGTTAGTTAGTTAGTTAATTTGTTAGTTAAGCCAACTAGAGTTAGCCTAGTTGGTCACACCTCTTGGCTAGGGAGCGAGAGGTGTGGGGTTCGATTCCCGACGGGGACACTGGATTATTTAGTTTGTTCGTTAGTTAAATAGCTAGTAGTTATTTAGTTAGTTATTAATTTAATTAGTAAGTGACTTTGTTAGTGGGTATGTAGGAAAGTAGTTAGTAAGTTAGTTAGTTAGTTTGTTTGTTAGTTAGTTAATATGTACGTAGGAAGACAGTTAGTTAGTTAATTAGTTAGTTATTTAGTTAGTGATCTAGTAGACAGTTAGTTAGTTTGTTAGTTAGTTAGTTATTTATTCATTTAGCTAGTAGTTTGTTAGTTAGTTAGTTAATTAGTAAGTTAGTTAGTTAGTTAGTTAGTTAGTTTGTTAATTAGTTAGTTCGTTAGTTAGTTAGTCAATATGTATGTAAGAAGATAGTTAGTTAGTTAGTCAGTCAATATGTATGTAAGAAGGTAGTTAGTTAGTTAGTTAGTTAGTTAGTAAATTAGCTAGTAGTTAGTTAGTTAGTTAGTTAGTTAGTATGTAAGAAGGTTGTTAGTTATTTAGTTAGTTAGTTAGAAAGTTAGTTAATTAGTTAGTTAGTTAGTTAACCAGTTAGTTATTTAGTTAGTTACTTAGTTAGTTAGCTAGTAGTTAGTTAGTTAATCAATATATATGTATCAAGGTAGTTAGTTAGTTAGATTGATAGTTAGTTAATTAGTTAGTTAGTTAGTTAGTTAGTTAGTTAGTTAGTTAGTCAGTTAATTAGGTCATCAGTTAGTTATTTAGTTAGTTAGTTAGTTTGTTAGCTAGCTAGTAGTTAGCAGGATAGTTATTTATTAAGTTAGTTAGTTAGTTAGTTGGCGGGTATGTAGGAAGGTAGTTAGTTAGTTAGTTAGTCAGTTAATAGGTATTTAAGAAGATAGTTAGTTAGTAAATTGGTTAGTTATTATGTTAGTAATCTAGTAATTAGTTAGTTAGTTAGTTATTTTGTCAGCTAGCTAGTAGTTAGGTAGTTAGTTAGTTAGTTAGTTAGTTAGTTATCTAGTAGTTAGTTAGTTAGGTATTTAGTTAGTTAGTTAGTTTGTTAGTTATCTAGTAGTTAGTCAGTTAGCTAGTTAGTTATTTAGTTAGTTAGATAGTTAGTTAGTTAGTTAGTGGGAGGGTAATTAGTTAGTTAGTTTGTGGGTGTGTGGGAAGGTAGTTAGTTAGTTTGTTAGTTAGTTTGTTAGTTAATTTGATAATTAATAAGCATGTATGAAGATAGTTATTTAAAAAGTTAGTTATTTTGTTAATTAATTAATTAGTTAGTTAGTTATTTAGTTATTTAGTTAGTTAGTTATTTAGTTAGTTAGTTAGAAAGGTAGTTAGGTAGTTAGTTAATAGGTATGTATGAAGGTAGTTAGTTAGTAAGTTAGATAGTTAACTAGTTAGTGAGTTAGCTAGTAGTTTGTTAGTTAATTAGTTAATTAATTAGTGAGTTAATTAGTTAGTTAGTAAGTTAGTTAGTTAGTGGGTATGTACGAAGGTAGCTAGTCAGTTAGTTAATTAGTTAGTTAGTTAGTTAATTGGTTAGTTATTTAGTTAGTTAGTTCGTTAGTTAAATAGCTAGTAGTTATTTAGTTAGTTATTAATTTAATTAGTAAGCGACTTTGTTAGTGGGTATGTAAGAAGGTAGTTAGTAAGTTAGTTATTTAGTTAGTTAATATGTACGTAGGAAGATAGTTTGTTAGTTAATTAGTTAGTTATCTAGTAGTTAGTTAGTTAGTTAGTTAGTTAGTTAGTTATTTATTCAGTTAGCTAGTAGTTAGTTAGTTAGTTAGTTAGTTAATAAGTTAGTTAGTTAATTAGTTAGTTAGTCAAATAGTTAGTTAGTTAGTTAGTTAGTTAGTCAATAAGTTATTTAGTTAGGTAATAGTTAGTTAGTTAGATAGATAGTTAATTAGTTAGTTAGTTAGTTAATTAGATAGTTAGTCAGTCAGTTAGTTAGTTAGTTAGTTACGTCATCAGTTAGTTATTTAGTTAGTTAGTTAGTTAGCTAGTAGTCAGCAGGATAGTTATTTATTTAGTTAGTTAGTTAATTGGCGGGTATGTACGAAGTTAGTTAGTTAGTTAGTTAATAGGTATTTAAGAAGATATTGAGTTAGTAAATTAGTTAGTTATTATGTTAGTTATCTAGTAATTAGTTAGATAGTTATTTTGTCAGCTAGCTAGTAGTTAGTCAGTTAGTTAGTTATTTAGTTAATAAGTTAGTTAGTTGTCTAGTAGTTAGTTAGTTAGTTAGTCAGTTAATTAGTGTGTTAGTTAGTTCATTAGTGTGTTAAATAGTTATTTAGTTAGTTAGTTAATTACTTAGTTAGTTAGTGAGTTAGTTAGTTAAACAATATGTATGTATCAAGGTAGTTAGTTAGTTAGCAAGATAGTTTGTAATTAGTTAGTTAGCTAGTTAGTCAGTTAGTTAGTTAGTTATCTAGTAGTTAGCTAGTTAGTTAGGTCATCAGTTAGTTATTTAGTTAGTTAGTTAGTTAGTTAGTTAGATAGTAGTTAGAAGGTTAGTTATTTATTTAGTTAGTTAATTAGTTAGTTGGTGGGTATGTAGGAAAGTAGTTAGTTAGTTAGTTAGTTAATTGGTATTTATGAAGATAGTTAGTTAGTAAATTAGTTAGTTATTATGTTAGTTATCTAGTAATTAGTTAGTTAGTTATTTTGTCGGCTAGCTAGTAGTTAGATAGTTAGTTAGTTATTTTGTTAGTTAGTTAGTTAGTTATCTAGTAGTTAGTTAGTTAATTAATCAGTTAGTTAACTAGTTAGTCATTTAGTTAGTTAGCTAGGTAGTTATTCATCTAGTTAGATAGTTAGTTAGTTAGTTAGTGGGAAGGTAGTTAGTTAGTTAGTTAGTTAGTTAGTTAGTAAATAGGTATGTACGAAGATAGTTATTCAGTTATTTAGTTAGTTTGTTAATTAGTTAATTTGTTAGTTAGTTAGTTAGTTAGTTTGTTAGTGAGTTTGTAGGAAGGTAGTTAGTTAATTAGTTAGTTAGGTAGTTAGCTATTTAGTTAGTTTATAGGTATGTATGAAGGTTGTTAGTTAGTTAGTTAGTTCGTTATTTAGTCAGTTTGTTTGTTAGTTAGCTAGGAGTTATTTAGTTAGTTAGTTAGAGCTAGTAGTTAGTTAGTTAGTGAGTTAGTTAGTTAGTTAGTTAGTTAGTTAGTTAGTTAGTTAATTGGTTTGTATGAATGTAGTTAGTTAGCTAGTTAGCTAGCTAGTTAGTTAGCCAGTAGTAAGTTAGTTAGTTAGTTAGTTCTCTAGTAGTTAGTTAGTTAATTAGTGAGTTAGTTAACTAGTTAGTTATTTAGTTAGTTAGTTTGTTAGTTCTCTAGTAGTTAGTTAGTTAGCTAGTTAGTTTTGTAGTTAGTTTTTTAGTTAGTTAGTTAGTTAGTTAGTTAGTTAGTGGGAAGGTAGTTTGTTAGTTAGTTAATGCGTACGTAGGAAGGTAGTTAGTTAGTTAGTTAGTTAGATAATTAGTTAATTAATAGGAATGTAGGAAGATAGTTATTTAGTTAGTTAATTAGTTTGTTAATTAGTTAATTAGTTAGTTATTTAGCTATTTAGTTAGTTAGTTAGTTAGTTAGTTAGTTAGTTAGTTAGAAAGGTAGGTAGTTAGTGAGTTAATAGGTATGTATGAAGGTAGTTAGCTAGTAAGTTAGATAGTTAACTAGTTAGTTAGTTAGCTAGTAGTTAGTTAGTTAGTTTGTTAGTTAATTAGTTAGTTATTTAGTTAGTTAGTTAGTTAGTTAGTTAACTAGTAGTTAGTTAGTTAATTAGTTAAGTAATTAGTCAGTTAATTAGTTAGTTAGTAAGTCAGTTAGTTAGTGGGTATGTACGAAGGTAGCTAGTTAGTTAGTTAATTTGTTAGTTAGTTTGTTAATTAGTTAGTTAGTTAGTTAGTTAATTAGTTAGTTATTTATTTAGTTAGTTAGTTATATAGCTAGTAGTTATTTAGTTAGTTATTTTTTATTTAGTTAGTTACTTAGTTAGTGGGTATGTAGGAAAGTAGTTAGTAAGTTAGTTAGTTAGTTAGTTAGTTAGTTAGTTAGTTAATATGTATGCAGGAAGATAGTTAGTTAGTTAATTACTTAGTTATTTAGTTAGTTATCTTGTAGTTAGTTAGTTAGTTATTTATTTATTCAGTTAGCTAGTAGTTAATAAGTTAGTTAGTTAGTAAGTAAGTTAGTTTGTTAGTCAGTTAGTTATTTATTTAGTTAGTTACTTAGTTAGTGGGTATGTAGGAAGGTAGTTAGTAAGTTAGTTAGCTAGTTAGTTAGTTAGTCAATATGTATATAGGAAGATAGTTAGTTAGTTAGTTAATTAGTTAGTCATTTAGTTACTTATCTAGTAGTTAGTTAATTATTTAGTTAGTTAGTCATTTATTCAATTAGCTAGTAGTTAGTTAGTTAGTTCGTTAGTTAGTTAGTAAGTTAGTTAGTTAGTTAGTCAATCAATATGTATGTAAGAAGGTAGGTAGGTAGTTAGTTAGTTAGTTAGTTAGTTAATTAGCTAGTAGATAGTTAGTTAGTTAGTTAGTTAGTATGTAAGAAGGTTGTTAGTTAGTTAGTTATTAGATAGTTAGTTAATTAGTCGGTTAGTTAGTTAGTTAGTTAGTTATTAGATAGTTAGTTATTTAGTCGGTTAGTTAGTTAGTTAGTTAGTTAGTTTATGAGTTAGTTATTTAGTTAGTTACTTAGTTAGTTAGCAAGTAGTAAGTTAGTTTGTTAATCAATATGTATGTATCAAGGTAGTTAGTTAGTTAGTTAGATAGTTAGTTGATTAGTTAGTTAGCTAGCTAGTTAGTCAATATGTATGTAAGAAGGTAGGTAGTTAGTTAGTCAGTTAGTTAATTAGCTAGAAGATAGTTAGTGAGTTAATCAATATGTATGTGTCAAGGTAGTTAGTTAGTTAGTTAGATAGTTAGTTAATTAGTTAGGTAATTAGTTAATTAGTTAGTTAGTTAGTTATCTAGTAGTTAATTAGTCAGTTAGGTCATCAGTTAGTTATTTAGTTAGTTTGTTAGTTAGTCAGTTAGCTAGTAGTTAGCAGGTTAGTTATTTATTTAGTTAGTAAGTTAGTTAGATTGTGGGTATGTAGGAAGGTCGCTAGTAGTTAGTTAGTTAGTTAGTTAATTAGTTAGTTATTTAGTTAGTTCGTTAGTTAGTTAGTTTGTTAACTAGTAGTTAGTTAGTTAATTAGTCAGTTAATTAGTTAGTTAATTAGTTAGTTAGTAAGTTAGGTAGTTAGTGGGTATGCACGATGGTAGCTAGTTGGTTTGTTAGTTTGTTAGTTAGTTAGTTAATTAGTTAGTTAGTTGGTTAGTTAATTAGTCAGTTATTTATTTAGTTAGTTAGTTAGTTAGTTAAATAGCTAGTAGTTATTTAGTTATTTCGTTAGTTACTTTGTAAGTGCGTATGTTGGAAGGAAGTTAGTAAGTTAGTTAGTTAGTTAGTTAGTTAGTTAGTTAGTTAATTAATATGTATGTAGGAAGATAGTTAGTTAGTTAATAATTTAGTTATTTAGTTAGTTATCTAGTAGTTAGTTAGTTAGTTAGTTAGTTAGATATTTATTCAGTTAGCTAGTAGTTAGTTAGTTAGTTAGTTAGTTAGTTAATTAGTAAGTTAGTTTGTTACTTAGTTAATTAGTTAGTTAGCTAGTTAGTTAGTCAATATGTATAGTTAGTTAGTTATTTATTCAGTTAGCTAGTAGTTAGTTAGTTAGTTAGTTAGTTAGTTAGTTAGTATGTTAGTTAGTTAGTTAGTTAGTTAGTTAGTCAATATGTATGTAAGACGGTAGTTAGTTAGTTGGTTAGTTAGTTAGTTAATTAGCTTGTAGTTAGTTAGTTAGTTAGTTAGTTGGTATGTAAGAAGGTTGTTAGTTAGTTAGTTAGTTAGATAGTTAGTTAATTAGTTAGTTAGTTAGTTAATCAGTTAGTTATTTAGTTGTTACTTAGTTAGTCAGCTAGTAGTTAGTTAGTTATTGAGTTAGTTAGTTAATAAATTTGTATGTATCAAGGTAGTTAGTTAGTTAGTTAGTCAGTCAGTTATTTAGTAGTTAGTTAGTTAGTTAGGTCATCAGTTAGTAATTTAGTTAGTTTGTTAGTTAGTTAGTTAGCTAGTAGTTAGCATGTTCGTTTTTTATTTAGTTAGTTAGTTAGTTAGATGGTGGGTATGTAGGAAGGTAGGTAGTTAGTTAGTTAGTTAATAGGTATTTAAGAAGATTGTTAGTTAGTAAATTAGTTAGTTATTGTGTTAGTTATGTAGTAATTAGTGAATTATTTTGTCAGCTAGCTAGTAGTCAGTTAGTTATTTAGTTAGTTATTTAGGTAGTTATCTTGTAGTTAGTTAGTTAGTTATTTAGTTAGTTAACTAGTTAGTAATTTAGTTAGTTAGTTTGTTTGTTATCTAGTAGTTAGTCAGTTAGCTAGTTAGTTATTTAGTCAGTTAGATAGTTAGTTAGTTAGTTAGTTAGTGGGAATGTAGTTAGTTAGTTAGTTAGTGGGTATGTAGGATGGCAGTTAGTTAGTTAATTAGTTAGTTAATAGGTATGTAGTTAGTTAGTTAGTTAGTTGGTATATAGGATGGTAGGTAGATAGTTATTTAGTTAGGTAGTTTGTTAATTTGTTAATGAGTTAGTTAGTTAGTTAGTTATTTTGTTAGTAAGTTAGAAGGGTAGTTAGTTAGTTAGTTAATATGTATGTATGAAGGTAGTTAGTTAATTAGTTAGTTTGTTAGTTTGTTAGATTACTAGTAGTTAGTTAGTTAATTAGTTAATTAGTTAGTTAATTAATTAGTTAGTTAGTAAGTTAGGT
This sequence comes from Luzula sylvatica, assembly GCA_946800325.1. NCBI lineage: Eukaryota > Viridiplantae > Streptophyta > Magnoliopsida > Poales > Juncaceae > Luzula > Luzula sylvatica. The sequence goes on from OX326961.1 coordinate 3,904,860, forward strand.
AGTCAGTGGGTATGTGTGAAGGTTGGTAGTTAGTTTGTTAGTTTATTAGTTAGTTAGTTAATTAGTTAGTTAGGTAGTTAGTTAATTAGTTCGATATTTATTTAGTTAGTTTGTTACTTAATTAAATAGCTAGTAGTTCTTTAGTTAGTTATTTATTTATTTATTTAGTTAGTTACTTAGTTAGTGCGTATGTAGGTAGGTAGTTAGTAGGTTAGTTAGTTAGTTAGATAGTTCACATGTATGTTGGAAGATTGTTAGTTAGTTAATAAGTTAGTTGTTTAGTTAGTTATCTAGTAGTTAGTTAGTTAGTAAGTTAGTTAGTTATTTATTCAGTTAGCTTGTAGTTAGCTAGTTAGTTAGTTAATTATTGACTAACTAACTAACTAACTACATACCTTTCTAACTAACTAACAAACTAACTAACTAAATAACTAAATAACTAATTAACTAACTAACTAACTAATTAACAAACCAACTGACTAACTAAATAACCATCTTCCTACATACATATTAACTATATAATTAACTAACTAACTACGTTCCCACTAACTAACTAACTAACTTACTAACTAACTAAATAACTAACTAGTTAACTAACTAACTACTAGAGAACTAACAAACTTACTAATTAAATAATTAACTAGTTAACTAACTAACTAACTAACTAACTACTAGATAACTAACTAACGAACTAACTAACTTACTTACTGACTAACTAACTAACTAACTACTAGATAACTGACTAACTAACTAACTACCTTCCTACATACCTATTAACTAACTAACTAACTAACAAACTAACTACTAGCTAGCTAACTAACTAACTAACTAGTCAACTAACTAACTAACTAACTACTAGCTAACTAACTAACTGACTAAATAACGAACTAATTAACTAACTAACTAACTATCTCCATACATACCAATAAACTAACTAAATAGCTAACTACCTAACTAACTAGTTAACTAACTACCTTCCTACAAACTCACTAACAGACTAACTAACTTACTAACTTATTAACTAGTATCTAACTAACTAACTAATTAACTAACTAACTAGCTAACTAATTGTCTTCCTACATACCTATTAACTAGTATCTATCTAACTAACTAACTAACTTACTGTCTTCCTATATACCTATTAACTCACCAACTGACTAATTGACTAACTAACCGACTAACTAACTACCATCCTACATACCGACTAACTAACTAATGACTAACTAACTAATTAACTAACTATCAAACTAAATAACTAACTAACTAGTTAATTAGTTAGTTAGTGAGTTAGTGAGTTAGTTAGTTAGTTAGTAGCTAATATGTATTTAAAAACGTAGTTTGTTAGTTAGTCAGATAGTTAGTTAATTAGTTAGTTAGTTAATAAGTGAGTTAGTTATCAAGTAGTTAATTAGTTAGTTAGTTAATCAGTTAGTTATTTATTTAGTTAGTTAGTTAGCTAGTAGTTAGTTAGTTAGTTTGTTTGTTAGTTAGTTAGTTATTTAGTCAGTTAGCGGTTATGTAAGAAGGTATGTAGTTAGTTAGTCAGTTAGTTAGTTAATTAGTTAGTTAGTTAGTTAGTTAATAGGTATGTAGAAAGATAGTTTGTTAGTTAATTAGTTAATTAATTAGTTAGTTGTTTATTTAGTTATCTAGTAGTAAGTTAGTTAGTCAGTTAGTAAGTTCGTTAGTTAGTTAGTTAGTAAATATGTATGTAAGAAGGTAGTTAGTTAGTTAGTTAGTTAGTTAGTTAGTTAGTAATTTAGTTAGTTAGCCAGTAGTTAGTTAGTTAGTTTAGTTAGTTATTTTGTTATTGGTCAGTTATTTAGTTAGTTAGTTCACTAACTAACTAACTAAATAACTAACTAACTAACTAAATAACTAACTAGTTAACTAACTAACTATTGGCTAACTAACTAACTAACTAACTAAATAACTAACTAGTTAACTAACTAAATAACTACTGGCTAACTAACTAACTAACTAACTAACTAAATAACTAACTGAAGTAACAAATTGATTAACTTACTAACCAACCTAACTAGCCACCTTCCAACATACCCACTAACTAACGAACATACTAATTAACTAACTATATTACTAACTAAGTAACTAACTATCTTCCTACATACCTATTAACTAACTCACTAACTAACTAACTAACAAACTTCCTTCCTACAAACCTATTAACTAACTAAGTAACTACTAGCTAACACACTCAGTAGCTAACTAACTAACTAACTAATTAACTAACTAACTACTTTCCTATTAAATAACTAACTAATTAAGTAACCAACTAACTAATTAAGTAACTAACTAATTATGTAACTAACTAACTAACTTCTAGCTAACTAACTAATTACATAATTAACTACCGAACTAACTTACTAACGACCTTTATACATGCGTATTAAATAACTGACTAACTAACTACCTAACCAATTAACTAACTCATTAAGTAACTAACTAACTAACTTCCTATATACCTATTAACTAACTAACTGAGTAAGTAACTACTAGCTAACAAACTGACTAGCTAACTAACGTATTAACTAACTAACTACCTTCCTACATACCCACTAATTAATTAAGTAACCAACTAACTAATTAATTAACTAACTAACTTACTAACTACAAGCTAACAAGCTAATTAAAAAATTAACTAACTTACTAACTACCTACCTTCATACATACCTATTAACTAACTAACTAACTACATTACTAATTAACTAACTACCTTCCTATACACGCACTACCTAACTAACTAACTAACTAACTAACTACCTAACTAACTAACTAACTAACTAAATAACTAACTAGTTAACTAACTAACTAACTACTGGCTAACTAAGTAACTAACTATCTTCCTACATACCTATTAACTAACTCACTAACTAAGTAACTAACTGTCTTCCTACATACCTATTAACTAACTTACTAACTAGCTAACTAACTAACTTCCTACGAACCTATTAACAAACAAACTAACTAAGTAACTACTAGCTAACACACTTATGTTAGTTGTCTAGTTATTTAGTTAGCTAGTTAGTTAGTTATCTAGTAGTTAGTTTGTTAGTTATTTAGTTAGCTAACTAGTTAGTTATTTAGTTAGCTAGTTAGTTATTTAGTTAGTTAGATAGTTAGTCAGTTAATGGGAAGGTAGTTAGTTAGTAAGTTAGTGGGTATGTAGGAAAGTAGTTAGTTAGTTAGCTAGTTAGTTAGTTAATTAATCGGTATCTAGGAAGATAGTTATTCGGTTATTTAGTTAGTTTGCTAATTACTTAATTTGTCAGTTAGTTAGTTATTTAGTTAGTTAGATAGTTAGTTAGTTAGTTAGTTAGTGAGTTAGTTAGAAAGGTAGTTAGTTAGTTAGTTAATAGGTATGTATGAAGGTAGTTAGTTAGCTAGTAGTTTATTAGTTAGTTAGTTAGTTAATTAGTTAGTTATTTAGTTAGTTAGTTAGTCAGTTAACTAGTAGTTAGTTAGTTAATTAGTTATTTAATTAGTTAGTTAGTAAGTTAGTTAGTAAGTGGGTATCTACGAACGTAGCTAGTTAGTTAGTTAATTTGTTAGTTAGTTAGTTAGTTTGTTAATTTGTTAGTTATTTATTTAGTTAGTTAGTTAGTTAAATAGCTAGTAGTTATTTAGTTAGTTAATAAGTTAGTGGGTATGTAGGAAGGCAGTTAGTAAGTTAGTTAGTTAGTTAGTTAGTTAATATGTATGTAGGAAGATTGTTATTTAGTTAATTAGTTAGTTATTTAGTTAGTTATCTAGTAGTTAGTTAGTTATCTAGTAGTTAGTTAGTTAGTTAGTTAGTTAGTTAGTTATTTAGTTAACTAATAGTTAGTTAGTTAGTTAGTTAGTTAATAAGTTAGTTAGTTAGTTAGTTAGCTAGTTAAATAGTTAGTTAGTTAGTTAGTTAGTTAGTTAGTTAGTCAATATGTATGTAAGAAGGTAGTTAGTTAGTTAGTTAGTTAGTTAGTTATTTAGTTAGCTAGTAGTTAGTTAGTTAGTGAATTAGTTAGTTAATCAATATATATGTATCCAGGTAGTTAGTTAGTTAGTTAGATAGTTAGTTAATTAGTTAGTTAGTTAGTGAATTAGTTAGTTAGTTAGTTCGTCAGTGAGTTAGTAAGTTAGTTAGTTACGTCATCAGTTAGTTATTTAGTTAGTTAGTTTGTTAGTTAGCTTGTAGTCAGCAGGATAGTTATTTATTTAGTTAGTTAGTTAGTTGGCGGGTATGTAGGAAGGTAGTTAGTTAGTTAGTTAGTTAATATGTATTTAAGAAGATATTGAGTTAGTAAATTAATTAGTTATTATGTTAATTATCTAGTAATTTGTTAGTTAGTTATTTTGTCAGCTAGCTAGTAGTTAGTTAGTTAGTTAGTTATTTAGTTAGTAAGTTAGTTCGTTGTCTAGTAGTTAGTTAGTTAGTTATTTAGTTAGTTAACTAGTTAGTTATTTAGTTACTAGTAGTTAGTTAGTTAGCTAGTCAGTCATTTAGTTCGTTAGATAGTTAGTTAACTAGTTAGTGGGAAGGTAGTTAGTTAGTAAGTGAGTGGGTATGTAGGAAAGTAGTTAGTTAGTTAGTTAGTTAGTTAAAAGGTATCTAGGAAGATAGTTATTCGGTTATTTAGTTAGTTTGTTTATTAGTTAATTTGTCAGTTAGTTAGTTATTTAGTTAGTTAGTAGTTAGTTAGTTAGTGAGTTTGTTATTTAGTTATTTAGTTAATTAGTTAACTAGTAGTTAGTTAGTTAATTAGTTAATTAATTAGTTAGTTAATTAGGTAGTTAGTAAGTTAGTTAGTTAGTGGGTATGTACGAAGGTAGCTAGTTAGTTAGTTAATTAGTTAGTTAGTTAGTTAATTAGTTAGTTATTTATTTAGTTAGTTAGTTAGTTAAATATCTAGTAGTTATTTAGTTAGTTATTAAGTTAGTGGGTATGTAGGAAGGCAGTTAGTAAGTTAGTTAGTTATTTAGTTAATATGTATGTAGGAACATAGTTATTTAGTTAATTAGTTACTTATTTAGTTATTTATCTAGTAGTTAGTTAGTTAGTTTGTGAGTTATTTATCGAGTTAGCTAATAGTTAGTTAGCAAGATAGTTATTTAGCTAGTTAGTTTGTTAATTAGTTAATTAGTTAGTTGGTTATCCAGTAGTTAGTTAGTTAGTTATTTAATTAGTTAACTAATTAGTAATTTAGTTAGTTAGTTTGTTAGTTATCTAGTAGTTAGTTAGTAAGCTAGTTAGTTATTTAGTTAGTTAGATAGTTAGTTAGTTAGTTAGTGGGAGGGTAGTCAGTTAGTTAGTTAGTGGGTGTATGCGAAGGTAGTTAGTTAGTTTGTTAGTTAGTTTGTTAGTTAATTAGATAATTAATAGGCATGTAGGAAGATAGTTATTTATTCAGTTAGTTAGTTTGTTAATTAGTTAATTAGTTAGTTATTTAGTTATTTAGTTAGTTAGTTAGTTAATAGGTATGTATGAAGGTAGTTAGTTAGTTAGCTAGTAGTTTGTTAGTTAGTTAATTAGTTAATTAGTTAGTTATTTAGTTAGTTAGTTAATTAGTTAGTTAACTAATAGTCAGTTAGTTAATTAGTTAATTAATTAGTTAGTTAATTAGTTAGTTAGTAAGTTAGTTTGGTTGGTGGGTATGTACGAAGGTAGCTAGGTAGTTAATTAATTAGTTAGTTTGTTAGTTAATTGGTTAGTTATTTAGTTAGTTAGTTCGTTAGTTAAATAGCTAGTAGTTATTTAGTTAGTTAAATAGCTAGTAGTTATGTAGGAAGGTAGTTAGTAAGTTAGTTAGTTAGTTAGTTAATTAGTAAGTTAGTTAGTTAGTTAGTAAGTTAGTTAGTTAGTTAGTTAGTTAGTTTGTTAATTAGTAAGTTAGTTAGTTTGTTAGTTAGTTAGTTAGTTAATTAGTTAGTTAGTTAGTTAGTTAGTCAATATGTATGTAAGAAGGTAGTTAGTTAGTTAGTTAGTCAATATGTATGTAAGAAGGTAGTTAGTTAGTTAGTTAGTTAATTAGATAGTAGCTAGTTAGTTAGATAGTTAGTTAGTTAGTTAGTATGTAAGAAGGTTGTTAGTTAGTTAGTTCGTTAGAAAGGTAGTTAATTAGTTAGTTAGTTAGTTAATCAATTAGTTATTTAGTTAGTCACTTAGTCAGTTAGCTAGCAGTTAGTTAATTGGTGGGTATGTGGGAATGTAGTTAGTAAGTTAGTTAGTTAGTTAATAGGTATTTAAGGAGATAGTTAGTTAGTAAATTAGTCAGTTATTATGTTAGTTATCTATTAATTAGTTAGTTAGTTATTTTGTCTGCTAGCTAGTAGTTAGTTAGTTAGTTATTTAGTTAGTTAGTTAGTTATCTAGTAGTTAGTTAGTTAGTTATTTAGTTAGTTAACTAGTTAGTCATTTAGTAAGATAGTTTATTAGTTATCTAGTAGTTAGTTAGTTAGCTAGTTAGTTATTTAGTTTGATAGATAGTTAGTTAGTTAGTTTGCGGTAAGGTAGTTAGTTAGTTAGTTAGAGGGTATGTAGGAACGTAGTTAGTTAGTTAGTTATTTAATTAGTTAGTTAGTTAGTTAATAGGTATGTAGGAAGATAATTATTTAGTTATTTAGTTAGTTTGTTAATTAGTTAATTTGATAGTTAGTTAATTCGTTAGTTAATAGGTATGTATGAAGGTAGTTAGTTAGTAAGGTAGGTAGTTAACTAGCTAGTTACTTAGCTAGTAGTTTGTAAGTTAGTTAGTTAATTAGTTAGTAAGTCATTTAGTTAGTTAGTTAGCTAGTTAGTTATTTAACTAGTAGTTAGTTACATAATTAGTTAATTAATTAGTTAGTTAATTAGTTAGTTAGTAAGTTAGTTAGTTAGTGGGTATGTACGAAGGTAGCTAGATAGTTAATTAGTTAGTCAGTTAGTTAATTAGTTACTTATTTAGTTAGTAAGTTAGTTAGTTAATTAGTTAGTAGTTATGTAGTTTGTTAGTTATTTATTTATTTAGTTAGTTACTTAGTTAGTGGGTATGTAGGAAGGTAGTTAGTATGGTAGTTAGTTAGTTAGTTAGTAAGTTAGTTAGTTAGTTATTTAATATGTATGTAGGAAGAAAATTGGTTAGTTAATTAGTTAGTTATTTAGTTTGTTAACTAGTAGTTACTTAGTTAGTTAGTTTGTTAGTTATTCGGTTAGCTAGTAGGCAGTTAGTTAGTTAGTTAGTTAGTAAGTCAGTTAGTTAGTCAATTAGTTTGTTAATTAGTTAGTTAGTTGGTTAGTAAACAAACTAACTAACTACTAGCTAACTAACTAATTGACTAACTAATTTACTAACTATCTAACTAACTAACTAACTAACTACCTTCTTACATCCATATTTACTGACTAACTAACTAACGAACTGACTAACTAACCAACCAACTAACTAACTAACTAACTAACTACTAGATAACTAACTAAATAACTAACAAATTACTTAACTAATTAACTAACGAACTATCTTTCTACATACCTATTAACTAACTAACTGACTAACTAACTAACTAACTAACTAACTAACTAACTAACTAACTACTAGCTAACTAACTAACTAACTAAATAAATAACTAACTGATTAACTAACTAACTAATTAACTAACTACTAGATAACTGACTCACTTATTAACTATCTAATTAATTAACTAACTATCTAACTAACTAACTAACTATGTTCTTACATACATATTAGCGACTAAGTAACTCACTAACACACTAACTAACTAATTAACTAGTTAGGTAGTTAGTTAGTTTGAGAGTTGGTTAATTAGTTAGTGAGTAATTAGTTAGCTAGTCGGTATGTAGGATGGTTGTTAGTTAGTCGGTTAGTTAGTCAATTAGTTAGTTAGTTAGTTAGTTAATAGATATATAGGAAGACAATAAGTTAGTTAGTTAGTTAGTTAGTTAGTTAGTTAGTTAGTTAGCTAGTTAGTTAGTTAATAGGTGGTATGTAGGAAGACAATTAGTTAGCTAGTTAGTTAGTTAATTAGTTAGTTAGTTAAATACTAGTTAATTAGTTAGTTAGTAAGTTAGTTAGTCAGTTAGTGAGTTTGTAGGAAGGTAGTTAGTTAATTAGATAGTTAGGTAGTTAGCTATTTAGTTAGTTTATAGGTATGTATGAAGATAGTTAGTTAGTTAATTAGTTCGTTATTTAGTCAGTTGGTTAGTTAGTTAGCTAGTAGTTAGTTAGTTAGTTAGTTAGTTTATTAGTTAGTTAGTTAGTTAGCTAGCTAATAGTTAGTTTGTTAGTTAGTTAGTTAGTTAGTTAGTTAATAGGTATGTAGGAAGGTAGTTAGTTAGCTAGTTAGTTAGTCAGTTATGTAGTAGTTAGTTAGTTAGTTAATAAGTAAGCTAGTTAGTTAGTTAGTTAGTTAGTTACTTATTTTTTCTGTTAGCTAGAAATTAGTTAGTTAGTTAGTTAGTTAGTAAGTTTTTTTTCTGTTAGCTAGAAGTCAGTTAGTTAGTTAGTTAGTTAGTTAGTTAGTTAGTTAGTTAGTTAGTTTGTTATCAAGTAGTTGGTTAGTTTGTTAGTTAGTTAGGTAACTAGTTAGTTATTTAGTTAGTTAGTTAGTTAGCGAGTAGTTAGCTAGTAATTTATTTAGTTAGCTAGTTAGTTGGTGGGTATGCAAGAAGGTAATTAGTTAGTTTGTGAGTTAGTTAATAGGTATGTAGGAAGATAGTTAGTTACTTAGTTTGTAATATAGTTAGTTAGTTAGTTAGTATGTTCGTTAGTTAGTGGATATGCAGGAAGGCGGCTAGTTAGGTTGGTTAGTTAGTTATTTAGTTAGTTAGTATGCTAGAAGGTTGTTAGTTAGTTAGTTAATTAGTTAGATAGTTAGTTAATTAGTTTGTTAGTTAGTTAATCAGTTAGTTATTTACTTAGTCACTTAGTTAGTTAGCTAGTAGTTAGTTAGTTAGTGGGTTAGTTAGTTAATCAATAAATATGTATCAAGGTAGTTAGTCAGTTAGTGAGTTAGTGAGTTAGTTAGATAGTTAGTAGCTAATATGTATGTAAAAACGTAGTTTGTTAGTTAGTTAGATAGTTAGTTAATTAGTTAGTTAGTTAATAAGTGAGTTAGTTATCAAGTAGTTCGTTAGTTAGTTAGTTAGTTAATCAGTTAGTTAGTTATTTCTTTAGTTAGTGAGTTAGCTAGTAGTTAGTTAGTTTGTTTGTTTGTTAGTTAGTTTGTTATTTAGTTAGTTACCGGTCATGTAAGAAGGTATGTAGTTAGTTAGTCAGTTAGTTAGTTAATTAGTTTGTTAGTTAGTTAGTTAATAGGTATGTAGAAAGATAGTTTGTCAGTTAGTTAGTTAATTAGTTAGTTAGTTAGTAGTTAGTTAGTTAGTGGGTTAGTTGGTTAATCAATATATATGTATCAAGGTAGTTAGTTAGTTAGTTAGATGGTTAGTTAATTAGTTAGCAGTTAGTTAATTAGTTAGTTAGTTAGTCAGTTAGTGAGTTAGTTAGTTATCTAGTAGTCAGTTAGTTAGTTAGGTCATTAGTTAGTTATTTATTTAGTTAGTTAGTTAGTTAGTTGGTTAGCTAGTATTTATTTATTTAGTTAGTTTGTTAGTTGGCGGGTATGTATGTAGGTAGTTAGTTAGTTAGTTAGTTAGTTAGTAATAGGTATTTAAAAAGATAGTTTGTTAGTAAATTAGTTAGTTAATAGGCATGTAGCAAGATAGTTATTTAGCTAGTTAGTTTGTTAATTAGTTAATTAGTTAGTTAGTTATCTAGTAGTTAGTTAGTTAGTTATTTAGTTAGTTAACTAATTAGTTATTTAGTTAGTTAGTTTGTTAGTTATCTAATAGTTAGTTTGTTAGCTAGTTAGTTATTTAGTGAGTTAGATAGTTAGTTAGTTAGTTAGTGGGAAGGTAGTTAGTTAGTTAGTTAGTGGGTATGTAGGAAGGTAGTTATTTTGTTAGTTACTTAGTTTGTTAGTTAATTAGATAGTTAATAGGCATGTAGCAAGATAGTTATTTAGCTAGTTAGTTTGTTAATTAGTTAATTAGTTAGTTAGTTATCTAGTAGTCCGTTAGTTAGTTATTTAGTTAGTTTAGTTAGTTAGTTATCTAGTAGTCCGTTAGTTAGTTATTTAGTTAGTTTAGTTAGTTAGTTAGTTAGTGGGTATGTGGGAAGGTAGTTAGTTAGTTTGTTAGTTAATTAGATAATTAATAGGCATGTAGGAAGATAGTTATTTAGTTAGTTAGTTAGTTTGTTAATTAGTTAATTAGTTAGTTACTTAGTTATTTAGTTATTTAGTTAGTGAGTCAGTTTTTTAGTTACTTAGTTTGAAAGGTAGTTAGTTAGTTAGTTAATAGGTATGTATGATGGTAGTTAGTCAGTAAGTTAGATAGTTAACTAGTTAGTTAGTTAGCTAGTAGTTAGTTAGTTAGTTCATTAGTTCATTAGTTAGTTATTTAGTTAGTTAGTTAGTAAGTTAACTAGTAGTTAGTTAGTTAGTGGGTATGTATGAAGGTAGCTAATCAGTTAGTTAATTAGTTAGTTAGTTAGTTAGTTAGTTAGTTAGTTCGTTAAATAGCTAGTAGTTATTTAGTTAGTTATTAATTTAATTAGTAAGTGACTTTTTTAGTGGGTATGTAGGAAGATAGTTAGTAAGTTAGTTAGTTAGTTAGTTAGTCAGTTAGTTAATATGTACGTAGGAATATAGTTAGTTAGTTAATTAGTTAGTTATTTAGTTAGTTATGTAGTAGTTCGTTAGTTAGTTTGTTAGTTAGTTAGTTATTTATTCAGTTTGCTAGTAGTTTGTTAGTTCGTTAGTTAATTAGTAAGTTAGTTAGTTATATAGTTTGTAAGTTAGTTAGTTAGTTAGTCAGTTAGTTAGTTAATTAGTTAGTTAGTTAGTTAGTTAGTCAATATGTATGTAAGAAGGTTGTTAGTTAGTTAGTTAGTAAGTTAGTCAATTAGCCAGTAGTCAGTTAATTAGTATGTAAGAAGGTTGTTAGTTAGTTAGTTAGTTAGATAGTTAGTTAATTAGTTAGTTAGTTAATCCGTTAGTTATTTAGTTAGTTACTTAGTTAGTTAGCTAGTAGTTAGTAAGTTAGTGAGTGAGTGAGTTAATCAATATGTATGTAACAAGGTAGTTAGTTAGTTAGTTAGATAGTTAGTTAATTAGTTAGTTAGTTCATTAGTTAGTTAGTGAGTTGGTCAGTTAGTTAGTTAGTTATCTAGTAGTTAGTTAGTTAGTTAGGTCATCAGTTTGGTATTTAGTTAGTTAGTTAGTTAGTTAGCTAGTAGTTAGCTGGTTAGTTATTTATTTAGTAAGTTAGTTAGTTAGTTGGTGGGTATGTAGGAAGGTAGGTAGGTAGTTAGTTAGTTAGTTAGTTAATAGGTATTTAAGAAGATAGTTAGTTAGTAAATTAGTTAGTTATTATGTTAGTTATATAGTAATTAGTTAGTTAGTTAGTTTGCTATTAAGTTAGTTAGTTAGTTAGTTATCTAGAGTAGTTAGTTTGTTAGTTATTTAGTTAGCAAACTAGTTAGATATTTAGTTAGTTAGTTTGTTAGTTGTCTAGTAGTAAGTCAGTTAGCTAATTAGTTATTTAGTAAGTTAGATAGTCAGTTAGTTAGTTAGTGGGAAGGTAGTTAGTTAGTCAGTTAGCGGGTATGTAGGAAGTTAGTTAGTTAGTTAGTTAGTTAGTTAGTTAGTTAATAGGTATGTAGGAAGATAGTTATTTAGTAATTTAGTTAGTTTGTTAATTAGTTCATTTGTTAGTTATTTAGTTATTTAGTTAGTCAGTTAGTTAGTTAGTTATATTGCTAGTAGTAATTTAGTTAGTTATTAATTTATTTAGTTAGTTACTTAGTTAGTGGGTTTGTAGGAAGGTAGTTAGTAAGTTAGTTAGGTAGTTAGTTAGTTAGTTAATATGTATGTAGGAAGATAGTTAGTTTGATAATTAGTAAGTTATTTAGATAATTATCTAGTAGTTAATTAGTTAATCAATATGTATGTATCAAGGTAGTTAGTTTGTTAGTTACATAGTTAGTTAATTAGTTAGTTAGTGAATTAGTTAGTTAGTTAGTTAGTCAGTTAGTTAGTTACTTATCTAGTAGTTAGTTAGTTAATTAGGTCATCAGTTAGTTATTTAGTTAGTTGCTTAGTCAGTTAGCTAGTAGTTAGCTGGTTAGTTATTTATTTATTTAGTTAGTTAGTTAGTAGGTGGGTATGTGGGAATGTAGTTAGTTATTCAGTTATTCAGTTAATTCGTATTTAAGAAGATAGTTAGTTAGTAAATTAGTTAGTTATTATGTTTGTTATCTATTAATTAGTTAGTTAGTTATTTTGTCTGCTAGCTAGTAGTTAGTTAGTTAGTTAGTTAGTTAGTTAGTTAGTTATCTAGTAGTTAGTTAGTTAGTTATTTAGTTAGTTAACTAGTTAGTTATTTAGTTATCTAGTAGTTAGTTAGTTAGATAGTAAGTTATATAGTTAGTTAGTTATTTATTCAGTTAGCTAGTAGTTAGTTAATTAGTAAGTTAGTTAGATAATTAGTTAGTTAATTTGCTACTTAGTTAGTAAGTTAGTCAATATGTATGTAAGAAGGTAGTTAGTTAGTTAGTTAATTAGCTAGTAGTTAGTTAGTTAGTTAGTATGTAAGAAGGTTGTTAGTTAGTTAGTTAGTTAGATAGTTAAATAGTTAGTTAGTAAGTTAGTCAGTTAGTTAGATAATCAGTTAGTTATTTAGTAAGTTACTTACTTAGTTAGCTAGTAGTTAGTTAGTTAGTTAGTTAATCAATATGTATGTATCAAGGTAGTTAGTTAGTTAGTTAGATAGTTAGATAATTAGTTAGTTAGTTAGTTTGTAAGTTAGTTAGTTATCTAGTAGTTAGTTAGTTAGCTAGTTAGTTATTTAGTTAGTTAGATAGTTAGTTAGTTAGTGGGAAGGTAGTTAGTTAGTTAGTTAGTGGGTATGTATGAAGGTAGTTAGTTAGTTAGTTAGTTAGTTAGTTAATAGGTATGTAAGAAGATAGTTATTTAGTTAGTTAGTTTGTTAATTAGTTAATTTGTTAGTTTGTTAGTTATAGTTAGTAAGTTAGTTAGTTAACTAGTTATTTAGTTAGCTAGTAGTTTGCTAGTTAGTTAGTTAATTAGTTTGTTAGTTCATTAGTTAACTAGTAGTTAGTTAGATAATTAGTTAATTAATTATTTAGTTAATTAGTTAGTTAGTAAGTTAGTTAGTAAGTGGGCATGTACGGAGGTAACTAGTTAGTTAGTTAATTTTTTAATTAGTTAGTTAATTAGCTAGTAAGTTAGTTAAGTAGTTAGTTATTTATTTAGTTAGTTAGTTAAATAGGTAGTAGTTATTTAGTTAGTCATTTATTTATTTAGTAGGTTACTTAGTTAGTGGGTATGTAGGAAGGTAGTTAGTAAGTTAGTTAGTTAGTTAGTTAGTTAATATGTATGTAGGAAGATATTTAGTTAGTTAATTAGTTAGTTATTTAGTTAGTTATCTAGTAGTTAGTTAGTTATTTATTCAGTTAGCTAGTAGTTAGTTAATTAGTAAGTTAGTTAGTTAATTAGTTACTTAATTTGTTAGTTAGTTAGTCAGTTGGTTTGTATGTATGTAAGAAGGTAGTTAGTTAGTTAGTTAATTAGCTAGTAGTTAGTTAGTTAGTTAGTATGTAAGAAGGTTGGCAATTAGTTAGTTAGTTATATAGATAATTAGTTACTTCGTTAGTTAGTTAGTCAGTTAGTTAGTTAATCAGTTAGTTATTTAGTTAGTTACTAAGTTAGTTAGCCAGTAGTTAGTTAGTTAGTTAGTTAGTTAATCAATATGTATGTATCAAGGTAGTTAGTTTGTTAGTTAGATAGTTAGTTAATTAGTTAGTTAGTGAATTAGTTAGTAAGTTAGTTAGTCAGTTAGTTAGTCAGTTATCTAGTAGTTAGTTAGTTAGTTAGTTAGGTCATCAGTTAGTTAGTTAGTTAGTTAGTTAGCTAGTAGTTAGCTGGTCAGTTATTTATTTAGTTAGTTAGTTAGTTAGTACGTGGGTTATTCAGTTAATTGGTCTTTAAGAAGATAGTTAGTTAGTAAATTAGTTAGTTATTATGTTTGTTATCTATTAATTAGTTAGTTAGTTATTTTGTCTGCTAGCTAGTAGTTTGTTAGTTAGTTAGTTAGTTAGTTAGTTAGTTAGTTAGTTAGTTATCTAGTAGTTAGTTAGTTAGTTATTTAGTTAGTTAACTAGTTAGTTATTTAGTTATCTAGTAGTTAGTTAGTGAGATAGTTAGTTATATAGTTAGTTAGTTATTTATTCAGTTAGCTAGTAGTTAGTTAATTAGTAAGTTAGTTAGTTAATTAGTTAGTTAATTAGTAAGTTAGTTAGTTAGTTAGTCAATATGTATGTAAGAAGGTAGTTAGTTTGTTAGTTAATTAGCTAGTAGTTAGTTAGTTAGTTAGTATGTAAGAAGGTTGTGAGTTAGTTAGTTAGTTAGATAGTTAAATAGTTAGTTAGTCAGTTAGTCAGTTAGTTAGTTAATCAGTTAGTTATTTAGTAAGTTACTTACTTAGTTAGCTAGTAGTTAGTTAGTTAGTTAGTTAATCAATATGTATGTATCAAGGTAGTTAGTTAGTTAGTTAGATAGTTAGATAATTAGTTAATTAGTTAGTTTGTAAGTTAGTTAGTTATCTAGTAGTTAGTTAGTTAGCTAGTTAGTTATTTAGTTAGTTAGATAGTTAGTTAGTTAGTGGGAAGGTAGTTAGTTAGTTAGTTAGTGGGTATGTATGAAGGTAGTTAGTTAGTTAGTTAGTTAGTTAGTTAGTTAATAGGTATGTAAGAAGATAGTTATTTAGTTTGTTAGTTTGTTAATTAGTTAATTTGTTAGTTTGTTAGTTATAGTTAGTAAGTTAGTTAGTTAACTAGTTAGTTAGTTAGCTAGTAGTTTGTTAGTTAGTTAGTTAATTAGTTTGTTAGTTCATTAGTTAACTAGTAGTTAGTTAGATAATTAGTTAATTAATTATTTAGTTAATTAGTTAGTTAGTAAGTTAGTTAGTAAGTGGGCATGTATGGAGGTAACTAGTTAGTTAGTTAGTTAATTTTTTAATTAGTTAGTTAATTAGCTAGTAAGTTAGTTAAGTAGTTAGTTATTTATTTAGTTAGTTAGTTAAATAGGTAGTAGTTATTTAGTTAGTTATTTATTTATTTAGTAGGTTACTTAGTTAGTGGGTATGTAGGAAGGTAGTTAGTAAGTTAGTTAGTTAGTTAGTTAGTTAATATGTATGTAGGAAGATATTTAGTTAGTTAATTAGTTAGTTATTTAGTTAGTTATCTAGTAGTTAGTTAGTTATTTATTCAATTAGCTAGTAGTTAGTTAATTAGTAAGTTAGTTAGTTAATTAGTTAGTTAATTAGTTAGTTAGTTAGTCAGTTGGTTAGTATGTATGTAAGAAGGTAGTTAGTTAGTTAGTTAATTAGCTAGTAGTTAGTTAGTTAGTTAGTATGTAAGAAGGTTGCCAATTTGTTAGTTAGTTATATAGATAATTTGTTAGTTAGTTAGTTAGTTAGTCAGTTAGTTAGTTAATCAGTTAGTTATTTAGTTAGTTACTAAGTTAGTTAGCTAGTAGTTAGTTAGTTAGTTAGTTAGTTAATCAGTATGTATGTATCAAGGTAGTTAGTTTGTTAGTTAGATAGTTAGATAGTTAGTTAATTAGTTAGTTAGTGAATTAGTTAGTAAGTTAGTTAGTCAGATAGTTAGTCAGTTATCTAGTAGTTAGTTAGTTAGTTAGTTAGGTCATCAGTTAGTTATTTAGTTAGTTAGTTAGTTAGTTAGCTAGTAGTTAGCTGGTCAGTTATTTATTTAGTTAGTTAGTTAGTTAGTACGTGGGTTATTCAGTTAATTGGTCTTTAAGAAGATAGTTAGTTAGTAAATTAGTTAGTTATTATGTTTGTTATCTATTAATTAGTTAGTTAGTTATTTTGTCTGCTAGCTAGTAGTTTGTTAGTTAGTTAGTTAGTTAGTTAGTTAGTTAGTTAGTTATCTAGTAGTTAGTTAGTTAACTACACTACTAAAAAAAGTCTCATTAGCTTCGAAAATCATAGCGACTAAGTATATTTAGTCTCTGTATGTTGGTTATTAGGAGCACATTTTGCTTTGTCCCAAAACAGGAACATTTCTTGGGACAAAGATTTTGTTTTGGCACTACAGTTGTCACTGAAGAAGATTAAGATTTTAAGTCCGTACATTTTGTGACAAACAATAGTCTCAAAGTAGGTTACTTAGAAAATGAAAAATAATTGGGACGAAAGTTGGCTGTTGATTGTTGTGAATTATATGAATGCCTTGCGTGATATATATAAAGTCATACATTAATTTTATACTATTATAATTAATTTAGACAAGTCTTAATTCAATTCAACAAAAAATAGTTAAGGGACCGGCGTAGTCCGTCTCTAAAATAAGATTTTGGTCGCCATTGGTTTGGAGACAATATGTAGTCGTTAATATTTTGTCCTAACATCGTGAGTCCAATAAATTAATTTAATACTAATCATAATTAATTTGACAAATATTAATTTTTAGGAAGAAATTGTAATTAATTTAGTCAAGTCCTAATTCAATTCAACAAGAAATATTTTAGAGACCGGCGTAGTCCGTCTCTAAAATAAGATTTTGATCGCCATTGGTTTGGAGACAATGTGTAGTCGTTAATATTTTATCCTTACATCGTGAGTCCAATAAATTAATTTAATATTAATCATAATTAATTTTACAAATATTAATAATAGAAATCGACAACATTTATTAATGTCGTCAATACAATAATAGAAATCGACAACATTCGATTGCCGGCATTCATATAATTCTAATTTATACCAAAATATAAATTTCCATTTCATTTAATACTAAATCCAATTATTATTATGCAAAATATTCATTAACAATTACAAAATTAAATATTAAAATATGATTAAAATTAAATTAACCTTAACGAGAAAAAACATCCATGATTCCATCTAAACCATGATAGTTAACATTTCCTAAAAAATTGTAAGTTCCGCTGCCAATGTTTCGTCTTCCTTTCCTAGTTCCTCAAACTTTTTGGACCTATTTACTATTATGTATAAAGTTAAATAAATTAGGCTCTTTACATGCCTCCACGTCACCCCCTTTGTTCTATCTCACAAAAAAAAAATTAGACATGTTTCACATACACCAACAAATAAACAAATAAATGAAATAAGACAACATCATTGACCAAACTACACCGATTTCATTCAAATTATACACATAATATTAAATAAACACATATATTCTTCATCTCTCTCTATCTCATCTCTTTCTATCTCATTTTACCCGACAGGAAAGAAAAGAAGAAAAAAAAACCTCAAACCCTAGCGGCACTAGGAAACCCAAAGGCGATTTTTGACGAAATCACGAGAGATGACCAGCTTTCTCCTCATCTTTTGGTCCGTCGGCGAAATCTCGCGGACAAGAAATTGGCACGACTTAGGGTTTCGTCCATGAGGTAGAGGCGAAACCCTAGAAAAGGAGAGGCGAAACCCTAGAGGAAGAGGAAGAGGGCGACTGGCCACGAAACCTTGCGCGAACGGCAACATGGCCGGCTATTTTGGCTTTGACGCGACTGGCCGGCTCTTTCTCCTCTTCAGCGCTTATTCATGATGTTCGTCGATTGTGTAAATAGATCTCCTTTTTCCGAATATTGTAAGTTCGAGGACTATTTTGATATTTTCGCATTGAATTTTTTTTTTTATCTTTCATTCTTTATGTCCAGTTATTTCGAGAAAAGGAGTGAATTTTGTTTGTTCGCGCTTTGCGTGTTCTCCGTGATGACGTCGAGCTCCAGTCGCCGAACATTTTGTCGAGACCAAATTTAGGTATTCAATTTTCTATTTAAACCCTCCTTATTTTGAACAATTTATGATAAAAAAAAGACTTTCATTGCTCTCATTTTCAGTGAATTAAAAGAATTTGTTGAAAGACGGGTACCAGTTGAAGATGTGGATCGAGCTCTTTTATATGCTGGAATTCGTCCCCTGAAGTCTCGATTGATGTATGGGATCTGCAAGCTTCAAATATTGGTACTTAAAAGGGTATATAACAATCTTATTATGTCACATATATCTCATGTTAATTTTTCTAATCGTGAAATGTGGTAATCTATCTTTTTTCAATATTTTGTTTTCTTTTTGAATTACAGGCGGCTTACGAAGCAACATCGAAATGCATCTCTTTATCAAATTGAGAACAGGGCATTTTTGTCTGGAAGTGGTAAAATAATAGACCAAATTATTTGACACCTTTATTCATAATATTATTTCTCAACACCATTTAATTTTTATCTCTTTTTTGTTTGTTAAAGATGAGACTATCGATGTTGACCAACAATTTGCAAGATATGAAGCATAAATTTGCGATCAATTGAAACAGGATGGTGATAGCGAAGCGAGAATCTAAAGGGATGTCAGAGATAATCGTGGCTTCATGAGCATTCTTGATCGCATACCAGTATTTTTATTCTTTGTAGAATTATTGATCCCAGAATTATGGTACACTTATTTTGTTTTTTACAGGTTGAATTGGCTCTGCCCAGTATTGCTAGGATGATCAAGTCGTTGGATGGGAATGAAGATGCGATTGTTGGTGCCCTCAAACAAAGCTTGATACTTTTTATATTTTGGTCCTTAAGATTTTCTGTATTTTAAAAAAGTGTATTTCAAATGAGTAATTGTGTGAATAATGCAGAGACAATTGGAGGCTTTAATCACAAAGAGCTGGTTTAGAGGGCATGCAAAGACATGAAAAGAAAGGTAAATTAATTATTTATTTAGAGAAAATATAATAATATAGTTAAATGTCATACCGACAAAGATTTCATGCTTTCATTTTCACTTTTATAATAATATTTTATTGCATTATAAAATTTTAGGATTTTTTAAATATTTATTTATTTAGGTGGAGATGTTATCAACAGAAGATATATCGTCCAGATTATTATTAAACGCGAATGTGGCTTATGTGGGAATCGTTTCGTTATCGGATTGTCTCTTACTATAACGGATGTATGTATTTTGTATCTTTTAAAATAATTTTCAAATTAGAGAAATTTATATTTTTATCGAATTTCAGACGAATGACCATTGTGTGTTGCCTCGAGAATTGAAGGATGAATTGAACGAGAGATATCCAGGGACGAGCAAAGCGGGTGATGATTTTCCTTTTTTAATTGATTTTTTTCCCTTTCAATAAATAAAGGATTATTATTATCATCATCATCATTATAGTCATGTCATCATTTTCATCATCACCATCACCATCATTTTTATCATCATAATCATCATATCATCATATTCATCATCATAATCATCATATCATCATATTCATCATTATCATCATATTATCATTTTCATCATATTCATCTTGATCAAGACCATCATCATTGTCTCTTTTTATGTCATTGGTATATAAAAATGAACACGAATATGAATTGTACAACATGATCACTCAAAATGAGATATTGTACGACGCATGAAAAAAAAACCACATAAAAATAAGGGTTATAATATAAGAACATTTATGAGGATTTTAAAAAATTAACTCGAATATGAATTTTCCAAAATTTTGAAATAATCATTTTTTTGATAATTTTTGAATGAACATGAGAAACAACAAACAAGACTATTACGACAAATGAATTGCAAATACAAAAAAAAAAAAAGATATGTGAATATAAAAAAGAAAAAACAAATATCGATGCGAGTAAAAAAGAAAAAGCAAATATCGATGCGAGCCAATAGAAACTACAAAATAAGATTTATCAAAGAGAATACAAATAAGAATGTGAATAAGAATAAGAACATGAATATGCGATTCGAATACGAATAATTTGTGATGGTGTAGAAAAAAATTGGCTCATTATATGTATGTATGATTTGTGTAAAAAAAATTCAGGACAATACAAAATATTGATTCGAATCATGACTTTGAAAATGAGATTGAACTTCGCATCAAAATAAAACAAGACCTCGATATATCATTCGAATAGAAAAATATAAAACAATGATTCGAATTATAAATATATGTAAAAAATGAGACTCATTGTATGTATGAATGCTGTGTAAACCAAAAGTACGGGGCAATACAAAATAATGATCCGAATCACAACTTTGTACAAAAAATAAATTACTTATTGTACGCATGCATGTTTTGTATAAACAATAAATCGGGAGAATATGAAACAGTGTTCCGAATCATGACTTTGTGTACAAAACGATTCATTATATGTATGATTTATGTAAAATTTTTTGGAGATAATACAAAACATTCATCCGAATCACGAAAAGAACAAACACATTTCAAATGAAGAAAACATGAATATGAACTGAAACACAATTACAAATACAAGCACGATTATGAATCGTGAATCGATTAACTGATTGTGAATTACGAGTGACAAATTACGAATCACAAATTGAATGAATGATTATAAATTAGGAGTGACAAATTACGAATTACAAAATATGAAATCCAGAATTCATAACTCGAAGATTTTCCGCAATGAGGAATCAAATTGGCCGTTTGATAAAGCTTTTCTTTCTCACAATTATAGTTTACAAGATGAAACGTCGAACCAAGCATGATGATTTTATTCCCTTGGAAAAATTGAACAAACATTCAGTTTGTGCCTCAATACCAAACACACCAAATAGTTAAACAACCTCAGTAATGCTATTTTTTTACTGAACACAAATACAAATTACAAAATACAAAATACAAATACAAACAAACAAATTCAATCAACTTTGCGCCATTAAAAAAAAATTCAATGGACTTTGCGACAATCTTCACATTTTCCTGTTCTTGCCGATGATGTATAGAAAAATTAACAAATTTTAAAGCAAATACTGTTTGAATTGTTTGAGAAAGCCGACTCTTGAAGAATTCATGCAGTTCTTGCTCTAAAATTTATTGCAATCATGATTTACTGAGACAATGATTTTTGTTCATCTTTTGGAGTCGGCGAGGTTGTACGATCCTTTTTGGTTCCTATTATCATTTCTGAGTTCGTATGTTCTGCATTGAACCCACATGTCAATTGAATCAGTTGCCTATGGGAAAGCATGTGTGGATTGAGTCGGCTCCCTCGGGTTGCCATGTTCTCGATTGACTACGCGGGAGAATTGAATCGGTTGCCTCAATAAAATTAAATCGGTTGCCTCGGGAAAATTGAATCGGTTGCCTCAAGAAAATTGAATCGGTTGCCTCGGGAATATTGAATCGGTTGCCTCGGGAATATTGAATCAGTTGCCTCGGGAAAATTGAATCTGTCGCCTCAGGTCCCTGTGTTCTCGATTTTGTGTATGCGAGAAAATTGAATGGGTTGCCTCGGGTCCCTGTGTTCTGAGTACGCAAGAAAATGGAATCGGTTGCCTCGGGTCCGTGTTGTCGGTTTTGAATACGCAAGAAAATTGAATCGGTTGCCTCGGGTCCCCGTGCTCTGGGTTGAGTACGTGAGCAAATTGAATCGGTTGCCTCGGGTTTTTTTTCTACTTTCAGCTTTTTTCTTCTTCAATTGTTTTTCATTTATGCCTTTTTTTTTCCTCCTATCCTCTTTGTTGTTTTGTGTTTTCTTCTTCTTTCCAACTTTCTGTGAATTAGATCGATGATGATTTTTGCAAAAGAATAAAAATAAATAAAAGAACAGAAATTACTAATTGCAAAATCTGAGATCAATTAAAATATACAAAACAAATGAAAATCACGACACTTTTCGCATTGTCAAGGTTATAATGAAACCATAACATATACAGAGTTTTGGTACGGGGAAAAACCGTCACAATAACACCCCAAACCGTCCCAATAAGCTTATTGGTACGGTTGGCCGTCCCAAACATCCCGTACCAACAAATGGCGTACGTATCAGCTACGGGCCGTCCCAATAAGCTTATTGGGACGGTTTCTTTTTGGGACGGGCCATCCCAATAAGGAGGCATGATATGACAGCGTGCAGGGAAGTACATGACACATGTTTTGGGACGGCCCGTCCCAATAACCTTGTTGGGACGGCTAGAGTTTTGGGACGGCCGGTCCCAATAAGAAATATATTTATATTATTATAATTTTTTGATTATTATATATATATTATTATTTATTATTTATTAATATTATTATTTAAATTATTATTATTTATAAAAATATATATATTATTATTTACTATTATATTTATTAATATTGCTGATTAAGCAATATTTATAATTACTATTTCACATTTCACATTATACACAAATACACACAAATTTCACAGTACACACAAATTACACACATTACACATAATATACACACATAACGCATAATATACACACATTACACACATTACACATTACGCAATATACACACACAACATAATACACGTATACATACACGCAACATACACACATTACACACACTCTCTCTCTCTCTCACACACACACACACACTCATATTACAATCTTCTCGAGCTCAAATACACACACTTTAAATCAAACACTCCTGCAAATACACACACACACACACAAAATCAAACACTCGAACTAAAATACACACACACAATCCCTGCAAAAAAATTTTCAAAAATCAATCAGAACAACAGAAATTATTTGTATTCATTTTATTATTTTTTATTAATCCAATACCTTGGCGTCGGGTTGGAACTAGACGGAAGTGATGATGTGGAGAGAGTCGACCCAATCAAACACTCGAACTCACTTGTCCATACTCCATTTTCCTCGCTGGCCGCAGCGAGAATCTCGATGCACACATCCTTCTCGAATTACTTCCTTGAACCCTCTCTCGCGTGTTACCAGCAACGAAGCCTCTCTCGCGGAGCCAAACCCACGTCCGATTCATCCTCCGTCTCTGTTAAAAAGAAAAAAAGAAAAAAATTAAATTATTTAGCTAAAAACAGTAAATATTGAATTATTTAAAAGAGCAATACAAAAATTAAAGAAAACCAAATTTCAACTCACAACGAGAACCGCCGCTGGTACATACCTCCTCATCCTTCACCGCCTCCTCAGTTTTCTCCGCTGGTAAGGATCTTCTTCGCTGCAAAATCTAAAAATCCTAAATTTTAAATACTACTTAACAAAAAAATTAATTAAAACTAAACTAATAATAATAAATAATCTAAAAATAGTATATAAAATCCTAAACCCTAAATTTTCACTAAAATACTATTAAAAAATACAATATCTAAACGAAATTATTGTTGAGATTAAAGAGTGACTTAGCTACGACTCAGCTCCCTTCTCGGGCTACGACTTAGCTACCTCTTAGGACTGGAGCCTCCATTTCTTTCGTCCTTCCCCACCGGACTCCTGCTTCGGCTCCTACTCCTACTGCGATCCTCAGTCAGAGAAGGGCTCCTCTTGTTCCTCTCCGCTGACTCGGTGAATGTGAGTAGCTCCTGTCTCTGTCACGCCTGAATCAACACATCAAGCAAATAAGAGAGAGAAAGATAGTCCAAGAGAGAGAGAGAGTTAGGGGGAATTACTTGAGATATTTGGGGCTGTTTTGGCAATTGCGAGAAAGATAGTTCCTAACTCGGGCCTCTTCCTGAATAGTCCCTCGAGTCCCTTGAACTACCGCCTCCTCTCTCTGATCCTCTCGGCCCCTATACCACACCATTCAAAATTCTCAGATTGATGAACAAAGAAAAACAACTAATCGATCACGAAAAAGAACAAATTTTGACATAAATTCACAGCCAAATAAATAAGTAAAGAAGAAGGAGAAGAAGTATACCTCACTGCCATTGGAGCTCCAAGCCGGCATCTAAAGCGCCTCCCAAATCGCTTCAAAATCGTCCCTAACTGGTTACTGAAACCCTAGAAACGGGAGAGAAACGAGAGAGAAACGGCATCTAAAGCCGGCATCTAAAGCATACCTCGCTGCCACTGAAACCCTAGAAACGGGAGAGAAAGAGAGAGAAACGGGAGAGAAGACGAGAAAGAGAGAAGGAAACGAGAGAGAGAGAAACTGTGTACGGGAAAGAGGGATTTCTTTTTTAATTAACAAAAATTTTGGGACGGCCCGTCCCAAACTGGCTTTTGGGACAGTTTTTATTTTGGGACGGGCAGTCCCTAACTATTTGGGACGGTATGCAAATTTGGGACGGCCCGTACTAAGTGTTTTGGGACGGTGGATTTGTTTTGGGACGGCCCGTACTAAAATGTTGGGACGGTATTTCAGTTTTGGTACGGGCTGTACCAAATTTGGTACGCATTTTGGGACGGCCCGTACTAAGTGTTTTGGGACGGTGGATTTGTTTTGGGACGGCCCGTACTAAAATGTTGGGACGGTATTTCAGTTTTGGTACGGGCTGTACCAAATTTGGTACGCATTTTGGGACGGCCCGTCCCTGTTCTGACAGAATTGTGGGACGGCCCGTCCCAAATGGACAGATATGTTGTAGATGTCAGAAACAAATATGTCAGGGTTAAATAACAAGCAACATAGGAAGAAATAAGTTACATGTGTTTCCTGAGAACAAAGCCATACCAGCATTCATTGTAAAAGTTCTTTTAACTGAGGCTTATGTGATTTTCTGAATGTGTTGTTATTGTGTTTGTATGTTGGATTAAAGACTCATTGTGATAAACCATGTTAAATGTTTAGTTGTTTGTGTTCAGAAAAGTGAGATATTGAAAGATTCAAAAATTGTTGAGTTATTTGTAACAACTTATGTGTCAATTGATTTATTCGGCCTGATGTTCAGCAATAAAAAAAAATCATATGTACTTTTTTCATAATTAATAAACTTTGCTATGTAGAATAATATCATGGTTTGAGGTCATTTGAAGAAAAGTAGAAGAAACTGCTTTGATTGTATTTTTTTTATTAACAAGCTACATAGAAAGAAATAAGTTACGTTTGTTATCTGAGAACAAAGCCTTGCCAACATTCATTGTAAAAAAAATTATCTCATCTAAAGTCCAAAAAATTCAAGAATTTTTTTTCCCGTAATTTGATCTTCATTATGTCATCGTTGTGATTCTCATCATATCATTATTTTCGATCATATCATCATTTTCATCATATCATCATTTTCATCATCATCATCATTTGCATCATATCATCATCAAAAAGCTAACAATTGACTAGAGCTGTTTTCTTCTTAGCTGATATTGAATACAAGTTAATAAAACTAAAAAACGCTAATTGTATGTGAGATGAACATTGCTTCTATTGAATACCTATGAAAGAAAAAACTTATATGTGTAGTCAAGAGGTACTATCATGAATGAGATATTGTTCCTACTTTGAACAAAGGATTGTGATTAATTTGTGTGATGTGGATAAGTCTCAAGATATTATTGTTTCTTTAAACAAAAGGTTGTGATTAATTTGCTTGATGTGAACAGGAATCATGTACAATTAGTTGTAATAAATTGCAATTACTTTACGACATAATCTCAAAGACATATAAATGGTTATTTTTTTATGAAATATAATTATTTTATGAGGATAGAACTGCAAAAAACTTTAAATGGTAAATACTTTATTCTCGGTCATGCAATCTGGATGAATAATACTGAGAAAAGTTTGCTGTCAAAATATAATAATGTATGCTTCAACGGATAACATAACGAGAGAACTTATTTCGGATGTATTTATTTATTTGCTACAAAGAATTATTTATTTGTGCAAAAAATTATTTGTGTTTTCAAGTGTAATAATGAAACTTCAAACAAAAGGAAATATGTCTCATCATGAATGAAATGTTGTTCTTTCCATAAACAAAATGTTGTAATTAATTTACATGATGTGAACAAGTGTGTCGTATGATTCATTGTAATCGATTCAAATTAATTAACAAAATTGCATCAATGACATAAAAATGGTCATTTTGTGATGAAATATACTGCTTTTGTGAGAACAGAAGTGCAAAAAAATTGAAACAGTAAATAATTTGTTTTCAATTAATTAACAAAATAACATCGATGAGATACAAAATGGTCATTTGGTGATAAAATATACTTCTTTTTTTAGAATACACCTGCAAAAAATTTGAAATGGTAAATAATTTTTGCCAGCTTATGAAATCTGGTTGATTGCTGCTGAAAAAAGTTAAATGTCAAAATATAACAACGTACGTTTCGGCAGACAACATAATGAGAAGACTTATTTCAGTTGTAATCCCTAAACCCTAGACCCTAAACCCTAAAGCTAAACTCCAGACCCTAAACCTTAAATCCCAAACCCTAAACCCAAAACCCTAAACCCTAAACCTAAACTGTTATCCCTGAAGTCTACACCCCATGCCCTAAACGCGAAACAATTTGTTTTGTAATTGTAAAAATATACATTGGAAAGGCTCAAAAAAAAATATTTCGCATTGAGAAAAATAACCATGTTTACATCGTTAAAATGAAAAAATGACAAATCACCGATGATGTTTATCGAGGCATTTATTGATCAAAATAATAGGAAAATATTTATTTTTTAGGAAAGCCGGATCCTAAAAAATAAATATTGTTCTATACAAATGATCTGAGTGGGGCCATTTCTACTGAGGTGAACAATCCCAATATTAAAATTATTTTTTGTTCGTACAAATAAAATAGTTGTGTGATGACGAGTTGCACAAAAGAGTGTTTTAGAAACATGAAGAGTCCTTTACCATTTTACAAATAATTTTGATCAATGTGACAATAATCTTCAAATATAAGAGCTTTTAAACGATGTAGAGTTTTTCCTATACCCTGTGCAGTAAACAAGTTGTGCTGTAATAATAAAAATATACATTGAAACCACTTATAAAAAATACTTTGCGCTAAACACGTGTTCTACGACTTTTGTGTAACTGTTTTCTTGAACTATGTTATGTTATTTTTTTGTTATGTTTGATCGAGTTTACCTCATTTTTATACCACTGTAAAGTTCGATAAACTGAGAAATACACTTTGAACAATTTAATTTCAGCTATTTTGAGCTAGCAAATGAATGTCTTAAATTTGGACAATTTTTATGGTTCAAAATTTTCATGGCAAATTGGGCACATTCAGGAATTGTACACGAGAAAATTTTCGCATAATGAAACAAGAACACACAAATCACTAGAACAACAATACAAGTATCTATTAAAAAAAAATGGCCCGCGCATTTGCGCGGGGGGCAAGGCTAGTTTGAAATAAATAAACATAACATTTTGAAATTAGAATTGCATAATATGTAGGAGTATTAATCTCAAAAAAGTTACCTGATTCATCAACACAACTACACAAGTCCCCGAATTACTAAAACACAGAAAATATTTCAGTACTAAATATTTACAAATATGTCAATAAGTCCCTTACTACCAAGTATTTACAAATTAGTCCCTTACTACCAAATATTTCAATACTAAGTACTTACAAATATTTCAATAAGTCCTTTACTACCAAATATTTCAATACAAGTCCCTAAAATACTAAACTTAGCAAAACAATCCCTACAATCCCTGAAATTCCATGATATATTAATAATTTATTGATTACATATGTGCAACAATTTAGCAATTTATGTATCTTGTGGATCTGAGCTTGTTGCTTTCTTCCCATTTTCTTTTTAACTGTGAGTCTGCAACTATTCTCATCCTGAAAAGAATATGATAATTACAATTTAATTCAGTTTATTTCATAGTACGTAATTAAAGCCATTCCTGGAAAACCAAAAAAAAAAAATCAATAATTTTGAGATTTTGCAGGGATCAATATGAAAAATTCCCCAGTAACTATTAAATAAATAAGTAACCTCTTCTTCATGGTTAATTCCAACCGATCACACGACTCTTCTCGTATCGAAATACTCTTTGGCATCATTAGTAAGATCAAGTGATCCAATTCGATTGCTTCAAATGAGGGAATTGCAGCATTTTACGAAATAGACCCTGGAATTAGTTTAAATTTACATCATTCAACCAAAAAAGTCAATATGCAAAAGCATAAAGAAGAAAAGCCAATAAGCAAAAAAAAGAGCCCATTTCAGTGATTTCACACGATCATCCGCTTGAATTAGAGCCTCAAAAGTTTCTAAATCTGCTTCACGATTCTTCATCACTGTCTCGTAACCTCTATCACTGCTCGCAAAAACCAATTTGTATTAATACCAAGGTCTAAACTGAAAAATTACACATAATAATACCTGGCTTTGAATTCTCGAATCTCAACGAGTTTTTCTCAAATCTTAATAATAACAACACCTAAAGGGAAATTAAATCGA
Source organism: Luzula sylvatica (assembly GCA_946800325.1). Taxonomy (NCBI): domain Eukaryota; kingdom Viridiplantae; phylum Streptophyta; class Magnoliopsida; order Poales; family Juncaceae; genus Luzula; species Luzula sylvatica. Next base: position 3,933,101 of record OX326961.1, read on the forward strand.
TTTATGAGTAATTGGTTTCGATCCAATAAATCGTTTGGTTTTGAAGAAAACATGAAAATACCTGATTTTACCGTGTCCAGTACCAATTGTCGCCAAGATCTCCAAACCAACCTCATTTTTCAGCTCCGAATCAGCTGAATCAAGTAAAGATTTTAAACACGCAATTTATCTCCTGCCACCTAGAATAGAACATTATATTCAAAAAAGATATATTAGCAAACAAAATCAACTTATCATACATTCAAATATTTACAGGCCTTCTCATCACAAAAGCCTGATTAGAAAGAATATATTCGCAAACTCTAAAAGTCTGATTAGAAAGCATATATATATCAGCAATCTCTAAATCACAGCGCCGAATCTTAATCAAATTCAAAGAAGATAAAAATGGAAAATAATTCTACTAATCATCAAATAGACAACCTGCATACAAGCAATATACGTAGATACTAATTGGAGCATAGTAATGAACAATTTTATGAGAGAACGATAAAACTTTATGAAATACTCATAACCCCAATATCATCCTTCCCGAGAGACATTGCAGCCATCACTGACAGAAATTACGACAAATGATCAAAGAAGAAAAGATTGAGTACCGATATCGCAGCGCCAATTCTCCAGATGAGCGAACAAGGCGAGATGGAGTACATAAATCGCAGCGCCAAATCTCTTGGAGCGAGAGAGAACGAGAGGATCAAATTGCGCCACCATCTCACAAACCGGCGGTAGATTAGGTTTTCCCAGAGAGAGAGAGAGAGAGAGAGAGAGAGGGGATTAATTTAATGGTGATTTGGTGAGTAATGGAATTTAGTTATATATTTTTTTTCAATTAAGTGTAATTATATAAATTAAAGGATGGTTTTGTACTGTGTATACCTAGAGCGGGAAAGTTCCCTCCACTATTCTAAACTTAATGAAAAAATATTTATATGCCCACTGTGGTGGTCAAATATAATATATTATAATAAAATACAATACAATTTACAATATAATTTGAAATGTTAATTAAGTCATGGAAGATGTGGTGGTCAAATATGGAGGCAAACTAAAATTTACAAGGCGCCAAACTAATATATTCGGAGTATTTGGAGGGAAATCAAATTTTATCTTTGACAAAGTTCAAGTGAGACCATGATTTTTGAAAGAAAACAATAACATAATGAATAAAATAGGTGCATTGTTAAAATTCTCTTTTTATGTTGCAATATTTAATTATTTAATATTTGTTTGTCTCTTGATTCATTATTGCCGTAATAGACCATGTCTTGTTTATCCTCTTTTATCTATTTCCCTATAGACATACCCCAATACCCTAGCTCTTCATTTCTACGGCAGACCCCAATAAGCTCTTCAAATTTTTGAGGTAGGAACCAAAGAGACAATATATCTCAAAAACCTAACTTTCGACTGAACCTATCAGCTCCTTTTTTCTTCGTTTTTTTTTCGCATTTGAGGCAATCTCCGTTACGAAATCCCTTTTGCTGCAATGTAATTTTGAATAACTTTATTCAAAATTAGGTGCTTAATTTGGGTGTCGCTGTACAAATAAGCTGCAATGTAACTTTATTCAAAATTAGGTGCTTAATTAATACAAAGAAGGGGATGTATGCATAAATATCTAATTTTTGAGGGGTTATTATGGAAATGCGCCCATGTGTGCTTAGAGAAGACTGGAGCAAACGAGTTAGTTTGGAATCTCTTTATGGTATGTGTGTATATTTGCCATCTGTTAATTTACCAATTTTACCAATTGCATGAGTCAAAAATACAAGAATTTTAATTAGTTAATGAAATTGAATACTCTTTTTTTTTTAATTTGGCAATAGTGGAAATAAATAAATAAATAAAATTAGGGTTACAAGAGTCATTACCACTTTGGGGATTGTGACGATTTTGGACCAATTGCCACATGAGGTTACCAATCGAGAGGAAATAAGCCATTCAAGGAATGCACCGTTGTCGAAGGGGATACCGAGGATCTTTCATGTAAATACTTCTGGATCGGCATATTGAAGTTGGAAGGTAAATTTTTGGACTCTTTAGTAATCTTTTAATTCTTATTTGTTTATTACGTGTATAATTGGTAACTTTTTTTGGGCAGACTTTAAAAAGAGAACTCAGATTGTATTAATAAGCTGAATTCGTCGTTATTTGAGAATCATTGTGATGAATCAGGGATGATTTCCCTAAAGATTAGGGGTGATTTGTGAAAATGTAGGAAAATTAGGATTAAGGGTGATTTGAGCATCTTGAGTATTCTTTTACCTTCTACGAATGGGGATTGGATGTGAAGAGAATTTACTTTGTGGTCATCGAAATGTCATGTATGTTGTTTTAATTTTGGAGAATTACAAGGACCTTTTTGTAATTTTACTTTTTTTATTCATGTAGCCGTGATGTATAAAGGCTCGAGTGCACTTCAATGTTTAAAAATATTTGCATCAAGAAAACCGAGCTCGTGGCATTCAGGTATTATTATATATAATATACAAAATTTCATAAGACCCCTTTATTTTTGTAAATAATTACAAAATTATCCCTCTAATTTTTGCAGATTGGTAAGTATTCGCTTGGAGCATTTTTCTTATTTCAAGTTCGTTGGCAGAGTATTCTCTTGGAGCATTTTTCTTATTTCAAGTTATAAATGTGTAGCTTTAATTAATTTCTTACTTAATGACATGATAGGAGGTGCATACGATGCCTCGAGTGGAGTTGGATGTGGCGAAACACGGCGAGTTGGATGCCTAGGACCGATAGGAGCTTACTAATGACTTCCTCGCATGGTGTTTCCTTTGATGTCTATTTCTCTCAATTTAATGGATTCAACCAATTCACTCAGGTACTTATTTTGTTTCAAATTTTGAGGGATTATTCTGGGGTGTCGTATTTAAGACGAAAATCTTTTGTTTAAAATTCTGGGGGGGGGTCGTATTTAAGATGAATTTATTTCATTTTTTCGAAGGTTATGGAAGTAATTTTTCTTGTTTCGATCACTTATCGTAATTAACTCTCTTGTTTTTACATTATTTCTAGAACTTCAGCATTCACGAGAAATATCTCCTTTAAGATTCGATAATTTAATGGAGACAAACTTGGCTATGGACAATTCGAATCAGTACGAGATTTCTTGTGCTATATTCATATATTAGGACATGAAGAAGTATTTGTCGGAGATGGTTGTATAGAAAGCGTTGATAGCGAAAATAGACAGTCCAATGGGAGTCATTTCCTTCTTGACCGAGAAGGATAGTAATGCCGTGCTGAATGTATGGACGGTGAATCTCGAGAAGCTTATAGAACTTGTGGATGAAGATGGTGAATCTCGAGAAGTTTATTGAATGAGATGATGAAGATCAAGATAGTAATGTTGAAGATTTTATATTTTGTTACTTTGACATTATGGGGTGTGTTTTTTTTTTCTAGTACTTTAGTGTTGTAATAATGAAATGATTATAATGAAATGATTATGTGTTTTTTGAAGATATTTTTTGTTTTATTTAATTGGCCAAAATTTAATTTTCATATTTTATTAATTAATATAATATTATAATATATGTTTTGAGGGACTAAAAGAGTTTTGTCACAGTAGTACAATATTCAGGAATTAAATTTTGTCACATGAAGAATCATTCAGACACCAATATCATTTACAAAAGAGTACATTCAAGGACTAATATTTGCCACATTAATATTATATTTGTAGACAACATATAGTCACCGAAACAACATAACAGAGACAAAATTTATCTACATATATTATATCTTCAGAATCAAACATTTGTACCATAAAGTGAATATTCAGAAACAAAGTCTAATCACAGAACAACAATAATTGGGAACCACATTTAGTCTCATAAACAATATTTTCCACGACCATAACTCAACACTGAAAGTTCATCTTCAGGGACTACCCCAGAAAACGGGGGAAAAAATTGGAAATTAATTTTGTCCCAAGAAAGGTGTCTTATTGGGACTAAATACAAAAAAAAATTTGTCACCCTGATTTGCTGCGTCGGGGCTGTTATGACAAAGTCATAACGACTAAATATAGTCCCTAAAGATCTACAGCGACTCCAGACGGTGTTTTAGGGACTAAAAACGTTTGTCCCTAATTGCATTTTTTTTAGTAGTGCTAGTTAGTTATTTAGTTATTGTTGGAGAATATCCTCGACCCCGGGCCCGCGCAGCGGAATGAAGGCCCGGTCCGATTCTCCGATTCCCGAGATCACGCCATGACTTCGAGGGTACGATGCGAATAGAAGGATAGATCTATACCAGCGTGAAATTGATCACGCACGAAGGGTTGATCGCCGCCTTCTATCTCCTGTCACGTTGGTGACAATCCGCGCGTCCCATACCACGCGTCTTTCACCGTTCGTTGACCGTCTTCTCACTCCTTGAGTCGATCACAATCCAAGAGCCACAATTGTCGCTCCTCTACTTGTATCCACCGTGAGTCGCAAGACGTCGGTCGCGGATGCACCTGCCTAGACGATGCACCGGCGAACTTGCTCGATCTAATCGATTCTCTATTACTCGAGAAACTCCTTTCTCGATTTCTCTCTCTTCGCACCATTTCACTCACTAAAGATCAAATCTGAATTTGCTCTTTTTCTTGTGTATATTGGGCAGAATAATCACTTGCTTAGAATGATTCAACTGAATTCAAAATTGTGAAGATGAGAGAGAAAATCCTATTTATACCTAAATAGGATAAGGATTAGCCAAAAGGCATGTATATCCAATATACACCCTTTCACACAGAAAACTGTATGAACCTGTTCAGTATTCTGTCCAGACGAAATTGATAAATTTCTCTGACAGACAATCAACCAACACGAAAGTTGTAGATAATCTTATTATCTACACAACCCAATTTGGCCCAGCCCAATTGGAGTTCGTATGCAAAAGTTATGACTGTTTTACTAACTGTATGTCATACTGTTGCACCCTTTCGATATTTCACAGAAACGACACTTATACTTCGTTCATATGAAATATATTTCTATATGAAGGTTGTAGATAATCTCATTATCTATCTAACCCAATTTGAACCATTCTAATTGGATTTTCCCACTGAAAGTTATGGCCACGAATGTACGACTACATTCGTTTATCCTTGTGTACACTTTTACGGTTGATCCGAAACTGTATTTCTTTCAGTTATCTAGTAGTTAGTTAGTTAGTTAGACAGTTAGTTATTTGGTTAGTTAGTTATTTATTCAGTTAGCCAGTAGTTAGTTAATTAGTAAGTTAGTTTGTTAATTAGTTAGTTAATTAGTTACTTAGTTAGTTAGTTAGTTAGTCAGTATGTATGTAAGAAGGTAGTTAGTTAGTTAGTTAATTAGCTAGTAGTTAGTTAGTAAGTTAGTATGTAAGAAGGTTGTTAGTTAGTTAGTTAGTTAGTTAGTTAGTTAGATAGTTAATTATTTAGTTAGTCAGTTAGTTAGTTAGTTAGTTAATCAGTTAGTTATTTAGTTAGTTACTTAGTTAGTTAGCTAGTAGTTAGTTAGTTAGTTAGTTAGTTAATCAATATGTATGTATCAAGGTAGTTAGTTTGTTAGTTAGATAGTTAGTTAATTAGTTATTTAGTGAATAGTTAGTTAGTTAGTCAGTTAGTCAGTTAGTTAGTTAGTTATCCAGTAGTTAGTTAGTTAGTTAGGTCATCAGTTAGTTATTTAGTTAGTTAGTTAGTTAGCTAGTAGTTAGCTGGTTAGTTATTTATTTAGTTAGTTAGTTTGTTAGTTGGTCGGTATGTGGGAATGTAGTTAGTTAGTTAGTTATTCAGTTAATTGGTATTTAAGAAGATAGTTAATTAGTAAATTAGTTAGTTACTATGTTTGTTATCTATTAATTAGTTAGTCAGTTATTTTGTCTGCTAGCTAGTCGTTAGTTAGTTAGTTATCTAGTAGTTAGTTAGTTAGTTATTTAGTTAGTTAACTAGTTAGTTATTTAGTTATTTAGTAGTTAGTTAGTTAGATAATTAGTCATTTAGTTAGATAGATAATTAGTTAGTTAGTGTTAAGGTAGTTAGTTAATTAGTAAGTGGGTATGTAGGAAGGTAGTTAGTTAGTTAATAGGTTTGTAGGAAGATAGTTATTTAGTTAGTTTGTTAATTAGTCAATTTGTTAGTTTGTTTGTTAGTTAGTTAGTTAATAGGTATGTAGGAAGACAATTAGTTAGCTAGTTAGTTAGTTAATTAGTTAGTTAGTTAGATACTAGTTAATTAGTTAGTTTGTTAGTTAGTTAGTTAGTTAGTTAGTTTGTTAGTTAGTTAGTTATTTAGTTAGTTAGCGGTTATGTAAGAAAGTATGTAGTTAGTTAGTCAGTCAGTTAGTTAGTTAATTAGTTAGTTAGTTAGTTAATAGGTATGTAGAAAGATAGTTTGTTAGTTAATTAGTTAATTAATTAGTTAGTTATTTATTTAGTTATCTAGTAGTAAGTTAGTTAGTTAGTTGGTTAGTTAGTTAGTAAGTTCATTAGTTAGTTAGTTAGTAAATATGTATGTAAGAAGGTTGTTAGTTAGTTAGATAATTAGTAATTTAGTTAGTTAGCCAGTAGTTAGTTAGTTAGTTTAGTTAGTTATTTAGTTATTGGTCAGTTATTTAGTTAGTTAGTTCACTAACTAACTAACTAAATAACTAACTAGTTAACTAACTAACTATTGGCTAACTAACTAACTAACTAACTAAATAACTAACTAGTTAACTAACTAAATAACTACTGGCTAACTAACTAACTAACTAGATAACTAACTCAAGTAACAAATTGATTAACTTACTAACCAACCTAACTAGCCACCTTCCAACATACCCACTAACTAACGAACATACTAACTAACTAACTATATTACTAACTAAGTAACTAACTATCTTCCTACATACTTATTAACTAACTCACTAACTAACTAACTAACAAACTTCCATCCTACAAACCTATTAACTAACTAAGTAACTACTAGCTAACACACTCAGTAGCTAACTAACTAACTAACTAATTAACTAACTAACTACTTTCCTATTAAATAACTAACTAATTAAGTAACCAACTAACTAATTAAGTAACTAACTAATTATGTAACTAACTAACTAACTTCTAGCTAACTAACTAATTACATAATTAACTACCGAACAAACTTACTACCTTTATACATGCGTATTAAATAACTGACTAACTAACTACCTAACCAATTAACTAACTCATTAAGTAACTAACTAACTAACTTCGTATATACCTATTAACTAACTAACTGAGTAAGTAACTACTAGCTAACAAACTGACTTGCTAACTAACGTATTAACTAACTAACTACCTTCCTACATACCCACTAATTAATTAAGTAACCAACTAACTAATTAATTAACTAACTTACTAACTACTAGCTAACAAGCTAATTAAAAAATTAACTAACTTACTAACTACCTACCTTCATACATACCTATTAACTAACTAACTAACTAACTACATTACTAATTAACTAACTACCTTCCTATACACGCACTACCTAACTAACTAACTAACTAACTAACTAACTACCTAACTAACTAACTAACTAACTAACTAACTAACTAACTAACTAACTAACTAGTTAACTAACTAACTAACTACTGGCTAACTAAGTAACTAAATATCTTCCTACATACCTATTAACTAACTCACTAACTAAGTTACTAACTGTCTTCCTACATACCTATTAATTAACTCACTAAGTAGCTAACTAACTAACTTCCTACGAACCTATTAACTAACTAACTAACTAAGTAACTACTAGCTAACACACTGACTAGCTAACTAACTAACTACCTTCCTATCAAATAACAAACTAATTAACTAACTAACTACCTTCCTATTAAATAACTAACTAATTAAGTAACTAACTAACTAATTAAGTAACTAACTAATTATATAATTAACTACCGAACTAACTTACTAACTAACTACCTTTATACATGCCTATTAAATAACTAACTAACTAACTACCTAAGCAATTAACTAACTCATTTTTTAACTAACTAACTAATTTCCTATATACCTATTAACTAACTAACTAAGTAAGTAACTACTAGCTAACAAACTGACTAGCTAACCAACTAACAAACTTATTAATTAACTACCTTCCTACATACCCACTAACTAATTAAGTAACTAACTAACTAATTAACTAACTAACTAACTAACTAACTACTGGTTAACAAGCTAATTAAAAAAATTAACTAACTAACTTACTAAATAACTTCCTTCATACATACCTATTGACTAACTAACTAACTAACTACATTACTAATTAACTAACTACCTTCATATGCACGCACTAACTAACTAACTAGCTAACTAACTAACTAAATAACTAAATAACTAACTAGTTATTTAGTTAGTTAGTTAGTTAGTTAGTTAGTTAGTGGGTATGTACGAAGGTAGCTAGTTTGTTAGTTAATTAGTTGGTTAGTTAGTTAATTGGTTAGTTATTTAGTTAGTTAGTTCGTTAGTTAAATAGCTAGTAGTCATTTAGTTAGTTATTAATTTAATTAGTAAGCGACTTTGTTAGTGGGTATGTAGGAAGGTAGTTAGTAAGTCAGTTAGTTAATATGTACGTAGGAAGATAGTTCGTTAGTTAATTAGTTAGTTATTTAGTTAGTTATCTAGTAGTTAGTTAGTTAGTTAGTTAGTTAGTTAGATAGTTATTAATTCAGTTAGCTAGTAGTTTGTTAGTTAGTTAGTTAATTAGTAAGTTAGTTAGTTAGTTAGTTAGTTAATTAGTTAGTAAGTTAGTTAGTTAGTCAATATGTATGTAAGAAGGTAGTTAGTTAGTCAGTTAGTTAGTTAATTAGCTAGTAGTTAGTTAGTTAGTTAGTTAGTTAGTTAGTATGTAAGAAGGTTGTTAGTTAGTTTCAAAGGTAGTTAATTAGTTAGTTAGTTAATTAATCAGTTAGTTATTTAGTTAGTTACTTAGTTAGTTAACTAGCAGTTAGTTAGTTAACTAGTAGTTAGTTAGTTAATCAATATATATGTATTAAGGTAGTTAGTTAGTTAGATTGATAGTTAGTTAATTAGTTAGTTAGTTAGTTAATTAGTTAGTTAGTTAGTTAGTCAGGCAGTCAGTTAGTTATCTAGTAGTTAGTTAGTTAGGTCATCAGTTAGTTATTTAGTTAGTTAGTTAGTTAGTTAGCTAGCTAGCTAGTAGTTAGCAGGATAGTTATTTATTAAGTTAGTTAGTTAGTTAGTTGGCGGGTATGTCGGAATGTAGTTAGTTAGTTAGTTAGTTCGTTAATAGGTATTTAAGAAGATTGTTAGTTGGTAAATTGGTTAGTTATTATGTTGGTTGTCTAGTTATTTAGTTAGTTAGTTAGTTAGTTAGTTATCTAGTAGTTAGTTTGTTAGTTATTTAGTTAGTCAACTAGTTAGTTATTTAGTTAGCTAGTTAGTTATTTAGTTAGTTAGATAGTTAGTCAGTTAGTGGGAAGGTAGTTAGTTAGTAAGTTAGTGGGTATGTAGGAAAGTAGTTAGTTAGTTAGCTAGTTAGTTAGTTAGTCAATTGGTATCTAGGAAGATAATTATTCGGTTATTTAGTTAGTTTGTTAATTACTTAATTTGTCAGTTAGTTAGTTATTTAGTTAGTCAGATAGTTAGTTAGTTATTTAGTTAGTGAGTTAGTTAGAAAGGTAGTTAGTTAGTTAGTTAGTTAATAGGTATGTATGAAGGTAGTTAGTTTGAAAGTTAGTAAGTTAGTTAGCTAGTAGTTTATTAGTTAGTTAGTTAGTTAATTAGTTAGTTATTTAGTTAGTTAGTTAGTCAGTTAACTAGTAGTTAGTTAGTTAATTAGTTATTTAATTAGTTAGTTAGTAAGTTAGTTAGTAAGTGGTTATCTACGAACATAGCTAGTTAGTTAGTTAATTTGTTAGTTAGTTAGTTAGTTAGTTAGTTTGTTAATTTGTTAGTTATTTATTTAGTTAGTTAGTTAGTTAAATAGCTAGTAGTTATTTAGTTAGTTACTAAGTTAGTGGGTATGTAGGAAGGCAGTTAGTAAGTTAGTTAGTTAGTTAGTTAATATGTATGTAGGAAGATTGTTATTTAGTTAATTAGTTAGTTATTTAGTTAGTTATCTAGTAGTTAGTTAGTTTGTTAGTTTGTTATTTATTCAGTTAGCAAATAGTTAGTTAGTTAGTTAGTTATTTAGCAAGTTAGTTAGTTAGTTAATTAGTTAGTTAGTTAGTTATCCAGTAGTTAGTTAGTTAGTTAGTTAGTTAGTTAGTTAGTTAGTTATTTAGTTAGCTAATAGTTAGTTAGTTAGTTAGTTAGTTAATAAGTTAGTTAGTTAGTTAGTTAGTTAAATAGTTAGTTAGTTAGTTAGTTAGTTAGTTAGTTAGTCAATATGTATGTAAGAAGGTAGTTAGTTAGTTAGTTAGTTATTTAGTTAGCTAGTAGTTAGTTAGTTAGTAAATTAGTTAGTTAATCAATATATATGTATCCAGGTAGTTAGTTAGTTAGTTAGATAGTTAGTTAATTAGTTAGTTAGTTAGTGAATTAGTTAGTTAGTTAGTTCGTCAGTGAGTTAGTTAGTTAGTTAGTTACGTCATCAGTTAGTTATTTAGTTAGTTAGTTAGTTAGTTAGCTTGTAGTAAGCAGGATAGTTATTTATTTAGTTAGTTAGTTAGTTGGCGGGTATGTAGGAAGGAAGTTAGTTAGTTAGTTAGTTAATAGGTATTTAAGAAGATATTGAGTTAGTAAATTAATTTGTTATTATGTTAATTATCTAGTAATTTGTTAGTTAGTTATTTTGTCAGCTAGCTAGTAGTTAGTTAGTTAGTTAGTTATTTAGTTAGTAAGTTAGTTAGTTGTCTAGTAGTTAGTTAGTTAGTTATTTAGTTAGTTAACTAGTTAGTTATTTAGTTACTAGTAGTTAGTTAGTTAGCTAGTCAGTCATTTAGTTAGTTAGATAGTTAGTTAACTAGTTAGTGGGAAGGTAGTTAGTTAGTAAGTTAGTGGGTATGTAGGAAAGTAGTTAGTTAGTTAGTTAGTCAGTTAAAAGGTATCTAGGAAGATAGTTATTCGGTTATTTAGTTAGTTTGTTTATTAGTTAATTTGTCAGTTAGTTAGTTATTTAGTTAGTTAGTAGTTAGTTAGTTAGTGAGTTAGTTATTTAGTTATTTAGTTAATTAGTTAACCAGTAGTTAGTTAGTTAATTAGTTAATTAATTAGTTAGTTAATTAGCTAGTTAGTAAGTTAGTTAGTTAGTGGGTATGTATGAAGGTAGCTAGTTAGTTAGTCAATTAGTTAGTTAGTTAGTTAATTAGTTAGTTATTTATTTAGTTAGTTAGTTAGTTAAATATCTAGTTGTTATTTAGTTAGTTATTAAGTTTGTGGGTATGTAGGAAGGCAGTTAGTAAGTTAGTTAGTTATTTAGTTAATATGTATGTAGGAAGATAGTTATTTAGTTAATTAGTTAGTTATTTAGTTATTTATCTAGTAGTTAGTTAGTTAGTTTGTGAGTTATTTATCGAGTTAGCTAATAGTTAGTTAGTTAGTTAGTTAGTTAGTAAGTTAGTTAGTTAGTTAGTTAGTTAGTTAGTTAATTAGTTAGTCAGTTACTTAGTCAATATGTATGTAAGAACGTAGTTACTTAGTTAGTTAGTTAATTAGCTAGTAGTTAGTTAGTTAGTTAGTTAGTTAGTTAGTTAGTTAGTATGCAGGAAGGTTGTTAGTTAGTTGGTTAGTTAGATAGTTAGTTAATTAGTTAGTTAGTTAGTTAATCAGTTAGTTATTTAGTTAGTTACTTAGATAGTTAGCTAGTACTTAGTTAGTTAGTGGGTTAGTTAGTTAATCAATATATATGTATCAAGGTAGTCAGTTAGTTAGTTAGATAGTTAGTTAATTAGTTAGTAGTTAGTTATCTAGTAGTTAGTTAGTTAGTTATTTAGTTAGTTAACTAATTAGTTATTTAGTTAGTTTGTTTATTAGTTATCTAGTAGTTAGTTATTTAGTTAGTTATATAGTTAGTTAGTTAGTTAGTGGGAGGGTAAATAGTTAGTTAGTTAGTGGGTATGTGGGAAGGTAGTTAGTTAGTTTGTCAGTTAGTTAGTTAGTTAGTTTGTTAGTTAATTAGATAATTAATAGACATGTAGGAAGATAGTTATTTAGTTACTTAGTTAGTTTGTTAATTAGTTAATTAGTCTGTTAGTTAGTTATTTAGTTATTTAGTTAGTTAGTTAGTTTTTTAGTTAGTTAGTTAGAAAGGTAGTTAGTTAGTTAGTTAGTTAATAGGTATGTATGAAGGTAGTTAGTTAGTAAGTTAGTAGTTAATTAGTTTGTTAGTTAGTTAGTTAATTAGTTAGTTATTTATTTAGTTAGTTAGTTAGTCAAATTGCTAGTAGTTATTTAGTTAGTTATTAAGTTAGTGGGTATGTAGGAAGGCAGTTAGTAAGTTAGTTAGTTATTTAGTTAATATGTATGTAGGAAGATAGTTATTTAGTTAATTAGTTAGTTATTTAGTTAGTTATCTAGTAGTTAGTTAGTTAGTTAGTTTGTTATTTATTCAGTTAGCAAATAGTTAGTTAGTTAGTTAGTTATTTAGCAAGTTAGTTAGTTAGTTAATTAGTTAGTTAGTTAGTTAGTCAATATGTCTGTAAGAAGGTAGTTACTTTGTTAGTTAGTTAATTAGCTAGTAGTTAGTTAGTTAGTTAGTTAGTTAGTATGCAAGAAGGTCGTTAGTTAGTTAGATAGTTAGTTAATTAGTTAGTTAGTTAGTTAATCAGTTAGTTATTTAGTTAGTTAGTTAGTTAGTTAGCTAGTAGTTAGTTAGTTAGTAGGTTAGTTAGTTAATCAATACATATGTATCAAGGTAGTTAGTTAATTAGTTAGATAGTTAGTTAATTAGTTAGTAGTTAGTTAATTAGTTAGTTAGTTAGTCAGTTAGTTAGTTAGTTAGTTATCTAGTAGTTAGTTAGTTAGTTAGGTCATCAGTTAGTTATTTATTTTGATAGTTAGTAAGTTGGTTAGCTAGTAGTTAGCAGGTTAGTTATTTATTTATTTAGTTAGTTTGTTAGTTGGCGGGTATGTATGAAGGTAGTTAGTTTGTAAGTTAGTTAGTTAGTTAATAGGTATTTAAAAAGATAGTTTGTTAGTAAATTAGTTAGTTAATAGGCATGTAGCAAGATTGTTATTTAGCTAGTTAGTTTGTTAATTTAGTTATTTAGTTAGTTAATTAGTTAGTTAGTTAGATACTAGGTAATTAGTTAGTTAGTAAGTTAGTTAGTCAGTTAGTGAGTTTGTAGGAAGGTAGTTAGTTAATTAGATAGTTAGGTAGTTAGCTATTTAGTTAGTTTATAGGTATGTATGAAGATAGTTAGTTAGTTAATTAGTTCGTTATTTAGTCAGTTGGTTAGTTAGTTAGCTAGTAGTTAGTTAGTTAGTTAGTTAGTTGATTAGTTAGTTAGTTAGTTAGCTAGCTAATAGTTAGTTTGTTAGTTAGTTAGTTAGTTAGTTAGTTAATAGGTATGTAGGAAGGTAGTTAGTTAGCTAGTTAGTTAATAGGTATGTAGGAAGATAGTTAGTTACTTAGATTGTAATATAGTTAGTTAGTTAGTTAGTATGTTCGTTAGTTAGTGGATATGTAGGAAGGCGGCTAGTTAGGTTGGTTAGTAAGTTAATCAATTTGTTACTTGAGTTAGTTATTTAGTTAGTTAGTTAGTTAGTTAGTTAGTTAGCCAGTTGTTTGTTAGTTAGTTAACTAGTTAGTTATTTAGTTAGTTAGTTAGTTAGTTAGCCAGTAGTTAGTTAGTTCGTTGACTAGTTAGTCATTTAGTTAGTTAGTTAGTTATTTTGTAAATTAGTTAACTAACTAACTACATGACTAACTAACTAACTAAATAACTATCTAAACTAACTAACTAACTACTAGCTAACTAACTAATTGACTAACTAATTTACTAACTATCTAACTAAGTAACTAACGAACTAACTACCTTCTTACATACATATTTACTAACTAACTAACTAACGAACTAACTAACTAACTAACTACTAGATAACTAATTAAATAACTAACTAATTAATTAACTAATTAACTAACAAACTATCTTTCTACATACCTATTAACTAACTAACTAACTAATTAACTAACTAACTGACTAACTAACTACATACCTTCTTACATAACCGCTAACTAACTAAATAACCAACTAACTAACTAACTAACTACTAGCAAACTAACTAACTAAGTTAATAACTAACTGATTAACTAACTAACTAACTAACTAACTACTAGATAACTAACTCACTTATTAACTAACTAATTAATTAACTAACTATCTAACTAACTAACTAATTACGTTTTAACATACATATTAGCTACTAACTAACTAACTAACTCACTAACTCACTAAGTAACTAATTAACTAGTTAGGTAGTTAGTTAGTTTGAGAGTTAGTTAATTAGTTAGTTAGTTATTAGTTAGTTAGTCGGTATGTAGGATGGTAGTTAGTTAGTGAGTTAGTTAGTCAATTAGTTAGTTAGTTAGTTAATAGGTATTTAAGAAGACAATAAGTTAGTTAGTTAGTTAGATAGATACTAGTTAATAGGTATGTAGGAAGACAATTAGTTAGCTAGTTAGTTAGTTAATTAGTTAGTTAGTTAGATACTAGTTAAATAGTTAGTTAGTAAGTTAGTTAGTCAGTTAGTGAGTTTGTAGGAAGGTATTTAGATAATTAGTTAATTAGGTAGTGAGCTATTTAGTAAGTTTATAGGTATGTATGAAGATAGTTAGTTAGTTAGTTAATTAGTTCGTTATTTAGTCAGTTGGTCAGTTAGTTAGCTAGTAGTTAGTTAGTTAGTTACTTAGTTGACTAGTTAGTTAGTTAGTTAACTATCTAATAGTTAGTTTGTAAGTTAGTTAGTTAGTTAGTTAGTTAATAGGTATGTAGGAAGGTAGTTAGTTAGCTAGTTAGTTAGTCAGTTATCTAGTAGTTAGTTAGTTAGTTAGTAAGTAAGTTAGTTGGTTAGTTAGTTATCTAGTAGTTAGTTAGTTAGTTAGTTAGTTAGTTAGTTAGTTAACTAGTTAGTTATTTAATTAGTCAGTTTGTTAGTTCTATAGTAGTTAGTTAGTTGGCTAGTTAGTTAGTTATTTAGTTAGTTAGTAAGTTAGTTAGTTAGTTAGTGGGAAGGTAGTTCGTTAGTTAATTATATAGTTAATATGTATGTAGGAAGATGGTTATTTAGTTAGTTAGTTGGTTTGTTAATTAGTTAGTTAGTTAGTTAGTTAGTTAGTTATTTAGTTAGTTAGTTTGTTAGTTAGTTAGTTAGAAAGGTAGTTAGTTAGTTAGTTAGTTAATAGGTATGTGTGAAGGTAGTTAGTTAGTAAGTTAGATAGTTAACTGGTTAGTTAGTTAGCTTGTGGTTTGTTAGTTAGTTAGTTAACTAGTTAGTTAGTTATTTAGTTAGTTAGTTAGTTAGTTAGTTAACTAGTAGTTAGTTAGTTAATTAGTTAATTAATTAGTTAGTTAATTAGTTAATTAATTAGTTAGTTAATTTGTTAGTTAGGAAGTTTGTTAGTTAGTGGGTATGTACGAAGGTAGCTAGTTAGTTAGTTAATTTGTTAGCTACTTAGTTAATCAGTTAGTTAGTTAGTTAATTAGTTAGTTATTTATTTATTTAGTTACTTGGTTAAATAGCTAGTAGTTATTGAGATAGTAGTTATTTATTTAGTTTGTAACTTAGTTAGTTGGTATGTAGGAAGGTTGTTGGTAAGTTAGTTAGTTAGTTAATATGTATGTAGGAAGATAGGTAGTTTGTTAATTAGTTAGTTATTTAGTTAGTTATCTAGTAGTTAGTTAGTAAGTTAGTTAGTTAGTTTGTTAGTCAATTAGTTAGTTAGTCAATATGTATGTGAGAAGGTAGTTAGTTAGTTAGTTAGTTAGTTGGATAGTTAGTTAATTAGTTAGTTAGTTAGTTAGTTAGTTAGTTAATCAGTTAGTTATTTAGTTAGTTAGTTAGTTAACTGGTAGTTAGTCAGTTAGTTAGCTAGTAGTTAGTTAGTTAGTCAATATGTATGTATCAAGGTAGTTAGTTAGTTAGTTAAATAGTTAGTTAATTAGTTAGTCAGTTAATTAGTTAGTTAGTTAGTTAGTTAGTGAGTTAGTTAGTTAGTTATCTTGTAGTTAAATAGTTAGTTAGGTCATCAGTTAATTATTTATTTAGTTAGTTAGTTAATTATCTAGTAGTTAGCTAGTTAGTGATTTAGTTTGTTAGTTAGTGGGTATGTACGAAGGTTGCTAGTTAGTTAGTTAATTTGTTAGTTAGTTAGTTAATTAGTTAGTTAGTTAGTTAGTTAATTAGTTAGTTATTTAGTTAGTTAGTTGGTTAGTTAAATAGCTAGTAGTTATTTAGTTAGTTACTAAGTTAGTGGGTATGTAGGAAGGCAGTTAGTAAGTTAGTTAGTTAGTTAGTTAGTTAATATTTACGTAGGAAGATAGTTATTAAGTTATTTAGTTAGTTATTTAGTTAGTTATCTAGAAGTTAGTTAGTTAGTTAGTTAGTTATTTATTCAGTTAGCTAATAGTTAGTTAGTGAGTTAGTTAGTTAATAAGTTAGTTAGTTAGTTAGTTAGTTAGTTAATTAGTTTGTTAGTTAGTTAGTTAGTCAATATGTATGTAAGAAGGTAGTTAGTTAGTCAGTTAGTTATTTAATTAGCTAGTAGTTAGTTAGTTAGTTAGTTAGTTAGTTAGTTATTTAGTTAGTTAGTATGCTAGAAGGTTGTTAGTTAGTTAGTTAGTTAGTTAGATAGTTAGTTAATTAGTTTGTTAGTTAGTTAATCAGTTAGTTATTTACTTAGTCACTTAGTTAGTTAGCTAGTAGTTAGTTAATTAGTGGGTTAGTTAGGTAATCAAGAAATATGTATCAAGGTAGTTAGTCAGTTAGTGAGTTAGTGAGTTAGTTAGATGGTTAGTAGCTAATATGTATGTAAAAACGTAGTTTGTTAGTTAGTTAGATAGTTAGTTAATTAGTTAGTTAGTAAATAAGTTAGTTAGTTATCAAGTAGTTCGTTAGTTAGTTAGTTAGTTAATCAGTTAGTTAGTTATTTATTTAGTTAGTGAGTTAGCTAGTAGTTAGTTAGTTAGTTAGTTAGTTAGTTAGTTATTTAGTTAGTTACTGGTTATGTAAGAAGGTATGTAGTTAGTTAGTCTGTTAGTTAGTTAATTAGTTAGTTAGTTAGTTAGTTAATAGGTATGTAGAAAGATAGTTTGTCAGTTAGTTAGTTAATTAGTTAGTTAGCTAGTAGTTAGTTAGTTAGTGGGTTAGTTGGTTAATCAATATATATGTATCAAGGTAGTTAGTTAGTTAGTTAGATGGTTAGTTAATTAGTTAGCAGTTAGTTAATTAGTTAGTTAGTTAGTCAGTTAGTGAGTTAGTTAGTTATCTAGTAGTCAGTTATTTATTTAGTTAGTTAGTTAGTTGGTTAGCTAGTAGTTAGCAGGTTAGTTATTTATTTATTTAGTTAGTTTGTTAGTTGGCGGGTATGTATGAAGGTAGTTAGTTAGTTAGTTAGTTAGTTAGTTAGTAATAGGTATTTAAAAAGATAGTTTGTTAGTAAATTAGTTAGTTAATAGGCATGTAGCAAGATAGTTATTTAGCTAGTTAGTTTGTTAATTAGTTAATTAGTTAGTCAGTTATCTAGTAGTTAGTTAGTTAGTTATTTAGTTAGTTAACTAATTAGTTATTTAGTTAGTTAGTTTGTTAGTTATCTAATAGTTAGTTTGTTAGCTAGTTAGTTATTTAGTGAGTTAGATAGTTAGTTAGTTAGTTAGTGGGAAGGTAGTTAGTTAGTAAGTTAGTGGGTATGTAGGAAGGTAGTTATTTTGTTAGTTACTTAGTTTGTTAGCTAATTAGATAGTTAATAGGCATGTACCAAGATAGTTATTTAGCTAGTTAGTTTGTTAATTAGTTAATTAGTTAGTTAGTTATCTAGTAGTCAGTTAGTTAGTTATTTAGTTAGTTTAGTTAGTTAGTTAGTTAGTGGGTATGTGGGAAGGTAGTTAGTTAGTTTGTTAGTTAATTAGATAATTAATAGGCATGTAGGAAGATAGTTATTTAGTTAGTTAGTTAGTTTGTTAATTAGTTAATTAGTTAGTTACTTAGTTATTTAGTTATCTAGTTAGTTAGTCAGTTTTTTAGTTACTTAGTTCGAAAGGTAGTTAGTTAGTTAGTTAATAGGTATGTATGAAGGTAGTTAGTCAGTAAGTTAGATAGTTAACTAGTTAGTTAGTTAGCTAGTAGTTAGTTAGTTAGTTCATTAGTTCATTAGTTAGTTATTTAGTTAGTTAGTTAGTAAGTTAACTAGTAGTTAGTTAGTTAGTGGGTATGTAAGAAGGTAGCTAATCAGTTAGTTAATTAGTTAGTTAGTTAGTTAGTTAGTTCGTTAGTTAAATAGCTAGTAGTTATTTAGTTAGTTATTAATTTAATTAGTAAGTGACTTTTTTAGTGGGTATGTAGGAAGGTAGTTAATAAGTTAGTTAGTTAGTTAGTTAGTCAGTTAGTTAATATGTACGTAGGAATATAGTTAGTTAGTTAATTAGTTAGTTATTTAATTAGTTATCTAGTAGTTCGTTAGTTAGTTTGTTAGTTAGTTAGTTATTTATTCAGTTTGCTAGTAGTTTGTTAGTTCGTTAGTTAATTAGTAAGTTAGTTAGTTAGATAGTTTGTAAGTTAGTTAGTTATTTAGTTAGTTAGTTAGTTAATTAGTTAGTTAGTTAGTTAGTTAGTCAATATGTATGTAAGAAGGTTATTAGTTAGTTAGTTAGTTAGTTAGTTAGTTAGTCAATTAGCCAGTAGTTAGTTAATTAGTATGTAAGAAGGTTGTTAGATAGTTAGTTAGTTAGATAGTTAGTTAATTAGTTAGTTAATTAGTTAGTTAGTTAATCCGTTAGTTATTTAGTTAGTTACTTAGTTAGTTAGCTAGTAGTTAGTAAGTTAGTGAGTTAGTGAGTTAATCAATATGTATGTATCAAGGTAGTTAGTTAGTTAGTTAGATAGTTAGTTAATTAGTTAGTTAGTTCATTAGTTAGTTAGTGAGTTGGTCAGTTAGTTAGTTAGTTAGTTAGGTCATCAGTTTGGTATTTAGTTAGTTAGTTAGTTAGTTAGTTAGCTAGCTAGTAGTTAGCTGGTTAGTTATTTATTTGGTAAGTTAGTTAGTTAGTTGGTGGGTATGTAGGAAGGTAGGTAGGTAGTTAGTTAGTTAGTTAGTTAATAGGTATTTAAGAAGATAGTTAGTTAGTAAATTAGTTAGTTATTATGTTAGTTATATAGTAATTAGTTAGTTAGTTAGTTTGCTATTAAGTTAGTTAGTTAGTTAGTTAGTTATCTAGAGTAGTTAGTTAGTTAGTTATTTAGTTAGCAAACTAGTTAGATATTTAGTTAGTTAGTTTGTTAGTTGTCTAGTAGTAAGTTAGTTAGCTAATTAGTTATTTAGTAAGTTAGATAGTTAGTTAGTTAGTTAGTGGGAAGGTAGTTAGTTAGTCAGTTAGCGGGTATGTAGGAAGTTAGTTAGTTAGTTAGTTAGTTAGTTAATAGGTATGTAGGAAGATAGTTATTTAGTAATTTAGTTAATTTGTTAATTAGTTCATTTGTTAGTTATTTAGTTATTTAGTTAGTCAGTTAGTTAGTTAGTTAAATAGCTAGTAGTAATTTAGTTAGTTATTAATTTATTTAGTTAGTTACTTAGTTAGTGGGTATGTAGGAAGGTAGTTAGTAAGTTAGTTAGGTAGTTAGTTAGTTAGTTAATATGTATGTAGGAAGATAGTTAGTGATGTGAGGCAAATAGAGCACGTTTTACATGCTTAATTTGGAGGTTTTAGCCTTGTGAAAGTGTATTCTGCATAGTTTATTCATCATATTTTAGATAAATTGAATATTACTTCACTTAATGTGTTTTATGCCTATTCACAGGAATTAGAAGGATTTGCTGAAGGTTTGAAGAGTGTAGTTGTCTTCAGAATGCCAAAGGGAGTCGAAATGATATATCATACCGCTATTTTCGATACACGGACAAGGCTGGAGGCAAATAAACCCATGTTAGAGAAAGCCCAAAAAAGCTACACGAAATCCACTCAAACCCAATGCCTTATCCTTCCCACCTATCCTGGTGGAAATGTCCTCAATACCCCCAATCCTCTCCATCAACCCCCGGCCAATCAGAATACACCTTGCATGCTATAAATAAGACCCAAGGGCCTTGAGTTGTGGTGCTCTCTGACTGACTCTTTCCCCCTCATTCTGTTCTCTCTTCTTCTTTCTCTCTTCCAAGCACATGCAAGACAATCCAAGATACTTCAAGATTCTTCAAGAAAGTCATTGAGGTTTCGTACCGTGACCTGGATTCATTCCTTTCGGGCGATTCCTCCTCCTCCTCGAAGATCGTACCGTGACCAGGGCTCATTCCTTTTCGGGCGATTTAGAAGTGACCGTGACTCGATCCGTTTTCTTCGCAGCGAGCTGGATTCGTGACTCGGAGAGAAGAGTTTTTGTGAAGATCAGTGGAAAAGACCCCTTGACCAGAGCTTGCTCTTTTAGGGTGATTTCGCGAACCTCACGACTTGAGCTCGATCTCCTTTCGATCAGTCCTCGACGTGACGTGAGAAATCGATCTTTAGGCACGAGGAGAGAAGACCAAGAGCTGCATCACGAGTTTCCCTCATTCTAGGTGTACTCTTTCTTATCTCTTGATGTTCTTGTTGTTTGGTTTAGTCTAAACTTTGTGTATGGAAAATTCTGCGATTTATTGAATCTTTTAATCTCAAAACTTCTTGCTTGTTTGTGTTACTCTAGTTTTGAATCGTGCGTACTTTTAGTTATAATCGCACCATAATTGAACCGTTCTTGCAACTTCTTGAATTGCTTGAAATTAGTTTCTGAACCATAATTCAGCCTTATTTGTCAATCTAGTTAAAAATGCACCAACTCTTAATCGTTCTTGAAACTTCTTGAGTTGGTTATTTGTGTGTTACATTATAACTCTGAACCTCTCGTGAAGCTCTAGGTTAATTGTCTTGCTTGAAATAAACTTCAAAATCTCATTTCAGCCTTGTTTGCAAAAACGCAGAAATATGCGTTTTCTTGATTTTCTTGACTAGTTTGATGTGCTTTAAATCGTGTATAAATCTGAACCCTTATGAAATTCTCAAAATTTGGTTTCAATGGAATTTCTTGGTCAAGAACTTCTCTTTAACCTCTAAAACACCATACTCAAGTGAGAAATTCCATAGAAACAAAAGTTAGAAGTTTTTGTGAGTAGTTTAAATCAAAAATTTTGAATCATAATTGATGCACCAGCTCTCTGTGGATCGATCCTCATATTTACCACTGTAAAAACATGAGATTAAATTCTTTGATATTTGAGGTTTAAAACAACGACGATATTTTTCAAGTGTCTAAAAAACCCGTTCATCAGTTAGTTAGTTAATTAGTTAGTTATTTAGTTAATTATCTAGTAGTTAGTTAGTTAATCAATATGTATGTATCAAGGTAGTTAGTTTGTTAGTTACATAGTTAGTCAATTAGTTAGTTAGTGAATTAGTTAGTTAGTTAGTTAGTCAGTTAGTTAGTTAGTTATCTAGTTGTTAGTTAGTTAGTTAGGTCATCAGTTAGTTATTTAGTTAGTTGCTTAGTTGGTTAGCTAGTAGTTAGCTGGTTAGTTATTTATTTATTTAGTTAGTTAGGTAGTAGGTGGGTATGTGGGAATGTAGTTAGTTAGTTAGTTATTCAGTTAATTCATATTTATGAAGATAGTTAGTTAGTAAATTAGTTAGTTATTATGTTAGTTATCTATTAATTAGTTAGTTAGTTATTTTGTCTGCTAGCTAGTAGTTAGTTAGTTAGTTAGTTAGTTAGTTAGTTAGTTAGTTAGGTAGTAGTTAGTTAGTTAGTTATTTAGTTAGTTAACTAGTTAGTTATTTAGTTATCTAGTAGTTAGTTAGTTAGATAGTTAGTTATATAGTTAGTTAGTTATTTATTCAGTTAGCTAGTAGTTAGTCAATTAGTAAGTTAGTTAGTTAATTAGTTAGTTAATTAGCTACTTAGTTAGTTAGTTAGTCAATATGTATGTAAGAATTTAGTTAGTTAGTTAGTTAATTAGCTAGTAGTTAGTTAGTTAGTTAGTATGTAAGAAGGTTGTTAGTTAGTTAGTTAGTTAGATAGTTAAATAGTTAGTTAGTCAGTTAGTTAGTTAATCAGTTAGTCATTTAGTAAGTTACTTACTTAGTTAGCTAGTAGTTAGTTAGTTAGTTAGTTAATCAATATGTATGTATCAAGGTAGTTAGTTAGTTAGTTAGATAGTTAGATAATTAGTTAGTTAGTTAGTTTGTAAGTTAGTTAGTTATCTAGTAGTTAGTTAGTTAGCTAGTTAGTTATTTAGTTAGTTAGATAGTTAGTTAGTTAGTGGGAAGGCAGTTAGTTCGTTAGTTAGTGGGTATGTATGAAGGTAGTTAGTTAGTTAGTTAGTTAGTTAATAGGTATGTAAGAAGATAGTTATTTAGTTAGTTAGTTTGTTAATTAGTTAATTTGTTAGTTTGTTAGTTATAGTTAGTAAGTTAGTTAGTTAACTAGTTAGTTAGTTAGCTAGTAGTTTGTTAGTTAGTTAGTTAATTAGTTTGTTAGTCCATTAGTTAACTAGTAGTTAGTTAGACAATTAGTTAATTAATTATTTAGTTAATTAGTTAGTTAGTAAGTTAGTTAGTAAGTGGGTATGTACGGAGGTAACTAGTTAGTTAGTTAATTTTTTAATTAGTTAGTTAATTAGCTAGTAAGTTAGTTAAGTAGTTAGTTATTTATTTAGTTAGTTAGTTAAAAAGGTAGTAGTTATTTAGTTAGTTATTTATTTATTTAGTAGGTTACTTAGTTAGTGGGTATGTAGGAAGGTAGTAGTTATTTAGTTAGTTATTAATTTAATTAGTAAGTGACTTTTTTAGTGGGTATGTAGGAAGGTAGTTAGTAAGTTAGTTAGTTAGTTAGTTAGTCAGTTAGTTAATATGTACGTAGGAATATAGTTAGTTAGTTAATTAGTTAGTTATTTAGTTAGTTATCTAGTAGTTCGTTAGATAGTTAGTTAGTTAGTTAGTTATTTATTCCGTTTTCTAGTAGTTTGTTAGTTCGTTAGTTAATTAGTAAGTTAGTTAGTTAGATAGTTTGTAAGTTAGTTAGATAGTTTGTAAGTTAGTTAGTTAGTTAATTAGTTAGTTAGTTAGTTAGTTAGTCAATATGTATGTAAGAAGGTTGTTAGTTAGTTAGTTAGTTAGTTAGTCAATTAGCCAGTAGTTAGTTAATTAGTATGTAAGAAGGTTGTTAGTTAGTTAGTTAGTTAGATAGTTAGTTAATTAGTTAGTTAATTAGTTAGTTAGTTAATCCGTTAGTTATTTAGTTAGTTACTTAGTTAGTTAGCTAGTAGTTAGTAAGTTAGTGAGTTAGTGAGTTAATCAATATGTATGTATCAAGGTAGTTAGTTAGTTAGTTAGATAGTTAGTTAATTAGTTAGTTAGTTCATTAGTTAGTTAGTGAGTTGGTCAGTTGGTCAGTTAGTTAGTTAGTTATCTAGTAGTTAGTTAGTTAGTTAGGTCATCTGTTTGGTATTTAGTTAGTTAGTTAGTTAGTTAGTTAGCTAGTAGTTAGCTGGTTAGTTATTTATTTGGTAAGTTAGTTAGTTAGTTGGTGGGTATGTAGGAAGGTAGGTAGGTAGTTAGTTAGTTAGTTAGTTAGTTAATAGGTATTTAAGAAGATAGTTAGTTATTATGTTAGTTATATAGTAATTAGTTAGTTAGTTAATTTGCTATTAAGTTAGTTAGTTAGTTAGTTATCTAGAGTAGTCAGTTAGTTAGTTATTTAGTTAGCAAACTAGTTAGATATTTAGTTAGTTAGTTAGTTAGTTGTCTAGTAGTAAGTTAGTTAGCTAATTAGTTATTTAGTAAGTTAGATATTTAGTTAGTTAGTTAGTGGGAAGGTAGTTAGTTAGTCAGTTAGCGGGTATGTTGAAAGTTAGTTAGTTAGTTAGTTAGTTAGTTAGTTAGTTAGTTAATAGGTATGTAGGAAGATAGTTATTTAGTAATTTAGTTAGTTTGTTAATTAGTTCATTTGTTAGTTATTTAGTTATTTAGTTAGTCAGTTAGTTAGTTAGTTAAATAGCTAGTAGTAATTTAGTTAGTTATTAATTTATTTAGTTAGTTACTTAGTTAGTGGGTATGTAGGAAGGTAGTTAGTAAGTTAGTTAGGTAGTTAGTTATATAGTTAATATGTATGTTGGAAGATAGTTAGTTAGTTAATTAGTTAGTTATTTAGTTAATTATCTAGTAGTTAGTTAGTTAATCAATATGTATGTATCAAGGTAGTTAGTTTGTTAGTTACATAGTTAGTTAATTAGTTAGTTAGTGAATTAGTTAGTTAGTTAGTTAGTCAGTTAGTTAGTTAGTTATCTAGTAGTTAGTTAGTTAGTTAGGTCATCAGTTAGTTATTTAGTTAGTTGCTTAGTTAGTTAGCTAGAAGTTAGCTGGTTAGTTATTTATTTATTTAGTTAGTTAGTTAGTATGTGGGTATGTGGGAATGTAGTTAGTTAGTTAGTTATTCAGTTAATTCGTATTTAAGAAGATAGTTAGTTAGTAAATTAGTTATCTATTAATTAGTTAGTTAGTTATTTTGTCTGCTAGCTAGTAGTTTGTTAGTTAGTTAGTTAGTTAGTTAGTTAGTTAGTTAGTTATCTAGTAGTTAGTTAGTAATTTAGTTAGTTAACTAGTTAGTTATTTAGTTATCTAGTAGTTAGTTAGTTAGATAGTTAGTTATATAGTTAGTTAGTTATTTATTTAGTTAGCTAGTAGTTAGTTAATTAGTAAGTTAGTTAATTAATTAGTTAGTTAATTAGCTACTTAGTTAGTTAGTTAGTCAATATGTATGTAAGAAGGTAGTTAGTTAGTTAGTTAATTAGCTAGTAGTTAGTTAGTTAGTTAGTTAGTATGTAAGAAGGTTGTTAGTTAGTTAGTTAGTTAGATAGTTAAATAGTTAGTTAGTCAGTTAGTCAGTTAGTTAGTTAATCAGTTAGTTATTTAGTAAGTTACTTACTTAGTTAGCTAGTAGTTAGTTAGTTAGTTAGTTAATCAATATGTATGTATCAAGGTAGTTAGTTAGTTAGTTAGATAGTTAGATAATTAGTTAGTTAGTTAGTTTGTAAGTTAGTTAGTTATCTAGTAGTTAGTTAGTTAGCTAGTTAGTTATTTAGTTAGTTAGATAGTTAGTTAGTTAGTGGGAAGGTAGTTAGTTAGTTAGTTAGTGGGTATGTATGAAGGTAGTTAGTTAGTTAGTTAGTTAGTTAGTTAATAGGTATGTAAGAAGATAGTTATTTAGTTAGTTTGTTTGTTAATTAGTTAATTTGTTAGTTTGTTAGTTATAGTTAGTAAGTTAGTTAGTTAACTAGTTAGTTAGTTAGCTAGTAGTTTGTTAGTTAGTTAGTTAATTAGTTTGTTAGTTCATTAGTTAACTAGTAGTTAGTTAGATAATTAGTTAATTAATTATTTAGTTAATTAATTAGTTAGTAAGTTAGTTAGTGAGTGGGTATGTACGGAGGTAACTAGTTAGTTAGTTAATTTTATAATTAGTTAGTTAATTAGCTAGTAAGTTAGTTAAGTAGTTAGTTATTTATTTAGTTAGTTAGTTAAATAGGTAGTAGTTATTTAGTTAGTTATTTATTTATTTAGTAGGTTACTTAGTTAGTGGGTATGTAGGAAGGTAGTAGTTATTTAGTTAGTTATTAATTTAATTAGTAAGTGACTTTTTTAGTGGGTATGTAGGAAGGTGGTTAGTAAGTTAGTTAGTTAGTTAGTTAGTCAGTTAGTTAATATGTACGTAGGAATACAGTTAGTTAGTTAATTAGTTAGTTATTTAGTTAGTTATCTAGTAGTTAGTTAGTTAGTGGGTTAGTTAGTTAATCAACATATATGTTTCCAGGTAGTTAGTTAGTCAGTTAGATAGTTAGTTAATTAGTTAGTTAGTTAATTAATTAGTTAGTTAGTTACTTAGTCAGTCAGTTAGTTAGTTAGTTAGTTACGTCAACAGTTAGTTATTTTGTTAGTTAGTTAGTTAGCTAGTAGTCAGCAGGATAGTTATTTATTTAGTTAGTTAGTTAGTTGGCGGGTATGTAGGAAGGTAATTAGTTAGTTAGTTAGTTAATAGGTATTTTAGAAGATATTGAGTTAGTAAATTTATTAGTTATTATGTTAGTTATCTAGTAATTAGTTAGTTAGTTATTTTGTCAGCTAGGTAGTAGTTAGTCAGTTAGTAAGTTATTTAGTTAATAAGTTAGTTAGTTGTCTAGTAGTTAGTTAGTTAGTTAGTTATTTAGTTAGTTAACTAGTTAGTTATTTAGTTACTAGTAGTTAGTCAGTTAGCTAGTTAGTCATTTAGTTAGTTAGATAGTTAGTTAGTTAGTTAATGGGAAGGTAGTTAGTTAGTAATTTAGTGGGTATGTAGGAAAGTAGTTAGTTAGTTAGTTAGTTAGTTACTAGGTATCTAGGAAGAGAGTTATTTGGTTATTTAGTTTGTTTGTTAATTAGTTAATTTGTCAATTAGTTAGGTATTTAGTTAGTTAGTGAGTTACTTACTTAGAAAGGTAGTAAGTTAGTTAGTTAATAGGTATGTATGAAGTAGTTTGTTAGAAAGTTAGTTAGTTAGTTAGCTAGTACTTTATTAGTTAGTTAGTTAGTCAATTAGTTAGTTATTTAGTTAGTTAGTTAGTTAGTTAACTAGTAGTTAGTTAGTTAATTAGTTAATTAATTAGTTAGTTAATTAGTTAGTTAGTAAGTTAGTTAGTTAGTGGGTATGTACGAAGGTAGCTAGTTAGTTAGTTAATTTGTAAGTTTTTTAGTTAATTAGTTAGTTAGTTAGTTAGTTAATTAGTTAGTTATTTATTTATTTAGTTAGTTAGTTAGATAGCTAGTAGTTATTTAGTTAGTTATTAAGTTAGTGGGTTTGTAGGAAGGCCGTTAGTAAGTTATTTAGTCAATATGTATGTAAGAAGGTAGTTACTTAGTTAGTTAGTTAATTAGCTAGTAGTTAGTTAGTTAGTTAGTTAGTTAGTTAGTTAGTTAGTTAGTGTGCAAGAAGGTTGTCAGTTAGTTAGTTAGTTAGATAGTTAGTTAATTTGTTAGTTAGTTAGTTAATTAGTTAGTTATTTAGTTAGTTACTGAGTTAGTTTGCTAGTAGTTCGTTAGTTAGTGGGTTAGTTAGTTAATCAATATATATCTATCAAGGTATTTAGTGGGTTTGTTAGATAGTTAGTTCATTAGTTAGTAGTTAGTTAATTAGTTAGTTAGTTAGTCAGTTAGTTAGTTAGTCAGTTAGTTAGTTAGTCAGTTATCTAGTAGTTAGTTAGTTAGTTAGGTCATTAGTTAGTTAATTATTGAGTTAGTTAGTCAGTTGGTTAGCTAGTAATTAGCATGTTAGTTATTTATTTAGTTAGTGAGTTTGTTTGTTGGCGGGTATGTATGAAGGTAGTTAGTTAGTTAGTTAGTTAGTTAGTTAGTTAATAGGCATGTAGCAAGATAGTTATTTAGCTAGTTAGTTTGTTAATTAGTTAATTAGTTAGTTAGTTATCTAGTAGTTAGTTAGTTAGTTATTTAGTTAGTTAACTAATTAGTTATTTAGTTAGTTAGTTTGTTAGTTATCTAGTACTTAGTTAGTTAGCTAGTTAGTTATTTAGTGAGTTAGATAGTTAGTTAGTTAGTTAGTGGGAAGGTAGTTAGTTAGTTAGGTAGTGGGTATGTAGGAAGGTAGTTATTTTGTTAGTTAGTTAGTTTGTTAGTCAATTAGATAGTTAATAGGCATTTAGCAAGATAGTTAGTTAGCTAGTTAGTTTGTTAATTAGTTAATTAGTTAGTTAGTTATCTAGTAGTTAGTTAGTTAGTTATTTAGTTAGTTAGTTTGTTAGTTATCTAGTAGTTAGTTAGTTGGCTTGTTAGTTATTTAGTTAGTTAGATAGTTAGTTAGTTAGTTAGTGGGAAGGTAGTTAGTTAGTTAGTTAGTGGGTGTGTTCGAAGGTAGTTAGTTAGTTTGTTAGTTAGTTTGTTAGTTAATTAGATAATTAATAGGCATGTAGGAAGATAGTAATTTAGTCAGTTAGTTAGTTTGTTAATTAGTTAATTAGTTAGTTATTTAGTAATTTAGTTAGTTAGTTAGTTAGTTAATAGGTATGTATGAAGGTAGTTAGTTAGTAAGTTAGATAATTAACTAGTTAGTTAGTTAGCTAGTAGCTTGTTAGTTAGTTTATTAGTTAATTAGTTAGTTATTTAGTTAGTTAGTTAATTAGTTAGTTAACTAATAGTTAGTTAGTTAATTAGTTAATTAATTAGTTAGTTAATTAGTTAGTTAGTAAGTTAGTTAGTTGGTGGGTATGTACGAAGGTAGCTAGGTAGTTAATTAATTAGTTAGTTAGTTAGTTAATTGGTTAGTTATTTAGTTAGTTAGTTCGTTAGTTAAATAGCTAGTAGTTATTTAGTTAGTTATTAATTTAATTATTAAGTGACTTTGTTAGTGGGTATGTAGGAAGGTAGTTAGTAAGTTAGTAAGTTAGTTAGTTAATTAGTAAGTTAGTTAGTTAGTTAGTAAGTTAGTTAGTTAGTTAGTTTGTTAGTTTGTTAATTAGTAAGTTAGTTAGTTTGTTAGTTAGTTAGTTAGTTAATTAGTTAGTTAGTTAGTTAGTTAGCCAATATGTATGTAAGAAGGTAGTTAGTTAGTTAGTTAGTCAATATGTATGTAAGAAGGTAGTTAGTTAGTTAGTTAGTTAATTAGCTAGTAGCTAGTTAGTTAGTTAGTTAGTTAGTTAGTTAGTTAGTTAGTTAGTTTGTAAGAAGGTTGTTAGTTAGTTAGTTCATTAGAAAGGTAGTTAATTAGTTAGTTAGTTAGTTAATCAATTAGTTATTTAGTTAGTCACTTAGTCAGTTAGCTAGCAGTTAGTTAGTTGGTGGGTATGTGGGAATGTAGTTAGTAAGTTAGTTAGTTAGTTAATAGGTATTTAAGAAGATAGTTAGTTAGTAAATCAGTTAGTTATTATGTTAGTTATCTATTAATTAGTTAGTTAGTTATTTTGTCTGCTGGCTAGTACTTAGTTAGTTAGTTAGTTATTTAGTTAGTTAGTTAGTTATCTAGTAGTTAGTTAGTTAGTTATTTAGTCAGTTAACTAGTTAGTCATTTAGTAAGATAGTTTATTAGTTATCTAGTAGTTAGTTAGTTAGCTAGTTAGTTATTTAGTTTGATAGATAGTTAGTTAGTTAGTTTGCGGTAAGGTAGTTAGTTAGTATTAACTAACTAACTAACTACCATTCTGATGAACAAACTAACTAAATAACTAACTAAATAACTAAATAACTAACTAACTAATAAATTAACTAATTAACAAACTAACTAAATAACCGAATAACTATCTTCCTACATACCTATTAACTAACTAACTAAAACTAACTAACTACTTTCCTACATACCCACTAACTAACTAACTAAGTACCTTCCCACTAATTAACTAACTAACTATCTAACTAACAAAATAACTAACTAGCTAACTAACTAACTACTAGTAACTAACTAACTAACTACCTAAATAACTAATTAGTTAACTAACTAAATAACTAACTAACTACTAGATCACTATTTAACTAACTAACTAACTAACTAACTAACTAACTACTAGATAACTAACTAACTAACTAACTTAATAACTAACTAACTACTAGCTAAATGACAAAATAACTAACTAACTAATTACTAGATAACTAACATAATAACTAACTAATTTACTAACTAAATATCTTCTTAAATACCTATTAACTAACTAACTACCTACCTACCTACCTTCCTACATACCCACCAACTAACTTACTAACTTACCAAATAAATAACTAACCATCTAACTATTAGCTAACTAACTAACTAACCAACTAACTAACTAAATAACTAACTGATGACCTAACAAACTAACTAACTACTAGATAACTATCTAACTACCTGACTAACTAACTAACTAACTAACTAACTAATGAACTAACTAACTAATGAACTAACTAACTACCTTGATACATACATATTGATTAACTAACTAACTCACTAACTTACTAACTACTAGCCAACTAACTAAGTAACTAACTAAATAACTAACGGATTAACTAACTAACTAATTAAC
Source organism: Luzula sylvatica (assembly GCA_946800325.1). Taxonomy (NCBI): domain Eukaryota; kingdom Viridiplantae; phylum Streptophyta; class Magnoliopsida; order Poales; family Juncaceae; genus Luzula; species Luzula sylvatica. Next base: position 3,963,291 of record OX326961.1, read on the forward strand.
TAACTAATTAACTAACTATCTAACTAACTAACTAACTAACAACCTTCTTACATACTAACTAACTAACTAACTAACTAACTAACTAACTACTGGTTAATTAACTAACTAACTAACTAACTAACTAACTATCTACCTTCTTACATACATATTGACTAACTAACTAACTAACTAATTAACTAACTAACTAACTAACTAACTAACTAGCTTACTAACTAACTAACTAACTAACTTACTTATTAACTATAGAACTAACAAACTACTAGCTAACTGAATAACTAACTAACTAACTAACTAACAAACTAACAAACTAACTACTAGATAACTAACTAAATAACTAACTAATTAACTAACTAACTATCTTCCTACGTACATATTAACTAACTAACTAACTAACTTACTAACTACCTTCCTACATACCCACTAACAATGTCACTTACTAATTAAATTAATAACTAACTAAATAACTACTAGCTATTTAACTAACGAACTAACTAACAAAATAACTAACCAATTAACTAACTAACTAACTAATTAACTAACTAACTAGCTACCTTCGTACATACCCAATAACTAACTAACTTACTAACTAACTAATTAACTTACTAATTAATTAACTAATTAACTAACTAACTACTAGTTAACTAACTAACTAACTAACTAAATAACTAACTAATTAACTAAAGAACTAACTAACAAACTACTAGCTAACTAACTAACTAGTTTACTATCTAACTTACTAACTAACTACCTTCATACATACCTATTAACTAACTAACTAACTACCTTTCTAACTAACTAACTAAGTAACTAAATAACTAAGTAACTAACTAATTAACTAATTAACAAACTAACTAACTAACTAAATAACTATCTTCCAACATGCCTATTAATTATCTAATTAACTAACAAACTAACTAACAAACATACTAACTACCTTCCCACATACCCACTGACTAACTAACTGACTACCCTCCCACTAACTAACTAACTAACTATCTAACTCACTAAATAACTAACTAGCTGACTAACTAACTACTAGATAACTAACAAACTAACTAACTAAATAACTAATTAGTTAACTAACTAAATAACTAATTAGTTAACTAACTAAATAACTAACTAACTAACTACTAGATAACTAACAAACAAACTAACTAACTAACTACTAGCTAGCTGACAAAATAACTAACTAACTAATTACTAGATAACTAACATAATAACTAACTAATTTACAAACAAACTATCTTTTTAAATACCGATTAACTAACTAACTGACTAACTAACTAACTACCTTCATACATACCCGCCAACTAACAAACTAACTAACTAAAAAAATAACTAACCTGCTAACTACTAGCTAACCAACTCACCAACTAACTAACTAAATAACTAACTGATGACCTAATTAACTAACTAACTAACTAAGTAAATACCTTCTTACATACACATTGACTAACTAACTAACTAACTAACTAATTAACTAACTAACTAACTAACTAACTAACTAACTTACTAACTAACTAACTAACTAACTAACTAACTATTAGCTAACTGAATAAATAACTAACAAACTAACTAACAGAATTACTAACTAATTAACTAAATAACTATGTTCCTACATACATATTAACTAAATAACTAACTAACTTACTAACTGCCTTCCTACATACCCACTAACTTAATAACTAACTAAATAACTACTAGCTATTTAACTAACTAACTAACTAACTAAATAACTAACTAATTAACTAACTAACTAACTAACTAATTAACTAACTAACTAACAAATTAACTAACTGACTAGCTACCTTCGTACATACCCACTAAATAACTAACTTACTAACTAACTAATTGACGAACTAATTAACTAACTAACTACTAGTTAACTAATTAACTGACTAACTAAATAACCAACTAATTAACTCACTAACTAACTAATAAACTACTAACTAACTAACTAACTAACTTTCTAACTAACTACCTTCATACATACCTATTAACTAACTAACTAACTACCTTTCTGACTAACTAACTCACTAACAAACTAACTAACTAACTAAATAACTAACTAACTGACAAATTAACTAATTAACAAACTAACTAAATAACCTAATAACTATGTTCCAAGATACCTATTAACTAACTAAGTAACTAACAAAGTACTTTCCTACATACCCACTAACTTAGTAACTAACTACCTTCCCACAAACTAACTAACTAACTATTTAACTAACTAAATAACTAACTAGCTAACTAACTGACTACTAGTAACTAAATAACTAACTAGTTAACTAACTAAATAACTAACTAACTAACTACTAGATAACTAACTAACTTACTAACTAAATAACTAACTAACTAGCTAACTACTAGCTAGCTGACAAAATAACTAACTAACTAATTACCAGAAAACTAACATAATAACTAACTAATTTACTAACTAACTATCTTCTTAAATACCAATTAACTAACTAACTAACTAGTTAACTAACTACCTTCCTACATACCCGCAAACTAACTAACTAACTAACTTAATAAATAACTATCCTGCTAACTACTAGCTAGCTAACTAACTAACTAACTATCTAACTAAATAACTAACTGATGACCTAACTAACTGACTAACTACTAGATAACTAACTAACTGACTAACTAACAAACTAACTAATTAACTAACAAACTAACTAATTAACTAACTATCAATCTAACTAACTAACTACCTTGATACATATATATAGATTAACTAACTAACTGCTAGCTAACTGACTAAGTGACTAACTAAATAACTAAATGATTACCTAACTGACTAACAAATTAAGTACCTTTCTAACTAACTAACTAACTAACAACCTTCTTACATACTAACTAACTAACTAACTAACTAACTAACTAACTAACTAACTACTAGCTAATTAACTAACTAACTAACTAACTAACTACCTTCTTACATACATATTGACTAACTAACTAACTAACTAACTAACTAATTAAATAACTAACAAACTAACTAACTAACTAACTTACTAATTAACTAAGTAACTAACTAACTAACTAACTAACTAACTTACTAACTAACTAACTAACTAACTTACTAATTAACTAACTAACTAACTAACTTACTAACTACCTTCCTACATACCCACTAACAAAGTCACTAAATAATTAAATTAATAACTAACTAAATAACTACTATCTATTTAACTAACGAACTAACTAACTAAATGACTAACCAATTAACTTACAAACTAACTAATTAACTAACTAATTAACTAACTAATTAACTAACTAACTACTAGTTAACAAACAAACTAACTAACTAACTAACTAAATAACTAACTAATTAACTAACTAACTAACTAACTACTAGCGACCTTCCTACATACCCACAATCTAACTAACTTACTAACTAAATAAATAACTAACCTGCGAACTACTAGCTAACTGACTAACTAACAAACTAACTAAATAACTAACTGATGACCTAACTAACTAATTAACTACTAGATAACTAACTAACTAACTAACTAACTAACTAATTACCTAACTAATTAACTAACTATCTAACTAACTAACTAACTACCTTGATACATACATATTGATTAACTCACTAACTATCTTCTAGCTAATTAACTAACTAACTAACTAACTACCTACCTTCTTACATACATATTGACTAACTAGCTAGCTAACTAACTAATTAACTAACTATCTAACTAACTAACTAACTACCTTGATACATACATATTGATTAACAAACTAACTTACTACTTGCTAACTAACTAAATAACTAACTAAATAACTAACTCATTAACTAACTAACTAACTAACTAACCGACTAATTAACTAACTATCTAATAACTAACTAACTAACAACCTTCTTACATACTAACTAACTAACTAACTAACTAACTAACTACTAGCTAATTAACTAACTAACTAACTAACTAACTAACTAACTACCTACCTACCTTCTTACATACATATTGATTGACTAACTAACTAACTAACTTACTAACTAACTAACGAACTAACTAACTAACTACTAGCTAATTGAATAAATGACTAACTAACTAAATAATTAACTAACTACTAGATAAGTAACTAAATAACTAACTAATTAACTAACTAGCTATCTTCCTATGTACATATTGACTAACTAACTAACTAGCTAACTAACTTACTAACTACCTTCATATATACCCACTAACTAAGAAACTAACTAAATAAATAAATAACTAACTAACAAACTAACTTACTTACTAACTAACTAATTAACTACTAGCTAACTAACTTAATAACTAACTAACTAACTACTAGATAACTAACTAAATAAAAAATAACTAACTAAATAACTACTAGCTATATAACTAACAAACTAAATAAATAACTAACTAATTAACTAACTACTTTCCAACATACCCACTAACTAAGTAACTAACTAAATAAAAAATAACTAACTAAATAACTACTAGCTATATAACTAACAAACTAAATAAATAAATAACTAAATAATTAACTAACTAACTAACTAACTAATTAACAAACTAACTAACTAATTAACTAACAAACTAGCTACCTTCGTACATACCCACTAACTAACTAACTTACTAACTAACTAATTAACTAACTAATTAATTAACTAATTAACTAACTAACTACTAGTTAACTAACTAACTAACTAACTAACTAAATAACTAACTAATTAACTAACAAACTAACTAACTAACTACTAGCTAACTAACTAACTAGTTAACTATCTAACTTACTAGCTAACTACCTTCATACATACCTATTAACTCACTAACTACCTACCTTTCTAACTAACTAACTAACTAACTAACTAACTAAATAGCTAAATAACTAACTAATGAACTAATTGACAAACTAATTAACTAACTAAATAACTATCTTCCTACATTCCCATTAATTAACTAATTATCTAACTAACTAACTAACTAACTACCTTCCTACGTACGCATTAACTAACTAACTAACTACCTTCCCAGTAACTAACTAACTAACTAACTAAAAAACTAACTAAAAAACTAACTAGCTAACTAACCAACTACTAGAGAACTAACAAACTAACTAACTAAATAACTAACTAGTTAACTAACTAACTAATTAACTAACTAACGACTAGAGAACTAACTAACTAACTAACTTACTAACTAACTTACTACTGGCTAACTAACTAGCTAGCTAACTAGCTAACTAACTACCTTCCTACATACCAATTAACTAACTAACTATCTAACTAACTCACTAACTAACTAACTACTAGCTCTAACAAACTAACTAACTAACTCCTAGCTAACTAACAAACAAACTGACTAAATAACGAACTAACTAACTAACTAACTACCTTCATACATACCTATAAACTAACTAAATAGCTAACTACCTAACTAACTAATTAACTAACTACCTTCCTACAAACTCACTAACAAACAAACAAACTAACTAACTAACAAATTAACTAATTAACAAACTAACTAAATAACTGAATAACTATCTTCGTACATACCTATTTACTAACTAACTAACTAACTAACTAACTAACTAACTAACTACCTACCTTCCCACTAACTAACTAACTAACTATCTAACAAGATGAATAACTACCTAGCTAACTAACTAACTACTAGATAACTAACAAACTACCTAACTAAATGACTAACTAGTTAACTAACTGAATAATTAACTAACTAACTACTAGATAACTAACTAACTAACTAACAAAATAACTAACTAACTAACTAACTACTAGCTAGCCGACAAAATATCTAACTAACTAATTACTAGATAACTAACATAATAACTAACTAATTTACTAACTAACTATCTTCATAAATACCAATTAACTAACTAACTAACTAACTACCTTCCTACATACTCACCAACTAACTAATTAACTAACTAAATAAATAACTAACCTTCTAACAACTATCTAACTAACTAACTAACTAACTAACTAAATAACTAACTGATGACCTAACTAACTAGCTAACTACTAGATAAATAACTAACTAACTGACTAACTAGCTAACTAACTAATTACAAACTATCTTGCTAACTAACTAACTACCTTGATACATACATATTGTTTAACTAACTAACTCACTAACTAACTAAGTAATTAACTAACTAACTAAATAACTATTTAACACACTAATGAACTAACTAACACACTAATTAACTGACTAACTAACTAACTAACTACTAGACAACTAACTAACTTATTAACTAAATAACTAACTAACTGGCTAACTACTAGCTAGCTGACAAAATAACTATCTAACTAATTACTAGATAACTAACATAATAACTAACTAATTTACTAACTCAATATCTTCTTAAATACCTATTAACGAACTAACTAACTAACTTCCTACATACCCGCCAATTAACTAACTAACTAAATAAATAACTATCCTGCTGACTACTAGCTAACTAACTAACTAACTAAATAACTAACTGATGACGTAACTAACTGACTAACTAACTGACTGACTAACTAACTAACTATCTAATTAACTAACTAACTAACTAATTAACTAACTATCTAACTAACTAACTAACTACCTGGATACATATATATTGATTAACTAACTAACCCACTAACTAACTAACTACTAGCTAACTAACTAAGTAACGAACAAAATTACTAACTGATTAACTAACTAACTAACTAATTAACTAACTATCTAACTAACTAACTAAATAACAACCTTCTTGCATACAAACTAACTAACTAACTAACTAACTTACTAACTAACTACTAGCTAACTAAATAACTAACTAACTAACTAACTACCTTCTTACATACATATTGACTAACTAACTATCTAACTAACTAACTATTTAACTACCTAACTAACTAACTAACTAACTAACTAACTAACTAACTATTACCTAACTAAATAACTTATTGACTAACTAACTAACTAACTAACTATTTAACTAACTAACTAACTAACTAACTAACTTATTAACTAACTAACTAACTAACTAACTAACTACTAGCTAACTGAATAAATAACTAACTAACTAACTAACTAACTAACTAACTAACTAACTAACTACTAGATAACTAACTAATTAACTAACAAACTATCTTCCTACGTACATATTAACTAACTAAATAACTAACTTACTAACTACCTTCTTACATACCCACTAACAAAGTCGCTTACTAATTAAATTAATAACTAACTAAATAACTACTAGCTATTTAACAAACGAACTAACTAACTAAATAACTAACCAATTAACTAACTAACTAACAAATTAACTAACTAACTAGCTACCTTCGTACATACCCACTAACTAACTAACTTACTAACTAACTAATTAACTAACTAATTAATTAACTAATTAACTAACAAACTACTAGCTAACTAACTAACTAGTTAACTATCTAACTTACTAACTAACTACCTTCATACATACCTATTAACTAACTAACTAACTACCTTTCTAACTAACTAACTAAAAAACTAACGAACTAAATAACTAAATAACTAACTAACTAACTAACTAATTAATTAATTAACAAACTAACTAACTTTTTAAATAACTATCTTCATACATGCTTATTAATTATCAACTTAACTAACAAACTAACTAACTAACTAACTAACTACCTTCCCACTAACTAACTAACTAACTATCTAACTAGATGAATAACTACCTAGCTAACTAACTAACTACTAGATAACTAACAAACTACCTAACTAAATGACTAGCTAGTTAACTAACTGAATAATTAACTAACTAACTACTAGATAACTAACTAACTAACTAACAAAATAACTAACTAACTAACTAACTACTAGCTAGCCGACAAAATATCTAACTAACTAATTACTAGATAACTAACATAATAATTAACTAATTTACTAACTAACTATCTTCATAAATACCAATTAACTAACTAACTAACTAACTACCTTCCTACATACCCACCAACTAACTAATTAACTAACTAAATAAATAACTAACCTTCTAACAACTATCTAACTAACTAACTAACTAACTAACTAAATAACTAACTGATGACCTAACTAACTAGCTAACTACTAGATAAATAACTAACTGACTGACTAACTAGCTAACTAACTAATTACAAACTATCTTGCTAACGAACTAACTACCTTGATACATACATATTGTTTAACTAACTAACTCACTAACTAACTAAGTAATTAACTAACTAACTAAATAACTATTTAACACACTAATGAACTAACTAACACACTAATTAACTGACTAACTAACTAACTAACTACTAGACAACTAACTAACTTATTAACTAAATAACTAACTAACTGACTAACTACTAGCTAGCTGACAAAATAACTATCTAACTAATTACTAGATAACTAACATAATAACTAACTAATTTACTAACTCAATATCTTCTTAAATACCTATTAACGAACTAACTAACTAACTTCCTACATACCCGCCAATTAACTAACTAACTAAATAAATAACTATCCTGCTGACTACTAGCTAACTAACTAACTAACTAAATAACTAACTGATGACGTAACTAACTGACTAACTAACTGACTGACTAACTAACTAACTATCTAATTAACTAACTAACTAACTAATTAACTAACTATCTAACTAACTAACTAACTACCTGGATACATATATATTGATTAACTAACTAACCCACTAACTAACTAACTACTAGCTAACTAACTAAGTAACGAACAAAATTACTAACTGATTAACTAACTAACTAACTAATTAACTAACTATCTAACTAACTAACTAAATAACAACCTTCTTGCATACAAACTAACTAACTAACTAACTAACTTACTAACTAACTACTAGCTAACTAAATAACTAACTAACTAACTAACTACCTTCTTACATACATATTGACTAACTAACTATCTAACTAACTAACTATTTAACTACCTAACTAACTAACTAACTAACTTATTAACTAACTAACTAACTAACTAACTATTACCTAACTAAATAACTTATTGACTAACTAACTAACTAACTAACTAACTATTTAACTAACTAACTAACTAACTAACTAACTTATTAACTAACTAACTAACTAACTAACTAACTACTAGCTAACTGAATAAATAACTAACTAACTAACTAACTAACTAACTAACTAACTACTAGATAACTAACTAATTAACTAACAAACTATCTTCCTACGTACATATTAACTAACTAAATAACTAACTTACTAACTACCTTCTTACATACCCACTAACAAAGTCGCTTACTAATTAAATTAATAACTAACTAAATAACTACTAGCTATTTAACAAACGAACTAACTAACTAAATAACTAACCAATTAACTAACTAACTAACAAATTAACTAACTAACTAGCTACCTTCGTACATACCCACTAACTAACTAACTTACTAACTAACTAATTAACTAACTAATTAATTAACTAATTAACTAACAAACTACTAGCTAACTAACTAACTAGTTAACTATCTAACTTACTAACTAACTACCTTCATACATACCTATTAACTAACTAACTAACTAACTAAAAAACTAACTAACTAAATAACTAAATAACTAACTAACTAACTAACTAATTAATTAATTAACAAACTAACTAACTTTTTAAATAACTATCTTCATACATGCTTATTAATTATCAACTTAACTAACAAACTAACTAACTAACTAACTAACTAACTACCTTCCCACACACCCACAAACTAACTAACTAATTACCCTCCCACTAACTAACTAACTAACTATCTAACTAACTAAATAACTAACTAGCTAACTGACTAACTACTAGATAACTAACAAACTAACTAACAAACTAAATACCTAGTTAACTAGTCAGTTAGTTAGTTAGTCAGTTAGTTAGTTAATTAGTTAGTTAGTTAGTTAATAGGTATGTGGAAAGATAGTTTGTTAGTTAATTAGTTAATTAATTAGTTAGTTATTTAGTTAGTTATCTTGTAGTTAGTTAGTTAGTTCGTTAGTTAGTTAGTTAGTTAGTAAATATGTATGTAAGAAGGTAGTTAGTTCGTTAGTTACTTAGTTAGATAGTTAGTAAATTAGTTAGTCAATTAGTTAGTTAGCTAGTAGTTAGTTAGTTAGTTTAGATAGTTATATAGTTAGTTAGTTAGTTAGTCATGTAGTTAGTTAGTTAACTAACTTACAAAATGACTAACTAACTAACTAAATGACTAACTAGTCAACGAACTAACTAACTACTGGCTAACTAAATAACTAACTAACTAAATAACAAACTAGTTAACTAACTAACAAACAACTGGCTAACTAACTAACTAACTAACTAACTAAATAACTAACTCAAGTAACAAATTGATTAACTTACTAACCAACCTAACTAGCCGCCTTCCTACATATCCACTAACTAACGAACATACTAACTAACTAACTAACTATATTACAAACTAAATAACTAACTATCTTCCTACATACCTATTAACTAACTCACAAACTAACTAATTACCTTCTTGCATACCCACCAACTAACTAGCTAACTAAATAAATTACTAGCTAACTACTCGCTAACTAACTAACTAACTAAATAACTAACTAGTTACCTAACTAATTAACAAACTAACCAACTACTTGATAACAAACAAACTAACTAACTAACTGACTAACTAACTAACTAACTGACTTTTAGCTAACAGAAAAAAAAACTTACTAACTAACTAACTAACTAACTAACTTCTAGCTAACAGAAAAAATAACTAACTAACTAACTAACTAACTAACTAGCTTACTTATTAACTAACTAACTAACTACTACATAACTGACTAACTAACTAGCTAACTAACTACCTTCCTACATACCTATTAACTAACTAACTAACTAACTAACTAACAAACTAACTATTAGCTAGCTAACTAACTAACTAACTAATCAACTAACTAACTAACTAACTAACTACTAGCTAACTAACTTACCAACTGACTAAATAACGAACTAATTAACTAACTAACTATCTTCATACATACCTATAAACTAACTAAATAGCTAACTACCTAACTATCTAATTAACTAACTACCTTCCTACAAACTCACTAACTGACTAACTAACTTACTAACTATCTAATTACCTAGTATCTAACTAACTAACTAATTAACTAACTAACTAGCTAACTAATTGTCTTCCTACATACCACCTATTAACTAGTATCTATCTAACTAACTAACTAACTTATTGTCTTCCTATATATCTATTAACTAACTAACTAACTAATTGACTAACTAACCGACTAACTAACAACCATCCTACATACCGACTAGCTAACTAATAACTCACTAACTAATTAACTAACTCTCAAACTAACTAACTACCTAACTAGTTAATTAGTTAGTTAGTGAGTTAGTGAGTTAGTTAGTCGCTAATATGTATGTAAGAACATAGTTAGTTAGTTAGTTAGATAGTTAGTTAATTAATTAGATAGTTAATAAGTGAGTTAGTTATCTAGTAGTTAGTTAATTAGTTAGTTATTAATCAGTTAGTTATTTATTTAGTTAGTTAGTTAGCTAGTAGTTAGTTAGTTAGTTAGTTAGTTAGTTAGTTAGTTAGTTAGTTAGTTAGTTAGTTAGTTAATAGGTATGTAGAAAGATAGTTCGTTAGTTAATTAGTTAAGTAATTAGTTAGTTATTTAGTTAGTTATCTAGTAGTTAGTTAGTTAGTTAGCTAGTTAGTTGGTTGGTTAGTTAGTCAGTTCGTTAGTTAGTTAGTCAGTAAATATGGATGTAAGAAGGTAGTTAGTTAGTTAGTTAGATAGTTAGTAAATTAGTTAGTCAATTAGTTAGTTAGCTAGTAGTTAGTTAGTTAGTTTACTAATCAACTAACTAACTAATTAACAAACTAATTAACTAACTAACTAACTTACTAACTAACTAACTAACTAACTACCTACTAGCTAACCGAATAACTAACAAACTAACTAACTAAGTAACTACTAGTTAACAAACTAAATAACTAACTAATTAACTAACCAATTTTCTTCCTACATACATATTAAATAACTAACTAACTAACTAACTAACTAACTAACATACTAACTACCTTCCTACATACCCACTAACTAAGTAACTAACTAAATAAATAAATAACTAACAAACTACATAACTACTAACTAATTAACTAACTAACTTACTAACTAAATAAGTAACTAATTAACTAACTGACTAACTAATTAACTATCTAGCTACCTTCGTACATACCCACTAACTAACTAACTTACTAACTAACTAATTAACTAACTAATTAATTAACTAATTATGTAACTAACTACTAGTTAAATAACTAACTAACTAACTAACTAACTAAATAACTAACTAACTAATTAACTAACTAACTTACAAACTACTAGCTAAGTAACTAGCTAGTTAACTACCTACCTTACTAACTAACTACCTTCATACATACCTATTAACTAACGAATTAACTAATTATCAAATTAACTAATTAACAAACTAACTAAATAACTAAATAATTATCTTCCTACATACCTATTAACTAACTAACTAACTAACTAACTACGTTCCTACATACCCTCTAACTAACTAACTAACTAACTATCTATCAAACTAAATAACTAACTAGCTAACTAACTAACTACTAGATAACTAATAAACTATCTTACTAAATGACTAACTAGTTAACTAACTAAATACCTAACTGACTAACTACTAGATAACTAACTAACTAACTAAATAACTAACTAACTAACAACTAGCTAGCAGACAAAATAACTAACTAACTAATTAATAGATAACTAACATAATAACTAACTAATTTACTAACTAACTATCTTCTTAAATACCTATTAACTAACTAACTAACTTACTAACTACATTCCCACATACCCACCAACTAACTAACTGCTAGCTAACTGACTAAGTGACTAACTAAATAACTAATTGATTAACTAACTAACTAACTAATTAACTACCTTTCTAACGATCTAACTAACTAACAACCTTCTTACAGACTAACTAACTAACTAACTAACTAACTAACTAGCTACTAGCTAATTAACTAACTAACTAACTAACTACCTTCTTACATACATATTGACTAACTATCGAACTAACTAACTAATTAACTAACTAACTAACTAACAAACTAACTAACTTACTAATTAACAAACTAACTAACTAACCAACAAACTAACTAACTTACTAGCTAACTAACTAACTTACTAATTAACTAACTAACTAACTAACTTACTAACTACCTTCATACATACCCACTAACAAAGTCACTTAATAATTAAATTAATAACTAACTAAATAACTACTAGCTATTTAACTAACGAACTAACTAACTATATAACTAACCAATTAACTAACTAAGTAACTAATTAATTAACTACCTAGCTACCTTCGTACATACCCACTGATAACGGGTTTTTGGCTAACACTTAGGTTATATCGTTGAATAAAAATACCGTAAATCAAGAAACATGTGAATACTAAAGATTGTATAGACTAAGTATGTAAGGATTCGTTCCACAGGGAGCTATTGCGTCAAAATATGATTAAACTTCAGATCGTTAAAATAATTATTTCTAAGTTTCCAAAATTAATGAAAATTTGTCTAGAGAGAGGTCTGAATATTATGAAACTTATCCTAAAATTTCAAACAATTTGGACAACGGAACAAAAAGTTATTAACGAATTACAATCAGGTCTCTAAAAAACAATCTCTGGAAACAGCAGGTTTTCAGTTTAAGTGACAGTTTTCAAAAATTCATATCAATTCAAATATTTCATGAAATTCAATGATTCAAAAAGTTCCCGAAACTAGAAATCAAGATCTACGCAATGAAAGAATTGGTTTTTAGCAGATTTGGAAGGAGATCGTGAAAATTGACAAGTTTAAAACAAAAGAAAATATTTAAAGAAAGCAAAAGAACTCAATTCAATCTCAAGTTTATTAATCAACACAAGAATTTATTAAAAGAATCACAACCAAAAACTGAAATAAAAGAAAGAAACCACCTAATCAAGCCCTAGAACGCCTAGTGACTTGTGTCGATGCCTTCCCGTCGATCCGGTTGAACGCCAACTCGAGTCTCCGTTTCTTCTCACGCGGATCCTCTTCAATTCGTCGAAGAACGCCTTCCGCACGAATGACCGATCCCTTCCTTGTGTCGAGATGGAGCAAGAACGCCTTAACTCCAATTTCGTCACGTACAACCCTAGGGCGAGAACGCCTCTACCAAAGAGTTGGTCTTGAATTTGACGGTTCTTGGTTGAATCTTGTTTGTTTCTTGGAAGAGTTTGTGGAGAGAGATGGTAGAGAGCTTGCCCCCAAAGGGGAGAGAAAAGGGGGGGGGGGGGCAGGAGAGATGGTTTGCCCTTGGCCTTAGGGTCTTATTTATAGGCTTCATGGTGTCTTCTGATTGGTTGAGGGAGAAATGGAAGGTTTTGGGGAGCAACAAATCAACTAAGAAGGCAACAAATCAATCTAAAGGAGGCCACAAATCAATCTAAAGAAGACAACAAATTAGCTGGTTGGGGCTTGTGCATGGGCTGAGAGCTGGGGCTAGGCGTGGGCTGTGAATTTTGCCTGCGTGGGCTGTGAATTTTGCCTCTGCGGCCAGGCCCTGTGCGTTGCAGCAGTTTGGTGATCTTCTTCTTTTGTTTTTGCCTTTCCCGCCTCGATCCTTCACCGAATATATCGATGTGATATATCGTTTTGACTGTTTTCGGCATGCCGGAGGCAATGGCGCTGACCAAATTCCAAAATTATTCCTCAATCTCCTTAAAATGGGCAAACAACAAATTAGTGTAGAAATATTCATGATGTTTGAAATATGTATCATAAAAGCATAGAATATAACTTCACAAGGGCTAAAATCCCTAAATAAGATTCGTAAAACGTGTTCCATTTGCCTCACATCAAATACCCCCACACTTAAACCCTTTAAACCTTTGATCGTCCTCGATCAATTGGAGATTTGTAGTTATAATCAATCTAAGGACGAATTGCACTAGATTCTATTAAATTTGTATTCGTCATTTTCAAACGCATTTCATGAACCTATTGATTAAAGTAAAAAATCAAGTTGCTAATGTTTAAGAAAGATAATGGTCAAATAATCAAATCTTAATTGAATACAAATCGCAATTTCAATAGAGTTTAGAATGAGCAATTAATTTCTACCGGAAAAGGTGATTAAACACTACCGTTCGAATCTTTTCACGCCACAATTCAAAAGAAACCCGATTTCCAAAGTTTTTGAGTCTTCGTTTTGCAAGAATTCCCTTTTCAACCCCTTCGATACGTGAGTACAAGGTTCATACCCGTTTTCAGTCGAATTCCCCACCCACTCCTTCATTTCGTAGAAGTCTTTAACCGAGCGCCCCACTACACCGAAATGCAATGAGGTTACATTCCGGTATTCTATTTTGACCTTCCTTCTATTTTATTATTTTATTCTTATTTTACTTTCTTTTTTTTTTCTTTTTTTTTCTGTTTTTTTTTTTTTTTTTTTTTTTTTCGGATCGCATTTGTTAGAAGGAGTTCCGCGGCACCGGAGTGCAACGAAATTACATCCCGCCTTTTTTCAAGATCCAAGAAGAAGGCGGGTACTATCGACATACTAACGGGTCCCCACGAACGGTTGATTCATTAAGTGTAAGCAAAACTCATTGAAAAACTTTTCAATTGGGTTCTAATTCGAAGATGGGTTCAATTTTCGAAAACTAGTGTGTCACGTAAACCACGAATCCATTAATTGTCGAATACTCGTGATAATTGCGAAGTTATTGGTATGGGTTGGAATCCCAATAGATTTCTTCAAATTCGTGACCAAAATTTCCAAAACATTATGGAACATTCAATTTTGAGAGTAAAAATTGTATTAAAATGAAATTTTGTTTGAAAAACAACGATTTGTTTCAAATGAGGTGGAGAAAAATCTTTTTGTGCAATTTTGTCCTTAGTTGAAAACTTGACGTGCTCCGAGATTTAAGTTTCATCAATTTTCTATTTTATTCGCAGAAAAAGGGAAAAATAATAAAAAAAAATAAATTCCCAATATTTTTCGTTTTAATTTGGGCACATGCAGGTTCAAAGGTTGTGTTACCCCCCCATACTTATGGTTTTACTTGTCCTCAAGTATATGGAATATAGAATGTAAAAATAGGGTAATGAAAAGATACAACCTTTGATGCGTGGGCTTGCCTTCCTCGCTAGTGCTCTCGTTTATTGGTCTCGAGCTTGACCATGCCGGTGTTACCCTCCTTGAAAGTTGAACGAGGAGCTCACTTGGATCGCTCTTTTTCGACCGCCTCGGAGTGCTCCTTTCGAAACGTTGGAGAATATGGCGCTCAATGCTTGGTTTAATCGTTTTGCGCATGTCAAAATTGGCTCCAAGGGCATCCTTATCTCGCTTCGAATCAATTTGTATACAGGTCTTTGGCGAAGCGGAGTGGTAAGTGGCGTCAGTGTCTCGATGTTATTTGTTTTTCTTGATAAATCTACACAAGGAGAAATTCTTTCATGAGAGGCATCATAGTTCTTATTTGAATTTAAATCGATGCTAAACGGAAAGAATTCACCTTGGAGAGTTGGAGAGTTTTCTTCTTGCTTGGTTTCGTCGTTTGGAGTGAGTTGAACCACCATTTGGAGAGTTGAGTCCACCGACTCCTCTTCTTCTTCTTCCAAGACCGTCTCGATGCTTTCTTCGAATCCCCCCACACTTGAACTTTCGCCACCTTCAATTTCTACGTTGTCCTCGCTTGAGCACTCGGAATTAGCGTCTCCAAGAGATTCTATCCAATTTCGTATTTCTATCGGGGTTTCCTCATATTGATAAATGAATGTCAAAGTTGACATCAATTTCTCTATCGTTTCTATCAATTCTTCGTCGGAAACTTCGTCTTGAGATTGAGAGGATGGGTCTTCGCATTCGAATTCGAGTTCGCCTTGAGATTCGTTTATGGAAATTATGTCGTTTTCGTATCGGAAAGCTTCGTCGGTGGAATTTGGTGGAATCATTGAGAGGAGTTCGTCTTCTTCCTCTCTCAATTCTTGCTCTTCCAGCTCCAATCGAGCAATTTCTTTCTCTATGAAATCTTGGTCCGACATGGATTCGGGATATCCCCTTTCGATCTTCGCTAGTTGCATCCCTTCCCGAAGCGTTAAAGGTCTCTCTTGATTGTCCATCTTGTACCTTGCAAAAAAAAAATTCTCACAATGAGTGAAATATCAAGTTCAAATATATCAAATCGATTTCCAATAACACTCAAGATTGCAAGTATGATTTATAATTTCGACTTAAACATTGCTCCCCGGCAGCGGCGCCATTTTGATAACGGGTTTTTGGCTAACACTTAGGTTATATCGTTGAATAAAAATACCATAAATCAAGAAACATGTGAATACTAAAGATTGTATAGACTAAGTATGTAAGGATTCGTTCCACAGGGAGCTATTGCGTCAAAATATGATTAAACTTCAGATCGTTAAAATAATTATTTCTAAGTTTCCAAAATTAATGAAAATTTGTCTAGAGAGAGGTCTGAATATTATGAAACTTATCCTAAAATTTCAAACAATTTGGACAACGGAATAAAAAGTTATTAACGAATTACAATCAGGTCTCTAAAAAACAATCTCTGGAAACAGCAGGTTTTCAGTTTAAGTGACAGTTTTCAAAAATTCATATCAATTCAAATATTTCATGAAATTCAATGATTCAAAAAGTTCCCGAAACTAGAAATCAAGATCTACGCAATGAAATAATTGGTTTTTAGCAGATTTGGAAGGAGATCGTGAAAATTGACAAGTTTAGAACAAAAGAAAATATTCAAAGAAAGCAAAAGAACTCAATTCAATCTCAAGTTTATTAATCAACACAAGAATTTATTAAAAGAATCACAACCAAAAACTGAAATAAAAGAAATAAACCACCTAATCAAGCCCTAGAACGCCTAGTGACTTGTGTCGATGCCTTCCCGTCGATCTGGTTGAACGCCAACTCGAGTCTCCGTTTCTTCTCACGCGGATCCTCTTCAATTCGTCGAAGAACGCCTTCCGCACGAATGACCGATCCCTTCCTTGTGTCGAGATGGAGCAAGAACGCCTTAACTCCAATTTCGTCACGTACAACCCTAGGGCGAGAACGCCTCTACCAAAGAGTTGGTCTTGAATTTCACGGTTCTTGGTTGAATCTTGTTTGTTTCTTGGAAGAGTTTGTGGAGAGAGATGGTAGAGAGCTTGCCCCCAAAGGGGAGAGAAAAGGGGGGGGGGGGGGGGGGGGCAGGAGAGATGGTTTGCCCTTGGCCTTATGGTCTTATTTGTAGGCTTCATGGTGTCTTCTGATTGGTTGAGGGAGATATGGAAGGTTTTGGGGCTGGATGAGGGAGAAATGGAAGGTTTTGGGGAGCAACAAATCAACTAAGAAGGCAACAAATCAATCTAAAGGAGGCCACAAATCAATCTAAAGAAGGCAACAAATTAGCTGGTTGGGGCTTGTGCATGGGCTGAGAGCTGGGGCTAGGCGTGGGCTGTGAATTTTGCCTGCGTGGGCTGTGAATTTTGCCTCTGCGGCCAGGCCCTGTGCGTTGCAGCAGTTTGGTGATCTTCTTCTTTTTTTTTTGCCTTTCCCGCCTCGATCCTTCACCGAATATATCGATGTGATATATCGTTTTGACTGTCTTCGACATGCCGGAGGCAATGGCGCTGACCAAATTCCAAAATTATTCCTCTATCTCCTGAAAATGGGCAAACAACAAATTAGTGTAGAAATATTCATGATGTTTGAAATATGTATCATAAAAGCATAGAATATAACTTCACAAGGGCTAAAATCCCTAAATAAGATTCGTAAAACGTGTTCCATTTGCCTCACATCACCCACCAACTAACTAACTTACTAACTAACTAATTAACTAACTAATTAATTAACTAATTAACTAACTAATTGACTAACTAACTAAATAACTAACTAATTAACTAATTAACTAACTAACAAACTACTAGCTAACTAACTAACTAGTTAACTATCTAACTTACTAACTAACTACGTTCATACATACCTATTAACTAACTAACTAACTAATAACTAAATAACTAACTAATTAACTAATTAACAAACTAACTAACTGACTAAATAACTATCTTCCTACATGCCTATTAATTATCTAATTAACTAACAAACTAACTAACAAACTAACTAACTACCTTCGCACACACCCACTAACTAACTAACAAACTACCCTCCCACTAACTAACTAACAAACTATCTAACTAACTAAATAACTAACTAGCTAACTAACTAACTACTAGATAACTAACAAACTAACTAACTAAATAACTAATTAGTTAACTAATTAAATAACTATCTAACTAACTACTAGATAACTAACTAACTAATTAACTAATTAACAAACTAACTAGCTAAATAACTATCTTGCTACATGCCTATTAACTATCTAATTGACTAACAAACTAACTAACTAACAAAATAACTACCTTCCTACATACCCACTAACTAACTAACTAACTACCTTCCCACTAACTGACTAACTAACTATCTAACTCACTAAATAACTAACTATCTAACTAACTAACTACTAGATAACTAACAAACTAACTAACTAAATAAGTAATTAGTAAACTAACTAAATAACTAACTAACTAACTAACTACTAGATAACTAACTAACTAATTAACTAATTAACAAACTAACTAGCTAAATAACAACCTTGCTACATGCCTATTAACTAACTAATTTACTAACAAACTATCTTTTTAAATACCTATTAACTAACTAACTAACTTACAAACTAACTACCTTCATACATACCCGCTAACTAACAAACTAAATAAATAAATAAATAACTAACGTGCTAACTACTAGCTAACCAACTAACTAACTAACAAAATAAATAACTAACTGATGACCTAACTAACTAACTAACTACTAGATAACTAACTAACTAACTAACTGACTAACTAACTAACTACTAACTAATTAACTAACTATATATCTAATTAACTAACTACCTTGATACATATGTATTGATTAACTAACTAACCCACTAACTAACTAACTACTAGCTAATTAACTAAGTAACTAACTAAATAACTAACTGATTAACTAACTAACTAACTAATTAACTAACTATCTAACTAACTAACTAACTAACGACCTTCTTGCATTCTAACTAACTAACTAACTAACTAACTAACTAACTACTAGCTAATTAACTAACTAACAAAGTAACTACCTTCTTACAGACATATTGACTAACTAACTAACTAACTAATTAACTAACTAACTAACTTACTAAATAACTAACTAACTAACTAACTATTTGCTAACTGAATAAATTACTAACTAACTAACTAACTAACTACTAGATAACTAACTAAATAACTAACTAATTAACTAAATAACTATCTTCCTACATACATATTAACTAAATAACTAACTAACTTACTAACTGCCTTCCTACATACCCACTAACTTAATAACTAACTAAATAACTACTAGCAAATTGACTAACTAACTAACTAAATAAATAACTAACTAATTAACTAACTAACTAACTAACTAATTAACTACTAACGTACTAACTAACTACCTTCATACATACCTATTAACTAACTAACTAACTAACTACCTTTCTAACTAACTAACTAAAAAACTAACTAACTAACTATATAACTAAATAACTAACTAACAAACTAATTAACTAATTAACAAACTAACTAAGTAACTAAATAACTATCTTCCTACATGTCTATTAATTATCTAATTAACTAACAAACTAACTAACTAACTAACTGACAAACAAACTAACTACCTTCGCACATACCCACTAACTAACTAACTAATCACCCTCCCACTAACTAACTAACTAACTATCTAACTAACTAAATAACTAACTACTAGATAACTAATTAACAAACTAACTAAATAACTAATTAGTTAACTAACTAAATAACTAACTAACTAACTACTAGATAACTAACTACTAACTAATTAACTAACTATCTAACTAACTAACTAACTAGCTTGATACATATATATTGATTAACTAACTAACCCACTAACTAACTAACTACTAGCTAACTATCTAAGTAACTAACTAAATAACTAATTGATTAACTAACTAACTAACTAATTAACTAACTATCTAACTGACCAACTAACTAACAACCTTCCTGCATACTAACTAACTAACTAACTAACTAACTAACTAACTACTTGCTAATTAACTAACTAACTAAGTAACTACGTTCTTACATACATATTGACTAAGTAACTAACTAACTAATTAACTAACTAACTAACTAACTAACTAACTTACTAACTAACTAACTAACTAACTAACTATTAGCTAACTCGATAAATAACTCACAAACTAACTAACTAACTACTAGATAAATAACGAAATAACTAACTAATTAACTAAATAACTATCTTCCTACATACATATTAACTAAATAACTAACTAACTTACTAACTGCCTTCCTACATACCCACTAACTTAATAACTAACTAAATAACTACTAGATATTTAACTAACTAACTAACTAAATAAATAACTAACTAATTAACTAACTAACTAACTAATTAACTAACTAACTAGCTACCTTCGTACATACCCACTAACTAACTAACTTACTAACTAGCTAATTAACTAACTAATTAATTAACTAATTAACTAACTAACTACTAGTTAACTAATTAACTAAATAACTAAATAACTAACTCACTAACTAACTAACTACTAACTAACTAAATAACTAACAAACTGACAAATTAACTAATAAACAAACTAACTAAATAACCGAATAACTATCTTCCTAGATACCTTTTAACTAACTAACTAACTAACTAACTACTTTCCTACGTACCCACTAACTTACTAACTAACTACCTTCCCACTAACTAGTTAACTAACTATCTAACTAACTAAATGACTGACTAGCCAACTAACTAACTACTAGTAACTAAATAACTAACTAGTTAACTAACTAAATAACTAACTAACTAACTACTAGACAACTAACTAACTTACTAACTAAATAACTAACTAACTAACTAACTACTAGCTAGCTGACAAAATAACTAACTAACAAATTACTAGATAATTAACATAATAACTAATTAATTTACTAACTCAATATCTTCTTAAATATCTATTAACTAACTAACTAACTAACTAACTACCTTCCTACATACCCGCCAACTAACTAACTAACTAAATAAATAACTATCCTGCTGACTACAAGCTAACTAACTAACTAACTAACTAACTAACTAAATAACTAATTGATGACGTAACTAACTAACTAACTAATTCACTAACTAACTAACTAATTAACTATCTATCTAACTAACTAACTAACTACCTGGATACATATATATTGATTAACTAACTAATTCACTAACTAACTAACTACTAGATAACTAAATAACTAACTAACTAACTAACTACCTTCTTACATACATATTGACTAACTAACTAACTAACTAACTAACTAACTATTTAACTAACTAACTAACTAACTAACTAACTTATTAACTAACTAACTAACTAACTAACTATTAGCTAACTAAATAACTAACTAACTAACTAACTAACTAACTAACTACTAGATAACTAACTAACTACTAGATAACTAACTAAATAACTAACTAATTAACTAAATAACAATCTTCCTACATACATATTAACTAACTAACTAACTAACTAACTTACTAACTGCCTTCCTACATACCCACTAACTTAGTAACTAACTAAATAACTTCACAAGGGCAAACAACAAATTAGTGTAGAAATATTCATGATGTTTGAAATATGTATCATAAAAGCATAGAATATAACTTCACAAGGGCTAAAATCCCTAAATAAGATTCGTAAAACGTGTTCCATTTGCCTCACATCACCCACCAACTAACTAACTTACTAACTAACTAATTAACTAACTAATTAATTAACTAATTAACTAACTAATTGACTAACTAACTAAATAACTAACTAATTAACTAATTAACTAACTAACAAACTACTAGCTAACTAACTAACTAGTTAACTATCTAACTTACTAACTAACTACGTTCATACATACCTATTAACTAACTAACTAACTAAATAACTAAATAACTAACTAATTAACTAATTAACAAACTAACTAACTGACTAAATAACTATCTTCCTACATGCCTATTAATTATCTAATTAACTAACAAACTAACTAACAAACTAACTAACTACCTTCGCACACACCCACTAACTACCTAACAAACTACCCTCCCACTAACTAACTAACAAACTATCTAACTAACTAAATAACTAACTAGCTAACTAACTAACTACTAGATAACTAACAAACTAACTAACTAAATAACTAATTAGTTAACTAATTAAATAACTATCTAACTAACTACTAGATAACTAACTAACTAATTAACTAATTAACAAACTAACTAGCTAAATAACTATCTTGCTACATGCCTATTAACTATCTAATTGACTAACAAACTAACTAACTAACAAAATAACTACCTTCCTACATACCCACTAACTAACTAACTAACTACCTTCCCACTAACTGACTAACTAACTATCTAACTCACTAAATAACTAACTATCTAACTAACTAACTACTAGATAACTAACAAACTAACTAACTAAATAAGTAATTAGTAAACTAACTAACTAACTAACTAACTAACTAACTACTAGATAACTAACTAAATAACTAACTAATTGACTAAATAACTATCTTCCTACATACATATTAACTAACTAACTAACTAACTAACTAACTTACTAACTGCCTTCCTACATACCCACTAACTTAGTAACTAACTAAGGGCGTGTTTGCTAGGTCAGTTTTGTGTAGCAGCAGGAAACTCATAGTTGCAGGAAACCAATATATGAATATCAGGAAACTCTGGTAGCAGGAAAATGCAAAAACTACGATTGTAGGATGTTTAAAAGGTGTTTGATGAAAACCTAGGATTGGTGTTGTTATTGTTGTGTTGTTGTTGTTGTTGTTGTTGTTGTTGTTGTTATTATTATTATTATAATAATAATTATTATTATTACTTTTCTACATTTTTATTATGTATTATTTTATTATTGTTATTATTATTACTTTTCTAAATTTTTATTATGTATTATTTTATTATTATTATTATTATTATTATTATTATTATTATTATTATTATTTCTTATTACAAATAACTTTAGAAAATATTTTTTTAGTACTATTAATTTGTAGAGAATATTATTTTTAAGAGAGAATATTATTATTATTACAAATAACTTTAGAAAATATTATTATTATTATTATTATTACAAATAACTTTAGAAAATATTTTTACAAATATTATTACAAATAATATTATTATTATTACAAATAACTTTAGAAAATATTTTTTTAGTACTATTAATTTGTAGAGAATATTATTATTATTATTTCTTATTACAAATAACTTTATTATTATTATTATTATTATTATTATTATTATTATTTCTTATTATTTTTTTACAAATAACTAAATTTGAGAGAATATTATTATTATTATTATTATTATTATTATTATTATTATTATTATTACTTTTCTACATTTTTATTATTTTATTATTATTATTATTATTATTATTACTTTTCTACATTTTTATTATGTATTATTTTATTATTATTATTATTATTACTTTTCTACATTATTATTATTATTATTACTACTACTTTTCTACATTTTTTTTTATTATTATTATTGTTACAATAATGATTTCTTATTACAAATAACTTTAGAAAATATATTTTTAGTACTATTAATTTTTAGAGAATATTATTTCTAATACAACTAAATTTGAGAGAATATTTTTTTTTTAAAATAGATACAAATACGATATTCGGTATCCGATATATGATATGAATATGGATACGAATACGTATACGATATCAAATATCCGATTTCTAATACGAATACGATATCCGATATAAATACGGATAATAATACATTATCCAATAATACGGATACAGATACAAATACGATACCGGATACGAATAAATATGAGAAGACTACTTTAATTAAGAATATACTTATTTGTTCAAATTAAATTAAATTAAATTAAATTAATAAAACATGTGTTAAATTAAATAAATTAATTTATTACATAAATTAATTTAGTTAACTAAATAATGCAAATAAAAAATTATGCATGAAAAAATAACATAATTCATGAAAATTCAATTAATGATATACATCATATGAAGGATACATGTTGAAAGAATAAATAAATAAAATAAAATAATGCATGTTGTTTTGTTTGCTTTCCAAAAATCTAGTTAGAGGTAAGTTTCATTATCCTAGGTTTTCAATGTATTTAAAGCTAGTGTCATGAGTTTTGAGATGTGAAAACTACCATTCCTAACATGCCACCAAACACCTAAAAACAAAATAAAGTCAAACCATGGTTTACTATCAAATTCATGGATGAAAACTTACATGCCGAACACACCCTAAATAACTACTAGCTATTTAACTAACTAAGTAACTCAATAAATAGCTAACTAATTAACTAACTAACTAACTAACTAATTAACTAACTAACTAACAAATTAACTAACTAACTAGCTACCTTCGTACATACCCACTAACTAACTAACTTACTAACTAACTAACTAATTAATTAACTAATTAACTAACTAACTACTAGTTAACTAACTAACTAACTAACTAAATAACTAACTAATTAACTAACTAACTAACTAATAAACTACTAGCTAACTAACTAACTAACTTTCTAACTAACTACCTTCATACATACCTATTAACTAACTAACTAATTAACTAACTAAATAACTAACTAACTGACAAATTAACTAATTAACGAACTAACTAAATAACCGAATAACTATCTTCCTAGATACCAATTAACTTATTAACTAACTAACTAACTACATTCCGACATACCCACTAACTTACTAACTAACTACCTTCACACTAACTAACTAACTAACTATCTGACAAACTAAATAACTAACTAGCTAACTAACTAACGACTAGTAACTAAATAACTAACTAGTTAACTAACTAAATAACTAACTAACTAACTACTAGATAACTGACTAACTAACTAACTAAATAACTAACTGACTAACTAACTACTAGCTAGCTGATAAAATAACTAACTAACTAATTACTAGATAACTAACATAATAACTAACTAATTTACTAACTAACTATCTTCTTAAATACCTATTAACTGACTAACTAACTAACTAACTACCGTCCTACATACCCGCCGACTAACTAACTATCTAACTAACTAAATAACTAACTAGCTAACTAACTAACTACTAGTAACTAAATAACTAACTAGTTAACTAACTAAATAACTAACTAACTAAGTACTAGATAACTAACTAACTAAGTAACTAAATAACTAGACAACTAACATAATAACTAACTAATTTACCAACTAACAATCTTCTTAAATACCTATTAACGAACTAACTAACTAACTACCTTCCTACATACCCGCCAACTTACTGACTAACTAACTTAATAAATAACTATCCTGCTAACCACTAGCTAGCTAGCTAACTAACTAACCAACTAACTAAATAACTAACTGATGACCTAACTAACTACCTACTAGATAACTAACTAACTAACTGACTAACTAACAAACTAACTAATTAACTAACTAACGAACTAATTAACTAACTATCAATCTAACTAACTAACTACCTTAATAAATATATATTGATTAACTAACTAACTACTAGCTAACTAACTAAGTAACTAACTAAATAACTAATTAACTGATTAACTAACTAACTAACTAATTAACTACCTTTCTAGCTAACTAACTAACTAACAACCTTCTTACATACTAACTAACTAACTAACTAACTACTAGCTAATTAACTAACTAACTGACTAACAAACTACCTTCTTACATACATATTGACTAACTAACTAACTAACTAACTAATTAACTAACTAACTGACTAACTAACTTACTAATTAACTAACTAACTAACAAACAACTAGCTTACGGAATAAATAAATAGCTAACTAACTAACTAACTAACTAACTAACTAACTAACTAACTACTAGATAACTAACTAAATAACTAACTAATTAACTAACAAACTATCTTCCTACGTCCATATTAACTAACTAACTAACTAACTTACTAACTTACTAACTACCTTCCTTCATACCCACTAACAAAGTCGCTTACTAATTAAATTAATAACTAACTAACTAAATAACTAACCAATTAACTAACTAAGTAAGTAATTAACTAATTAACTAACTAACTAGCTACCTTCGTACATACCCACTAGCAAAGTAACTAACTAACTAAATAACTAACTTTAGTTAGTTAGTTAGTTAGTTAGTTAGTTAGTGCGTGCATACGAAGGTAGTTAGTTAATTAGTAATGTAGTTAGTTAGTTAGTTAGTTAATAGGTATGTATGAAGGAAGTTATTTAGTAAGTTAGTTAGTTAATTTTTTAATTAGCTTGTTAACCAGTAGTTAGTTAGTTAGTTAGTTAGTTACTTAATTAGTTAGTGGGTATGTAGGAAGGTAGTTAATTAATAAGTTAGTTAGTTGGTTAGCTAGTCAGTTTGTTAGCTAGTAGTTACTTACATAGTTAGTTAGTTAATTGGTATATTGGAAATTAGTTAGTTAGTTAAAAAATGAGTTTGTGAATTGCTTAGGTAGTTAGTTAGTTAGTTATTTAATAGGCATGTATAAAGGTAGTTAGTTAGTAAGTTAGTTCGGTAGTTAATTAGTCAGTTAGTTACTTAATTAGTTACTTAATTAGTTAGTCAGTTACTTAATTAGTTAGATATTTAATAGGAAGGTAGTTAGTTAGTTAATTAGTTAGTTATTTGATAGGAAGGTAGTTAGTTAGTTAGCTAGTCAGTGTGTTAGCTAGTAGTTACTTAGTTAGTTAATTAGTTAATAGGTTCATAGTTAGTTAGTTAGTTAGTTAGTTAGCTAGTAGTTAGTTAGTTAGTGAGTTAGTTTTTTAATCAATATGTATGTATCAAGGTAGTTAGTTAGTTAGTTAGATAGTTAGTTATTTAGTTAGTTAGTTAGTTAGTTAGTTAGTTAGTTAATCAGTTAGTTAGTTAGTTATCTTGTAGTTAGTCAGTTAGTTAGGTCATCAGTTAGTTATTTATTTAGTTAGCTAGTTAGTTAGCTAGTAGTTAGCTAGTTAGTGATTTAGTTAGTTAGTAAATTAAATGGTATTTAAGAAGATAGTTAGTTAGTAAATTTGTTAGTTATTATGTTAGTTATCTAGTAATTAGTTAGTTAGTTATTTTGTCAGCTAGCTAGTAATTAGTTAGTTATTTAGTTATTTAGTTCGTTATTTATCTAGTAGTTAGTTAGTTATTTATTTAGTTAGTTAATTAGTTAGTTATTTAGTTAGTTAGTTTGTTAGTTATCTAGTGGTTAGTTAGTTAACTAGTAAGTTATTTTGGTAGTTAGATAGTTAGTTAGTTAGTTAGTTAGTTAGTTAGTGGGTATGTAGAAAGGTAGGTAGGTAGTTAGTTAGTTAGTTAGTTAATAGGTATGTAGGAAGATAGTTATTTAGTTATTTAGTTAATTTGTTAATTAGTTAATTAGTTAGTCACTTAGTTATTTAGTTATTTAGTTAGTTAGTTAGTTAGTTTGTTAGTTTGTTATTTAGAAAGGTAGTTGGTTAGTTAGTAAATAGGTATGTAGGAAGAGAGTTTGTTAGTTAATTAGTTTGTTATTTAGATAGATATCTAGTAGTTAGTTACATACTTAGTTATTTAGTTATTTAGATAGATATCTAGGGAGACAATTGGTTAGTTAGTTAGTTAGTTAGTTAATTTGTTAGTTAGGTAATTAGACACTAGTTAATTAGTTAGTTAGTTAGTCAGATAGTTAGTTAGTTAGTTAGTTAGTTAGTGAGTTTGTTGGAAGGTAGTTAGTTAATTAGTTAGTTAGGTAGTTAGCTAATTAGTTAGTTTATAGGTATGTATGAAGGTAGTTAGTAAGTTAGTTAGTTAATTAGTTAGTTTGTTAGCAAGTAGTTTGTTAGTTAGTTAGTTAGTTAGTTAGCAAGTAGTTAGTTACTAAGTTAGTTGGCTAGTTAGTTAGTTAGTTACCTAGCTAGCTAGCTAGTAGTTAGTTAGTTAGTTAGTTAGTTAATAGGTATGTAGGAAGGTAGTTAATTAGTTGGCTAGTTAGTTAGTTAGTTAGCTAGTAGTTAGTAAGTTAGTTAGTAAGTTAGTTAGTTAGTTAGTTAGTGGGTATGTAGGAAAGGTAGCTAGTAAGTTACTTAGTTACTTAGTTAACTAGTTAGTTAGTTAGTTAGTTAGATAGTAGTTTGTTATTTTGTTAGTTAGTTAATTAGATAGTTTGTTAATTAGTTAGTTAGTTGGTGGGTATGTATGAAGGTTGATAGTTAGTGGGTATGTAGGTAGGTAGTTAGTTAGTTAGTTATTTAGTTAGTTATTTAGTTAGTTAGTGAGTTAGATAGTAAGTTAGTTAGTTAGTTAGTTAGTATGTTCGTTAGTTAGTGGGTGTGTAGGAAGGTAGCTAGTTTGTTAGTTAGTTACTTAGTTCGTTAATTTGTTAATTAGTTAGTTAGCTAGTAGTAAGTAAGTTAGTTAGTTAATTAGTTAGTTAGTGAGTTAATCAGTTAGTTAGTTAGTTAGCTAATATGTATCTAAAAAGGTAGTTAGTTAGTTTGTTAGATAGTTAATTTGTTAGTTAGTTAATTAGTGAGTTAGTTATCTAGTAGTTAGTTAGTTAGTTAGTTAATCAGTTAGTTATTTATTTAGTTAGTTAGTTAGCTAGTAGTTAGTTAGTTAATTAGTTAGTTACTTAGTTAGTTAGCGGTTATGTAAGAAGGTATGTAGTTAGTTAGTCAGTTGGTTAGTAAGTTAATTAGTTAATAGGTATGTAGAAAGATAGTTTGTTAGTTAATTTGATAGTTATTTAGTTAGTTATCTAGTAGTTAGTTAGTTGGTTAGTTAGTTAGTTGGTTGGTTAGTTAGTTCGTTAGTTAGTTCGTTAGTTAATTGGTTAGTTAGTTTGTTAGTAAATATGTATGTAAGAAGGTAGTTAGTTTGTTAGATAGTTAGTTAATTAGTTAGTTAATTAGTTAGTTAGCTAGTAGTTAGTTAGTTAGTTAACTTGTTATTTATTTAGTTAGTCAGTTAATTAGTTAGTTATCTAGTAGTAAGTTAGTTAGTTAGTTAGTTCGTTAGCTAGTAGTTAACTGGTTAGTTATTTATTTATTTAGTTAGTTAGTTAGTTGGTTGGTCTGTAGGAAGGTAGGTAGTTAGTTAGTTAGCTAGTTTGTTAATAGGTATTTAAGACAACAGTTAGTTAGCAAATTAGTTAATTATTATGTTAGTTATCTAGTAATTAGCTTGTTAGTTATTTTGTCAGCTTGCTTGTAGTCAGTTAGTTAGTTAGTTATTTAATTAGTTTGTTTGTTAGTTATCAAGTTGTTAGTTAGTTAGTTATTTAGTTAGTTATCTAGTAGTTAGTTAGTTAGCTAGTTAGTTATTTAGTTAGTTAGATAGTTAGTTAGTTAGTTAGTGGGAAGGTAGGTAGTTAGTTAGTTAGTGGGTATGTAGGAACTTAGTTAGTTAGTTAGTTAGATTGTTAGTTAATATGTATATACGAAGATAGTTATTTAGTTAGTTTTTTAATTAGTTAATTAGTTAGTTAGTAAGTTATTTAGTTATTTAGTTAGTTAGTTAGTTAGTTTGTTAGTTAGTTAGAAAGGTAATTAGTTAGTTAGTTAATGGGTATGTATAAAGGTAGGTAGTTAGTAAGTTAGCTAACTAGCTAGTAGTTAGTTAGTTAATTAGTTAGTTGTTTAGTTCGTTAGTTAGTTTACTAGTAGTTAGTTAGTTAATGAGTTAATTAATTAGTTAGTTAATTAGTTAGTTATTAAGTTAGTTAGTTAGTGGGTATGTACGAAGGTAGCTAGTTAGTTAGTTAATTTGTTAGTTAGTTAGTTAATTAGTTAGCTAGTTAGTTAATTAGTTAGTTAGTTATTTATTTATTTGGTTAGTTACTTAGTTAGTGGGTATATAGGAAGGTAGTTAGCAAGTTAGTTAGTTAGTTAGTTAGTTAATATGTATGTAGGAAGATAGTTAGTTAATTAGTTAGTTATTTAGTTAGTTATCTAGTAGCTAGTTAGTTAGTTAGTTAGTTAGTTAGTTAGTTATTTTTTATGTTACCTAGAAATTAGTTAGTTAGTTAGTTAGTTAGTTATTTTTTTTGTTAGCTAGAAATTAGTTAGTTAGTTTGTTAGTTATTTTGTTATCAAGTAGTTGGTTAGTTTGTTAGTTAGTCGGTAACTTGTTAGTTAGTTATTTAGTTAGTTAGTTAGCGAGTAGTTAGCTAGTAATTTATTTAGTTAGCTAGTTAGTTAGGTATGTATGAAGATAGTTAGTTAGTTAGTTAATTAGTTCGTTATTTAGTCAGTTAGTTAGTTAGTTAGCTAGTAGTTAGTTAGTTAGTTAGTCGACTAGTTAGTTAGTTAGCTAGCTAGTAGTTAGTTAGTTAGTTAGTTAGTTAGTTAGTTAGTTAGTTAATAGGTATGTAGGAAGGTAGTAAGGTAGTTAGTTAGTTAGTTAGTTAGTTAACTAGTTAATTATTTAATTAGTAAGTTTGTTAGTTCTCTAGTAGTTAGTTAGTTAGCTAGTTAGTTATTTAGTTAGTTAGTAAGTTAGTTAGTTAGTTAGTGGGAAGGTAGTTAGTTAGTTAATTATATAGTTAATATGTATGTAGGAAGATGGTTATTTAGTTAGTTAGTTGGTTTGTTAATTAGTTAGTTAGTTAGTTAGTTAGTTATTTAGTTAGTTAGTTAGTTAGTTTGTTAGTTTGTTAGTTTGTTAGTTAGAAAGGTAGGTAGTTAGCTAGTTAATAATTAACTAACTAACTAGCCGACTACTAGCTAACTGAATAAATAACTAACTAACTAACTAACTAACTAACTAACTACTAGATAACTAACTAAACAACTTACTTATTAACTAACTAACTATCTTCCTACATACATGTGAACTAACTAACTAACAAACAATCCTACTAACTACCTTCCTACATACGCACTAACTAAGTAACTAACTAAATAAATAAATAACTAACTGAAGAACTACTAGCTATTTAACTAAGTAACAAACTAACTAAATAAATATCTAACTAATTAACTAACTAACTAACTAACTAATTAACTAACTAACTAAAAAACTAACAAACTAACCACCTACCTTCACACATACCCACTAACTACCCAACTTACTAACTAACTAATTAATTAACTAATTAATTAACTAATTAACTAACTAACTACTAGTAAACTAACTAACTAACTAACTAACTAACTAAATAACTAACTAATTAACTAACTAACTCATTAACAAACTACTAGCTAACGAACTAACTAGTTAACTATCTAACTTACTAACAACCTTCATTCATACCTATTAACTAACTAACTAACTAACTACCTTTCTAACTTACTAACAAAATAACTAACTAACTAACTAACTAACTAATTAACAAATTAACAAACTAACTAACTAAATAACTATCTTACTACCATCCTACATACCCACTAACTAACTAACTAACTACATACCTATTAACTAACTAATTAACTAACTAACTAACTAACTAACTGCCATCCTACATACCCACTAACTAACTAACTAACTACCTTCCCACTAACTAACTAACTAACTAGCTAACTAACTAAATAACTAACTAGCTAACTAACTAAGTACTAGATAACTAACAAACTAACTAATTAAAAAACTAACTAGTTAACTAACTAAATAACTAACTAACTAACTACTAGACAACTACCTAACTAACTATCTAAATAACTAACTAACTACTAGCTAGCTGACAAAATAACTAACAGATTACTAGATAACTGACATAATAACTAACTAATTTACTAACTAACTATCTTCTTAAATACCTATTAACTAACTAACTAACTACCTACCTTCCTACATACCCACCATCAAACTAACTAACTAACTTGATAAATAACGAACATGCTAACTACTAGCTAACTAACTAACTAACGAACTAACTAAATAACTAACTGATGACCTAACTAACAAACTAACTACTAGATAATTGACTGACTAATTAACCAACTAACCAATTAACTAACTATCTAACTAATTAACTAACTACCTTGATACATACATATTGATTAACTAACTAAGTCACTAACTAACTAACTACTAGCTGACTAACTAAGTAACAAACTAAATAACTAACTGATTAACTAACTAACTAACTAATTAACTAACTATCTAACTAACTAACTAACTAACAACCTTCTTACATACCAACTAACTAACTAACTAACTAACTACTAGCTAATTGACTAACTAACTGACCAACTAACTGACTACCTTCTTACATACATATTGACTAACTAACTAACTAACTAACAAACTAACTAACTAACAAACTTACTAACTAACTAACTAACTAACTAACTAACTACTAGCTAACTGAATAAATGACTAACTAACTAACTGACTAACTACAAGATAACTAACTAAATAACTAACTAATTAACTAACTAACAATCTTCCCACATTCAAATTAACTAACTAACTAACTAACTGACTAACTTACTAACTACCTTCCTACCTACCCACTAACTAAGTAACTAACTAAATAAATAAATAAATAACTAAATAAATACTAGCTATTTACCTAACTAACTAACTAAATAACTAACTAATTAACTAACTAACTAATTAACTAATTAACTAAAAAATTAACTAACTAACTAGCTACCTTCGTACATACCCAACAACTAACTAACTAATTAACTAACGAATTAATTAACTAATTAAGTAACCAACTAATAGTTAACTAACTAATTAACAAACGAAATAACTAACTAATTGACTAACTAACTGACTAACAAACTACTAGCTAACTAACTAACTAACTTACTAACTAACTTCCTTCATACATACCTATTAACTAACTAACTAACTAACTAACTAACTAACTAACTAAATAACCAACTACCTAATAAATTAACTATTTAACAAGCTAAATATATAACCGAATAACTATCCTTCTACGTACCTATTAACTAACTAACTAAATAACTAACTAGCTACTTTCCTACATACCCACTAACTAACTAACAAACTACCTTCCCACTAACTTACTTACTAACTATCTAACTAACTAAATAACTAACTAGCTAACTAACTAACTACTGGTAACTAAATAACTAACTAGTTAACTAACTAAATAACTAACTAACTAACTACAAGATAACTTACTAACTAACTAACTAAATAACTAACTAACTAACTAACTACTAGCTAGCTGACAAAATAACTTACTAACTAATTACTAGATAACTTACATAATAACTAACTAATTTACTAGCTATCTTCTCAAATACCTATTAACTAACTAACTAACTAACTACCTTCCTACACGCCCTCCAACTAACTAACTAACTAACTAAATTAATATCTAACCTGCTAAATACTAGCTAGCTAACTAACTAACTAACTATATAATTAACTGATGACCTAACTAACTAACTAACTGCTAGATAACTAACTAACTAACTAACTAACTAACTAACTAATTAACTAACTAACTAATTAACTATCTATCTAACTAACTAACTAACTACCTTGACACATACATATTGATTAACTAAATAACTAACTTATTAACTAACTAATAAATTATCTAATTAACAAACTAACTAAATAACCGAATAACTATCTTCCTACATACCTATAAACTAACTAACTAAAACTAACTAACTACTTTCCTACATACGCACTAACTAACTAACTAACTACCTTCCCACTGACTAACTAACTATATAACTAACTAAATAACTAACTAGCTAACTAACTAACTACTAGTAACTAACAAACTATCTAACCAAATAACTAATTAGTTAACTAACTAAATAACTAACTAACTACTAGATAACTAATTGACTAACGGACGAACAAACTAACTAACTACTAGCTAGCTGACAAAATAACTAACTTACTAATTACTAGATAACTAACATAATAACTAACTAATTTACTAACTAACAATCTTCATAAATACCTTTTAACGAACTAACTAACTAACTAACTACCTTCCCACATACCTGGCGACTAACTAACTAACTAACTAAATAAGTAACTAATCTGCTAACTACTAGCTAACTAACAAACTGACTAACTAACTAACTAATTGATGACCTAACTAACTAACTAACTAACTAACTACAAGATAACTAACTAACTAACTGACTAACTAACTAACTAACTAATTAACTAACTATCTAAGTAACTAACTAACCGCCTTGATACATACATATTGGTTAACTAACTAACTAACTAACTAACTACTAGCTGACTAACAAAGTAACAAACTAAATAACTAACTGATTAACTAAATAACTAAATAACTAACTATCTAACTAACTAACTAACTAACAACCTTCTTACATACTAGCTAACTAACTAACTAACTAACTAACTACTAGCTAATTAACTAACTAACTTACTAACTAACTAACTAACTACCTTCTTACATATATATTGACTAACTAACTAACTAACTAATTAACTAACTAACTAACTAACTAACTTACTAACAAACTAACTAACTACTAGCTAACTGAATAACTAACTAACTAACTAACTAATTAACTAACTAACTAACTAACTCACTAACTAACTGAATAACTAACTAACTAACTAACTAACTAACTAACTAACTAACTAACTAACTAAGTAACTAATTAACTAACCAATTAACTAACTAACTAAGTACCTTCGTACATACCCACTAACGGACTAACTTACTAACTAACTAATGAACTAATTAATTAAAAAACTAAATAACTTACTAACTACTTGTTAACTAACTAAATAACTAACTAATTAACTAACTAACAAACTAACAAACTACTAGCTAACTAACTAACTAACTTACTAACTACCTTCATACATACCTATTAACTAACTAACTAACTACCTTTCTGATGAACAAACTAACTAAATAACTAACTAAATAACTAAATAACAAACTAAGTAATAAATTAACTAATTAACAAACTAACTAAATAACCGAATAACTATCTTCGCACATACCTATTAACTAACTAACTACTTTCCTACATACCCACTAACTAACTAACTAAGTACCTTCCCACTAACTAACTAACTAACTATCTAACTAACAAAATAACTAACTAGCTAACTAACTAACTACTAGTAACTAACTAACTAACTAAATAACTATTTAGTTAACTAACTAAATAACTAACTAACTACAAGATAACTAACTAACTAACTAACTAACTAACTAACTAACTACTAGATAACTAACTAACTAACTAACTAACTTAATAACTAACTAACTACTAGCTAAATGATAAAATAACTAACTAGCTAATTACTAGATAACTAACATAATAACTAACTAATTTACTAACTAAATATCTTCTTAAATACCTATTAACTAACTAACTACCTACCTACCTACCTACCTACATACCCACCAACTAACTTACTAACTACCAAATAAATAACTAACCAGCTAACAATTAGCTAACTAACTAACTAACCAACTAACTAACTAAATAACTAACTGATGACCTAACAAACTAACTAACTACTAGATAACTATCTAACTAACTGACTAACTAACTAACTAACTAACTAATGAACTAACTAACTAATGAACTAACTAACTACCTTGATACATACATATTGATTAACTAACTAACTCACTAACTTACTTACTACTAGCCAACTAACTAAGTAACTAACTAAATAACTAACGGATTAACTAACTAACTAATTAACTAACTAATTAACTAACTATCTAACTAACTAACTACTAGTTAACTAACTAACTAACTAACTAAATAACTAACTAATTAACTAAAGAACTAACTAACAAACTACTAGCTAACTAACTAACTAGTTTACTATCTAACTTACTAACTAACTACCTTCATACATACCTATTAACTAACTAACTAACTACCTTTCTAACTAACTAACTAAATAACTAAATAACGAAGTAACTAACTAATTAACTAATTAACAAACTAACTAACTAACTAAATAACTATCTTCCAACAAGCCTATTAATTATCTAATTAACTAACAAACTAACTAAACAACATACTAACTACCTTCCCACATACCCACTGACTAACTAACTAACTACCCTCCCACTAACTAACTAACTAACTATCTAACTCACTAAATAACTAACTAGCTGACTAACTAACTACTAGATAACTAACAAACTAACTAACTAAATAACTAATTAGTTAACTAACTAAATAACTAATTAGTTAACTATCTAAATAACTAACTAACTAACTACTAGATAACTAACTAACTAACTAACTAACTAACTACTAGCTAGCTGACAAAATAACTAACTAACTAATTACTAGATAACTAACAAAATAACTAACTAATTAACAAACAAACTATCTTTTTAAATACCGATTAACTAACTAACTGACTAACTAACTAACTACCTTCATACATACCCGCCAACTAACAAACTAACTAACTAAAAAAATAACTAACCTGCTAACTACTAGCTAACCAACTCACTAACTAACTAACTAAATAACT
Organism: Luzula sylvatica; assembly: GCA_946800325.1. Classification (NCBI taxonomy): domain Eukaryota; kingdom Viridiplantae; phylum Streptophyta; class Magnoliopsida; order Poales; family Juncaceae; genus Luzula; species Luzula sylvatica. Next base: position 4,000,994 of record OX326961.1, read on the forward strand.
AACTGATGACCTAATTAACTAACTAACTAACTAAGTAACTACCTTCTTACATACACATTGACTAACTAACTAACTAACTAACTAATTAACTAACTTACTAACTAACTAACTAACTAACTTACTAACTAACTAACTAACTAACTAACTAACTATTAGCTAACTGAATAAATAACTAACAAACTAACTAACAGAATTACTAACTAATTAACTAAATAACTATGTTCCTACATACATATTAACTAAATAACTAACTAACTTACTAACTGCCTTCCTACATACCCACTAACTTAATAACTAACTAAATAACTACTAGCTATTTAACTAACTAACTAACTAACTAAATAACTAACTAATTAACTAACTAACTAACTAACTAACTAATTAACTAACTAACTAACAAATTAACTAACTGACTAGCTACCTTCGTACATACCCACTAACTAACTAACTTACTAACTAACTAATTAACTAACTAATTAACTAACTAACTACTAGTTAACTAATTAACTGACTAACTAAATAACTAACTAATTAACTAACTAACTAACTAATAAACTACTAACTAACTAACTAACTAACTTTCTAACTAACTACCTTCATACATACCTATTAACTAACTAACTAACTACCTTTCTAACTAACTAACTCACTAACAAACTAACTAACTAACTAAATAACTAACTAACTGACAAATTAACTAATTAACAAACTAACTAAATAACCTAATAACTACGTTCCAAAATACCTATTAACTAACTAAGTAACTAACAAAGTACTTTCCTACATACCCACTAACTTAGTAACTAACTACCTTCCCACAAACTAACTAACTAACTATCTAACTAACTAAATAACTAACTAGCTAACTAACTGACTACTAGTAACTAAATAACTAACTAGTTAACTAACTAAATAACTAACTAACTAACTACTAGATAACTAACTAACTTACTAACTAAATAACTAACTAACTAACTAACTAACTACTAGCTAGCTGATAAAATAACTAACTAACTAATTACAAGATAACTAACATAATAACTAACTAATTTACTAACTAACTATCTTCTTAAATACCAATTAACTAACTAACTAACTAACTACCTTCCTACATACCCGCAAACTAACTAACTAACTAACTTAATAAATAACTATCCTGCTAACTACTAGCTAGCTAACTAACTAACTAACTAACTAACTAAATAACTAATTGATGACCTAACTAACTGACTAACTACGAGATAACTAACTAACTGACTAACTAACAAACTAAGTAATTAACTAACAAACTAACTAATTAACTAACTATCAATCTAACTAACTAACTACCTTGATACATATATATAGATTAACTAACTAACTGCTAGCTAACTGACTAAGTGACTAACTAAATAACTAAATGATTACCTAAGTAACTAACTAATTAACTACCTTTCTAACTAACTAACTAACTAACAACCTTCTTACATACTAACTAACTAACTAACTAACTAACTAACTAACTAACTAACTAACTAACTACTAGCTAATTAACTAACTAACTAACTAACTAACTACCTTCTTACATATATATTGACTAACTAACTAACTAACTACCTTCTTACATACATATTGACTAACTAACTAACTAACTAACTAACTAATTAAATAACTAACAAACTAACTAACTAACTAACTTACTAATTAACTAACTAACTAACTAACTAACTAACTAACTAACTAACTTACTAACTAACTAACTAACTTACTAATTAACTAACTAACTAACTAACTACTAGTTAACAAACTAACTAACTAACTAACTAACTAACTAACTAAATAACTAACTAATTAACTAACTAACTAACTAACTACTAGCGACCTTCCTACATACCCACAATCTAACTAACTTACTAACTAAATAAATAACTAACCTGCTAACTACTAGCTAACTGACTAACTAACAAACTAACTAAATAACTAACTGATGACCTAACTAACTAATTAACTACAAGATAACTAACTAACTAACTAACTAACTAATTACCTAACTAATTAACTAACTATCTAACTAACTAACTAACTACCTTGATACATACATATTGATTAACTCACTAACTATCTTCTAGCTAATTAACTAACTAACTAACTAACTACCTACCTTCTTACATACATATTGACTAACTAGCTAGCAAACTAACTAATTAACTAACTATCTAACTAACTAACTAACTACCTTGATACATACATATTGATTAACAAACTAACTTACTACTTGCTAACTAACTAAGTAACTAACTAAATAACTAACTCATTAACTAACTAACTAACTAACTAACTAACCGACTAATTAACTAACTATCTAATAACTAACTAACTAACAACCTTCTTACATACTAACTAACTAACTAACTAACTAACTACTAGCTAATTAACTAACTACATACTAACTAACTACCTACCTACCTACCTTCTTACATACATATTGATTGACTAACTAACTAACTTACTTACTAACTAACTAACGAACTAACTAACTAACTACTAGCTAATTGAATAAATGACTAACTAACTAAATAATTAACTAACTACTAGATAAGTAACTAAATAACTAACTAATTAACTAACTAACTATCTTCCTATATACATATTGACTAACTAACTAACTAGCTAACTAACTTACTAACTACCTTCCTACATACCCACTAACTAAGTAACTAACAAAATAAATAACTAACTGACTAACAAACTAACTTACTTACTAACTAACTCACTAATTAACTACTAGCTAACTGAATAAATAAATAACTAACTAACTAACTACTAGATAACTAACTAAATAACTAAGTAATTAACTAACTAACTATCTTCCTGCATACATATGAACTAACTAACTAACTATCTAACTAACTAACTTACTAACTACTTTCCTACATACCCACTAACTAAGTAACTAACTAAATAAAAAATAACTAACTAAATAACTACTAGCTATATAACTAACTAACTAAATAAATAACTAACTAATTAACTAACTAACTAACTAACTAATTAACAAACTAACTAACAAATTAACTAACAAACTAGCTACCTTCGTACATACCCACTAACTAACTAACTTACTAACTAACTAATTAACTAACTAATTAATTAACTAATTAACTAGCTAACTACTAGTTAACTAACTAACTAACTAACTAACTAACTAACTAACTAAATAACTAACTAATTAACTAACAAACTAACTAACTAACTACTAGCTAACTAACTAACTAGTTAACTATCTAACTTACTAGCTAACTACCTTCATACATACCTATTAACTCACTAACTACCTACCTTTCTAACTAACTAACTAACTAACTAACTAACTAAATAGCTAAATAACTAACTAATGAACTAATTAACAAACTAATTAACTAACTAAATAACTATCTTCCTACATTCCTATTAATTAACTAATTATCTAACTAACTAACTAACTAACTACCTTCCTACGTACGCATTAACTAACTAACTAACTACCTTCCCACTAACTAACTAACTAACTAACTAACTAAAAACTAACTAAAAAACTAACTAGCTAACTAACTAACTACTAGAGAACTAACAAACTAACTAACTAAATAACTAATTAGTTAACTAACTAACTAATTAACTAACTAACGACTAGAGAACTAACTAACTAACTAACTTACTAACTAACTTACTACTGGCTAACTAACTAGCTAGCTAACTAGCTAACTAACTACCTTCCTACATACCAATTAACTAACTAACTAACTAACTCACTAACTAACTAACTACTAGCTCTAACTAACTAACTAACTTACTCCTAGCTAACTAACAAACAAACTGACTAAATAACGAACTAACTAACTAACTAACTACCTTCATACATACCTATAAACTAACTAAATTGCTAACTACCTAAGTAACTAATTAACTAAGTACCTTCCTACAAACTCACTAACAAACAAACTAACTAACTAACTAACAAATTAACTAATTAACAAACAAACTAAATAACTGAATAACTATCTTCGTACATACCTATTTACTAACTAACTAACTAACTAACTAACTAACTACCTTCCCACTAACTAACTAACTAACTATCTAACTAGATGAATAACTACCTAGCTAACTAACTAACTACTAGATAACTAACAAACTACCTAACTAAATGACTAACTAGTTAACTAACTGAATAATTAACTAACTAACTACTAGATAACTAACTAACAAACTAACAAAATAACTAACTAACTAACTAACTACTAGCTAGCCGACAAAATAACTAACTAACTAATTACTAGATAACTAACATAATAACTAACTAATTTACTAACTAACTATCTTCATAAATACCAATTAACTAACTAACTAACTAACTACCTTCCTACATACCCACCAACTAAGTAATTAACTAACTAAATAAATAACTAACCTTCTAACAACTATCTAACTAACTAACTAACTAACTAACTAAATAACTAACTGATGACCTAACTAACTAGCTAACTACTAGATAAATAACTAACTAACTGACTAACTAGCTAACTAACTAATTACAAACTATCTTGCTAACTAACTAACTACCTTGATACATACATATTGTTTAATTAACTAACTCACTAACTAACTAAGTAATTAACTAACTAACTAAATAACTATTTAACACACTAATGAACTAACTAACACACTAATTAACTAACTAACTAACTAACTAACTACTAGACAACTAACTAACTTATTAACTAAATAACTAACTAACTGACTAACTACTAGCTTGCTGACAAAATAACTATCTAACTAATTACTAGATAACTAACATAATAACTAACTAATTTACTAACTCAATATCTTCTTAAATACCTATTAACGAACTAACTAACTAACTTCCTACATACCCGCCAATTAACTAACTAACTAATTAAATAACTATCCTGCTGACTACTTGCTAACTAACTAACTAACTAAATAACTAACTGATGACGTAACTAACTGACTAACTAACTGACTGACTGACTAACTAACTAACTATCTAATTAACTAACTAACTAACTAATTAACTAACTATCTGACTAACTAACTACCTGGATACATATATATATTGATTAACTAACTAACCCACTAACTAACTAACTAACTAGCTAACTAACTAAGTAACTAACAAAATTACTAACTGATTAACTAACTAACTAATTAACTAACTATCTAACTAACTAACTAAATAACAACCTTCTTGCATACTAACTGACTAACTAACTAACTAACTTACTAACTAACTACTAGCTAACTAAATAACTAACTAACTAACTAACTACTTTCTTACATACATATTGACTAACTAACTAACTAACTAACTAACTATTTAACTAACTAACTAACTAACTAACTAACTTATTAACTAACTAACTAACTAACTAACTATTACCTAACTAAATAACTTATTGACTAACTAACTAATTAACTAACTATTTAACTAACTAACTAACTAACTAACTAACTTATTAACTAACTAACTAACTAACTAACTAACTACTAGCTAACTGAATAAATAACTAACTAACTAACTAACTAACTAACTAACTAACTACTAGATAACTAACTAATTAACTAACAAACTATCTTCCTACGTTCATATTAACTAACTAAATAACTACCTTACTAACTACCTTCTTACATACCCACTAACAAAGTCGCTTACTAATTAAATTAATAACTAACTAAATAACTACTAGCTATTTAACTAACGAACTAACTAACTAAATAACTAACCAATTAACTAACTAACTAACTAATTAACTAACTAACTAGCTACCTTCGTACATACCCACTAACTAACTAACTTACTAACTAACTAATTAACTAACTAATTAATTAACTAATTAACTAACAAACTACTAGCTAACTAACTAACTAGTTAACTATCTAACTTACTAACTAACTACCTTCATACATACCTATTAACTAACTAACTAACTACCTTTCTAACTAACTAACTAAAAAACTAACTAACTAAATAACTAAATAACTAACTAACTAACTAACTAATTAATTAATTAACAAACTAACTAACTTTTTAAATAACTATCTTCATACATGCTTATTAATTATCAAATTAACTAACAAACTAACTAACAAACAAACTAACTACCTTCCCACACACCCACAAACTAACTAACTAATTACCCTCCCACTAACTAACTAACTAACTATCTAACTAACTAAATAACTAACTAGCTAACTGACTAACTACTAGATAACTAACAAACCAACTAACTAACTAAATACCTAGTTAATTAGTCAGTTAGTTAGTTAGTCAGTTAGTTAGTTAATTAGTTAGTTAGTTAGTTAATAGGTATGTGGAAAGATAGTTTGTTAGTTAATTAGTTAATTAATTAGTTAGTTATTTAGTTAGTTATCTAGTAGTTAGTTAGTTAGTTAGTTCGTTAGTTAGTTAGTTAGTAAATATGTATGTAAGAAGGTAGTTAGTTCGTTAGTTACTTAGTTAGATAGTTAGTAAATTAGTTAGTCAATTAGTTAGTTAACTAGTAGTTAGTTAGTTAGTTTAGATAGTTATTTAGTTAGTTAGTTAGTCATGTAGTTAGTTAGTTAACTAACTTACAAAATAACTAACTAACTAACCAAATGACTAACTAGTCAACGAACTAACTAACTACTGGCTAACAAACTAACTAACTAACTAAATAACTAACTAGTTAACTAACTAACAAACAACTGGCTAACTAACTAACTAACTAACTAACTAAATAACTAACTCAAGTAACAAATTGATTAACTTACTAACCAACCTAACTAGCCGCCTTCCTACATATCCACTAACTAACGAACATACTAACTAACTAACTAACTATATTACAAACTAAGTAACTAACTATCTTCCTACATACCTATTAACTAACTCACAAACTAACTAATTACCTTCTTGCATACCCACCAACTAACTAGCTAACTAAATAAATTACTAGCTAACTACTCGCTAACTAACTAACTAACTAAATAACTAACTAGTTACCTAACTAACTAACAAACTAACCAACTACTTGATAACAAACAAACTAACTAACTAACTGACTAACTAACTAACTAACTGACTTCTAGCTAACAGAAAAAAAAACTTACTAACTAACTAACTAACTAACTAACTTCTAGCTAACAGAAAAAATAACTAACTAACTAACTAACTAACTAACTAGCTTACTTATTAACTAACTAACTAACTACTAAATAACTGACTAACTAACTAGCTAACTAACTACCTTCCTACATACCTATTAACTAACTAACTAACTAACTAACTAACTAACTAACTAACTATTAGCTAGCTAACTAACTAACTAACTAATCAACTAACTAACTAACTAACTAACTACTAGCTAACTAACTAACCAACTGACTAAATAACGAACTAATTAACTAACTAACTATCTTCATACATACCTATAAACTAACTAAATAGCTAACTACCTAACTATCTAATTAACTAACTACCTTCCTACAAACAAACTAACTGACTAACTAACTTACTAACTAACTAATTACCTAGTATCTAACTAACTAACTAATTATCTAACTAACTAGCTAACTAATTGTCTTCCTACATACCACCAATTAACTAGTATCTATCTAACAAACTAACTAACTTATTGTCTTCCTATATATCTATTAACTAACTAACTAATTAATTGACTAACTAACCGACTAACTAACAACCATCCTACATACCGACTAGCTAACTAATAACTCACTAACTAATTAACTAACTCTCAAACTAACTAACTACCTAACTAGTTACTTAGTCAGTTAGTGAGTTAGTGAGTTAGTTAGTCGCTAATATGTATGTAAGAACATAGTTAGTTAGTTAGTTAGATAGTTAGTTAATTAATTACATAGTTAATAAGTGAGTTAGTTATCTAGTAGTTAGTTAATTAGTTAGTTAGTTAATCAGTTAGTTATTTATTTAGTTAGTTAGTTAGCTAGTAGTTAGTTAGTTAGTCAGTTAGTTAGTTAGTCAGTTAGTTAGTTAGTAAGTTAGTTAGTTAATAGGTATGTAGAAAGATAGTTCGTTAGTTAATTAGTTAAGTAATTAGTTAGTTATTTAGTTAGTTATCTAGTAGTTAGTTAGTTAGTTAGTTAGTTGGTTGTATAGTTAGTCAGTTCGTTAGTTAGGTAGTCAGTAAATATGGATGTAAGAAGGTAGCTAGTTAGTTAGTTAGTTAGATAGTTAGTAAATTAGTTAGTCAATTAGTTAGTAAGCTAGTAGTTAGTTAGTTAGTTTACTAACCAACTAACTAACTAATTAACAAACTAATTAACTAACTAACTAACTTACTAACTAACTAACTAACTAACTACCTACTAGCTAACCGAATAACTAACAAACTAACTAACTAAGTAACTACTAGTTAACAAACTAAATAACTAACTAATTAACTAACCAATTTTCTTCCTACATACATATTAAATAACTAACTAACTAACTAACTAACTAACTAACTAACTAACTAACATACTAACTACCTTCCTACATACCCACTAACTAAGTTACTAACTAAATAAATAAATAACTAACAAACTACATAACTACTAACTAATTAACTAACTAACTTACTAACTAAATAAGTAACTAATTAACTAACTGACTAACTAATTAACTATCTAGCTACCTTCGTACATACCCACTAACTAACTAACTTACTAACTAACTAATTAACTAACTAATTAATTAACTAATTATGTAACTAACTACTAGTTAAATAACTAACTAACTAACTAACTAACTAAATAACTAACTAACTAATTAACTAACTAACTTACAAACTACTAGCTAAGTAACTAGCTAGTTAACTACCTACCTTACTAACTAACTACCTTCATACATACCTATTAACTAACGAATTAACTAACTATCAAATTAACAAATTAACAAAATAACTAAATAATTATCTTCCTACATACCTATTAACTAACTAACTAACTAACTAAATAACTAACTAACTAACTACGTTCCTACATACCCTCTAACTAACTAACTAACTACCTTACCGCAAACTAACTAACTCACTATCTATCAAACTAAATAACTAACTAGCTAACTAACTAACTACTAGATAACTAATAAACTATCTTACGAAATGACTAACTAGTTAACTAACTAGATAACTAACTAACTAACTACAAGATAACTAACTAACTAACTAAATAACTAACTAACTAACTACTAGCTAGCATGCAAAATAACTAACTAACTAATTAATAGATAACTAACATAATAACTAACTAATTTACTAACTAACTGTCTTCTTAAATACCTATTAACTAACTAACTAACTTACTAACTACATTCCCACATACCCACCAACTAACTAACTGCTAGCTAACTGACTAAGTGACTAACTAAATAACTAATTGATTAACTAACTAACTAACTAATTAACTACCTTTCTAACGAACTAACTAACTTACAACCTTCTTACATACTAACTAACTAACTAACTAACTAACTAACTAACTAGCTACTAGCTAATTAACTAACTAACTAACTAACTACCTTCTTACATACATATTGACTAACTAACTAACTAACTACCTTCTTACATACATATTGACTAACTAACTAACTAACTAACTAACTAATTAACTAACTAACTAACTAACAAACTAACTAACTTACTAATTAACAAACTAACTAACTAACTAACTAACGAACTTACTAACTAACTAACTAACTTACTAATTAACTAACTAACTAACTAACTTACTAACTACCTTCCTACATACCCACTAACAAAGTCACTTAATAATTAAATTAATAACTAATTAAATAACTACTAGCTATTTAACTAACGAACTAACTAACTAAATAACTAACCAATTAACTAACTAAGTAACTAATTAATTAACTACCTAGCTACCTTCGTACATACCCACCAACTAACTAACTTACTAACTAACTAATTAACTAACTAATTAATTAACTAATTAACTAACTAACTATTAGTTAACTAACTAATTAACTAACTAACTAAATAACTAACTAATTAACTAATTAACTAACTAACAAACTACTAGCTAACTAACTAACTTGTTAACTATCTAACTTACTAACTAACTACCTTCATACATACCTATTAACTAACTAACTAACTAAATAACTAAATAATTAACTATTTAACTAATTAACAAACTAACTAACTGACTAAATAACTATCTTCCTACATGCCTATTAATTATCTAATTAACTAACAAACTAACTAACAAACTAACTAACTACCTTCGCACACACCCACTAACTAACTAACTAACTACCCTCACACTAACTAACTAACTAACTATCTAACTAACTAAATAACTAACTAGCTAACTAACTAACTACTAGATAACTAACAAACTAACTAACTAAATAACTAATTAGTTAACTAATTAAATAACTAACTAACTAACTACTAGATAACTAACTAACCAATTAACTAATTAACAAACTAACTAGCTAAATAACTATCTTGCTACATGCCTATTAACTATCTAATTGACTAACAAACTAACTAACTACCAAAATAAGTACCTTCCTACATACCCACTAACTAACTAACTAACTACCTTCCAACTAACTGACCAACTAACTATCTAACTCACTAAATAACTAACTAGCTAACTAACTAACTACTAGATAACTAACAAACTAACTAACTAAATAAGTAATTAGTTAACAAACTAAATAACTAACTAACTAACTACTAGATAACTAACTAACTAATTAACCAATTAACAAACTAACTAGCTAAATAACAATCTTGCTACATGCCTATTAACTAACTAATTTACTAACAAACTATCTTTTTAAATACCTATTAACTAACTAACTAACTTACAAACTAACTACCTTCATACATACCCGCCAACTAACAAACTGACTAAATAAATAAATAACTAACTGACTAACTAACTTACTAATTAACTAACTACTAACTAATTGACTAACTATCTAATTAATTAACTAACTACCTTGATACATATGTATTGATTAACTAACTAACCCACTAACTAACTAACTACTAGCTAACTAACTAAGTAACCAACTAAATAACTAACTGATTAACTAACTAACTAACAAATTAACTAACTATCTAACTAACTAACTAACTAACGATCTTCTTGCATACTAACTAACTAACTAACTAACTAACTAACTAACTACTAGCTAATTAACTAACTAACAAAGTAACTACCTTCTTACAGACATATTGACTAACTAACTAACTAACTAATTAACTAACTAACTAACTTACTAAATAACTAACTAACTAACTAACTATTTGCTAATTGAATAAATAACTAACCAACTAACTAACTAACTACTAGATAACTAACTAAATAACTAACTAATTAACTAAATAACTATCTTCCTACATACATATTAACTAAATAACTAACTAACTTACTAACTGCCTTCCTACATACCCACTAACTTAATAACTAACTAAATAACTACAAGCAATTTGACTAACTAACTAACTAAATAAATAACTAACTAATTAACTAACTAACTAACTAACTAATTAACTACTAACTTACTAACTAACTACCTTCATACATACCTATTAACTAACTAACTAACTAACTAACTACCTTTCTAACTAACTAACTAAAAAACTAACTAACTAACTAAATAACTAAATAACTAACTAACAAACTAATTAACTAATTAACAAACTAACTAAGTAACTAAATAACTATCTTCCTACATGTCTATAAATTATCTAATTAACTAACAAACTAACTAACTAACTAATTGACAAACAAACTAACTACCTTCCCACATACCCACTAACTAACTAACTAATTACCCTCCCACTAACTAACTAACTAACTATCTAACTAACTACATAACTAACTACTAGATAACTAATAAACAAACTAACTAAATAACTAATTAGTTAACTAACTAAATAACTAACTAACTAACTACTAGATAACTAACTACTAACTAATTAACTAACTAACTAACTAACTAACTAACTAACTACCTTGATACATATATATTGATTAACTAACTAACCCACTAACTAACTAAGTACTAGCTAACTATCTAAGTAACTAACTAAATAACTAACTGATTAACTAACTAACTAACTAATTAACTAACTATCTAACTAACCAACTAACTAACAACCTTCCTGCATACTAACTAACTAATTAACTAACTAACTAACTAACTAACTAACTTACTAACTAACTAGCTAACTAACTAACTATTAGCTAACTCGATAAATAACTCACAAACTAACTAACTAACTACTAGATAAATAACTAAATAACTAACTAATTAACTAAATAACTATCTTCCTACATACATATTAACTAACTAACTAACTAACTTACTAACTGCCTTCCTACATACCCACTAACTTAATAACTAACTAAATAACTACTGGATATTTAACTAACTAACTAACTAAATAAATAACTAACTAATTAACTAACTAACTAACTAATTAACTAACTAACTAGCTACCTTCATACATACCCACTAACTACCTAACTTACTAACTAGCTAATTAACTAACTAATTAATTAACTAATTAACTAACTAACTACTAGTTAACTAATTAACTAAATAACTAAATAACTAACTCACTAACTAACTAACTACTAACTAACTAAATAACTAACTAACTGATAAATTAACTAATAAAGAAACTAACTAAATAACCGAATAACTATCTTCCTAGATACCTTTTAACTAACTAACTAACTAACTAACTACTTTCCTACATACCCACTAACTTACTAACTAACTACCTTCCCACTAACTAGTTAACTAACTATCTAACTAACTAAATGACTGACTAGCTAACTAACAAACTACTAGTAACTTAATAACTAACTAGTTAACTAACTAAATAACTAACTAACTAACTACTAGACAACTAACTAACTTACTAACTAACTAACTAACTAACTACTAGCAAGCTGACAAAATAACTAACTAACAAATTACTAGATAATTAACATAATAACTAATTAATTTACTAACTCAATATCTTCTTAAATACCTATTAACTAACTAACTAACTAACTACCTTCCTACATACCCGCCAACTAACTAACTAACTAAATAAATAACTATCCTGCTGACTACAAGCTAACTAACTAACTAACTAACTAACTAAATAACTAACTGATGACGTAACTAACTAACTAACTAACTCACTAACGAACTAACTAACTAACTAATTCACTAACAAACTAACTAATTAACTAACTATCTAACTAACTAACTAACTACCTAGATACATATATATTGATTAACTAACTAATTCACTAACTAACTAACTACTAGCTAACTAAATAACTAACTAACTAACTAACTACCTTCTTACATACATATTGACTAACTAACTAACTAACTAACTAACTAACAAACTACTTAACTAACTAACTAACTAACTAACTAACTTATTAACTAACTAACTAACTAACCAACTATTAGCTAACTAAATAACAAACTAACTAACTAACTAACTAACTAACTACTAGATAACTAACTAACTACTAGATAACTAACTAAATAACTAACTAATTAACTAAATAACAATCTTCCTACATACATATTAACTAACTAACTAACTAACTTACTAACTGCCTTTTTACATACCCACTAACTTAGTAACTAACTAAATAACTACTAGCTATTTAACTAACTAACTAACTAAATAAATAACTAACAAATTAAGAAACTAACTAACTAACTAACAAATTAACTAACTAACAAATTAACTAACTAACTAGCTACGTTCGTAGATACCCACTTACTAACTAACTTACTAACTAACTAATTAAATAACTAATTAGCTAACTAACTACTAGTTAACTGACTTACTAACTAACTAAATAACTAACTAATTAACTAACTAACTAACTAATTAACTACTAGCTAACTAACTAACTAACTTTCAAACTAATTACCTTCATACATACCTATTAACTAACTAACTAACTACCTTCCTAACTAACTCACTAACTAACTAACTAATTAACTATCTAACTAACTAAATAACTAACTAACTGACAAATTAAGTAATTAACAAACTAACAAAATAACCGAATAACTATCTTCCTAGATACCAATTAACTAACTAACTAACTAGCTAACTAACTAACTACTTTCCTACATACCCACTAACTTACTAACTAACTACCTTCCCACTAACTGACTAACTATCTAACTAAATAACTAACTAGCTAACTAAATAACTAACTAGTTAACTAACTAAATAACTAACAAACTAACTACTAGATAACTAACTAACTAACTAACTAAATAACTAGACAACTAACATAATAACTAACTAATTTACCAACTAACAATCTTCTTAAATACCTATTAACGAACTAACTAACTAACTAACTACCTTCCTACATACCCGCCAACTAACTAACTAACTAACTTAATAAATAACTATCCTGCTAACTACTAGCTAGCTAGCTAACTAACTAACTAACTAACTAAATAACTAACTGATGACCTAACTAACTAACTACTAGATAACTAACTGACTGCCTGACTAAATAACTAACTAACTAATTAACTAACTAACTAACTAATTAACTAACTAATTAACTAACTACCAATCTAACTAACTAACTACCTTAATACATATATATTGATTCACTAACTAACTACTAGTTAACTAACTAAGTAACTAACTAAATAACTAACTGATTAATTAACTAATTAACTAATTAACTACCTTTCAAACTAACTAACAACCTTCTTACATACTAACTAACTAACTAACTAACTAACTAACTACTAGCTAATTAACTAACTAACTGACTAACTAACTACCTTCTTACATACATATTGACTAACTAACTAACTAACAAACTAATTAACTAACTAACTAACTAACTAACTAACTTACTAATTAACTAACTAACTAACAAACTACTAGCTAACTGAATTAATAACTAACTAACTAACTAACTAACTAACTAACTAACTAACTAACTAACTAACTAACTAACTACTAGATAACTAACTAAATAACTAACTAATTAACTAACAAACTATCTTCCTACGTACATATTAACTAACTAACTTACTAACTACCTTCCTACATACCTACTAACAAAGTCGCTTACTAATTAAATCAATAACTAACTAAATAACTACTATCTATTTAACTAACGAACTAACTAACTAAATAACTAACCAATTAACTAACTAACTAACTAATTAACTAACTAACTAGCTAGTTAGTTAGTTAGTTAGTTAGTTAGTTAGTGCGTGCATACGAAGGTAGTTAGTTAATTAGTAATGTAGTTAGTTAGTTAGTTAGTCAATAGGTATGTATGAAGGAAGTTATTTAGTAAGTTAGTTAGTTAATTTTTTTAATTAGCTTGTTAACCAGTAGTTAGTTAGTTAGTTAGTTAGTTAATTAGTTAGTTAGTTACTTAATTAGTTAGTGGGTATGTAGGAAGGTAGTTAATTAATAAGTTTGTTAGTTGGTTAGCTAGTCAGTTTGTTAGCTAGTAGTTACTTACTTAGTTAGTTAGTTAATAGGTATATAGGAAATTAGTTAGTTAGTTAAAAAATGAGTTAGTTAATTGCTTAGGTAGTTAGTTAGTTAGTTATTTAATAGGCATGTATAAAGGTAGTTAGTTAGTAAGTTAGTTCGGTAGTTAATTATATAATTAGTTAGTTACTTAATTAGTTAGTTAGTTACTTAATTAGTTAGTTATTTAATAGGAAGGTAGTTAGTTAGTTAATTAGTTTGTTATTTGATAGGAAGGTAGTTAGTTAGTTAGCTAGTCAGTGTGTTAGCTAGGAGTTACTTAGTTAGTTAGTTAGTTAATAGGTTCGTAGGAAGTTAGTTAGTTAGCTAGTTTGTGAGTTAGTTAATAGGTATGTAGGAAGACAGTTAGTTACTTAGTTAGTGAGTTAGTTAATAGGTATGTAGGAAGATAGTTAGTTACTTAGTTAGCCAGTAGTTAGTTAGTCAGTTAACTAGTTAGTTATTTAGTTAGTTAGTTAGTTAGTTAGGTAGTTAGTAAGTTAGTTTGTTAGTTAGGTAGTGCGTGTATAGGAAGGTAGTTAGTTAATTAGTAATGTAGTTAGTTAGTTAGTTAATAGGTATGTATGAAGGTAGGTAGTTAGTAAGTTAGTTAATTTTTTAATTAGCTTGTTAGCTAGTAGTTAGTAAGTTAGTTAGTTAATTAATTAGTCAGTTGGTTACTTAATTAACTCAGTTAGTTAGTTAATAGGTATATAGGAAGTTAGTTAGTCAGTTACTTAATGAGTTAGTTAATTGGTTAGGTAGTTAGTTAGTCAGTTATTTAATACGCATGTATAAAGGTAGTTAGTAAGTTAGTTCGGTAGTTAATTATGTAATTAGTTAGTTAGCTAGAAGTTAGTTAGTTAGTTACATAATTAGTTAGTTACTTAATTAGTTAGTTGGTTACTTAATTAGTTAGTTATTTAATAGGAAAGTAGTTAGTTAGTTAATTAGTTAGTTAGTTAGTTAGCTACTGAGTGTGTTAGCTAGTAGTTACTTAGTTAGTTAATAGGTTTGTAGGAAGGAAGTTTGTTAGTTAGTTAGTTAGTGAGTTAGTTAATAGGTATGTAGGAAGATAGTTAGTTACTTAGTTAGTAATATAGTTAGTTAGTTAGTATGTTCGTTAGTTAGTGGGTATGTTGGATGGTGGCTAGTTAGGTTGGTTAGTAAGTTAATCAATTTGTTACTTGAGTTAGTTATTTAGTTAGTTAGTTAGTTAGTTAGTTAGCCAGTAGTTATTTAGTTAGTTAACTAGTTAGTTATTTAGTTAGTTAGTTAGTTAGTTAGCCAATAGTTAGTTAGTTAACTAGTTAGTTATTTAGTTATTTAGTTAGTTATTTAGTTAGTTAGTTAGTGAACTAACTAACTAAATAACTGACCAATAACTAAATAACTAACTACTGGCTAATTAACTAAATTACTAACTATCTAACTAACTAACTAACTAACTACCTTCTTACATACAAATTTACTAACTAACTAACTAACGAACTTACTAACTAACTAACCAACTAACTAACTATCTTACTACTAGATAACTAAATAAATAACTAACTAATTAATTAACTAATTAACTAACAAACTATCTTTCTACATACCTATTAACTAACTAACTAACTAACTAATTAACTAACTAACTGACTAACTAACTACATACCTTCTTACATAACCGCTAACTATCTAAATAACTACATACCTTCTTACATAACCGCTAACTATCTAAATAACTAACTAACTAACAAACTAACTAACTAACTAACTACTAGCTAACTAACTAACTAAATAAATAACTAATTGATTAACTAACTAACTAATTAACTACTTGATAACTAACTCACTTATTAACTAACTAACTAATTAACTAACTATCTAACTAACTAACAAACTACGTTTTTAAATACATATTAGCTACTAACTAACTAACTAACTCACTAACTCACTAACTAACTAATTAACTAGTTAGTTAGTTATTTAGTTTGATAGTTAGTTAATTAGTTAGTTAGTCATTAGTTAGTTAGTCGGTATGTAGGATGGTAGTTAGTTAGTCGGTTAGTTAGTCAATTAGTCAGTTGGTGAGTTAATAGGTATATAGGAAGACAGTAAGTTAGTTAGTTAGTTAGATAGATACTAGTTAATAGGTATGTAGGAAGACAATTAGTTAGCTAGTTAGTTAGTTAATTAGTTAGTTAGTTAGATACTAGTTAATAAGTTAGTAAGTTAGTTAGTCTGTTAGTGAGTTTGTAGGAAGGTAGTTAGTTAATTAGTTAGTTAGGTAGTTAGCTATTTAGTTAGTTTATAGGTATGTATGAAGATAGTTAGTTAGTTAGTTAATTAGTTCGTTATTTAGTTAGTTAGTTAGTTAGTTATCTAGTAGTTAGTTAGTTAGTTAGTTGACTAGTTAGTTAGTTAGTTAGCTGGCTAGTAGTTAGTTTGTTAGTTAGTTAGTTAGTTAATAGGTATGTAGGAAGGTAGTTAGTTAGTTAGTCAGTTATCTAGTTGTTAGTTAGTTAGTCATTAAGTAAGTTAGTTAGTTCGTTAGTTAGTTATCTAGTAGTTAGTTAGTTAGTTAGTTAGTTAACTAGTTAATTATTTAATTAGTAAGTTTGTTAGTTCTCTAGTAGTTAGTTAGTTAGCTAGTTAGTTATTTAGTTAGTTAGTAAGTTAGTTAGTTAGTTAGTGGGAAGGTAGTTAGTTAGTTAATTATATAGTTAATATGTATGTAGGAAGATGGTTATTTAGTTAGTTAGTTGGTTTGTTAATTAGTTAGTTAGTTAGTTAGTTAGTTATTTAGTTATTTAGTTAGTTAGTTAGTTAGTTAGTTAGAAAGGTATGTAGTTAGTTAGTTAGTTAGTCAATAATTAACTAACTAACTAGCTAACTACTAGCTAACTGAATAAATAACTAACTAACTTACTAACTAACTAACTACTAGATAACTAACTAAACAACTAACTTATTAACTAACTAACAATCTTCCTACATACATGTGAACTATCTAACTAACTAACTAACCTACTAACTACCTACCTACATACGCACTAACTAAGTAACTAACTAAATAAATAAATAAATAACAAACTAAAGAACTACTAGCTATTTAATTAAGTAACAAACTAACTAAATAAATATCGAACTAATTAACTAACTAACTAACTAACTAATTAACTAACTAACTAATAAACTAACAAACTGACTACCAACCTTCACACATACCCACTAACTACCTAACTTACTAACTAACTAATTAATTAACTAACTAATTAACTAATTAACTAACTAACTACTAGTAAACTAACAAACTAACTAACTAACTAAATAACTAACTAATTAACTAACTACCTTCATACATACATATTAACTAACTAACTAACTACCCTTCTAACTTACTAACAAAATAACTAACTAACTAACTCACTAATTAACAAATTAACAAACTAACTAACTAAATAACTATCTTCCTACCATCCTACATACCCACTAACTAACTAACTAACTACATACCTATTAACTAACTAATTAACTAACTAACTGCCATCCTACATACCCACTAACTAACTAACTAACTACCTTCCCACTAACTAACTAACTAACTAACTATCTAACTAACTAAATAACTAACTAGCTAACTGACTAACTACTAGATAACTAACAAACTAACTAACTAAATAACTAACTAGTTAACTAACTAAATAACTAACTAACTAACTACAAGATAACTACCTAAATAACTGACTAAATAACTAACTAACTACTAGCTAGCTGACAAAATAACTAACTAATTACTAGATAACTAACATAATAACTGACTAATTTACTAACTAACTATCTTCTTAAATACCTATTAACTAACTAACTAACTACCTACCTTCCTACATACCCACCATCTAACTAACTAACTAACTAAATAAAAAACGAACATGCTAACTACTAGCTAACTAACTAACTAACAAACTAACTAAATTACAAACTGATGACCTAACTAACTAACTAACTACTAAATAACTGACTGACTAACTAACAAACTAACTAATTAACCAACTAACCAATAAACTAACTAACTAACTACCTTGATACATACAAATTTATTAACTAACTAACTCAATAACTAACTAACTACTAGCTGACTAACTAAGTAACGAACTAAATAACTAACTGATTAACTAACTAACTAACTAATTAACTAACTATCTAACTAACTAACTAACTAACAACCTTCTTACATACCAACTAACTAACTATCTAACTAAGTAACTACAAGCTAATTAACTAACTAACTAACCAACTAACTAACTACCGTCTTACATACATATTGACTAACTAACTAACTAACCAACTAACTAACTACCGTCTTACATACATATTGACTAACTAACTAACTAACTAACTAACTAACTAACTAACTAACTACTAGCTGACTGAATAAATAACTAACTAACTAACTGACTAACTACAAGATAACTAACTAAATAACTAACTAATTAACTAACTAACTATCTTCCTACATTCAAATTAACTAACTAACTAACTAACTGACTAACTTACTAACTACCTTCCTTCCTAACCACTAACTAAGTAACTAACTAAATAAATAAATAAAAAACTAAATAAATACTAGCTATTTACCTAACTAACTAACTAACTAACTAACTAATTAACTAACTAACTAATTAACTAATTAACTAACTAACTAGCTACCTTCGTACATACCCAACAACTAACTAACTAATTAACTTACGAATTAATTAACTAATTAAGTAACCAACTACTAGTTAACTAACTAATTAACTAACTAATTGACTAACTAACTAACTAACAAACTACTAGCTTGCGAACTAACTAACTTACTAACTAACTTCCTTCATACATACCTATTAACTAACTAACGAACTAACTAACGAACTAACTAACTAACTAACTAAATAACCAACTACCTAATAAATTAACTAATTAACAAGCTAACTAAATAACCGAATAACTATCCTCCTACATACCTATTAAGTAACTAACTAACAAACAAACTAGCTACTTTCCTACATACCCACTAACTAACTAACTAACTAACTTACTAACTAACTAACTTACTAACTATCTAACTAACTAAATAACTAACTAGCAGACTAACTAACTACTAGTAACTAAATAACTAACTAGTTAACTAACTAAATAACTAACTAACTAACTACTAGATAACTTACTAACTAACTAACTAAATAACTAACTAACTAACTAACTACTAGCTAGCTGACAAAATCACTAACTAACTAATTACTAGATAACTTACATATTAACTAACTAACTATCTTCCTACGTATCAACAATCAGAGTTTGGTAGTTAACTAACTGACAAAATAACTAACTAACTAACTAAATGACTAACTAGTTAACGAACTAACTAACTACTGGCTAACTAACTAACTAACTAACTAAATAACTAACTAGTTAACTAACTAACAAACAACTGGCTAACTAACTAACTAACTAACTAACTAACTAAATAACTAACTCAAGTAACAAATTGATTAACTTACTAACCAACCTAACTAGCCGCCTTCCTACATATCCACTAACTAACGAACATACTAACTAACTAACTAACTATATTACAAACTAAGTAACTAACTATCTTCCTACATACCTATTAACTACTCGCTAACTAACTGACTAACTAAATAACTAACTAGTTACCTAACTAACTAACTAACTAACTAACCAACTACTTGATAACAAAAAAACTAACTAACTAACTAAGTAACTAACTTCTAGCTAACAGAAAAAATAACTTACTAACTTACTAACTAACTATCTAACTAACTAACTAACTAACTTCTAGCTAACAGAAAAAATAACTAACTAACTAACTAACTAACTTACTTATTAACTATCTAACGAACTACTAGATAACTGACTAACTAACTAGGCAACTAACTACCTTCCTACAAACCTATTAACTAACTAACTAACTAACTAACTAACAGACTAACTATTAGCTAGCTAACTAACTAACTAACTAGTCGACTAACTAACTAACTAACTAACTTCTAGCTAACTAACTAATTAACTGACTAAATAACGACTAACTAACTTACTAACTAACTAATTAACTAGTATCTTACTAACTAACTAATTAACTAACTAACTAACAAACTAATTGTCTTCCTACATACCTATTACCTAGTATCGATCTAACTAACTACCTAACTAGTTAATTAGTTAGTTAGTGAGTTAGTGAGTTAGTGAGTGAGTTAGTAGCTAATATGTATGTAAGAACATAGTTAGTTAGTTAGTTAGATAGTTAGTTAATTAATTAGATAGTTAATAAGTTAGTTAGTTATCTAGTAGTTAGTTAGTTAGTTAGTTAGTTAATCAGTTAGTTATTTATTTAGTTAGTTAGTTAGCTAGTAGTTAGTTAGTTAGTTAGTTAGTTAGTTAGCAGTTATGTAAGAAAGTATGTAGTTAGTTAGTCAGTTAGTTAGTTAATTAGTTAGTTAGTTAGTTAGTTAAAAGGTATGTAGAAAGATAGTTCGTTAGTTAATTTGTTAATTAATTAGGTAGTTATTTAGTTAGTTATCTAGTAGTTAGTTAGTTAGTTAGTTAGTTAGTGGGTTGGTTAGTTAGTTCGTTCGTTTGTTAGTTAGTTAGTAAATATGGATGTAAGAAGGTAGTTAGTTAGTTAGTTAGTTAGATAGTTAGTAAATTAGTTAGTCAATTAGTTAGTTAGCTAGTAGTTAGTTAGTTAGTTTTCTAACCAACTAACTAACTAATTAACTAACAAACTAATTAACTAACTATCTAACTAAATAACTAACTACCTTGATACATACATATTTATTAACTAACTAACTCACTAACTAACAAACTACTAACTAACTAACTAAGTAACTAACTAATTAACTAACTATCTAACTAGCTAACAAACTAACAACCCTGTCACATAATAACTACTAGCTAATTAACTAACTAACTAACTAACTAACTACCTTCTTACATACATAATGACTAACCAACCAACTAACTAACTAATTAACAAACTAACTAACTTACTAACCAACTAACTAACTAACTAACTACTAGCTAACTGAATAAATAACTAACTAACTAACTAACTAACTAACTAATAGATAACTAACTAAATAACTAACTAATTAACAACCTAAGTATCTTCCTACATACCTAACATCTAACTAACTAACTAACTAACTAACTAACTTACTAACTACCTTCCCACATACCCACTAACTGACTAACTAACTAAATAAATAACTAACTACATAACTACTAGCTATTTAACTAACTAACTAACTAAATAAATAACTAACTAATTAACTAACTAACTTACTAATTTACTAACTAGCTACCTTCGTACATACCCACTAACTAACTGACTTACTAACTAACAAATTAACTAACTAATTAATTTACTAATTATCTTACTAACTACTAGTTAAATGACTAACTAACTAACTAACTAATTAACTGACTAACTGACAAACTACTGGCTAACTAACTAACTAGTTAACTAACTAACTTACTAACTAACTACCTTCATACATACCTATTAACTAACTAACTAACAAACTAACTAACAAATGGACTAATTAACAAACTAACTAAATAACTATCTTCCTACATACCTATTAACTAACTAACTACCCTCCTACATACCCACTAACTAATTAACTGACTACCTTAACACTAACTAACTAATTATCTGTCTAACTAAATGACTAATTATCTAACTAACTAACTACTAAATAACTAAATAACTAACTTGTTAACTAACTAAATAACAAACTAACTAACTACTAGATAACTAACTAACTAACGACTAGCTAGCAGACAAAATAACTGACTAACTAATTAATAGATAACAAACATAGTAACTAACTAATTTACTGACTAACTATCTTCTTAAATACCAATTAACTGAATAACTTACTAACTAACTACATTCCCACATACCCACCAACTAACAAACTAACTAACTAAATAAATAACTAACCAGCTAACTACTAACTAACTAAATAACTAACTGATGACCTAACTAACTAACTAACTAACTACTAGATAACTAACTAACTAACTGACTAACTAACTAACTAACTAACTATTCACTAAATAACTAATTAACTAACTTTCTAACTAACAAACTAACTACCTTGATACATACATATTGATTAACTAACTAACTAACTAACTAACTACTAGCTAAGTGATTAACTAACTAACTAACTAACTAACTAACTAACTAACTAACAAACTACTAGCTAGCTGACAAAATAGCTAACTAACTAATTAATAGATAACAAACATAATAACTAACTAATTTACTAACTAACTATCTTCTTAACGACCAATTAACTGAATAACTAACTAACTAACTACATTCCCACATACCCACGTACTAACTAACTAACTAACTAAGTAAATAACTAACTGATGACCTAACTAACTAACTAACTACTAGATGACTGACTAACTAACTGACTAACTAACTTACTAACTAATTCACTTACTAACTAATTAACTAACTATCTAACTAACAAACTAACTACCTTGATACATACATATTGATTAACTAACTAACTAACTAACTAACTAACTACTAGCTAACTAACTTAGTAACTAACTAAATAACTAACTGATTAACTAACTAACTGACTAACTAACTAACTAACTAATTATCTATCTAACTAACTAACTAATTGGCAACCTTCTTACATACTAACTAACTAACTAACTACTAGCTAATTAACAAACTAACTAACTACCTTCTTACATACATACTAACTAACTGACTAACTAACTAACAAATTAACTAACTAATTAACTAACTAACTTACTAATTAACTAACTACTAGCTAACTGAATAAATAACTAACTAACTACTAGATAACTAACTAAATAACTAACTAATTAACTAACTAAATATCTTCCTACATACATATTAACTAACTAACTAACTAACTAACTTACTAACTACCTTCCTACATACCCACTAACTAAGTAACCTACTAAATAAATAAATAACTAACTAAATAACTACTACCTATTTAACTAACTAACTAAATAAATAACTAACTACTTAACTACCTTACTAGATAATTAACTAACGAATTAAAAAATTAACTAACTAACTAGTTACCTCCGTACATACCCACTTACTAACTAACTTACAAACTAACTAATTAACTAAATAATTAATTAACTAATTATCTAACTAACTACTAGTCAACTAATGAACTAACAAACTAATTAACTAACTAACTAACAAACTACTAGCTAACTAACTAACTAGTTAACTAACTAACTTACTAACTATAACTAACAAACTAACAAATTAACTAATTAACAAACTAACTAACTAAATAACTATCTTCTTACATACCTATTAACTAACTAACTAACTAACTAACTAACTACCTTCATACATACCCACTAACTAACTAACTAACTACCTTCCCACTAACTAACTAACTATCTAACTAACTAAATAACTAACTAGCTAACTAACTAACTAACTACTAGATAACTAACTAACTTACTAACTAACTAACTAACTAATTATCTAACTATCTAACTAACTAACTAACTACCTTGATACATACATATTGATTAACTAACTAACTAACTAACTACTCGCTAACTAAGTAAGTAACTTACTAAATAACTAACTGATTAACTAACTAACAGACTAACTGACTAACTAACTATTTAACTATCTAACTAACTAACTAACTAACAACCTTCTTACATACTAACTAACTAACTAACTACTAGTTAATTAACTAACTAACTAACTACCTTCTTACATACATATTGACTAACTAACTAACTTAGTAGCTAATTAACTAACTAATTAACTAACTAACTTACGAATTAACTAACTACTAGCTAACTGAATAAATAACTAACTAACTATATAACTAACTATCTAACTAACTAACTACTAGATAACTAAATAACTAACTAGTTAACTAACTAAATAACTAACTAACTAACTACTAGTTAACTAACTAACTAACTAACTAACTAACTAACTAACTAACTAACTAACTAACAAACTACTAGCTAGCAGACAAAATAACTAACTAACTAATTAATAGATAACAAGCATAATAACTAACTAATTTACTAACTAACTATCTTCTTAAATACGAATTAACTGAATAACTAACTAACTAACTACATTCCGACATACCCACCTACTAACTAACTAACTAAATAAATAAATAACTAACTAGCTAACTACTAGCTAACTAACTAAGCAACTAACTAAATAACTAACTGATGACCTAACTAACTAACTAACTACTAGATAACTAACTAATTAACTGACTAACTTACTAACTAACTAATTCACTAACTAACTAATTAACTAACTATGTAACTAACAAACTAACTACCTTGATACATACATATTGATTAAATAACTAACTACTAGATAATTAACTAAATAACTAACTAATTAACTAACTAACTATCTTCCTACATACATATTAACTAACTAACTAACAACCTAACTAACTTACTAACTACCTTCCTACATACCCACTAACTAAGTAACTAACTAAATAAATTAATAACTAACTAAATTACTACTAGCTATTTAACTAACTAACTAACTGACTAACTAAATAACTAAATAACTAACAAATGAACTAATTAACAAACTAACTAAATTACTAAATAACTATCTTCCTACATACCTATTAACTAACTAACTAACTAACTAACTAACTAACTAACTTCCTACATACCCGCTAACTGACTAACTAACTACCTTCCCACTAACTAACTAACTAACTATCAAACTTACTAAATAACTAATTAGCTAACTAACTTACTACTAGACAACTAACAAACTAAATAACTAAATATCTAACTAGTTTGCTAACTAAATAACTAACTAACTAACTACTCTAGATAACTAACTAACTAACTAACTTAATAGCAAACTAACTAACTAACTAATTACTATATAACTAACATAATAACTAACTACTTTACTAACTAACTATCTTCTTAAATACCTATTAACTAACTAACTAACTAACTACCTACCTACCTTCCTACATACCCACCAACTAACTAACTAACTTACCAAATAAATAACTAACCAGCTAACTACTAGCTAACTAACTAACTAACTAACTAACTAAATACCAAACTGATGACCTAACTAACTAACGAACTACTAGATAACTAACTAACTAACTGACCAACTCACTAACTAACTAATGAACTAACTAACTAATTAACTAACGATCTAACTAACTAACTAACTAACTAACTTGATACATACATATTGATTAACTCACTAACTCACTAACTTACTAACTAACTAACTAAGTAACTAACTAAATAACTAACGGATTAACTAACTAACTGATAACTAACTAACTCACTAACTGACTAACTAACTAACTAATTAACTAACTGCTAACTAATTAACTAACCATCTAACTAACTAACTAACTACCTTGATACATATATATTGATTAACCAACTAACCTACTAACTAATTAACTACTAGCTAACTAACTAATTAACTAACTAACTGACAAACTATCTTTCTACATACCTATTAACTAACTAACTAACTAACTAATTAACTAACTAACTGACTAACTAACTACATACCTTCTTACATAACCGGTAACTAACTAAATAACTAACTAACTAACAAACTAACTAACTAACTAACTACTAGCTAACTCACTAACTAAATAAATAACTAACTAACTGATTAACTAACTAACTAACTAACTAACTTGATACATACATATTGATTAACTCACTAACTCACTAACTTACTAACTAACTAACTAAGTAACTAACTAAATAACTAACGGATTAACTAACTAACTAATTAACTAACTAATTAACTAACTATCTAACTAACTAACTAACTAACAACCTTCTTACATACTAATTAACTAACTGCTGGCTAATTGACTAACTAACTAACTAACTAACTAACAACCTTCTTACATACATATTGACTAACGAACTAACAAACTTACAAACTAACTAATTAACTAACTAACTAACTAACTAACTAACTAACTAACTAACTTACAAACTATCTAACTAACTAACTTACTAATTAACTAACGAACTAACAAACTACTAGCAAACTGAATAAATAACTAACTAACTAACAAACTAACTAACGAACTACTAGATAACTAACTAAATAACTAACTAATTAACTAACTAACTATATTCCTACGTACATATTAACTAACTGACTAACTAACTAACTAACTAACTTACTAACTAACTACCTTCCTACATACCCACTAAAAAAGTCACTTACTAATTAAATTAATAACTAATTAAATAACAACTAGGTATTTAACTAACGAACTAACTAACTAACTAACTAACTAATTAACTAACCGATTAGCTACCTTCATACATACCCACTAACTAACTAACTTCTAGTTAATTTACTAACTAACTAACTAAATAACTAACTAATGAACTAATGAACTAACTAACTAACTACTAGCTAACTAACTAACTAGTTAACTATCTAACTTACTGACTAACTACCTTCATACATACCTATTAACTAACTAACTAACTACCTTTCTTAATAAGTAACTAAAAAACTGACTAACTAACTAAATAACTAAATAACTAAGTAACTAACTAATTAACTAATTAACAAACTAACTAACTAACTAAATAACTATCTTCCTACATGCCTATTAATTATCTAATTAACTAACAAACAAACTAACTACCTTCCCACATACCCACTAACTAACTAACTAACTAAACTAACTAAATAACTAACTAACTGACTACTAGATAACTAACAAACTAATTTACTAATTAACAAACTAACTAGCTAAATAACTATCTTGCTACATGCCTATTAACTATCTAATTAACTAACAAACTAAGTAACTAACAAAATAAGTACCTTCCTACATACCCACCAACTAACTAACTTACTACCTTCCCACTAACTAACTAACTAACTATCTAACTCACTAAATAACTAACTAGCTAACAAACTAACTATTAGATAACTAACAAACTACCTAACTAAATAACTAATTAGTTAACTAACTAAATAACTAACTAACTAACTACTAGATAACTAACTAACTAATTAACTAATTAACAAACTAACTAGCTAAATAACTATCTTGCTACATGCCTATTAACTAACTAATTTACTAACAAACTATCTTTTTAAATACCTATTACTAACTAACTAACTAACTAACTAACTACCTTCTTACATACCCGCCAACTAACAAACTAACTAAATAAATAAATAACTAACCTGCTAACTACTAGCTAACCAACTAACTAACTAACTAAATAAATAACTAACTGATGACCTAACTAACTAACTAACTACTAGATAACTAACTAACTCACTAACTGACTAACTAACTAACTAATTAACTAACTGCTAACTAATTAACTAACCATCTAAATAACTAACTAACTACCATGATACATATATATTGATTAACCAACTAACCTACTAACTAATTAACTACTAGCTAATTAACTAATTAACTAACTAACTGACAAACTATCTTTCTACATACCTATTAACTAACTAACTAACTAACTAATTAACTAACTAACTGACTAACTAACTACATACCTTCTTACATAACCGGTAACTAACTAAATAACTAACTAACTAACAAACAAACTAACTAACTAACTACTAGCTAACTCACTAACTAAATAAATAACTAACTAACTGATTAACTAACTAGCTAACTAACGAACTACTTGATAACTAACTCACTTATTAACTAACAAACTAATTAACTAACTATCTAACTAACTAACAAACTACGTTTTTACATACATATTAGCTACTAACTATCTAACTAACTCACTAACTCACTAACTGACTAACTACCTTGATACATATTTATTGATTAACTAACTAACCCACTAACTAACTAACTACTAGCTACCTAACTAAGTGACTAAGTAAATAACTAACTGATTAACTAACTAACAAACTAATTAACTAACTATCTAACTAACTAACTAACTAACTAACAACCTTCTAGCATACTAACTAACTAAATAACTAACTAACTAAATAACTAACTAATTAACTAACAAACTATCTTCCTACGTACATATTAACTAACTAACTTACTAACTACCTTCCTACATACCCACTAACAAAGTCGCTTACTAATTAAATTAATAACTAACTAAATAACTACTAGCTATTTAACTAACGAACTAACTAACTAAATAACTAACCAATTAACTAACTAACTAACTAATTAACTAACTTACTAGCTACCTTCGTACATACCCACTAACTTACTAACTAACTAACTAACTAACTAAATAACTAACTAGTTATTTAGTTATTTAGTTAGTTAGTTAGTTAGTTAGTTAGTTAGTTAGTGCGTGCATACGAGGGTAGTTAGTTAATTAGTAATGTAGTTAGTTAGTTAGTTAGTCAATGAGTATGTATGAAGGAAGTTATTTAGTAAGTTAGTTAGTTAATTTTTTTAATTAGCTTGTTAACCAGTAGTTAGTTAGTTAGTTAGTTAGTTAATTAGTTAGTTAGTTACTTAATTAGTTAGTGGGTTTGTAGGAAGGTAGTTAATTAATAAGTTTGTTAGTTGGTTAGCTAGTCAGTTTGTTAGCTAGTAGTTACTTACTTAGTTAGTTAGTTAATAGGTATATAGGAAATTAGTTAGTTAGTTAAAAAATGAGTTAGTTAATTGCTTAGGTAGTTAGTTAGTTAGTTATTTACTAGGCATGTATAAAGGTAGTTAGTTAGTAAGTTAGTTCGGTAGTTAATTATATAATTAGTTAGTTACTTAATTAGTTAGTTAGTTACTTAATTAGTTAGTTATTTAATAGGAAGGTAGTTAGTTAGTTAATTAGTTTGTTATTTGATAGGAAGGTAGTTAGTTAGTTAGCTAGTCAGTGTGTTAGCTAGTAGTTAGTTAGTTAGTTAGTTAGTTAGTTAATAGGTTCGTAGGAAGTTAGTTAGTTAGCTAGTTTGTGAGTTAGTTAATAGGTATGTAGGAAGACAGTTAGTTACTTAGTTAGTGAGTTAGTTAATAGGTATGTAGGAAGATAGTTAGTTACTTAGTTAGCCAGTAGTTAGTTAGTTAGTTAACTAGTTAGTTATTTAGTTAGTTAGTTAGTTAGTTAGGTAGTTAGTTAGTTTGTTTGTTAGTTAGGTAGTGCGTGTATAGGAAGGTAGTTAGTTAATTAGTAATGTAGTTAGTTAGTTAGTTAATAGGTATGTATGAAGGTAGGTAGTTGATGTGAGGCAAATAGGGCACAAATTTAATACTTAATTTGGGGTTTTTAGCCTTTGTGAAGAACAATTATTTATAATTTATTAATCATATTTGAGATAACATGAATAATTCTTCACTAAATGTGTTTTATTGCTTAATCACAGGTATTAGAAGGAATTTCTGGGAATTTAGAGAGTGTAGTTGTCTCCAACACGTCGAGAGGAGTGAAAACGATATATTACATCGATATATTCGGTACATGAATGAGACGGGAGGCAAACAATTATCATGATGAAAACTTACACAAAAGTTTACACGAAAACCACTCAACCCTTAGCCCTTATCCTGCCCACCTACCTTTGATGGGAATTACTTCCTTACCCCCAATCCTCTCCACCAACTCGTGGCCAATAAGAAGACTCCATGAGTGCTATAAATATGACCACAAGGGCCACGAGTTTGGTACGCTCTTTTATGCCCATTCTCTCTCTCTCTCTCTCTCTCTCTCTCTCTCTCTCTCTCTCTCTCTCTCTCTCTCTCTCTCCTTCCCCTCTTAAGCAAGTCCAAGAACCTTCAAGAACACGCAAGAATTGCATATTCGAACGATAATTCTCTAAGATCGAGCACCGAATATAAGCTTACTTCATTCGGTGAATTGGTCTACACTTCGACGAAGATCGAGTTGTGAGGTTTTTGATTGAAGCTTTCTTCGTCCTAATCCGCACAAGCAAGGAGACGAGCTTTCTCTAATTGATTGGGAGCTTTCTTCCGATTGATTCCTTGCTAATCTCGAGTTCACGCAACCGATTTGGAGCTTTCTTCGATTGGCGAGTGAATCGGTACGAAAGGAACGAGTTGTGCGAGGTGACTAGCTTTCTACGCATCTTGAACAACGAGGAAGGCATCCACGACGAGACTCGAAGCTTACTTCATCTCTCTAGGTGTTTTCTTTCCTTTCTTGAAATTCTTGTAGCTTTAATTGACTTGGAATTGTGTAAAGAATTCTCGGTTTAATGAATCTTTAGTTTCTTATTTACTTGAATTGAATCCTTGTTGGTGTTTTTACTTGATCTTTTGCTTTTAATTACTGCCTTGAACTTAGTTTAAATCTCCCTTAATTCAATCTCAAATCAACCCTCAAATTCAATCCTCAATTCAAATTAAAAATTCGAAATCCAGAACAAGTTCCGTTATAACGGAACCCAACTTGCGTTGTAACGGACATTTCGGTTTGTACCTGACCTTCAGTCTGTTGGTACTCCGTTATAACGCACTTTACTTCCGTTGTAACGGACTAGTGAGGAAAGACATTCATTAGTACTCATACTAGTGCGTTGTAACGGACATACTAGTTCGTTGTAACGGGTCAACCAATCCGTTATAACGCTACCTCTGTCCGTTGTAACGGACTATCTCTTTCCGTTATAACGAACTTTTCTCCGTTGTAACGGACGTTCGTATCAATCTCTACGTTAGACATAACCCTAATGTCCGTTGTAACGGAACTTGATTCCGTTGTAACGGACTATCTTCTGTGAATTTTCTTTGTTATTTCTCATCCATTTTGATCCAAATTTTGACGCAATTGCTCCCCGTGGAACGAATCTATACATTTGCCACTGTACAAACTTAGATTACAAATTTTGTTGATTGTTCGGGGTTTTAACACAACGACATAAAACACGCCAAAAACCCGCTCATCAAATGGCGCCGCTGCCGGGGAGCGGTGTTTAAGTCAATATTTTAGATCTAAAATTGAGATTTAAATTCATAAATTGTTTACTCACTTCTTTGTTTCTTTTGTGACAATCTAGGTGAAGGAAGAAAGCTTTATGCACAACACAAGATCACGAAAAGGAGAATTACTTCCATTTGTCAAGGAAATCAAAAGAAGGAACAAGAGCTCTAAGAAGAGCAAGGAACCGACACAAGAAGATCAAGACGCACCTCAATTTCAAACTCAAACTTTTTCTTTTCTCTCTACTCATTTAAATTCAAATATGGGTGATGAAACAAGAGCTCCAAGGCCGAAAACCTTGAGAGAATTAGTAGCACCTAGAAATGTGGAGGATAATTATAATTTTATTAGGCCCAATATTCCGAATTTCAAAGCGGATCCGAGCATTATAGGCTCATTGCCTATTTTTCATGGGAAAGCCACGGAAAATCCTCATAAACACTTAAAGGATTTCAAGATTCAACTAAACATATATTCGAATTATGAAGCTATTAGTGACATTCTTCTACTTCTTTTTCCTTACTCATTAGGTGAAGGACCCAAGGATTGGTTCTACACGCTTAGAGGCCCTCTCGCATTCAACGAAGTAGCAAACTAATTAACTAACTACTAGCTAACTAACTAACTAAATAAATAACTAACTGATTAACTAACTAACTAATTAACTACTTGATAACTAACTCACTTATTAACTAACTAACTAATTAACTAACTATCGAACAAACTAACAAACTACGTTTTTAAATACATATTAGCTACTAACTAACTAACTAACTCATTAACTCACTAACTAACTAATTAACTAGTTAGTTAGTTATTTAGTTTGATAGTTAGTTAATTAGTTAGTTAGTCATTAGTTAGTTAGTCGGTATGTAGGATGGTAGTTAGTTAGTCGGTTAGTTAGTCAATTAGTCAGTTGGTGAGTTAATAGGTATATAGGAAGACAGTAAGTTAGTTAGTTAGTTAGATAGATACTAGTTAATAGGTATGTAGGAAGACAATTAGTTAGCTAGTTAGTTAGTTAATTAGTTAGTTAGTTAGATACTAGTTAATAAGTTAGTAAGTTAGTTAGTCTGTTAGTGAGTTTGTAGGAAGGTAGTTAGTTAATTAGTTAGTTAGGTAGTTAGCTATTTAGTTAGTTTATAGGTATGTATGAAGATAGTTAGTTAGTTAGTTAATTAGTTCGTTATTTAGTCAGTTAGTTAGTTAGTTAGCTAGTAGTTAGTTAGTTAGTTAGTTGACTAGTTAGTTAGTTAGTTAGTTAGCTAGCTAGTAGTTAGTTTGTTAGATAGTTAGTTAGTTAATAGGTATGTAGGAAGGTAGTTAGTTAGTTAGTCAGTTATCTAGTCGTTAGTTAGTTAGTCAGTAAGTAAGTTAGTTAGTTCGTTAGTTAGTTATCTAGTTGTTAGTTAGTTAGTTAGTTAGTTAACTAGTTAATTATTTAATTAGTAAGTTTGTTAGTTCTCTAGTAGTTAGTTAGTAAGCTAGTTAGTTATTTAGTTAGTTAGTAAGTTAGTTAGTTAGTTAGTGGGAAGGTAGTTAGTTAGTTAATTATATAGTTAATATGTATGTAGGAAGATGGTTATTTAGTTAGTTAGTTGGTTTGTTAATTAGTTAGTTAGTTAGTTAGTTAGTTATTTAGTTATTTAGTTAGTTAGTTAGTTAGTTAGAAAGGTATGTAGTTAGTTAGTTAGTTAGTCAATAATTAACTAACTAACTAGCTAACTACTAGCTAACTGAATAAATAAATAACTAACTTACTAACTAACTACTAGATAACTAGGGCTGCAACTTTAGCTCGTGGCTCGTGGCTCGCTCGAGCTCGACTCGATAATAGTTCGATAATAGCTCGCTCGATATTAACTCGAAATTAATCGAGCTGAGCCGAGCTAGCTCGAATGCTTATCGAGCCGAGCTTGAGCCAGACTCGGCTCGCTCGAATTAAGCTCGAAAAGTATTTGAGCTCGATTTAAAAAATTAATATTTGTATCATAATTAATTCATATTATATATATTATTATAATTAGAAAATTTTATAAAGAAAAACTTTATCTCCTTAATAATTCCAAGTATGGTTACAACTCAAGTCCTAAAAGAAGAAAAAACAATTAACTAAGGGAGACAAATTAATAATTCAAGTCCAAGTCCTATTATTTTGTGTTTTGTGTTGTATATTTGATTTATTATTGTTATGTTTTAAGATATTTTGGTATTTTGTTTGTTTATTCGATCGTTATAATTTTTTTAATTAAAATTCAAGTTGATTTTTTAATTGAGCTACTGTTGAGCCGAGCCGAGCTAGCTCGAATTAGAACGACTAAATAAATAAATAAAAAACTAACTAAATAACTAACTAACGACTAGCTAAATAACTGACTAACTACTTGCTAGCTGACAAAATAACTAACTAATTACTAGATAACTAACATAATAACTAACTAATTTACTAACTAACTATCTTCTTAAATACCTATTAACTAGCTAACTAACTACCTACCTTCCTACATACCCACCATCTAACTAACTAACTAACTAAATAAAAAACGAACATGCTAACTACTAGCTAACTAACTAACTAACAAACTAACTAAATTACTAACTGATGACCTAACTAACGAACTAACTACTAAATAACTGACTGACTAACTAACAAACTAACTAATTAACCAACTAACCAATTAACTAACTAACTAACTACCTTGATACATACAAATTTATTAACTAACTAACTCAATAACTAACTAACTACTAGCTGACTAACTAAGTAACAAACTAAATAACTAACTGATTAACTAACTAACTAACTAATTAACTAACTATCTAACTAACTAACTAACTAACAACCTTCTTACATACCAACTAACTAACTAACTAACTAACTACAAGCTAATTAACTAACTAACTAACCAACTAACTAACTACCGTCTTACATACATATTGACTAACTAACTAACTAACTAACTAACTAACATACTAACTAACTAACTAACTAACTAACTAACTACTAGCTGACTGAATAAATAACTAACTAACTAACTAACTAACTACAAGATAACTAACTAAATAACTAACTAATTAACTAACTAACTATCTTCCTACATTCAAATTAACTAACTAACTAACTAACTGACTAACTTACTAACTACCTTCCTACCTAACCACTAACTAAGTAACTAACTAAATAAATAAATAAAAAACTAAATAAATACTAGCTATTTACCTAACTAACTAACTAAATAACTAACTAATTAACTAACTAACTAATTAACTAATTAACTAACTAACTAGCTACCTTCGTACATACCCAACAACTAATTAACTAATTAACTTACGAATTAATTAACTAATTAAGTAACCAGCTACTAGTTAACTAACTAATTAACTAACTAAATAACTAACTAATTGACTAACTAACTAACTAACAAACTACTAGCTTGCGAACTAACTAACTTACTAACTAACTTCCTTCAGAGATACCTATTAACTAACTAACGAACTAACTAACTAACTAACTAACTAACTAAGTAATAATAACCAACTACCTAATAAATTAACTAATTAACAAGCTAACTAAAT
Source organism: Luzula sylvatica (assembly GCA_946800325.1). Taxonomy (NCBI): domain Eukaryota; kingdom Viridiplantae; phylum Streptophyta; class Magnoliopsida; order Poales; family Juncaceae; genus Luzula; species Luzula sylvatica. The sequence continues at coordinate 4,037,143 of OX326961.1, forward strand.
AACCGAATAACTATCCTCCTACAAACCTATTAACTAACTAACTAACAAACAAACTAGCTACTTTCCTACATACCCACTAACTAACTAACTAACTAACTTACTAACTAACTAACTTACTAACTATCTAACTAACTAAATAACTAACTAGCTGACTAACTAACTACTAGTAACTAAATAACTAACTAGTTAACTAACTAAATAACTAACTAACTAACTACTAGATAACTTACTAACTGACTAACTAACTTACTAACTGCCTTCCTACATACCCACTAACTTAATAACTAACTTAATAACTACTAGCTATTTATCTAACTAACTAACTAAATAAATAACTAACTAATTGACTAACTAACTAACTAACTAATTAACTAACTAACTAACAAATTAACTAACTAACTAGCTACCTTCGTACATACCCACTAACTAACTAACTTACTAACTAACTAATTGACTAACTAATTGATTAACTAATTAACTAACTAACTACTAGTTAACTAATTAACTAACTAACTAAATAACTAACTAATTAACTAACTAACTAACTAAGTAATAGACTACTAACTAACTAACTAACTAACTTTCTAACTAACTACCTTCATACATACCTATTAACTAACTAACTAACTACCTTTCTAACTAACTAACTCACTAACTAACTATCTAACTAACTAACTAACTAAATAACTAACTTACTGACAAATTAACTAATTAACAAACTAACTAAATAACCGAATAACTGTCTTCCTAGATACCTATTAACTAACTAACTAACTAACTAAGTACTTTCCTACATACGCACTAACTTACTAACTAACTACCTTCCCACAAACTAACTAACTAACTATCTAACTAACTAACTAACTACTAGTAACTAAATGACTAACTAGTTAACTAACTAAATAACTAACTAACTAACTACTAGATAACTAACTAACTTACTAACTAACTAACTAACTAACTAACTAACTAACTACTAGATAACTAACTAAATAACTAACTAATTGACTAAATAACTATCTTCCTACATACATATTAACTAACTAACTAACTAACTAACTTACTAACTTACTAACTGCCTTCCTACATACCCACTAACTTAGTAACTAACTAAGGGCGTGTTTGCTAGGTCAGTTTTGTGTAGCAGCAGGAAACTCATAGTTGCAGGAAACCAATATATGAATATCAGGAAACTCTGGTAGCAGGAAAATGCAAAAACTACGATTGTAGGATGTTTAAAAGGTGTTTGATGAAAACCTAGGATTGTTGTTGTTATTGTTGTGTTGTTGTTGTTGTTGTTGTTATTATTATTATTACTTTTCTACATTTTTATTATGTATTATTTTATTATTATTATTATTATTATTATTATTATTATTATTATTATTAATATTATTATTGTTACTTTTCTAAATTTTTATTATGTATTATTTTATTATTGTTATTATTATTACTTTTCTACATTTTTATTATGTATTATTTTATTATTATTATTATTATTATTATTTCTTATTACAAATAACTTTAGAAAATATTTTTTTAGTACTATTAATTTGTAGAGAATATTATTTTTAATACAACTAAATTTGAGAGAATATTATTATTATTATTATTATTATAATGATTATTATTATTACTTTTCTACATTTTTATTATTTTATTATTATTATTATTATTATTATTATTATTATTATTATTATTATTATTACTTTTCTACATTTTTATTATGTATTATTTTATTATTATTATTATTATTACTTTTCTACATTATTATTATTATTATTACTACTACTTTTCTACATTTTTTTTATTATTATTATTGTTACAATCATGATTTCTTATTACAAATAACTTTAGAAAATATATTTTTAGTACTATTAATTTTTAGAGAATATTATTTCTAATACAACTAAATTTGAGAGAATATTTTTTTTTTAAAATAGATACAAATACGATATTCGGTATCCGATATATGATATGAATATGGATACGAATACGTATACGATATCAAATATCCGATTTCTAATACGAATACGATATCCGATATAAATACGGATAATACATTATCCAATAATACGGATACAGATACAAATACGATACCGGATACGAATAAATATGAGAAGACTACTTTAATTAAGAATATACTTATTTGTTCAAATTAAATTAAATTAAATTAAATTAATAAAACATGTGTTAAATTAAATAAATTAATTTAGTTAACTAAATAATGCAAATAAAAAATTATGCATGAAAAAATAACATAATTCATGAAAATTCAATTAATGATATACATCATATGAAGGATACATGTTGAAAGAATAAATAAATAAAATAAAATAATGCATGTTGTTTTGTTTCCTTTCCAAAAATCTAGTTAGAGGTAAGTTTCATTATCCTAGGTTTTCAATGTATTTAAAGCTAGTGTCATGAGTTTTGAGATGTGAAAACTACCATTCCTAACATGCCACCGAACACCTCAAAACAAAATAAAGTCAAACCATGGTTTACTATCAAATTCATGGATGAAAACTTACATGCCGAACACACCCTAAATAACTACTAGCTATTTAACTAACTAAGTAACTCAATAAATAGCTAACTAATTAACTAACTAACTAACTAACTAATTAACTAACTAACTAACAAATTAACTAACTAACTAGCTACCTTCGTACATACCCACTAACTAACTAACTTACTAACTAGTTAACTAACTAACTAACTAGTTAACTAGTTAACTAACTTACTAACTAATTAACTAATTAACTAACTAACTACTAGTTAACTAACTAACTAACTAACTAAATAACTAACTAATTAACTAACTAACTAACTAATAAACTACTAGCTAACTAACTAACTAACTTTCTAACTAACTACCTTCATACATACCTATTAACTAACTAACTCATTAACTAACTAAATAACTAACTAACTGACAAATTAACTAATTAACGAACTAACTAAATAACCGAATAACTATCTTCCTAGATACCAATTAACTTATTAACTAACTAACTAACTACTTTCCGACATACCCACTAACTTACTAACTAACTACCTTCACACTAACTAACTAACTAACTATCTGACAAACTAAATAACTAACTAGCTAACTAACTAACGACTAGTAACTAAATAACTAACTAGTTAACTAACTAAATAACTAACTAACTAACTACTAGATAACTGACTAACTAACTAACTAAATAACTAACTGACTAACTAACTAACTACTAGTTAGCTGATAAAATAACTAACTAACTAATTACTAGATAACTAACATAATAACTAACTAATTTACTAACTAACTATCTTCTTAAATACCTATTAACTGACTAACTGACTAACTAACTACCTTCCTACATACCCGCCGACTAACTAACTATCTAACTAACTAAATAACTAACTAGCTAACTAACTAACTACTAGTAACTAAATAACTAACTAGTTAACTAACTAAATAAGTAACTAACTAACTACTAGATAACTAACAAACTAACTAACTAAATAACTAGACAACTAACATAATAACTAACTAATTTACCAACTAACAATCTTCTTAAATACCTATTAATGAACTAACTAACTAACTACCTTCCTACATACCCGCCAACTTACTGACTAACTAACTTAATAAATAACTATCCTGCTAACCACTAGCTAACTAGCTAACTAACTAACCAACTAACTAAATAACTAACTGATGACCTAACTAACTACCTACTAGATAACTAATTAACTAACTGACTAACTAACTAACTAACTAATTAACTAACTAACGAACTAATTAACTAACTATCAATCTAACTAACTAACTACCTTAATAAATACATATTGTTTAACTAACTAACTACTAGCTAACTAACTAAGTAACTAACTAAATAACTAATTACCTGATTAACTAACTTACTAACTAATTAACTGCCTTTCTAACTAACTACCTAACTAACAACCTTCTTACATACTAACTAACTACTAGCTAATTAACTAACTAACTGACTAACAAACTACCTTCTTACATACATATTGACTAACTAACTAACTAACTGATTAATTAACTAACTAACTAACTAACTTACAAATTAACTAACTAACTAACAAACAACTAGCTTACGGAAAAAATAAATAGCTAACTAACTAACTAACTAACTAACTAACTAACTAACTAACTACTAGATAACTAACTAAATAACTAACTAATTAACTAACAAACTATCTTCCTACGTCCATATTAACTAACTAACTAACTAACTTACTAACTTACTAACTACCTTCCTACATACCCACTAACAAAGTCGCTTACTAATTAAATTAATAACTAACTAACTAAATAACTAACCAATTAACTAACTAACTAAGTAATTAACTAATTAACTAATTCACTAACTAACTAGCTACCTTCGTACATACCCACTAGCAAAGTAACTAACTAACTAAATAACTAGTTAGTTATTTAGTTAGTTAGTTAGTTAGTTAGTTAGTTAGTTAGTTAGTGCGTGCATACGAAGGTAGTTAGTTAGTTAGTTAGTTAATAGGTATGTATGAAGGAAGTTATGTAGTAAGTTAGTTAGTTAATTTTTTAATTAGCTTGTTAACCAGTAGTTAGTTAGTTAGTTAGTTAGTTACTTAATTAGTTAGTGGGTATGTAGGAAGGTAGTTAATTAATAAGTTAGTTAGTTGGTTAGCTAGTCAGTTTGTTAGCTAGTAGTTACTTACATAGTTAGTTAGTTAATAGGTATATTGGAAATTAGTTAGTTAGTTAAAAAATGAGTTTGTTAATTGCTTAGGTAGTTAGTTAGTTAGTTATTTAATAGGCATGTATAAAGGTAGTTAGTTAGTAAGTTAGTTCGGTAGTTAATTAGTCAGTTAGTTACTTAATTAGTTACTTAATTAGTTAGTCAGTTACTTAATTAGTTAGATATTTAATAGGAAGGTAGTTAGTTAGTTAATTAGTTAGTCATTTGATAGGAAGGTAGTTAGTTAGTTAGCTAGTCAGTGTGTTAGCTAGTAGTTACTTAGTTAGTTAGTTAGTTAATAGGTTCGTAGTTAGTTAGTTAGTAAGTTAGTTAGCTAGTAGTTAGTTAGTTAGTGAGTTAGTTTTTTAATCAATATGTATGTATCAAGGTAGTTAGTTAGTTAGTTAGATAGTTAGTTATTTAGTTAGTTAGTTAGTTAGTTAGTTAGTTAATCAGTTAGTTAGTTAGTTATCTTGTAGTTAGTTAGTTAGTTAGGTCATCAGTTAGTTATTTATTTAGTTAGCTAGTAGTTAGCTAGTTAGTGATTTAGTTAGTTAGTAAATTAAATGGTATTTAAGAAGATAGTTAGTTAGTAAATTTGTTAGTTATTATGTTAGTTATCTAGTAATTAGTTAGTTAGTTATTTTGTCAGCTAGCTAGTAATTAGTTAGTTATTTAGTTATTTAGTTAGTTAGTTATCTAGTAGTTAGTTAGTTATTTATTTAGTTAGTTAATTAGTTAGTCATTTAGTTAGTTAGTTTGTTAGTCATCTAGTGGTTAGTTAGTTAACTAGTTAGTTATTTTGGTAGTTAGATAGTTAGTTAGTTAGTTAGTTAGTTAGTTAGTTAGTTAGTGGGTATGTAGAAAGGTAGGTAGGTAGTTAGTTAGTTAGTTAGTTAATAGGTATGTAGGAAGATAGTTATTTAGTTATTTAGTTAATTTGTTAATTAGTTAATTAGTTAGTCACTTAGTTATTTAGTTATTTAGTTAGTTAGTTAGTTAGTTTGTTAGTTTGTTATTTAGAAAGGTAGTTGGTTAGTTAGTAAATAGGTATGTAGGAAGAGAGTTTGTTAGTTAATTAGTTTGTTATTTAGATAGATATCTAGTAGTTAGTTACATACTTAGTTATTTAGTTATTTAGATAGATATCTAGGGAGACAATTAGTTAGTTAGTTAGTTAGTTAGTTAATTTGTTAGTTAGTTAATTAGACACTAGTTAATTAGTTAGTTAGTTAGTCAGATAGTTAGTTAGTTAGTTAGTTAGTTAGTTAGTGAGTTTGTTGGAAGGTAGTTAGTTAATTAGTTAGTTAGGTAGTTAGCTAATTAGTTAGTTTATAGGTATGTATGAAGGTAGTTAGTAAGTTAGTTAGTTAATTAGTTAGTTTGTTAGCAAGTAGTTTGTTAGTTAGTTAGTTAGTTAGTTAGCAAGTAGTTAGTTACTAAGTTAGTTGGCTAGTTAGTTAGTTAGTTACCTATCTAGCTAGCTAGTAGTTAGTTAGTTAGTTAGTAAGTTAATAGGTATGTAGGAAGGTAGTTAATTAGTTGGCTAGTTAGTTAGTTAGCTAGTAGTTAGTAAGTTAGTTAGTAAGTTAGTTAGTTAGTTAGTTAGTGGGTATGTAGGAAAGGTAGCTAGTAAGTTACTTAGTTACTTAGTTAACTAGTTAGTTAGTTAGTTAGTTAGATAGTAGTTTGTTAGTTTGTTACTTAGTTAATTAGATAGTTTGTTAATTAGTTAGTTAGTTGGTGGGTATGTATGAAGGTTGATAGTTAGTGGGTATGTAGGTAGGTAGTTAGTTAGTTAGTTATTTAGTTAGTTATTTAGTTAGTTAATGAGTTAGATAGTACGTTAGTTAGTTAGTTAGTTAGTATGTTCGTTAGTTAGTGGGTGTGTAGGAAGGTAGCTAGTTTGTTAGTTAGTTACTTAGTTCGTTAATTTGTTAATTAGTTAGTTAGCTAGTAGTAAGTAAGTTAGTTAGTTAATTAGTTAGTTAGTGAGTTAATCAGTTAGTTAGTTAGTTAGCTAATATGTATGTAAAAAGGTAGTTAGTTAGTTTGTTAGATAGTTAATTTGTTAGTTAGTTAATTAGTGAGTTAGTTATCTAGTAGTTAGTTAGTTAGTTAGTTAATCAGTTAGTTATTTATTTAGTTAGTTAGTTAGCTAGTAGTTAGTTAGTTAATTAGTTAGTTACTTAGTTAGTTAGCGGTTATGTAAGAAGGTATGTAGTTAGTTAGTCAGTTGGTTAGTAAGTTAATTAGTTAATAGGTATGTAGAAAGATAGTTTGTTAGTTAATTTGATAGTTATTTAGTTAGTTATCTAATAGTTAGTTAGTTGGTTAGTTAGTTAGTTGGTTGGTTAGTTAGTTCGTTAGTTAGTTCGTTAGTTAATTGGTTAGTTAGTTTGTTAGTAAATATGTATGTAAGAAGGTAGTTAGTTTGTTAGATAGTTAGTTAATTAACTAGTTATTTATTTAGTTAGTCAGTTAATTAGTTAGTTATCTAGTAGTAAGTTAGTTAGTTAGTTAGTTCGTTAGCTAGTAGTTAACTGGTTAGTTATTTATTTATTTAGTTAGTTAGTTAGTTGGTTGGTCTGTAGGAAGGTAGGTAGTTAGTTAGTTAGCTAGTTTGTTAATAGGTATTTAAGACAACAGTTAGTTAGCAAATTAGTTAATTATTATGTTAGTTATCTAGTAATTAGCTTGTTAGTTATTTTGTCAGCTTGCTTGTAGTCAGTTAGTTAGTTAGTTATTTAATTAGTTTGTTTGTTAGTTATCGAGTTGTTAGTTAGTTAGTTAGTTATTTAGTTAGTTATCTAGTAGTTAGTTAGTTAGCTAGTTAGTTATTTAGTTAGTTAGATAGTTAGTTAGTTAGTTAGTGGGAAGGTAGGTAGTTAGTTAGTTAGTGGGTATGTAGGAACTTAGTTAGTTAGTTAGTTAGATTGTTAGTTAATATGTATATACGAAGATAGGTATTTAGTTAGTTTTTTAATTAGTTAATTAGTTAGTTAGTAAGTTATTTAGTTATTTAGTTAGTTAGTTAGTTAGTTTGTTAGTTAGTTAGAAAGGTAATTAGTTAGTTAGTTAATGGGTATGTATAAAGGTAGGTAGTTAGTAAGTTAGCTAACTAGCTAGTAGTTAGTTAGTTAATTAGTTAGTTGTTTAGTTCGTTAGTTAGTTTACTAGTAGTTAGTTAGTTAATGAGTTAATTAATTAGTTAGTTAATTAGTTAGTTATTAAGTTAGTTAGTTAGTGGGTATGTACGAAGGTAGCTAGTTAGTTAGTTAATTGGTTAGTTAGTTTGTTAGTAAATATGTATGTAAGAAGGTAGTTAGTTTGTTAGATAGTTAGTTAATTAGTTAGTTAATTAGTTAGTTAGCTAGTAGTTAGTTAGTTAGTTAACTAGTTATTTATTTAGTTAGTCAGTTAATTAGTTAGTTATCTAGTAGTAAGTTAGTTAGTTAGTTAGTTCGTTAGCTAGTAGTTAACTGGTTAGTTATTTATTTATTTAGTTAGTTAGTTAGTTGGTTGGTCTGTAGGAAGGTAGGTAGTTAGTTAGTTAGCTAGTTTGTTAATAGGTATTTAAGACAACAGTTAGTTAGCAAATTAGTTAATTATTATGTTAGTTATCTAGTAATTAGCTTGTTAGTTATTTTGTCAGCTTGCTTGTAGTCAGTTAGTTAGTTAGTTATTTAATTAGTTTGTTTGTTAGTTATCAAGTTGTTAGTTAGTTAGTTATTTAGTTAGTTACCTAGTAGTTAGTTAGTTAGCTAGTTAGTTATTTAGTTAGTTAGATAGTTAGTTAGTTAGTTAGTGGGAAGGTAGGTAGTTAGTTAATTAGTGGGTATGTAGGAAGTTAGTTAGTTAGTTAGTTAGATTGTTAGTTAATATGTATATACGAAGATAGTTAATGGGTATGTATAAAGGTAGGTAGTTAGTAAGTTAGCTAACTAGCTAGTTAGTTAGCTAGTAGTTAGTTAGTTAGTTAGTTAGTTGTTTAGTTCGTTAGTTAGTTTACTAGTAGTTAGTTAGTTAATGAGTTAATTAATTAGTTAGTTAATTAGTTAGTTATTAAGTTAGTTAGTTAGTGGGTATGTACGAAGGTTGCTAGTTAGTTAGTTAATTTGTTAGTTAGTTAGTTAATTAGTTAGCTAGTTAGTTAATTAGTTAGTTAGTTATTTATTTATTTGGTTAGTTACTTAGTTAGTGGGTATGTAGGAAGGTAGTTAGCAAGTTAGTTAGTTAGTTAGTTAGTTAATATGTATGTAGGAAGACAGTTAGTTAATTAGTTAGTTATTTAGTTAGTTATCTAGTAGCTAGTCAGTTAGTTAGTTAGTTAGTTAGTTAGTTATTTTTTCTGTTACCTAGAAATTAGTTAGTTAGTTTGTTATTTTTTTTGTTAGCTAGAAATTAGTTAGTTAGTTAGTTAGTTTGTTATCAAGTAGTTGGTTAGTTTGTTAGTTAGTCAGGTAACTTGTTAGTTATTTATTTAGTTAGTTAGTTAGCGAGTAGTTAGCTAGTAATTTATTTAGTTAGCTAGTTAGTTAGGAATGTATGAAGATAGTTAGTTAGTTAGTTAATTAGTTCGTTATTTAGTCAGTTAGTTAGTTAGTTAGCTAGTAGTTAGTTAGTTAGTTAGTCGACTAGTTAGTTAGTTAGCTAGCTAGTAGTTAGTTAGTTAGTTAGTTAGTTAGTTAGTTAGTTAGTTAATAGGTATGTAGGAAGGTAGTAAGGTAGTTAGTTAGTTAGTTAGTTAGTTAACTAGTTAATTATTTAATTAGTAAGTTTGTTAGTTCTCTAGTAGTTAGTTAGTTAGCTAGTTAGTTATTTAGTTAGTTAGTAAGTTAGTTAGTTAGTTAGTGGGAAGGTAGTTAGTTAGTTAATTATATAGTTAATATGTATGTAGGAAGATGGTTATTTAGTTAGTTAGTTGGTTTGTTAATTAGTTAGTTAGTTAGTTAGTTAGTTGTTTAGTTATTTAGTTAGTTAGTTAGTTAGTTTGTTAGTTTGTTAGTTTGTTAGTTAGAAAGGTAGGTAGTTAGTTAGTTAATAATTAACTAACTAACTAGCTGACTACTAGCTAACTGAATAAATAACTAACTAACTAACTAACTAACTAACTACTAGATAACTAACTAAACAACTTACTTATTAACTAACTAACTATCTTCCTACATACATGTGAACTAACTAACTAACAAACTATCCTACTAACTACCTTCCTACATACGCACTAACTAAGTAACTAACTAAATAAATAAATAACTAACTGAAGAACTACTAGCTATTTAACTAAGTAACAAACTAACTAAATAAATATCTAACTAATTAACTAACTAACTAACTAACTAATTAACTAACTAACTAAAAAACTAACAAACTAACCACCTACCTTCACACATACCCACTAACTACCCAACTTACTAACTAACTAATTAATTAACTAATTAATTAACTAATTAACTAACTAACTACTAGTAAACTAACTCACTAACTAACTAACTAACTAACTAACTAACTAATTAACTAACTAACTCACTAACAAACTACTAGCTAACGAACTAACTAGTTAACTATCTAACTTACTAACAACCTTCATTCATACCTATTAACTAACTAACTAACTACCTTTCCAACTTACTAACAAAATAACTAACTAACTAACTAACTAACTAATTAACAAATTAACAAACTAACTAACTAAATAACTATCTTACTACCATCCTACATACCCACTAACTAACTAACTAACTACATACCTATTAACTAACTAATTAACTAACTAACTAACTAACTAACTGCCATCCTACATACCCACTAACTAACTAACTAACTACCTTCCCACTAACTAACTAACTAACTAGCTAACTAACTAAATAACTAACTAGCTAACTAACTAACTACTAGATAACTAACAAACTAACTAATTAAATAACTAACTAGTTAACTAACTAAATAACTAACTAACTAACTACTAGACAACTACCTAACTAACTACCTAAATAACTAACTAACTACTAGCTAGCTGACAAAATAACTAACTGATTACTAGATAACTAACATAATAACTAACTAATTTACTAACTAACTATCTTCTTAAATACCTATTAACTAACTAACTAACTACCTACCTTCCTACATACCCACCATCAAACTAACTAACTAACTTGATAAATAACGAACATGCTAACTACTAGCTAACTAACTAACTAACGAACTAACTAAATAACTAACTGATGACCTAACTAACAAACTAACTACTAGATAATTGACTGACTAACTAACAAACTAACTAATTAACCAACTAACCAATTAACTAACTATCTAACTAACTAACTAACTACCTTGATACATACATATTGATTAACTAACTAACTCACTAACTAACTAACTACTAGCTGACTAACTAAGTAACAAACTAAATAACTAACTGATTAACTAACTTACTAACTAATTAACTAACTATCTAACTAACTAACTAACTAACAACCTTCTTACATACCAACTAACTAACTAACTAACTAACTACTAGCTAATTGACTAACTAACTAACCAACTAACTGACTACCTTCTTACATACATATTGACTAACTAACTGACTAACTAACTAACAAACTAACTAACTACCAAACTTACTAACTAACTAACTAACTAACTACTAGCTAACTGAATAAATGACTAACTAACTAACTGACTAACTACAAGATAACTAACTAAATAACTAACTAATTAACTAACTAACAATCTTCCCACATTCAAATTAACTAACTAACTAACTAACTGACTAACTTACTAACTACCTTCCTACCTACCCACTAACTAAGTAACTAACTAAATAAATAAATAAATAACTAAATAAATACTAGCTATTTACCTAACTAACTAACTAACTAAATAACTAACTAATTAACTAACTAACAAATTAACTAATTAACTAAAAAATTAACTAACTAACTAGCTACCTTCGTACATACCCAACAACTAACTAACTAATTAACTAACGAATTAATTAACTAATTAAGTAACCAACTACTTGTTAACTAACTAATTAACAAACGAAATAACTAACTAATTGACTAACTAACTAACTAACAAACTACTAGCTAACTAACTAACTAACTTACTAACTAACTTCCTTCATACATACCTATTAACTAACTAACTAACTAACTAACTAACTAACTAACTAAATAACCAACTACCTAATAAATTAACTATTTAACAAGCTAACTAAATAACCGAATAACTATCCTTCTACGTACCTATTAACTAACTAACTAAATAACTAACTAGCTACTTTCCTACATACCCACTAACTAACTAACTAACTACCTTCCCACTAACTAACTTACTAACTATCTAACTAACTAAATAACTAACTAGCTAACTAACTAACTACTGGTAACTAAATAACTATCTAGTTAACTAACTAAATAACTAACTAACTAACTACAAGATAACTTACTAACTAACTAACTAAATAACTAACTAACTAACTAACTACTAGCTAGCTGACAAAATAACTTACTAACTAATTACTAGATAACTTACATAATAACTAACTAATTTACTAGCTATCTTCTCAAATACCTATTAACTAACTAACTAACTAACTACCTTCCTACACGCCCTCCAACTAACTAACTAACTAACTAAATTAATATCTAACCTGCTAAATACTAGCTAGCTAACTAACTAACTAACTATATAATTAACTGATGACCTAACTAACTAACTAACTGATAGATAACTAACTAACTAACTAACTAACTAACTAACTAACTAATTAACTATCTATCTAACTAACTAACTAACTACCTTGACACATACATATTGATTAACTAACTAACTCACTAACTAACTAGCTACTAGCTAACTAACTTAGTAACTAACTAAATAACTGACTGATTAACTAACTAACTAACTAATTAACTAACTATCTAATTAACTAACTAACTAACAACCTTCATACATACTAACTAACTAACTAACTAACTAACAACTAGCTAATTAACTAACTAACTAACTAACTAACTACCTTCTTACATACATATTGACTCACTAACTAACTAACTAATTAACTAACTAACTAACTAACTAACTAACTAACTTACTTACTAACTAACTACTAACTAACTAACTACTAGCTAACTGAATAACTAACTAACTAACATACTAACTTACTAACTACTAGATAACTAACAAAATAATTAACGAATTAACTAACTAAATATCTTCCTACATACATATTAACTAACTAACTAACTAACTAACTAACTAACTAACTAACTTACTAACTGCCTTCCTACATACTCACTAACTAAGTAACAAACTAAAATAATAAATAACTAACTAAATAACTACTAGCTATTTACCTCACTAACTAACTAAATAAATAACTAACTAATTAACTAACTAACTAACTAACTAACTAACTTACTAACTAACTAACTAATTTACTAATTAACTGACAAATTAACTAACTAGCTACCTTCGTACATACCCGCTAACTAACTAACTAACTAACCAACTAACTAACTAACTAATTAACTAACTAATTAATTAACTAATTAACTAACTAACTACTAGTTAACTAACTAACAAACTAACTAACTAAATAACTAACTAACTAATTAACTAACAAACTAGCTAGCAAACTACTAACTAACTGACTAACTACTAGATAACTAACAAACTAACTAACTAAATAACTAATTAGTTAACTAACTGAATAACTAACTTACTAACTACTAGATAACTAACTAACTAACTAACTAACTACTAGCTAGCTGACAAAATAACTAACTAACTAATTACTAGATAACTAACATAATAACTAACTAATTTACCAACTAATTATCTTCTTAAATACCTATTAACTAACTAACTAACTAACTAACTACCTTCCTACATACCCTCCAACTAACTAACTATCTAAATAAATAAATAACTAACCTGCTAACTACTAGCTAACTAACTAACTAACTAACTAACTAACTAACTAAATAACTAACTCACGACCTAACTAATTACAAGATGACTAACTAACTAACTGACTGACTGACTAACTAACTAATTAACTTACTAACTAATAAACTAACTATCTAACTAACTAACTCACTAACTAACTAACTACTAGCTAACTGTCTAAGTGACTAACTAAATAACTGACTGATTAACTAACTAATTAACTAATTAACTAACTATCTAACTAACTAACTAACTAAGAACCTTCTTACATACTAACTAACTTACTAACAAACTAACTACTAGCTAATTAACTAACTAACTAACTAACTAACTAACTGACTAACTAACTAACTAAATAACTAACTTATTAACTAACTAATAAATTATCTAATTAACAAACTAACTAAATGACCGAATAACTATCTTCCTACATACCTATAAACTAACTAACTAAAACTAACTAACTACTTTCCTACATACGCACTAACTAACTAACTAACTACCTTCCCACTGACTAACTAACTATATAACTAACTAAATAACTAACTAGCTAACTAACTAACTACTAGTAACTAACAAACTATCTAACCAAATAACTAATTAGTTAACTAACTAAATAACTAACTAACTACTAGATAACTAACTGACTAACGGACGAACAAACTAACTAACTACTAGCTAGCCGACAAAATAACTAACTTACTAATTACTAGATAACTAACATAATAACTAACTAATTTACTAACTAACAATCTTCATAAATACCTTTTAACGAACTAACTAACTAACTACCTTCCCACATACCTGGCGACTAACTAACTAACTAACTAAATAAGTAACTAACCTGCTAACTACTAGCTAACTAACAAACTGACTAACTAACTAACTAATTGATGACCTAACTAACTAACTAACTAACTAACTACAAGATAACTAACTGACTAACTGACTAACTAACTAACTAACTAACTAATTAACTAACTATCTAAGTAACTAACTAACCGCCTTGATACATACATATTGGTTAACTAACTAACTAACTAACTAACTACTAGCTGACTAACAAAGTACAAACTAAATAACTAACTAACTAAATAACTAACTATCTAACTAACTAACTAACAACCTTCTTACATACTAGCTAACTAACTAACTAACTAACTAACTACTAGCTAATTAACTAACTAACTTACTAACTAACTAACTAACTACCTTCTTACATATATATTGACTAACTAACTAACTAACTAATTAACTAACTAACTAACTAACTAACTAACTTACTAACAAACTAACTAACTACTAGCTAACTGAATAACTAACTAACTAACTAACTAATTAACTAACTAACTAACTAACTCACTAACTAACTGAATAACTAACTAACTAACTAACTAACTAACTAACTAACTAACTAAGTAACTAATTAACTAACCAATTAACTAACTAACTAAGTACCTTCGTACATACCCACTAACTGACTAACTTACTAACTAACTAATGAACTAATTAATTAAAAAACTAAATAACTTACTAACTACTTGTTAACTAACTAAATAGCTAACTAATTAACTAACTAACAAACTAACAAACTACTAGCAAACTAACTAACTAACTTACTAACTACCTTCATACATACCTATTAACTAACTAACTAACTACCTTTCTGATGAACAAACAAACTAAATAACTAACTAAATAACTAAATAACAAACTAACTAATAAATTAACTAATTAACAAACTAACTAAATATCCGAATAACTATCTTCCTACATACCTATTAACTAACTAACTAAAACTAACTAACTACTTTCCTACATACCCACTAACTAACTAACTAAGTACCTTCCCACTAACTAACTAACTAACTATCTAACTAACAAAATAACTAACTAGCTAACTAACTAACTACTAGTAACTAACTAACTAACTAACTAAATAACTATTTAGTTAACTAACTAAATAACTAACTAACTACTAGATAACTAACTAACTAACTAACTAACTAACTAACTAACTAACTAACTAACTACTAGATAACTAACTAACTAACTAACTTAATAACTAACTAACTACTAGCTAAATGATAAAATAACTAACTAGCTAATTACTAGATAACTAACATAACAACTAACTAATTTACTAACTAAATATCTTCTTAAATACCTATTAAATAACTAACTACCTACCTACCTACCTACCTACATACCCACCTACTAACTTACTAACTTACCAAATAAATAACTAACCAGCTAACAATTAGCTAACTAACTAACTAACCAACTAACTAACTAAATAACTAACTGATGACCTAACAAACTAACTAACTACTAGATAACTATCTAACTAACTGACTAACTAACTAACTAACTAACTAACTAATGAACTAACTAACAAATGAACTAACTAACTACCTTGATACATACATATTGATTAACTAACTAACTCACTAACTTACTAACTACTAGCCAACTAACTAAGTAACTAACTAAATAACTAACGGATTAACTAACTAACTAATTAACTAACTAACTAACTATCTAACTAACTAATTAACTAAAGAACTAACTAACAAACTACCAGCTAACTAACTAACTAGTTTACTATCTAACTTACTAACTAACTACCTTCATACATACCTATTAACTAACTAACTAACTACCTTTCTAACTAACTAACCAAATAACTAAATAACTAAGTAACTAACTAATTAACTAATTAACAAATTAACTAACTAACTAAATAACTATCTTCCAACATGCCTATTAATTATCTAATTAACTAACAAACTAACTAAACAACATAATAACTACCTTCCCACATACCCACTGACTAACTAACTAACTACCCTCCCACTAACTAACTAACTAACTATCTAACTCACTAAATAACTAACTAGCTGACTAACTAACTACTAGATAACTAACAAACAAACTAACTAAATAACTAATTAGTTAACTAACTAAATAACTAATTAGTTAACTATCTAAATAACTAACTAACTAACTACTAGATAACTAACTAACTAACTAACTAACTAACTAACTACTAGCTAGCTGACAAAATAACTAACTAACTAATTACTAGATAACTAACAAAATAACTAACTAATTAACAAACAAACTATCTTTTTAAATACCGATTAACTAACTAACTGACTAACTAACTAACTACCTTCATACATACCCGCCAACTAACAAACTAACTAACTAAAAAAATAACTAACCTGCTAACTACTAGCTAACCAACTCACTAACTAACTAACTAAATAACTAACTGAAGACCTAATTAACTAACTAACTGACTAACTAACTAACTACCTTCATACATACCCGCCAACTAACAAACTAACTAACTAAAAAAATAACTAACCTGCTAACTACTAGCTAACCAACTCACTAACTAACTAACTAAATAACTAACTGAAGACCTAATTAACTAACTAACTAACTAAGTAACTACCTTCTTACATACACATTGACTAACTAACTAACTAACTAACTAATTAACTAACTAACTAACTAACTAACTAACTAACTTACTAACTAACTAACTAACTAACTAACTATTAGCTAACTGAATAAATAACTAACAAACTAACTAACAGAATTACTAACTAATTAACTAAATAACTATGTTCCTACATACATATTAACTAAATAACTAACTAACTTAGTAACTGCCTTCCTACATACCCACTAACTTAATAACTAACTAAATAACTACTAGCTATTTAACTAACTAACTAACTAACTAAATAACTAACTAATTAACTAACTAACTAACTAACTAACTAACTAATTAACTAACTAACTAACAAATTAACTAACTAACTAGCTACCTTCGTACATACCCACTAACTAACTAACTTACTAACTAACTAATTAACTAACTAATTAACTAACTAACTACTAGTTAACTAATTAACTGACTAACTAAATAACTAACTAATTAACTAACTAACTAACTAATAAACTACTAACTAACTAACTAACTAACTTTCTAACTAACTACCTTCATACATACCTATTAACTAACTAACTAACTACCTTTCTGATTAACTAACTCACTAACAAACTAACTAACTAACTAAATAACTAACTAACTGACAAATTAACTAATTAACAAACTAACTAAATAACCTAATAACTATGTTCCAAGATACCTATTAACTAACTAAGTAACTAACAATGTACTTTCCTACATACCCACTAACTTAGTAACTAACTACCTTCCCACAAACTAACTAACTAACTATCTAACTAACTAAATAACTAACTAGCTAACTAACTGACTACTAGTAACTAAATAACTAACTAGTTAACTAACTAAATAACTAACTAACTAACTAATAGATAACTAACTAACTTACTAACTAAATAACTAACAAACTAACTAACTAACTACAAGCTAGCTGATAAAATAACTAACTAATTACCAGATAACTAACATAATAACTAACTAATTTACTAACTAACTATCTTCTTAAATACCAATTAACTAACTAACTAACTAACTACCTTCCTACATACCCGCAAACTAACTAACTAACTAACTTAATAAATAACTATCCTGCTAACTACTAGCTAGCTAACTAACTAACTAACTAACTAACTAACTAAATAACTAACTGATGACCTAACTAACTGACTAACAACTAGATAACTAACTAACTGACTAACTAACAAACTAAGTAATTAACTAACAAACTAACTAATTAACTAACTATCAATCTAACTAACTAACTACCTTGATACATATATATATATTAACTAACTAACTGCTAGCTAACTGACTAAGTGACTAACTAAATAACTAAATGATTACCTAACTAACTAACTAATTAACTACCTTTCTAACTAACTAACTAACTAACAACCTTCTTACATACTAACTAACTAACTAACTAACTAACTAACTAACTAACTAACTACTAGCTAATTAACTAACTAACTAACTAACTAACTACCTTCTTACATATATATTGACTAACTAACTAACTAACTACCTTCTTACATACATATTGACTAACTAACTGACTAACTAACTAACTAATTAAATAACTAACAAACTAACTAACTAACTAACTTACTAACTAACTAACTAACTAACTAACTAACTTACTAACTAACTAACTAACTTACTAATTAACTAACTAACTAACTAACTTACTAACTACCTTCCTACATACCCACTAACAAAGTCACTTAATAATTAAATTAATAACTAACTAAATAACTACTATCTATTTAACTAACGAACTAACTAACTAAATAACTAACCAATTAACTTACTAACTAACTAATTAACTAACTAATTAACTAACTAACTACTAGTTAACAAACTAACTAACTAACTAACTAAATAACTAACTAATTAACTAACTAACTAACTAACTACTAGCGACCTTCCTACATACCCACAATCTAACTAACTTACTAACTAAATAAATAACTAACCTGCTAACTACTAGCTAACTAACTAACTAACTAACTAACTAAATAACTAACTGATGACCTAACTAACTAATTAACTACTAGATAACTAACTAACTAACTAACTAACTAATTACCTAACTAATTAACTAACTATCTAACTAACTAACTAACTACCTTGATACATACATATTGATTAACTCACTAACTATCTTCTAGCTAATTAACTAACTAACTAACTAACTACCTACCTTCTTACATACATATTGACTAAGTAGCTAGCTAACTAACTAATTAACTAACTATCTAACTAACTAACTAACTACCTTGATACATACATATTGATTAACAAACTAACTT
This sequence comes from Luzula sylvatica, assembly GCA_946800325.1. Classification (NCBI taxonomy): domain Eukaryota; kingdom Viridiplantae; phylum Streptophyta; class Magnoliopsida; order Poales; family Juncaceae; genus Luzula; species Luzula sylvatica. The sequence continues at coordinate 4,056,642 of OX326961.1, forward strand.
ACTACTTGCTAACTAACTAAGTAACTAACTAAATAACTAACTCATTAACTAACTAACTAACTAACTAACTAACCGACTAGTTAACTAACTATCTAATAACTAACTAACTAACAACCTTCTTACATACTAACTAACTAACTAACTAACTAACTACTAGCTAATTAACTAACTAACTAACTAACTAACTACCTACCTACCTACCTTCTTACATACATATTGATTGACTAACTAACTAACTAACTTTCTAACTAACTAACGAACTAACTAACTAACTACTAGCTAATTGAATAAATGACTAACTAACTAAATAATTAACTAACTACTAGATAAGTAACTAAATAACTAACTAATTAACTAACTAACTATCTTCCTATATACATATTGACTAACTAACTAACTAGCTAACTGACTTACTAACTACCTTCCTACATACCCACTAACTAAGTAACTAACTAAATAAATAACTAACTGACTAAACAAACTAACTTACTTACTAACTAACTAACTAATTAACTACTAGCTAACTGAATAAATAAATAACTAACTAACTAACTACTAGATAACTAACTAAATAACTAAGTAATTAACTAACTAACTATCTTCCTGCATACATATGAACTAACTAACTAACTATCTAACTAACTAACTTACTAACTACTTTCCTACATACCCACTAACTAAGTAACTAACTAAATAAAAAATAACTAACTAAATAACTACTAGCTATACAACTAACTAACTAAATAAATAACTAACTAATTAACTAACTAACTAACTAACTAATTAACAAACTAACTAACAAATTAACTAACAAACTAGCTACCTTCGTACATACCCACTAACTAACTAACTTACTAACTAACTAATTAACTAACTAATTAATTAATTAATTAACTAGCTAACTACTAGTTAACTAACTAACTAACTAACTAACTAACTAAATAACTAACTAATTAACTAACAAACTAACTAACTAACTACTAGCTAACTAACTAACTAGTTAACTATCTAACTTACTAGCTAACTACCTTCATACATACCTATTAACTCACTAACTACCTACCTTTCTAACTAACTAACTAACTAACTAACTAACTAAATAGCTAAATAACTAATTAATGAACTAATTAACAAACTAATTAACTAACTAAATAACTATCTTCCTACATTCCTATTAATTAACTAATTATCTAACTAACTAACTAACTAACTACCTTCCTACGTACGCATTAACTAACTAACTAACTACCTTCCCACTAACTAACTAACTAACTAACTAACTACAAACTAACTAAAAAACTAACTAGCTAACTAACTAACTACTAGAGAACTAACAAACAAACTAACTAAATAACTAACTAGTTAACTAACTAACTAATTAACTAACTAACGACTAGAGAACTAACTAACTAACTAACTTACTAACTAACTTACTACTGGCTAACTAACTAGCTAGCTAACTAGCTAACTAACTACCTTCCTACATACCAATTAACTAACTAACTAACTAACTAACTCACTAACTAACTAACTACTAGCTCTAACTAACTAACTAACTAACTCCTAGCTAACTAACAAACAAACTGACTAAATAACTAACTAACTACCTTCATACATACCTATAAACTAACTAAATAGCTAACTACCTAACTAACTAATTAACTAACTACCTTCCTACAAACTCACTAACAAACAAACTAACTAACTAACTAACAAATTAACTAATTAACAAACAAACTAAATAACTGAATAACTATCTTCGTACATACCTATTTACTAACTAACTAACTAACTAACTAACTAACTACCTTCCCACTAACTAACTAACTAACTATCTAACTAGATGAATAACTACCTAGCTAACTAACTAACTACTAGATAACTAACAAACTACCTAACTAAATGACTAACTAGTTAACTAACTGAATAATTAACTAACTAACTACTAGATAACACTACTACAAAAAGTCTCATTAGCTTCGAAAATCCTAGCGACTAAGTATATTTAGTCTCTGTATGTTGGTTATTAGGAGCACATTTTGCTTTGTCCCAAAACAGTTATATTTCTTGGGACAAAGATTTTGTTTTGGCACTACAGTTGTCACAGAAAAAGATTAAGATTTTAAATCCGTACATTTTGTGACAAACAATAGTCTCAAAATAGGTTACTTAAAAAATGAAAAATAATTGGGACGAAAGTTGGCCATTGATTGTTGTAAATTATATGGAATGCCTTGCGTGATATATATAAGGTCATACATTAATTTTATAATATTATAATTAATTTACATAAGTCTTAATTCAATTCAACAAAAAATAGTTTAGGGACCGGCGTAGTCCGTCTCTAAAATAAGCTTTTGGTCGTCTTTGGTTTGGAGACAATATGTAATCGTCAATATTTTGTCCTAATATCGTGAACCCAATAAATTAATTTCATACTAATCATAATTAATTTGACAAATATTAATTTTTAGGTAAAAATTAATATATCATTTTAGTCTTCATGAAAAATAATATGTGATGAGAATTAGGAGAAAATTTTTACCTCTATTTTTTCATTTTGTGTTTTCCAAAATATTGGAGGGAAAAATTCCCTTCATATTTATCATGTAATCGATCTATTTTTTCATTTTGTGTTTTCCAAAATATTGGAGGGAAAAATTCCATCCATATTTATCATGTACTTCGATTAAAATGAGTGAAATAATGTTGGAAATTAATATTGGATCTTGATTGATTTGGTAAATAGTAGGGAAGAATATCAAATAATTGATAATACACACGGAGAGAGAGAGAGGAGTCAACAGAGACTTTTTGCTTTTTTTTCTTTCTTATCTCGCACACACACAGGAAATAGTTTGGGCAAATATTTTTATTATATTCTCTGGTGGTGAATAAAACACACAGTACATACATCTATATATAGGGATTAATACCTATCCCCTAAACACACCCTTTAACCCATTCATCCTTATCTATTCTAACTACATACATCTTTTGATGAATAGACACATATCTATAACTAAATACATCTCCCTTAATAATTCTAGAGTTTTCTAATAATTATCTTAATTATCCTGCCCATTAATTAATTACTAATTATTAATTAATATATTAAAAAGCATTAAATTTAATACTCCCCCTTAATGCTTTTGCTCGTCATTCCCATCGATTCTCGAAATCGAACAAACTTCTCAATCGGAAGTGCCTTGGTGAAAATATCCGCCAATTGATTTTCGGATTTTACATGCTTGACCACGAGTTCGTCATCTCCAACCACCTCTCGAATAAAATGATGTCGAAGCTTGATATGCTTCGTTCGACTATGGAAGTCGAAATCCTTTGACATGGCTATCGCGGATTGATTATCGCAAAAGAGAACCGTTGCGGTTTCTTGCTTCTCCCCCATGTCTTCTAACACCTTCCTCAACCATGTAACTTGTTTCGCGGCTTCATTTGCCGACACGTATTCCGCCTCCGCCGTTGAAAGCGCGACTCGTTCTTGCTTCTTCGAGGCCCATGAAAATATACCCGATCCGAGGGTAAATGCGTAACCGGATGTGCTTCTCATATCATCCACACTTCCGGCCCAATCGCTATCGCAAAATCCAACCAACTCTATTTTCGCTTTCTCATTCTTCTCATACATAAGTCCAAAATCTTTGGTACCTTGTATGTATCGCAACAACCTCTTTGCAACTCCAAAGTGTAATTTACTCGGCTTACTCATGAACCGAGATAACAAACCCACACCATACATAATGTCGGGTCTTGTAACGGCAAGGTATAATAAGCTACCAACTAAGCTTCTATAGATCGATTCATCGGCATCACCACTTTCATCTTCTTTCGTCATCTTTTCATTCACCAAAATCGGTATCGTCACCGGATTATAATTCTCCATTTTAAATTTGGCGAGAATATTTTGAGCATACTTCGTTTGCGAAATGAAAACACCATCTTCTCTTTGATTAATCTCGATACCCAAAAAATAATGAAGTAATCCCAAATCATTCATCTCGTATTTCTTCAACATATCCTCCTTGAATTCTCGCACCATCTTTTCGTCACTACCGGTCACAATTAAATCATCGACATAAAGAGAAATGATAATCATACCGGTTTTGCCTTGCTTGATATAAAGGGTTGGTTCACTCGGACTCCTTTTAAACCCTCTTTCGGTGAAGTACGCATCGATATTGCTATACCATGCGCAAGGTGCTTGTTTTAGCCCATACAAAGCCTTCTTCAATTTGTAGACCTTATTATCGTCATCGTCAACCACAAACCCTTGCGGTTGCTCCACGTAGACCTCTTCTTTCAACACGCCATTTAGAAAAGCAGATTTCACATCAAGTTGGTATAGTTTCCAACCTTTATGCGCCGCCAATGCAATCAACAACCGAATCGTCTCGTGTCTTGCCACCGGCGCAAACGTCTCTTGGTAGTCGGTACCGGGTTTCTGCGAGTATCCTTTAGCAACTAATCTCGCCTTGTATTTTTGAACCGATCCATCCGGATTCGTTTTCGTCTTATAGATCCACTTTAAACCGATTACACCTTTCTCGTTCGGTTTCTCGACTAACTCCCAAGTCTCGTTTTTCTCGATCATCTTTATTTCTTCTTCCATCGCTTTTCTCCATACTTCTTCTTGAACCGCTTGCTCGAAACATGTCGGCTCTACTACACAAAAATTACAATTCATATAGATTTCACTCAATCTTCTCATTTTTACCGGCGTTGGTTTTCGTGTGGAGGGACTCGACGCGATATTTGTTGGAGGAGACCGCGGTATTTCTTCTTCTTCTTCGCTTTCGTCTTCATCATTATTTTTCTCAACTCGCAGCTCGGGTTGTTTTTCTTCTACTACAACCGGGACATCGTCAACTCCTTTTCCCTTCCAATTCCACTTATCCTTTTCATTGAAAATCACATCGCGACTCGTTATTATTTTATTTCTTTTCAAACTAAAGAGTCTATAACCCTTTGATTGTGAGCTATAACCCACGAAGACACACTTTTCTCCTTTTTCTTCAAGCTTGTGTCTCATCTCTTTCGGAACATGCGCGTAGCAAATAGATCCGAAAATTCGCAAGTGATTGACCGATGGTTTTCTTCCACCGGACCATAATTCAAACGGCGTTTTTTCTTTCACCGCTTTTGTCGGACATCGATTTAACAAATACACCGAGGTACTCGCTGCCTCGGCCCAAAAACTAGTCGGAAGGCCCTTTTCATTCATCATCGCTCGTGACATCTCAACGATTGTCCGATTCTTCCTTTCGGCAACACCATTTTGCTCGGGTGTATACCCAACCGTCAATTGTCTCTCCAAGCCGATATCTTCACAAAATTTGTCGAACTCTTTAGAGTTGTATTCGCCGCCTCGATCACTTCGTAACTTCTTGATGAAGCATCCGCTTTGTCTCTCGACCATCCTTTAAAACTTCTTGAAGATAGAAAACGCATCGGATTTTTGTTTAATGAAATAAATCCAACACATCCTCGAGTAATCATCTATGAAGATAATGAAATATCGGTTACCGCCTTGTGAAGGTGTCTTCATCGGACCACAAACATCGGTATGCACTAGCTCCAACGGTTTTGTTGCCCTCCATGCGTTTTCTTTCGAAAATGATTCTCGGTGTATTTTACCGAGAGCACACGCCTCACACACATCATCCTTGTCTTCAATATTCGGTAAACCGTAGACCATATTTTTCTTACTCAAGAACTTCAAACTCCCAAAATTCACATGGCCGAGCCTTTTATGCCACAACCACGACACATCTTCCGCACCGGCTGCCAAACGCGACAAATTTCGATGCTTTTAGAGTGAGAGGAAAATTTCGATTTTTCTCCATTTTAATATTCGCTATTACTTGACTTCCGTTTTTCGCCTTCTCAAAAATTCTGCAAGAATCGCCTTCGAAATGAACCGTGTGTCCATTCTCAACCAATTGCCCAACACTTAATAAATTTTCCGCCAACTCCGGAACAAACATCACATCTCGAATGAACATCCGACCTTTCTTCGACTCAATCGCAATCGTTCCTTTTCCTTTAGATCGAACAATCGCACCATTTCCCATGGTAATTTGAGTAGTCGCCGTCTTGTCGATTTCGCTAAAGACCGATTCGATTCCGGTCATATGGTTGCTACACCCACTATCGACGTACCATACATCATTCTTCTTCTCAAATGCCGCTTGACACGCGTAGAAAATATTTTCGTCGTCGATTTTCTCTTCGGTATAGTTGGCTTGTTCATTTGCTTTAACTCGGCAATCCTTTTTCATATGGCCGAACTTCTTGCAACTGTAACATTGAATCTTCCCTTTGTTATAACAATCTTTCTCGGCATGAGTCGAACTTTTGCACACACCACACCATCGCTCTTGGTTATTTTGGTAATTGCTTCTACCTCCTCCTCTTCCAAATCCTCCTCGACCACGACCTCTACCGTTTCGACCACCACGAAATGATTCTCCCTTGGACGAATTTTGGTTTGATGATTCGGTTACGGCAGTTTTTGATTGGAACGCACTCTCCAAAGATTGCTCGGTATCTCGATTTAATCGTTGTTCGTGCCTCTCTAAAGAACCCATCAAGTCGTGCACACTAAGAGTCGCTAGGTCTTTGGTTTCTTCGATAATAGACGCCATGTTGTTGTATTTGGAAGAAAGGCTAATAAGTATTTTTTCGCAAACCGATTTATCGGTCAATTCGTCGCCAAAACCTTTTATTTGGTTTACCACTTCCAAAATATTGGAGAAGAAATCTTTGAGCGTATCGTTTTCCTTCATCTTCAAGTTTTGGAATTCCCTCTTGAGCGTCAAGAGTTTAACCGTCCTCACTTTTTCGTTTCCTTGAAATTCTCGTTGCAAAATCTCCCACGCTTCCTTCGAAGTTTTAGCGCCAATTATTCTCGGAAATAATTTATCCGAAATTACTTGTTGTATCAAGTATAAGGCTTTTGCGTCTTTCTTCTTATTTGTTTTCAACGCATCGGCGGTTTCTCCTTCTTTCGCCGTGTCCACTCCGTCTTCTACTATTTCCCATAGGTCTTGCGCGATCAAAAGAGTCTTCATTTTAATACTCCAATAATCGTAATTTTCGCCATCGAAAATAAGTTGCGAAACTTGTGGGAGCCCGAAAACACCACCTTGATTTGTCATGGCTTTCTCCTTCTCCAATCGTCGAAATCTTACCGCGCACACCCGCGAATAATCGAAACTCTACTCGCGCACACTCGCGAATAAACAGAACTATTTTCGCGCACACTCGCGAATAACCGTAGCTCTGATGCCAATTTGTTGGAAATTAATATTGGATCTTGATTGATTTGGTAAATAGTAGGGAAGAATATCAAATAATTGATAATACACACGGAGAGAGAGAGAGGAGTCTACAGAGACTTTTTGCTTTTTTTTCTTTCTTATCTCGCACACACACAGGAAATAGTTTGGGCAAATATTTTTATTATATTATCTGGTGGTGAATAAAACACACAGTACATACATCTATATATAGGGATTAATACCTATCCCCTAAACACACCCTTTTATCCATTCATCCTTATCTATTCTAACTACATACATCTTTTGATGAATAGACACATATCTATAACTAAATACATCTCCCTTAATAATTCTAGAGTTTTCTAATAATTATCTTAATTATCCTGCCCATTAATTAATTACTAATTATTAATTAATATATTAAAAAGCATTAAATTTAATAAATAAAACAATAAACTTATCATAGTTGTCCCCTCGGATTAACAAATAAACAATTCGATTCTGACTAACTAAAATAATCATGCTATGCTAAATAAAACAATCATTCCTTCGTGGCCTTTTTAGCAAAAAAAAAAAAATTCCTTCGTGGCCTTTCATTCATTCCCTCCCTATCGAGGAGTAATGATACAGACCATACCATTTTCCCAAGAATTGATCACGAATTGCCACGTGGCAGCCAGCTATTGGCTGCAGCTTTTCACCACTTTAGCTGCAGCCAATATCTGGCTGCCACGTGGCAATTCGTGATCAATTCTTGGAAAAAAGGTATGGTCTGTATCATTTCTGCTTCTCGGAGTAATGATACAGACCATACCATTTTCCCAAGAATTGATCACGAATTGCCACGTGGCAGCCAGCTATTGACTGTAGCTTTCCACCACTTTAGCTGCAGTCAATAGCTGACTGCCACGTGACAATTCGTGGTCAATTCTTGGAAAAAAAGGTATGGTCCGTATGATTTCTGCTTCTCGAGAGAGAGTACAGGCTGCCGCCAAGTTTTCTCTATTTCTTGCTCAAAGAGAAATATAGGAGAGGTCTAGGAACCTTCTCTCTCATCCCTCATTCATTTCCTGCGTGCGTGCTGGTCTTCTCGCTCGCGTCTCAGGCGGAGGCTAAACCCTAGTTTTCGTCCGGCGAAACCTAGTTCTCTTATTTCCTCGTCGTTTTTTTCATTCCGCCGTGGGAACTGCTAGTCGCCGGAGGTATCTCGTCGTCAGTTCGCTCCCTTGTCTCTCACTGGTACACCCACCCCCTCTCTCTCACAATTCCTGCCCTATCTCTCTTGTCGGACTGCTATGCAGGTTGAGCATGTATTACCTCTTCATTTATTGTCTTCTTTCTCTCTGTATTAAATCTTGTTGTGTTGTTTAATTGTGTTATTGACGTTAACTCAGTCCTAATTGGACAATTCCAGGTCAGTCTGGTGTGGTACAACATTAATTTTCTATCTCCATATTTCAAATTTCAAATTAAAGTTTTCTTTGGAATTGAGAATTTGGTAATCGAGTTGTTTATCTCATTTTACAGATTTTTGTCGGTTGCATTTTAGAATTGGATTGGTACGGTTTTGATTATATGATTTCGAGTTTGTTAGATTTTGAATAGTTTATATTTATTTTAACAATCAGATTGCAATCGAGTTGTTTGAATAAAATGTAATGTTAATTTAGATAGTTTATATTTGAAGTTTTTTTTATCGTTGCAGGGAATAACAAGGCTGCTTTTGACACTCGGAAAAGGAACTCGCCTGGTTATCGCGTCGGGACGCTCGGTGAGATGGCCCAAGATCATGATGGCGCTCGGTCACGATGGCAACGCGCAGGTAACAAGGCTGCAAATGGAAGGCTTCGTGACGAGACGACCATGCCAACTTTTCGATATTATATGATATTTTATTAACAACGCACAGGGAATAACAAGGCTGCAAATGTGTATGTTATATAATATTTTATTAATTATACTTTATATATTTAATATTTTTATGCACTACATATTATATGATTAATGTAAAATATAATAAAAGTTTGTTATATATTGCAATAAATGTTATGAATTATTGATACTATATCCGATAAGATATCGTTTGATTTTTGAAAATATAAAAAAAATATTGATTTTTGTAAATATAATAAATTTTTTTTTGTTTTTGTAGATAAATGATTTTGATATGTTGTTTGCTTTTATGGACAACTGACTTGCTTATTGAAATTTTATTGTTGGATCATGTATGTTTCACATATACTTTTAAATCACGTTAATATTTCAATTATATGATTTTGTATGTAAGGATTATTTGTTTCGATCTTTGTTTTTGTGAATTTCTTTTTCAGCTGGCAGGATTTTAATTAATTAATTAATTAATTAATGATGTTAATTATTTTGTTTAATGTTTTTAATTTTGTAGGCAATTATTGATTATTATAGTGTCTTATTTTATTTATTAATTAATTAAAATGGGCGATTGCTTCATATTGTTAATTTGATTTAAGTAGTTTTAGAAGAATTTACAGGGTAATTTTATTCTTTTGATTTATTTTCTTATAATTGATGTATTCAAAGATTAAGAGTTTTAGAAGAATTTACAGGGTAATCGTACTACAACACTTTGGTTATGGAAGTCAACGCATTAACATCCATATAATATATTTCTATGCAATTATACACAATCATAAGAAAAAAAATCCATAAAATATCAATAAAACATTTTTGAACAATAATATTATTTTCATTATTCATTTACTTCACACGCTATACTTGTGTTGTGCGGATACAAAATACGGTTATCGTATCCGACATGATATGAATACGACAATATGTCAATTTTGAAAAAAAAACAAAGGACGCGATACGTCTATTATATATGATATTTATTATTTTATTATTATTATTATGTATATATTTAATATTTTTATGTATTATATATTTGATTACTATGTTGGTCATATTCATGTATTCACGGAGATGCCATATCCATGTATTCACGGAGATGCGACAATATGTATACGTTAGCTAAAAAAATATTTATGTTGAAATACACGGAGATGCCATATCCATGTATTCATTTATTTAATTATTATTTCAAATTATATGGATAAGTAATAATTATATCACATTGTATAATAATAATATAATATTATATCATCATTGTAAATGTAATGTAGTTTAATATGATATAATTTATGTAAAAATATAATAAAAAGTTTGTTTCTTTGTTTGGGAAAAAAAAAATTACACGTCTCGACATTCATAATATATAATAATAAAATAAAATAAAATTCTTTTGTTTAGCTAAATTAGTATATAAAAAGGATTTTCAAATATAATGCAAATTAAAAAGGAAAATTACAAAAAAAAATGAACTCACAAAATTGCATACATAACCCTGCCCAATGAGCAAATTTAAAAAAAAAAATTGGAAAATAAGAAAAAATATCAAAATATAAAGAAAGACCAAAATATTAAAAAAAAAAGATAAAAAAGTGAAAAAAGACAAAAATATAAAATAGGAAAAAAATATCAAAATGTTAAAAAAAAGACAAAAAATGTAAATAAACCAAAAAAAAGAACCAAAATATAAAATAAGAAAAAATTACCAAAATGTAAATAAAAATGACCAAAATATAAATAAACCAAAAAAAAAAATGTAATATATCAAAGAGTTGATGTGACCTCATGTATGATTAAGAATTTTGTTTACTTTATATATAAGTATAAATATGATATGATATACTATAGTTTAGTAATATACAGTGATTTAAATTGCGGCGCAATTGCGTCGCAATAACGCAAATCGCAATAAATATTACTAAAATGCAATGCCGCAAACAACTAAATAGCACCGCAATATCACCGCAATATCGCGCAATATCGGTCATCATATGTAAATTACATCCCGAACGCAATGGACCGCAATATCGCAATTTAAAACATTGGTAATATATAATATAATAAAATATAATAATATCATATCATATAGTATAATATAATATAATACAATATCATATCATATGCTAGAATGTAATGTTAATATAATATAATAAACTAAAAGGTAATATAATATAATATAACGTAATAAAATATAAATATATTGATATAATACAATACAATACATAGCACAACACAACACATTTCAATCCAATATAATCCAATATTATATAATATGATATATATTATAACAATATAATACAATATAATATGATATGATATAATGTAGTATAGATAGCATAATACAATACAACACAACACATTATAATACAATAATAATTTAATATGATATGGCATAATAAAAATGCAATATGATATGATATGTATGTATGTAATAAGATAGTATCTATTAACTAATTGTCTTCCTACATACCACCTATTAACTAGTATCTATCTAACTAACTAACTAACTTATTGTCTTCCTATATATCTATTAACTAACTAACTAACTAATTGACTAACTAACCGACTAACTAACAACCATCCTACATACCGACTAGCTAACTAATAACTCACTAACTAATTAACTAACTCTCAAACTAACTAACTACCTAACTAGTTAATTAGTTAGTTAGTGAGTTAGTGAGTTAGTTAGTCGCTAATATGTATGTAAGAACATAGTTAGTTAGTTAGTTAGATAGTTAGTTAGTGAGTTAGTGAGTTAGTTAGTCGCTAATATGTATGTAAGAACATAGTTAGTTAGTTAGTTAGATAGTTAGTTAATTAATTAGATAGTTAATAAGTGAGTTAGTTATCTGGTAGTTAGTTAATTAGTTAGTTAGTTAATCAGTTAGTTATTTATTTAGTTAGTTAGTTAGCTAGTAGTTAGTTAGTTAGTTAGTTAGTTAGTTAGTTAGTTAGTTAGTTAGTTAGTTAATAGGTATGTAGAAAGATAGTTCGTTAGTTAATTAGTTAAGTAATTAGTTAGTTATTTAGTTAGTTATCTAGTAGTTAGTTAGTTAGTTAGTTAGTTAGTTGGTTGGTTAGTTAGTCAGTTCGTTAGTTAGTTAGTCAGTAAATATGGATGTAAGAAGGTAGTTAATTAGTTAGTTAGTTAGATAGTTAGTAAATTAGTTAGTCAATTAGTTAGTTAGCTAGTAGTTAGTTCGTTAGTTTACTAACCAACTAACTAACTAATTAACAAACTAATTAACTAACTAACTAACTTATTAACTAACTAACTAACTAACTACCTACTAGCTAACCGAATAACTAACAAACTAACTAACTAAGTAACTACTAGTTAACAAACTAAATAACTAACTAATTAACTAACCAATTTTCTTCCTACATACATATTAACTAACTAACTAACTAACTAACTAACTAACATACTAACTACCTTCCTACATACCCACTAACTAAGTAACTAACTAAATAAATAAATAACTAACAAACTACATAACTACTAACTAATTAACTAACTAACTTACTAACTAAATAAGTAACTAATTAACTAACTGACTAACTAATTAACTATCTAGCTACCTTCGTACATACCCACTAACTAACTAACTTACTAACTAACTAATTAACTAACTAATTAATTAACTAATTATGTAACTAACTACTAGTTAAATAACTAACTAACTAACTAACTAACGAAATAACTAACTAACTAATTAACTAACTAACTTACAAACTACTAGCTAAGTAACTAGCTAGTTAACTACCTACCTTACTAACTAACTACCTTCATACATACCTATTAACTAACGAATTAACTAACTATCAAATTAACAAATTAACAAAATAACTAAATAATTATCTTCCTACATACCTATTAACTAACTAACTAACTAACTAAATAACTAACTAACTAACTACGTTCCTACATACCCTCTAACTAACTAACTAACTAACTATCTATCAAACTAAATAACTAACTAGCTAACTAACTAACTACTAGATAACTAATAAACTATCTTACTAAATGACTAACTAGTTAACTAACTAAATACCTAACTAACTAACTACTAGATAACTAACTAACTAACTAAATAACTAACTAACTAACAACTAGCTAGCAGACAAAATAACTAACTAACTAATTAATAGATAACTAACATAATAACTAACTAATTTACTAACTAACTATCTTCTTAAATACCTATTAACTAACTAACTAACTTACTAACTACATTCCCACATACCCACCAACTAACTAACTGCTAGCTAACTGACTAAGTGACTAACTAAATAACTAATTGATTAACTAACTAACTAACTAATTAACTACCTTTCTAACGATCTAACTAACTAACAACCTTCTTACATACTAACTAACTAACTAACTAACTAACTAACTAGCTACTAGCTAATTAACTAACTAACTAACTAACTACCTTCTTACATACATATTGACTAACTAACTAACTAACTAACTAATTAACTAACTAACTAACTAACTAACTAACTAACTAACTAACTAACTTACTAATTAACAAACTAACTAACTAACTAACAAACTAACTAACTTACTAGGTAACTAACTAACTTACTAATTAACTAACTAACTAACTAACTTACTAACTACCTTCCTACATACCCACTAACAAAGTCACTTAATAATTAAATTAATAACTAACTAAATAACTACTAGCTATTTAACTAACGAACTAACTAACTATATAACTAACCAATTAACTAACTAAGTAACTAATTAATTAACTACCTAGCTACCTTCGTACATACCCACTGATAACGGGTTTTTGGCTAACACTTAGGTTATATCGTTGAATAAAAATACCGTAAATCAAGAAACATGTGAATACTAAAGATTGTATAGACTAAGTATGTAAGGATTCGTTCCACAGGGAGCTAATGCGTCAAAATATGATTAAACTTCAGATCGTTAAAATAATTATTTCTAAGTTTCCAAAATTAATGAAAATTTGTCTAGAGAGAGGTCTGAATATTATGAAACTTATCCTAAAATTTCAAACAATTTGGACAACGGAATAAAAAGTTATTAACGAATTACAATCAGGTCTCTAAAAAACAATCTCTGGAAACAGCAGGTTTTCAGTTTAAGTGACAGTTTTCAAAAATTCATATCAATTCAAATATTTCATGAAATTCAATGATTCAAAAAGTTCCCGAAACTAGAAATCAAGATCTACGCAATGAAAGAATTGGTTTTTAGCAGATTTGGAAGGAGATCGTGAAAATTGACAAGTTTAGAACAAAAGAAAATATTTAAAGAAAGCAAAAGAACTCAATTCAATCTCAAGTTTATTAATCAACACAAGAATTTATTAAAAGAATCACAACCAAAAACTGAAATAAAAGAAAGAAACCACCTAATCAAGCCCTAGAACGCCTAGTGACTTGTGTCGATGCCTTCCCGTCGATCCGGTTGAACGCCAACTCGAGTCTCCGTTTCTTCTCACGCGGATCCTCTTCAATTCGTCGAAGAACGCCTTCCGCACGAATGACCGATCCCTTCCTTGTGTCGAGATGGAGCAAGAACGCCTTAACTCCAATTTCGTCACGTACAACCCTAGGGCGAGAACGCCTCTACCAAAGAGTTGGTCTTGAATTTCACGGTTCTTGGTTGAATCTTGTTTGTTTCTTGGAAGAGTTTGTGGAGAGAGATGGTAGAGAGCTTGCCCCCAAAGGGGAGAGAAAAGGGGGGGGGGGGAGGAGAGATGGTTTGCCTTTGGCCTTAGGGTCTTATTTATAGGCTTCATGGTGTCTTCTGATTGGTTGAGGGAGATATGGAAGGTTTTGGGGCTGGATGAGGGAGAAATGGAAGGTTTTGGGGAGATATGGAAGGTTTTGGGGCTGGATGAGGGAGAAATGGAAGGTTTTGGGGAGCAACAAATCAACTAAGAAGGCAACAAATCAATCTAAATGAGGCCACAAATCAATCTAAAGAAGGCAACAAATTAGCTGGTTGGGGCTTGTGCATGGGCTGAGAGCTGGGGCTAGGCGTGGGCTGTGAATTTTGCCTGCGTGGGCTGTGAATTTTGCCTCTGCGGCCAGGCCCTGTGCGTTGCAGCAGTTTGGTGATCTTCTTCTTTTGTTTTTGCCTTTCCCGCCTCGATCCTTCACCGAATATATCGATGTGATATATCGTTTTGACTGTCTTCGGCATGCCGGAGGCAATGGCGCTGACCAAATTCCAAAATTATTCCTCAATCTCCTTAAAATGGGCAAACAACAAATTAGTGTAGAAATATTCATGATGTTTGAAATATGTATCATAAAAGCATAGAATATAACTTCACAAGGGCTAAAATCCCTAAATAAGATTCGTAAAACGTGTTCCATTTGCCTCACATCAAATACCCCCACACTTAAACCCTTGATCGTCCTCGATCAATTGGAGATTTGTAGTTATAATCAATCTAAGGACGAATTGCACTAGATTCTATTAAATTTGTATTCGTCATTTTCAAACGCATTTCATGAACCTATTGATTAAAGTAAAAAATCAAGTTGCTAATGTTTAAGAAAGATAATGGTCAAATAATCAAATCTTAATTGAATAAAAATCGCAATTTCAATAGAGTTTAGAATGAGCAATTAATTTCTACCGGAAAAGGTGATTAAACACTACCGTTCGAATCTTTTCACGCCACAATTCAAAAGAAATCCGATTTCCAAAGTTTTTGAGTCTTCGTTTTGCAAGAATTCCCTTTTCAACCCGTTCGATACGTTAGTACAAGGTTCATACCCGTTTTCAGTCGAATTCCCCACCCACTCCTTCATTTCGTAGAAGTCTTTAACCGAGCGCCCCACTACACCGAAATGCAATGAGGTTACATTCCGGTATTCTATTTTGACCTTCCTTCTATTTTATTATTTTATTCTTATTTTACTTTCTTTTTTTTTTCTTTTTTTTTTTTCTCTTTTTTTTTTTTTTTTTTTTTTTTTCGGATCGCATTTGTTAGAAGGAGTTCCGCGGCACCGGAGTGCAACGAAATTACATCCCGCCTTTTTTCAAGATCCAAGAAGAAGGCGGGTACTATCGACATACTAACAGGTCCCCACGAACGGTTGATTCATTAAGTGTAAGCAAAACTCATTCAAAAACTTTTCAATTGGGTTCTAATTCGAAGATGGGTTCAATTTTCGAAAACTAGTGTGTCACGTAAACCACGAATCCATTAATTGTCGAATACTCGTGATAATTGCGAAGTTATTGGTATGGGTTGGAATCCCAATAGATTTCTTCAAATTCGTGGCCAAAATTTCCAAAACATTATGGAACATTCAATTTTGAGAGTAAAAATTGTATTAAAATGAAATTTTGTTTGAAAAACAACGATTTGTTTCAAATGAGGTGGAGAAAAATCTTTTTGTGCAATTTTGTCCTTAGTTGAAAACTTGACGTGCTCCGAGATTTAAGTTTCATCAATTTTCTATTTTATTCGCAGAAAAAGGGAAAAATAATAAAAAAAATAAATTCCCAATATTTTTCGTTTTAATTTGGGCACATACAGGTTCAAAGGTTGTGTTACCCCCCCATACTTATGGTTTTACTTGTCCTCAAGTATATGGAATATAGAATGTAAAAATAGGGTAATGAAAAGATACAACCTTTGATGCGTGGGCTTGCCTTCCTCGCTAGTGCTCTCGTTTATTGGTCTCGAGCTCGACCATGCCGGTGTTACCCTCCTTGAAAGTTGAACGAGGAGCTCACTTGGATCGCTCTTTTTCGACCGCCTCGGAGTGCTCCTTTCGAAACGTTGGAGAATATGGCACTCAATGCTTGGTTTAATCGTTTTGCGCATGTCAAAATTGGCTCCAAGGGCATCCTTATCTCGCTTCGAATCAATTTGTATACAGGTCTTTGGCGAAGCGGAGTGGTAAGTGGCGTCAGTGTCTCGATGTTATTTGTTTTTCTTGATAAATCTACACAAGGAGAAATTCTTTCATGAGAGGCATCATAGTTCTTATTTGAATTTAAATCGATGCTAAACGGAAAGAATTCACCTTGGAGAGTTGGAGAGTTTTCTTCTTGCTTGGTTTCGTCGTTTGGAGTGAGTTGAACCACCATTTGGAGAGTTGAGTCCACCGACTCCTCTTCTTCTTCTTCCAAGACCGTCTCGATGCTTTCTTCGAATCCCCCCACACTTGAACTTTCGCCACCTTCAATTTCTACGTTGTCCTCGCTTGAGCACTCGGAATTAGCGTCTCCAAGAGATTCTATCCAATTTCGTATTTCTATCGGGGTTTCCTCATATTGATAAATGAATGTCAAAGTTGACATCAATTTCTCTATCGTTTCTATCAATTCTTCGTCGGAAACTTCGTCTTGAGATTGAGAGGATGGGTCTTGGCATTCGAATTCGAGTTCGCCTTGAGATTCGTTTATGGAAATTATGTCGTTTTCGTATCGGAAAGCTTCGTCGGTGGAATTTGGTGGAATCATTGAGAGGAGTTCGTCTTCTTCCTCTCTCAATTCTTGCTCTTCCAGCTCCAATCGAGCAATTTCTTTCTCTATGAAATCTTGGTCCGACATGGATTCGGGATATCCCCTTTCGATCTTCGCTAGTTGCATCCCTTCCCGAAGCGTTAAAGGTCTCTCTTGATTGTCCATCTTGTACCTTGCAAAAAAAAAATTCTCACAATGAGTGAAATATCAAGTTCAAATATATCAAATCGATTTCCAATAACACTCAAGATTGCAAGTATGATTTATAATTTCGACTTAAACATTGCTCCCCGGCAGCGGCGCCATTTTGATAACGGGTTTTTGGCTAACACTTAGGTTATATCGTTGAATAAAAATACCATAAATCAAGAAACATGTGAATACTAAAGATTGTATAGACTAAGTATGTAAGGATTCGTTCCACAGGGAGCTATTGCGTCAAAATATGATTAAACTTCAGATCGTTAAAATAATTATTTCTAAGTTTCCAAAATTAATGAAAATTTGTCTAGAGAGAGGTCTGAATATTATGAAACTTATCCTAAAATTTCAAACAATTTGGACAACGGAATAAAAAGTTATTAACGAATTACAATCAGGTCTCTAAAAAACAATCTCTGGAAACAGCAGGTTTTCAGTTTAAGTGACAGTTTTCAAAAATTCATATCAATTCAAATATTTCATGAAATTCAATGATTCAAAAAGTTCCCGAAACTAGAAATCAAGATCTACACAATGAAAGAATTGGTTTTTAGCAGATTTGGAAGGAGATCGTGAAAATTGACAAGTTTAGAACAAAAGAAAATATTTAAAGAAAGCAAAAGAACTCAATTCAATCTCAAGTTTATTAATCAACACAAGAATTTATTAAAAGAATCACAACCAAAAACTGAAATAAAAGAAAGAAACCACCTAATCAAGCCCTAGAACGCCTAGTGACTTGTGTCGATGCCTTCCCGTCGATCCGGTTGAACGCCAACTCGAGTTTCCGTTTCTTCTCACGCGGATCCTCTTCAATTCGTCGAAGAACGCCTTCCGCACGAATGACCGATCCCTTCCTTGTGTCGAGATGGAGCAAGAACGCCTTAACTCCAATTTCGTCACGTACAACCCTAGGGCGAGAACGCCTCTACCAAAGAGTTGGTCTTGAATTTCACGGTTCTTGGTTGAATCTTGTTTGTTTCTTGGAAGAGTTTGTGGAGAGAGATGGTAGAGAGCTTGCCCCCAAAGGGGAGAGAAAAGGGGGGGGGGGGAGGAGAGATGGTTTGCCTTTGGCCTTAGGGTCTTATTTATAGGCTTCATGGTGTCTTCTGATTGGTTGAGGGAGATATGGAAGGTTTTGGGGCTGGATGAGGGAGAAATGGAAGGTTTTGGGGAGATATGGAAGGTTTTGGGGCTGGATGAGGGAGAAATGGAAGGTTTTGGGGAGCAACAAATCAACTAAGAAGGCAACAAATCAATCTAAATGAGGCCACAAATCAATCTAAAGAAGGCAACAAATTAGCTGGTTGGGGCTTGTGCATGGGCTGAGAGCTGGGGCTAGGCGTGGGCTGTGAATTTTGCCTGCGTGGGCTGTGAATTTTGCCTCTGCGGCCAGGCCCTGTGCGTTGCAGCAGTTTGGTGATCTTCTTCTTTTGTTTTTGCCTTTCCCGCCTCGATCCTTCACCGAATATATCGATGTGATATATCGTTTTGACTGTCTTCGGCATGTCGGAGGCAATGGCGCTGACCAAATTCCAAAATTATTCCTCAATCTCCTTAAAATGGGCAAACAACAAATTAGTGTAGAAATATTCATGATGTTTGAAATATGTATCATAAAAGCATAGAATATAACTTCACAAGGGCTAAAATCCCTAAATAAGATTCGTAAAACGTGTTCCATTTGCCTTACATCACCCACCAACTAACTAACTTACTAACTAACTAATTAACTAACTAATTAATTAACTAATTAACTAACTAATTAATTAACTAATTAACTAACTAACTAATTAACTAACTAACTAAATAACTAACTAATTAACTAATTAACTAACTAACAAACTACTAGCTAACTAACTAACTAGTTAACTATCTAACTTACTAACTAACTACCCTCATACATACCTATTAATTAACTAACTAACTAAATAACTAAATAACTAACTAATTAACTAATTAACAAACTAACTAACTGACTAAATAACTATCTTCCTACATGCCTATTAATTATCTAATTAACTAACAAACTAACAAACAAACTAACTAACTACCTTCGCACACACCCACTAACTAACTAACAAACTACCCTCCCACTAACTAACAAACAAACTATCTAACTAACTAAATAACTAACTAGCTAACTAACTAACTACTAGATAACTAACAAACAAACAAACTAAATAACTAATTAGTTAACTAATTAAATAACTATCTAACTAACTACTAGATAACTAACTAACTAATTAACTAATTAACAAACTAACTAGCTAAATAACTATCTTGCTACATGCCTATTAACTATCTAATTGACTAACAAACTAACTAACTAACAAAATAACTACCTTCCTACATACCCACTAACTAACTAACTAACTACCTTCCCACTAACTGACTAACTAACTATCTAACTCACTAAATAACTAACTATCTAACTAACTAACTACTAGATAACTAACAAACTAACTAACTAAATAAGTAATTAGTTAACTAACTAAATAACTAACTAACTAACTAACTACTAGATAACTAACTAACTAATTAACTAATTAACAAACTAACTAGCTAAATAACAATCTTGCTACATGCCTATTAACTAACTAATTTACTAACAAACTATCTTTTTAAATACCTATTAACTAACTTACTAACTTACAAACTAACTACCTTCATACATACCCGCTAACTAACAAACTAAATAAATAAATAAATAACTAACGTGCTAACTACTAGCTAACCAACTAACTAACTAACAAAATAAATAACTAACTGATGACCTAACTAACTAACTAACTACTAGATAACTAACTAACTAACTAACTGACTAACTAACTAACTATATATCTAATTAACTAACTACCTTGATACATATGTATTGATTAACTAACTAACCCACTAACTAACTAACTACTAGCTAACTAACTAAGTAACTAACTAAATAACTAACTGATTAACTAACTAACTAACTAATTAACTAACTATCTAACTAACTAACTAACTAACGACCTTCTTGCATTCTAACTAACTAACTAACTAACTAACTAACTACTAGCTAATTAACTAACTAACAAGGTAACTACCTTCTTACAGACATATTGACTAACTAACTAACTAACTAATTAACTAACTATATATCTAATTAACTAACTACCTTGATACATATGTATTGATTAACTAACTAACCCACTAACTAACTAACTACTAGCTAACTAACTAAGTAACTAACTAAATAACTAACTGATTAACTAACTAACTAACTAATTAACTAACTATCTAACTAACTAACTAACTAACTACCTTCTTGCATTCTAACTAACTAACTAACTAACTAACTAACTAACTAACTACTAGCTAATTAACTAACTAACAAAGTAACTACCTTCTTACAGACATATTGACTAACTAACTAACTAACTAATTAACTAACTAACTAACTTACTAAATAACTAACTAACTAACTAACTATTTGCTAACTGAATAAATAACTAACTAACTAACTAACTAACTACTAGATAACTAACTAAATAACTAACTAATTAACTAAATAACTATCTTCCTACATACATATTAACTAAATAACTAACTAACTTACTAACTGCCTTCCTACATACCCACTAACTTAATAACTAACTAAATAACTACTAGCAAATTGACTAACTAACTAACTAAATAAATAACTAACTAATTAACTAACTAACTAACTAATTAACTACTAACTTACTAACTAACTACCTTCAAACATACCTATTAACTAACTAACTAACTAACTACCTTTCTAACTAACTAACTAAAAAACTAACTAACTAACTAAATAACTAAATAACTAACTAACAAACTAATTAACTAATTAACAAACTAACTAAGTAACTAAATAACTATCTTCCTACATGTCTATTAATTATCTAATTAACTAACAAACTAACTAACTAACTAACTGACAAACAAACTAACTACCTTCCCACATACCCACTAACTAACTAACTAATCACCCTCCCACTAACTAACTAACTAACTATCTAACTAACTAAATAACTAACTACTAGATAACTAATTAACAAACTAACTAAATAACTAATTAGTTAACTAACTAAATAACTAACTAACTAACTACTAGATAACTAACTACTAACTAATTAACTAACTATCTAACTAACTAACTAACTAGCTTGATACATATATATTGATTGACTAACTAACCCACTAACTAACTAAGTACTAGCTAACTATCTAAGTAACTAACTAAATAACTAACTGATTAACTAACTAACTAACTAATTAACTAACTAACTAACTAACTAACTAACTAACTACTTGCTAATTAACTAACTAACTAAGTAACTACGTTCTTACATACATATTGACTAAGTAACTAACTAACTAATTAACTAACTAACTAACTAACTAACTAACTTACTAACTAACTAACTAACTAACTAACTAACTATTAGCTAACTCGATAAATAACTCACAAACTAACTAACTAACTACTAGATAAATAACTAAATAACTAACTAATTAACTAAATAACTATCTTCCTACATACATATTAACTAAATAACTAACTAACTTACTAACTGCCTTCCTACATACCCACTAACTTAATAACTAACTAAATAACTACTAGATATTTAACTAACTAACTAACTAAATAAATAACTAACTAATTAACTAACTAACTAACTAATTAACTAACTAACTAGCTACCTTCGTACATACCCACTATCTAACTAACTTACTAACTAGCTAATTAACTAACTAATTAATTAACTAATTAACTAACTAACTACTAGTTAACTAATTAACTAAATAACTAAATAACTAACTCACTAACTAACTAACTACTAACTAACTAAATAACTAACAAACTGACAAATTAACTAATAAACAAACTAACTAAATAATCGAATAACTATCTTCCTAGATACCTTTTAACTAACTAACTAACTAACTAACTACTTTCCTACATACCCCACTAACTTACTAACTAACTACCTTCCCACTAACTAGTTAACTAACTATCTAACTAACTAAATGACTGACTAGCCAACTAACTAACTACTAGTAACTAAATAACTAACTAGTTAACTAACTAAATAACTAACTAACTAACTACTAGACAACTAACTAACTTACTAACTAAATAACTAACTAACTAACTAACTAACTACTAACTAGCTGACAAAATAACTAACTAACAAATTACTAGATAATTAACATAATAACTAATTAATTTACTAACTCAATATCTTCTTAAATACCTATTAACTAACTAACTAACTAACTACCTTCCTACATACCCGCCAACTAACTAACTAACTAAATAAATAACTATCCTGCTGACTACAAGCTAACTAACTAACTAACTAACTAACTAACTAACTAAATAACTAATTGATGACGTAACTAACTAACTAACTAATTCACTAACTAACTAACTAATTAACTAACTATCTAACTAACTAACTAACTACCTGGATACAAATATATTGATTAACTAACTAATTCACTAACTAACTAACTACTAGGTAACTAAATAACTAACTAACTAACGAACTACCTTCTTACATACATATTGACTAACTAACTAACTAACTAACTAACTAACTATTTAACTAACTAACTAACTAACTAACTAACTTATTAACTAACTAACTAACTAACTAACTATTAGCTAACTAAATAACTAACTAACTAACTAACTAACTAACTAACTACTAGATAACTAACTAACTACTAGATAACTAACTAAATAACTAACTAATTAACTAAATAACAATCTTCCTACATACATATTAACTAACTAACTAACTAACTAACTTACTAACTGCCTTCCTACATACCCACTAACTTAGTAACTAACTAAATAACTACTAGCTATTTAACTAACTAACTAACTAAATAAATTACTAACAAATTAACAAACTAACTAACTAACTAACAAATTAACTAACTAACAAATTAACTAACTAACTAGCTACGTTCGTAGATACCCACTTACTAACTAACTTACTAACTAACTAATTAAATAACTAATTAGCTACCTAACTACTAGTTAACTGACTAACTAACTAACTAAATAACTAACTAATTAACTAACTAACTAACTAATAAACTACTAGCTAACTAACTAACTAACTTTCAAACTAACTACCTTCATACATACCTATTAACTAACTAACTAACTACATTTCTAACTAACCCACTAACTAACTATCTAACTAACTAAATAACTAACTAACTGACAAATTAAGTAATTAACAAACTAACTAAATACCCGAATAACTATCTTCCTAGATACCAATTAACTAACTAACTAACTAGCTAACTAACTAACTACTTTCCTACATACCCACTAACTTACTAACTAACTACCTTCCCACTAACTGACTAACTATCTAACTAAATAACTAACTAGCTAACTAAATAACTAACTAGTTAACTAACTAAATAACTAACAAACTAACTACTAGATAACTAACTAACTAACTAAATAACTAGACAACTAACATAATAACTAACTAATTTACCAACTAACAATCTTCTTAAATACCTATTAACGAACTAACTAACTAACTAACTACCTTCCTACATACCCGCCAACTAACTAACTAACTAACTTAATAAATAACTATCCTGCTAACTACTAGCTAGCTAGCTAACTAACTAACTAACTAACTAAATAACTAACTGATGACCTAACTAACTAACTACTAGATAACTAACTGACTGCCTGACTAACTAACTAACTAACTAATTAACTAACTAACTAACTAATTAACTAACTATCAATCTAACTAACTAACTACCTTAATACATATATATTGATTAACTAACTAACTACTAGTTAACTAACTAAGTAACTAACTAAATAACTAACTGATTAATTAACTAACTAACTAATTAACTACCTTTCAAACTAACTAACAACCTTCTTACATACTAACTAACTAACTAACTAACTAACTAACTACTAGCTAATTAACTAACTAACTGACTAACTAACTACCTTCTTACATACATATTGACTAACTAACTAACTAACTAACTAATTAACTAACTAACAAACTAACAAACTTACTAATTAACTAACTAACTAACAAACTACTAGCTAACTGAATTAATAACTAACTAACTAACTAACTAACAAACTAACTAACTAACTACTAGATAACTAACTAAATAACTAACTAATTAACTAACAAACTATCTTCCTACGTACATATTAACTAACTTACTTACTAACTACCTTCCTACATACCCACTAACAAAGTCGCTTACTAATTAAATTAATAACTAACTAAATAACTACTAGCTATTTAACTAACGAACTAACTAACTAAATAACTAACCAATTAACTAACTAACTAACTAATTAACTAACTTACTAGCTACCTTCGTACATACCCACAAACTTACTAACTAACTAACTAACTAAATAACTAGTTAGTTATTTAGTTATTTAGTTAGTTAGTTAGTTAATTAGTTAGTTAGTGCGTGCATACGAAGGTAGTTAGTTAATTAGTAATGTAGTTAGTTAGTTAGTTAGTCAATGGGTATGTATGAAGGAAGTTATTTAGTAAGTTAGTTAGTTAATTTTTTTAATTAGCTTGTTAACCAGTAGTTAGTTAGTTAGTTAGTTAGTTAATTAGTTAGTTAGTTACTTAATTAGTTAGTGGGTTTGTAGGAAGGTAGTTAATTAATAAGTTTGTTAGTTGGTTAGCTAGTCAGTTTGTTAGCTAGTACTTACTTACTTAGTTAGTTAGTTAATAGGTATATAGGAAATTAGTTAGTTAGTTAAAAAATGAGTTAGTTAATTGCTTAGGTAGTTAGTTAGTTAGTTATTTAATAGGCATGTATAAAGGTAGTTAGTTAGTAAGTTAGTTCGGTAGTTAATTATATAATTAGTTAGTTACTTAATTAGTTAGTTAGTTACTTAATTAGTTAGTTATTTAATAGGAAGGTAGTTAGTTAGTTAATTAGTTTGTTATTTGATAGGAAGGTAGTTAGTTAGTTAGCTAGTCAGTGTGTTAGCTAGTAGTTACTTAGTTAGTTAGTTAGTTAATAGGTTCGTAGGAAGTTAGTTAGTTAGCTAGTTTGTGAGTTAGTTAATAGGTATGTAGGAAGACAGTTAGTTACTTAGTTAGTGGGTTAGTTAATAGGTATGTAGGAAGATAGTTAGTTACTTAGTTAGCCAGTAGTTAGTTAGTTAGTTAACTAGTTAGTTATTTAGTTAGTTAGTTAGTTAGTTAGGTAGTTAGTTAGTTAGTTAGTTAGTTAGGTAGTGCGTGTATAGGAAGGTAGTTAGTTAATTAGTAATGTAGTTAGTTAGTTAGTTAATAGGTATGTATGAAGGTAGGTAGTTGATGTGAGGCAAATAAGGCACAAATTTAATACTTAATTTGGGGTTTTTAGCCTTTGTGAAGAACAATTCTTTATACTTTATTAATCATATTTGAGATAACATGAATAATTCTTCACTAAATGTGTTTTATTGCTTAATCACAGGTATTAGAAGGAATTTCTGGGAAATTTGAGAGTGTAGTTGTCTCCAACACGTCGAGAGGAGTGAAAACGATATATTACAACAATATATTCGGTACATGAATGAGACGGTAGGCAAACAATTATCATGATGAAAACTTACACAAAAGTTTACACGAAAACCACTCAACCCTTAGCCCTTATCCTGCCCACCTACCTTTGATGGGAATTACTTCCTTACCCCCAATCCTCTCCACCAACTCGTGGCCAATAAGAAGACTCCATGAGTGCTATAAATATGACCACAAGGGCCACGAGTTTGGTACGCTCTTTTATGCCCATTCTCTCTCTCTCTCTCTCTCCTTCCCCTCTTAAGCAAGTCCAAGAACCTTCAAGAACACGCAAGAATTGCATATTCGAACGATAATTCTCTAAGACCGAGCACCGAATATAAGCTTACTTCATTCGGTGAATTGGTCTACACTTCGACGAAGATCGAGTTGTGAGGTTTTTTATTGAAGCTTTCTTCGTCCTAATCCGCACAAGCAAGGAGACGAGCTTTCTCTAATTGATTGGGAGCTTTCTTCCGATTGATTCCTTGCTAATCTCGAGTTCACGCAACCGATTTGGAGCTTTCTTCGATTGGCGAGTGAATCGGTACGAAAGGAACGAGTTGTGCGAGGTGACTAGCTTTCTACGCATCTTGAACAACGAGGAAGGCATCCACGACGAGACTCGAAGCTTACTTCATCTCTCTAGGTGTTTTCTTTCCTTTCTTGAAATTCTTGTAGCTTTAATTGACTTGGAATTGTGTAAAGAATTCTCGGTTTAATGAATCTTTAGTTTCTTGTTTACTTGAATTGAATCCTTGTTGGTGTTTTTACTTGATCTTTTGCTTTTAATTACTGCCTTGAACTTAGTTTAAATCTCCCTTAATTCAATCTCAAATCAACCCTCAAATTCAATCCTCAATTCAAATTAAAAATTCGAAATCCAGAACAAGTTCCGTTATAACGGAACCCAACTTGCGTTGTAACGGACATTTCGGTTTGTACCTGACCTTCAGTCTGTTGGTACTCCGTTATAACGCACTTTACTTCCGTTGTAACGGACTAGTGAGGAAAGACATTCATTAGTACTCATACTAGTGCGTTGTAACGGACATACTAGTTCGTTGTAACGGGTCAACCAATCCGTTATAACGCTACCTCTGTCCGTTGTAACGGACTATCTCTTTCCGTTATAACGAACTTTTCTCCGTTGTAACGGACGTTCGTATCAATCTCTACGTTAGACATAACCCTAATGTCCGTTGTAACGGAACTTGATTCCGTTGTAACGGACTATCTTCTGTGAATTTTCTTTGTTATTTCTCATCCATTTTGATCCAAATTTTGACGCAATTGCTCCCCGTGGAACGAATCTATACATTTGCCACTGTACAAACTTAGATTACAAATTTTGTTGATTGTTCGGGGTTTTAACACAACGACATAAAACACGCCAAAACCCGCTCATCAAATGGCGCCGCTGCCGGGGAGCGGTGTTTAAGTCAATATTTTAGATCTAAAATTGAGATTTAAATTCATAAATTGTTTACTCACTTCTTTGTTTTTTTTTGTGACAATCTAGGTGAAGGAAGAAAGCTTTATGCACAACACAAGATCACGAAAAGGAGAATTACTTCCATTTGTCAAGGAAATCGAAAGAAGGAACAAGAGCTCTAAGAAGAGCAAGGAACCGACACAAGAAGATCAAGACGCACCTCAATTTCAAACTCAAACTTTTTCTTTTCTCTCTACTCATTTAAATTCAAATATGGGTGATGAAACAAGAGCTCCAAGGCCAAAAACCTTGAGAGAATTAGTAGCACCTAGAAATGTGGAGGATAATTATAATTTTATTAGGCCCAATATTCCGAATTTCAAAGCGGATCCGAGCATTATAGGCTCATTGCCTATTTTTCATGGGAAAGCCACGGAAAATCCTCATAAACACTTAAAGGATTTCAAGATTCCACTAAAAATATATTCGAATTATGAAGCTATTAGTGACATTCTTCTACTTCTTTTTCCTTACTCATTAGGTGAAGGACCCAAGGATTGGTTCTACATGCTTAGAGGCCCTCTCGCATTCAACGAAGTAGCAAACCTCTTCAAGGAGAGGTACTATTCGGCCTCTCGATTGGCGGCTATAAGGCGAGAACTTTTGGAAATATAGTTAGTTAGTTAGTTAGTAATATAGTTAGTAAGTTAGTATGTTCGTTAACGCAAAAACCGAACGAAGCATTCCACGAATACTACGATCGTTTCATGCGCTTGAAGGAAGATAGTTAGTTACTTAGTTAGTAATATAGTTAGTTAGTTAGTATGTTCGTTAGTTAGTGGGTATGTTGGAAGGTGGCTAGTTAGGTTGGTTAGTAAGTTAATCAATTTGTTACTTGAGTTAGTTATTTAGTTAGTTAGTTAGTTAGTTAGTTAGCCAGTAGTTATTTAGTTAGTTAACTAGTTAGTTATTTAGTTAGTTAGTTAGTTAGTTAGCCAATAGTTAGTTAGTTAACTAGTTAGTTATTTAGTTAGTTAGTTAGTTATTTAGTTAGCTAAACTAACTAACTAACTACTGCCTAACTAACTAAATTACTAACTATCTAACTAACTAACTAACTAACTAACTACCTTCTTACATACATATTTACTAACTAACTAACTAACTAACGAACTTACTAACTAACTAACCAACTAACTAACTAACTTACTACTAGATAACTAAATAAATAACTAACTAATTAATTAACTAATTAACTAACAAACTATCTTTCTACATACCTATTAACTAACTAACTAACTAACTAATTAACTAACTAACTGACTAACTAACTACATACCTTCTTACATAACCGCTAACTATCTAAATAACTAACTAACTAACAAACTAACTAACTAACTAACTACTAGCTAACTAACTAACTAAATAAATAACTAACTGATTAACTAACTAACTAATTAACTACTTGATAACTAACTCACTTATTAACTAACTAATTAATTAACTAACTATCTAACAAACTAACAAACTACGTTTTTAAATACATATTAGCTACTAACTAACTAACTAACTCACTAACTCACTAACTAACTAATTAACTAGTTAGTTAGTTATTTAGTTTGATAGTTAGTTAATTAGTTAGTTAGTCATTAGTTAGTTAGTCGGTATGTAGGATGGTAGTTAGTTAGTCGGTTAGTTAGTCAATTAGTCAGTTGGTGAGTTAATAGGTATATAGGAAGACAGTAAGTTAGTTAGTTAGTTAGATAGATACTAGTTAATAGGTTTGTAGGAAGACAATTAGTTAGCTAGTTAGTTAGTTAATTAGTTAGTTAGTTAGATACTAGTTAATAAGTTAGTAAGTTAGTTAGTCTGTTAGTGAGTTTGTAGGAAGGTAGTTAGTTAATTAGTTAGTTAGGTAG
The DNA here is from genome assembly GCA_946800325.1 of Luzula sylvatica. Taxonomy (NCBI): domain Eukaryota; kingdom Viridiplantae; phylum Streptophyta; class Magnoliopsida; order Poales; family Juncaceae; genus Luzula; species Luzula sylvatica. Next base: position 4,086,458 of record OX326961.1, read on the forward strand.
TTAGCTATTTAGTTAGTTTATAGGTATGTATGAAGATAGTTAGTTAGTTAGTTAATTAGTTCGTTATTTAGTCAGTTAGTCAGTTAGTTAGTTAGCTAGTAGTTAGTTAGTTAGTTAGTTGACTAGTTAGTTAGTTAATTAGCTAGCTAGTAGTTAGTTTGTTAGATAGTTAGTTAGTTAATAGGTATGTAGGAAGGTAGTTAGTTAGTTAGTCAGTTATCTAGTCGTTAGTAAGTTAGTCAGTAAGTAAGTTAGTTAGTTCGTTAGTTAGTTATCTAGTTGTTAGTTAGTTAGTTAGTTAACTAGTTAATTATTTAATTAGTAAGTTTGTTAGTTCTCTAGTAGTTAGTTAGTAAGCTAGTTAGTTATTTAGTTAGTTAGTAAGTTAGTTAGTTAGTTAGTGGGAAGGTAGTTAGTTAATTAATTATATAGTTAATATGTATGTAGGAAGATGGTTATTTAGTTAGTTAGTTAGTTGGTTTGTTAATTAGTTAGTTAGTTAGTTAGTTAGTTATTTAGTTATTTAGTTAGTTAGTTAGTTAGTTAGAAAGGTATGTAGTTAGTTAGTTAGTTAGTCAATAATTAACTAACTAACTAGCTAACTACTAGCTAACTGAATAAATAACTAACTAACTTACCAACTAACTAACTACTAGATAACTAGGGCTGCAACTTTAGCTCGTGGCTCGTGGCTCGCTCGAGCTCGACTCGATAATAGTTCGATAATAGCTCGCTCGATATTAACTCGAAATTAATCGAGCTCAGCCGAGCTAGCTCGAATGCTTATCGAGCCGAGCTTGAGCCAGACTCGGCTCGCTCGAATTAAGCTCGAAAAGTATTTGAGCTCGATTTAAAAAATTAATATTTGTATCATAATTAATTCATATTATATATATTATTATAATTAGAAAATTTTATAAAGAAAAACTTTATCTCCTTAATAATTCCAAGTATGGTTACAACTCAAGTCCTAAAAGAAGAAAAAAAAATTAACTAAGGGAGACAAATTAATAATTCAAGTCCAAGTCCTATTATTTTGTGTTTTGTGTTGTATATTTGATTTATTATTGTTATGTTTTAAGATATTTTGGTATTTAGAATATTGTTTGTTTATTCGATCGTTACAATTTTTTTAATTAAAATTCAAGTTGATTTTTTAATTGAGCTACTGTTGAGCCGAGCCGAGCTAGCTCTAATTAGAACGACTAAATAAATAAATAAAAAACTAACTAAATAACTAACTAACGACTAGCTAAATAACTAACTAACTACTAGCTAGCTGACAAAATAACTAACTAATTACTAGATAACTAACATAATAATTAACTAATTTACTAACTAACTATCTTCTTAAATACCTATTAACTAACTAACTAACTACCGACCTTCCTACATACCCACCATCTAACTAACTAACTAACTAAATAAAAAACGAACATGCTAACTACTAGCTAACTAACTAACTAACAAACTAACTAAATTACTAACTGATGACCTAACTAACGAACTAACTACTAAATAACTGACTGACTAACTAACAAACTAACTAATTAACCAACTAACCAATTAACTAACTAACTAACTACCTTGATACATACAAATTTATTAACTAACTAACTCAATAACTAACTAACTACTAGCTGACTAACTAAGTAACAAACTAAATAACTAACTGATTAACTAACTAACTAACTAATTAACTAACTAACAACCTTCTTACATACCAACTAACTAACTAACAACCTTCTTACATACCAACTAACTAACTAACTAACTAACTACAAGCTAATTAACTAACTAACTAACCAACTAACTAACTACCGTCTTACATACATATTGACTAACTAACTAACTAACTAACATACTAACTAACTAACTAACTAACTAACTAACTAACTACTAGCTGACTGAATAAATAACTAACTAACTAACTGACTAACTACAAGATAACTAACTAAATAACTAACTAATTAACTAACTAACTATCTTCCTACATTCAAATTAACTAACAAACTAACTAACTGACTAACTTACTAACTACCTTCCTACCTAACCACTAACTAAGTAACTAACTAAATAAATAAATAAAAAACTAAATAAATACTAGCTATTTACCTAACTAACTAACTAAATAACTAACTAATTAACTAACTAACTAATTAACTAATTAACTAACTAACTAGCTACCTTCGTACATACCCAACAACTAACTAACTAATTAACTTACGAATTAATTAACTAATTAAGTAACCAGCTACTAGTTAACTAACTAATTAACTAACTAAATAACTAACTAATTGACTAACTAACTAACTAACAAACTACTAGCTTGCGAACTAACTAACTTACTAACTAACTTCCTTCAGACATACCTATTAACTAAGTAACGAACTAACTAACTAACTAACTAACTAACTAAATAACCAACTACCTAATAAATTAACTAATTAACAAGCTAACTAAATAACCGAATAACTATCCTCCTACATACCTATTAACTAACTAACTAACAAACAAACTAGCTACTTTCCTACATACCCACTAACTAACTAACTAACTAACTTACTAACTAACTAACTTACTAACTATCTAACTAACTAAATAACTAACTAGCTGACTAACTAACTACTAGTAACTAAATAACTAACTAGTTAACTAACTAAATAACTAACTAACTAACTACTAGATAACTTACTAACTAACTAACTAACTTACTAACTGCCTTCCTACATACCCACTAACTTAATAACTAACTTAATAACTACTAGCTATTTAACTAACTAACTAACTAAATAAATAACTAACTAATTGACTAACTAACTAACTAACTAATTAACTAACTAACTAACAAATTAACTAACTAACTAGCTACCTTCGTACATACCCACTAACTAACTAACTTACTAACTAACTAATTGACTAACTAATTGATTAACTAATTAACTAACTAACTACTAGTTAACTAATTAACTAACTAACTAAATAACTAACTAATTAACTAACTAACTAACAAAGTAATAGACTACTAACTAACTAACTAACTAACTTTCTAACTACTACCTTCATACATACCTATTAACTAACTAACTAACTACCTTTCTAACTAACTAACTCACTAACTAACTATCTAACTAACTAACTAACTAAATAACTAACTTACTGACAAATTAACTAATTAACAAACTCACTAAATAACCGAATAACTGTCTTCCTAGATACCTATTAACTAACTAACTAACTAACTAACTAAGTACTTTCCTACATACGCACTAACTTACTAACTAACTACCTTCCCACAAACTAACTAACTAACTATCTAACTAACTAACTAACTACTAGTAACTAAATGACTAACTAGTTAACTAACTAAATAACTAACTAACTAACTACTAGATAACTAACTAACTTACTAAATAACTAACTAACTAACTAACTAACTAACTAACTACTAGATAACTAACTAAATAACTAACTAATTGACTAAATAACTATCTTCCTACATACATATTAACTAACTAACTAACTAACTAACTAACTTACTAACTGCCTTCCTACATACCCACTAACTTAGTAACTAACTAAGGGCGTGTTTGCTAGGTCAGTTTTGTGTAGCAGCAGGAAACTCATAGTTGCAGGAAACCAATATATGAATATCCGGAAACTCTGGTAGCAGGAAAATGCAAAAACTACGATTGTAGGATGTTTAAAAGGTGTTTGATGAAAACCTAGGATTGGTGTTGTTATTGTTGTGTTGTTGTTGTTGTTGTTGTTGTTGTTGTTGTTGTTGTTGTTGTTATTATTATTATTATAATAATTATTATTATTATTACTTTTCTACTTTTTTATTATGTATTATTTTATTATTGTTATTATTATTACTTTTCTAAATTTTTATTATGTATTATTTTATTATTATTATTATTATTATTATTATTATTATTTCTTATTACAAATAACTTTAGAAAATATTTTTTTAGTACTATTAATTTGTAGAGAATATTATTTTTAATACAACTAAATTTGAGAGAATATTATTATTATTATTATTATTACTTTTCTACATTTTTATTATTTTATTATTATTATTATTATTATTATTATTATTATTATTATTATTATTATTATTATTATTATTACTTTTCTACATTTTTATTATGTATTATTTTATTATTATTATTATTATTACTTTTCTACATTATTATTATTATTATTACTACTACTTTTCTACATTTTTTTTTTACTATTATTATTGTTACAATAATGATTTCTTATTACAAATAACTTTAGAATATATATTTTTAGTACTATTAATTTTTAGAGAATATTATTTCTAATACAACTAAATTTGAGAGAATATTTTTTTTTTAAAATAGATACAAATACGATATTCGGTATCCGATATATGATATGAATATGGATACGAATACGTATACGATATCAAATATCCGATTTCTAATACGAATACGATATCCGATATAAATACGGATAATAATACATTATCCAATAATACGGATACAGATACAAATACAAATACGATACCGGATACGAATAAATATGAGAAGACTACTTTAATTAAGAATATACTTATTTGTTCAAATTAAATTAAATTAAATTAAATTAATAAAACATGTGTTAAATTAAATAAATTAATTTATTACATAAATTAATTTAGTTAACTAAATAATGCAAATAAAAAATTATGCATGAAAAAATAACATAATTCATGAAAATTCAATTAATGATATACATCATATGAAGGATACATGTTGAAAGAATAAATAAATAAAATAAAATAATGCATGTTGTTTTGTTTGCTTTCCAAAAATCTAGTTAGAGGTAAGTTTCATTATCCTAGGTTTTCAATGTATTTAAAGCTAGTGTCATGAGTTTTGAGATGTGAAAACTACCATTCCTAACATGCCACCAAACACCTAAAAAAAAAATAAAGTCAAGCCATGGTTTACTATCAAATTCATGGATGAAAACTTACATGCCGAACACACCCTAAATAACTACTAGCTATTTAACTAACTAAGTAACTCAATAAATAGCTAACTAATTAACTAACTAACTAACTAACTAATTAACTAACTAACTAACAAATTAACTAACTAACTAGCTACCTTCGTACATACCCACTAACTAACTAACTTACTAACTAACTAATTAATTAACTAATTAACTAACTAACTACTAGTTAACTAACTAACTAACTAACTAAATAACTAACTAATTAACTAACTAACTAACTAATAAACTACTAGCTAACTAACTAACTAACTTTCTAACTAACTACCTTCATACATACCTATTAACTAACTAACTAATTAACTAACTAAATAACTAACTAACTGACAAATTAACTAATTAACGAACTAACTAAATAACCGAATAACTATCTTCCTAGATACCAATTAACTTATTAACTAACTAACTAACTACTTTCCGACATACCCACTAACTTACTAACTAACTACCTTCACACTAACTAACTAACTAACTATCTGACAAACTAAATAACTAACTAGCTAACTAACTATCGACTAGTAACTAAATAACTAACTAGTTAACTAACTAAATAACTAACTAACTAACTACTAGATAACTGACTAACTAACTAACTAAATAACTAACTGACTAACTAACTACTAGCTAGCTGATAAAATAACTAACTAACTAATTACTAGATAACTAACATAATAACTAACTAATTTACTAACTAACTATCTTCTTAAATACCTATTAACTGACTAACTAACTAACTAATTACCTTCCTACATACCCGCCGACTAACTAACTATCTAACTAACTAAATAACTAACTAGCTAACTAACTAACTACTAGTAACTAAATAACTAACTAGTTAACTAACTAAATAACTAACTAACTAAGTACTAGATAACTAACTAACTAACTAACTAAATAACTAGACAACTAACATAATAACTAACTAATTTACCAACTAACAATCTTCTTAAATACCTATTAACGAACTGACTAACTAACTACCTTCCTACATACCCGCCAACTTACAGACTAACTAACTTAATAAATAACTATCCTGCTAACCACTAGCTAGCTAGCTAACTAACTAACCAACTAACTAAATAACTAACTGATGACCTAACTAACTACCTACTAGATAACTAACTAACTAACTGACTAACTAACTAACTAACTAATTAACTAACTAACGAACTAATTAACTAACTATCAATCTAACTAACTAACTACCTTAATAAATATATATTGATTAACTAACTAACTACTAGCTAACTAACTAAGTAACTAACTAAATAACTAATTAACTGATTAACTAACTAACTAACTAATTAACTACCTTTCTAACTAACTAACTAACTAACAACCTTCTTACATACTAACTAACTAACTAACTAACTACTAGCTAATTAACTAACTAACTGACTAACAAACTACCTTCTTACATACATATTGACTAACTAACTAACTAACTAACTAATTAACTAACTAACTAACTAACTAACTTACTAATTAACTAACTAACTAACAAACAACTAGCTTACGGAATAAATAAATAGCTAACTAACTAACTAACTAACTACTAGATAACTAACTAAATAACTAACTAATTAACTAACAAACTATCTTCCTACGTCCATATTAACTAACTAACTAACTAACTTACTAACTTACTAACTACCTTCCTACATACCCACTAACAAAGTCGCTTACTAATTAAATTAATAACTAACTAACTAAATAACTAACCAATTAACTAACTAACTAAGTAATTAACTAATTAACTAACTAACTAGCTACCTTCGTACATACCCACTAGCAAAGTAACTAACTAACTAAATAACTAACTTTAGTTAGTTAGTTAGTTAGTTAGTTAGTTAGTGCGTGCATACGAAGGTAGTTAGTTAATTAGTAATGTAGTTAGTTAGTTAGTTAGTTAATAGGTATGTATGAAGGAAGTTATTTAGTAAGTTAGTTAGTTAATTTTTTAATTAGCTTGTTAACCAGTAGTTAGTTAGTTAGTTAGTTAGTTAGTTACTTAATTAGTTAGTGGGTATGTAGGAAGGTAGTTAATTAATAAGTTAGTTAGTTGGTTAGCTAGTCAGTTTGTTAGCTAGTAGTTACTTACATAGTTAGTGAGTTAATAGGTATATTGGAAATTAGTTAGTTAGTTAAGAAATGAGTTTGTGAATTGCTTAGGTAGTTAGTTAGTTAGTTATTTAATAGGCATGTATAAAGGTAGTTAGTTAGTAAGTTAGTTCGGTAGTTAATTAGTCAGTTAGTTACTTAATTAGTTACTTAATTAGTTAGTCAGTTACTTAATTAGTTAGATATTTAATAGGAAGGTAGTTAGTTAGTTAATTAGTTAGTTATTTGATAGAAAGGTAGTTAGTTAGTTAGCTAGTCAGTGTGTTAGCTAGTAGTTACTTAGTTAGTTAATTAGTTAATAGGTTCGTAGTTAGTTAGTTAGTTAGTTAGTTAGCTAGTAGTTAGTTAGTTAGTGAGTTAGTTTTTTAATCAATATGTATGTATCAATGTAGTTAGTTAGTTAGTTAGATAGTTAGTTATTTAGTTAGTTAGTTAGTTAGTTAGTTAGTTAGTTAATCAGTTAGTTAGTTAGTTATCTTGTAGTTAGTTAGTTAGTTAGGTCATCAGTTAGTTATTTATTTAGTTAGCTAGTTAGTTAGCTAGTAGTTAGCTAGTTAGTGATTTAGTTAGTTAGTAAATTAAATGGTATTTAAGAAGATAGTTAGTTAGTAAATTTGTTAGTTATTATGTTAGTTATCTAGTAATTAGTTAGTTAGTTATTTTGTCAGCTAGCTAGTAATTAGTTAGTTATTTAGTTATTTAGTTCGTTATTTATCTAGTAGTTAGTTAGTTAGTTATTTATTTAGTTAGTTAATTAGTTAGTTATTTAGTTAGTTAGTTTGTTAGTTATCTAGTGGTTAGTTAGTTAACTAGTTAGTTATTTTGGTAGTTAGATAGTTAGTTAGTTAGTTAGTTAGTTAGTTAGTTAGTTAGTGGGTATGTAGAAAGGTAGGTAGGTAGTTAGTTAGTTAGTTAGTTAGTAGGTATGTAGGAAGATAATTATTTAGTTATTTAGTTAATTTGTTAATTAGTTAATTAGTTAGTCACTTAGTTATTTAGTTATTTAGTTAGTTAGTTAGTTAGTTTGTTAGTTTGTTATTTAGAAAGGTAGTTGGTTAGTTAGTAAATAGGTATGTAGGAAGAGAGTTTGTTAGTTAATTAGTTTGTTATTTAGATAGATATCTAGTAGTTAGTTACATACTTAGTTATTTAGTTATTTAGATAGATATCTAGGGAGACAATTGGTTAGTTAGTTAGTTAGTTAGTTAATTTGTTAGTTAGGTAATTAGACACTAGTTAATTAGTTAGTTAGTTAGTCAGATAGTTAGTTAGTTAGTTAGTTAGTTAGTGAGTTTGTTGGAAGGTAGTTAGTTAATTAGTGATGTGAGGCAAATAGAGCACGTTTTACATGCTTAATTTGGAGGTTTTAGCCTTGTGAAAGTGTATTCTGCATAGTTTATTCATCATATTTTAGATAAATTGAATATTACTTCACTTAATGTGTTTTATGCCTATTCACAGGAATTAGAAGGATTTGCTGAAGATTTGGAGAGTGTAGTTGTCTTCAGAATGCCAAAGGGAGTCGAAATGATATATCATACCGCTATTTTCGGTACACGGACAAGGCTGGAGGCAAATAAACCCATGTTAGAGAAAGCCCAAAAAGCTACACGAAATCCACTCAAACCCAATGCCTTATCCTTCCCACCTATCCTGGTGGAAATGTCCTCAATACCCCCAATCCTCTCCATCAACCCCTGGCCAATCAGAATACACCTTGCATGCTATAAATAAGACCCAAGGGCCTTGAGTTGTGGTGCTCTCGGACTGACTCTTTCCCCCTCATTCTGTTCTCTCTTCTTCTTTCTCTCTTCCAAGCACATGCAAGACAATCCAAGATACTTCAAGATTCTTCAAGAAAGCCATTGAGGTTTCATACCGTGACCTGGATTCATTCCTTTCGGGCGATTCCTCCTCCTCCTCGAAGATCGTACCGTGACCAGGGCTCATTCCTTTTCGGGCGATTTAGAAGTGACCGTGACTCGATCCGTTTTCTTCGCAGCGAGCTGGATTCGTGACTCGGAGAGAAGAGTTTTTGTGAAGATCAGTGGAAAAGACCCCTTGACCAGAGCTTGCTCTTTTAGGGTGATTTCGCGAACCTCACGACTCGAGCTCGATCTCCTTTCGACCAGTCCTCGACGTGACGTGAGAAATCGATCTTTCGGCACGAGGAGAGAAGACCAAGAGCTGCATCACGAGTTTCCCTCATTCTAGGTGTACTCTTTCTTATCTCTTGATGTTCTTGTTGTTTGGTTTAGTCTAAACTTTGTGTATGGAAAATTCTGCGATTTATTGAATCTTTTAATCTCAAAACTTCTTGCTTGTTTGTGTTACTCTAGTTTTGAATCGTGCGTAATTTTAGTTATAATCGCACCATAATTGAACCGTTCTTGCAACTTCTTGAATTGCTTGAAATTAGTTTCTGAACCATAATTCAGCCTTATTTGTCAATCTAGTTAAAAATGCACCAACTCTTAATCGTTCTTGAAACTTCTTGAGTTGGTTATTTGTGTGTTACATTATAACTCTGAACCTCTCGTGAAGCTCTAGGTTAATTGTCTTGCTTGAAATAAACTTCAAAATCTCATTTCAGCCTTGTTTACAAAAACGCAGAAATATGCGTTTTCTTGATTTTCTTGACTAGTTTGATGTGCTTTAAATCATGTATAAATCTGAACCCTTATGAAATTCTCAAAATTTCGTTTCAATGGAATTTCTTGGTCAAGAACTTCTCTTTAACCTCTAAAACACCATAATCAAGTGAGAAATTCCATAGAAACAAAAGTTAGAAGTTTTTGTGAGTAGTTTAAATCAAAAATTTTGAATCATAATTGATGCACCAGCTCTCTGTGGATCGATCCTCATATTTACCACTGTAAAAACATGAGATTAAATTCTTTGATATTTGAGGTTTAAAACAACGACGATACTTTTCAAGTGTCTAAAAAACCCGCTCATCAAATGGCGCCGCTGCCGGGGAGTGGTGTTTAAGTCAATTGTTCGATTTAAATTTTCAGAATTTTAGTTCATAAAAAATTGTACTCACATCTTGGTTTTTCTTTGTGATCATTTTAGGTGTGTTTGTGGTGGAAGAAATCTATGCACAATACACGATCTCGCAAAGGCACATTACTACCAATTGACGAGGATATCGAAAAAAAAAAATTCAGCACGAAGAAGAGCAAGAATCCTCTTCAAGAAGATCAAGAAGAAGCTGAACCAGAACCGCAAACACAAACTTTTTTTTCTTTCTCTCCTCCTTTACAATTCAATATGGCTGATGAAACAAGAGTTCCAAGGCCAAAAACCTTGAGAGAACTTGTAGCACCAAGACACGTAGATGATAATTATAACTTCATTAGGCCGAATATACCCAATTTTAAAGCTGATCCGAGCATTTTAGGCTCATTGCCTATTTTTCACGGGAAAGCCACTGAAAACCCTCACAAGCATTTAAAAGACTTCAAAATACAGTTAAATATATATTCGAACTATGAAGGTTTTAATGACATTCTTCTTCTTATATTTCCATATTCATTAGGTGAAGGGCCAAAGGACTGGTTTTACAAGCTAAGGGGGCCTCTTACTTTCAGCGATGTATCAAACCTCTTCAAGGAGAAGTATTACTCGGCATCTCGATTAGCAGCGATAAGGCATGAACTCTTGGCAATCACACAAAAGGCGAATGAGGTCTACCACGAGTATTTCGACCGTTTTATGCGATTGATGGAAGAATGCCCCAGCCACAATGTCGAGCTGCATTACCTTTACGAACAGTTCATAAACGGACTATGCTACTCCGATTACCAATTCCTCAATGCTTGTGCGGGAGGAAACATTGCGAATAAAGAAATCGTGGAGATTCAGAAACTGTTAGAGATGATGGCGTCAAATTCGCAAGCAAGACGCAACGTGGAGTACCGAGTGAACGCATGTACCGACCTCAATGTCGACATGTTAAATAACAAACTCGAAATAATAATGAAAGCGCTAGGCAAGGAAGAAACGAAGAAATGTGGGGTTTGTAGCGCAACCACCCACCACACGGACGAATGCCCTAGTGTGGTTGAAGAAGCAAATGCCGTTTACAGAAAATTTCAAGCCTCGAACTCGTACAATCCTAATCTTCGAAACCACCCGAATTTCTCTTGGTCGAATCCCAACAATGCTCAACCAGATCCGTATCGCCAACCAGTTACAAAACCAGCCACTTACCAACACCCGAATGCCTCTCAAGCAAAACCGGCTCAAACTCAGGAGCAAGATCTTAAAACGATGATGGAGGGCATGATGAGCTTGATGAAACAAGAAATCGGTGGGGTTAATAAAAATGTGGATTCTGTGAGGCAAGAATTAAAAAGCGAGATTGCGAACACGAATCGCCACGTTGGGAGCTTAGAAACTCAAATCGCTCAAATCGCCACTCGCGTGAACATAATCGAATCTCAAGGTACATCTCGACTCCAATCTCAATCTTTAGCACCTCCCGAGCAAAGGCACGTCAATGCAATATCGCTCCGAAGCGGTACTGAAATTGGTGAAAGCTCAAGAAAAGCAAAAGAGGTGGAAGAAGAAAAAGAAATCGAGCTACATGTGCCTAAGGAGAAACAATCTCAAGTCCAGATTTTACCAACTCAAGCAAAGGCACCTGAATCGACTCAAGTCCAGCCACCTTTTCCTAGTCGCCTCCCAAAGTCTACCGAATCGAATGACGACGTGCTGGCCATTTTAAAGACAGTAGAGGTTAACATTCCTCTAGTCGAAGCTATCAAGGAAGTGCCTCGCTTGGCAAAATACCTCAAGGCACTATTGAGCACGAATAAAAGAAAGGGTAAAAAGGACGAAATGATAAGTGTGGGGGAGAATGTTTCAGCAATTTTGAGACTTCCCCAAAAACACAAAGATCCAGGGATGTTTGCAATTCCATGCAAAATCGGGCAACACGAATTGCCCAAATGCATGCTCGATTTGGGCGCATCCATAAATGTAATGCCTTTATCGGTATTTAAGACTCTAGATCTCGGCCCTCTCGAAGATACACAAGCGATGATTAGTTTGGCTGATCGATCTACGACAAAACCTGTGGGATTAATCGAGGATGTGATTGTTATGGTAAACGGACTCTATTTCCCTGCCGACTTTTATGTAATCGACATGAATGATGGAGATAACGAGTCGACCCCGATTCTCCTTGGCCGCCCATTCTTGAAGACAGCTCGAACGAAGATTGACGTTCATGCAGGAGAGCTTACGATGGAGTTCGACGACGAGGTAATAAAATTCAATATTTTTGATAAACTAAAAGAACCCATTGCAGGTACACATAATTTGAGCGCTATGGACATAATCGATGAATGTGTGCATGAAGTCGCGAATCAAACTTTCGAGGAATTCAAGGCTTACAAGAATCCTACTTATCAAGATTTTGAAGAATTCAACAATCCTCTATTCGAAACTGAGCCAGAAACACAAGCAGTTTCGAATGCAGCTGAAGTGATGTTTTCAAGGGAAATCGAAATTCCGTTGGAAAGAAGCCCACCTTCAACTGAGAAAGCTCCAAAGGTAGAATTAAAACAATTACCATCTGAGCTAAAGTATGTTTTCTTAGATGAAGCACAGACGCTTCCAGTCATCATCGCCTCAAATCTAACGACGGAGCAAGAAGAGAAGCTCATCACCATGCTGAAAAGGAATAAGAAGGCTTTTGGGTGGTCACTTGCCGACATTCCAGGAATTAGTCCATCATTGTGCACACACCGAATACAACTCGAAAACGAAGCCAAACCATCTCGCGAATCACAGAGGCGGCTCAATCCGCCCATGATGGAGGTTGTAAAAAAAGAGGTGATAAAACTGTTGGATGCGGGTATAATTTACCCCATCGCTGATTCCAAATGGGTCTCGCCTATTCACGTGGTACCAAAGAAAACGGGGATCACTATTGTCGAGAATGAAGAAGGCGATCAAGTGCCAACTCGAGTGCAAAATGGATGGCGAGTGTGCATTGACTACCGCAAGCTTAACAAGGCCACCAAAAAGGACCATTTCCCACTTCCTTTTATCGATCAAATGCTGGAGAGACTCGCAGGGAACCCTTTCTACTGTTTCCTCGACGGATTCTCGGGATACTTCCAAATTCCGATTGCACCCGAGGACCAAGCAAAAAAGACGTTTACATGCCCGTTTGGTACCTTCGCGTACCGACGCATGCCGTTTGGGCTCTGCAACGCACCGGGCACTTTCCAAAGGTGTATGCTCTCTATTTTTAGTGATTACATTTCAAAATTTATTGAAGTTTTTATGGATGATTTTTCGGTGTTTGGAGACTCATTTGATTCCTGTTTAGACCATTTGTCCCAAATACTGGAAAAATGCATCGAATCTAATCTCGTTTTAAACTTTGAAAAGTGCCACTTCATGGTGAGCAATGGAATTGTTTTAGGTCATTCAATTTCAGAAAAGGGGCTCGAAGTCGACAAGGCAAAAATCGACGTAATAAAGACGCTGCCCTATCCAAAGACGGTGAAGGACGTGAGATCTTTCTTAGGCCACGCTGGTTTCTATCGACGGTTCATAAAGGATTTTTCAAAGATCTCGCAGCCCATGTGCCAACTTCTCCAGAAAGACGTAAAGTTCGAATTCGACTCACGGTGCAAGGAATCATTCGACAATTTGAAGGACAAGCTTTGCTCTGCACCGATTATCAAACCACCGAATTGGGGGCTTCCATTCGAAATCATGTGCGACGCAAGTGATACGAGTGTGGGGGCAGTGCTTGGCCAAAGAATCGGCAAAGATCTGAAAGAAATACAGTTTCGGATCAACCGTAAAAGTGTACACAAGGATAAACGAATGTAGTCGTACATTCGTGGCCATAACTTTCAGTGGGAAAATCCAATTAGAATGGTTCAAATTGGGTTAGATAGATAATGAGATTATCTACAACCTTCATATAGAAATATATTTCACTAGCTTTTACCCGCGCGCATTCGCGCGGGAGTTCCCCGAGGATTCTCGAGTTTGAGACTAATTTTTTTTATATTAATTTTATTTTGTTTTTGTTTTTTTGGGTATTTTATTTCTTATTTTTAATGTTGCAAATCAGTATAATTTCTTGAATGTAAATAAAAATATCATATATGCTGGTTGCGCAGATAACATCAACAAATTATGAATATATATCGAATGTAACGTATAGAAATAAAATAAACAAATTATAAGTATTTCATAACAAAGAAACAAACAACAATATATGAATTTTAATAATAAAAGAAACAAAAAAAATTACAACAATATAAAGTTATAATTAATTAAATAATTAAAATTTACACAATTAAATATATCCAAACTTTTCATTTAATAATAAAATATGCAAGTATTATATGTTTTGCCTCAGTAAATCATGATATGTATAAATTTTACAATAAGTACTATTTGAATCATTCAAGAGCCGGCTTTCTTGAACAATTCAAATAGTCCTTGTTGCAGAATGTGTTTATTTATTGTACATCATCGGCAAAATCGAGACGGCAATGATGATGATGATGATGATGATGATGATGATGATGATGATGATGGTATGATGATGATGATGATGATGATGATGATGATGATATGATATGACGGTGGTGATGATGATGATGATGACGATGATGATGATGGTGATCATTTTTGTATTTGTAGTTACTTAGTATTGGTATTTGTGCTTTTGCTTTTGTTTTGCATTTGGTATTTGTTTTGTAGTATTCATGAGTCGTAATTCGCAAACATATTCTTATTCAAATATGTATCATATTTGCAATTTACAATTATATTTGTATATTACATTTGTATTTCAAATTCATCTCGGTATTTTGCATTTGTAGATGTATTCGTGTTTCATAATTTGTATTCAAGAATTCTTGTTGTTCCTGCTATTGTGTTGTTTTATTTTCTTAATTTGCCCGGAGTTGTCAAATATGTATGGTTATTTCGTCATCAATTACGTACATGATTAAATTCAGAGTGGCTAAATTTGTATAGTTATTTCGCGACGAAATATCTAAATGAACATTATGACTCGAGGGTAAACTTATATGCATTTTAATTTTCATGAACAACGAATGATTCGATAACTTTCAATAAAAACAAACAGAGCCATGCACTATAACGTATAGGTTCGTTTATTCTAGAAAATTTTCCATACTTGTATTCATGTTTTGCACATCTTATTTCCATTATGCAATGACTTATTTTTTACTTAATCTGCGAATCATTATTACACGTACTCGTGATTGAATCTTGTATTCGTGTTTTTATTCTTATCCTAGTTTTTTATTCATATTCTTCTGTTGTTTTTAGTTCATTGGCTTGCATTGGTATTTGTTTTTTTCTTTGTTTTTATATTAGTATTTGGTGTTTCGTTTTTCGTAATTTGTATTTCGTATTTGCAATTTGTTTGTCTTAATAGTCTTCTTTGTTGTTTCTCATGTTTATTCAGAAATTATCAACAAAATAATTATTCCAAAGTTTTGAAAAATTTGTGCCTTACAATTCATGTTGAATTACATGTCTCTAAAGTACATATTGATTATGTTTTGCAAATTTCACGTGAGGATCTTCGATATTTCAAACTTAACGTATTTGTCAATATGTTTGTCTTAGAGGTTGGTCTTTAAGTACACACAGAAAACAAAAAATACTTATGTCAACCAGAAAGTTAATCATTGTTTTTTGGCAAGAAAGAAAACAATAATGTTTTTGCATTTTATTGGGTTCATGTATTTTTTTTTCGTGCATTGAATCATTTGACTCCCGGTGTTTTTTTAATTTCTGAAAATTCAATGAATATCTAATAAACAATTCATTAAATATTACAAAAGATCAAGAGAAATAACTTTTTTTGTATGTTTTTTCGTGTATTGAATTACTCTGTTTTTTCACCTCTTAATTTCTTTTTCTTTTCCGGCGTTGACTATTCAATACAAATTTTCAAAGAATCTTGTCACTGAACCATTAATGATAGAATTGCATTTTTGTTATTTCGCTTGTATCTGTCCATGATTTGTCTCGAGTCATTTGTATAAAATTTGTTATTTGGCTTGAAGTTGATCATTGTTCTTTGGCAAGAAAGGAAACAATACTGTTTTTGCATTTTTTTTGGGTTCATGTATGTTTTTTTTTCGTGCGTTGAATCATTTGAGTCGAGTTTTTTTTTTTTTAAATTCAATGAATATCTAATAAACAATTCATTAAATATTACAAAAGATCAAGAGAAATAACTTTTTTTTGTATGTTTTTTCGTGTATTGAATTATTTTGTTTTTTCACCTCTTAATTTCTTTTTCTTTTCTTCAACGCAGCATTGACTATTCAATACGAATTTTCAAAGAATCTCGTCATTGAACCATTAATGATAGAATTGCATTTTTGTTATTTCGCTTGTATCTGTCCATGATTTTTCTCGAGTTATTTGTATAAAATTTGTTATTTGGCTTGAATTATTTTGTTTTTTCACCTCTTAATTTATTTTTCTTTTCTTCAACGGAGCGTTGATTATTCAATACGAATTTTCAAAGAATCACGTCACTGAACCATTAATGATAGAATTGCATTTTTTTCGTGCACTTTTCTTCAACGGAGCATTGATTATTCGTAGTATTTCATTTGTGACTTATTATGGTGATCATATTCATATTCATTGTAATATTAATTTTTTTGTTTTGTAACTTTTTACTCATTTTAGTCATCGGTGTTTATTTTTATTTTTGTATTTGGCTCTTTTGTTTCATGATTACATGGCAACACAACAATTAAATAAGAACGATTGTTACATGTCTTGATTATTACAAAATTGATATCAGTACGAAAAATATTCAGTCAATTTGTTCTTTTACTATGAAACTGGAGATAACAGCTTGTATCGTCATGAGAGAATAAATAAATCTTTGCACAATTGTTTATTTCTTATACATGTGAGGCAATGGAGTAACATGGGTTTGAGTCATCTGGATTGTTTTTCTTGCGGATTGGTTTTTCGTGCGAATTGTTTTTCATGTGACTATTTTTTCATGCGAATTATTTTTTTCCGCTCAAGTTTCTTTTTGCAAGTATATACATTCATTATTACAATTATCACAACAATAATGATTGATGATATGATGATGATAATATGATTATGATATGATGATATGATGATGTTATGATTATGATATGATGCTATGATGATAGTGTGATGATTATGATATGATGATGCATAAATAAAAAATTAAATAAAAAAACAATTAACCTTGTAGAAATAACCGAAAGAAATAAATTAAAAAATGACAAATATATTCATAAATGAATTCAATAATAACTAAATTAAGGTTAATTGAGATGAGAGAAAACCTGTAGTAACATCGAATCGAATCTCCTTGGAAATCTAACAATACAAAATATAAGTGAGTAATTATAAGATACTAAAATAAATTACAATGAAAAAATAAATTACCAAAATACCCCTCGTCTAAAGCTGGAGAAATCCGTGGTGCGAAACGTAACACATCCATTGATTTTGTCAGAATATAATCCCCAAAAACCTGAAATAAATTACAATGAAAAAAGAAATTACCAAATATAAGTGAGTAATTATAAAATACTAAAATAAATTACAATGAAAAAAGAAATTACCAAAATACCCCTCGACTAAAGCTGGAGAAATCTGTGCTGCGAAACGTAACACATCCATCGATTTTGTCAGAATATAATCCCCAAAAACCTGAAATAAATTACAATGAAAAAAGAAATTACCAAATATAAGTGAGTAATTATAAAATACTAAAATAAATTACAATAAAAAAAGAAATTACCAAAATACCCCTCGACTAAAGCTGGAGAAATCCGTGCTGCGAAACATAACACATGCATCGATTTTGTCAGAATATAATCCCCAAAAAGCTGAAATAAATTACAATGAAAAAAGAAATTACCAAATATAAGTGAGTAATTATAAAATACTAAAATAAATTACAATGAAAAAAGAAATTACCAAAATACCCCTCGACTACAGCTGGAGAAATTCGTGCTGGGAAACGTAATACATCCATCGATTCGGCATGATAAGCATTGGATATAGGCGCCCGTAGCGCTACTGTCCAGACATGCACTTTCCACTGAAAATCCCAGCACCCGTACCGGTACCGGCAGGTACAGTACCCGCTGATTTCATCTGTCTCGTAGTCGGGGCGCATTGCCGGTATCATTCTCACTGGCATGAATTATACAAAAATGAAATTAACAATTACAAACAGTTAAAATATGAAACGTACCCTTATATTGGAATAAATGTGGAACGTGTTATTATATCGAAAGAAAACATGAACTGTACCGCCAAAATTTCAGAAAATAGTAATAAAATAGTTTATACTTCGAATATCCAACAGAGTTGCTTATCAATACACAATGGTGGTCCCGAACAAAACCATGCATCAAATAAAATAATTCAATTTAATTTTTTTATACTCGAGAAAGATATAAATTGCAAATTGGTCCTTTTTCGGAGAAAATTACGTACAATTTTTTAAATCACGTCGCTTGCAAACCTTCCAATGGCTTCGAGGAGGCCTATAAGCGAGCACTTGTCACTATATTGTGATTTAACCCTCTGTAAATAAAATTATAGCATATTAAAAAATCATAGTATATTATTAATTAAAAAATTATACTTAAAACTTCTTTGATATGAAAGCCGAGGACGAAAGGTACCGATCAATGAAACCTGAAATGTACCATCCGCGTCATTTGCTATTTTCCCTTTTCGTGAATTTCCTTTTCCTTTCGAAGCTTAATCGCACACAACAAATACACGTCTGAACTGCAATTCCAATTCTGGAAAAAAAAAGACAAAAAAATTGCAATTGAAAGAAAAAATAAGAAAAGAAAAAGAATAAGGCAGCAAAAATTACCTCGCCACGATGGATCCAAAAGGCCTCCATGGATACTCAACACTTGGACCCTAAAATCCGAAGCCGAAGCATTGGTACCGGTACCGGTACCGATCAGAGAAATTTGACCCGGAACGTCATCGATATTTCCTATTTTTCTCTTCCCCGAATTTCCTTATCGTTTGAAAGGTCAATCACAGCCAACAAATGCACATGTATTTCTGCAAAAGAAAAAGGAAAAAGAATTGCAAATAAAAGAAAGGGAAAGAAACAGAAAAAGATTAGAAGAATAAAATATACCTTTGTACACATGAACGAAAAGGTCTCGATGTATACTTGTTACTTTTGCCCAAAAATGCGAAATTGTAGAACCGGTACCTGTACCGATTAATGAAACCTGACTCGGATCGTGATCGTCCTTGACGCATCGAGTCATTTTTCCTGACTTTTCTTTTCTTTTGCTGACTTTTCTAAACCCTAAATCATCGTCAACAAACACACATGCAAGCGTTAATCTAAGTTGAAGGAAGAATGAAGTAAAAAAAATTGGAAATGCAAACCAAACGAAAACAGAAGAAAAAAATAGGGTACCTCAGCACAGTGGAACAAAAAGGGTTCTATCGAAAAATAGTGGTCGTGCTGCCATATCGAATGGCTAGGGTTTCCTCTCGGTGGCCGTTTTGGCTTGTGTAAGATTTGAGAGAAAGAAAACGACCTAAGACCTCTCTTCTATCTTCTGTTGCCGATGCTCGATCTAGGGTTTCGTGAATTTTGGCCTTAAACGTGCAAACCACACATGCGCCAGAAAAAAATTAAGTAATTACTACACAATTTAGCTTTTTATTATTTAGAGTTTAGAGTTTAGCTTTGGTACCGGCTTCTCGCACTGTATCGCCTTGAATTATTTTCTCAGAGCTTCTCTTTTTGTATGTCGTTATATGCGCTCGCTTTGGCTTCTTTTTCTCTCTCGGAGCCTCGTCCATTTGAGCCATCTCAATCTATAGTCGCAAACGAAATTTAATCAAATTGACAATAATAAAAAAAGATTTTTCGAGTTCTGAAATTAATTGAGATAAAAGTATTTATACGTATTAAGGCATGAATAATTCACAAAGAAGTACCATTTCGAGCTTGTCGATGTCAGACTCATGCTCATCTTCAATCGTTCGAATATTTCGAGATTGTGTACGTGAAGTCGCCATCAGGGGCTTATTCTTTTTTCTCCATTTTTTTGCATAACCTACAATTAAGGCATTTAGATGAACACATGTTAGACACGATAAACAAATACATTTTCAGTAAATTAGACAAGGAAAAACGAAGCTGCAAAGAATCAAAACTTCGATTTCGTTCGATATATGTACAAACACTCTACCAACAGTCAGTACAGTCCAAATTACATATTCAATCGCAATTTTCAGAAGTAATTTGAAACCCTAACACATTTGATAACTCTTATTAACCAAAAAATGTCGTATTAAGTAAATTCAAACAACACACAAACCGAATGTGCAAAACTTCCCAAGAATCGAATCAAAGAACAAAGAAAAGAAAAATCAGAAACCCAAATAAGTAGAAATGAAGGAACCATGCCTGATTCTAGAACCGTGGCTGCATGAGTAGACCCTTTCCCTCTTTTCTTTTCTTCGTTTGTGCATAAAGAGAAATCCCTCAAATCGCAAATATTCAGGAGCGCCATCGCCAGCCGCTCAAATCGCAAATAGTCAAATAGCAACGCCATGGCGAGCGGTTGTTGGCATGGCCCATCATCAGCACTCATTTAGGTCTCTCGCCATGAACCGACGCACCGCGTTCGCCATGAATCGGCAAGGTTAGGGTTAGGGTTTCGATCGTTAGGGTTAGGGTTGTTTTTTCGCTCGCGAGAGAGAGGAAGAGAGAGAGACACATCTGCAGGGGAGAGGAGAAATTTTGCAAAAACTATAAATAAATAGAATGAATTGCAGGGAAAAAATTTCAGAAGAACAAAACACATTTTTCTTTTACTTTTTAACCTACTGACGTGGCTCAATGTAAAAACGGGAATTTACTTAGAAATATATATAATTATATAATATGAACGAAGTATAAGTGTCGTTTCTGTGAAATACCGAAAGGGCGCAATAGTATGACATACAGTTAGTAAAACAGTCATAACTTTTGCATACGAACTCCAATTGGGCTGGGCCAAATTGGGTTGTGTAGATAATAAGATTATCTACAACTTTCGTGCTGGTTGATTTTCTGTCAGAGAAATTTATCAATTTCGTCTGGACAGAATACTGAACAGGTTCATACAGTTTTCTGTGTGAAAGGGTGTATATTGGATATACATGCCTTTTGGCTAATCCTTATCCTATTAGGTATAAATAGGATTTTCTCTCTCATCTTCACTAAGGAATTCAGAATCATTCTAAGCAAGTGATTATTCTGCCCAATATACACAAGAAAAAGAGCAAATTCAGATTTGATCTTTAGTGAGTGAAAGGGTGCGAAGAGAGAGAAATCGAGAAAGGAGTTTCTCGAGTAATAGAGAATCGATTAGATCGAGCAAGTTCGCCGGTGCATCGTCTAGGCAGGTGCATCCGCGACCGACGTCTTGCGACTCACGGTGGATACAAGTAGAGGAGCGACAATTGTGGCTCTTGGATTGTGATCGACACAAGGAGTGAGAAGACGGTCAACGAACGGTGAAAGACGCGTGGTATGGGACGCGCGGATTGTCACCAACGTGACAGGAGATAGAAGGCGGCGATCAACCCTTCGTGCGTGATCAATTTCACGCTGGTATAGATCTATCCTTCTATTCGCATCGTACCCTCGAAGTCATGGCGTGATCTCGGGAATCGGGGAATCGGACCGGGCCTTCATTCCGCTGTGCGGGCCCGGGGTCGAGGATATTCTCCTTCAGTGGTATCAGAGCGATCGCCATCGATTCGAGGGTCGAATCATAGTCGTATATTAGATATACGCACGGGTTATCAAAGTTCGTACCCGTTTGCATGATGTTACATATAGAGAAAGTCAAATTCCGTTAAAATCACAAGTGGAATTCGCTAGAGATCGATCAAAAGTTGATTGAGAGTATCTAGGAATGATCGTGAAAAAGTTTCATGATTTATCGTTTTGGAAACGAGCGAAAACGGACGAAACGGCAAAATCTGCAGAAAATTAGAATACGAAACAGTGAGTAAAACTAAGATAATTTTCAGTGGAAAACTCCAAATTGATTGGATCAAATTGGCGTAGTTAGATAATGGGATTATCTATGACTTTGATACAGAAAGTTTTTTCATTTGAACGAATTATCAGTGTCGTTTTTATGGAATACTGAAAGGGTGCGACTGTTTGACATACAGAGACTAAAACGTCCGTATATGTCGCATCGAAAATCCAATTGAGTCCAATACAATTGGGTTAGTTAGATAATACGATTATCTAGAACTTTCGTTCACGTTCAAAGTCGGTTGGAACAATTTAATATTTTTGTTTCAACAGAATACTGAAAAGGTGTCTGTAGTTTTCTGGTTGAAAAGGTGTCTATTGGATAAACTTACCTTTTCATTTGTTCGTATTTTACTAAAACTGGTATAACTTTCAGTAGAAAATTCCGATTTGAATGGTTCAAATTGGGTTAGTTAGATAATGAGATTATCTAGAACTTTCATGTTGTAATATATTTCATTTGAGCGAAGTATTAGTGTCGTTCTAATGAAATAACGAAAGGGTGCAGAAAAACTGTTTTTCTGCCGCCCCGGGGCCAGTTTTTGGCGCCCCGGACGCGTCCCGGGCGAGGTTTTCTCGCGCCCCACGGCCCCTGCGTTACAACGGATGGGGCAGTCCGTTATAACGGACCCTTCTCTGGATGCTGTTTTTGTTTTCGCGATAACTTTGGCTACGAAGCTCGGAATTTTGAGTTCTTTATATCGATTTGATCGGCATCAAACATTCTAGCATATTAGATAATTAATTATTTAGAATAATTAATCTCCCTAAATAAATCATATGCATTTACAAATCTTGTGATAGTGATATAATATGATTATGTCACGAATTTAGAAACATGCAATGGCATGATCCCTCATAATATTTAAGTCATGGAAATGCCTTCCATATTCACAACCACTATGATCGGTACTACGTCTCACATGGGTTAAGGCCAAAGCCGACATGGGTTATTGTAGTCATCGACGGGGTGGCAAGCGTTAAATAGGGACTGATAAGGGTTAAGGCCAAAGCCGACTTATTAGTAGTTTATTTGAATGATACGCTGAGTATGGTTGTGACTTAACCGTTCAAGCCAGTAAGGGTTGAGGCCAAAGCCGACTTGATTGGAAGTTCGGGGCATAGATAGGATGCACACACGGAACTGGGATTGTATTGGATACGATTCATCACCGAAATCCTATAAAGGTTCAAGAGTCGCATTGGATGCGATTGGATTAGTCGCATTGGATGCGATTGGATATAATCCTACCTAAATAGCGAGATCCCATTCGTCTGCCAAAGCAACTTATGGGAGGATCGTGATATATGGATCTTGAGTGTTATGGACTTGGAGTCCCGTATCGGTATGAGGGTTATCGATTCGATAAAATAACACTATCATATAATTATCATATAAGCATATAGATTAAGTACGCACGGTTAGGAATTAATCTTCATCATCCGTTTAGAATTATGTTTTCAAGCAACACCAAATATATCGATTAGATCGATATGATAGATGGCTTTTGGGCCGGAATTACCGTTATTAACCTTGATAGTCAAAGAATAGCTCTTTAGACTTAAAGGAACGTGTTGGACACGGAAATGGTAGATTCGGGGCTCGAGGCATTGGCTTTAGAGAAAGCCGGGTTCGATAAACTTTAAGAAGGAATCGAACGATATTACGTGCCTTGTGGTGGCATGTATAGACGCAAATTTCTCAAAATTGTTTTGAGAATTCGGGTGTATATGAAAGTAAAACACAACGCTCATGAAATAGTTTCAAGAGCTAGAGCGCGTTGAATGGTTCGATGCGGCTCAAAGAGTAGGTTAATTTTGAGACGCCTTATGGGTCTTTGATTAACACTCGTGTGTTGATGGTACGAGATTTGATGTTCGTGACCGAATATCATATGCATTCGATAGATAAGTCGATCCCGAAATTGCATATGATGCGATTTAAATTTGAATTGGAGATGCTCAGAGTATCCGAGGAATCCAATGCATATAGATGCATGGATGTCCTTGTAATTCAAAAGCGGGATCGAAAGAAATGTATGTCTAAGGGTATTTTGGGAAAATGTTTTCCAAAATGGAAAGTTCGGACAAGGAGTTGTCCAAACTAGTGACTCAAAGAATGGTGAAATCCGAGGAGGATTAAACCTAGAAGTTGATTGCTTTATTTGGCATTGCCGTCTTAGCCATATAAACAAGACTCGCGTATCTAGATTCCATGTGATGGATTGCTAGAATCATTCGAATTAGATTCGATTGATTAATGCGATACTTATTTATTAGGCAAGACGACAAAGGGCATCATTCTCCAAAGATTGGAGAAAGATCCAACGAATTATGGGAAATTATATTTACATATGATGTTCCGATAAGTTCCGAGGCAAGAGGAGGCTATCGGTATTTTGTTACATTTATGGACGGTTAAAGTAGATATGAAAATATTTATTTAATGCGTGCCGAAATGGAGACTTTTGAAAGATTCAAAGAGTTTCAAAAACGAAATACGAAATCAACTAAGCAAGAAAATCAAAGCTTTTCGATAGGATCGAGAAGGCGAGTATTTGAGCTAAACCTTTCGATAGGATCGAAGAGGCGATATTTGAGTTATGAATATTAATGATCATTTATGATTGTGGAATCGTTTCACGATTGCCTTTATTCGGAACATTGAGATGTGTCCGAAAAGAGGAAATGAACGCATGTTGGACATGGTTCGATAAATGATGAGTCAATAAGATCTCCCAAAAATGTTTTGGGGATACGCCCTTGAGACAGCGGCACTAATGAATGGTTGCATATAAGATATGAACCATAAACCTTCTAATCGGTACAAAAGACGCCATATGAGATATGGATCGGAATGGTTCCGAAGTTGTCACTTGTACAGATTTGAGGATGTGAGTGTATTTCGAAATTTGTTTCGGTTAAACTCAATCCCAAATCTGGAAATTGTTCGTTTATCCTTAAGGAAACTAAAGGGTATTAGTTCTAACGTCCCTATGAAAATGAGAATTTCGTGGCTCGAAGAGATGCCTTCTTGGAGGAGGACTAGATGAGCACAAGTTTGGAACTTGGTGTCATTTATCTCTATGCGGGCTAGTGGGAGTAGAATAAATCTCGAAAGAGTTCGAGATCTGAAAATGAACATTGTACCGATGAAAGTTGACATGGCTTCAACAAGAATTGATGAACGCAAGTCGAACACACAAAGGAATTTTTCGTAGATCAAGTAGGCTATATCATAAGCCGGTAAATACGGATTTATCGAGGCTAATGATGATAGATCGAAATCATATGATGATTCGATATCCTACAAGGATGCTATGAAAAGTTGATTCCACATGACATGGTGTCATGAAATCTGAGATTCGATCCATGTAAATTATCAAGTTCAGAACTTGATTTCATCACTTTCTGGGTTAGACCCGTGAAATGTGAGTAGGTTTTTCAAGATGAAGAACCTACATGGATAGGAATACGCATATATATAAAGCGAGGCTTTTTGCGAAGAGTTTCATGCAATTCATAGTCGGACTATGAAGAAACGTTTTCGCATGTTGCCATGCTTTCCTATTCTCGAAATTATGCTTGCCATAATCGCGTATTATGACTATGTGATGTGGCAAGATGGATGTCAAAACCGAATTTCTTAACAGAAATTTTATTAAAGGATGTGTACTTGACACAACCTTATGGTTTTGTCGATTCATAAGAATTGGATTAGGATATGCATGCTTTAACGATCCATATGATGGATTAAAGAATGTTTCTCGGAATTGGAATATTCGTTTTGACAAAGTTATAAACAGTTATAACATTGTCGGAACGAATGAAAACTTTGTGTACACATGAAGGTTAGTGGGAGCTGCGTTATATTTCTTGTAACGACAAAGGATTTAGACGAGACCGCTTATGAATAAGCATGAAGATCTATAGGATAGATCTAAGAAGTTTCTCGTTCTATGTTATGGCACATATATCGACATATTGTTGAAAATGGTTTTCAACATATAACTCCTTGGAGGAGTTAAATCAAAATGTTGAATGACAGAAATTTTCAAAGGCTCGATGTGAGACATCAAGCAGCGCGAAAAGTAATAATATGATGCCTTACATTTGATGTTAGTATCTATTATATCTGTCATGATATGTATGTGGCTATACGTCGTACACATAAGTCGTGTAATTTACCGTCAATAAATTCATGGGAATCACATGAGTTTGAATGTAATTGAATTACATAAGACTAACTCTTGTGAATGTATAATGGTTATACATTTATATACATAATGGTTATGTATATTTAAACCCATTGGAATCTGTATTTATAGCGGTGAATGTTATCCTTGAATACTTTGCGAAAGAATTCAGGATTTTTATCTATAATGGTGTGGAGGACGTGTTGGTTATAAAGAGTTATAACAACAACTGTTTCCAAAGATTAAGCACGTCCAAATATGTAGCACGAATTTCGATCACAAAGTGTGTACATGTTTTGCTTAAATGAAAACACGGTTATGTGGAATGGTTCCACAAGACCAATAGTTTATGATTCTATATACGGAGGCGAGTATATTGTGGTTATTAATCGCAAAAGGAAGTGGTATGGATCAAGGAAACATGACCAAACTCTCGTAGCCACGAGTTATCGGATTTATGGTTGTTTATTGCGTGAAACGCAATAGTACAAGCCAAAAATGCCGAGGTCACAACCACTTCTAGCCAATACTCAGAAAATTTCATTTGATCCATGAAATTTTGTGAAAAGATGTGATCGTAGGTATTGGAAATGTTCCAATCCTGCTGAAGATTAACACTAGCGGGAACGTGCGGACCCGTTTACAAAACCGCTCTCTCTAGTCGCGCGTGACTGTCATGCGATGACTATGGGTATGGAGATACCTAGAGGAGGAAGAAGAGAGTAGAGTGTAGTTATCTAATACGATAGTCCTCGCAGGTTGTGGGTATGGAGATACCCATAGGTAAACGTTGTATCACCCAAATACTTAGTCCATATGAATGTATCCCTTTTAAAATTTTTGTTTACTTAAATTAATATGCATTCACCTTATATGAAAACTGTGTGCGGGTTGTGTAATATGATTGTTACATGAACCCTGATTTGAGCTTGTGTGGACGTCGACATGATTGAGGACCATGTGCAGCGAAACCGTCACACTTAAAGTGTCATTTCTAAACATCCCTAGTCGCGGGTCAGTTTGCTTAAGAGAGAAGCATTACTATTACAAGGGAATAGACTGAACGCGTACACTAGTACGTTAGCCGAGGAGATGATTATGTTTTGCTAATCATGGGACAAGGTGTTTGTCGAATCGGGAACGTAGATATATGTTAGGTTACATGTATTGGATATGACCGAAGCCGCGAGACCATGACATGGTTTAGTCATTATAGATGGACTTGCGACGGATGGGGTTTTAGATTCTTCATACTTGAGGGGATCACTGATTGCGTTACGTGCGTAACACAATGCTTTGATATGATCTTACGCTCACCGTAACAGGGAGTTAAAAGGGTCATCATTGGGTATTGTCCGAAACACGGAATTCAATGTGAGTCTCCAAGATAGGAATTGTTTATTCCGAAAGGAAGAGATATCTCTTAGGCGCTGCTCGATGAGTCGATTAACGAAAACCGTGGCCACGGTCAATGATATTAATGGTTAATATCGATTGAAATTTGTTAACTCAACTCGGAATCGGGGAATAAGTGTAGTTAATCAAATTATAAGGATGACTATTACCATGCCTTTTGATTAACGGATATCGTAAACAAGAGAACTAGTAACCGCTATTCGAGATAGGCACAATGATATCATTATTCGTTTAACATGGGTAGCTATGATGGAGTGACTAGATCCCGCTCATGAGCTTGTAGGCATTGGAAACAACCTACTGCCATCGTTAAGTCGAACCTACATGGTCACACAACGAGTCGTACTAAGTCGGGCTTGATCATAAAATTGTCACATTGGATGTGCATAGCTTGGTATTTGATACGCGAGCTATATTCTCTAAAATCGTGCGTATTGGATATGCATGAGTACCTTTTAGGTAGATCTGAAATTGAGTGGGAGACTGAAAGAAATACAGTTTCGGATCAACCGTAAAAGTGTACACAAGGATAAACGAATGTAGTCGTACATTCGTGGCCATAACTTTCAGTGGGAAAATCCAATTAGAATGGTTCAAATTGGGTTAGATAGATAATGAGATTATCTACAACCTTCATATAGAAATATATTTCATATGAACGAAGTATAAGTGTCGTTTCTGTGAAATACCGAAAGGGCGCAATAGTATGACATACAGTTAGTAAAACAGTCATAACTTTTGCATACGAACTCCAATTGGGCTGGGCCAAATTGGGTTGTGTAGATAATAAGATTATCTACAACTTTCGTGTTGGTTGATTTTCTGTCAGAGAAATTTATCAATTTCGTCTGGACAGAATACTGAACAGGTTCATACAGTTTTCTGTGTGAAAGGGTGTATATTGGATATACATGCCTTTTGGCTAATCCTTATCCTATTAGGTATAAATAGGATTTTCTCTCTCATCTTCACTAAGGAATTCAGAATCATTCTAAGCAAGTGATTATTCTGCCCAATATACACAAGAAAAAGAGCAAATTCAGATTTGATCTTTAGTGAGTGAAAGGGTGCGAAGAGAGAGAAATCGAGAAAGGAGTTTCTCGAGTAATAGAGAATCGATTAGATCGAGCAAGTTCGCCGGTGCATCGTCTAGGCAGGTGCATCCGCGACCGACGTCTTGCGACTCACGGTGGATACAAGTAGAGGAGCGACAATTGTGGCTCTTGGATTGTGATCGACACAAGGAGTGAGAAGACGGTCAACGAACGGTGAAAGACGCGTGGTATGGGACGCGCGGATTGTCACCAACGTGACAGGAGATAGAAGGCGGCGACCAACCCTTCGTGCGTGATCAATTTCACGCTGGTATAGATCTATCCTTCTATTCGCATCGTACCCTCGAAGTCATGGCGTGATCTCGGGAATCGGGGAATCGGACCGGGCCTTCATTCCGCTGCGCGGGCCCGGGGTCGAGGATATTCTCCTTCAAGATCCTCACGTGATTGCCTATGCCTCGAAGACCCTCGTTAGCGCACAAAGAAACTACACAACTACTGAAAAAGAACTTCTTGCGATTGTGTTTGCTTTAGAAAAATTTCGTTCTTACCTTGTAGGTGCGAAGGTGATAGTGTTCTCTGATCACGGCGCTTTGAAGCATTTAATGAGAAAAAAGGAGTGCAAGCCTAGATTGCTGCGATGGATCCTTTTGTTGCAAGAATTCGATTTGGAGATCAAGGATAAGAAGGGCTGTGAGAATCTCGTGGCGGATCACCTAAGCCGACTCCCGTTCATAGAAGACGATGATGTACCGATTCGAGAGGAGTTTCCGGAAGAGCATATCCTCGTGGTTCAAATCGATACGCCTTGGTACGCCGACTTGGTAAATTATATGGTTGCCAAGCAAATTCCGCCGAGTTTCACCAGATCTCAACGCGACAAATTAAAAAGCAACTCACGATTCTACATTTGGGACGAACCATTCCTGTATCGCGTATGTGCAGATCAAGTGATAAGGAAGTGTGCTCATCAAAACGAGGTTAAATCTATTTTGTCATTTTGTCATAATTTGCATTGTGGGGGACATTTTGGAGTGACACGTACAGCCCGCAAAGTATTAGAATGCGGTTTTTACTGGCCAACTCTTTACAAAGATGCTTCAAGCTTTGTAAAGGGTTGCGAAAAATGCCAAAGGACAGGAAATGTGAGTCAAAGAGATCAAATGCCCCTGAACAAAATTGTACCATGTGAACCATTCGATGTATGGGGCATTGATTTTATGGGACCATTTCCACCGTCCTTTGGATATACTTACATTCTTCTTTGTGTAGATTATGTGACAAAGTGGATCGAAGCAATTCCAACGAAGCAAGCAGATTCGAAATCAGTGTGCGAATTTCTCAAGAAGAATATCTTTCAACGTTTCGGCGTGCCACGAGTGCTAATCAGCGACCGAGGGAGTCACTTCTGCAATAAGAGCTTACAATCCGTGCTAGAAAAATACCACGTTAGCCACCGAACCTCCACAGCGTACCACCCTCAATCAAACGGGCAAGCCGAAGTCTCGAACCGAGAAATCAAGTCTATTCTGGAAAAGGTGGTGAACCCCTCAAGAAAGGATTGGAGCGTCCGATTAGGCGACGCCTTGTGGGCATATCGTACAGCGTTCAAAACTCCAATCGGGATGTCCCCTTTCAAGATGGTGTACGGCAAAGCATGCCACTTACCCGTAGAAATCGAGCATAAGGCCATATGGGCCATTAAACAACTCAACCTCGACTATCCGAACGATGCAATGGCCCGAAAACTCCATTTAGTCGAGCTAGAAGAATTTCGACAAAACGCCTATGACAATTCGAATTTATGCAAGGAAAAGGCAAAGGCGTTTCACGACAAATTGATCAGAAAGAAAGAATTTAATGTGGGAGATAGTGTGCTTCTATTCAACTCCCGTCTCAAACTGTTTCCCGGGAAGTTGAAATCTCGCTGGATTGGGCCCTTCACAGTGACGAATGTAAATCCATTTGGAGTAATCGAAATCCAGAGCAACGACACGAAGGAAGAGTTCAAGGTGAATGGGCACCGGCTAAAGCATTTCTACTCCGGTTTCGACAAAGGGTGGATGGACGTGCAAAAGCTCGGTTTGATGGAGCGTCAATGAAGATGAGCTCAGCTGGGTCGAGCTCAAGACATTAAACAAGAGCGCTAGCGGAGGAGGCACGCCTCACGCATCAAAGGTTGTATTTCTCTATTATCCCTCTTTTTGAAATTTTTGATCTTTTATACTTGAGGACAAGTAATCTCTAAGTGTGGGGGGGGTAACACAACCTTTGAACTGTATGAGCCCAAATTAAACTTCAAAAAAAACATGGGAAATTTGAAAATTTAAAAACATTCAAAATATAAAAAAATAAAAAATAAAAAAAAATAAAAAATTTTCATAAAAGTATCCACTTAAATCTGGGAGCATTGCTAATCACAAAACAACTCTGAATTGCAATAAAAGATTTTTCTCCACTGAATTGAACTAAATCGTTGTTTTTAAAACAAAATTTCATTCAACTCTGAATTTCGCTCTAAAAATTGAAAGTTTGCAAAATATTTTAAAGGATTTGGTTATGATTTTGAAGAGATCTATTCGGGGATTCCAGCCCTATTGTTTCAAATTTCACGAGTTTGAGACACTTGATCAATGCGTGGTTCATGCGATACGTTTTAACTCGATTTTCGAACCCGTAATTGATATGGGACTTATGAGTAAAGTTCTTAGCGTGGCCGTTAAAGTACGTTTTGCTAGATTTAAAACATGACCAATTGCACTATGAAATAACCGTTTGTGGGGACCCGTTAGTAGATCAAATATACCCGCTCGTTCGGAAAAAAAAAAAAAAAAAAAAAAAAAAGAAGAAAAAAAATATATATATAAGTGAGAAAAGAGGAAGGTGAAAAGACAACACCGAGAGTAACCTCATTGCATTTCGGTGTAGTGGGGCTTTCGGTTAAAGACTTCCAAGAGAAAAAAAAAAGTGAGAAAAGAGGAAGGTCAAAAGACAACACCGAGAGTAACCTCATTGCATTTCGGTGTAGTGGGGCTTTCGGTTAAAGACTTCCAAGAAAAAAAAAAAAATGAGCAGGGAAATTGATCGAAAATGGGTATGAACCTTGTACCAGTGTACCAAACGTGTTTTAAAATGAATAACTTGCATTTAAGATCATCTTGCAAAACGGGAAATTTTGGCCCGATAATAGCTTTCGAATTGAGTTCTTTTGAGATTGTGGAGTGAAGAAATTCGAAGTAAAAACGTTTAAGTCGCTCTTACAGCTTGAGATCGAGTGTCATGAAAAACTCTTATGAAATTTCGAGTTAATTTCGAGATCTAATAATGAAAAGACCAATATCATTCTAAATACTAGTGAACTTGATGAAATGAGAGTGAACCATTTGATTCGTGAAATGAGTTTTTAAATAACGAATACAACTTCAACAAATTCTACTGCGATTCTTTGTTTTGTGATATAATTCTCCAATTGATCGAGGACGATCAAGGGTTTAAGTGTGGGGTATTTGATGTGAGGCAAATAGAGCACGTTTTATATGCTTAATTTGGAGGTTTTAGCCTTGTGAAAGTGTATTCTGCATAGTTTATTCATCATATTTTAGATAAATTGAATATTACTTCACTTAATGTGTTTTATGCCTATTCACAGGAATTAGAAGGATTTGCTGAAGATTTGGAGAGTGTAGTTGTCTTCAGAATGCCAAAGGGAGTCGAAATGATATATCATACCGCTATTTTCGGTACACGGACAAGGCTGGAGGCAAATAAACCCATGTTAGAGAAAGCCCAAAAAGCTACACGAAATCCACTCAAACCCAATGCCTTATCCTTCCCACCTATCCTGGTGGAAATGTCCTCAATACCCCCAATCCTCTCCATCAACCCCTGGCCAATCAGAATACACCTTGCATGCTATAAATAAGACCCAAGGGCCTTGAGTTGTGGTGCTCTCGGACTGACTCTTTCCCCCTCATTCTGTTCTCTCTTCTTCTTTCTCTCTTCCAAGCACATGCAAGACAATCCAAGATACTTCAAGATTCTTCAAGAAAGCCATTGAGGTTTCATACCGTGACCTGGATTCATTCCTTTCGGGCGATTCCTCCTCCTCCTCGAAGATCGTACCGTGACCAGGGCTCATTCCTTTTCGGGCGATTTAGAAGTGACCGTGACTCGATCCGTTTTCTTCGCAGCGAGCTGGATTCGTGACTCGGAGAGAAGAGTTTTTGTGAAGATCAGTGGAAAAGACCCCTTGACCAGAGCTTGCTCTTTTAGGGTGATTTCGCGAACCTCACGACTCGAGCTTGATCTCCTTTCGACCAGTCCTCGACGTGACGTGAGAAATCGATCTTTCGGCACGAGGAGAGAAGACCAAGAGCTGCATCACGAGTTTCCCTCATTCTAGGTGTACTCTTTCTTATCTCTTGATGTTCTTGTTGTTTGGTTTAGTCTAAACTTTGTGTATGGAAAATTCTGCGATTTATTGAATCTTTTAATCTCAAAACTTCTTGCTTGTTTGTGTTACTCTAGTTTTGAATCGTGCGTAATTTTAGTTATAATCGCACCATAATTGAACCGTTCTTGCAACTTCTTGAATTGCTTGAAATTAGTTTCTGAACCATAATTCAGCCTTATTTGTCAATCTAGTTAAAAATGCACCAACTCTTAATCGTTCTTGAAACTTCTTGAGTTGGTTATTTGTGTGTTACATTATAACTCTGAACCTCTCGTGAAGCTCTAGGTTAATTGTCTTGCTTGAAATAAACTTCAAAATCTCATTTCAGCCTTGTTTGCAAAAACGCAGAAATATGCGTTTTCTTGATTTTCTTGACTAGTTTGATGTGCTTTAAATCATGTATAAATCTGAACCCTTATGAAATTCTCAAAATTTCGTTTCAATGGAATTTCTTGGTCAAGAACTTCTCTTTAACCTCTAAAACACCATAATCAAGTGAGAAATTACATAGAAACAAAAGTTAGAAGTTTTTGTGAGTAGTTTAAATCAAAAATTTTGAATCATAATTGATGCACCAGCTCTCTGTGGATCGATCCTCATATTTACCACTGTAAAAACATGAGATTAAATTCTTTGATATTTGAGGTTTAAAACAACGACGATACTTTTCAAGTGTCTAAAAAACCCGCTCATCAATTAGTTAGTTAGGTAGTTAGCTAATTAGTTAGTTTATAGGTATGTATGAAGGTAGTTAGTAAGTTAGTTAGTTAATTAGTTAGTTTGTTAGCAAGTAGTTTGTTAGTTAGTTAGTTAGTTAGTTAGCAAGTAGTTAGTTACTAAGTTAGTTGGCTAGTTAGTTAGTTAGTTACCTAGCTAGCTAGCTAGTAGTTAGTTAGTTAGTTAGTTAGTTAGTTAATAGGTATGTAGGAAGGTAGTTAATTAGTTGGCTAGTTAGTTAGTTAGCTAGTAGTTAGTAAGTTAGTTAGTAAGTTAGTTAGTTAGTTAGTTAGTGGGTATGTAGGAAAGGTAGCTAGTAAGTTACTTAGTTACTTAGTTAACTAGTTAGTTAGTTAGTTAGTTAGATAGTAGTTTGTTAGTTTGTTAGTTAGTTAGTTAGATAGTTTGTTAATTAGTTAGTTAGTTGGTGGGTATGTATGAAGGTTGATAGTTAGTGGGTATGTAGGTAGGTAGTTAGTTAGTTAGTTAGTTATTTAGTTAGTTATTTAGTTAGTTAGTGAGTTAGATAGTAAGTTAGTTAGTTAGTTAGTTAGTATGTTCGTTAGTTAGTGGGTGTGTAGGAAGGTAGCTAGTTTGTTAGTTAGTTACTTAGTTCGTTAATTTGTTAATTAGTTAGTTAGCTAGTAGTAAGTAAGTTAGTTAGTTAATTAGTTAGTTAGTGAGTTAATCAGTTAGTTAGTTAGTTAGCTAATATGTATGTAAAAAGGTAGTTAGTTAGTTTGTTAGATAGTTAATTTGTTAGTTAGTTAATTAGTGAGTTAGTTATCTAGTAGTTAGTTAGTTAGTTAGTTAATCAGTTAGTTATTTATTTAGTTAGTTAGTTAGCTAGTAGTTAGTTAGTTAATTAGTTAGTTACTTAGTTAGTTAGCGGTTATGTAAGAAGGTATGTAGTTAGTTAGTCAGTTGGTTAGTAAGTTAATTAGTTAATAGGTATGTAGAAAGATAGTTTGTTAGTTAATTTGATAGTTATTTAGTTAGTTATCTAGTAGTTAGTTAGTTGGTTAGTTAGTTAGTTGGTTGGTTAGTTAGTTCGTTAGTTAGTTCGTTAGTTAATTGGTTAGTTAGTTTGTTAGTAAATATGTATGTAAGAAGGTAGTTAGTTTGTTAGATAGTTAGTTAATTAGTTAGTTAATTAGTTAGTTAGCTAGTAGTTAGTTAGTTAGTTAACTTGTTATTTATTTAGTTAGTCAGTTAATTAGTTAGTTATCTAGTAGTAAGTTAGTTAGTTAGTTAGTTCGTTAGCTAGTAGTTAACTGGTTAGTTATTTATTTATTTAGTTAGTTAGTTAGTTGGTTGCTCTGTAGGAAGGTAGGTAGTTAGTTAGTTAGCTAGTTTGTTAATAGGTATTTAAGACAACAGTTAGTTAGCAAATTAGTTAATTATTATGTTAGTTATCTAGTAATTAGCTTGTTAGTTATTTTGTCAGCTTGCTTGTAGTCAGTTAGTTAGTTAGTTATTTAATTAGTTTGTTTGTTAGTTATCAAGTTGTTAGTTAGTTAGTTATTTAGTTAGTTATCTAGTAGTTAGTTAGTTAGCTAGTTAGTTATTTAGTTAGTTAGATAGTTAGTTAGTTAGTTAGTGGGAAGGTAGGTAGTTAGTTAGTTAGTGGGTATGTAGGAAGTTAGTTAGTTAGTTAGTTAGTTAGATTGTTAGTTAATATGTATATACGAAGATAGTTATTTAGTTAGTTTTTTAATTAGTTAATTAGTTAGTTAGTAAGTTATTTAGTTATTTAGTTAGTTAGTTAGTTAGTTTGTTAGTTAGTTAGAAAGGTAATTAGTTAGTTAGTTAATGGGTATGTATAAAGGTAGGTAGTTAGTAAGTTAGCTAACTAGCTAGTTAGTTAGCTAGTAGTTAGTTAGTTAGTTAGTTAATTAGTTAGTTGTTTAGTTCGTTAGTTAGTTTACTAGTAGTTAGTTAGTTAATGAGTTAATTAATTAGTTAGTTAATTAGTTAGTTATTAAGTTAGTTAGTTAGTGGGTATGTACGAAGGTAGCTAGTTAGTTAGTTAATTTGTTAGTTAGTTAGTTAATTAGTTAGCTAGTTAGTTAATTAGTTAGTTAGTTATTTATTTATTTGGTTAGTTACTTAGTTAGTGGGTATGTAGGAAGGTAGTTAGCAAGTTAGTTAGTTAGTTAGTTAGTTAATATGTATGTAGGAAGATAGTTAGTTAATTAGTTAGTTATTTAGTTAGTTATCTAGTAGCTAGTTAGTTAGTTAGTTAGTTAGTTAGTTAGTTATTTTTTATGTTACCTAGAAATTAGTTAGTTAGTTAGTTAGTTAGTTATTTTTTTTGTTAGCTAGAAATTAGTTAGTTAGTTTGTTAGTTAGTTAGTTAGTTTGTTATCAAGTAGTTGGTTAGTTTGTTAGTTAGTCGGTAACTTGTTAGTTATTTATTTAGTTAGTTAGTTAGCGAGTAGTTAGCTAGTAATTTATTTAGTTAGCTAGTTAGTTAGGTATGTATGAAGATAGTTAGTTAGTTAGTTAATTAGTTCGTTATTTAGTCAGTTAGTTAGTTAGCTAGTAGTTAGTTAGTTAGTTAGTCGACTAGTTAGTTAGTTAGCTAGCTAGTAGTTAGTTAGTTAGTTAGTTAGTTAGTTAATAGGTATGTAGGAAGGTAGTAAGGTAGTTAGTTAGTTAGTTAGTTAGTTAACTAGTTAATTATTTAATTAGTAAGTTTGTTAGTTCTCTAGTAGTTAGTTAGTTAGCTAGTTAGTTATTTAGTTAGTTAGTAAGTTAGTTAGTTAGTTAGTGGGAAGGTAGTTAGTTAGTTAATTATATAGTTAACTAGCTTTGCCTCCCGCGCAAATGCGCGGGGCATATTTTTTTATTTTTTGTATGTGTATTGTTGTTTTAGTGGTTTGTGTTTTCTTATATCTGTATGCGAAATTAAATAAGCATATTATATATGAATATATATTGAATGTAACATATAGAATTACAATAAACAAAATATAATTAATTCGTAACTAAGAAACAAACAACAATATATTAACTTTAATAATAAAAGAAACAAAAGAATTACAGCAATATAAAGTTCTAACTAATTAAATAATTGAAAAATACACAATTTACTGTGAAAATTTTACAGCAAAACAACATATGGTATTACATAATTTTTAATGATAATACATCATAAAATGTATGAACATGATATATAAATTATGAGTATTTGACAATAAAACAACATATACAAATGTAAGAATCAAAACAACATCAAATTTAAATTATTTTAATTTTAATAAAATAATGAATCAAAAGCATAGAAAGCAACAAAACAAAATTTGAAGTATAAAACGTCTCAGTATTATTTTTTTGCCTCAGTAAATTATTATTTTTTTATAAATTTTACATCAATGACCGTATGAATTGTTCAAGAACCGACTATCTTGAACAATTCAAACAGTCATTGATATAGAATGTGTTTATATTTTACATCATCGGCACAATGATGATGATGATGATGATGATGATGATGATGATGATGATGATGATGATGATGATGATGCTAATGATGATGATGGTGATGACAATGATGAAGATGCTGCTTTATTATTTAGGCTTTGGCATGTCGTTTACAACACTGAGCTCATTGACTTTTGACTTTAGTATTTCATTTCATGTTTGTGTATTTAATTCATATTTATGTTTCACGATTGTATTTTATACTGATTCTTATTTTCGGTTTCATTTATGTGTGCGTTTTTACATTTTTTGTGTACAAACGTATATGTGCTTGTCACCATATTTATACTTCTATTCGTTTTTGGACTTTGTATTTCATGTTTGTATTTCGTCTCGTTGTGTTATACTTTTTTCTAGTTTCTATTTTGTCTGCGTGTTTTGTGCTTACACTCTTTTGTCTAATTGTATTTTGTTCTTGTAATTGCAATGCATAGTTTGTATTAATAATCATGATATCATGATGATGATATTTGATTGTTTAAGGTTCAAAATTTTGTCTATAATGTTTAGCATGATCATGATTCATTATTTGTAATATGTAATCCATAATCATGTCCGTATTCATATTCGTGTTCCTATTTATATTCGTATTCGTATTTTTTATTCATGTTGGTATTTCGTATTTTCCGCAAGATATTCCGGTATATTTTTAGTATCCAAGCAGATATGTTCTTAATACACAGTGTTAATCGGGATGATGATAATTGATGATTTGTTCCAAGGTTTGCACGTATACAACTACATACGTTTCTTTCCAACGAAGTTTGCATTTCATTTGTTCTACTAAAGTGGGAGGATTGATTGCATTATTATTCACGTAAGGTAGTACAAAGCTTTTACAATTTTTTACTAATCGGCCATGTATTCGAATCATTACTTGAAATCAAGTTGGCAAGCATTCAAATTTGTTTTTCGTGAATAATTTTGTATCAACAAAGATTGATTGTATCATTTACACAAAACACAAAGTTTAGATCAAAACAACTTTTTTGCGATATTTATTTGCA
This sequence comes from Luzula sylvatica, assembly GCA_946800325.1. NCBI lineage: Eukaryota > Viridiplantae > Streptophyta > Magnoliopsida > Poales > Juncaceae > Luzula > Luzula sylvatica. The sequence continues at coordinate 4,125,061 of OX326961.1, forward strand.
TCAAGTACAAAACCAATAACAGAAAAATTGTGTTATTTTTTCCTCATGATTGAGTTGATACTTAAAACTGAGTTGGGAAACCTTCAAATATATTTGCCGTGATTATTTTTTTATCAACGAAGATTGATTGCAATATTCACATATAACGTAAAGTTTAGATGGAAACAAATTTTTTACGATATTTATTTTCATCAAATACAAACCAATAAAAGAAAAATTGTGTTATTTTTTCATCTTGATTGAGTCAATACTGGAAACCTAGCTGGGACGCATTAAATTTATTTGGGAAGCATTAAATTTATTTGCCGTGAATAGTTTCTGATCAACGAAGATTGATTGCATCATTCACATGTAATAGGAAGTTTAGATCGAAACAATTTTTTTGCGATATTTATTTTCATCAAGTACAAACCAACAAAATAAAAGCTGCATTATTTTTTCCTCCTGATTGAGTCTTTACTTGAAACCAAACCGGAAAGCAATCAAATTTATTTGCCATGAATAGTTTTTTATCAGCGAAGATTGATTGCATTATTCACATAAAACAGAAGTTTAGATCAAAACAACAATTTTTTACGATATTATTTCCATCAAGTGCAAACCAATAAAAAAAAAATTGTGTTATTTTTTTCCTCGTGTTTGAAAAAAAGATCCAACACTGAGATTGTGTTATTTTGCGATATTTGTGTTATTTTGCGATATTGGTGTTATTCCCATCAAGTACTTCCCATGTTTGCAAAAAAATCCAGCAGTGAGATTGTAACTTCATAGATAACAAATGCGAACCGCATGCAACATGATGATGATGATGATGATGAGATGCATGATGATGATGATGATGAGATGCATGATGATGATGAGATGATGATGATGATGAGATGATGATGATGATAATAATGATGAGAGAAATATAAAAATGAGAAGCAAATCGCAATACATTAAGAAATTAACGAAAATACCATACCATATATAGCCCTGAAAAATTGAAAATATGTCGAAAATACCCCTGCAAATGAACACCATATAGAGCCTTGAGAGTTAAAAAAAATCCTCGAAAATACCCCTACAAATGAGAATAGTATGAACTTAACATCGTATATACACGTATATTTCTGAAAATGATGCAACTACGAAAAGAACCTTAAAAATTAGAAAATTAGAAAATACATACCTCAAATTAAACAATATGTCACATATATCCATGAAAATGAATACAATATCATAAGTATCCCTTCAAATGAGAAAAATATCAAATATATTCCTGAAAATGAGTCAAAATAACAGAATGTTACTATATTTCTTTTTATCGGTCAACTGTCAAATCATAAATACCCTTGCAAAATTAATAATACCACATATACCCCTGCAAAATATTAAAACATAAAAATATTAAATCATAAATACCCTTGCATAATTACATATACCCCTGCAAAATTAATAATACCACATATAGCTTCTCTGACCAGTTGACAATTGTCAATTGAGTACTCTGAGATCTCGGCACATTAACAATACCACATACCCCTGCAAAATATTACTCAATGGTCAATTGTCAATAATCCATGGAACGACTTTGGTGACAATTGACAATTGAGTGCTCGAAATAGCTTCTCTGACCAGTTGACAATTGAGTACTCTGAGATCTCGGCACGAAAAATAGCTCCCATAGCTGATTAATTATCCAATTCCTGAAATTGAAATAATAAAAGGATTAATTAGTTTATTCGAAGTTCATTTCTTCCTATCACACATGTTCGAACAATGCAGAAACTTCCAAACCAAAATTGCAATAGGTAAAAACAATATTAAAATAACAGTTAAGTGGATTAAACGGAGATAATATTATTCTTTTACCTGAAAACTTGCGAATTCCAAAAGTAACTCAATTGAAGAACGTTGTTACCATGAAGTAAAGAAAACCGTGAGCCAAAACGCAACTTCCATAAATCGCAACCTGAAAAGCTCGAGAGCTCCAATGGTATTATTTTCTGAATATCTCATACATACCCAAAATAACCAAAATAACATATATACCCTTGGAGTTGGAAGTGAGAAAGATATCAAAAATATCCCTGCAAATGAGAATTGAAAATGAGGGAAATATCAAAATCCAGATCTTTCAAAAGATACAAAATATCGCTGCAAAAATTAATAATAATATATAATATACCTTCGCTTTGCGCATGTAGACGCATTTGAAAACAGCTTCCTAATACTCGATGACCTGGGCAGTGCCGGAGCGCACCTGATACTCGATTTGGGTCTGCATATGGGCGACCTCTTTCGAACTATCTCCTCCTAGAACGTTCTTCACGCTAGACTTTTTGCTTGAATCGAAACCTGTACAACCGAGACACAGCTTGATTTTATAGCGGTACAACTTCGAGCACTGAAACAGAAAAAGATACTGAACATGATAAGTTATTTCCAATATTTTGAGGGGTTTAAGATAAATAACCATGCATTCTTTCAGTATAGTGTTACTGTTCGCATTTTTTATCTTCTGTTTTGCTGCTTGGTGGTTCTTTTTTCACACCAGTCCTCAAATTATTTCATTAAAAATGGTTTATTTAACTCCAAAAAAGTTTCAAATAAACATGATGGAAAATACTCCCGAGTTTCATTGAATTTCAAAAAAGCAAAAAATTGAAAATAACCAAAAATATCATATATCTCCCAATTCTAAAATTACGAAGAATAAATTGAAAAAAGATGAAAAAATCAACACTGAAACCTTATTTTTGACTTTTGATGCTTGATTCTGAGTAACAATTCAAGATATGTCCACTGCCTTCATTAGGAATATCGCATATACTTCAAGAATCCACCGAAAGCCAAAATCCACCTGTAAAATATGATCAAATCACATATAATTTGGAATATCGCATATAATCTGAAAAATTTACCTTTTGGTCAGTAATATCGCAAATAATCTGGAAAGAAAGTTAAAATCGGCAATAATGACCGAATCGGAACCCTAATTCGACATTTTTGAGAATTAAAATCCTAATCGCAAAAATTGAAAGCCAAAAAACCCAAAAAATGAAAGACACGTGATATACCTGCTCTACATCGTCAAAATCCACGTGCAATGGTCGTTCTTCTCAAGTTGCGACAAATCGAAACCCTAATTGGAGGAATTAACAGCCAAAAAATTCGAGAAAATGAAAAACAATATTAAATTAACACCTGCCGTTGTTTTCACCTCGCACCATGGCCCGCTCCGGCGTTGTTTCATCTTCTTCCTTTCTCTGCCGAAGAGGTATCGTCAGGTTTAGGGTTCCGTTCGACCACGCGCCATGACCCGCTCTGCCTCGCACGATTCACTTCTCCTTTCCGGCCCGCTCCGCCATGATCCGGTTTGCCTCGCTCGATTCTGTTCATTGCCGCTAGGGTTTGAGGTTTTTTTTTTTTTCTCTTTGGTGCTTTCTTTTTTCTCTGAGGGGAGAAAGGGCATGAGTATATGCTATGCTTTTTTTCCTTTTATGGTTTATAGCAGGGAATTAACCTTCTTTACAGCCCAAGCCCAATATATGCCACGTGTCACCATTATATAGCACGTATAAAATTATATATAAGTATAGAATATGTATGTAGGAAGATGGTTATTTAGTTAGTTAGTTGGTTTGTTAATTAGTTAGTTAGTTAGTTAGTTAGTTATTTAGTTATTTAGTTAGTTAGTTAGTTTGTTTGTTAGCTTGTTAGTTAGAAAGGTAGGTAGTTAGTTAGTTAATAATTAACTAACTAACTAGCCGACTACTAGCTAACTGAATAAATAACTAACTAACTAACTAACTAACTAACTACTAGATAACTAACTAAACAACTTACTTATTAACTAACTAACTATCTTCCTACATACATGTGAACTAACTAACTAACAAACTATCCTACTAACTACCTTCCTACATGCGCACTAACTAAGTAACTAACTAAATAAATAAATAACTAACTGAAGAACTACTAGCTATTTAACTAAGTAACAAACTAACTAAATAAATATCTAACTAATTAACTAACTAACTAACTAACTAATTAACTAACTAACTAAAAAACTAACAAACTAACCACCTACCTTCACACATACCCACTAACTACCCAACTTACTAACTAACTAATTAATTAACTAATTAATTAACTAATTAACTAACTAACTACTAGTAAACTAACTAACTAACTAACTAACTAACTAAATAACCAACTAATTAACTAACTAACTCATTAACAAACTACTAGCTAACGAACTAACTAGTTAACTATCTAACTTACTAACAACCTTCATTCATACCTATTAACTAACTAACTAACTACCTTTCTAACTTACTAACAAAATAACTAACTAACTAACTAACTAACTAATTAACAAATTAACAAACTAACTAACTAAATAACTATCTTACTACCATCCTACATACCCACTAACTAACTAACTAACTACATACCTATTAACTAACTAATTAACTAACTAACTAACTAACTAACTGCCATCCTACATACCCACTAACTAACTAACTAACTACCTTCCCACTAACTAACTAACTAACTAGCTAACTAACTAAATAACTAACTAGCTAACTAACTAACTACTAGATAACTAACAAACTAACTAATTAAAAAACTAACTAGTTAACTAACTAAATAACTAACTAACTAACTACTAGACAACTACCTAACTAACTACCTAAATAACTAACTAACTACTAGCTAGCTGACAAAATAACTAACTGATTACTAGATAACTGACATAATAACTAACTAATTTACTAACTAACTATCTTCTTAAATACCTATTAACTAACTAACTAACTACCTACCTTCCTACATACCCACCATCAAACTAACTAACTAACTTGATAAATAACGAACATGCTAACTACTAGCTAACTAACTAACTAACGAACTAACTAAATAACTAACTGATGACCTAACTAACAAACTAACTACTAGATAATTGACTGACTAATTAACCAACTAACCAATTAACTAACTATCTAACTAACTAACTAATTACCTTGATACATACATATTGATTAACTCACTAACTCACTAACTAACTAACTACTAGCTGACTAACTAAGTAACAAACTAAATAACTAACTGATTAACTAACTAACTAACTAATTAACTAACTATCTAACTAACTAACTAACTAACAACCTTCTTACATACCAACTAACTAACTAACTAACTAACTACTAGCTAATTGACTAACTAACTGACCAACTAACTGACTACCTTCTTACATACATATTGACTAACTAACTAACTAACTAACAAACTAACTAACTAACAAACTTACTAACTAACTAACTAACTAACTAACTAACTACTAGCTAACTGAATAAATGACTAACTAACTAACTGACTAACTACAAGATAACTAACTAAATAACTAACTAATTAACTAACTAACAATCTTCCCACATTCAAATTAACTAACTAACTAACTAACTGACTAACTTACTAACTACCTTCCTACCTACCCACTAACTAAGTAACTAACTAAATAAATAAATAACTAAATAAATCTAGCTATTTACCTAACTAACTAACTAAATAACTAACTAATTAACTAACTAACTAATTAACTAATTAACTAAAAAATTAACTAACTAACTAGCTACCTTCGTACATACCCAACAACTAACTAACTAATTAACTAACGAATTAATTAACTAATTAAGTAACCAACTACTAGTTAACTAACTAATTAACTAACGAAATAACTAACTAATTGACTAACTAACTAACTAACAAACTACTAGCTAACTAACTAACTAACTTACTAACTAACTTCCTTCATACATACCTATTAACTAACTAACTAACTAACTAACTAACTAACTAACTAAATAACCAACTACCTAATAAATTAACTATTTAACAAGCTAACTAAATAACCGAATAACTATCCTTCTACGTACCTATTAACTAACTAACTAAATAACTAACTAGCTACTTTCCTACATACCCACTAACTAACTAACTAACTACCTTCCCACTAACTAACTTACTAACTATCTAACTAACTAAATAACTAACTAGCTAACTAACTAACTACTGGTAACTAAATAACTAACTAGTTAACTAACTAAATAACTAACTAACTAACTACAAGATAACTTACTAACTAACTAACTAAATAACTAACTAACTAACTAACTACTAGCTAGCTGACAAAATAACTTACTAACTAATTACTAGATAACTTACATAATAACTAACTAATTTACTAGCTATCTTCTCAAATACCTATTAACTAACTAACTAACTACCTTCCTACACGCCCTCCAACTAACTAACTAACTAACTAAATTAATATCTAACCTGCAAAATACTAGCTAGCTAACTAACTAACTAACTATATAATTAACTGATGACCTAACTAACTAACTAACTGCTAGATAACTAACTAACTAACTAACTAACTAACTAACTAACTAATTAACTAACTAACTAATTAACTATCTATCTAACTAACTAACTAACTACCTTGACACATACATATTGATTAACTAACGAACTCACTAACTAACTAGCTACCAGCCAACTAACTTAGTAACTAACTAAATAACTGACTGATTAACTAACTAACTAACTAATTAACTAACTATCTAATTAACTAACTAACTAACAACCTTCTTACATACTAACTAACTAACTAACTAACTAACAACTAGCTAATTAACTAACTAACTAACTAACTAACTACCTTCTTACATACACATTGACTCACTAACTAACTAACTAATTAACTAACTAACTAACTAACTAACTAACTAACTAACTTACTTACTAACTAACTACTAACTAACTAACTACTAGCTAACTGAATAACTAACTAACTAACTTACTAACTTACTAACTACTAGATAACTAACAAAATAATTAACTAATTAACTAACTAACTATCTTCCTACATACATATTAACTAACTAACTAACTAACTAACTAACTAACTAACTTACTAACTGCCTTCCTACATACTCACTAACTAAGTAACTAACTGAAATAATAAATAACTAACTAAATAACTACTAGCTATTTACCTCACTAACTAACTAAATAAATAACTAACTAATTAACTAACTAACTAACTAACTAACTTACTAACTAACTAACTAATTTACTAATTAACTGACAAATTAACTAACTAGCTACCTTCGTACATACCCACTAACTAACTAACTAACTAACCAACTAACTAACTAACTAATTAACTAACTAATTAATTAACTAATTAACTAACTAACTACTAGTTAACTAACTAACTAACTAACTAACTAAATAACTAACTAACTAATTAACTAACAAACTAGCTAGCAAACTACTAACTAACTGACTAACTACTAGATAACTAACAAACTAACTAACTAAATAACTAATTAGTTAACTAACTGAATAACTAACTTACTAACTACTAGATAACTAACTAACTAACTAACTAACTACTAGCTAGCTGACAAAATAACTAACTAACTAATTACTAGATAACTAACATAATAACTAACTAATTTACCAACTAATTATCTTCTTAAATACCTATTAACTAACTAACTAACTAACTAACTAACTACCTTCCTACATACCCTCCAACTAACTAACTATCTAAATAAATAAATAACTAACCTGCTAACTACTAGCTAACTAACTAACTAACTAACTAACTAACTAACTAAATAACTAACTCACGACCTAACTAATTACTAGATGACTAACTAACTAACTGACTGACTGACTAACTAACTAATTAACTTACTAACTAATAAACTAACTATCTAACTAACTAACTCACTAACTAACTAACTACTAGCTAACTGTCTAAGTGACTAACTAAATAACTGACTGATTAACTAACTAATTAACTAATTAACTAACTATCTAACTAACTAACTAACTAAGAACCTTCTTACATACTAACTAACTTACTAACAAACTAACTACTAGCTAATTAACTAACTAACGAACTAACTAACTAACTAACTAAATAACTAACTTATTAACTAACTAATAAATTATCTAATTAACAAACTAACTAAATAACCGAATAACTATCTTCCTACATACCTATAAACTAACTAACTAAAACTAACTAACTACTTTCCTACATACGCACTAACTAACTAACTAACTACCTTCCCACTGACTAACTAACTATATAACTAACTAAATAACTAACTAGCTAACTAACTAACTACTAGTAACTAACAAACTATCTAACCAAATAACTAATTAGTTAACTAACTAAATAACTAACTAACTACTAGATAACTAACTGACTAACGGACGAACAAACTAACTAACTACTAGCTAGCTGACAAAATAACTAACTTACTAATTACTAGATAACTAACATAATAACTAACTAATTTACTAACTAACAATCTTCATAAATACCTTTTAACGAACTAACTAACTAACTAACTACCTTCCCACATACCTGGCGACTAACTAACTAACTAACTAAATAAGTAACTAACCTGCTAAGTACTAGCTAACTAACAAACTGACTAACTAACTAACTAATTGATGACCTAACTAACTAACTAACTAACTAACTACAAGATAACTAACTAACTAACTGACTAACTAACTAACTAACTAACTAACTAATTAACTAACTATCTAAGTAACTAACTAACCGCCTTGATACATACATATTGGTTAACTAACTAACTAACTAACTAACTACTAGCTGACTAACAAAGTAACAAACTAAATAACTAACTGATTAACTAACTAACTAAATAACTAACTATCTAACTAACTAACTAACTAACAACCTTCTTACATACTAGCTAACTAACTAACTAACTAACTAACTACTAGCTAATTAACTAACTAACTTACTAACTAACTAACTAACTACCTTCTTACATATATATTGACTAACTAACTAACTAACTAATTAACTAACTAACTAACTAACTAACTAACTTACTAACAAACTAACTAACTACTAGCTAACTGAATAACTAACTAACTAACTAACTAATTAACTAACTAACTAACTAACTCACTAACTAACTGAATAACTAACTAACTAACTAACTAACTAACTAACTAACTAAGTAAGTAACTAATTAACTAACCAATTAACTAACTAACTAAGTACCTTCGTACATACCCACTAACTGACTAACTTACTAACTAACTAATGAACTAATTAATTAAAAAACTAAATAACTTACTAACTACTTGTTAACTAACTAAATAACTAACTAATTAACTAACTAACAAACTAACAAACTACTAGCTAACTAACTAACTAACTTACTAACTACCTTCATACATACCTATTAACTAACTAACTAACTACCTTTCTGATGAACAAACTAACTAAATAACTAACTAATTAACTAATTAACAAACTAACTAAATAACCAAATAACTATCTTCCTACATACCTATTAACTAACTAACTACTTTCCTACATACCCACTAACTAACTAACTAAGTACCTTCCCACTAACTAACTAACTAACTATCTAACTAACAAAATAACTAAATAGCTAACTAACTAACTACTAGTAACTAACTAACTAACTAACTAAATAACTATTTAGTTAACTAACTAAATAACTAACTAACTACTAGATAACTAACTAACTAACTAACTAACTACTAGATAACTAACTAACTAACTAACTTAATAACTAACTAACTACTAGCTAAATGATAAAATAACTAACTAGCTAATTACTAGATAACTAACATAATAACTAACTAATTTACTAACTAAATATCTTCTTAAATACCTATTAACTAACTAACTACCCACCTACCTACCTACCTACATACCCACCAACTAACTTACTAACTTACCAAATAAATAACTCACCAGCTAACAATTAGCTAACTAACTAACTAACCAACTAACTAACTAAATAACTAACTGATGACCTAACAAACTAACTAACTACTAGATAACTATCTAACTAACTGACTAACTAACTAACTAACTAACTAACTAATGAACTAACAAACTAATGAACTAACTAACTACCTTGATACATACATATTGATTAACTTACTAACTCACTAACTTACTTACTACTAGCCAACTAACTAAGTAACTAACTAAATAACTAACGGATTAACTAACTAACTAATTAACTAACTAATTAACTAACTATCTAACTAACTAACTACTAGTTAACTAACTAACTAACTAACTAAATAACTAACTAATTAACTAAAGAACTAACTAACAAACTACTAGCTAACTAACTAACTAGTTTACTATCTAACTTACTAACTAACTACCTTCATACATACCTATTAACTAACTAACTAACTATCTTTCTAACTAACTAACTAAATAACTAAATAACTAAGTAACTAACTAATTAACTAATTAACAAACTAACTAACTAACTAAATAACTATCTTCCAACATGCCTATTAATTATCTAATTAACTAACAAACTAACTAAACAACATACTAACTACCTTCCCACATACCCACTGACTAACTAACTAACTACCCTCCCACTAACTAACTAACTAACTATCTAACTCACTAAATAACTAACTAGCTGACTAACTAACTACTAGATAACTAACAAACAAACTAACTAAATAACTAATTAGTTAACTAACTATATAACTAATTAGTTAACTATCTAAATAACTAACTAACTAACTACTAGATAACTAACTAACTAACTAACTAACTAGCTAACTACTAGCTAGCTGACATAATAACTAACTAACTAATTACTAGATAACTAACAAAATAACTAACTAATTAACAAACAAACTATCTTTTTAAATACCGATTAACTAACTAACTGACTAACTAACTAACTACCTTCATACATACCCGCCAACTAACAAACTAACTAACTAAAAAAATAACTAACCTGCTAACTACTAGCTAACCAACTCACTAACTAACTAACTAAATAACTAACTGATGACCTAATTAACTAACTAACTAACTAAGTAACTACCTTCTTACATACACATTGACTAACTAACTAACTAACTAACTAATTAACTAACTTACTAACTAACTAACTAACTAACTTACTAACTAACTAACTAACTAACTAACTATTAGCTAACTGAATAAATAACTAACAAACTAACTAACAGAATTACTAACTAATTAACTAAATAACTATGTTCCTACATACATATTAACTAAATAACTAACTAACTTACTAACTGCATTCCTACATACCCACTAACTTAATAACTAACTAAATAACTACTAGCTATTTAACTAACTAACTAACTAACTAAATAACTAACTAATTAACTAACTAATTAATTAACTAACTAACTAACAAATTAACTAACTGACTAGCTACCTTCGTACATACCCACTAACTAACGAACTTACTAACTAACTAATTAACTAACTAATTAACTAACTAACTACTAGTTAACTAATTAATTGACTAACTAAATAACTAACTAATTAACTAACTAACTAACTAATAAACTACTAACTAACTAACTAACTAACTTTCTAACTAACTACCTTCATACATACCTATTAACTAACTAACTAACTACCTTTCTGACTAACTAACTCACTAACAAACTAACTAACTAACTAAATAACTAACTAACTGACAAATTAACTAATTAACAAACTAACTAAATAACCTAATAACTACGTTCCAAGATACCTATTAACTAACTAAGTAACTAACAAAGTACTTTCCTACATACCCACTAACTTAGTAACTAACTACCTTCCCACAAACTAACTAACTAACTATCTAACTAACTAAATAACTAACTAGCTAACTAACAGACTACTAGTAACTAAATAACTAACTAGTTAACTAACTAAATAACTAACTAACTAACTACTAGATAACTAACTAACTTACTAACTAAATAACTAACTAACTAACTAACTAACTACTAGCTAGCTGATAAAATAACTAACTAACTAATTACCAGATAACTAACATAATAACTAACTAATTTACTAACTAACTATCTTCTTAAATACCAATTAACTAACTAACTAACTAACTACCTTCCTACATACCCGCAAACTAACTAACTAACTAACTTAATAAATAACTATCCTGCTAACTACTAGCTAGCTAACTAACTAACTAACTAACTAACTAAAGAACTAACTGATGACCTAACTAACTGACTAACTACTAGATAACTAACTAACTGACTAACTAACAAACTAAGTAATTAACTAACAAACTAACTAATTAACTAACTATAAATCTAACTAACTAACTACCTTGATACATATGTATAGATTAACTAACTAACTGCTAGCTAACTGACTAAGTGACTAACTAAATAACTAAATGATTACCTAACTAACTAACTAATTAACTACCTTTCTAACTAACTAACTAACTAACAACCTTCTTACATACTAACTAACTAACTAACTAACTAACTAACTAACTAACTAACTAACTACTAGCTAATTAACTAACTAACTAACTAACTAACTACCTTCTTACATATATATTGACTAACTAACTAACTAACTACCTTCTTACATACATATTGACTAACTAACTAACTAACTAACTAACTAATTAAATAACTAACAAACTAACTAACTAACTAACTTACTAATTAACTAACTAACTAACTAACTAACTAACTAACTAACTAACTAACTAACTAACTAACTAACTTAGTAATTAACTAACTAACTAACTAACTAACTTACTAACTACCTTCCTACATACCCACTAACAAAGTCACTTAATAATTAAATTAATAACTAACTAAATAACTACTATCTATTTAACTAACGAACTAACTAACTAAATAACTAACCAATTAACTTACTAACTAACTAATTAACTAACTAATTAACTAACTAATTAACTAACTAACTACTAGTTAACAAACTAACTAACTAACTAACTAACTAAATAACTAACTAATTAACTAACTAACTAACTAACTACTAGCGACCTTCCTACATACCCACAATCTAAGTAACTTACTAACTAAATAAATAACTAACCTGCTAACTACTAGCTAACTGACTAACTAACAAACTAACTAAATAACTAACTGATGACCTAACTAACTAATTAACTACTAGATAACTAACTACCTAACTAACTAACTAATTACCTAACTAATTAACTAACTATCTAACTAACTAACTAACTACCTTGATACATACATATTGATTAACTCACTAACTATCTTCTAGCTAATTAACTAACTAACTAACTAACTACCTACCTTCTTACATACATATTGACTAACTAGCTAGCAAACTAGCTAATTAACTAACTATCTAACTAACTAACTAACTACCTTGATACATACATATTGATTAACAAACTAACTTACTACTTGCTAACTAACTAAGTAACTAACTAAATAACTAACTCATTAACTAACTAACTAACTAACTAACTAACCGACTAATTAACTAACTATCTAATAACTAACTAACTAACAACCTTCTTACATACTAACTAACTAACTAACTAACTAACTACTAGCTAATTAACTAACTAACTAACTAACTAACTACCTACCTACCTACCTTCTTACATACATATTGATTGACTAACTAACTAACTTACTTACTAACTAACTAACGAACTAACTAACTAACTACTAGCTAATTGAATAAATGACTAACTAACTAAATAATTAACTAACTACTAGATAAGTAACTAAATAACTAACTAATTAACTAACTAACTATCTTCCTATATACATATTGACTAACTAACTAACTAGCTAACTAACTTACTAACTACCTTCCTACATACCCACTAACTAAGTAACTAACTAAATAAATAACTAACTGACTAACAAACTAACTTACTTACTAACTAACTAACTAATTAACTACTAGCTAACTGAATAAATAAATAACTAACTAACTAACTACTAGATAACTAACTAATTAAATAACTAAGTAATTAACTAACTAACTATCTTCCTGCATACATACGAACTAACTAACTAACTATCTAACTAACTAACTTACTAACTACGTTCCTACATACCCACTAACTAAGTAACTAACTAAATAAAAAATAACTAACTAAATAACTACTAGCTATATAACTAACTAACTAAATAAATAACTAACTAATTAACTAACTAACTAACTAACTAATTAACAAACTAACTAACAAATTAACTAACAAACTAGCTACCTTCGTACATACCCACTAACTAACTAACTTACTAACTAACTAATTAACTAACTAATTAATTAACTAATTAACTAGCTAACTACTAGTTAACTAACTAACTAACTAACTAACTAACTAACTAAATAACTAACTAATTAACTAGCAAACTAACTAACTAACTACTAGCTAACTAACTAACTAGTTAACTATCTAACTTACTAGCTCACTACCTTCATACATACCTATTAACTCACTAACTACCTACCTTTCTAACTAACTAACTAACTAACTAACTAACTAAATAGCTAAATAACTAACTAATGAACTAATTAACAAACTAATTAACTAACTAAATAACTATCTTCCTACATTCCTATTAATTAACTAATTATCTAACTAACTAACTAACTAACTAGCTTCCTACGTACGCATTAACTAACTAACTAACTACCTTCCCACTAACTAACTAACTAACTAACTAACTAAAAACTAACTAAAAAACTCACTAGCTAACTAACTAACTACTAGAGAACTAACAAACTAACTAACTAAATAACTAACTAGTTAACTAACTAACTAATTAACTAACTAACGACTAGAGAACTAACTAACTAACTAACTTACTAACTAACTTACTACTGGCTAACTAACTAGCTAGCTAACTAGCTAACTAACTACCTTCCTACATACCAATTAACTAACTAACTAACTAACTCACTAACTAACTAACTACTAGCTCTAACTAACTAACTAACTTACTCCTAGCTAACTAACAAACAAACTGACTAAATAACGAACTAACTAACTAACTAACTACCTTCATACATACCTATAAACTAACTAAATTGCTAACTACCTAACTAACTAATTAACTAACTACCTTCCTACAAACTCACTAACAAACAAACTAACTAACTAACTAACAAATTAACTAATTAGCAAACAAACTAAATAACTGAATAACTATCTTCGTACATACCTATTTACTAACTAACTAACTAACTAACTAACTAACTACCTTCCCACTAACTAACTAACTAACTATCTAACTAGATGAATAACTACCTAGCTAACTAACTAACTACTAGATAACTAACAAACTACCTAACTAAATGACTAACTAGTTAACTAACTGAATAATTAACTAACTAACTACTAGATAACTAACTAACTAACTAACAAAATAACTAACTAACTAACTAACTACTAGCTAGCCGACAAAATAACTAACTAACTAATTACTAGATAACTAACTTAATAACTAACTAATTTACTAACTAACTATCTTCATAAATACCAATTAACTAACTAACTAACTAACTACCTTCCTACATACCCACCAACTAACTAATTAACTAACTAAATAAATAACTAACCTTCTAACAACTATCTAACTAACTAACTAACTAAATAACTGAATAACTAACTGATGACCTAACTAACTAGCTAACTACTAGATAAATAACTCACTAACTGACTAACTAGCTAACTAACTAATTACAAACTATCTTGCTAACTAACTAACTACCTTGATACATACATATTGTTTAACTAACTAACTCACTAACTAACTAAGTAATTAACTAACTAACTAAGTAACTATTTAACACACTAATGAACTAACTAACACACTAATTAACTGACTAACTAACTAACTAACTACTAGACAACTAACTAACTTATTAACTAAATAACTAACTAACTGACTAACTACTAGCTTGCTGACAAAATAACTATCTAACTAATTACTAGATAACTAACATAATAACTAACTAATTTACTAACTCAATATCTTCTTAAATACCTATTAACGAACTAACTAACTAACTTCCTACATACCCGCCAATTAACTAACTAACTAAATAAATAACTATCCTGCTGACTACTAGCTAACTAACTAACTAACTAAATAACTAACTGATGACGTAACTAACTGACTAACTAACTGACTGACTAACTAACTAACTATCTAATTAACTAACTAACTAACTAATTAACTAACTATCTGACTAACTAACTAACTACCTGGATGCATATATATATTGATTAACTAACTAACCCACTAACGAACTAACTACTAGCTAACTAACTAAGTAACTAACAAAATTACTAACTGATTAACTAACTAACTAACTAATTAACTAACTATCTAACTAACTAACTAAATAACAACCTTCTTGCATACTAACTAACTAACTAACTAACTAACTTACTAACTAACTACTAGCTAACTAAATAACTAACTAACTAACTAACTACTTTCTTACATACATATTGACTAACTAACTAAATAACTAACTAACTATTTAACTAACTAACTAACTAACTAACTAACTTATTAACTAACTAACTAACTAACTAACTATTACCTATCTAAATAACTTATTGACTAACTAACTAACCAACTAACTATTTAACTAACTAACTAACTAACTAACTAACTTATTAACTAACTAACTAACTAACTAACTAACTACTAGCTAACTGAATAAATAACTAACTAACTAACTAACTAACTAACTAACTAACTACTAGATAACTAACTAATTGACTAACAAACTATCTTCCTACGTTCATATTAACTAACTAAATAACTAACTTACTAACTACCTTCTTACATACCCACTAACAAAGTCGCTTACTAATTAAATTAATAACTAACTAAATAACTACTAGCTATTTAACTAACGAACTAACTAACTAAATAACTAACCAATTAACTAACTAACTAACTAATTAACTAACTAACTAGCTACCTTCGTACATACCCACTAACTAACTAACTTACTAACTAACTAATTAACTAACTAATTAATTAACTAATTAACTAACAAACTACTAGCTAACTAACTAACTAGTTAACTGTCTAACCTTACTAACTAACTACCTTCATACATACCTATTAACTAACTAACTAACTACCTTTCTAACTAACTAACTAAAAAACTAACTAACTAAATAACTAACTAACTAACTAACTAATTAATTAATTAACAAACTAACTAACTTTTTAAATAACTATCTTCATACATGCTTATTAATTAACAAACTAACTAACAAACTAACTAACTACCTTCCCACACACCCACAAACTAACTAACTAATTACCCTCCCACTAACTAACTAACTAACTATCTAACTAACTAAATAACTAACTAGCTAACTGACTAACTACTAGATAACTAACAAACCAACTAACTAACTAAATACCTAGTTAATTAGTCAGTTAGTTAGTTAGTCAGTTAGTTACTTAATTAGTTAGTTAGTTAGTTAATAGGTATGTGGAAAGATAGTTTGTTAGTTAATTAGTTAATTAATTAGTTAGTTATTTAGTTAGTTATCTAGTAGTTAGTTAGTTAGTTAGTTCGTTAGTCAGTTAGTTAGTAAATATGTATGTAAGAAGGTAGTTAGTTCGTTAGTTACTTAGTTAGATAGTTAGTAAATTAGTTAGTCAATTAGTTAGTTAGCTAGTAGTTAGTTAGTTAGTTTAGATAGTTATTTAGTTAGTTAGTTAGTCATGTAGTTAGTTAGTTAACTAACTTACAAAATAACTAACTAACTAACTAAATGACTAACTAGTCAACGAACTAACTAACTACTGGCTAACAAACTAACTAACTAACTAAATAACTAACTAGTTAACTAACTAACAAACAACTGGCTAACTAACTAACTAACTAACTAACTAAATAACTAACTCAAGTAACAAATTGATTAACTTACTAACCAACCTAACTAGCCGCCTTCCTACATATCCACTAACTAACGAACATACTAACTAACTAACTAACTATATTACAAACTAAGTAACTAACTATCTTCCTACATACCTATTAACTAACTCACAAACTAACTAATTACCTTCTTGCATACCCACCAACTAACTAGCTAACTAAATAAATTACTAGCTAACTACTCGCTAACTAACTAACTAACTAACTAAATAACTAACTAGTTACCTAACTAACTAACAAACTAACCAACTACTTGATAACAAACAAACTAACTAACTAACTGACTAACTAACTAACTAACTGACTTCTAGCTAACAGAAAAAAAAACTTACTAACTAACTAACTAACTAACTAACTTCTAGCTAACAGAAAAAATAACTAACTAACTAACTAACTAACTAACTAGCTTACTTATTAACTAACTAACTAACTACTAAATAACTGACTAACTAACTAGCTAACTAACTACCTTCCTACATACCTATTAACTAACTAACTAACTAACTAACTAACTAACAAACTAACTATTAGCTAGCTAACTAACTAACTAACTAATCAACTAACTAACTAACTAACTAACTACTAGCTAACTAACTAACCAACTGACAAAATAACGAACTAATTAACTAACTAACTATCTTCATACATACCTATAAACTAACTAAATAGCTAACTACCTAACTATCTAATTAACTAACTACCTTCCTACAAACAAACTAACTGACTAACTAACTTACTAACTAACTAATTACCTAGTATCTAACTAACTAACTAATTATCTAACTAACTAGCTAACTAATTGTCTTCCTACATACCACCAATTAACTAGTATCTATCTAACTAACTAACTAACTTATTGTCTTCCTATATATCTATTAACTAACTAAATAATTAATTGACTAAGTAACCGACTAACTAACAACCATCCTACATACCGACTAGCTAACTAATAACTCACTAACTAATTAACTAACTCTCAAACTAACTAACTACCTAACTAGTTAATTAGTTAGTTAGTGAGTTAGTGAGTTAGTTAGTCGCTAATATGTATGTAAGAACATAGTTAGTTAGTTAGTTAGATAGTTAGTTAATTAATTAGATAGTTAATAAGTGAGTTAGTTATCTAGTAGTTAGTTAATTAGTTAGTTAGTTAATCAGTTAGTTATTTATTTAGTTAGTTAGTTAGCTAGTAGTTAGTTAGTTAGTCAGTTAGTTAGTTAGTCAGTTAGTTAGTTAGTAAGTTAGTTAGTTAATAGGTATGTAGAAAGATAGTTCGTTAGTTAATTAGTTAAGTAATTAGTTAGTTATTTAGTTAGTTATCTAGTAGTTAGTTAGTTAGTTAGTTAGTTGGTTGGTTAGTTAGTCAGTTCGTTAGTTAGGTAGTCAGTAAATATGGATGTAAGAAGGTAGCTAGTTAGTTAGTTAGTTAGATAGTTAGTAAATTAGTTAGTCAATTAGTTAGTTAGCTAGTAGTTAGTTAGTTAGTTTACTAACCAACTAACTAACTAATTAACAACCTAATTAACTAACTAACTAACTTACTAACTAACTAACTAACTAACTACCTACTAGCTAACCGAATAACTAACAAACTAACTAACTAAGTAACTACTAGTTAAGAAACTAAATAACTAACTAATTAACTAACCAATTTTCTTCCTACATACATATTAAATAACTAACTAACTAACTAACTAACTAACTAACTAACTAACTAACTAACTAACTAACTAACATACTAACTACCTTCCTACATACCCACTAACTAAGTAACTAACTAAATAAATAAATAAATAACAAACTACATAAGTACTAACTAATTAACTAACTAACTTACTAACTAAATAAGTAACTAATTAACTAACTGACTAACTAATTAACTATCTAGCTACCTTCGTACATACCCACTAACTAACTAACTTACTAACTAACTAATTAACTAACTAATTAATTAACTAATTATGTAACTAACTACTAGTTAAATAACTAACTAACTAACTAACTAACTACTAGATAACTAACTAACCAATTAACTAATTAACAAACTAACTAGCTAAATAACTATCTTGCTACATGCCTATTAACTATCTAATTGACTAACAAACTAACTAACTAACAAAATAACTACCTTCCTACATACCCACTAACTAACTAACTAACTACCTTCCCACTAACTGACTAACTAACTATCTAACTCACTAAATAACTAACTAGCTAACTAACTAACTACTAGATAACTAACAAACTAACTAACTAAATAAGTAATTATTTAACTAACTAAATAACTAACTAACTAACTACTAGATAACTAACTAACTAATTAACTAATTAACAAACTAACTAGCTAAATAACAATCTTGCTACATGCCTATTAACTAACTAATTTACTAACAAACTATCTTTTTAAATACCTATTAACTAACTAACTAACTTACCAACTTACTACCTTCATACATACCCGCCAACTAACAAACTGACTAAATAAATAAATAACTAACTAACTAACTAACTTACTAATTAACTAACTACTAACTAATTAACTAACTATCTAACTAATTAACTAACTACCTTGATACATATGTATTGATTAACTAACTAACCCACTAACTAACTAACTACTAGCTAACTAACTAAGTAACTAACTAAATAACTAACTGATTAACTAACTAACTAACAAATTAACTAACTATCTAACTAACTAACTAACGACCTTCTTGCATACTAACTAACTAACTAACTAACTAACTAACTAACTAACTAACTACTAGCTAATTAACTAACTAACAAAGTAACTACCTTCTTACAGACATATTGACTAACTAACTAACTAACTAATTAACTAACTAACTAACTTACTAAATAACTAACTAACTAACTAACTATTTGCTAATTGAATAAATAACTAACCAACTAACTAACTAACTACTAGATAACTAACTAAATAACTAACTAATTAACTAAATAACTATCTTCCTACATACATATTAACTAAATAACTAACTAACTAACTGCCTTCCTACATACCCACTAACTTAATAACTAACTAAATAACTACTAGCAATTTGACTAACTAACTAACTAAATAAATAACTAACTAATTAACTAACTAACTAACTAACTAATTAACTACTAACTTACTAACTAACTACCTTCATACATACCTATTAACTAACTAACTAACTAACTACCTTTCTAACTAACTAACTAAAAAACTAACTAACTAACTAAATAACTAAATAACTAACTAACAAACTAATTAACTAATTAACAAACTAACTAAGTAACTAAATAACTATCTTCCTACATGTCTATAAATTATCTAATTAACTAACAAACTAACTAACTAACTAACTGACAAACAAACTAACTACCTTCCCACATACCCACTAACTAACTAACTATCTAACTAACTAAATAACTAACTACTAGATAACTAATAAACAAACTAACTAAATAACTAATTAGTTAACTAACTAAATAACTAACTAACTAACTACTAGATAACTAACTACTAACTAATTAACTAACTATCTAACTATCTAACTAACTACCTTGATACATATATATTGATTAACTAACTAACCCACTAACTAACTAAGTACTAGCTAACTATCTAAGTAACTAACTAAATAACTAACTGATTAACTAACTAACTAACTAATTAACTAACTATCTAACTAACCAACTAACTAACAACCTTCCTGCATACTAACTAACTAACTAACTAACTAACTACTAGCTAATTAACTAACTAACTAAGTAACTACGTTCTTACATACATATTGACTAAGTAACTAACTAACTAATTAACTAACTAACTAACTAACTAACTAACTTACTAACTAACTAACTAACTAACTAACTATTAGCTAACTCGATAAATAACTCACAAACTAACTAACTAACTACTAGACAAATAACTAAATAACTAACTAATTAACTAAATAACTATCTTCCTACATACATATTAACTAAATAACTAACTAACTTACTAACTGCCTTCCTACATACCCACTAACTTAATAACTAACTAAATAACTACTGGATATTTAACTAACTAACTAACTAAATAAATAACTAACTAATTAACTAACTAACTAACTAATTAACTAACTAACTAGCTACCTTCGTACATACCCACTAACTACCTAACTTACTAACTAGCTAATTAACTAACTAATTAATTAACTAATTAACTAACTAACTACTAGTTAACTAATTAACTAAATAACTAAATAACTAACTCACTAACTAACTAACTACTAACTAACTAAATAACTAACTAACTGACAAATTAACTAATAAAGAAACTAACTAAATAACCGAATAACTATCTTCCTAGATACCTTTTAACTAACTAACTAACTAACTAACTACTTTCCTACATACCCACTAACTTACTAACTAACTACCTTCCCACTAACTAGTTAACTAACTATCTAACTAACTAAATGACTGACTAGCTAACTAACTAACTACTAGTAACTTAATAACTAACTAGTTAACTAACTAACTAACTAACTACTGGACAACTAACTAACTTACTAACTAAATAACTAACTAACTAACTAACTACTAGCAAGCTGACAAAATAACTAACTAACAAATTACTAGATAATTAACATAATAACTAATTAATTTACTAACTCAATATCTTCTTAAATACATATTAACTAACTAACTAACTAACTACCTTCCTACATACCCGCCAACTAACTAACTAACTAAATAAATAACTATCCTGCTGACTACAAGCTAACTAACTAACTAACTAACTAACTAAATAACTAACTGATGACGTAACTAACTAACTAACTAACTCACTGACGAACTAACTAACTAACTAATTCACTAACAAACTAACTAATTAACTAACTATCTAACTAACTAACTAACTACCTGGATACATATATATTGATTAACTAACTAATTCACTAACTAACTAACTACTAGCTAACTAAATAACTAACTAACTAACTAACTACCTTCTTACATACATATTGACTAACTAACTAACTAACTAACTAACTAACTAACAAACTATTTAACTAACTAACTAACTAACTAACTAACTTATTAACTAACTAACTAACTAACCAACTATTAGCTAACTAAATAACTAACTAACTAACTAACTAACTAACTAACTACTAGATAACTAACTAACTACTAGATAACTAACTAAATAACTAACTAAATAACTAAATAACAATCTTCTTACATACATATTAACTAACTAACTAACTAACTTACTAACTGCCTTCCTACATACCCACTAACTTAGTAACTAACTAAATAACAACTAGCTATTTAACTAACTAACTAACTAAATAAATAACTAACAAATTAACAAACTAACTAACTAACTAACAAATTAACTAACTAACAAATTAACTAACTAACTAGCTACGTTCGTAGATACCCACTTACTAACTAACTTACTAACTAACTAATTAAATAACTAATTAGCTAACTAACTACTAGTTAACTGACCTACTAACTAACTAAATAACTAACTAATTAACTAACTAACTAACTAATAAACTACTAGCTAACTAACTAACTAACTTTCAAACTAACTACCTTCATACATACCTATTAACTAACTAACTAACTACCTTCCTAACTAACTCACTAACTAACTAACAAATTAACTATCTAACTAACTAAATAACTAACTAACTGCCAAATTAAGTAATTAACAAACTAACTAAATAACCGAATAACTATCTTCCTAGATACCAATTAACTAACTAACTAACTAGCTAACTAACTAACTACTTTCCTACATACCCACTAACTTACTAACTAACTACCTTCCCACTAACTGACTAACTATCTAACTAAATAACTAACTAGCTAACTAAATAACTAACTAGTTAACTAACTAAATAACTAACAAACTAACTACTAGATAACTAACTAACTAACTAACTAAATAACTAGACAGCTAACATAATAACTAACTAATTTACCAACTAACAATCTTCTTAAATACCTATTAACGAACTAACTAAATAACTAACTAACTAACTAAATAACTACCTAACTAAATAACTAACTAACAAATTAATTAACTAACTATCTAGCTAACTAACTAACTAACTAACTAAATAACTAACTGATGACCTAACTAACTAACTACTAGATAACTAACTGACTGCCTGACTAACTAACTAACTAACTAATTAACTAACTAACTAACTAATTAACTAACTAATTAACTAACTATCAATCTAACTAACTAACTACCTTAATACATATATATTGATTAACTAACTAACTACTAGTTAACTAACTAAGTAACTAACTAAATAACTAACTGATTAATTAACTAACTAACTAATTAACTACCTTTCAAACTAACTAACAACCTTCTTACATACTAACTAACTAACTAACTAACTAACTAACTACTAGCTAATTAACTAACTAACTGACTAACTAACTACCTTCTTACATACATATTGACTAACTAACTAACTAACAAACTAATTAACTAACTAACTAACTAACTAACTAACTTACTAATTAACTAACTAACTAACAAACTACTAGCTAACTGAATTAATAACTAACTAACTAACTAACTAACTAACTAACTAACTAACTAACTAACTAACTACTAGATAACTAACTAAATAACTAACTAATTAACTAACAAACTATCTTCCTACGTACATATTAACTAACTAACTTACTAACTACCTTCCTACATACCCACTAACAAAGTCGCTTACTAATTAAATTAATAACTAACTAAATAACTACTATCTATTTAACTAACGAACTAACTAACTAAATAACTAACCAATTAACTAACTAACTAACTAATTAACTAACTAACTAGCTAGCTAGTTAGTTAGTTTGTTAGTTAGTTAGTTAGTGCGTGCATACGAAGGTAGTTAGTTAATTAGTAATGTAGTTAGTTAGTTAGTTAGTCAATAGGTACGTATGAAGGAAGTTATTTAGTAAGTTAGTTAGTTAATTTTTTTAATTAGCTTGTTAACCAGTAGTTAGTTAGTTAGTTAGTTAGTTAATTAGTTAGTTAGTTACTTAATTAGTTAGTGGGTATGTAGGAAGGTAGTTAATTAATAAGTTTGTTAGTTGGTTAGCTAGTCAGTTTGTTAGCTAGTAGTTACTTACTTAGTTAGTTAGTTAATAAGTATATAGGAAATTAGTTAGTTAGTTAAAAAAATGAGTTAGTTAATTGCTTAGGTAGTTAGTTAGTTAGTTATTTAGTTATTTAATAGGCATGTATAAAGGTAGTTAGTTAGTAAGTTAGTTCGGTAGTTAATTATATAATTAGTTAGTTACTTAATTAGTTAGTTAGTTACTTAATTAGTTAGTTATTTAATTGGAAGGTAGTTAGTTAGTTAATTAGTTTGTTATTTGATAGGAAGGTAGTTAGTTAGTTAGCTAGTCAGTGTGTTAGCTAGGAGTTACTTAGTTAGTTAGTTAGTTAATAGGTTCGTAGGAAGTTAGTTAGTTAGCTAGTTTGTGAGTTAGTTAATAGGTATGTAGGAAGACAGTTAGTTACTTAGTTAGTGAGTTAGTTAATAGGTATGTAGGAAGATAGTTAGTTACTTAGTTAGCCAGTAGTTAGTTAGTCAGTTAACTAGTTAGTTATTTAGTTAGTTAGTTAGTTTGTTAGGTAGTTAGTAAGTTAGTTAGTTAGTTAGGTAGTGCGTGTATAGGAAGGTAGTTAGTTAATTAGTAATGTAGTTAGTTAGTTAGTTAATAGGTATGTATGAAGGTAGGTAGTTAGTAAGTTAGTTAATTTTTTAATTAGCTTGTTAGCTAGTAGTTAGTAAGTTAGTTAGTTAATTAATTAGTCAGTTGGTTACTTAATTAACTCAGTTAGTTAGTTAATAGGTATATAGGAAGTTAGTTAGTCAGTTACTTAATGAGTTAGTTAATTGGTTAGGTAGTTAGTTAGTCAGTTATTTAATACGCATGTATAAAGGTAGTTAGTAAGTTAGTTCGGTAGTTAATTATGTAATTAGTTAGTTAGCTAGAAGTTAGTTAGTTAGTTACATAATTAGTTAGTTACTTAATTAGTTAGTTGGTTACTTAATTAGCTAGTTATTTAATAGGAAAGTAGTTAGTTAGTTAATTAGTTAGTTAGTTAGTTAGCTACTGAGTGTGTTAGCTAGTAGTTACTTAGTTAGTTAATAGGTTTGTAGGAAGGAAGTTTGTTAGTTAGTTAGTTAGTGAGTTAGTTAATAGGTATGTAGGAAGATAGTTAGTTACTTAGTTAGTAATATAGTTAGTTAGTTAGTATGTTCGTTAGTTAGTGGGTATGTTGGATGGTGGCTAGTTAGGTTGGTTAGTAAGTTAATCAATTTGTTACTTGAGTTAGTTATTTAGTTAGTTAGTTAGTTAGTTAGTTAGCCAGTAGTTATTTAGTTAGTTAACTAGTTAGTTATTTAGTTAGTTAGTTAGTTAGTTAGCCAATAGTTAGTTAGTTAACTAGTTAGTTATTTAGTTATTTAGTTAGTTATTTAGTTAGTTAGTTAGCCAATAGTTAGTTAGTTAACTAGTTAGTTATTTAGTTATTTAGTTAGTTATTTAGTTAGTTAGTTAGTGAACTAACTAACTAAATAACTGACCAATAACTAAATAACTCACTAAACTAACTAACTAACTACTGGCTAACTAACTAAATTACTAACTATCTAACTAACTAACTAACTAACTAACTACCTTCTTACATACATATTTACTAACTAACTAACTAACGAACTTACTAACTAACTAACCAACTAACTAACTATCTTACTACTAGATAACTAAATAAATAACTAACTAATTAATTAACTAATTAACTAACAAACTATCTTTCTACATACCTATTAACTAACTAACTAACTAACTAATTAACTAACTAACTGACTAACTAACTACATACCTTCTTACATAACCGCTAACTATCTAAATAACTAACTAACTAACAAACTAACTAACTAACTAACTACTAGCTAACTAACTAACTAAATAAATAACTAACTGATTAACTAACTAACTAATTAACTACTTGATAACTAACTCACTTATTAACTAACTAACTAATTAACTAACTATCTAACTAACTAACAAACTACGTTTTTAAATACATATTAGCTACTAACTAACTAACTAACTCACTAACTCACTAACTAACTAATTAACTAGTTAGTTAGTTATTTAGTTTGATAGTTAGTTAATTAGTTAGTTAGTCATTAGTTAGTTAGTCGGTATGTAGGATGGTAGTTAGTTAGTCGGTTAGTTAGTCAATTAGTCAGTTGGTGAGTTAATAGGTATATAGGAAGACAGTAAGTTAGTTAGTTAGTTAGTTAGATAGATACTAGTTAATAGGTATGTAGGAAGACAATTAGTTAGCTAGTTAGTTAGTTAATTAGTTAGTTAGTTAGATACTAGTTAATAAGTTAGTAAGTTAGTTAGTCTGTTAGTGAGTTTGTAGGAAGGTAGTTAGTTAATTAGTTAGTTAGGTAGTTAGCTATTTAGTTAGTTTATAGGTATGTATGAAGATAGTTAGTTAGTTAGTTAATTAGTTCGTTATTTAGTCAGTTAGTTAGTTAGTTAGCTAGTAGTTAGTTAGTTAGTTAGTTGACTAGTTAGTTAGTTAGTTAGCTGGCAAGTAGTTAGTTTGTTAGTTAGTTAGTTAGTTAATAGGTATGTAGGAAGGTAGTTAGTTAGTTAGTCAGTTATCTAGTTGTTAGTTAGTTAGTCATTAAGTAAGTTAGTTAGTTCGTTAGTTAGTTATCTAGTAGTTAGTTAGTTAGTTAGTTAGTTAGTTAACTAGTTAATTATTTAATTAGTAAGTTTGTTAGTTCTCTAGTAGTTAGTTAGTTAGCTAGTTAGTTATTTAGTTAGTTAGTAAGTTAGTTAGTTAGTTAGTGGGAAGGTAGTTAGTTAGTTAATTATATAGTTAATATGAATGTAGGAAGATGGTTATTTAGTTAGTTAGTTGGTTTGTTAATTAGTTAGTTAGTTAGTTAGTTAGTTAGTTATTTAGTTATTTAGTTAGTTAGTTAGTTAGTTAGTTAGTTAGTTAGTTAGAAAGGTATGTAGTTAGTTAGTTAGTTAGTCAATAATTAACTAACTAACTAGCTAACTACTAGCTAACTGAATAAATAACTAACTAACTTACTAACTAACTAACTACTAGATAACTAACTAAACAACTAACTTATTAACTAACTAACAATCTTCCTACATACATATGAACTATCTAACTAACTAACTAACCTACTAACTACCTACCTACATACGCACTAACTAAGTAACTAACTAAATAAATAAATAACAAACTAAAGAACTACTAGCTATTTAATTAAGTAACAAACTAACTAAATAAATATCGAACTAATTAACTAACTAACTAACTAACTAATTAACTAACTAACTAATAAACTAACAAACTGACTACCAACCTTCACACATACCCACTAACTACCTAACTTACTAACTAACTAATTAATTAACTAACTAATTAACTAATTAACTAACTAACTACTAGTAAACTAACAAACTAACTAACTAACTAAATAACTAACTAATTAACTAACTACCTTCATACATACATATTAACTAACTAACTAACTACCCTTCTAACTTACTAACAAAATAACTAACTAACTAACTAACTAATTAACAAATTAACAAACTAACTAACTAAATAACTATCTTCCTACCATCCTACATACCCACTAACTAACTAACTAACTACATACCTATTAACTAACTAATTAACTAACTAACTGCCATCCTACATACCCACTAACTAACTAACTAACTACCTTCCCACTAACTAACTAACTAACTATCTAACTAACTAAATAACTAACTAGCTAACTGACTAACTACTAGATAACTAACAAACTAACTAACTAAATAACTAACTAGTTAACTAACTAAATAACTAACTAACTAACTACAAGATAACTACCTAAATAACTAACTAAATAACTAACTAACTACTAGCTAGCTGACAAAATAACTAACTAATTACTAGATAACTAACATAATAACTGACTAATTTACTAACTAACTATCTTCTTAAATACCTATTAACTAACTAACTAACTACCTACCTTCCTACATACCCACCATCTAACTAACTAACTAACTAAATAAAAAACGAACATGCTAACTACTAGCTAACTAACTAACTAACAAACTAACTAAATTACAAACTGATGACCTAACTAACTAACTAACTACTAAATAACTGACTGACTAACTAACAAACTAACTAATTAACCAACTAACCAATTAACTAACTAAATAACTACCTTGATACATACAAATTTATTAACTAACTAACTCAATAACTAACTAACTACTAGCTGACTAACTAAGTAACGAACTAAATAACTAACTGATTAACTAACTAACTAACTAATTAACTAACTATCTAACTAACTAACTAACTAACAACCTTCTTACATACCAACTAACTAACTATCTAACTAACTAACTACAAGCTAATTAACTAACTAACTAACCAACTAACTAACTACCGTCTTACATACATATTGACTAACTAACTAACTAACTAACTAACTAACTAACATACTAACTAACTAACTAACTAACTAACTAACTAACTACTAGCTGACTGAATAAATAACTAACTAACTAACTGACTAACTACAAGATAACTAACTAAATAACTAACTAATTAACTAACTAACTATCTTCCTACATTCAAATTAACTAACTAACTAACTAACTTACTAACTTACTAACTACCTTCCTTCCTAACCACTAACTAAGTAACTAACTAAATAAATAAATAAAAAACTAAATAAATACTAGCTATTTACCTAACTAACTAACTAACTACCTAACTAATTAACTAACTAACTAATTAACTAATTAACTAACTAACTAGCTACCTTCGTACATACCCAACAACTAACTAACTAATTAACTTACGAATTAATTAACTAATTAAGTAACCAACTACTAGTTAACTAACTAATTAACTAACTAATTGACTAACTAACTAACTAACAAACTACTAGCTTGCGAACTAACTAACTTACTAACTAACTTCCTTCATACATACCTATTAACTAACTAACGAACTAACTAACTAACTAACTAACTAACTAACTAAATAACCAACTACCTAATAAATTAACTAATTAACAAGCTAACTAAATAACCGAATAACTATCCTCCTACATACCTATTAAGTAACTAACTAACAAACAAACTAGCTACTTTCCTACATACCCACTAACTAACTAACTAACTAACTTACTAACTAACTAACTTACTAACTATCTAACTAACTAAATAACTAACTAGCAGACTAACTAACTACTAGTAACTAAATAACTAACTAGTTAACTAACTAAATAACTAACTAACTAACTACTAGATAACTTACTAACTAACTAACTAAATAACTAACTAACTAACTAACTACTAGCTAGCTGACAAAATCACTAACTAACTAATTACTAGATAACTTACATATTAACTAACTAACTATCTTCCTACGTATCAACAATCAGAGTTTGGTAGTTAACTAACTGACAAAATAACTAACTAACTAACTAAATGACTAACTAGTTAACGAACTAACTAACTACTGGCTAACTAACTAACTAACTAACTAAATAACTAACTAGTTAACTAACTAACAAACAACTGGCTAACTAACTAACTAACTAACTAACTAAATAACTAACTCAAGTAACAAATTGATTAACTTACTAACCAACCTAACTAGCCGCCTTCCTACATATCCACTAACTAACGAACATACTAACTAACTAACTAACTATATTACAAACAAAGTAACTAACTATCTTCCTACATACCTATTAACTACTCGCTAACTAACTGACTAACTAAATAACTAACTAGTTACCTAACTAACTAACTAACTAACTAACCAACTACTTGATAACAAAAAAACTAACTAACTAACTAACTAACTAACTTCTAGCTAACAGAAAAAATAACTTACTAACTTACTAACTAACTATCTAACTAACTAACTAACTAACTTCTAGCTAACAGAAAAAATAACTAACTAACTAACTAACTAACTTACTTATTAACTATCTGACTAACTACTAGATAACTGACTAACTAACTAGGCAACTAACTACCTTCCTACAAACCTATTAACTAACTAACTAACTAACTAACTAGCAGACTAACTATTAGCTAGCTAACTAACTAACTAACTAGTCGACTAACTAACTAACTAACTAACTTCTAGCTAACTAACTAATTAACTGACTAAATAACGACTAACTAACTTACTAACTAACTAATTAACTAGTATCTTACTAACTAACTAATTAACTAACTAACTAACAAACTAATTGTCTTCCTACATACCTATTACCTAGTATCGATCTAACTAACTACCTAACTAGTTAATTAGTTAGTTAGTGAGTTAGTGAGTTAGTGAGTGAGTTAGTAGCTAATATGTATGTAAGAACATTGTTAGTTAGTTAGTTAGATAGTTAGTTAATTAATTAGATAGTTAATAAGTTAGTTAGTTATCTAGTAGTTAGTTAGTTAGTTAGTTAGTTAATCAGTTAGTTATTTATTTAGTTAGTTAGTTAGCTAGTAGTAAGTTAGTTAGTTAGTTCGTTAGTTAGCAGTTATGTAAGAAAGTATGTAGTTAGTTAGTCAGTTAGTTAGTTAATTAGTTAGTTAGTTAGTTAGTTAAAAGGTATGTAGAAAGATAGTTCGTTAGTTAATTTGTTAATTAATTAGGTAGTTATTTAGTTAGTTATCTAGTAGTTAGTTAGTTAGTTAGTTAGTGGGTTGGTTAGTTAGTTCGTTCGTTTGTTAGTTAGTTAGTAAATATGGATGTAAGAAGGTAGTTAGTTAGTTAGTTAGTTAGATAGTTAGTAAATTAGTTAGTCAATTAGTTAGTTAGCTAGTAGTTAGTTAGTTAGTTTTCTAACCAACTAACTAACTAATTAACTAACAAACTAATTAACTAACTATCTAACTAAATAACTAACTACCTTGATACATACATATTTATTAACTAACTAACTCACTAACTAACAAACTACTAACTAAGTAACTAAGTAACTAACTAAATAACTAACTGATTAACTAACTAATGACTTACTAATTAACTAACTATCTAACTAGCTAACAAACTAACAACCCTCTCACATAATAACTACTAGCTAATTAACTAACTAACTAACTAACTAACTACCTTCTTACATACATAATGACTAACCAACCAACTAACTAACTAATTAACAAACTAACTAACTTACTAACCAACTAACTAACTAACTAACTACTAGCTAACTGAATAAATAACTAACTAACTAACTAACTAACTAACTAACTAATAGATAACTAACTAAATAACTAACTAATTAACAACCTAAGTATCTTCCTACATATCTAACAACTAACTAACTAACTAACTAACTAACTAACTTACTAACTACCTTCCCACATACCCACTAACTGACTAACTAACTAAATAAATAACTAACTACATAACTACTAGCTATTTAACTAACTAACTAACTAAATAAATAACTAACTAATTAACTAACTAACTAACTAATTTACTAACTAGCTACCTTCGTACATACCCACTAACTAACTGACTTACTAACTAACTAATTAACTAACTAATTAATTAACTAATTATCTTACTAACTACTAGTTAAATGACTAACTAACTAACTAACTAACTAACTAACTAACTAACTAATTAACTGACTAACTAACAAACTACTGGCTAACTAACTAACTAGTTAACTAACTAACTTACTAACTAACTACCTTCATACATACCTATTAACTAACTAACTAACTAACTAACTAACAAATGGACTAATTAACAAACTAACTAAATAACTATCTTCCTACATACCTATTAACTAACTAACTACCTTCCTACATACCCACTAACTAATTAACTGACTACCTTAACACTAACTAACTAATTATCTATCTAACTAAATGACTAATTATCTAACTAACAAACTACTAAATAACTAAATAACTAACTTGTTAACTAACTAAATAACAAACTAACAAACTACTAGATAACTAACTAACTAACGACTAGCTAGCAGACAAAATAACTGACTAACTAATTAATAGATAACAAACATAGTAACTAACTAATTTACTAACTAACTATCTTCTTAAATACCAATTAACTGAATAACTAACTAACTAACTACATTCCCACATACCCACCAACTAACAAACTAACTAACTAAATAAATAACTAACCAGCTAACTACTAGCTAACTAACTAACTAACTAACTAAATAACTAACTCATGACCTAACTAACTAACTAACTAACTACTAGATAACTAACTAACTAACTGACTAACTAACTAACTAACTAACTATTCACTAAATAACTAATTAACTAACTTTCTAACTAACAAACTAACTACCTTGATACATACATATTGATTAACTAACTAACTAACTAACTAACTACTAGCTAACTAACTAAGTGACTAACTAAATAACTAACTGAGTAACTAACTAACTAACTAACTGACTAACTAAATAATTAACTATCTAACTAACTAACTAACTAACAACCTTCTTACATACTAACTGACTAACTAACTACTAGCTAATTAACGAACTAACTAACTACCTTCTTACGTACATATTGACTAACTAACTAACTAACTAAGTAACAAATTAACTAACTAATTAACAAACTAACTTACTAATTAACTAACTACTAGCTAACTGAATAAATAACAAACTAACCAAATAACTAACTGTCTAACTAACTAACTAACTACTAGATAACTAAATAACTAACTAGTTAACTAACTAAATAACTAACTAACTAACTGCTAGATAACTAACTAACTAACTAACTAACTAACTAACTAACTAACAAACTACTAGCTAGCAGACAAAATAGCTAACTAACTAATTAATAGATAACAAACATAATAACTAACTAATTTACTAACTAACTATCTTCTTAACGACCAATTAACTGAATAACTAACTAACTAACTACATTCCCACATACCCACGTACTAACTAACTAACTAACTAAATAAATAACTAACCAGCTAACTACTAGCTAACTAACTAACTAACTAAGTAAATAACTAACTGATGACCTAACTAACTAACTAACTACTAGATGACTGACTAACTAACTGACTAACTAACTTACTAACTAATTCACTAACTAACTAATTAACTAACTATCTAACTAAGAAACTAACTACCTTGATACATACATATTGATTAACTAACTAACTAACTAACTACTAGCTAACTAACTTAGTAACTAACTAAATAACTAACTGATTAACTAACTAACTGACTAACTAACTAACTAACTAACTAATTATCTATCTAACTATTGGCAACCTTCTTACATACTAACTAACTAACAAACTACTAGCTAATTAACAAACTAACTAACTACCTTCTTACATACATACTAACTAACTGACTAACTAACTAACAAATTAACTAACTAATTAACTAACTAACTTACTAATTAACTAACTACTAGCTAACTGAATAAATAACTAACTAACTACTAGATAACTAACTAAATAACTAACTAATTAACTAACTAAATATCTTCCTACATACATATTAACTAACTAACTAACTAACTAACTTACTAACTACCTTCCTACATACCCACTAACTAAGTAACCTACTAAATAAATAAATAACTAACTAAATAACTACTACCTATTTAACTAACTAACTAAATAAATAACTAACTACTTAACTACCTTACTAGATAATTAACTAACTAATTAAAAAATTAACTAACTAACTAGTCACCTCCGTACATACCCACTTACTAACTAACTTACTAACTAACTAATTAACTAAATAATTAATTAACTAATTATCTAACTAACTACTAGTTAACTAATGAACTAATAAACTAATTAACTAACTAACTAACAAACTACTAGCT
The DNA here is from genome assembly GCA_946800325.1 of Luzula sylvatica. Classification (NCBI taxonomy): domain Eukaryota; kingdom Viridiplantae; phylum Streptophyta; class Magnoliopsida; order Poales; family Juncaceae; genus Luzula; species Luzula sylvatica. The sequence goes on from OX326961.1 coordinate 4,159,868, forward strand.
AACTAACTAACTAGTTAACTAACTAACTTACTAACTATAACTAACAAATGATAACGGGTTTTTCGTGTACGCAAATTAATGCGCCAATCGTTGTGTCCGAAAACCGAAAATCAAAGAAGTAAAGTTTAACAAAATTGTGGATAACTCAAAAGTGTATAGAGCAAGTATAATAGGATCGTCCACAGGGAGCAAGTATCGAAATTACGAATCAAACACGCAAAAAAATAAGCTCGAAAAAAGCTTTGTACAGTAAAAGAATAATTGAAGGGGGTTTGTGTGCAAGAAAGTAAACACTAGCAAGATTAAGAGAATTTAAACGGAAAATTGCCAAGAAACAAGCTTTAAACCAATTCAATCCACATTTATTAATCCACGCAAAGATTTATTAAAAGAAACTACCGAATTCAAACACAAAAGATAGAAACAACCTATTCAAGACTCGAAACGCTCGATATCTTGATTCCGAAGTTTTCCCGGCGAAGTGCAAGAAACGCTCCCGTCAAATCGCCTCTTCCTCTTGTGCTAGATCCTCTCGAATTGCAAGAAACGCTCTTCAATAATCGATTGATCGGTCTCGTGTCGAAATTGGATCACAAACGCTGCTACTCCAAGATCTTCACAAGGTGGAGCTCGAGTCGGAAACGCTCCGAACCTCAAGTTCCGATCTTTAGCTTCGATAGAATCTTGTTTGTGCCTTGGTGGAGTTTGTGGTGGAGAGAAGGAGGAGAAAGGCTTGCCCCCAAGGCAAACAGAGGAGGGGGAAGAGAACATGATTTGCCCTTGGCCTTAGGGTCTTATTTATAGGCTTGATGCTCCTCTTAATTGGCAAGGGTAATTATGGAAGTTTTAGGGCAGCAACAAATCCACCAAAGAAGGCAACCAATAAATCATTGAGAGGGCAACAAATCATTCCTTAAGAAAGAAACAATTCAATTCTAAAGAAGGCAACAATTCAGCTTTGTTGGGGCTGCGTATGGACTGAGAGCTGGGCTGTGGGCTGTAGATTTCGCCACTGTGGCCAGTGCAGGGCTGGCAGATTTGCCTCTGCGGCCAGGCCCACTGTTGCCCCTGTGCGGTGCAACAGTTTGGTGATTTTCTTCTTTTGTTTTTTGCCTTTCCCGCCTCGATCCTTCACCGAATATATCGATGTGATATATCGTTTTGACTGTCTTCGGCGTGCCGGAGGCAATGGTGCTGACCAAATTCCCAAATTATTCTTCCATCTCCTGCAAATGGGCAAAGAAAACATTAGTGTAGAAATATTCATGATGTTTGAAATATGTATCATAAAAGCATAGAATATAACTTCACAAGGGCTAAAATCCCTAAATAAGACTCGTAAAACGTGTTCCATTTGCCTCACATCAACAAACTAACAAATTAACAAATTAACAAACTAACTAACTAAATAACTATCTTCTTACATACCTATTAACTAACTAACTAACTAACTAACTAACTACCTTCATACATACCCACTAACTAACTAACTAACTACCTTCCCACTAACTAACTAACTATCTAACTAACTAAATAACTAACTAGCTAACTAACTAACTAACTACTAGATAACTAACTAACTTACAAACTAACTAACTAACTAATTATCTAACTATCTAACTAACTAACTAACTACCTTGATACATACATATTGATTAACTAACTAACTAACTAACTACTCGCTAACTAAGTAAGTAACTTACTAAATAACTAACTGATTAACTAACTAACAGACTAACTGACTAACTAACTATTTAACTATCTAACTAACTAACTAACTAACAACCTTCTTACATACTAACTAACTAACTAACTACTAGCTAATTAACTAACTAACTAACTACCTTCTTACATACATATTGACTAACTAACTAACTAAGTAGCTAATTAACTAACTAATTAACTAACTAACTTACAAATTAACTAACTACTAGCTAACTGAATAAATAACTAACTAACTATATAACTAACTATCTAACTAACTAACTAACTAACTAACTAACTAACTAACTAACTAACTAACAAACTACTAGCTATCAGACAAAATAACTAACTAACTAATTAATAGATAACAAACATAATAACTAACTAATTTACTAACTAACTATCTTCTTAAATACGAATTAACTGAATAACTAACTAACTAACTACATTCCCACATACCCACCTACTAACTAACTAACTAAATAAATAAATACCTAACCAGCTAACTACTAGCTAACTAACTAAGCAACTAACTAAATAACTAACTGATGACCTAACTAACTAACTAACTACTAGATAACTAACTAATTAACTGACTAACTTACTAACCCACTAATTCACTAACTAACTAATTAACTAACTATGTAACTAACAAACTAACTACCTTGATACATACATATTGATTAAATAACTAACTACTAGATAATTAACTAAATAACTAACTAATTAACTAACTAACTATCTTCCTACATACATATTAACTAACTAACTAACAACCTAACTAACTTACTAACTACCTTCCTACATACCCACTAACTAAGTAACTAACTAAATAAATTAATAACTAACTAAATTACTACTAGCTATTTAACTAACTAACTAACTGACTAACTAAATAACTAAATAACTAACAAATGAACTAATTAACAAACTAACTAAATTACTAAATAACTATCTTCCTACATACCTATTAACTAACTAACTAACTAACTAACTAACTAACTAACTTCCTACATACCCGCTAACTGACTAACGAACTACCTTCCCACTAACTAACTAACTAACTATCTAACTTACTAAATAACTAATTAGCTAACTAACTTACTACTAGACAACTAACAAACTAACTAACTAAATATCTAACTAGTTTGCTAACTAAATAACTAACTAACTAACTACTCTAGATAACTAACTAACTAACTAACTTAATAGCAAACTAACTAACTAACTAATTACTATATAACTAACATAATAACTAACTACTTTACTAACTAACTATCTTCTTAAATACCTATTAACTAACTAACTAACTAACTACCTACCTACCTACCTACCTTCCTACATACCCACCAACTAACTAACTAACTTACCAAATAAATAACTAACCAGCTAACTTCTAGCTAACTAACTAACTAACTAACTAACTAAATACCAAACTGATGACCTAACTAACTAACTAACTACTAGATAACTAACTAACTAACTGACCAACTCACTAACTAACTAATGAACTAACTAACTAATTAACTAACTATCTAACTAACTAACTAACTAACTTGATACATACATATTGATTAACTCACTAACTCACTAACTTACTAACTAACTAACTAAGTAACTAACTAAATAACTAACGGATTCACTAACTAACTAATTAACTAACTAATTAACTAACTATCTAACTAACTAACTAACTAACAACCTTCTTACATACTAATTAACTAACTGCTGGCTAATTGACTAACTAACTAACTAACTAACTAACAACCTTCTTACATACATATTGACTAACGAACTAACAAACTTACAAACTAACTAATTAACTAACTAACTAACTAACTAACTAACTAACTTACAAACTATCTAACTAACTAACTTACTAATTAACTAACGAACTAACAAACTACTAGCAAACTGAATAAATAACTAACTAATTAACAAACTAACTAACGAACTACTAGATAACTAACTAAATAACTAACTAATTAACTAACTAACTATATTCCTACGTACATATTAACTAACTGACTAACTAACTAACTAACTAACTTACTAACTACCTTCCTACATACCCACTAAAAAAGTCACTTACTAATTAAATTAATAACTAACTAAATAACAACTAGGTATTTAACTAACGAACTAACTAACTAACTAACTAACTAATTAACTAACTGATTAGCTACCTTCATACATACCCACTAACTAACTAACTACTAGTTAACTTACTAACTAACTAACTAAATAACTAACTAATGAACTAATGAACTAACTAACTAACTACTAGCTAACTAACTAACTAGTTAACTATCTAACTTACTGACTAACTACCTTCATACATACCTATTAACTAACTAACTAACTACCTTTCTTACTAAGTAACTAAAAAACTGACTAACTAACTAAATAACTAAATAACTAAGTAACTAACTAATTAACTAATTAACAAACTAACTAACTAACTAAATAACTATCTTCCTACATGCCTATTAATTATCTAATTAACTAACAAACAAACTAACTACCTTCCCACATACCCACTAACTAACTAACTAACTAAACTAACTAAATAACTAACTAACTGACTACTAGATAACTAACAAACTAATTTACTAATTAACAAACTAACTAGCTAAATAACTATCTTGCTACATGCCTATTAACTATCTAATTAACTAACAAACTAAGTAACTAACAAAATAACTACCTTCCTACATACCCACTAACTAACTAACTAACTACCTTCCCACTAACTAACTAACTAACTATCTAACTCACTAAATAACTAACTAGCTAACAAACTAACTATTAGATAACTAACAAACTAACTAACTAAATAACTAATTAGTTAACTAACTAAATAACTAACTAACTAACTACTAGATAACTAACTAACTAATTAACTAATTAACAAACTAACTAGCTAAATAACTATCTTGCTACATGCCTATTAACTAACTAATTTACTAACAAACTATCTTTTTAAATACCTATTACTAACTAACTAACTAACTAACTAACTACCTTCATACATACCCGCCAACTAACAAACTAACTAAATAAATAAATAACTAACCTGCTAACTACTAGCTAACCAACTAACTAACTAACTAAATAAATAACTAACTGATGACCTAACTAACTAACTAACTACTAGATAACTAACTAACTCACTAACTGACTAACTAACTAACTAATTAACTAACTGCTAACTAATTAACTAACCATCTAACTAACTAACTAACTACCTTGATACATATATATTGATTAACCAACTAACCTACTAACTAATTAACTACTAGCTAACTAACTAATTAACTAACTAACTGACAAACTATCTTTCTACATACCTATTAACTAACTAACTAACTAACTAATTAACTAACTAACTGACTAACTAACTACATACCTTCTTACATAACCGGTAACTAACTAAATAACTAACTAACTAACAAACTAACTAACTAACTAACTACTAGCTAACTCACTAACTAAATAAATAACTAACTAACTGATTAACTAACTAACTAACTAACTAACTACTTGATAACTAACTCACTTATTAACTAACTAACTAATTAACTAACTATCTAACTAACTAACAAACTACGTTTTTACATACATATTAGCTACTAACTATCTAACTAACTCACTAACTCACTAACTGACTAACTACCTTGATACATATTTATTGATTAACTAACTAACCCACTAACTAACTAACTACTAGCTAACTAACTAAGTGACTAAGTAAATAACTAACTGATTAACTAACTAACAAACTAATTAACTAACTATCTAACTAACTAACTAACTAACTAACAACCTTCTAGCATACTAACTAACTAAATAACTAACTAACTAACTAACTAACTAACTACAAGCTAATTAAATAACTAACTGACTAACTAACTACCTTCTTACATACATATTGACTAACTAACTAACTAACAAACTAATTAACAAACTAACTAACTAACTAACTAACTTATTAACTAACTAACTCACTAACTAACTATTAGCTAACTGAATAAATAACTAACTAACTAACTAACTAACTACTAGATAACTAACTGATTAACTAACTAACTAACTAATTAACTAACTAACTAACTGATTAACTAACTAACTAACTAACGAACTACTTGATAACTAACTCAATTATTAACTAACTAACTAATTAACTAACTATCTAACTAACTAACAAACTACGTTTTTACATACATATTAGCTACCACTACTACAAAAAATGCAGTTAGGGACAAACGTGTTTAGTCCCTAAAACACGGTTTGGAGTCGTTGTAGATCTTTAGGGACTACATATAGTCCCTATGATTTTGTCCTAACAGCCCCGACGCAGTAAATCAGGGCGACAAAAGTTTTTTTGATTTTGGTCCCTGATAACCGAATTTCTTGCGACAAGACTAATTTCCGATTTTTTTCCTCATTTTCTTAGGTAGTCCCTGAAAAAGAATTTTCTGTGACAAGTTATTGTCGTGGAAAATATGTTTTATGTGACTAACGTCCGTCACCAAAAATGATTGTTCTATGACTAGACTTTGTCTCTGAATACTCCTTTTATGTGACAAATTTTAGTTTCTGAAAACTTTATTTATGTGACAAACTTTAGTCTCTGAATTTACTATTTTTGGAAATGATATTAGTGTCTGAATGTACTTTTATGTGACTAAATTTTGTGTCAAAATTATCTTTAGTCGCAACATATATATTATTATATTAATAAAATATGATAATAATATTTTCGCCATTTAAATTAAAAAAAATCTTTAAAAAACACATAATCATTTCATTGTTACAAACTCGAGTACTGAAAAACAAACATACACCATAATGTCAAAGTAACAAAAAACAAATTCTTCAACATATTCTTGATCTTGATCATCTCAGCATGTCTATTGTATTCATGATCGTTTCATTATTACGACACATTTTCTAAATTAGTATATAGAAATATTTTCTCCTACTCCCTACTTCGTCACGTCAACCACTCTTTTCCCCTCCGCCTCTCATTCTCCTTGCTCGCCATCTCTGTATTGATTCGAAATAGAGGTTCGTAGCCTTGTCGCCGTAGGCAACCTCTCTATTGCTGACCATTTTAACTCGTACTCGTCCTCTTTTTCTTCTTTATCTCTAGTAGAAGTACTGAAACTTGAACTGGCCACGCGACAAATTTCGATCACCATTCGTACATCTTTGCTCCAATAGTGAAATGCCCTTGAAATAAATAAAATAATAAATTTCTCTACGACATCTTGTATAAAATATTTTAAAATAAAGTTAAAATAGAAAACTATCCATTATATAACTGAAATTAAGAAAAATATCATATATATTGACGAAGATAACGAAAATATCCAAAATGCCCCTGCAACACGGAAAATATCAATTATTGCAGAAATTGAAATTAATTATTAACCTCTTGCCCAACAAAAGGAAAAAAATAAACATTTATTTCAAATAAAAATAAAATATAATACTTAATTGTACCACTCACCCCTGTACCGCACGGGGCGTCCAAATATACTCTATCCACACTTTTCATTCCGAAAATCTTTGGCAACTATAATACGAACCAAAAAGCATAGAAAAAAGTATTTTGTATTGCTATTATTATTTTGATTGGAAGCAAAGAATATAAATTGAAATATAAATTGAAAAAAATTACCTCGTTGCCGTTGTAGTTTTATACCAATCCTTCACTGTTGTAATTTGCGAGCAGACCCGGCACTCAAACACTTAACTTTCACCACTCGTCTCGATCAGTTGCTCCATTACGCCACATTGACCAACAAAAAATCGGCATGCAGCCGTTTCTGCCTTGCAAAACCGATTCCCTGTTGCATTTTCGCATAAAAAAGCAATAAAAACAAAGAAATAAGTTCAAAGCAACAACAAAAAAAGAGAGGATAAAAGTCTAATAATACTTACTGATTGCATCTAGGGGCACTAGCTCAATGTGAAAATACAAATTAAGTTCAGAAAATCTGAAAATCGAGCTCAATGAGATGGATGCTTTAAGAAATTAAGCGAGAACAAGAAGAGAATGAAAGATGTACAATACTTATCTGAGAAGTAGCAAGATGTCCATCAAGGGGTGCCATCTCCATCAATATCGAGATCTCGACCAAAATAGTCCTTAAATCAAGATGCAATGGAGAAGATCGCAGAATCTAATGCTGGAATCAAGCGAGCGACAAGGAGAAGACTTGTCTACAGGACGAGCTAGTAGATTCATAAGCTCAAAACCTAAAATCGCCATGGCCAAAGCCAGGGTAAGACTGAGAGGGTGAGATAAGATTGGCTTGGCGGCAGACAACAAGGAGAAGAGAAGGATTAGGGAGCATGAAAAATTGAAAATTAGAATGCTGGATTCTCGCTATCTGGTATTCGGAATCCCGGATTTGGAAGGTGAAGAGGCGCAACATTACAACTTCAGTTTTAGCAAATGGCCAGCATTTCTTTTTCTATTTATATATGGTTTAATATGATAATATGTAGTAGTGAGAAGCAAATGATAATGAAATTGGAGCCATTTTATCGAAATAAAATTTTGCATTTTTTTTTATAAAATATCGGAGGGAATTAATTCCCTTCAATATTTTTTATTGCATTTCATTTAAAAAAATCAATTTTACAACTCAGAAAAAAAAACACTAAGGTATATCTATAGATTAATTTGGAGATGTATTTCACAACCTTTTAGAGATATATATTGCATTATATTTGACAATCCTTTTTATATACTAATTTAGCTAAACAAAAGAATTTTATTTTATTTTATTATTATATATTATGTCGTAACATTATATAATATAGTATTGTATTGAACTATTCTATTAAATATAATATCATGTGGTATTGTATTGTATTGTATTATGTTGTATAACATTATATTATATGATATTAATATCATATTATATTTGTATTGTATTGTATTGTATTATATTATTTATTTTTTATTGTTAAATATTATATCATATAATATTTTTTTGTATTGTGTTGAGTTATATTATATTGTGTTGCATAATATTTCAAAATATTTATTGAATATAATTTTAGAGAAAAAAAGATAAAATTATATTGTATTTTATTATAATATATTATATTATATTATATTGTATTATATATCATAGTATTGTATTGTATTGTATTATGTTGTATCATATTTTATTGTATTGTATTATATTTATTTTGTTATACCATATTATACTATATTATATTGTATTGCATTACATTGTATTATATGATATGATATTGTATTATACTATAATATATTGTATCATATCATATCATCATATTTTATGATATTTTACTTTAGTAAACTATATTATACCATATCATATAGTATTGTATTGTATTATGTTGTATTATATTACAGTAAATAATATAATTTGTTTATTATATCATATTATATTATATTATATTATAATCTAATCTAATATATTATATCATATTATATCATATCATATCATTTATATTGCATTATATTATACTAGCCCTAACCCCGCGCAATTGCGCGGGTGGCTTATAGCTTGGTGTTATAATTTTTGTGTTTATAGTTTAGACTAAAATTTGTTGTCATGATGTATTTGCCTCAGTAAATCATAATTATTACAAATTTTAGAACAAAAATCGTTTGATCCGTTCATGGGCCGGCTTCCGTGAACGATTCAAACGTTTATTGCTTTCAAATTTGTTTATTTTCTATAACTCATAGGCAGAATCATGGAAACAAACAAAAACGTTGTTGTAAATTTTGTTCTCGTTTATGTTCGTATAAGTATTCGTACTTCATGTTTGTAGCGGTAATTCATATTTGGATTGAGCAGTTATAGATTTTATTCTTGTTTGTATGTACGTGTACGTGTTCTTAGTTTGTGCTTATATTGGTAATTCGTATTCGCATTGTGTACTCGTCTGTAGTATTCACATTTCATTTCTATATTTTTGTTCGTAGTCGTATCATTACGTTTGTGTTTTTATTTCGTATTTTGTATTTCGTATTCGTATTGATTATGCTATTCATACTGGTATTTGTTTTTATGTTTTTCATGTTGGTATTGATAATCATATTCGCATGTCGTCTTCGTACTCATATTTTTGTTCTTATTCGTGTTTCTATATTGTAAGTCTTGTTTTATATTTTGTTTTTCGTATATTGTTGTTCGTAATTCATATTTTGTACCTTTTGTGGTTTTGGGTATTGGTGTTTGCTTTATGTTTTCGTCTTTGTGTTTCGCATTTAGTATTTTGCAACTGTTATTTCCGTTTGACATTTGTATTTTGTATTTGGGATTTAGTGTTTAGGGTTTGGAGTTTATAGTCTTGTATTATAACTTTACTATTTACGATTTAGGTTTTAGATTAAAATATTTTACCGTGATATATTTGGCTCAGTAAATCATGATTATTATAAATTTTTAATCAAAAATCACTTCAACCGTTGAAGGACCAGCTTCCGTGAACGATTCAAACGACTTTTGCTTTAAAATTTATTTATTTTCTATACATCATAGACAACATCACATAATAAACAAAAAACTTGTAAATTTTGTCCTCATTTGTGTTCGTCTAACGCTAATTCATATGAATTAGCATTGCATGTTTGTATTTTGTATTCAAATATATACTCGTATTTCATCTCATTAGTTTTATCACAAAATTTGAACCATCGAAGCAATGAATTTGAAATTGATATTCACGTAAAATATAGAGTTTTGCGATTTCGTAGCTAGTATTATTCATGTTGTTATGACGAATTAAAAGTGCGCAAACTTGTTTGTGATGAACATTTTTTTTACAAAAAAATATTGTATTATTCGCACAAAGCACAAAGATGTAACATCCAAAATTCTGGAGAGATCGTTTTGCAAGAAAAATAAAGTTTATGGTCAACATATTCTTTATTCTCATAATGTTTTGTTAACATCAAAAAATTACATTTGTTTCTCGAATTTTTCCATTTGTTGACTTTGTTCATCTTTGTTTTTTTTTATTTTCATTTAATGTCAAATAGTAGCAATATAAGTTAACTCTTTATTAGTTCATAGGCAATAATAAGCAAACACGTCATTTTCTTGATTGCAAATGTTATTCATTTAATATAAAATAAACAGAAAAAATATTGTCTATGGTCATGATCATAGTGATGACATGATGATGAGAATGATTATGGTGTTTTATAATAATCACGATGATTGTCATATGGTTGATCTCAAATGTCCCGATTAGTTTTTTCTGTTCCTAGTAAGTTCTTTATATTTTCGGAAAAATCATCATTGATCCAAGAAATACAAAGGCAAGATGAGAAAAAAAAAATTAGAAAATGATGAAATGGGTCATATAAGAAACATTAAGAAAAAAACAAATAGAAAACATCTAAAAAAAAAGGAAGGAGTATGCTGGAAATGAAGGAATGAACCCAAAATCCTTATTTTTAATTGCATCCGACCCGCTTATAGATGAATGTACCACGTATCAATAGTTACGAACTTCTCACTGCATATTCAATTGGCCCCAATTACTTTCAATAAATACAAAGCATACCCGATTAAGTCGACAACCAAACCTTACCAATATCTGTAATGACATCAGATACTGGTACCTCGATCTAGGCCACACAAACATGTGGCATTTATGAATTTCTGCCTTTTCGGGCTCAAGCGGTACCGATAAACCTCAGTCCATACCATCCACACTTCATCAAGGGAACAATCCAACCAAAAACAAATCAGAATATTAACGATACCCGATATGTTCCAATCGATACCAGCAGAACAGTAAATGCCAGCATGAAAATCTCAGCGACACAAAGAGAAAGACAAAGAGAAACCAGAGGATCAATAAACATGAGTGTGTTGCTTCTTTGATACAATCAAACCCGATAAGGCTCACAAAACTCAATACCATCACAACAATCTCAGCGACACAAAGAGAAGAAGAGAGAGAAATAAAAGAATCAATAAACATAAGCATCTTGTCAATCGATACCAGCCAACAAATATTAAGGTCACAACCGAACTGTACCGATACCCGCAACCACATCAGGTATGGATACACCATTCTCATGCATTCCTTACAGACCAAGAAGCTCGCAATCAATCCCAATCAGAGGAAAAGAAGAAACAAAAAGAATAAGAGAAGGAATGTATTTAATCGAACCTGGTACATGCGAATCAGTTCCCAGCAAAACCCGATCCCATCCAGACCTTCAATCTCGATCGAACATATCACATCAGAGGTGATGACTTGGCCGAATGAGAACATGCCCAATGTTCACAATCATAACTATCAATTTCAATAAGAGGAAGAAAATCAGGTAGCATAATCCCAAAAGCTTTGATTAACAAAAGAAAAATCTCACGGGCCATGAAACTCGCAATTAATGTCTGCCAGAGAAAGAGGATCAGCAAACACGACCCAAAAAACCTCGATTAATAGCAGCCAATCTCACGGGCCAAGAAGCTCGCAATCAATTTCAGCGAGAGAAAGAAAATCGATCAACATAAACCCACAACAACAGCCAAGTAATATCAGTCACCAAAAAGAAGAAAAAATGGACCTAATCGGATCGGATAAACAACAATCAACACTGGCACGAATTACTTACTGCATGAATGCAATGGAACAGAGAACACTTCCTGATTCGAAAAACAGGAGAAAATCAGAAAAGCAAACAATAACACAACAAAATCAGCATGAAAAGAATATCTAAAGCAGAAAAGCACAACGTAATCAGAAGAACAAAACAATAACGCGAGGAAATCAGTATGAAACCAATCTCGAAATCAGAAAAGCACAACGAAATCATAAAGGAAAACAACAACGCGACAAAATCAGTCCGACAACGATATCAGAAACGAAGAACAAAGCAGCAATATACGAATTTAAAAAATTCAAGCACCAGAACAAAGCTAATCACAAATAAAATAACCAGAAAACAAAAACGACAAACCAAAAAAGAACACAAAGAGAAGTCTAGGGTTTTGCCGACGAAAACACAAACCCAAAAAAGAGAAAAGATAGAAACCTAGGGTTTTCGGCCGAAATCGTCGGTGACGTTATTGCTCGCAGCGTTGCTGCCGTACCCAAGGCGACGAAATCGCCATAGAGCTAGGGTTTCACGGAGTTAAAGTTTGACAGGAAAAAAGAAGGGAGAGAAATGAGAGGAAAGAGAGAGAAAGCGAGAGTATATCAACTGGAAATGTAATTTTGTGCATACACCAGGCACATCGCGGACCAATTAGGTTCTCTTTTTTTTTTAATATCGGTGCATGTGAACCGGTTCTAACCAAAATCCCACCCCATCCAGCCCTTCATTTCTGATCGAACGGCTCGCATAAAAAATGATGACGTGGCCAAACCAGAAAACTGAAAAAAGCATAAAATTATACTAATTAAAATTTCACTATACTATACTACTATATTATATTACATAATACATTTTATCATATTATGTGATATTGTATTATACTATACAATACTATATCATATCATATTATTGTACTTTGTTATATTATATTATATTATATATTTTATTATTAGACTATATATTATGTTGTATTATATTACAGTATATAATATAATTTTTTATCATATCATATCATATTATATTATAATATAATATAATATATTATATCATATCATATCATTTATATTACATTACATTATATTATATTATATTATATTATATTATATTATATTTCACTATACTATACTACTATATTATATTACATAACACATTTTATCATATTATGTGATATTGCATTATACTATACAATACTATATCATATCATGTTATAGTACTTTATTATATTATATTATACTATATATTGTATTATTAGACTATATTATATCATATTATATCATATCATATTATTGTACTTTATTATTATATTATATAATACTTTATTAGAGTATATTATATTATATTGTATTTTATTTTATTGCATTTTATTAATTATACAGTACTGTATTATATAATATTATTTTATTTTAATTAATAGAACTATTATAATTTATACTTACTATTTTGAGAAGTTGATCATTGAAATGATACATTAAAGGTTTTTCTTTAAATATAAAATGTATATATTAAAGAAATATTCACAAGTATTTATAACAATTAATACAAAACATTATTATATACAATACTTTATTATATTCTTATTATATTGTAATTACGCATGTTAAATTCTTGAAATGATTTATTACATAAAACTTTATGATATTCTTCCATTTACATTTTAAATTACGTATTACAAAATTCAAAACAATACTTTATTTTGGACACTCAAATTATATGAACTCTTCAATTTACATAAATTATGTATTACAAATTCAAATAAAATGACTATTTCAAGGAATCATCCACATAATCAAAATAAATTGAAATCACGTTACTTCAACTATTTTTACAAATAAGTCCCTTATTATTATTATCAAGTATTTCAATACAAGTCCATCTGTTTATCAATGTACCACGCCATAGGTGTTCACCTGAGAAGTGAGATAGGGAAGTCAAAACATATAAAGAGTAAAACTTGTCTACATTGAAATATAACAAAGGAAAGAAAAAAAAATGCTGACTTGAGCATTGATCTCCTATAAGATAGCAATAAAACAAATTCAGCCCTGAAAAGAAAACAAAATAGCATAAAAGGAATTAGCAATTTTTGAACAAGTTTCTCATTAAAATGATAATATGAAAACAAAATATTAGCAAAACTCTAAAATAAATCTGTGCAAATCAATCGCAGAACTCATGTAAATATTAGATTACTCTCTTATATTTATGTTCACATTGAATCATATGTATGGTTTAATTATGAGAATGAATGAATGGTATGCATGGATGATTTCCAGCAACTTGCGTTGGTACTTGTTGTCCAAAACCTAGATAATTAAGAGAAAAATATAGTACGTAATTGAAGTGTAAATAAATAGTTATGATATTGAAATAACTTGGGTCTGATTAATGAATTACTCGAACCTTGATGGGAGAAGCTCCTCAAGGATGAGAGTCTGACGAAAGGCATCGACTGCCTGGATCTCCGCAGCATCGCGAGGATCCTCAATGGAGATGTCCAGAACTTTGCTGCTGCTCCTGTGCAGTATGAAGATGATGCCGATATTTCTCATATTTTGGTACCGACACTCACGTCTCTCTGTGAAGAATTGCAGCCATAACTACAAAACCAAAAAAACAAATCAATAATTTTGAGCTTTTGCAGGGTAAATATGAAAAATTCACCAATAACTATTGAATAAATAGCTTACCTCTTCTTCTTAGTTAATTCCAACAACTTCCACGACTCTCGTCATATCGAGATACTCTTTAGCATCAATAATAAGATTATGTGATCCAATTTGATTGGTTAATTCCAACTAACTAACTAACTAAATAACTAAATAACTAACTAACAAACTAATTAACTAATTAACAAACTAACTAAGTAACTAAATAACTATCTTCCCACATGTCTATTAATTATCTAATTAACTAACAAACTAACTAACTAACTAACTGACAAACAAACTAACTACCTTCCCACATACCCACTAACTAACTAACTAATCACCCTCCCACTAACTAACTAACTAACTATCTAACTAACTAAATAACTAACTACTAGATAACTAATTAACAAACTAACTAAATAACTAATTAGTTAACTAACTAAATAACTAACTAACTAACTACTAGATAACTAACTACTAACTAATTAACTTACTATCTAACTAACTTACTAACTACCTTGATACATATATATTGATTAACTAACTAACCCACTAACTAACTAAGTACTAGCTAACTACCTAAGTAACTAACTAAATAACTAACTGATTAACTAACTAACTAACTAATTAACTAACTATCTAACTAACCAACTAACTAACAACCTTCCTGCATACTAACTAACTAACTAACTAACTAACTAACTAACTACTAGCTAATTAACTAACTAACTAAGTAACTACGTTCTTACATACATATTGACTAAGTAACTAACTAACTAATTAACTAACTAACTAACTAACTAACTAACTTACTAACTAACTAACTAACTAACTAACTATTAGCTAACTCGATAAATAACTCACAAACTAACTAACTAACTACTAGATAAATAACTAAATAACTAACTAATTAACTAAATAACTATCTTCCTACATACATATTAACTAAATAACTAACTAACTTACTAACTGCCTTCCTACATACCCACTAACTTAATAACTAACTAAATAACTACTAGATATTTAACTAACTAACTAACTAAATAAATAACTAAATAAATAACTAACTAACTAACTAATTAACTAACTAACTAGCTACCTTCGTACATACCCACTAACTAACTAACTTACTAACTAGCTAATTAACTAACTAATTAATTAACTAATTAACTAACTAACTACTAGTTAACTAATTAACTAAATAACTAAATAACTAACTCACTAACTAACTAACTACTAACTAACTAAATAACTAACTAACTGACAAATTAACTAATAAACAAACTAACTAAATAACCGAATAACTATCTTCCTACATACCTTTTAACTAACTAACTAACTAACTAACTACTTTCCTACATACCCACTAACTTACTAACTAACTACCTTCCCACTAACTAGTTAACTAACTATCTAACTAACTAAATGACTGACTAGCCAACTAACTAACTACTAGTAACTAAATAACTAACTAGTTAACTAACTAAATAACTAACTAACTAACTACTAGACAACTAACTAACTTACTAACTAAATAACTAACTAACTAACTAACTACTAGCTAGCTGACAAAATAACTAACTAACAAATTACTAGATAATTAACATAATAACTAATTAATTTACTAACTCAATATCTTCTTAAATACCTACTAACTACCTTCCTACATACCCGCCAACTAACTAACTAACTACCTTCCTACATACCCGCCAACTAACTAACTAACTAAATAAATAACTATCCTGCTGACTACAAGCTAACTAACTAACTAACTAACTAACTAACTAAATAACTAATTGATGACGTAACTAACTAACTAACTAACTCACTGACGAACTAACTAACTAACTAATTCACTAACTAACTAACTAATTAACTAATTATCTAACTAACTAACTAACTACCTACCTGGATACATATATATTGATTAACTAACTAATTCACTAACTAACTAACTACTAGCTAACTAAATAACTAACTAACTAACTAACTACCTTCTTACATACATATTGACTAACTAACTAACTAACTAACTAACTAACTATTTAACTAACTAACTAACTAACTAACTAACTTATTAACTAACTAACTAACTAACTAACTATTAGCTAACTAAATAACTAACTAACTACTAGATAACTAACTAACTACTAGATAACTAACTAAATAACTAACTAATTAACTAAATAACAATCTTCCTACATACATATTAACTAACTAACTAACTAACTAACTTACTAACTGCCTTCCTACATACCCACTAACTTAGTAACTAACTAAATAACTACTAGCAATTTAACTAACTAACTAACTAAATAAATTACTAACAAATTAACAAACTAACTAACTAACTAACAAATTAACTAACTAACAAATTAACTAACTAACTAGCTACGTTCGTAGATACCCACTTACTAACTAACTTACTAACTAACTAATTAAATAACTAATTAGCTAACTAACTACTAGTTAACTGACTAACTAACTAACTAAATAATTAACTAATTAACTAACTAACTAACTAATAAACTACTAGCTAACTAACTAACTAACTTTCAAACTAACTACCTTCATACATACCTATTAACTAACTAACTAACTACATTTCTAACTAACTCACTAACTAACTATCTAACTAACTAAATAACTAACTAACTGACAAATTAAGTAATTAACAAACTAACTAAATAACCGAATAACTATCTTCCTAGATACCAATTAACTAACTAACCAACTAGCTAACTAACTAACTACTTTCCTACATACCCACTAACTTACTAACTAACTACCTTCCCATTAACTGACTAACTATCTAACTAAATAACTAACTAGCTAACTAAATAACTAACTAGTTAACTAACTAAATAACTAACAAACTAACTACTAGATAACTAACTAACTAAATAACTAGACAACTAACATAATAACTAACTAATTTACCAACTAACAATCTTCTTAAATACCTATTAACGAACTAACTAACTAACTAACTACCTTCCTACATACCCGCCAACTAACTAACTAACTAACTTAATAAATAACTATCCTGCTAACTACTAGCTAGCTAGCTAACTAACTAACTAACTAACTAAATAACTAACTGATGACCTAACTAACTAACTACTAGATAACTAACTGACTGCCTGACTAACTAACTAACTAACTAATTAACTAACTAACTAACTAATTAACTAACTATCAATCTAACTAACTAACTACCTTAATACATATATATTGATTAACTAACTAACTACTAGTTAACTAACTAAGTAACTAACTAAATAACTAACTGATTAATTAACTAACTAACTAATTAACTACCTTTCAAACTAACTAACAACCTTCTTACATACTAACTAACTAACTAACTAACTAACTAACTACTAGCTAATTAACTAACTAACTGACTAACTAACTACCTTCTTACATACATATTGACTAACTAACTAACTAACTAACTAATTAACTAACTAACTAACTAACTAACTAACTTACTAATTAACTAACTAACTAACAAACTACTAGCTAACTGAATTAATAACTAACTAACAAACTAACTAACTAACTAACTACTAGATAACTAACTAAATAACTAACTAATTAACTAACAAACTATCTTCCTACGTACATATTAACTAACTAACTTACTAACTACCTTCCTACATACCCACTAACAAAGTCGCTTACTAATTAAATTAATAACTAACTAAATAACTACTAGCTATTTAACTAACGAACTAACTAACTAAATAACTAACCAATTAACTAACTAACTAACTAATTAACTAACTTACTAGCTACCTTCGTACATACCCACTAACTTACTAACTAACTAACTAACTAAATAACTAGTTAGTTATTTAGTTAGTAAGTTAGTTAGTTAGTTAGTTAGTTAGTTAGTGCGTGCATACGAAGGTAGTTAGTTAATTAGTAATGTAGTTAGTTAGTTAGTTAGTCAATGAGTATGTATGAAGGAAGTTATTTAGTAAGTTAGTTAGTTAATTTTTTTAATTAGCTTGTTAACCAGTAGTTAGTTAGTTAGTTAATTAGTTAGTTAGTTACTTAATTAGTTAGTGGGTTTGTAGGAAGGTAGTTAATTAATAAGTTTGTTAGTTGGTTAGCTAGTCAGTTTGTTAGCTAGTAGTTACTTACTTAGTTAGTTAGTTAATAGGTATATAGGAAATTTGTTAGTTAGTTAAAAAATGAGTTTGTTAATTGCTTAGGTAGTTAGTTAGTTAGTTATTTAATAGGCATGTATAAAGGTAGTTAGTTAGTAAGTTAGTTCGGTAGTTAATTATATAATTAGTTAGTTACTTAATTAGTTAGTTAGTTACTTAATTAGTTAGTTATTTAATAGGAAGGTAGTTAGTTAGTTAATTAGTTTGTTATTTGATAGGAAGGTAGTTAGTTAGTTAGCTAGTCAGTGTGTTAGCTAGTAGTTACTTAGCTAGTTAGTTAGTTAATAGGTTCGTAGGAAGTTAGTTAGTTAGCTAGTTTGTGAGTTAGTTAATAGGTATGTAGGAAGACAGTTAGTTACTTAGTTAGTGAGTTAGTTAATAGGTATGTAGGAAGATAGTTAGTTACTTAGTTAGCCAGTAGTTAGTTAGTTAGTTAACTAGTTAGTTATTTAGTTAGTTAGTTAGTTAGTTAGTTAGGTAGTTAGTTAGTTTGTTTGTTAGTTAGGTAGTGCGTGTATAGGAAGGTAGTTAGTTAATTAGTAATGTAGTTAGTTAGTTAGTTAATAGGTATGTATGAAGGTAGGTAGTTGATGTGAGGCAAATAGGGCACAAATTTAATACTTAATTTGGGGTTTTTAGCCTTTGTGAAGAACAATTCTTTATACTTTATTAATCATATTTGAGATAACATGAATAATTCTTCACTAAATGTGTTTTATTGCTTAATCACAGGTATTAGAAGGAATTTCTGGGAATTTAGAGAGTGTAGTTGTCTCCAACACGTCGAGAGGAGTGAAAACGATATATTACATCGATATATTCGGTACATGAATGAGACGGGAGGCAAACAATTATCATGATGAAAACTTACACAAAAGTTTACACGAAAACCACTCAACCCTTAGCCCTTATCCTGCCCACCTACCTTTGATGGGAATTACTTCCTTACCCCCAATCCTCTCCACCAACTCGTGGCCAATAAGAAGACTCCATGAGTGCTATAAATATGACCACAAGGGCCACGAGTTTGGTACGCTCTTTTATGCCCATTCTCTCTCTCTCTCTCTCTCTCTCTCTCTCTCCTTCCCCTCTTAAGCAAGTCCAAGAACCTTCAAGAACACGCAAGAATTGCATATTCGAACGATAATTCTCTAAGATCGAGCACCGAATAGAAGCTTACTTCATTCGGTGAATTGGTCTACACTTCGACGAAGATCGAGTTGTGAGGTTTTTGATTGAAGCTTTCTTCGTCCTAATCCGCACAAGCAAGGAGACGAGCTTTCTCTAATTGATTGGGAGCTTTCTTCCGATTGATTCCTTGCTAATCTCGAGTTCACGCAACCGATTTGGAGCTTTCTTCGATTGGCGAGTGAATCGGTACGAAAGGAACGAGTTGTGCGAGGTGACTAGCTTTCTACGCATCTTGAACAACGAGGAAGGCATCCACGACGAGACTCGAAGCTTACTTCATCTCTCTAGGTGTTTTCTTTCCTTTCTTGAAATTCTTGTAGCTTTAATTGACTTGGAATTGTGTAAAGAATTCTCGGTTTAATGAATCTTTAGTTTCTTGTTTACTTGAATTGAATCCTTGTTGGTGTTTTTACTTGATCTTTTGCTTTTAATTACTGCCTTGAACTTAGTTTAAATCTCCCTTAATTCAATCTCAAATCAACCCTCAAATTCAATCCTCAATTCAAATTAAAAATTCGAAATCCAGAACAAGTTCCGTTATAACGGAACCCAACTTGCGTTGTAACGGACATTTCGGTTTGTACCTGACCTTCAGTCTGTTGGTACTCCGTTATAACGCACTTTACTTCCGTTGTAACGGACTAGTGAGGAAAGACATTCATTAGTACTCATACTAGTGCGTTGTAACGGACATACTAGTTCGTTGTAACGGGTCAACCAATCCGTTATAACGCTACCTCTGTCCGTTGTAACGGACTATCTCTTTCCGTTATAACGAACTTTTCTCCGTTGTAACGGACGTTCGTATCAATCTCTACGTTAGACATAACCCTAATGTCCGTTGTAACGGAACTTGATTCCGTTGTAACGGACTATCTTCTGTGAATTTTCTTTGTTATTTCTCATCCATTTTGATCCAAATTTTGACGCAATTGCTCCCCGTGGAACGAATCTATACATTTGCCAATGTACAAACTTAGATTACAAATTTTGTTGATTGTTCGGGGTTTTAACACAACGACATAAAACACGCCAAAAACCCGCTCATCAAATGGCGCCGCTGCCGGGGAGCGGTGTTTAAGTCAATATTTTAGATCTAAAATTGAGATTTAAATTCATAAATTGTTTACTCACTTCTTTGTTTCTTTTGTGACAATCTAGGTGAAGGAAGAAAGCTTTATGCACAACACAAGATCACGAAAAGGAGAATTACTTCCATTTGTCAAGGAAATCGAAAGAAGGAACAAGAGCTCTAAGAAGAGCAAGGAACCGACACAAGAAGATCAAGACGCACCTCAATTTCAAACTCAAACTTTTTCTTTTCTCTCTACTCATTTAAATTCCAATATGGGTGATGAAACAAGAGCTCCAAGGCCGAAAACCTTGAGAGAATTAGTAGCACCTAGAAATGTGGAGGATAATTATAATTTTATTAGGCCCAATATTCCGAATTTCAAAGCGGATCCGAGCATTATAGGCTCATTGCCTATTTTTCATGGGAAAGCCACGGAAAATCCTCATAAACACTTAAAGGATTTCAAGATTCAACTAAACATATATTCGAATTATGAAGCTATTAGTGACATTCTTCTACTTCTTTTTCCTTACTCATTAGGTGAAGGACCCAAGGATTGGTTCTACACGCTTAGAGGCCCTCTCGCATTCAACGAAGTAGCAAACCTCTTCAAGGAGAGGTACTATTCGGCCTCTCGATTGGCGGCTATAAGGCGAGAACTTTTGGCAATATAGTTAGTTAGTTAGTTAGTAATATAGTTAGTTAGTTAGTATGTTCGTTAACGCAAAAACCGAACGAAGCATTCCACGAATACTACGATCGTTTCATGCGCTTGAAGGAAGATAGTTAGTTACTTAGTTTGTAATATAGTTAGTTAGTTAGTATGTTCATTAGTTAGTGGGTATGTTGGAAGGTGGCTAGTTAGGTTGGTTAGTAAGTTAATCAATTTGTTACTTGAGTTAGTTATTTAGTTAGTTAGTTAGTTAGTTAGTTAGCCAGTAGTTATTTAGTTAGTTAACTAGTTAGTTATTTAGTTAGTTAGTTAGTTAGCCAATAGTTAGTTAGTTAACTAGTTAGTTATTTAGTTAGTTAGTTAGTTATTTAGTTAGCTAAACTAACTAACTAACTACTGGCTAACTAACTAAATTACTAACTATCTAACTAACTAACTAACTAACTAACTACCTTCTTACATACATATTTACTAACTAACTAACTAACGAACTTACTAGCTAACTAACCAACTAACTAACTAACTTACTACTAGATAACTAAATAAATAACTAACTAATTAATTAACTAATTAACTAACAAACTATCTTTCTACATACCTATTAACTAACTAACTAACTAACTAATTAACTAACTAACTGACTAACTAACTACATACCTTCTTACATAACCGCTAACAATCTAAATAACTAACTAACTAACAAACTAACTAACTAACTAACTACTAGCTAACTAACTAACTAAATAAATAACTAACTGATTAACTAACTAACTAATTAACTACTTGATAACTAACTCACTTATTAACTAACTAACTAATTAACTAACTATCGAACAAACTAACAAACTACGTTTTTAAATACATATTAGCTACTAACTAACTAACTAACTCATTAACTCACTAACTAACTAATTAACTAGTTAGTTAGTTATTTAGTTTGATAGTTAGTTAATTAGTTAGTTAGTCATTAGTTAGTTAGTCGGTATGTATGATGGTAGTTAGTTAGTCGGTTAGTTAGTCAATTAGTCAGTTGGTGAGTTAATAGGTATATAGGAAGACAGTAAGTTAGTTAGTTAGTTAGATAGATACTAGTTAATAGGTATGTAGGAAGACAATTAGTTAGCTAGTTAGTTAGTTCATTAGTTAATTAGTTAGATAGTAGTTAATAAGTTAGTAAGTTAGTTAGTCTGTTAGTGAGTTTGTAGGAAGGTAGTTAGTTAATTAGTTAGTTAGGTAGTTAGCTATTTAGTTAGTTTATAGGTATGTATGAAGATAGTTAGTTAGTTAGTTAATTAGTTCGTTATTTAGTCAGTTAGTTAGTTAGTTAGCTAGTAGTTAGTTAGTTAGTTGACTAGTTAGTTAGTTAGTTAGCTAGCTAGTAGTTAGTTTGTTAGATAGATAGTTAGTTAGTTAATAGGTATGTAGGAAGGTAGTTAGTTAGTTAGTCAGTTATCTAGTCGTTAGTTAGTTAGTCAGTAAGTAAGTTAGTTAGTTCGTTAGTTAGTTATCTAGTTGTTAGTTAGTTAGTTAGTTAGTTAACTAGTTAATTATTTAATTAGTAAGTTTGTTAGTTCTCTAGTAGTTAGTTAGTAAGCTAGTTAGTTATTTAGTAAGTTAGTAAGTTAGTTAGTTAGTTAGTGGGAAGGTAGTTAGTTAGTTAATTATATAGTTAATATGTATGTAGGAAGATGGTTATTTAGTTAGTTAGTTGGTTTGTTAATTAGTTAGTTAGTTAGTTAGTTAGTTAGTTATTTAGTTATTTAGTTAGTTAGTTAGTTAGTTAGAAAGGTATGTAGTTAGTTAGTTTGTTAGTCAATAATTAACTAACTAACTAGCTAACTACTAGCTAACTGAATAAATAAATAACTAACTTACTAACTAACTAACTACTAGATAACTAGGGCTGCAACTTTAGCTCGTGGCTCGTGGCTCGCTCGAGCTCGACTCGATAATAGTTCGATAATAGCTCGCTCGATATTAACTCGAAATTAATCGAGCTGAGCCGAGCTAGCTCGAATGCTTATCGAGCCGAGCTTGAGCCAGACTCGGCTCGCTCGAATTAAGCTCGAAAAGTATTTGAGCTCGATTTAAAAAATTAATATTTGTATCATAATTAATTCATATTATATATATTATTATAATTAGAAAATTTTATAAAGAAAAACTTTATCTCCTTAATAATTCCAAGAATGGTTACAACTCAAGTCCTAAAAGAAGAAAAAAAAATTAACTAAGGGAGACAAATTAATAATTCAAGTCCAAGTCCTATTATTTTGTGTTTTGTGTTGTATATTTGATTTATTATTGTTATGTTTTAAGATATTTTGGTATTTAGAATATTGTTTGTTTATTCGATCGTTACAATTTTTTTAATTAAAATTCAAGTTGATTTTTTAATTGAGCTACTGTTAAGCCGAGCCGAGCTAGCTCGAATTAGAACGACTAAATAAATAAATAAAAAACTAACTAAATAACTAACTAATGACTAGCTAAATAACTAACTAACTACTTGCTAGCTGACAAAATAACTAACTAATTACTAGATAACTAACATAATAACTAACTAATTTACTAACTAACTATCTTCTTAAATACCTATTAACTAACTAACTAACTACCTACCTTCCTACATACCCACCATCTAACTAACTAACCAACTAAATAAAAAACGAACATGCTAACTACTAGCTAACTAACTAACTAACAAACTAACTAAATTACTAACTGATGATCTAACTAACGAACTAACGACTAAATAACTGACTGACTAACTAACAAACTAACTAATTAACCAACTAACCAATTAACTAACTAACTAACTACCTTGATACATACAAATTTATTAACTAACTAACTCAATAACTAACTAACTACTAGCTGACTAACTAAGTAACAAACTAAATAACTAACTGATTAACTAACTAACTAACTAATTAACTAACTATCTAACTAACTAACTAACTAACAACCTTCTTACATACCAACTAACTAACTAACTAACTAACTACAAGCTAATTAACTAACTAACTAACCAACTAACTAACTACCGTCTTACATACATATTGACTAACTAACTAACTAACTAACTAACTAACTAACATACTAACTAACTAACTAACTAACTAACTAACTACTAGCTGACTGAATAAATAACTAACTAACTAACTGACTAACTACAAGATAACTAACTAAATAACTAACTAATTAACTAACTAACTATCTTCCTGCATTCAAATTAACTAACTAACTAACTGACTAACTTACTAACTACCTTCCTACCTAACCACTAACTAAGTAACTAACTAAATAAATAAATAAAAACTAAATAAATACTAGCTATTTACCTAACTAACTAACTAAATAACTAACGAATTAACTAACTAACTAATTAACTAATTAACTAACTAACTAGCTACCTTCGTACATACCCAACAACTAACCAACTAATTAACTTACGAATTAATTAACTAATTAAGTAACCAGCTACTAGTTAACTAACTAATTAACTAACTAAATAACTAACTAATTGACTAACTAACTAACTAACAAACTACTAGCTTGCGAACTAACTAACTTACTAACTAACTTCCTTCAGACATACCTATTAACTAACTAACGAACTAACTAACTAACTAAATAACCAACTACCTAATAAATTAACTAATTAACAAGCTAACTAAATAACCGAATAACTATCCTCCTACAAACCTATTAACTAACTAACTAACAAACAAACTAGCTACTTTCCTACATAACCACTAACTAACTAACTAACTAACTTACTAACTAACTAACTTACTAACTATCTAACTAACTAAATAACTAACTAGCTGACTAACTAACTACTAGTAACTAAATAACTAACTAGTTAACTAACTAAATAACTAACTAACTAACTACTAGATAACTTACTAACTAACTAACTAACTTACTAACTACCTTCCTACATACCCACTAACTTAATAACTAACTTAATAACTACTAGCTATTTATCTAACTAACTAACTAAATAAATAACTAACTAATTGACTAACTAACTAACTAACTAATTAACTAACTAACTAACAAATTAACTAACTAACTAGCTACCTTCGTACATACCCACTAACTAACTAACTTACTAACTAACTAATTGACTAACTAATTGATTAACTAATTAACTAACTAACTACTAGTTAACTAATTAACTAACTAACTAAATAACTAACTAATTAACTAACTAACTAACTAAGTAATAGACTACTAACTAACTAACTAACTAACTTTCTAACTAACTACCTTCATACATACCTATTAACTAACTAACTAACTACCTTTCTAACTAACTAACTCACTAACTAACTATCTAACTAACTAACTAACTAAATAACTAACTTACTGACAAATTAACTAATTAACAAACTAACTAAATAACCGAATAACTGTCTTCCTAGATACCTATTAACTAACTAACTAACTAACTAA
The DNA here is from genome assembly GCA_946800325.1 of Luzula sylvatica. Classification (NCBI taxonomy): domain Eukaryota; kingdom Viridiplantae; phylum Streptophyta; class Magnoliopsida; order Poales; family Juncaceae; genus Luzula; species Luzula sylvatica. Next base: position 4,186,413 of record OX326961.1, read on the forward strand.
GTACTTTCCTACATACGCACTAACTTACTAACTAACTACCTTCCCACAAACTAACTAACTAACTATCTAACTAACTAACTAACTACTAGTAACTAAATGACTAACTAGTTAACTAACTAAATAACTAACTAACTAACTACTAGATAACTAACTAAGTTACTAACTAACTAACTAACTAACTAACTAACTAACTAACTAACTAACTAACTACTAGATAACTAACTAAATAACTAACTAATTGACTAAATAACTATCTTCCTACATACATATTAACTAACTAACTAACTAACTAACTTACTAACTGCCTTCCTACATACCCACTAACTTAGTAACTAACTAAGGGCGTGTTTGCTAGGTCAGTTTTGTGTAGCAGCAGGAAACTCATAGTTGCAGGAAACCAATATATGAATATCAGGAAACTCTGGTAGCAGGAAAATGCAAAAACTACGATTGTAGGATGTTTAAAAGGTGTTTGATGAAAACCTAGGATTGTTGTTGTTATTGTTGTGTTGTTGTTGTTGTTGTTGTTGTTATTATTATTATTATAATAATTATTATTATTATTACTTTTCTACATTTTTATTATGTATTATTTTATTATTATTATTATTATTATTATTATTATTATTATTATTATTATTAATATTATTATTGTTACTTTTCTAAATTTTTATTATGTATTATTTTATTATTGTTATTATTATTACTTTTCTACATTTTTATTATGTATTATTTTATTATTATTATTATTATTATTATTATTATTATTTCTTATTACAAATAACTTTAGAAAATATTTTTTTAGTACTATTAATTTGTAAAGAATATTATTTTTAATACAACTAAATTTGAGAGAATATTATTATTATTATTATTATTATTATTATTACTTTTCTACATTTTTATTATTTTATTATTATTATTATTATTATTATTATTATTATTATTACTTTTCTACATTTTTATTATGTATTATTTTATTATTATTATTATTATTATTATTATTATTATTATTACTACTACTTTTCTACATTTTTTTTATTATTATTATTGTTACAATCATGATTTCTTATTACAAATAACTTTAGAAAATATATTTTTAGTACTATTAATTTTTAGAGAATATTATTTCTAATACAACTAAATTTGAGAGAATATTTTTTTTTAAAATAGATACAAATACGATATTCGGTATCCGATATATGATATGAATATGGATACGAATACGTATACGATATAAAATATCCGATTTCTAATACGAATACGATATCCGATATAAATACGGATAATAATACATTATCCAATAATACGGATACAGATACAAATACGATACCGGATACGAATAAATATGAGAAGACTACTTTAATTAAGAATATACTTATTTGTTCAAATTAAATTAAAATAAATTAAATTAATAAAAAATGTGTTAAATTAAATAAATTAATTTAGTTAACTAAATAATGCAAATAAAAAATTATGCATGAAAAAATAACATAATTCATGAAAATTCAATTAATGATATACATCATATGAAGGATACATGTTGAAAGAATAAATAAATAAAATAAAATAATGCATGTTGTTTTGTTTGCTTTCCAAAAATCTAATTAGAGGTAAGTTTCATTATCCTAGGTTTTCAATGTATTTAAAGCTAGTGTCATGAGTTTTGAGATGTGAAAACTACCATTCCTAACATGCCACCGAACACCTAAAAACAAAATAAAGTCAAACCATGGTTTACTATCAAATTCATGGATGAAAACTTACATGCCGAACACACCCTAAATAACTACTAGCTATTTAACTAACTAAGTAACTCAATAAATAGCTAACTAATTAACTAACTAACTAACTAACTAATTAACTAACTAACTAACAAATTAACTAACTAACTAGCTACCTTCGTACATACCCACTAACTAACTAACTTACTAACTAACTAATTAATTAACTAATTAACTAACTAACTACTAGTTAACTAACTAACTAACTAACTAAATAACTAACTAATTAACTAACTAACTAACTAATAAACTACTAGCTAACTAACTAACTAACTTTCTAACTAACTACCTTCATACATACCTAGTAACTAACTAACTAATTAACTAACTAAATAACTAACTAACTGACAAATTAACTAATTAACGAACTAACTAAATAACCGAATAACTATCTTCCTAGATACCAATTAACTTATTAACTAACTAACTAACTACTTTCCGACATACCCATTAACTTACTAACTAACTACCTTCACACTAACTAACTAACTAACTATCTGACAAACTAAATAACTAACTAGCTAACTAACTAACGACTAGTAACTAAATAACTAACTAGTTAACTAACTAAATAACTAACTAACTAACTACTAGATAACTGACTAACTAACTAACTAAATAACTAACTGACTAACTAACTACTAGCTAGCTGATAAAATAACTAACTAACTAATTACTAGATAACTAACATAATAACTAACTAATTTACTAACTAACTATCTTCTTAAATACCTATTAACTGACTAACTAACTAACTAACTACCTTCCTACATACCCGCCGACTAACTAACTATCTAACTAACTAAATAACTAACTAGATAACTAACTAACTACTTGTAACTAAATAACTAACTAGTTAACTAACTAAATAACTAACTAACTAACTACTAGATAACTAACTAACTAACTAACTAAATAACTAGACAACTAACATAATAACTAACTAATTTACCAACTAACAATCTTCTTAAATACCTATTAACGAACTAACTAACTAACTACCTTCCTACATACCCGCCAACTTACTGACTAACTAACTTAATAAATAACTATCTAACTAGCTAACTAACTAACCAACTAACTAAATAACTAACTGATGACCTAACTAACTACCTATTAAATAACTAACTAACTAACTGACTAACTAACTAACTAACTAATTAACTAACTAACGAACTAATTAACTAACTATCAATCTAACTAACTAACTACCTTAATAAATATATATTGTTTAACTAACTAACTACTAGCTAACTAACTAAGTAACTAACTAAATAACTAATTAACTGATTAACTAACTAACTGTTGTTTGTTATAACTCTTTATAACCAACACGTCCTCCACACCATTATAGATAATAAATCCTGAATTCTTTCGCAAAGTATTCAAGGATAAACTTCACCTCTATCAATACAAATCCCGATGGGTTTTAAATATACATAACCATTATGTATATATTTGTATAACCATTATACAATCACAAGAGTTAGTCTCATGTAATCGAATTACATTCAAACTCATGTGATTCCCATGAATTTTATTGACGGTGAACTAGACGCTTTATTTGTATGACAGATAGCCACATACATATCATGACAGATATAATAGATCCTAACATCAAATGTAAGGCATCATATTATTACTTTTCGCGCTGCTTGATGTCTCACATCGAGCCGTTGAAAATTTCTGCCATTCGACATTTCGATTTATCTCCTCCAAGGAGTTTACATGTTGAAAACCATTTTCAACAATATGTCGATATATGTGCTATAACATAGAACGAGGAACTTTTTAGATCTATCCTATAGATCTTCACGCTTAATTCATAAGCGGTCTCATCTAAATCCTTTGTCGTTATAAGAAATATAACGCAGCTCCCACTAACCTTCATGTGTACACAAAGTTTCCATTCGTTTCGACAATTTTATAATAGTTTATAATTTTGTCAAAACGAATATTCCAATTCCGAGAAGCTTTCTCTAATCCATCATATGGATCGTTAAAGCGTGCATATCTTATCCCCGATTCTTATGAATCGACAAAACCGTAAGGTTGTGTCAAGTACACATCCTTTCATAAAATTTCTGTCAAGAAATTCGGTTTTGACATCCATTTGGCCACATCACATAGTCATAATACGCGACCATGGCAAGCAGAATTTCGAGAATGGGAAAGCATGGCAACAAGCGAAAACGTTTCTTCATAGTCCGACTATGAATTGCATGAAACTTTTCGCAAAAAGCCTCGCTTTACATATATGCGTATTCCTATCCATGTCGGTTCTTCATCTTGAAAAACCCACTCACATTTCACGGGTCTAACCTAGAAAGTAATGAAATCAAGTTCTAAACTTGATAATTCACATGGATCGAATCTCAGATTTCATGACACCATGTCATGTGGAATCAACTTTTCATAGCATCCTTGTAGGATATCGAATCATCATATGATTTCAATCTATCATCATTAGCCACGATAAATCCGTATTTACCGGCTTATGATATAGCCTACTTGATCTACGAAAAATTCCTTTGTGTGTTCGACTTGCGTTCATCAACTCTTGATGAAGCCATGTCAACTTTCATCGGTACAATGTTCATTTTCAAATCACGAACTCTTTCGAGATTTATTCTACTCCCACTAGCCCTCATAGAGAGAAATGGCACCAAGTTCCAAACTTGTGCGCATCTAGTCCTCCTCCAAGAAGGCATCTCTTCGAGCCACGAAAATCTCATTTTCGTCGGGACGTTTTAACTAATACCCTTTAGTTTCCGTAAGGATAAACGAACAATTTCCAGATTTGGGATTGAGTTTAACCGAAACAAATTTCGAAATACACTCACGTCCTCAAATCTGTACAAGTTACAACTTCGGAACCATTCCTATCCATATCTCATATGGCGTCTTTTGTACCGATTAGAAGGTTTATGGTTCATATCTTATATGCAACCATTCATTAGTGCCGGGTGTCTCAAGGGCGTATCCCCAAAACATTTTTGGGAGATCTTATTGACTCATCATTTATCGAACCATGTCCAACATGCGTTCATTTCCTCTTTTCGGACACATCTCAATGTTCCGAATAAAGGCAATCGTGAAACGATTCCACAATCATAAATGATCATTAATATTCATAACTCAAATATCGCCTCTTCGATCCTATCGAAAGGTTTAGCTCAAATACTCGCCTTCTCGATCCTATCGAAAAGCTTTGATTTTCTTGCTTAGTTGATTTCGTATTTCGTTTTTGAAACTCTTTGAATCTTTCAAAAGTCTCTGTTTCGGCACGCATTAAATAGATATTTTCATATCTACTTTAACCGTCCATAAACTTAACAAAATACCGATAGCCTCCTCTTGCCTCGGAACTTATCGGAACATCATATGTAAATATAATTTCCAATAATTCGCTGGATCTTTCTCCAATACTTTGGAGAATGATGCCATTTGTCATTTTGCCTAATAAATAAGTATTGCATTAATCAATCAAATCTAATTCGAATGATTCTAGCATTCCATCACATGGAATCTAGATACGCGTATCTCGTTTATATGGCCAAGACGGCAATGCCAAAAGAAGCAATCAACTTCTAGGTTTAATCCTCCTCGGATTTCACCATTCTTTGAGTCACTAGTTTGGACAACTCCTTGTCCGAACTTTCCATTTTGGAAAACATTTTCCCAAAATACCCTTAGACATACATTTCTTTCGATCCCGCTTTTGAATTACAAGGACATCCACGCATCTATATGCATTGGATTCCTCGGAAACTCTGAGCATCTCCAATTCAAATTTAAATCGCATCATATGCAATTTCGGGATCGACTTATCTATCGAATGCATATGATATTCGGTCACGAACATCAAATCTCGTACCATCAACACACGAGTGTTAATCAAAGACCCATAAGGCGTCTCAAAATTAACCTACTCTTTGAGCCGCATTGAGTCATTCAACGCGCTCTAGCTCTTGAAACTATTTCATGAGCGTTGTGTTTTACTTTCATATACACCCGAATTCTCAAAACAATTTTGAGAAATTTGCGTCTATACATGCCACCACAAGGCACGTAATATTGTTCGATTCCTTCTTAAGTTTATCGAACCCGGCTTTCTCTAAAGCCAAAGCCTCGAGCCCCGAATCTACCATTTCCGTGTCCAACACGTTCCTTTAAGTCTAAAGAACTATTCTTTGACTATCAAGGTTAATAACGGTAATTCCGGCCCAAAAGCCATCTATCATATCGATCTAATCGATATATTTGGTGTTGCTTGAAAACATAATTCTAAACGGATGATGAAGATTAATTCCTAACCGTGCGTACTTAATCTATATGCTTATATGATAATTATATGATAGTGTTATTTTATCGAATCGATAACCCTCATACCGATACGGGACTCCAAGTCCATAACACTCAAGATCCATATATCACGATCCTCCCATTAGTTGCTTTGGCAGACGAATGGGATCTCGCTATTTAGGTAGGATTATATCCAATCGCATCCAATGCGACTCTTGAACCTTTATAGGATTTCGGTGATGAATCGTATCCAATACAATCCCAGTTCCGTGTGTGCATCCTATCTATGCCCCGAACTTCCAATCAAGTCGGCTTTGGCCTCAACCCTTACTGGCTAGAACGGTTAAGTCACAACCATACTCATCGTATCGTTCAAATAAACTACTAATAAGTCGGCTTTGGCCTTAACCCTTATCAGTCCCTATTTAACGCTTGCCACCCCGTCGATGACTACAATAACCCATGTCGGCTTTGGCCTTAACCCATGTGAGACGTAGTACCGATCATAGTGGTTGTGAATATGGAAGGCATTTCCATGACTTAAATATTATGAGGGATCATGCCATTGCACGTTTCTAAATCCGTGACATAATCCAATTATATCACTATCACAAGATTTTCATAAATGCATATGTATTTATTTGGGAGTCTAATTATTCTAAATAATTATCTAATTATATGTTAGTATGATTGATGCCGATCAAATCGATATAAAGAACTCAATATTCCAAGTTGTGTAGCCAAAGTTATCACGAAAACAAAATCAGCAACCAGAAACCAGTCCGTTGTAACGCAACATAGTCCGTTACAACGGACCTCCAGTATACTTGGCACTCCGTTACAACGGAAGTCCAGTCCGTTACAACGCTATTTATTTCGGAGTTTGGCCAAATTTTGCCAGAAACATGTCCGTTACAACGCAACCTAGGTCCGTTACAACGCTATTTTCTGCAAACTTTCGTCCAAATTTCCAGAGACCAGTCCGTTACAACGCAACATACAGTCCGTTACAACGGACAAAATGTGTAGAGCTCCGTTACAACGGACCCAGTCCGTTACAACGGACTCCAATAGACACCCTAGGCATCCCCGCAACCTCGTATCAGATACAAGGTCCGTTATAACGGACTCCAAGTCCGTTACAACGTAATATGCAGTTTTCACGGTCCTCCTCACACCCCCGCATCCTATACAGGGTCCGTTACAACGGACACCAGGTCCGTTATAATGGACTATGGGATTTTTGAACTGCTGTTTTCGCTCGTTTCCAAAACGATCAATCATGAAACCTTTTCACGATTATTCCTAGATACTCTCAATCAACTATTGATCGATCTCTAGCGAATTTCACTTGTGATTTTAATGGAATTTGACATTCTAAATATGTAACATCATGCAAACGGGTACGAACTTTGATAACCCGTGCGTATATCTAATATACGACTATGATTCGACCCTCGAATCGATGGCGATCGCTCTGATACCACTGTAGGGGAATATCCCCGGCCCCGGGCCCGCGCAGCGGATATGTAGGCCCGGTCCGGTTCCCCGATTCCCGAGATCACGCCACGACTTCGAGGGTACGATGCAAATAGAAGGTTAGATCTTTACCAGTGCAAAATTGATTGCACACGAAGGGTTGATCGCTGCCTTCTTTCTCCTGTCACGTTGGTGACAATACGCGCGTCCCACACCACGCGTCTTTCACCGCTCGTTGACTTCGCCGATTCGCTTGATTTCGTCTCCGACTCAATCTACTCGTCCGAATCGATCACAATCGTGAGAGCCTCAGTTGTTGCTCCTCTACGGTATTTCACAGAAACGACACTTATACTTCGTTCATATGAAATATATTTCTACATGAAGGTTATAGATAATCTAATTATCTATCTTACCCAATTTGAACCATTCAAATCGGATTTTCCTACTGAAAGATATGGCTACGAATGTACGACTACATTCGTTTATCCTTGTGTACACTTTTACGGTTGATCCTGAAACTGTATTTCCTTCAGTCTCCCACTCAATTTCAGATCTACCTAAAAGGTACTCATGCATATCCAATACGCACGATTTTAGAGAATATAGCTCGCGTATCAAATACCAAGCTATGCACATCCTATGTGCCAATTTTATGATCAAGCCCGACTTAGTACGACTCGTTGTGTGACCATGTAGGTTCGACTTAACGATGGCAGTAGGTTGTTTCCAATACCTACAAGCTCATGAGCGGGATCTCGGGAATAGGGGAACCGGACCGGGCCTACATATCCGCTGCGCGGGCCCGGGGCCGGGGATATTCCCCTACACTAACTAACTAATTAACTACCTTTCTAACTAACTAACTAACTAACAACCTTCTTACATACTAACTAACTACTAGCTAATTAACTAACTAACTGACTAACAAACTACCTTCTTACATACATATTGACTAACTAACTAACTAACTAACTAATTAACTAACTAACTAACTAACTTACTAATTAACTAACTAACTAACAAACAACTAGCTTACGGAATAAATAAATAGCTAACTAACTAACTAACTAACTAACTAACTAACTAACTACTAGATAACTAACTAAGTAACTAACTAATTAACTAACAAACTATCTTCCTACGTCCATATTAACTAACTAACTAACTAACTTACTAACTTACTAACTACCTTCCTACATACCCACTAACAAAGTCGCTTACTAATTAAATTAATAACTAACTAACTAAATAACTAACCAATTAACTAACTAACTAAGTAATTAACTAATTAACTAACTAACTAGCTACCTTCGTACATACCCACTAGCAAAGTAACTAACTAACTAAATAACTAGTTAGTTATTTAGTTAGTTAGTTAGTTAGTTATTTAGTTAGTTAGTGCGTGCATACGAAGGTAGTTAGTTAATTAGTAATGTAGTTAGTTAGTTAGTTAGTTAATAGGTATGTATGAAGGAAGTTATTTAGTAAGTTAGTTAGTTAATTTTTTAATTAGCTTGTTAACCAGTAGTTAGTTAGTTAGTTAGTTAGTTACTTAATTAGTTAGTGGGTATGTAGGAAGGTAGTTAATTAATAAGTTAGTTAGTTGGTTAGCTAGTCAGCTTGTTAGCTAGTAGTTACTTACATAGTTAGTTAGTTAATAGGTATATTGGAAATTAGTTAGTTAGTTAAAAAATGAGTTTGTTAATTGCTTAGGTAGTTAGTTAGTTAGTTATTTAATAGGCATGTATAAAGGTAGTTAGTTCGTAAGTTAGTTCGGTAGTTAATTAGTCAGTTAGTTACTTAATTAGTTACTTAATTAGTTAGTCAGTTACTTAATTAGTTAGATATTTAATAGGAAGGTAGTTAGTTAGTTAATTAGTTAGTCATTTGATAGGAAGGTAGTTAGTTAGTTAGCTAGTCAGTGTGTTAGCTAGTAGTTACTTAGTTAGTTAGTTAGTTAATAGGTTCGTAGTTAGTTAGTTAGTTAGTTAGTTAGCTAGTAGTTAGTTAGTTAGTGAGTTAGTTTTTTAATCAATATGTATGTATCAAGGTAGTTAGTTAGTTAGTTAGATAGTTAGTTATTTAGTTAGTTAGTTAGTTAGTTAGTTAGTTAGTTAGTTAGTTAATCAGTTAGTTAGTTAGTTATCTTGTAGTTAGTTAGTTAGTTAGGTCATCAGTTAGTTATTTATTTAGTTAGCTAGTAGTTAGCTAGTTAGTGATTTAGTTAGTTAGTAAATTAAATGGTATTTAAGAAGATAGTTAGTTAGTAAATTTGTTAGTTATTATGTTAGTTATCTAGTAATTAGTTAGTTAGTTATTTTGTCAGCTAGCTAGTAATTAGTTAGTTATTTAGTTATTTAGTTAGTTAGTTATCTAGTAGTTAGTTAGTTATTTATTTAGTTAGTTAATTAGTTAGTCATTTAGTTAGTTAGTTTGTTAGTTATCTAGTGGTTAGTTTGTTAACTAGTTAGTTATTTTGGTAGTTAGATAGTTAGTTAGTTAGTTAGTTAGTTAGTTAGTTAGTGGGTATGTAGAAAGGTAGGTAGGTAGTTAGTTAGTTAGTTAGTTAGTTAATAGGTATGTAGGAAGATAGTTATTTAGTTATTTAGTTAATTTGTTAATTAGTTAATTAGTTAGTCACTTAGTTATTTAGTTATTTAGTTAGTTAGTTAGTTAGTTAGTTTGTTAGTTTGTTATTTAGAAAGGTAGTTGGTTAGTTAGTAAATAGGTATGTAGGAAGAGAGTTTGTTAGTTAATTAGTTTGTTATTTAGATAGATATCTAGTAGTTAGTTACATACTTAGTTATTTAGTTATTTAGATAGATATCTAGGGAGACAATTGGTTAGTTAGTTAGTTAGTTAGTTAATTTGTTAGTTAGGTAATTAGACACTAGTTAATTAGTTAGTTAGTTAGTCATATAGTTAGTTAGTTAGTTAGTTAGTTAGTGAGTTTGTTGGAAGGTAGTTAGTTAATTAGTTAGTTAGGTAGTTAGCTAATTAGTTAGTTTATAGGTATGTATGAAGGTAGTTAGTAAGTTAGTTAGTTAATTAGTTAGTTTGTTAGCAAGTAGTTTGTTAGTTAGTTAGTTAGTTAGTTAGCAAGTAGTTAGTTACTAAGTTAGTTGGCTAGTTTGTTAGTTAGTTACCTATCTAGCTAGCTAGTAGTTAGTTAGTTAGTTAGTAAGTTAATAGGTATGTAGGAAGGTAGTTAATTAGTTGGCTAGTTAGTTAGTTAGCTAGTAGTTAGTAAGTTAGTTAGTAAGTTATTTAGTTAGTTAGTTAGTGGGTATGTAGGAAAGGTAGCTAGTAAGTTACTTAGTTACTTAGTTAACTAGTTAGTTAGTTAGTTAGTTAGATAGTAGTTTGTTAGTTTGTTAGTTAGTTAATTAGATAGTTTGTTAATTAGTTAGTTAGTTGGTGGGTATGTATGAAGGTTGATAGTTAGTGGGTATGTAGGTAGGTAGTTAGTTAGTTAGTTATTTAGTTAGTTATTTAGTTAGTTAGTGAGTTAGATAGTAAGTTAGTTAGTTAGTTAGTTAGTATGTTCGTTAGTTAGTGGGTGTGTAGGAAGGTAGCTAGTTTGTTAGTTAGTTACTTAGTTCGTTAATTTGTTAATTAGTTAGTTAGCTAGTAGTAAGTAAGTTAGTTAGTTAATTAGTTAGTTAGTGAGTTAATCAGTTAGTTAGTTAGTTAGCTAATATGTATGTAAAAAGGTAGTTAGTTAGTTTGTTAGATAGTTAATTTGTTAGTTAGTTAATTAGTGAGTTAGTTATCTAGTAGTTAGTTAGTTAGTTAGTTAATCAGTTAGTTATTTATTTAGTTAGTTAGTTAGCTAGTAGTTAGTTAGTTAATTAGTAAGTTACTTAGTTAGTTAGCGGTTATGTAAGAAGGTATGTAGTTAGTTAGTCAGTTGGTTAGTAAGTTAATTAGTTAATAGGTATGTAGAAAGATAGTTTGTTAGTTAATTTGATAGTTATTTAGTTAGTTATCTAGTAGTTAGTTAGTTGGTTAGTTAGTTAGTTGGTTGGTTAGTTAGTTCGTTAGTTAGTTCGTTAGTTAATTGGTTAGTTAGTTTGTTAGTAAATATGTATGTAAGAAGGTAGTTAGTTTGTTAGATAGTTAGTTAATTAGTTAGTTAATTAGTTAGTTAGCTAGTAGTTAGTTAGTTAGTTAACTAGTTATTTATTTAGTTAGTCAGTTAATTAGTTAGTTATCTAGTAGTAAGTTAGTTAGTTAGTTCGTTAGCTAGTAGTTAACTGGTTAGTTATTTATTTATTTAGTTAGTTAGTTAGTTGGTTGGTCTGTAGGAAGGTAGGTAGTTAGTTAGTTAGCTAGTTTGTTAATAGGTATTTAAGACAACAGTTAGTTAGCAAATTAGTTAATTATTATGTTAGTTATCTAGTAATTAGCTTGTTAGTTATTTTGTCAGCTTGCTTGTAGTCAGTTAGTTAGTTAGTTATTTAATTAGTTTGTTTGTTAGTTATCAAGTTGTTAGTTAGTTAGTTATTTAGTTAGTTACCTAGTAGTTAGTTAGTTAGCTAGTTAGTTATTTAGTTAGTTAGATAGTTAGTTAGTTAGTTAGTGGGAAGGTAGGTAGTTAGTTAGTTAGTGGGTATGTAGGAAGTTAGTTAGTTAGTTAATTAGATTGTTAGTTAATATGTATATACGAAGATAGTTATTTAGTTAGTTTTTTAATTAGTTAATTAGTTAGTTAGTATGTTATTTAGTTATTTAGTTAGTTAGTTAGTTAGTTTGTTAGTTAGTTAGAAAGGTAATTAGTTAGTTAGTTAATGGGTATGTATAAAGGTAGGTAGTTAGTAAGTTAGCTAACTAGCTAGTTAGTTAGCTAGTAGTTAGTTAGTTAGTTAGTTAATTAGTTAGTTGTTTAGTTCGTTAGTTAGTTTACTAGTAGTTAGTTAGTTAATGAGTTAATTAATTAGTTAGTTAATTAGTTAGTTATTAAGTTAGTTAGTTAGTGGGTATGTACGAAGGTTGCTAGTTAGTTAGTTAATTTGTTAGTTAGTTAATTAATTAGTTAGCTAGTTAGTTAATTAGTTAGTTAGTTATTTATTTATTTGGTTAGTTACTTAGTTAGTGGGTATGTAGGAAGGTAGTTAGCAAGTTAGTTAGTTAGTTAGTTAGTTAATATGTATGTAGGAAGATAGTTAGTTAATTAGTTAGTTATTTAGTTAGTTATCTAGTAGCTAGTCAGTTAGTTAGTTAGTTAGTTAGTTAGTTATTTTTTCTGTTACCTAGAAATTAGTTAGTTAGTTAGTTAGTTTGTTATTTTTTTTGTTAGCTAGAAATTAGTTTGTTAGTTTGTTAGTTAGTTAGTTAGTTTGTTATCAAGTAGTTGGTTAGTTTGTTAGTTAGTCAGGTAACTTGTTATTTATTTATTTAGTTAGTTAGTTAGCGAGTAGTTAGCTAGTAATTTATTTAGTTAGCTAGTTAGTTAGGTATGTACGAAGATAGTTAGTTAGTTAGTTAATTAGTTCGTTATTTAGTCAGTTAGTTAGTTAGTTAGCTAGTAGTTAGTTAGTTAGTTAGTCGACTAGTTAGTTAGTTAGCTAGCTAGTAGTTAGTTAGTTAGTTAGTTAGTTAGTTAGTTAATAGGTATGTAGGAAGGTAGTAAGGTAGTTAGTTAGTTAGTTAGTTAACTAGTTAATTATTTAATTAGTAAGTTTGTTAGTTCTCTAGTAGTTAGTTAGTTAGCTAGTTAGTTATTTAGTTAGTTAGTAAGTTAGTTAGTTAGTTAGTGGGAAAGTAGTTAGTTAGTTAATTATATAGTTAATATGTATGTAGGAAGATGGTTATTTAGTTAGTTAGTTGGTTTGTTAATTAGTTAGTTAGTTAGTTAGTTAGTTATTTAGTTATTTAGTTAGTTAGTTAGTTAGTTTGTTAGTTTGTTAGTTTGTTAGTTAGAAAGGTAGGTAGTTAGTTAGTTAATAATTAACTAACTAACTAGCTGACTACTAGCTAACTGAATAAATAACTAACTAACTAACTAACTAACTAACTACTAGATAACTAACTAAACAACTTACTTATTAACTAACTAACTATCTTCCTACATACATGTGAACTAACTAACTAACAAACTATCCTACTAACTACCTTCCTACATACGCACTAACTAAGTAACTAACTAAATAAATAAATAACTAACTGAAGAACTACTAGCTATTTAACTAAGTAACAAACTAACTAAATAAATATCTAACTAATTAACTAACTAACTAACTAACTAATTAACTAACTAACTAAAAAACTAACAAACTAACCACCTACCTTCACACATACCCACTAACTACCCAACTTACTAACTAACTAATTAATTAACTAATTAACTAACTAACTACTAGTAAACTAACTTACTAACTAACTAACTAACTAACTAACTAATTAACTAACTAACTCACTAACAAACTACTAGCTAACGAACTAACTAGTTAACTATCTAACTTACCAACAACCTTCATTCATACCTATTAACTAACTAACTAACTACCTTTCTAACTTACTAACAAAATAACTAACTAACTAACTAACTAACTAATTAACAAATTAACAAACTAACTAACTAAATAACTATCTTACTACCATCCTACATACCCACTAACTAACTAACTAACTACATACCTATTAACTAACTAATAAACTAACTAACTAACTAACTAACTGCCATCCTACATACCCACTAACTAACTAACTAACTACCTTCCCACTAACTAACTAACTAACTAGCTAACTAACTAAATAACTAACTAGCTAACTAACTAACTACTAGATAACTAACAAACTAACTAATTAAATAACTGACTAGTTAACTAACTAAATAACTAACTAACTAACTACTAGACAACTACCTAACTAACTACCTAAATAACTAACTAACTACTGGCTAGCTGACAAAATAACTAACTGATTACTAGATAACTAACATAATAACTAACTAATTTACTAACTAACTATCTTCTTAAATACCTATTAACTAACTAACTAACTACCTACCTTCCTACATACCCACCATCAAACTAACTAACTAACTTGATAAATAACGAACATGCTAACTACTAGCTAACTAACTAACTAACGAACTAACTAAATAACTAACTGATGACCTAACTAACAAACTAACTACTAGATAATTGACTGACTAACTAACAAACCAACTAATTAACCAACTAACCAATTAACTAACTATCTAACTAACTAACTAACTACCTTGATACATACATATTGATTAACTAACTAACTCACTAACTAACTAACTACTAGCTGACTAACTAAGTAACAAACTAAATAACTAACTGACTAACTAACTAACTAACTAATTAACTAACTATCTAACTAACTAACTAACTAACAACCTTCTTACATACCAACTAACTAACTAACTAACTAACTACTAGCTAATTGACAAACTAACTGACCAACTAACTGACTACCTTCTTACAGACATATTGACTAACTAACTAACTAACTAACTAACAAACTAACTAACTACCAAACTTACTAACTAACTAACTAACTAACTACTAGCTAACTGAATAAATGACTAACTAACTAACTGACTAACCACAAGATAACTAACTAAATAACTAACTAATTAACTAACTAACAATCTTCCCACATTCAAATTAACTAACTAACTAACTAACTGACTAACTTACTAACTACCTTCCTACCTACCCACTAACTAAGTAACTAACTAAATAAATAAATAAATAAATACTAGCTATTTACCTAACTAACTAACTAAATAACTAACTAATTAACTAACTAACTAATTAACTAATTAACTAAAAAATTAACTAACTAACTAGCTACCTTCGTACATACCCAACAACTAACTAACTAATTAACTAACGAATTAATTAACTAATTGAGTAACCAACTACTAGTTAACTAACTAATTAACAAACGAAATAACTAACTAACTAACTAACTAACTACTAGCTAACTAACTAACTAACTTACTAACTAACTTCCTTCATACATACCTATTAACTAACTAACTAACTAACTAACTAACTAACTAAATAACCAACTACCTAATAAATTAACTATTTAACAAGCTAACTAAATAACCGAATAACTATCCTTCTACGTACCTATTAACTAACTAACTAAATAACTAACTAGCTACTTTCCTACATATCCACTAACTAACTAACTAACTACCTTCCCACTAACTAACTTACTAACTATCTAACTAACTAAATAACTAACTAGCTAACTAACTAACTACTGGTAACTAAATAACTAACTAGTTAACTAACTAAATAACTAACTAACTAACTACAAGATAACTTACTAACTAACTAACTAAATAACTAACTAACTAACTAACTACTAGCTAGCTGACAAAATAACTTACTAACAAATTACTAGATAACTTACATAATAACTAACTAATTTACTAGCTATCTTCTCAAATACCTATTAACTAACTAACTAACTAACTACCTTCCTACACGCCCTCCAACTAACTAACTAACTAACTAAATTAATATCTAACCTGCTAAATACTAGCTAGCTAACTAACTAACTAACTATATAATTAACTGATGACCTAACTAACTAACTAACTGCTAGATAACTAACTAACTAACTAACTAACTAACTAACTAACTAATTAACTAACTAACTAATTAACTATCTATCTAACTAACTAACTAACTACCTTGACACATACATATTGATTAACTAACTAACTCACTAACTAACTAGCTACTAGCTAACTAACTTAGTAACTAACTAAATAACTGACTGATTAACTAACTAACTAACTAATTAACTAACTATCTAATTAACTAACTAACTAACAACCTTCATACATACTAACTAACTAACTAACTAACTAACAACTAGCTAATTAACTAACTAACTAACTAACTAACTACCTTCTTACATACATATTGACTCACTAACTAACTAACTAATTAACTAACTAACTAACTAACTAACTAACTTACTTACTAACTAACTACTAACTAACTAACTACTAGCTAACTGAATAACTAACTAACTAACTTACCAACTTACTAACTACTAGATAACTAACAAAATAATTAACTAATTAACTAACTAACTATCTTCCTACATACATATTAACTAACTAACTAACTAACTAACTAACTGCCTTCCTACATACTCACTAACTAAGTAACTAACTAAAATAATAAATAACTAACTAAATAACTACTAGCTATTTACCTCACTAACTAACTAAATAAATAACTAACTAATTAACTAACTAACTAACTAACTAACTAACTTACTAACTAACTAACTAATTTACTAATTAACTGACAAATTAACTAACTAGCTACCTTCGTACATACCCACTAACTAACTAACTAACTAACCAACTAACTAACTAACTAATTAACTAACTAATTAATTAACTAATTAACTAACTAACTACTAGTTAACTAACTAACTAACTAACTAACTAAATAACTAACTAACTAATTAACTAACAAACTAGCTAGCAAACTACTAACTAACTGACTAACTACTAGATAACTAACAAACTAACTAACTAAATAACTAATTAGTTAACTAACTGAATAACTAACTTACTAACTACTAGATAACTAACTAACTAACTAACTAACTACTAGCTAGCTGACAAAATAACTAACTAACTAATTACTAGATAACTAACATAATAACTAACTAATTTACCAACTAATTATCTTCTTAAATACCTATTAACTAACTAACTAACTAACTAACTACCTTCCTACATACCCTCCAACTAACTAACTATCTAAATAAATAAATAACTAACCTGCTAACTACTAGCTAACTAACTAACTAACTAACTAACTAACTAACTAAATAACTAACTCACGACCTAACTAATTACTAGATGACTAACTAACTAACTGACTGACTGACTAACTAGCTAATTAACTTACTAACTAATAAACTAACTATCTAACTAACTAACTAACTCACTAACTAACTAACTACTAGCTAACTGTCTAAGTGACTAACTAAATAACTGACTGATTAACTAACTAATTAACTAATTAACTAACTATCTAACTAACTAACTAACTAAGAACCTTCTTACATACTAACTAACTTACTAACAAACTAACTACTAGCTAATTAACTAACTAACTAACTAACTAACTAACTAACTATCTTATTAACTAACTAATAAATTATCTAATTAACAAACTAACTAAATAACCGAATAACTATCTTCCTACATACCTATAAACTAACTAACTAAAACTAACTAACTACTTTCCTACATACGCACTAACTAACTAACTAACTACCTTCCCACTGACTAACTAACTATATAACTAACTAAATAACTAACTAGCTAACTAACTAACTACTAGTAACTAACAAACTATCTAACCAAATAACTAATTAGTTAACTAACTAAATAACTAACTAACTACTAGATAACTAATGACTAACGGACGAACAAACTAACTAACTACTAGCTAGCCGACAAAATAACTAACTTACTAATGACTAGATAACTAACATAATAACTAACTAATTTACTAACTAACAATCTTCATAAATACCTTTTAACGAACTAACTAACTAACTAACTACCTTCCCACATACCTGGCGACTAACTAACTAACTAACTAAATAAGTAACTAACCTGCTAACTACTAGCTAACTAACAAACTGACTAACTAACTAACTAATTGATGACCTAACTAACTAACTAACTAACTAACTACAAGATAACTAACTAACTGACTGACTAACTAACTAACTAACTAACTAATTAACTAACTATCTAAGTAACTAACTAACCGCCTTGATACATACATATTGGTTAACTAACTAACTAACTAACTAACTACTAGCTGACTAACAAAGTAACAAACTAAATAACTAACTGATTAACTAACTAACTAAATAACTAACTATCTAACTAACTAACTAACAACCTTCTTACATACTAGCTAACTAACTAACTAACTTACTAACTACTAGCTAATTAACTAACTAACTTACTAACTAACTAACTAACTACCTTCTTACATATATATTGACTAACTAACTAACTAACTAACTAACTAACTAACTAACTAACTAACTTACTAACAAACTAACTAACTACTAGCTAACTGAATAACTAACTAACTAACTAACTAACTAACTAACTAACTAACTAACTAACTGAATAACTGAATAACTAACTAACTAACTAACTAACTAACTAACTAACTAACTAACTAACTAATTAACTAACCAATTAACTAACTAACTAAGTACCTTCGTACATACCCACTAACTGACTAACTTACTAACTAACTAATGAACTAATTAATTAAAAAACTAAATAACTTACTAACTACTTGTTAACTAACTAAATAGCTAACTAATTAACTAACTAACAAACTAACAAACTACTAGCTAACTAACTAACTAACTTACTAACTACCTTCATACATACCTATTAACTAACTAACTAACTACCTTTCTGATGAACAAACTAACTAAATAACTAACTAAATAACTAAATAACAAACTAACTAATAAATTAACTAATTAACAAACTAACTAAATAACCGAATAACTATCTTCCTACATACCTATTAACTAACTAACTAAAACTAACTAACTACTTTCCTACATACCCACTAACTAACTAACTAAGTGCCTTCCCACTAACTAACTAACTAACTATCTAACTAACAAAATAACTAACTAGCTAACTAACTAACTACTAGTAACTAACTAACTAACTAACTAAATAACTATTTAGTTAACTAACTAAATAACTAACTAACTACTAGATAACTAACTAACTAACTAACTAACTAACTAACTAACTAACTACTAGATAACTAACTAACTAACTAACTTAATAACTAACTAACTACTAGCTAAATGATAAAATAACTAACTAGCTAATTACTAGATAACTAACATAATAACTAACTAATTTACTAACTAAATATCTTCTTAAATACCTGTTAACTAACTAACTACCTACCTACCTACCTACCTACATACCCACCTACTAACTTACTAACTTACAAAATAAATAACTAACCAGCTAACAATTAGCTAACTAACTAACTAACCAACTAACTAACTAAATAACTAACTGATGACCTAACAAACTAACTAACTACTAGATAACTATCTAACTAACTGACTAACTAACTAACTAACTAACTAACTAATGAACTAACTAACTACCTTGATACATACATATTGATTAACTAACTAACTCACTAACTTACTAACTACTAGCCAACTAACTAAGTAACTAACTAAATAACTAACGGATTAACTAACTAACTAATTAACTAACTAATTAACTAACTATCTAACTAACTAACTACTAGTTAACTAACTAACTAACTAACTAAATAACTAACTAATTAACTAAAGAACTAACTAACAAACTACTAGCTAACTAACTAACTAGTTTACTATCTAACTTACTAACTAACTACCTCCATACATACCTATTAACTAACTAACTAACTACCTTTCTAACTAACTAACTAAATAACTAAATAACTAAGTAACTAACTAATTAACAAATTAACAAATTAACTAACTAACTAAATAACTATCTTCCAACATGCCTATTAATTATCTAATTAACTAACAAACTAACTAAACAACATAATAACTACCTTCCCACATACCCACTGACTAACTAACTAACTACCCTCCCACTAACTAACTAACTAACTATCTAACTCACTAAATAACTAACTAGCTGACTAACTAACTACTAGATAACTAACAAACTAACTAACTAAATAACTAATTAGTTAACTAACTAAATAACTAATTAGGTAACTATCTAAATAACTAACTAACTAACTACTAGATAACTAACTAACTAACTAACTAACTAACTACTAGCTAGCTGACAAAATAACTAACTAACTAATTACTAGATAACTAACAAAATAACTAACTAATTAACAAACAAACTATCTTTTTAAATACCGATTAACTAACTAACTGACTAATTAACTAACTACCTTCATACATACCCGCCAACTAACAAACTAACTAACTAAAAAAATAACTAACCTGCTAACTACTAGCTAACCAACTCACTAACTAACTAACTAAATAACTAACTGATGACCTAATTAACTAACTAACTAACTAAGTAACTACCTTCTTACATACACATTGACTAACTAACTAACTAACTAACTTACTAACTAACTAACTAACTAACTAACTAACTAACTAACTTACTAACTAACTAACTAACCAATTAACTATTAGCTAACTGAATAAATAACTAACAAACTAACTAACAGAATTACTAACTAATTAACTAAATAACTATGTTCCTACATACATATTAACTAAATAACTACATAACTTACTAACTGCCTTCCTACATACCCACTAACTTAATAACTAACTAAATAACTACTAGCTATTTAACTAACTAACTAACTAACTAAATAACTAACTAATTAACTAACTAACTACTAACTAACTAACTAATTAACTAACTAACTAACAAATTAACTCACTGACTAGCTACCTTCGTACATACCCACTAACTAACTAACTTACTAACTAACTAATTAACTAACTAATTAACTAACTAACTACTAGTTAACTAATTAACTGACTAACTAAATAACTAACTAATTAACTAACTAACTAACTAATAAACTACTAACTAACTAACTAACTAACTTTCTAACTAACTACCTTCATACATACCTATTAACTAACTAACTAACTACCTTTCTGACTAACTAACTCACTAACAAACTAACTAACTAACTAAATAACTAACTAACTGACAAATTAACTAATTAACAAACTAACTAAATAACCTAATAACTATGTTCCAAGATACCTATTAACTAACTAAGTAACTAACAAAGTACTTTCCTACATACCCACTAACTTAGTAACTAACTACCTTCCCACAAACTAACTAACTAACTATCTAACTAACTAAATAACTAACTAGCTAACTAACTGACTACTAGTAACTAAATAACTAACTAGTTAACTAACTAAATAACTAACTAACTAACTACTAGATAACTAACTAACTTACTAACTAAATAACTAACAAACTAACTAACTAACTACTAGCTAGCTGATAAAATAACTAACTAACTAATTACCAGATAACTAACATAATAACTAACTAATTTACTAACTAACTATCTTCTTAAATACCAATTAACTAACTAACTAACTAACTACCTTCCTACATACCCGCAAACTAACTAACTAACTAACTTAATAAATAACTATCCTGCTAACTACTAGCTAGCTAACTAACTAACTAACTAACTAACTAAATAACTAACTGATGACCTAACTAACTGACTAACTACTAGATAACTAACTAACTGACTAACTAACAAACTAAGTAATTAACTAACAAACTAACTAATTAACTAACTATCAATCTAACTAACTAACTACCTTGATACATATATATAGATTAACTAACTAACTGCTAGCTAACTGACTAAGTGACTAACTAAATAACTAAATGATTACCTAACTAACTAACTAATTAACTACCTTTCTAACTAACTAACTAACTAACAACCTTCTTACATACTAACTCCTTCTTACATACTAACTAACTAACTAACTAACTAACTAACTAACTAACTAACTAACTAACTACTAGCTAATTAACTAACTAACTAACTAACTAACTACCTTCTTACATATATATTGACTAACTAACTAACTAACTACCTTCTTACATACATATTGACTAACTAACTAACTAACTAACTAACTAATTAAATAACTAACTAACTAACTAACTAACTAACTTACTAATTAACTAACTAACTAACTAACTAACTAACTAACTAACTTACTAACTAACTAACTAACATACTAATTAACTAACTAACTAACTAACTTACTAACTACCTTCCTACATACCCACTAACAAAGTCACTTAATAATTAAATTAATAACTAACTAAATAACTACTATCTATTTAACTAACGAACTAACTAACTAAATAACTAACCAATTAACTTACTAACTAACTAATTAACTAACTAATTAACTAACTAACTACTAGTTAACAAACTAACTAACTAACTAACTAACTAAATAACTAACTAATTAACTAACTAACTAACTAACTACTAGCGACCTTCCTACATACCCACAATCTAACTAACTTACTAACTAAATAAATAACTAACCTGCTAACTACTAGCTAACTGACTAACTAACAAACTAACTAAATAACTAACTGATGACCTAACTAACTAATTAACTACTAGATAACTAACTAACTAACTAACTAACTAATTACCTAACTAATTAACTAACTATCTAACTAACTAACTAACTACCTTGATACATACATATTGATTAACTCACTAACTATCTTCTAGCTAATTAACTAACTAACTAACTAACTACCTACCTTCTTACATACATATTGACTAACTAGCTAGCTAACTAACTAATTAACTAACTATCTAACTAACTTACTAACTACCTTGATACATACATATTGATTAACAAACTAACTTACTACTTGCTAACTAACTAAGTAACTAACTAAATAACTAACTCATTAACTAACTAACGAACTAACTAACTAACCGACTAGTTAACTAACTATCTAATACCTAACTAACTAACAACCTTCTTACATACTAACTAACTAACTAACTAACTAACTACTAGCTAATTAACTAACTAACTAACTAACTAACTACCTACCTACCTACCTTCTTACATACATATTGATTGACTAACTAACTAACTAACTAACTTACTAACTAACTAACGAACTAACTAACTAACTACTAGCTAATTGAATAAATGACTAACTAACTAAATAATTAACTAACTA
The DNA here is from genome assembly GCA_946800325.1 of Luzula sylvatica. NCBI lineage: Eukaryota > Viridiplantae > Streptophyta > Magnoliopsida > Poales > Juncaceae > Luzula > Luzula sylvatica. The sequence continues at coordinate 4,209,834 of OX326961.1, forward strand.
CTAGATAAGTAACTAAATAACTAACTAATTAACTAACTAACTATCTTCCTATATACATATTGACTAACTAACTAACTAGCTAACTAACTTACTAACTACCTTCCTACATACCCACTAACTAAGTAACTAACTAAATAAATAACTAACTGACTAACAAACTAACTTACTTACTAACTAACTAACTAATTAACTACTAGCTAACTGAATAAATAAATAACTAACTAACTAACTACTAGATAACTAACTAAATAACTAAGTAATTAACTAACTAACTATCTTCCTGCATACATATGAACTAACTAACTAACTATCTAACTAACTAACTTACTAACTACTTTCCTACATACCCACTAACTAAGTAACTAACTAAATAAAAAATAACTAACTAAATAACTACTAGCTATATAACTAACTAACTAAATAAATAACTAACTAATTAACTAACTAACTAACTAACTAACTAATTAACAAACTAACTAACAAATTAACTAACAAACTAGCTACCTTCGTACATACCCACTAACTAACTAACTTACTAACTAACTAATTAACTAACTAATTAATTAACTAATTAACTAGCTAACTACTAGTTAACTAACTAACTAACTAACTAACTAACTAAATAACTAACTAATTAACTAACAAACTAACTAACTAACTACTAGCTAACTAACTAACTAGTTAACTATCTAACTTACTAGCTAACTACCTTCATACATACCTATTAACTCACTAACTACCTACCTTTCTAACTAACTAACTAACTAACTAACTAACTAAATAGCTAAATAACTAACTAATGAACTAATTAACAAACTAATTAACTAACTAAATAACTATCTTCCTACATTCCTATTAATTAACTAATTATCTAACTAACTAACTAACTAACTACCTTCCTACGTACGCATTAACTAACTAACTAACTACCTTCCCACTAACTAACTAACTAACTAACTAACTAAAAACTAACTAAAAAACTAACTAGCTAACTAACTAACTACTAGAGAACTAACAAACTAACTAACTAAATAACTAACTAGTTAACTAACTAACTAATTAACTAACTAACGACTAGAGAACTAACTAACTAACTAACTTACTAACTAACTTACTACTGGCTAACTAACTAGCTAACTAACTACCTTCCTACATACCAATTAACTAACTAACTAACTAACTAACTAACTCACTAACTAACTAACTACTAGCTCTAACTAACTAACTAACTAACTAACTAACTCCTAGCTAACTAACAAACAAACTGACTAAATAACGAACTAACTAACTAACTAACTACCTTCATACATACCTATAAACTAACTAAATAGCTAACTACCTAACTAACTAATTAACTAACTACCTTCCTACAAACTCACTAACAAACAAACTAACTAACTAACTAACAAATTAACTAATTAACAAACAAACTAAATAACTGAATAACTATCTTCGTACATACCTATTTACTAACTAACTAACTACCTTCCCACTAACGAACTAACTAACTATCTAACTAGATGAATAACTACCTAGCTAACTAACTAACTACTAGATAACTAACAAACTACCTAACTAAATGACTAACTAGTTAACTAACTGAATAATTAACTAACTAACTACTAGATAACACTACTACAAAAAGTCTCATTAGCTTCGAAAATCCTAGCGACTAAGTATATTTAGTCTCTGTATGTTGGTTATTAGGAGCACATTTTGCTTTGTCCCAAAACAGTTATATTTCTTGGGACAAAGATTTTGTTTTGGCACTACAGTTGTCACAGAAAAAGATTAAGATTTTAAATCCGTACATTTTGTGACAAACAATAGTCTAAAAATAGGTTACTTAAAAAATGAAAAATAATTGGGACGAAAGTTGGCCATTGATTGTTGTAAATTATATGGAATGCCTTGCGTGATATATATAAGGTCATACATTAATTTTATAATATTATAATTAATTTACACAAGTCTTAATTCAATTCAACAAAAAATAGTATAGGGACCGGCGTAGTCCGTCTCTAAAATAAGCTTTTGGTCGTCTTTGGTTTGGAGACAATATGTAATCGTCAATATTTTGTCCTAATATCGTGAACCCAATAAATTAATTTAACACTAATCATAATTAATTTGACAAATATTAATTTTTAGGTAAAAATTAATATATCATTTTAGTCTTCATGAAAAATAATATGTGATGAGAATTAGGAGAAAATTTTTACCTCTATTTTTTCATTTTGTGTTTTCCAAAATATTGGAGGGAAAAATTCCCTTCATATTTATCATGTAATCGATCTATTTTTTCATTTTGTGTTTTCCAAAATATTGGAGGGAAAAATTCCATCCATATTTATCATGTACTTCGATTAAAATGAGTGAAATAAAACAATAAACTTATCATAGTTGTCCCCTCCGATTAACAAATAAACAATTCGATTCTGACTAACTAAAATAATCATGCTATGCTAAATAAAACAATCATTCCTTCGTGGCCTTTTTAGCAAAAAAAAAAAAATTCCTTCGTGGCCTTTCATTCATTCCCTCCCTATCGAGGAGTAATGATACAGACCATACCATTTTTCCAAGAATTGATCACGAATTGCCACGTGGCAGCCAGCTATTGGCTGCAGCTTTTCACCACTTTAGCTGCAGCCAATAGCTGGCTGCCACGTGGCAATTCGTGGTCAATTCTTGGAAAAAAGGTATGGTCTGTATCATTTCTGCTTCTCGGAGTAATGATACAGACCATACCATTTTCCCAAGAATTGATCACGAATTGCCACGTGGCAGCCAGCTATTGGCTGCAGCTTTCCACCACTTTAGCTGCAGCCAATAGCTGGCTGCCAGGTGACAATTCGTGGTCAATTGTTGGAAAAAAAAGTATGGTCCGTATCATTTCTGCTTCTCGAGAGAGAGAGTACAGGCTGCCGCCAAGTTTTCTCTACTAGGAATATAGCCCGCGCTTCGCTGCGGGATATATTATTTGATATATTATTTGATATATTATTTCGCTGCGGGATATATTATTTGATATATTATTTGATAAGAAAATATAAATATTTGTGTGAATAGTATTTTATTAAATTCAAAATAAAATAAAATTCTGAAAAAGACAAACAAAAAAACATAAAAGACGCAGCTTGGTACCAATCAAAAATATTATAATAAGCACAAAAAAACGCAGCTTGGTACCAATCAAAATTGTTATAATAAGCAAAAAAAAAAAAAATAATACCAGCTGAGGCTAACAAAAAGTATTTGTGTGAATAGTATTTTATTAAATTCAAATATTTTATTTAGAACACAAGACATATGTCAATTATATTTATTAATACGATGAAAAATTTAAATATTTTATTTAGAACCCAAGATATATGTCAAATAAAATAAAATTCAAAAAAAAAAAAAAATATACAAACAGTAACCGGGATGAACAATACTCGGGTGAACTGTGTCGGGTGAACAGTGGAACAGTACAAAAAAAATATACAAACAGTAACCGGGATGAACAGTACTCGGGTGAACTGTGTCGGGTGAACAGTGGAACAGTACTGGTGAACAGGTGAACAGTGTCGGGTGAACAGTGTTTGCCGACGTGGCCACACCAGGTGTCTTGTATTCTAAAATTAATGGGAGGGGGAATTTCTTGCTCAAAGAGAAATATAGGAGAGGTCTAGGAACCTTCTCTCTCATCCCTCATTCATTTCCTGCGTGCGTGCGGGTCTTCTCGCTCGCGTCTCAGGCGGAGGCTAAACCCTAGTTTTCGTCCGGCGAAACCTAGTTCTCTTATTTCCTCGTCGTTTTTTTCATTCCGCCGTGGGAACTGCTAGTCGCCGGAGGTATCTCGTCGTCAGTTCGCTCCCTTGTCTCTCACTGGTACACCCACCCCCTCTCTCTCACAATTCCTGCCCTATCTCTCTTGTCGGACTGCTATGCAGGTTGAGCATGTATTACCTCTTCATTTATTGTCTTCTTTCTCTCTGTATTAAATCTTGTTGTGTTGTTTAATTGTGTTATTGACGTTAACTCAGTCCTAATTGGACAATTCCAGGTCAGTCTGGTGTGGTACAACATTAATTTTCTATCTCCATATTTCAAATTTCAAATTAAAGTTTTCTTTGGAATTGAGAATTTGGTAATCGAGTTGTTTATCTCATTTTACAGATTTTTGTCAGTTGCATTTTAGAATTGGATTGGTACGGTTTTGATTATATGATTTCGAGTTTGTTAGATTTTGAATAGTTTATATTTATTTTAACAATCAGATTGCAATCGAGTTGTTTGAATAAAATGTAATGTTAATTTAGATAGTTTATATTTGAAGTTTTTTTATCGTTGCAGGGAATAACAAGGCTGCTTTTGACACTCGGAAAAGGAACTCGCCTGGTTATCGCGTCGGGACGCTCGGTGAGATGGCCCAAGATCATGATGGCGCTCGGTCACGATGGCAACGCGCAGGTAACAAGGCTGCAAATGGAAGGCTTCGTGACGAGACGACCATGCCAACTTTTCGATATTATATGATATTTTATTAACAACGCACAGGGAATAACAAGGCTGCAAATGTGTATGTTATATAATATTTTATTAATTATACTTTATATATTTAATATTTTTATGCACTACATATTATATGATTAATGTAAAATATAATAAAAGTTTGTTATATATTGCAATAAATGTTATGAATTATTGATACTATATCCGATAAGATATCGTTTGATTTTTGAAAATATAAAAAAAATATTGATTTTTGTAAATATAATAAATTTTTTTTTGTTTTTGTAGATAAATGATTTTGATATGTTGTTTGCTTTTATGGACAACTGACTTGCTTATTGAAATTTTATTGTTGGATCATGTATGTTTCACATATACTTTTAAATCACGTTAATATTTCAATTATATGATTTTGTATGTAAGGATTATTTGTTTCGATCTTTGTTTTTGTGAATTTCTTTTTCAGCTGGCAGGATTTTAATTAATTAATTAATTAATTAATGATGTTAATTATTTTGTTTAATGTTTTTAATTTTGTAGGCAATTATTGATTATTATAGTGTCTTATTTTATTTATTAATTAATTAAAATGGGCGATTGCTTCATATTGTTAATTTGATTTAAGTAGTTTTAGAAGAATTTACAGGGTAATTTTATTCTTTTGATTTATTTTCTTATAATTGATGTATTCAAAGATTAAGAGTTTTAGAAGAATTTACAGGGTAATCGTACTACAACACTTTGGTTATGGAAGTCAACGCATTAACATCCATATAATATATTTCTATGCAATTATACACAATCATAAGAAAAAAAATCCATAAAATATCAATAAAACATTTTTGAACAATAATATTATTTTCATTATTCATTTACTTCACACGCTATACTTGTGTTGCGCGGATACAAAATACGGTTATCGTATCCGACATGATATGAATACGACAATATGTTAATTTTGAAAAAAAAACAAAGGACGCGATACGTCTATTATATATGATATTTATTATTTTATTATTATTATTATGTATATATTTAATATTTTTATGTATTATATATTTGATTATTATGTTGGTCATATTCATGTATTCACGGAGATGCGACAATATGTATACGTTAGCTAAAAAAATATTTATGTTGAAATACACGGAGATGCCATATCCATGTATTCATTTATTTAATTATTATTTCAAATTATATGGATAAGTAATAATTATATCACATTGTATAATAATAATATAATATTATATCATCATTGTAAATGTAATGTAGTTTAATATGATATAATTTATGTAAAAATATAATAAAAAGTTTGTTTCTTTGTTTGGGAAAAAAAAATTACACGTCTCGACATTCATAATATATAATAATAAAATAAAATAAAATTCTTTTGTTTAGCTAAATTAGTATATAAAAAGGATTTTCAAATATAATGCAAATTAAAAAGGAAAATTACAAAAAAAAATGAACTCACAAAATTGCATACATAACCCTGCCCAATGAGCAAATTTAAAAAAAAAAATTGGAAAATAAGAAAAAATATCAAAATATAAAGAAAGACCAAAATATTAAAAACAAAAGATAAAAAAGTGAAAAAAGACAAAAATATAAAATAGGAAAAAAATATCAAAATGTTAAAAAAAAGACAAAAAATGTAAATAAACCAAAAAAAAGAACCAAAATATAAAATAAGAAAAAATTACCAAAATGTAAATAAAAATGACCAAAATATAAATAAACCAAAAAAAAAAATGTAATATATCAAAGAGTTGATGTGACCTCATGTATGATTAAGAATTTTGTTTACTTTATATATAAGTATAAATATGATATGATATACTATAGTTTAGTAATATACAGTGATTTAAATTGCGGCGCAATTGCGTCGCAATAACGCAAATCGCAATAAATATTACTAAAATGCAATGCCGCAAACAACTAAATAGCGCCGCAATATCACCGCAATATCGCGCAATATCGGTCATCATATGTAAATTACATCCCGGACGCAATGGACCGCAATATCGCAATTTAAAACATTGGTAATATATAATATAATAAAATATAATAATATCATATCATATAGTATAATATAATATAATACAATATCATATCATATGCTAGAATGTAATGTTAATATAATATAATAAACTAAAAGGTAATATAATATAATATAACGTAATAAAATATAAATATATTGATATAATACAATACAATACATAGCACAACACAACACATTTCAATCCAATATAATCCAATATTATATAATATGATATATATTATAACAATATAATACAATATAATATGATATGATATAATGTAGTATAGATAGCATAATACAATACAACATAACACATTATAATACAATAATAATTTAATATGATATGGCATAATAAAAATGCAATATGATATGATATGTATGTATGTAATAAGATAGCATGATACCAAAGTAATATAATTTAATTTAATATAATATAATATATAAAATACAATACAATATGGTATGATATCAAATATAATAGTATAATATAGTATTATATTATATAATATAATATATTATAATAAAATATAATACAATTCCTCTTTTATTTTTTCTAAATTAGTATAATATAAAATTAATAGAATATTTTTACAACCTTTGAGTCTTAACCTTAGTTAAATTATTGAATTATTTCCTTACATAACGGTTCAACAATTAGGGGTGTCAACGGTTCGGATCCGGTTCGGATAGTGGTCATACCAGATCCATATCCATATTGTCGGATCCGGATACGGTTCGGATAATAAACGGATACGGATACGGTTCGGATATTGTCGGATACGGATACGGATATGGTTCTGTTTCGGATATTAAAACGGATACTATATTATCATAACGTAACTTACTTTTTAGCTATAAATATATATAATTTGTGACATGAACGATAAATATGATTATATTTAAACATAATTTTACGATTGTGAGTTAAATCACTTACAAATCATTAATTTGTATATGATTTTTCAACTAATATCAAATATAATACATAAAATAATATATAATATGAGTATTCGGATCCGGTTTCGGATACTCGAATCTAGTTTCGAGTATCCGGATCCTAAAAATATCCGGATCCGGAACACGGATCCGGTTCCCGCACCAAAACCGAATATCGAATCCGGTTCCGGATCTTAAAATTAGCAACCAGATCCATATCCAGATCCACTCGGATTCGGATATTTTTTTCGAATCCGGATATTTTTTCGGATACGGTTCGGGTCGGTTCGGGCAATATCCACACCATTGACATCCCTATCAACAATACCAAACTTTGAAAAAACAAAATACAGAATTAAAGTCTTTGGTTCAATAAATCATAGACAAAATTCATGACTCAATTTCTAGCATGCAACCAGAATCGAAATCATTATTTTCTTGCTGAACCGAGAAACTCTTTCCTTCAAATCCCTCCAACATATAAAAAGCCCCCTATCACTTCTCTCACCTATTTATCACTTTCTTCAGCCTCCTCTTGTTCTTTTAAGTTCTAACGCCTATTGCTCTTCACGCCGATGCGCAGCAGTTCCTGGGTGATGGTCGTGCAGGGGTTTGGCGATGGAGGCGAGAGGAGGAGCAGCTGCGGGGCTGGCGATAGCAACGCGGAGCAGTCCTCATGCAGTAAGTTGTTCTTCTCAGATTTTTTTCGGTTTTCATTTCTATTTATCTGACATTTTCGTGGTTTTCGTGTTTCTTTCTTAATTTTTTGTTATTTCTATTCAATATTGATTTATCTGTTCATTTTTTGCTCTCTCCATCTCATTTCAGAGACGCCAATCTCTGCAGTCGAAAACGCGGAGGAAACTGACGTGCAGCAGAGGAGAGCTTCGGAGAAGTATGAATTTAAGCGACGAATCAGTTGAATGAGGTATTTTCGGTTTTTTAGTGTTAATTTAGGCTCAATTTAGTAAATTTAGTGTTAATTTGACTTGTTTTTCCTTTTCCATCTCAGGGAGAAGTATTTTACATTTGTATGTTCAATTTGGGTCCTCTTTGTAGTTTTCAATTTGTGTTTTGCAGAGGTTTGATTAGAAAGGAGCTGATAGTAATTGATTTGGGGATTTTTTAGAAATTTTGGTCTATCGCAGATGGTTGAACGAGTTTGTGTGAAGCGGCTTCAGAAGGAATTTCATGCTATTTGCAAGGTTTGTTAATCAATTAGTCCATTTGAAATTTCTCTTTTTTTATCATCTTTTTTTCTTTATAGATTCACATTGACTTTAATTCATGTGTAAAACACTAAGTAAACAACAACAATCAAGAAAATAAGAATCTTTATTTTTTGTTTAATTGTTTATAGGAAGCGCTTCACAGATAGTTGCCCGACCATTGACAAAATTGACTGGCGTGAGTTTACTTTTTCTTTTAATTTAATTACTTTATTTATTTTAAAATTTTCTATGTTATGAGTTATTATTAATTCATCTTTTTTCAATTTGATAGATTATGTACTTGAAGGAAGTGAAGGGACTCCTTTTGCAGGTAATTTTACTCAAATACCCATGTTAAAATTCATAGTTTGTAATAAAATTTGTGTTTTATTTTGCAATTTGTTTCCTCCTTCAGCAGTCAGCGCCAAAATTAGAGCTGATTGATAGGCATGACATGCGTTTCAATAAAAATAGGGGTATTTTTGAAAAACATTTACTGATTTTTTAAGCAATTTTATCTGCAGGACTGTATTGGGTTTCAATTGATAGTTGCAATTACTAAATTTAACTGATTTCTACTAATTAACGATTATAATGGTTATAATTTGTTTAATGATTTATCCATTTCTTGATGCAGTTGCTACCAAGGAATCGAGGACCCCTTAGCAAGGTTGCAATTTTAAAAAGATTGACAATTGGGCGTTAACTTGATCTGATATAATAAATACTTTTAATGATCGTACTCTCGGCAGATTTGGGTGTTTTATTTTTAGTTTTTCTCTTAATTGAACGTACAATTGGGCGTTAACTGAACGTGTTCGATGAAATGCCAAAACTGAAATTGTGGATCTGCAGGCTTTGACGAAGACGTGTTTAGTGCATTCAAATTGTACTATAAACAAACCGGTTCCTTCGATAGAGAGAGAATGTTTAGGCTTTGACATTTTGGTTTGTGTTGTTTAGTCATGCTCGAGTTAGTGTCGATGTCGTAATAATGAAACGATTATGTATTTTTTAGACATATTTTTATTTTATTTAAATGATGAAAATATTATTATCATAGTTAATTAATTAATATAATGTGTTGTGACTAATATTAGTTTTGACACAAAATTTAATCTCATAAATGTATATACAGACACTAATATCAACACTAATATTATTACATAAATAGTATATTCTAAGACTAAAGTTTGTCACATAAAGAAAATATTCAGGGGCAAGAACTAGTCATAGAAAGAACATAGTCAGGGACATAAAGTACATATTCAGACACTAAAATTGGTCACATAAAAAGAGTATTCAGAGACAAAAATTAGTCACAAAATGATAATAATTGGGGACGAAAGTTATCGTCTCATAAAGATCATATTCAGGGACTAACTAAGAAAATGAGGAAAAAAATTGGAAATTAGTCTTGTCGCAAGAAATACGGTTATCAGGGACCAAAATCAAAAAAACTTTTGTCGCCCTGATTTGCTGCGTCGGGGCTGTTATGACAAAATCTTAGGGACTAGATATAGTCCCTAAAGATCTACAGCGACTCCAAACCGTATTTTAGAGACTAAACACGTTTGTCCCTAATTGCATTTTTTGTAGTAGTGTAACTAACTAACTAACTAACAAAATAACTAACTAACTAACTAACTACTAGCTAGCCGACAAAATAACTAACTAACTAATTACTAGATAACTAACATAATAACTAACTAATTTACTAACTAACTATCTTCATAAATACCAATTAACTAACTAACTAACTAACTACCTTCCTACATACCCACCAACTAACTAATTAACTAACTAAATAAATAACTAACCTTCTAACAACTATCTAACTAACTAACTAACTAACTAACTAAATAACTAACTGATGACCTAACTAACTAGCTAACTACTAGATAAATAACTAACTAACTGACTAACTAGCTAACTAACTAATTACAAACTATCTTGCTAACTAACTAACTACCTTGATACATACATATTGTTTAACTAACTAACTCACTAACTAACTAAGTAATTAACTAACTAACTAAATAACTATTTAACACACTAATGAACTAACTAACACACTAATTAACTGACTAACTAACTAACTAACTACTAGACAACTAACTAACTTATTAACTAAATAACTAACTAACTGACTAACTACTAGCTTGCTGACAAAATAACTATCTAACTAATTACTAGATAACTAACATAATAACTAACTAATTTACTAACTCAATATCTTCTTAAATACCTATTAACGAACTAACTAACTAACTTCCTACATACCCGCCAATTAACTAACTAACTAAATAAATAACTATCCTGCTGACTACTAGCTAACTAACTAACTAACTAAATAACTAACTGATGACGTAACTAACTGACTAACTAACTGACTGACTAACTAACTAACTATCTAATTAACTAACTAACTAACTAATTAACTAACTATCTAACTAACTAACTAACTACCTGGATACATATATATATATATATATATATATATATATATATATATATATATATATATATATATATATATATATTGATTAACTAACTAACCCACTAACCAACTAACTACTAGCTAACTAACTAAGTAACTAACAAAATTACTAACTGATTAACTAACTAACTAACTAATTAACTAACTATCTAACTAACTAACTAAATAACAACCTTCTTGCATACTAACTAACTAACTAACTTACTAACTAACTACTAGCTAACTAAATAACTAACTAACGAACTAACTACTTTCTTACATACATATTGACTAACTAACTAACTAACTAACTATTTAACTAACTAACTAACTAACTAACTAACTTATTAACTAACTAACTAACTAACTAACTATTACCTAACTAAATAACTTATTGACTAACTAACTAACTAACTAACTATTTAACTAACAAACTAACTAACTAACTAACTTATTAACTAACTAACTAACTAACTAACTAACTACTAGCTAACTGAATAAATAACTAACTAACTAACTAACTAACTAACTACTAGATAACTAACTAATTAACTAACAAACTATCTTCCTACGTTCATATTAACTAACTAAATAACTAACTTACTAACTACCTTCTTACATACCCACTAACAAAGTCGCTTACTAATTAAATTAATAACTAACTAAATAACTACTAGCTATTTAACTAACGAACTAACTAACTAAATAACTAACCAATTAACTAACTAACTAACTAATTAACTAACTAACTAGCTACCTTCGTACATACCCACTAACTAACTAACTTACTAACTAACTAATTAACTAACTAATTAATTAACTAATTAACTAACAAACTACTAGCTAACTAACTAACTAGTTAACTATCTAACTTACTAACTAACTACCTTCATACATACCTATTAACTAACTAACTAACTACCTTTCTAACTAACTAACTAAAAAACTAACTAACTAAATAACTAAATAACTAACTAACTAACTAACTAATTAATTAATTAACATACTAACTAACTTTTTAAATAACTATCTTCATACATGCTTATTAATTATCAAATTAACTAACAAACTAACTAACAAACTAACTAACTACCTTCCCACACACCCACAAACTAACTAACTAATTACCCTCCCACTAACTAACTAACTAACTAACTATCTAACTAACTAAATAACTAACTGGCTAACTGACTAACTACTAGATAACTAACAAACCAACTAACTAACTAAATACCAAGTTAATTAGTCAGTTAGTTAGTTAGTCAGTTAGTTAGTTAATTAGTTAGTTAGTTAGTTAATAGGTATGTGGAAAGATAGTTTGTTAGTTAATTAGTTAATTAATTAGTTAGTTATTTAGTTAGTTATCTAGTAGTTAGTTAGTTAGTTAGTTTGTTAGTTAGTTAGTTAGTAAATATGTATGTAAGAAGGTAGTTAGTTCGTTAGTTACTTAGTTAGATAGTTAGTAAATTAGTTAGTCAATTAGTTAGTTAGCTAGTAGTTAGTTAGTTAGTTTAGATAGTTATTTAGTTAGTTAGTTAGTCATGTAGTTAGTTAGTTAACTAACTTACAAAATAACTAACTAACTAACTAAATGACTAACTAGTCAACGAACTAACTAACTACTGGCTAACAAACTAACTAACTAACTAAATAACTAACTAGTTAACTAACTAACAAACAACTGGCTAACTAACTAACTAACTAACTAACTAACTAAATAACTAACTCAAGTAACAAATTGATTAACTTACTAACCAACCTAACTAGCCGCCTTCCTACATATCCACTAACTAACGAACATACTAACTAACTAACTAACTATATTACAAACTAAGTAACTAACTATCTTCCTACATACCTATTAACTAACTCACAAACTAACTAATTACCTTCTTGCATACCCACCAACTAACTAGCTAACTAAATAAATTACTAGCTAACTACTCGCTAACTAACTAACTAACTAAATAACTAACTAGTTACCTAACTAACTAACAAACTAACCAACTACTTGATAACAAACAAACAAACTAACTAACTGACTAACTAACTAACTAACTGACTTCTAGCTAACAGAAAAAAAAACTTACTAACTAACTTACTAACTAACTAACTTCTAGCTAACAGAAAAAATAACTAACTAACTAACTAACTAACAAACTAACTATTAACTAGCTAACTAGCTAACTAACTAATCAACTAACTAACTAACTAACTAACTACTAGCTAACTAACTAACCAACTGACTAAATAACGAACTAATTAACTAACTAACTATCTTCATACATACCTATAAACTAACTAAATAGCTAACTACCTAACTATCTAATTAACTAACTACCTTCCTACAAACAAACTAACTGACTAACTAACTTACTAACTAACTAATTACCTAGTATCTAACTAACTAACTAATTAACTAACTAACTAGCTAACTAATTGTCTTCCTACATACCACCTATTAACTAGTATCTATCTAACTAACTAACTAACTTATTGTCTTCCTATATATCTATTAACTAACTAACTAATTAATTGACTAACTAACCGACTAGCTAACAACCATCCTACATACCGACTAGCTAACTAATAACTCACTAACTAACTAACTAACTCTCAAACTAACTAACTACCTAACTAGTTAATTAGTTATCTAGTGAGTTAGTTAGTCGCTAATATGTATGTAAGAACATAGTTAGTTAGTTAGTTAGATAGTTAGTTAATTAATTAGATAGTTAATAAGTGAGTTAGTTATCTAGTAGTTAGTTAATTAGTTAGTTAGTTAATCAGTTAGTTATTTATTTAGTTAGTTAGTTAGCTAGTAGTTAGTTAGTTAGTCAGTTAGTTAGTTAGTTAGTTAGTTAGTTAGTTAGTTAGTAAGTTAGTTAGTTAATAGGTATGTAGAAAGATAGTTCGTTAGTTAATTAGTTAAGTAATTAGTTAGTTATTTAGTTAGTTATCTAGTAGTTAGTTAGTTAGCTAGTTAGTTAGTTGGTTGGTTAGTTAGTCAGTTCGTTAGTTAGTTAGTCAGTAAATATGGATGTAAGAAGGTAGCTAGTTAGTTAGTTAGTTAGATAGTTAGTAAATTAGTTAGTCAATTAGTTAGTTAGCTAGAAGTTAGTTAGTTAGTTTACTAACCAACTAACTAACCAATTAACAAACTAATTAACTAACTAACTAACTTACTAACTAACTAACTAACTAACTAACTACCTACTAGCTAACCGAATAACTAACAAACTAACTAACTAAGTAACTACTAGTTAGCAAACTAAATAACTAACTAATTAACTAACCAATTTTCTTCCTACATACATATTAAATAACTAACTAACTAACTAACTAACTAACTAACTAACTAACTAACTAACTACCTTCCTACATACCCACTAACTAAGTAACTAACTAAATAAATAAATAACTAACAAACTACATAACTACTAACTAATTAACTAACTAACTTACTAACTAAATAAGTAACTAATTAACTAACTGACTAACTAATTAACTATCTAGCTACCTTCGTACATACCCACTAACTAACTAACTTACTAACTAACTAATTAACTAACTAATTAATTAACTAATTATGTAACTAACTACTAGTTAAATAACTAACTAACTAACTAACTAACTAATTAATAGATAACTAACATAATAACTAACTAATTTACTAACTAACTATCTTCTTAAATACCTATTAACTAACTAACTAACTTACTAACTACATTCCCACATACCCACCAACTAACTAACTGCTAGCTAACTGACTAAGTGACTAACTAAATAACTAATTGATTAACTAACTAACTAACTAATTAACTACCTTTCTAACGAACTAACTAACTAACAACCTTCTTACATACTAACTAACTAACTAACTAACTAACTAACTAACTAGCTACTAGCTAATTAACTAACTAACTAACTAACTACCTTCTTACATACATATTGACTAACTAACTAACTAACTACCTTCTTACATACATATTGACTAACTAACTAACTAACTAACTAACTAATTAACTAACTAACTAACTAACAAACTAACTAACTTACTAATTAACAAACAAACAAACAAACTAACTAACTTACTAACTAACTAATTAACTTACTAATTAACTAACTAACTAACTAACTTACTAACTACCTTCCTACATACCCACTAACAAAGTCACTTAATAATTAAATTAATAACTAACTATATAACTACTAGCTATTTAACTAACGAACTAACTAACTAAATAACTAACCAATTAACTAACTAAGTAACTAATTAATTAACTACCTAGCTACCTTCGTACATACCCACCAACTAACTAACTTACTAACTAACTAATTAACTAACTAATTAATTAACTAATTAACTAACTAACTATTAGTTAACTAACTAATTAACTAACTAACTAAATAACTAACTAATTAACTAATTAACTAACTAACAAACTACTAGCTAACTAACTAACTAGTTAACTATCTAACTTACTAACTAACTACCTTCATACATACCTATTAATTAACTAACTAACTAAATAACTAAATAACTAACTATTTAACTAATTAACAAACTAACTAACTGACTAAATAACTATCTTCCTACATGCCTATTAATTATCTAATTAACTAACAAACTAACTAACAAACTAACTAACTACCTTCGCACACACCCACTAACTAACTAACTAACTACCCTCCCACTAACTAACTAACTAACTATCTAACTAACTAAATAACTAACTAGCTAACGAACTAACTACTAGATAACTAACAAACTAACTAACTAAATAACTAATTAGTTAACTAATTAAATAACTAACTAACTAACTACTAGATAACTAACTAACCAATTAACTAATTAACAAACTAACTAGCTAAATAACTATCTTGCTACATGCCTATTAACTATCTAATTGACTAACAAACTAACTAACTAACAAAATAACTACCTTCCTACATACCCACTAACTAACTAACTAACTACCTTCCCACTAACTGACTAACTAACTATCTAACTCAGTAAATAACTAACTAGCTAACTAACTGACTACTAGATAACTAACAAACTAACTAACTAAATAAGTAATTAGTTAACTAACTAAATAACTAACTAACTAACTACTAGATAACTAACTAACTAATTAACTAATTAACAAACTAACTAGCTAAATAACAATCTTGCTACATGCCTATTAACTAACTAATTTACTAACAAACTATCTTTTTAAATACCTATTAACTAACTAACTAACTTACAAAATAACTACCTTCATACATACCCGCCAACTAACAAACTAACTAAATAAATAAATAACTAACTGACTAACTAACTAACTAATTAACTAACTACTAACTAATTAACTAACTATCTAACTAATTAACTAACTACCTTGATACATATGTATTGATTAACTAACTAACCCACTAACTAACTAACTACTAGCTAACTAACTAAGTAACTAACTAAATAACTAACTGATTAACTAACTAACTAACTAATTAACTAACTATCTAACTAACTAACTAACTAACTAACGACCTTCTTGCATACTAACTAACTAACTAACTAACTAACTAACTACTAGCTAATTAACTAACTAACAAAGTAACTACCTTCTTACAGACATATTGACTAACTAACTAATTAACTAACTAACTAACTTACTAAATAACTAACTAACTAACTAACTATTTGCTAATTGAATAAATAACTAACCAACTAACTAACTACTAGATAACTAACTAAATAACTAACTAATTAACTAAATAACTATCTTCCTACATACATATTAACTAAATAACTAACTAACTTACTAACTGCCTTCCTACATACCCACTAACTTAATAACTAACTAAATAACTACTAGCAATTTGACTAACTAACTAACTAAATAAATAACTAACTAATTAACTAACTAACTAACTAACTAATTAACTACTAACTTACTAACTAACTACCTTCATACATACCTATTAACTAACTAACTAACTAACTATCTTTCTAACTAACTAACTAAAAAACTAACTAACTAACTAAATAACTAAATAACTAACTAACAAACTAATTAACTAATTAACAAACTAACTAAGTAACTAAATAACTATCTTCCTACATGTCTATAAATTATCTAATTAACTAACAAACAAACTAACTAACTAACTGACAAACAAACTAACTACCTTCCCACATACCCACTAACTAACTAACTAATTACCCTATCACTAACTAACTAACTAACTATCTAACTAACTAAATAACTAACTACTAGATAACTAATAAACAAACTAACTAAATAACTAATTAGTTAACTAACTAAATAACTAACTAACTAACTACTAGATAACTAACTACTAACTAATTAACTAACTATCTAACTAACTAACTAACTACCTTGATACATATATATTGATTAACTAACTATCCCACTAACTAACTAAGTACTAGCTAACTATCTAAGTAACTAACTAAATAACTAACTGATTAACTAACTAACTAACTAATTAACTAACTATCTAACTAACCAACTAACTAACAACCTTCCTGCATACTAACTAACTAACTAACTAACTAACTAACTAACTAACTAACTAACTAACTACTAGCTAATTAACTAACTAACTAAGTAACTACGTTCTTACATACATATTGACTAAGTAACTAACTAACTAACTAACTAACTAACTAACTAACTAACTTACTAACTAACTAACTAACTAACTAACTATTAGCTAACTCGATAAATAACTCACAAACTTACTAACTAACTACTAGATAAATAACTAAATAACTAACTAATTAACTAAATAACTATCTTCCTACATACATATTAACTAAATAACTACCTAACTTACTAACTGCCTTCCTACATACCCACTAACTTAATAACTAACTAAATAACTACTGGATATTTACCTAACTAACTAACTAAATAAATAACTAACTAATTAACTAACTAACTAACTAATTAACTAACTAACTAGCTACCTTCGTACATACCCACTAACTAACTAACTTACTAACTAGCTAATTAACTAACTAATTAATTAACTAATTAACTAACTAACTACTAGTTAACTAATTAACTAAATAACTAAATAACTAACTCACTAACTAACTAACTACTAACTAACTAAATAACTAACTAACTGACAAATTAACTAATAAACAAACTAACTAAATAACCGAATAACTATCTTCCTAGATACCTTTTAACTAACTAACCAACTAACTAACTACTTTCCTACATACCCACTAACTTACTAACTAACTACCTTCCCACTAACTAGTTAACTAACTATCTAACTAACTAAATGACTGACTAGCTAACTAACTAACTACTAGTAACTTAATAACTAACTAGTTAACTAACTAAATAACTAACTAACTAACTACTAGACA
This sequence comes from Luzula sylvatica, assembly GCA_946800325.1. NCBI lineage: Eukaryota > Viridiplantae > Streptophyta > Magnoliopsida > Poales > Juncaceae > Luzula > Luzula sylvatica. The sequence goes on from OX326961.1 coordinate 4,228,397, forward strand.
ACTAACTAACTTACTAACTAAATAACTAACTAACTAACTAACTACTAGCAAGCTGACAAAATAACTAACTAACAAATTACTAGATAATTAACATAATAACTAATTAATTTACTAACTCAATATCTTCTTAAATACCTATTAACTAACTAACTAACTAACTACCTTCCTACATACCCGCCAACTAACTAACTAACTAAATAAATAACTATCCTGCTGACTACAACCAACTAACTAACTAACTAACTAACTAAATAACTAACTGATGACGTAACTAACTAACTAACTAACTCACTGACGAACTAACTAACTAACTAATTCACTAACAAACTAACTAATTAACTAACTATCTAACTAACTAACTAACTACCTGGATACATATATATTGATTAACTAACTAATTCACTAACTAACTAACTACTAGCTAACTAAATAACTAACTAACTAACTAACTACCTTCTTACATACATATTGACTAACTAACTAACTAACTAACTAACTAACAAACTATTTAACTAACTAACTAACTAACTAACTAACTTATTAACTAACTAACTAACTAACCAACTATTAGCTAACTAAATAACTAACTAACTAACTAACTAACTAACTAACTACTAGATAACTAACTAAATAACTAACTAATTAACTAAATAACAATCTTCCTACATACATATTAACTAACTAACTAACTAACTTACTAACTGCCTTCCTACATACCCACTAACTTAGTAACTAACTAAATAACTACTAGCTATTTAACTAACTAACTAACTAAATAAATAACTAACAAATTAACAAACTAACTAACTAACTAACAAATTAACTAACTAACAAATTAACTAACTAACTAGCTACGTTCGTAGATACCCACTTACTAACTAACTTACTAACTAACTAATTAAATAACTAATTAGCTAACTAACTACTAGTTAACTGACTAACTAACTAACTAAATAACTAACTAATTAACTAAATAACTAACTAATAATCTACTAGCTAACTAACTAACTAACTTTCAAACTAACTACCTTCATACATACCTATTAACTAACTAACTAACTACCTTCCTAACTAACTCACTAACTAACTAACTAATTAACTATCTAACTAACTAAATAACTAACTAACTGACAAATTAAGTAATTAACAAACTAACTAAATAACCGAATAACTATCTTCCTAGATACCAATTAACTAACTAACTAACTAGCTAAATAACTAACTACTTTCCTACATACCCACTAACTTACTAACTAACTACCTTCCCACTAACTGACTGACTATCTAACTAAATAACTAACTAGCTAACTAAATAACTAACTAGTGAACTAACTAAATAACTAACAAACTAACTACTAGATAACTAACTAACTAACTAACTAAATAGCTAGACAACTAACATAATAACTAACTAATTTACCAACTAACAATCTTCTTAAATACCTATTAAGGAACTAACTAACTAACTAACTACCTTCCTACATACCCGCCAACTAACTAACTAACTAACTTAATAAATAACTATCCTGCTAACTACTAGCTAGCTAGCTAACTAACTAACTAACTAACTAAATAACTAACTGATGACCTAACTAACTAACTACTAGATAACTAACTGACTGCCTGACTAACTAACTAACGAACTAATTAACTAACTAACTAACTAATTAACTAACTAATTAACTAACTATCAATCTAACTAACTAACTACCTTAATACATATATATTGATTAACTAACTAACTACTAGTTAACTAACTAAGTAACTAACTAAATAACTAACTGATTAATTAACTAACTAACTAATTAACTACCTTTCAAACTAACTAACAACCTTCTTACATACTAACTAACTAACTAACTAACTAACTAACTAACTACTAGCTAATAAACTAACTAACTGACTAACTAACTACCTTCTTACATACATATTGACTAACTAACTAACTAACAAACTAATTAACTAACTAACTAACTAACTAACTAACTTACTAATTAACTAACTAACTAACAAACTACTAGCTAACTGAATTAATAACTAACTAACTAACTAACTAACTAACTAACTAACTAACTAACTAACTAACTAACTAACTAACTAACTACTAGATAACTAACTAAATAACTAACTAATTAACTAACAAACTATCTTCCTACGTACATATTAACTAACTAACTTACTAACTACCTTCCTACATACCCACTAACAAAGTCGCTTACTAATTAAATTAATAACTAACTAAATAACTACTATCTATTTAACTAACGAACTAACTAACTAAATAACTAACCAATTAACTAACTAACTAACTAATTAACTAACTAACTAACTTTAGCTAGTTAGTTAGTTAGTTAGTTAGTGCGTGCATACGAAGGTAGTTAGTTAATTAGTAATGTAGTTAGTTAGTTAGTTAGTCAATAGGTATGTATGAAAGAAGTTATTTAGTAAGTTAGTTAGTTAATTTTTTTAATTAGCTTGTTAACCAGTAGTTAGTTAGTTAGTTAGTTAGTTAGTTAATTAGTTAGTTAGTTACTTAATTAGTTAGTGGGTATGTAGGAAGGTAGTTAATTAATAAGTTTGTTAGTTGGTTAGCTAGTCAGTTTGTTAGCTAGTAGTTACTTACTTAGTTAGTTAGTTAATAGGTATATAGGAAATTAGTTAGTTAGTTAAAAAATGAGTTAGTTAATTGCTTAGGTAGTTAGTTAGTTAGTTATTTAATAGGCATGTACAAAGGTAGTTAGTTAGTAAGTTAGTTCGGTAGTTAATTAGTCAGTTAGTTACTCAATTAGTTACTTAATTAGTTAGTCAGTTACTTAATTAGTTAGATATTTAATAGGAAGGTTGTTAGTTAGTTAATTAGTTAGTTATTTGATAGGAAGGTAGTTAGTTAGTTAGCTAGTCAGTGTGTTAGCTAGTAGTTACTTAGTTAGTTAGTTAGTTAATAGGTTCGTAGTTAGTTAGTTAGTTAGTTAGTTAGCTAGTAGTTAGTTAGTTAGTGAGTTAGTTTTTTAATCAATATGTATGTATCAAGGTAGTTAGTTAGACGTTAGTTAGATAGTTAGTTATTTAGTTAGTTAGTTAGTTAGTTAGTTAATCAGTTAGTTAATTAGTTATCTTGTAGTTAGTTAGTTAGTTAGGTCATCAGTTAGTTATTTATTTAGTTAGCTAGTTAGTTAGCTAGTAGTTAGCTAGTTAGTGATTTAGTTAGTTAGTAAATTAAATGGTATTTAAGAAGATAGTTAGTTAGTAAATTTGTTAGTTATTATGTTAGTTATCTAGTAATTAGTTAGTTAGTTATTTTGTCAGCTAGCTAGTAATTAGTTAGTTATTTAGTTATTTAGTTAGTTAGTTATCTAGTAGTTAGTTAGTTATTTATTTAGTTAGTTAATTAGTTAGTTATTTAGTTAGTTAGTTTGTTAGTTATCTAGTGGTTAGTTAGTTAACTAGTTAGTTATTTTGGTAGTTAGATAGTTAGTTAGTTAGTTAGTTAGTTAGTTAGTGGGTATGTAGAAAGGTAGGTAGGTAGTTAGTTAGTTAGTTAGTTAATAGGTATGTAGGAAGATAGTTATTTAGTTATTTAGTTAATTTGTTAATTAGTTAATTAGTTAGTCACTTAGTTATTTAGTTATTTAGTTAGTTAGTTAGTTAGTTAGTTTGTTAGTTTGTTAGTTAGAAAGGTAGTTGGTTAGTTAGTAAATAGGTATGTAGGAAGAGAGTTTGTTAGTTAATTAGTTTGTTATTTAGATAGATATCTAGTAGTTAGTTACATACTTAGTTATTTAGTTATTTTGATAGATATCTAGGGAGACAATTGGTTAGTTAGTTAGTTAGTTAGTTAGTTAATTTGTTAGTTAGGTAATTAGACACTAGTTAATTAGTTAGTTAGTTAGTCAGATAGTTAGTTAGTTAGTTAGTTAGTGAGTTTGTTGGAAGGTAGTTAGTTAATTAGTTAGTTAGGTAGTTAGCTAATTAGTTAGTTTATAGGTATGTATGAAGGTAGTTAGTAAGTTAGTTAGTTAATTAGTTAGTTAGTTAGCAAGTAGTTAGTTAGTTAGTTAGTTAGTTAGTTAGCAAGTAGTTAGTTAGTAAGTTAGTTGGCTAGTTAGTTAGTTAGTTACCTAGCTAGCTAGCTAGTAGTTAGTTAGTTAGTTAGTTAGTTAATAGGTATGTAGGAAGGCAGTTAATTAGTTGGCTAGTTAGTTAGTTAGCTAGTAGTTAGTAAGTTAGTTAGTTAGTTAGTTAGTGGGTATGTAGGAAAGGTAGCTAGTAAGTTACTTAGTTACTTAGTTAACTAGTTAGTTAGTTAGTTAGATAGTAGTTTGTTAGTTTGTTAGTTAGTTAATTAGATAGTTTGTTAATTAGTTAGTTAGTTGGTGGGTATGTATGAAGGTTGATAGTTAGTGGGTATGTAGGTAGGTAGTTAGTTAGTTAGTTATTTAGTTAGTTATTTAGTTAGTTAGTGAGTTAGATAGTAAGTTAGTTAGTTAGTTAGTTAGTTAGTATGTTCGTTAGTTAGTGGGTGTGTAGGAAGGTAGCTAGTTTGTTAGTTAGTTACTTAGTTCGTTAATTTGTTAATTAGTTAGTTAGCTAGTAGTAAGTTAGTTAGTTAGTTAATTAGTTAGTTAGTGAGTTAATCAGTTAGTTAGTTAGTTAGCTAATATGTATGTAAAAAGGTAGTTAGTTAGTTTGTTAGATAGTTAATTTGTTAGTTAGTTAATTAGTGAGTTAGTTATCTAGTAGTTAGTTAGTTAGTTAGTTAATCAGTTAGTTATTTATTTAGTTAGTTAGTTAGCTAGTAGTTAGTTAGTTAATTAGTTAGTCACTTAGTTAGTTAGCGGTTATGTAAGAAGGTATGTAGTTAGTTAGTCAGTTGGTTAGTAAGTTAATTAGTTAATAGGTATGTAGAAAGATAGTTTGTTAGTTAATTTGATAGTTATTTAGTTAGTTATCTAGTAGTTAGTTAGTTGGTAGGTTAGTTAGTTCGTTAGTTAGTTCGTTAGTTAATTGGTTAGTTAGTTAGTTTGTAAATATGTATGTAAGAAGGTAGTTAGTTTGTTAGATAGTTAGTTAATTAGTTAGTTAATTAGTTAGTTAGCTAGTAGTTAGTTAGTTAGTTAACTAGTTATTTATTTAGTTAGTCAGTTAATTAGTTAGTTATCTAGTAGTAAGTTAATTAGTTAGTTAGTTCGTTAGCTAGTAGTTAGCTGGTTAGTTATTTATTTATTTAGTTAGTTAGTTAGTTGGTTGGTATGTAGGAAGGTAGGTAGTTAGTTAGTTAGCTAGTTTGTTAATAGGTATTTAAGACAACAGTTAGTTAGCAAATTAGTTAATTATTATGTTAGTTATCTAGTAATTAGATTGTTAGTTATTTTGTCAGCTTCCTTGTAGTTAGTTAGTTAGTTAGTTATTTAATTAGTTTGTTTGTTAGTTATCAAGTTGTTAGTTAGTTAGTTATTTAGTTAGTTATCTAGTAGTTAGTTAGTTAGCTAGTTAGTTATTTAGTTAGTTAGATAGTTAGTTAGTTAGTTAGTGGGATGGTAGGTAGTTAGTTAGTTAGTGGGTATGTAGGAAGTTAGTTAGTTAGTTAGTTAGATTGTTAGTTAATATGTATATACGAAGATAGTTATTTAGTTAGTTTTTTAATTAGTTATTTAGTTATTTAGTTAGTTAGTTAGTTAGTTTGTTAGTTAGTTAGAAAGGTAATTAGTTAGTTAGTTAATGGGTATCTATAAAGGTAGGTAGTTAGTAAGTTAGCTAACTAGCTAGTTAGTTAGCTAGTAGTTAGTTAGTTAGTTAGTTAATTAGTTAGTTGTTTAGTTAGTCAGTTAGTTTACTAGTAGTTAGTTAGTTAATGAGTTAATTAATTAGTTAGTTAATTAGTTAGTTATTAAGTTAGTTAGTTAGTGGGTATGTACGAAGGTAGCTAGTTAGTTAGTTAATTTGTTAGTTAGTTAGTTAATTAGTTAGCTAGTTAGTTAATTCGTTAGTTAGTTATTTATTTATTTGGTTAGTTACTTAGTTAGTGGGTATGTAGGAAGGTAGTTAGCAAGTTAGTTAGTTAGTTAGTTAGTTAGTTAATATGTATGTAGGAAGATAGTTAGTTAATTAGTTAGTTATTTAGTTAGTTATCTAGTAGCTAGTTAGTTAGTTAGTTAGTTAGTTAGTTAGTTAGTTATTTTTTCTGTTACCTAGAAATTAGTTAGTTAGTTAGTTAGTTAGTTATTTTTTTTGTTAGCTAGAAATTAGTTAGTTAGTTAGTTAGTTAGTTAGTCAGTTTGTTATCAAGTAGTTGGTTAGTTTGTTAGTTAGTCAGGTAACTTGTTAGTTATTTATTTAGTTAGTTAGTTAGCGAGTAGTTAGGTAGTAATTTATTTAGTTAGCTAGTTAGTTAGGTATGTATGAAGATAGTTAGTTAGTTAGTTAATTAGTTCGTTATTTAGTCAGTTAGTTAGTTAGCTAGAAGTTAGTTAGTTAGTTAGTCGACTAGTTAGTTAGTTAGCTAGCTAGTAGTTGGTTAGTTAGTTAGTTAGTTAATAGGTATGTAGGAAGGTAGTAAGGTAGTTAGTTAGTTAGTTAGTTAGTTAGTTAACTAGTTAATTATTTAATTAGTAAGTTTGTTAGTTCTCTAGTAGTTAGTTAGTTAGCTAGTTAGTTATTTAGTTAGTTAGTAAGTTAGTTAGTTAGTTAGTGGGAAGGTAGTTAGTTAGTTAATTATATAGTTAACTAGCTTTTACCCGCGCGCATTCGCGCGGGAGTTCCCCGAGGATTCTCGAGTTTGAGACTAATTTTTTTTATATTAATTTTAATTTTGTTTTTGTTTTTTTGTGTATTTTATTTCTTATTTTTAATGTTGCAAATCAGTATAATTTCTTGAATGTAAATAAAAATATCATATATGCTGGTTGCGCAGATAACATCAACAAATTATGAATATATATCGAATGTAACGTATAGAAATAAAATAAACAAATTATAAGTATTTCATAACAAAGAAACAAACAACAATATATGAATTTTAATAATAAAAGAAACAAAACAAATTACAACAATATAAAGTTATAATTAATTAAATAATTAAAATTTACACAATTAAATATATCCAAACTTTTCATTTAATAATAAAATATGCAAGTATTATATGTTTTGCCTCAGTAAATCATGATATGTATAAATTTTACAATAAGTAATATTTGAATCATTCAAGAGCCGGCTTTCTTGAACAATTCAAATAGTCCTTGTTGTAGAATGTGTTTATTTATTATACATCATCGGCAAAATCGAGACGGCAATGATGATGATGATGATGATGATGATGATGATGATGATGATATGATATGACGGTGGTGATGATGATGATGATGACGATGATGATGATGGTGATCATTTTTGTATTTGTAGTTACTTAGTATTGGTATTTGTGCTTTTGCTTTTGTTTTGCATTTGGTATTTGTTTTGTAGTATTCATGAGTCGTAATTCGCAAACATATTCTTATTCAAATATGTATCATATTTGCAATTTACAATTATATTTGTATATTACATTTCTATTTCAAATTCATCTCGGTATTTTGCATTTGTAGATGTATTCGTGTTTCATAATTTGTATTCAAGAATTCTTGTTGTTCCTGCTATTGTGTTGTTTTATTTTCTTAATTTGCCCGGAGTTGTCAAATATGTATGGTTATTTCGTCATCAATTACGTACATGATTAAATTCAGAGTGGCTAAATTTGTATAGTTATTTCGCGACGAAATATCTAAATGAACATTATGACTCGAGGGTAAACTTATATGCATTTTAATTTTCATGAACAACGAATGATTCAATAACTTTCAATAAAAACAAACATAGCCATGCACTATAACGTATAGGTTCGTTTATTCTAGAAAATTTTCCATACTTGTATTCATGTTTTGCACATCGTATATCCATTATGCAATGACTTATTTTTTACTTAATATGCGAATCATTATTACACGTACTCGTGATTGAATCTTGTATTCGTGTTTTTATTCTTATCCTAGTTCTTTATTCATATTCTTCTGTTGTTTTTAGTTCATTGGCTCGCATTGGTATTTGTTTTTTTTTTGTTTTTATATTAGTATTTGGTGTTTCGTTTTTCGTAATTTGTATTTCGTATTTGCAATTTGTTTGTCTTAATAGTCTTCTTTGTTGTTTCTCATGTTTATTCAGAAATTATCAACAAAATAATTATTTCAAAGTTTTGAAAAATTTGTGCCTTACAATTCATGTTGAATTACATGTCTCTAAAGTACATATTGATTATGTTTTGCAAATTTCACGTGAGGATCTTCGATATTTCAAACTTAACGTATTTGTCAATATGTTTGTCTTAGAGGTTGGTCTTTAGGTACACACAGAAAACAAAAAATACTTATGTCAACCAGAAAGTTAATCATTGTTTTTTGGCAAGAAAGAAAACAATAATGTTTTTGCATTTTATTGGCTTCATGTATTTTTTTTTCGTGCATTGAATCATTTGACTCCAGGTGTTTTTTTAATTTCTGAAAATTCAATGAATATCTAATAAACAATTCATTAAATATTACAAAAGATCAAGAGAAATAACTTTTTTTGTATGTTTTTTCGTGTATTGAATTACTCTGTTTTTTCACCTCTTAATTTCTTTTTCTTTTCCGGCGTTGACTATTCAATACAAATTTTCAAAGAATCTTGTCACTGAACCATTAATGATATAATTGCATTTTTGTTATTTCGCTTGTATCTGTCCATGATTTGTCTCGAGCTATTTGTATAAAATTTGTTATTTGGCTTGAAGTTGATCATTGTTCTTTGGCAAGAAAGGAAACAATACTGTTTTTGCATTTTTTTGGGTTCATGTATGTTTTTTTTTCGTGCGTTGAATCATTTGAGTCGATTTTTTTTTTTTTTTTTAAAATTCAATGAATATCTAATAAACAATTCATTAAATATTACAAAAGATCAAGAGAAATAACTTTTTTTTGTATGTTTTTTCGTGTATTGAATTATTTTGTTTTTTCACCTCTTAATTTCTTTTTCTTTTCTTCAACGCAGCATTGACTATTCAATACGAATTTTCAAAGAATCTCGTCATTGAACCATTAAAGATAGAATTGCATTTTTGTTATTTCGCTTGTATCTGTCCATGATTTTTCTCGAGTTATTTGTATAAAATTTGTTATTTGGCTTGAATTATTTTGTTTTTTCACCTCTTAATTTCTTTTTCTTTTCTTCAACGGAGCGTTGATTATTCAATACGAATTTTCAAAGAATCACGTCACTGAACCATTAATGATAGAATTGCATTTTTTCGTGCACTTTTCTTCAACAGAGCATTGATTATTCGTAGTATTTCATTTGTGACTTATTATGGTGATCATATTCATATTCATTGTAATATTAATTTTTTTGTTTTGTAATTTTTTACTCATTTTAGTCATCGATGTTTATTTTTATTTTTGTATTTGGCTCTTTTGTTTCATGATTACATGGCAACACAACAATTAAATAAGAACGATTGTTACATGTCTTGATTATTACAAAATTGATATCAGTACGAAAAATATTCAGTCAATTTGTTCTTTTACTATGAAACTGGAGATAACAGCTTGTATCGTCATGAAAGAATAAATAAATCTTTGCACAATTGTTTATTTCTTATACATGTGAGGCAATGGAGTAATATGGGTTTGAGTCATCTGGATTGTTTTTCATGCGGATTGATTTTTCGTGCGAATTGTTTTTCATGTTACTATTTTTTCATGCGAATTATTTTTTTTCCGCTCAAGTTTCTTTTTACAAGTATATACATTCATTATTACAATTATCACAACAATAATGATTGATGATATGATTATGATATGATGATATGATGATGTTATGATTATGATATGATGCTATGATGATAATGTGATGATTATGATATGATGATGCATAAATAAAAAATTAAATAAAAAAACAATTAACCTTGTAGAAATAACCGAAAGAAATAAATTAAAAAATGACAAATATATTCATAAATGAATTCAATAATAACTAAATTAAGGTTAATTGAGATGAGAGAAAACCTGTAGTAACATCGAATCGAATCTCCTTGGAAATCTAACAATACAAAATATAAGTGAGTAATTATAAGATACTAAAATAAATTACCAAAATACCCCTCGTCTAAAGCTGGAGAAATCCGTGGTGCGAAACGTTACACATCCATTGATTTTGTCAGAATATAATCCCCAAAAACCTGAAATAAATTACAATGAAAAAAGAAATTACCAAATATAAGTGAGTAATTATAAAATACTAAAATAAATTACAATGAAAAAAGAAATTACCAAAATACCCCTCGACTAAAGCTGGAGAAATCTGTGCTGCGAAACGTAACACATCCATCGATTTTGTCAGAATATAATCCCCAAAAACCTGAAATAAATTACAATGAAAAAAGAAATTACCAAATATAAGTGAGTAATTATAAAATACTAAAATAAATTACAATAAAAAAAGAAATTACCAAAATACCCCTCGACTAAAGCTGGAGAAATCCGTGCTGCGAAACATAACACATGCATCGATTTTGTCAGAATATAATCCCCAAAAAGCTGAAATAAATTACAATGAATAAAGAAATTACCAAATATAAGTGAGTAATTATAAAATACTAAAATAAATTACAATGAAAAAAGAAATTACCAAAATACCCCTCGACTACAGCTGGAGAAATTCGTGCTGGTAAACGTAACACATCCATCGATTCGGCATGATAAGCATTGGATCTAGGCGCCCGTAGCGCTACTGTCCAGACATGCACTTTCCACTGAAAATCCCAGCACCCGTACCGATACCGGCAGGTACAGTACCCGCGGATTTCATCTGTCTCGTAGTCGGGGCGCATTGCCGGTATCATTCTCACTGGCATGAATTATACAAAAATGAAATTAACAATTACAAACAGTTAAAATATGAAACGTACCCTTATATTGGAATAAATGTGGAACGTGTTATTATATCGAAAGAAAACATGAAATGTACCGCCAAAATTTCAGAAAATAGTAATAAAATAGTTTATACTTCGAATATCCAACAGAGTTGCTTATCAATACACAATGGTGGTCCCGAACAAAACCATGCATCAAATAAAATAATTCAATTTAATTTTTTTATACTCGAGAAAGATATAAATTGCAAATTGGTCCTTTTTCGGAGAAAATTACGTACAATTTTATAAATCACGTCGCTTGCAAACCTTCCAATGGCTTCGAGGAGGCCTATAAGCGAGCACTTGTCACTATATTGTGATTTAACCCTCTGTAAATAAAATTATAGTATATTAAAAAATCAGAGTATATTATTAATTAAAAAATTATACTTAAAACTTCTTTGATATGAAAGCCGAGGACGAAAGGTACCGATCAATGAAACCTGAAACGTACCATCCGCGTCATTTGCTATTTTCCCTTTTCGTGAATTTCCTTTTCCTTTCGAAGCTTAATCGCACACAACAAATACACATCTGAACTGCAATTCCAATTCTGGAAAAAAAAAGACAAAAAAAATTGCAATTGAAAGAAAAAATAAGAAAAGAAAAAGAATAAGGCAGCAAAAATTACCTCGCCACGATGGATCCAAAAGGCCTCCATGGATACTCAACACTTGGACCCTAAAATCCGAAGCCTAAGCATTGGTACCGGTACCGATCAGAGAAATTTGATCCGGAACGTCATCGATATTTCCTATTTTTCTCTTCCCCGAATTTCCTTATCGTTTGAAAGGTCAATCACAGCCAACAAATGCACATGTATTTCTGCAAAAGAAAAAGGAAAAAGAATTGCAAATAAAAGAAAGGGAAAGAAACAGAAAAAGATTAGAAGAATAAAATATACCTTTGTACACATGAACGAAAAGGTCTCGATGTATACTTGTTACTTTTGCCCAAAAATGCGAAATTGTAGAACCGGTACGTACCTGTACCGATTAATGAAACCTGACTCGGATCGTGATCGTCCTTGACGCATCGAGTCATTTTTCCTGACTTTTCTTTTCTTTTGCTGACTTTTCTAAACCCTAAATCATCGTCAACAAACACACATGCAAGCGTTAATCTAAGTTGAAGGAAGAATGAAGTAAAAAAAATTGGAAATGCAAACCAAACGAAAACAGAAGAAAAAAATAGGGTACCTCAGCACAGTGGAACAAAAAGGGTTCTATCGAAAAATAGTGGTCTTGCTGCCATATCGAATGGCTAGGGTTTCCTCTCGGTGGCCGTTTTGGCTTGTGTAAGATTTGAGAGAAAGAAAACGACCTAAGACCTCTCTTCTATCTTCTGTTGCCGATGCTCGATCTAGGGTTTCGTGAATTTTGGCCTTAAACGTGCAAACCACACATGCGCCAGAAAAAAATTAAGTAATTACTACACAATTTAGCTTTTTATTATTTAGAGTTTAGACTTTAGCTTTGGTACCGGCTTCTCGCACTGTATCGCCTTGAATTATTTTCTCAGAGCTTCTCTTTTTGTATGTCGTTATGTGCGCTCGCTTTGGCTTCTTTTTCTCTCTTGGAGCCTCGTCCATTTGAGCCATCTCAATCTATAGTCGCAAACGAAATTTAATCAAATCGACAATAATAAAAAAAGATTTTTCGAGTTCTGAAATTAATTGAGATAAAAGTATTTATACGTATTAAGGCATGAATAATTCACAAAGAAGTACCATTTCGAGCTTGTCGATGTCAGACTCATGCTCATCTTCAATCGTTCGAATATTTCGAGATTGTGTACGTGAAGTCGCCATCAAGGGCTTATTCTTTTTTCTCCATTTTTTTGCATAACCTACAATTAAGGCATTTAGATGAACACATGTTAGACACGATAAACAAATACATTTTCAGTAAATTAGACAAGGAAAAACGAAGCCGCAAAGAATCAAAACTTAGATTTCGTTCGATATATGTACAAACACTCTACCAACAGTCAGTACAGTCCAAATTACATATTCAATCGCAATTTTCAGAAGTAATTTGAAACCCTAACACATTTGATAACTCTTATTAACCAAAAAATGTCGTATTAAGTAAATTCAAACAACACACAAACCGAATGTAAAAAACTTCCCAAGAATCGAATCAAAGAACAAAGAAAAAAAAAATCAGAAACCCAAATAAGTAGAAATGAAGGAACCATGCCTGATTCTAGAACCGTGGCTGCATGAGTAGACCCTTTCCCTCTTTTCTTTTCTTCGTTTGTGCGTAAAGAGAAATCCCTCAAATCGCAAATATTCAGGAGCGCCATCGCCAGCCGCTCAAATCGCAAATAGTCAAATAGCATCGCCATGGCGAGCGGTTGTTGGTATGGCCCATCATCAGCACTCATTTAGGTCTCTCGCCATGAACCGACGCATCGCGTTCGCCATGAATCGGCAAGGTTAGGGTTAGGGTTTCTATCGTTAGGGTTAGGGTTGTTTTTTCGCTCGAGAGAGAGAGGAAGAGAGAGAGACACATCTGCAGGGGAGAGGAGAAATTTTGCAAAAACTATAAATAAATAGAATGAATTGCAGGGAAAAAATTTCAGAAGAACAAAACACATTTTTCTTTTACTTTTTAACCTACTGACGTGGCTCAATGTAAAAACGGGAATTTACTTAGAAATATATATAATTATATAATATGTATGTAGGAAGATGGTTATTTAGTTAGTTAGTTGGTTTGTTAATTAGTTAGTTAGTTAGTTAGTTATTAACTAACTAACTAACTAGCTAACTAACTAAATAACTAAGTAATTAACTAACTAACTATCTTCCTGCATACATATTAACTAACTAACTAACTAACTAACTAACTTACTAACTACTTTCTTACATACCCACTAACTAAGTAACTAACTAAATAAAAAATAACTAACTAAATAACTACTAGCTATATAACTAACTAAATAAATAAATAACTAACTAATTAACTAACTAACTAACTAACTAATTAACAAACTAACTAACAAATTAACTAACAAACTAGCTACCTTCGTACATACCCACTAACTAACTAACTTACTAACTAACTAATTAACTAACTAATTAATTAACTAATTAACTAACTAACTACTAGTTAACTAACTAACTAACTAACTAACTAACTAACTAAATAACTAACTAATTAACTAACAAACTAACTAACTAACTACTAGCTAAATAACTAACTAGTTAACTGTCTAACTTACTAGCTAACTACCTTCATACATACCTATTAACTCACTAACTACCTACCTTTCTAACTAACTAACTAACTAACTAACTAACTAACTAAATAGCTAAATAACTAACTAATGAACTAATTAACAAACTAATTAACTAACTAAATAACTATCTTCGTACATTCCTATTAATTAACTAATTATCTAACTAACTAACTAACTAACTACCTTCCTACGTACGCATTAACTAACTAACTAACTACCTTCCCACTAACTAACTAACTAACTAACTAACTAACTAACTAAAAACTAACTAAAAAACTAACTAGCTAACTAACTAACTACTAGAGAACTAACAAACTAACTAACTAAATAACTAACTAGTTAACTAACTAACTAATTAACTAACTAACGACTAGAGAACTAACTAACTAAATAACTTACTAACTAACTTACTACTGGCGAACTAACTAGCTAGCTAACTAGCTAACTAACTACCTTCCTACATACCAATTAACTAACTAACTAACTAACTAACTAACTCACTAACTAACTAACTACTAGCTCTAACTAACTAACTAACTAACTAACTCCTAGCTAGCTAACAAACAAACTGACTAAATAACGAACTAACTAACTAACTAACTACCTTCATACATACCTATAAACAAACTAAATAGCTAACTACCTAACTAACTAATTAACTAACTACCTTCCTACAAACTCACTAACAAACAAACTAACTAACTAACTAACAAATTAACTAATTAACAAACTAACTAAACAACTGAATAACTATCTTCGTACATACCTATTTACTAACTAACTAACTAACTACCTTCCCACTAACTAACTAACTAACTATCTAACTAGATGAATAACTACCTAGCTAACTAACTAACTACTAGATAACTAACAAACTACCTAACTAAATGACTAACTAGTTAACTAACTGAATAATTAACTAACTAACTACTAGATAACTAACTAACTAACTAACAAAATAACTAACTAACTAACTAACTACTAGCTAGCCGACAAAATAACTAACTAACTAATTACTAGATAACTAACATAATAACTAACTAATTTACTAACTAACTATCTTCATAAATACCAATTAACTAACTAACTAACTAACTACCTTCCTACATACCCACCAACTAACTAATCAACTAACTAAATAAATAACTAACCTTCTAACAACTATCTAACTAACTAACTAACTAACTAACCAAATAACTAACTGATGACCTAACTAACTAGCTAACTACTAGATAAATAACTAACTAACTGACTAACTAGCTAACTAACTAATTACAAACTATCTTGCTAACTAACAAACTACCTTGATACATACATATTGTTTAACTAACTAACTCACTAACTAACTAAGTAATTAACTAACTAACTAAATAACTATTTAACACACTAATGAACTAACTAACACACTAATTAACTGACTAACTAACTAACTAACTACTAGACAACTAACTAACTTATTAACTAAATAACTAACTAACTGACTAACTACTAGCTAGCTGACAAAATAACTATCTAACTAATTACTAGATAACTAACATAATAACTAACTAATTTACTAACTCAATATCTTCTTAAATACCTATTAACGAACTAACTAACTAACTTCCTACATACCCGCCAATTAACTAACTAACTAAATAAATAACTATCCTGCCGACTACTAGCTAACTAACTAATTAACTAAATAACTAACTGATGACGTAACTAACTGACTAACTAACTGACTGACTAACTAACTAACTATCTAATTAACTAACTAACTAACTAATTAACTAACTATCTAACTAACTAACTAACTACCTGGATACATATATATATTGATTAACTAACTAACCCACTAACTAACTAACTACTAGCTAACTAACTAAGTAACTCACAAAATTACTAACTGATTAACTAACTAACTAACTAATTAACTAACTATCTAACTAACTAACTAAATAACAACCTTCTTGCATACTAACTAACTAACTAACTAACTAACTTACTAACTAACTACTAGCTAACTAAATAACTAACTAACTAACTAACTACCTTCGTACATACATATTGACTAACTAACTAACTAACTAACTAACTATTTAACTAACTAACTAACTAACTAACTAACTTATTAACTAACTAACTAACTAACTATTACCTAACTAAATAACTTATTGACTAACTAACTAACTAACTATTTAACTAACTAACTAACTAACTAACTAACTAACTTATTAACTAACTAACTAACTAACTAACTAACTACTAGCTAACTGAATAAATAACTAACTAACTAACTAACTAACTAACTAACTAACTAACTACTAGATAACTAACTAATTAACTAATTAACTATCTTCCTACGTACATATTAACTAACTAAATAACTAACTTACTAACTACCTTTTTACATACCCACTAACAAAGTCGCTTACTAATTAAATTAATAACTAACTAAATAACTACTAGCTATTTAACTAACGAACTAACTAACTAAATAACTAACCAATTAACTAACTAACTAACTAATTAACTAACTAACTAGCTACCTTCGTACATACCCACTAACTAACTAACTTACTAACTAACTAATTAACTAACTAATTAATTAACTAATTAACTAACAACTACTAGCTAACTAACTAACTAGTTAACTATCTAACTTACTAAGTAACTACCTTCATACATACCTATTAACTAACTAACTAACTACCTTTCTAACTAACTAACTAAAAAACTAACTAACTAAATAACTAAATAACTAACTACCTAACTAACTAACTAATTAATTAATTAACAAACTAACTAACTTTTTAAATAACTATCTTCATACATGCTTATTGATTATCAAATTAACTAACAAACTAACTAACAAACTAACTAACTACCTTCCCACACACCCACAAACTAACTAACTAATTACCATCCCACTAACTAACTAACTAACTATCTAACTAACTAAATAACTAACTAGCTAACTGACTAACTACTAGATAACTAACAAACTAACTAACTAACTAAATACCTAGTTAATTAGTCAGTTAGTTAGTTAGTCAGTTAGTTAGTTAATTAGTTAGTTAGTTAGTTAATAGGTATGTGGAAAGATAGTTTGTTAGTTAATTAGTTAATTAATTAGTTAGTTATTTAGTTAGTTATCTAGTAGTTAGTTAGTTAGTTAGTTCGTTAGTTAGTTAGTTAGTAAATATGTATGTAAGAAGGTAGTTAGTTCGTTAGTTACTTAGTTAGATAGTTAGTAAATTAGTTAGTCAATTAGTTAGTTAGCTAGTAGTTAGTTAGTTAGTTTAGATAGTTATTCAGTTAGTTAGTTAGTCATGTAGTTAGTTAGTTAACTAACTTACAAAATAACTAACTAACTAACTAAATGACTAACTAGTCAACGAACTAACTAACTACTGGCTAACTAACTAACTAACTAACTAAATAACTAACTAGTTAACTAACTAACAAACAACTGGCTAACTAACTAACTAACTAACTAACTAAATAACTAACTCAAGTAACAAATTGATTAACTTACTAACCAACCTAACTAGCCGCTTTCCTACATATCCACTAACTAACGAACATACTAACTAACTAACTAACTATATTACAAACTAAGTAACTAACTATCTTCCTACATACCTATTAACTAACTCACAAACTAACTAATTACCTTCTTGCATACCCACCAACTAACTAGCGAACTAAATAAATTACTAGCTAACTACTCGCTAACTAACTAACTAACTAAATAACTAACTAGTTACCTAACTAACTAACAAACTAACCAACTACTTGATAACAAACAAACAAACTAACTAACTGACTAACTAACTAACTAACTGACTTCTAGCTAACAGAAAAAAAAACTTACTAACTAACTAACTAACTAACTAACTTCTAGCTAACAGAAAAATAACTAACTAACTAACTAACTAACTAACTAGCTTACTTATTAACTAACTAACTAACTACTACATAACTGACTAACTAACTAGCTAACTAACTACCTTCCTACATACCTATTAACTAACTAACTAACTAACTAACTAACTAACTAACAAACTAACTATTAGCTAGCTAACTAACTAACTAACTAATCAACTAACTAACTAACTAACTAACTACTAGCTAACTAACTAACCAACTGACTAAATAACGAACTAATTAACTAACTATCTTCATACATACCTATAAACTAACTAAATAGCTAACTACCTAACTATCTAATTAACTAACTACCTTCCTACAAACTCACTAACTGACTAACTAACTTACTAACTAACTAATTACCTAGTATCTAACCAACTAACTAATTAACTGACTAACTAGCTAACTAATTGTCTTCCTACATACCACCTATTAACTAGTATCTATCTAACTAACTAACTAACTTATTGTCTTCCTATATATCTATTAACTAACTAACTTACTAATTGACTAACTAACCGACTAACTAACAACCATCCTACATACCGACTAGCTAACTAATAACTCACTAACTAATTAACTAACTCTCAAACTAACTAACTACCTAACTAGTTAATTAGTTAGTTAGTGAGTTAGTGAGTTAGTTAGTCGCTAATATGTATGTAAGAACATAGTTAGTTAGTTAGTTAGATAGTTAGTTAATTAATTAGATAGTTAATAAGTGAGTTAGTTATCTAGTATTTAGTTAATTAGTTAGTTAGTTAATCAGTTAGTTATTTATTTAGTTAGTTAGTTAGCTAGTAGTTAGTTAGTTAGTTAGTTAGTTAGTTAGTTAGTTAATAGGTATGTAGAAAGATAGTTCGTTAGTTAATTAGTTAAGTAATTAGTTAGTTATTTAGTTAGTTATCTAGTAGTTAGTTAGTTAGTTAGTTAGTTGGTTGGTTAGTTAGTCAGTTCGTTAGTTAGTTAGTCAGTAAATATGGATGTAAGAAGGTAGTTAGTTAGTTAGTTAGTTAGTTAGATAGTTAGTAAATTAGTTAGTCAATTAGTTAGTTAGCTAGTAGTTAGTTAGTTAGTTTATTAACCAACTAACTAACTAATTAACAAACTAATTAACTAACAAACTAACTTACTAACTAACTAACTAACTAACTACCTACTAGCTAACCGAATAACTAACAAACTAACTAACTAAGTGACTACTAGTTAACAAACTAAATAACTAACTAATTAACTAACCAATTTTCTTCCTACATACATATTAAATAACTAACTAACTAACTAACTAACTAACTAACTAACTAACTACCTTCCTACATACCCACTAACTAAGTAACTAACTAAATAAATAAATAACTAACAAACTACATAACTACTAACTAATTAACTAACTAACTTACTAACTAAATAAGTAACTAATTAACTAACTGACTAACTAATTAACTATCTAGCTACCTTCGTACATACCCACTAACTAACTAACTTACTAACTAACTAATTAACTAACTAATTAATTAACTAATTATGTAAATAACTACTAGTTAAATAACTAACTAACTAACTAACTAACTAAATAACTAACTAACTAATTAACTAACTAACTTACAAACTACTAGCTAAGTAACTAGCTAGTTAACTACCTACCTTACTAACTAACTACCTTCATACATACCTATTACCTAACGAATTAACTAACTATCAAATTAACAAATTAACAAAATAACTAAATAATTATCTTCCTACATACCTATTAACTAACTAACTAACTAACTAAATAACTAACTAACTAACTACGTTCCTACATACCCTCTAACTAACTAACTAACTACCTTACCGCAAACTAACTAACTAACTATCTATCAAACTAAATAACTAACTAGCTAACTAACTAACTACTAGATAACTAATAAACTATCTTACTAAATGACTAACTAGTTAACTAACTAAATAACTAACTAACTAACTACTAGATAACTAACTAACTAACTAAATAACTAACTAACTAACTACTAGCTAGCAGACAAAATAACTAACTAACTAATTAATAGATAACTAACATAATAACTAACTAATTTACTAACTAACTATCTTCTTAAATACCTATTAACTAACTAACTAACTTACTAACTACATTCCCACATACCCACCAACTAACTAACTGCTAGCTAACTGACTAAGTGACTAACTAAATAACTAATTGATTAACTAACTAACTAACTAATTAACTACCTTTCTAACGAACTAACTAACTAACAACCTTCTTACATACTAACTAACTAACTAACTAACTAACTAGCTACTAGCTAATTAACTAACTAACTAACTAACTACCTTCTTACATACATATTGACTAACTAACTAACTAACTACCTTCTTACATACATATTGACTAACTAACAAACTAACTAACTAATTAACTAACTAACTAACTAACAAACTAACTAACTTACTAATTAACAAACTAACTAACTAACTAACTAACTAACTTACTAACTAACTAACTAACTAACTTACTAATTAACTAACTAACTAACTAACTAACTTACAAACTACCTTCCTACATACCCACTAACAAAGTCACTTAATAATTAAATTAATAACTAACTAAATAACTACTAGCTATTTAACTAACGAACTAACTAACTAAATAACTAACCAATTAACTAACTAAGTAACTAATTAATTAACTACCTAGCTACCTTCGTACATACCCACCAACTAACTAACTTACTAACTAACTAATTAACTAACTAATTAATTAACTAATTAACTAACTAACTATTAGTTAACTAACTAATTAACTAACTAACTAAATAACTAACTAATTAACTAATTAACAAACTAACTAACTGACTAAATAACTATCTTCCTACATGCCTATTAATTATCTAATTAACTAACAAACTAACTAACAAACTAACTAACTACCTTCGCACACACCCACTAACTAACTAACTAACTACCCTCCCACTAACTAACTAACTAACTATCTAACTAACTAAATAACTAACTAGCTAACTAACTAACTACTAGATAACTAACAAACTAACTAACTAAATAACTAATTAGTTAACTAATTAAATAACGAACTAACTAACTACTAGATAACTAACTAACTAATTAACTAATTAACAAACTAACTAGCTAAATAACTATCTTGCTACATGCTTATTAACTATCTAATTGACTAACAAACTAACTAACTAACAAAATAACTACCTTCCTACATACCCACTAACTAACTAACTAACTACCTTCCCACTAACTGACTAACTAACTATCTAACTCACTAAATAACTAACTAGCTAACTAACTAACTACTAGATAAGTAACAAACTAACTAACTAAATAAGTAATTAGTTAACTAACTAAATAACTAACTAACTAACTACTAGATAACTAACTAACTAATTAACTAATTAACAAACTAACTAGCTAAATAACAATCTTGCTACATGCCTATTAACTAACTAATTTACTACCAAACTATCTTTTTAAATACCTATTAACTAACTAACTAACTTACAAACTAACTACCTTCATACATACCCGCCAACTAACAAACTAACTAAATAAATAAATAACTAACCTGCTAACTACTAGCTAACCAACTAACTAACTAACAAAATAAATATCTAACTGATGACCTAACTAACTAACTAACTAACTACTAGATAGCTAACTAACTAACTAACCGACTAACTAACTAACTAATTAACTAACTACTAACTAACTAATTAACTAACTATCTAACTAATTAACTAACTACCTTGATACATATGTATTGATTAACTAACTAACCCACTAACTAACTAACTACTAGCTAACTAACTAAGTAACTAACTAAATAACTAACTGATTAACTAACTAACTAACTAATTAACTAACTATCTAACTAACTAACTAACTAACTAACGACCTTCTTGCATACTAACTAACTAACTAACTAACTAACTAACTACTAGCTAATTAACTAACTAACAAAGTAACTACCTTCTTACAGACATATTGACTAACTAACTAACTAACTAATTAACTAACTAACTAACTTACTAAATAACTAACTAACTAACTAACTATTTGCTAACTGAATAAATAACTAACTAACTAACTAACTAACTACTAGATAACTAACTAAATAACTAACTAATTAACTAAATAACTATCTTCCTACATACATATTAACTAATTAACTAACTAACTTACTAACTGCCTTCCTACATACCCACTAACTTAATAACTAACTAAATAACTACTAGCAATTTGACTAACTAACTAACTAAATCAATAACTAACTAATTAACTAACTAACTATCTAACTAATTAACTACTAACTTACTAACTAACTACCTTCATACATACCTATTAACTAACTAACTAACTAACTACCTTTCTAACTAACTAACTAAAAAACTAACTAACTAACTAAATAACTAAATAACTAACTAACAAACTAATTAACTAATTATCAAACTAACTAAGTAACCAAATAACTATCTTCCTACATGTCTATAAATTATCTAATTAACTAACAAACTAACAAACTAACTAACTGACAAACAAACTAACTACCTTCCCACATACCCACTAAATAACTAACTAATTACCCTCCCACTAACTAACTAACTAACTATCTAACTAACTAAATAACTAACTACTAGATAACTAATAAACAAACTAACTAAATAACTAATTAGTTAACTAACTAAATAACTAACTAACTAACTACTAGATAACTAACTACTAACTAATTAACTAACTATCTAACTTACTAACTACCTACCTTGATACATATATATTGATTAACTAACTAACCCACTAACTAACTAAGTACTAGCTAACTATCTAAGTAACTAACTAAATAACTAACTGATTAACTAACTAACTAACTAATTAACTAACTATCTAACTAACCAACTAACTAACAACCTTCCTGCATACTAACTAACTAACTAACTAACTAACTAACTAACTAACTACTAGCTAATTAACTAACTAACTAAGTAACTACGTTCTTACATACATATTGACTAAGTAACTAACTAACTAATTAACCAACTAACTAACTAACTAACTAACTTACTAACTAACTAACTAACTATTAGCTAACTCGATAAATAACTCACAAACTAACTAACTAACTACTAGATAAATAACTAAATAACTAACTAATTAACTAAATAACTATCTTCCTACATACATATTAACTAAATAACTAACTAACTTACTAACTGCCTTCCTACATACCCACTAACTTAATAACTAACTAAATAACTACTAGATATTTAACTAACTAACTAACTAAATAAATAACTAACTAATTAACTAACTAACTAACTAATTAACTAACTAACTAGCTACCTTCGTACATACCCAATAACTAACTAACTTACTAACTAGCTAATTAACTAACTAATTAATTAACTAATTAACTAACTAACTACTAGTTAACTAATTAACTAAATAACTAAATAACTAACTCACTAACTAACTAACTACTAACTAACTACTAACTAACTAAATAACTAACTAACTGACAAATTAACTAATAAACAAACTAACTAAATAACCGAATAACTATCTTCCTAGATACCTTTTAACTAACTAACTAACTAACTAACTAACTACTTTCCTACATACCCACTAACTTACTAACTAACTACCTTCCCACTAACTAGTTAACTAACTATCTAACTAACTAAATGACTGACTAGCTAACTAACTAACTACTAGTAACTAAATAACTAACTAGTTAACTAACTAAATAACTAACTAACTAACTACTAGACAACTAACTAACTAACAAATAGACAACTAACTAACTAAATAACTAACTAACTAACTACTAGACAACTAACTAACTAACTACTAGACAACTAACTAACTAAATAACAAAATAACTAACTAACAAATTACTAGATAATTAACATAATAACTAATTAATTTACTAACTCAATATCTTCTTAAATACCTATTAACTAACTAACTAACTAACTACCTTCCTACATACCCGCCAACTAACTAACTAACTAAATAAATAACTATCCTGCTGACTACAAGCTAACTAACTAACTAACTAACTAACTAAATAACTAACTGATGACGTAACTAACTAACTAACTAACTCACTGACGAACTAACTAACTAACTAATTCACTAACAAACCAATTAATTAACTAACTATCTAGATAGTGCGTTTTGGTTCTTCATACTTGAGTGGTCTCATGGATACCTAGTATGTGAAAAGGCAATGCTTTGATATAATTAACCCTACACGTAACTGTGTAGCAGTGATTACTATTGGGTATTGTTTTTAGCATAGGCAAAGGATGTGAGATTGCAAGATATGAATTGTTCCTTTCTAACCTTGAAAAAGGATAGAGGGAGATATCTCTCGGGCCCCTCGATTGAATTGAGATTGATGAAATGCTTGGCCAAGCTCGATGGAACTCAGTAGAGTTCGCATTGTTATTATCAATCTAATTCTTATCGAGAAAGAGTGTATCTGATCAAAAAGAAAAGGGGATGACTTGAAGTCTTACGCTTCACCGTGACCCTTTTGATCGGAAGATATCGCGAACAAGAGGACTAGTAACACTTATCTGAGCTAGGTATGAAGATGTACTGCATCTTCATAAAGGTGTTCTCCACCTTTTTCGTGCTAATTCTGGGTAGGTATTAACGGCAGTCTAGTGCTCGCAATACGTTGTGGATTGCTGCCATATCCACTGCCAGTCTTAGACGAACCTACAAGGTCACACCAAGATTTCGTAATATATCGGATTCTCAAGATATTGCTCACCAATACGTTTGTTGGACAAACAAAATGGAATCACGTAAGATTAGATCTCACGACATATGTTGGACATATGGCCAAGTTGATTAAGTCTTAATCCAAAAGGGAGTTCGAAAGAAAATATGGCTTAAGAATTAACTTGGAATAATTTATATAAATAGGCAATTCTGCAGTCAGAATAAGGTTCGTTCGAACTAACTATATCAGTGCGTTCGAACGGACTTATTCGTGATAAACATAAGTGGGTTCGTTCGAACGAACATTTAGGTGCGTTCGAACGAACTGGGTTCGTTCGAATGAACCATGTTAAGTTCGTTCGAACTGACCTGTTTCCTATATATATAAAATTCTGATTCCAGAATTTGACCTAAGTTTTCTAGGGTTTTGAGCCGTCGTTTCTCTTCTTCTTCTTCCACAGAATTCAGATTAGATCTGAGAGATTGAGAGGGACAATTGAGAAAAGGATTTGAGAGATTCAATCGTGACGTCGACTAGAACGACGTTGGTGATTTCCGATCGGACGAAATCGAGGTGGACACGAGTAGAGGGATTGCACGAGCTATTCTTGGAGAAGGTTCACGGATTTGGAGAAGTAATCGACACGTACTAACTTGTACGAGGTAATTATCTCCACAACTCTTCCTTTTTCGTTGGTTTTAGGGCGTGATCCCGGTAGAATTAGGTTACGCACGTGAACTAATTTCCGCTGCACACTATGATAATCGTGTGCGTAACCCTACACTAACTAACTAACTACCTAACTACCTTCTCACATACATATTGACTAACTAACTAATTAACTAACAAACTAACTTACTAACTTACTAACTAACTACTAGATAACTAACTAAATAACTAACTAATTAACAAACTACCTATCTTCCTACATACATATTAACTAACTAACTAACTTACCAACAACCTTCCTACATACCCACTAACTAAGTTACAAACTAAATAAATAAATAACTATCTCAATAACTACTAGCTATTTAACCATGTAACTAAATAAATAAATAACTAACTAATTAACTAACTAACTAACTGATTAACTAAGTAGCTAACAAATTAACTAACTAACTAGCTACCTTCGTACATACCCACTAACTAACTAACTTACTAACTAACTAATTAACTAACTAATTAGTTAACTAATTAACTAACTAATTAATTAACTAATTAACTAACTAACTACTAGTTAACTAACTAACTAACTAACTAACTAACTAACTAACTAAATAAATAACTAGGTAACTAACTAACTAACAAACCACAAGCTAACTAACTAACTAGTTAACTATCTAACTTACTAACTAACTACCTTCATACATACCTATTAACTAACTAACTAACTAACTACCTTTCTAACTAACTAACTAACTAACAAACTAACTAACTAAATAACTAAATAACTAACGAACTAACTAACTAACTAACTAATTAACAAACCAACTAACTAACTAAATAACCATCTTCCTACATACAAATTAACTATATAATTAACTAACTACCTTCCCACTAACTAACTAACTAACTTACTAACTAACTAAATAACTAACTAACTAGCCAACTAACTAACTACAATAGAACTAACAAACGGACTAATTAAATAACTAACTAGTTAACTAACTAACTAACTAACTAACTAACTAACTAACTAACTACTAGATAACTAACTAACTAACTTACTTACTAACTAACTAACTAACTACTAGATAACTGACTAACTAACTAGCTAACTAACTACCTTCCTACATACCTTTTAACTAACTAACTAACTAACTAACTTACAAACTAACTATTAGATAGCTAACTAACTAACTAACTAGTCAACTAAGTAACTAACTAACTAACTACTAGCTAACTAACTGACCAACTGACTAAATAATGAACTAATTAACTAACTAACTAACTATCTTCATACATACCTATAAACTTACTAAATAGCTAACTACCTAATTAACTAATTAACTAAGTACCTTCCTACAAACTCACTAACTGACTAACTAACTTACTAACTAACTATTTAACTAGTATCTAACTAACTAACTAATTAACTAACTAACTAGCTAACTAATTGTCTTCCTACATACCTATTAACTAGTATCTATCTAACTAACTAACTAACTTACTGTCTTCTTAAATACCTATTAACTAACTAACTAACTAATTGACTAACTAACCGACTAACTAACTACCATCCTACATACCGACTAACTAACTAATAACTAACTAACTAATTAACTAACTCTCAAACTAACTAACTACCTAACTAGTTAATTAGTTACTTAGTCAGTTAGTGAGTTAGTAAGTTAGTTAGTAGCTAATATGTATGTTAAAACGTAGTTAGTTAGTTAGTTAGATAGTTAGTTAATTAATTAGTTAGTTAATAAGTGAGTTAGTTATCTAGTAGTTAGTTAGTTAGTTAGTTAGTTAGTTAATCAGTTAGTTATTAATTTAGTTAGTTAGTTTGCTAGTAGTTAGTTAGTTAGTTAGTTAGTTAGTTGGTTATTTAGTTAGTTAGCGGTTATGTAAGAAGGTATGTAGTTAGTTAGTCAGTTAGTTAGTTAATTAGTTAGTTAGTTAGTTAATAGGTATGTAGAAAGATAGTTAGTTAGTTAATTAGTTAATTAATTAGTTAGTTATTTAGTTAGTTGTCTAGTAGTTAGTTAGTTAGTTAGTTAGTTCGTTAGTTAGTTAGTTAGTAAATATGTATGTAAGAAGGTAGTTAGTTCGTTAGTTACTTAGTTAGATAGTTAGTAAATTAGTTAGTCAATTAGTTAGTTAGCTAGTAGTTAGTTAGTTAGTTTAGATAGTTAGTTAGTTAGTTAGTTAGTCATGTAGTTAGTTAGTTAACTAACTTACAAAATAACTAACTAACTAACTAAATGACTAACTAGTCAACGAACTAACTAACTACTGGCTAACTAACTAACTAACTAACTAAATAACTAACTAGTTAACTAACTAACAAACAACTGGCTAACTAACTAACTAACTAACTAACTAAATAAATAACTAACTCAAGTAACAAATTGATTAACTTACTAACCAACTTAACTAGCCGCCTTCCTACATATCCACTAACTAACGAACATACTAACTAACTAACTAACTATATTACAAACTAAGTAACTAACTATCTTCCTACATACCTATTAACTAACTCACAACCTAACTAATTACCTTCTTGCATACCCACCAACTAACTAGCTAACTAAATAAATTACTAGCTAACTACTGGCTAACTAACTAACTAACTAAATAACTAACTAGTTACCTAACTAACTAACAAACTAACCAACTACTTGGTAACAAACAAACTAACAAACTAACTGACTAACTAACTAACTAACTGACTTCTAGCTAACAGAAAAAAAAACTTACTAACTAACTAACTAACTAACTAACTAACTTCTAGCTAACAGAAAAAATAACTAACTAACTAACTAACTAACTAACTAACTAGCTTACTTATTAACTAACTAACTAACTACTACATAACTGACTAACTAACTAGCTAACTAACTACCTTCCTACATACCTATTAACTAACTAACTAACTAACTAACTAACAAACTAACTATTAGCTAGCTAACTAACTAACTAACTAATCAACTAACTAACTAACTAACTAACTACTAGCTAACTAACTAACCAACTAACTAAATAACGAACTAATTAACTAACTAACTATCTTCATACATACCTATAAACTAACTAAATAGCTAACTACCTAACTATCTAATTAACTAACTACCTTCCTACAAACTCACTATCTGACTAACTAACTTACTAACTAACTAATTAACTAGTATCTAACTAACTAACTAATTAACTAACTAACTAGCAAACTAATTGTCTTCCTACATACCACCTATTAACTAGTATCTATCTAACTAACTAACTAACTTATTGTCTTCCTATATATCTATTAACTAACTAACTAACTAATTGACTAACTAACCGACTAACTAACAACCATCCTACATACCGACTAGCTAACAAATAACTCACTAACTAATTAACTAACTCTCAAACTAACTAACTACCTAACTAGTTAATTAGTTAGTTAGTGAGTTAGTGAGTTAGTTAGTCGCTAATATGTATGTAAGAACATAGTTAGTTAGTTAGTTAGATAGTTAGTTAATTAATTAGATAGTTAATAAGTGAGTTAGTTATCAAGTAGTTAGTTAATTAGTTAGTTAGTTAATCAGTTAGTTATTTATTTAGTTAGTTAGTTAGCTAGTAGTTAGTTAGTTAGTTAGTTAGTTAGTTAGTTAGTTAATAGGTATGTAGAAAGATAGTTCATTAGTTAATTAGTTAAGTAATTAGTTAGTTATTTAGTTAGTTATCTAGTAGGTAGTTAGTTAGTTAGTTAGTTGGTTGGTTAGTCAGTTCGTTAGTTAGTTAGTCAGTAAATATGGATGTAAGAAGGTAGTTAGTTAGTTAGTTAGTTAGATAGTTAGTAAATTAGTTAGTCAATTAGTTAGTTAGCTAATAGTTAGTTAGTTAGTATACTAACCAACTAACTAACTAATTAACAAACTAATTAACTAACTAACTAACTTACTAACTAACTAACTAACTAACTACCTACTAGCTAACCGAATAACTAACAAACTAACTAACTAAGTAACTACTAGTTAACAAACTAAATTACTAACTAATTAACTAACCAATTTTCTTCCCACATACATATTAAATAACTAACTAACTAACTAACTAACTAACATACTAACATACTAACTACCTTCCTACATACCCACTAACTAAGTAACTAACTAAATAAATAAATAACTATAAACTGCATAACTACTAACTAATTAACTAACTAACTTACTAACTAAATAAGTAACTAATTAACTAACTGACTAACTAATTAACTATCTAGCTACCTTCGTACATACCCACTAACTAACTAACTTACAAACTAACTAATTAACTAACTAATTAATTAACTAATTATGTAACTAACTACTAGTTAAATAACTAACTAACTAACTAACTAACTAAATAACTTACTAACTAATTAACTAACTAACTTACAAACTACTAGCTAAGTAACTAGCTAGTTAACTACCTACCTTACTAACTAACTACCTTCATACATACCTATTAACTAACGAATTAACTAACTATCAAATTAACTAATTAACAAACTAACTAAATAACTAAATAATTATCTTCCTACATACCTATTAACTAACTAACTAACTAACTAAATAACTAACTAACTAACTACGTTCCTACATACCCTCTAACTAACTAACTAACTAACTAACTACCTTACCGCAAACTAACGAACTAACTATCTATCAAACTAAATAACTAACTAGCTAACTAACTAACTACTAGATAACTAATAAACTATCTTACTAAATGACTAACTAGTTAACTAACTAAATAACTAATTAACTAACTACTAGATAACTAACTAACTAACTAACTAACTACTAGCTAGCAGACAAAATAACTAACTAACTAATTAATAGATAACTAATATAATAACTAACTAATTTACTAACTAACTATCTTCTTAAATACCTATTAACTAACTAACTAACTTACTAACTACATTCCCACATACCCACCAACTAACTAACTGCTAGCTAACTGACTAAGTGACTAACTAAATAACTAATTGATTAACTAACTAACTAACTAATTAACTACCTTTCTAACGAACTAACTAACTAACAACCTTCTTACATACTAACTAACTAACTAACTAACTAGCAACTAGCTAATTAACTAACTAACTAACTAACTACCTTCTTACATAGATATTGACTAACTAACTAACAAACTACCTTCTTACATACATATTGACTAACTAACTAACTAACTAACTAATTAACTAACTAACTAACTAACAAACTAACTAACTTACTAATTAACAAACTAACAAACAAACTAACTAACTAACTTACTAACTAACTAACTAACTAACTTACTAATTGACTAACTAACTAACTAACTTACAAACTACCTTCCTACATACCCACTAACAAAGTCACTTAATAATTAAATTAATAACTAACTAAATAACTACTAGCTATTTAACTAACGAACTAACTAACTAAATAACTAACCAATTAACTAACTAACTAACTAATTAATTAACTACCTAGCTACCTTCGTACATACCCACCAACTAACTAACTTACTAACTAACTAATTAACTAACTAATTAACTAACTAATTAATTAACTAATTAACTAACTAACTATTAGTTAACTAACTAATTAACTAACTAACTAAATAACTAACTAATTAACTAATTAACTAACTAACAAGCTACTAGCTAACTAACTAACTAGTTAACTATCTAACTTACTAACTAACTACCTTCATACATACCTATTAACTAACTAACTAACTAACTAAATAACTAACTAACTAACTAATTAACTAATTAACAAACTAACTAACTGACTAAATAACTATCTTCCTACATGCCTATTAATTATCTAATTAACTAACAAACTAACTAACTAACTAACTAACTACCTTCGCACACACCCACTAACTAACTAACTAACTACCCTCCCACTAACTAACTAACTAACTATCTAACTAACTAAATAACTAACAAGCTATCTAACTAACTACTAGATAACTAACAAACTAACTAACTAAATAACTAATTAGTTAACTAATTAAATAACTAACAAACTAACCACTAGATAACTAACTAACTAATTAACTAATTAACAAACTAACTAGCTAAATAACTATCTTGCTACATGCCTATTAACTATCTAATTGACTAACAAACTAACTAACTAACTAAATAACTGCCTTCCTACGTACCCACTAACTAACTAACTAACTACCTTCCCACTAACTAACTAACTAACTAACTATCTAACTCACTAAATAACTAACTAGCTAACTAACTAACTACTAGATAACTAACAAACTAACTAACTAAATAAGTAATTAGTTAACTAACTAAATAACTAACTAACTAACTACTAGATAACTAACTAACTAATTAACTAATTAACAAACTAACTAGCTAAATAACAATCTTGCTACATGCCTATTAACTAACTAATTTACTAACAAACTATCTTTTTAAATACCTATTAACTAACTAACTAACATACAAACTAACTACCTTCATACATACCCGCCAACTAACAAACAAACTAAATAAATAACTAACTAACCTGCTAACTACTAGCTAACCAACTAACTAACTAACAAAAGAAATAACTAACTGATGACCTAACTAACTAACTAACTACTAGATAACTAACTAACTAACTTACTGACTAACTAACTAACTAATTAACTAACTAATAACTAATTAACTAACTATCTAACTAATTAACTAACTACCTTGATACATATGTATTGATTAACTAACTAACCCAATAACTAACTAACTACTAGCTAACTAACTAAGTAACTAACTAAATAACTCACTGATTAACTAACTAACTAACTAATTAACTAACTATCTAACTAACTAACTAACTAACTAACGACCTTCTTGCATACTAACTAACTAACTAACTAACTAACCAACTAACTAACTACTAGCTAATTAACTAACTAACAAAGTAATTACCTTCTTACAGACATATTGACTAACTAACTAACTAACTAATTAACTAACTAACTAACTTACTAACTAACTAACTAACTAACTAACTAACTAACTATTTGCTAACTGAATGAATAACTAACTAACTAACTAACTAACTAACTACTAGATAACTAACTAAATAACTAACTAATTAACTAAATCACTATCTTCCTACATACATATTAACTAAATAACTAACTAACTTACTAACTGCCTTCCTACATACCCACTAACTTAATAACTAACTAAATAACTACTAGCAATTTGACTAACTAACTAACTAAATAAATAACTAACTAATTAACTAACTAACTAACTAACTAATTAACTACTAACTTACTAACTAACTACCTTCATAAATACCTTTTAACTAACTAACTAACGAACTACCTTTCTAACTAACTAACTAAAAAACTAACTAACTAACTAAATAACTAAATAACTAACTAACAGACTAATTAACTAATTAACAAACTAACTAAGTAACTAAATAACTATCTTCCTACATGTCTATTAATTATCTAATTAACTAACAAACTAACTAACTAACTAACTGACAAACAAACTAACTACCTTCCCACATACCCACTAACTAACTAACTAATTACCCTCCCACTAACTAACTAACTAACTATCTAACTAACTAAATAACTAACTACTAGATAACTAATAAACAAACAAACTAAATAACTAACTAGTTAACTAACTAAATAACTAACTAACTAACTACTAGATAACTAACTACTAACTAATTAACTAACTATCTAACTAACTAACTGAAAGAAATACAGTTTCAGGTCAACCGTAAAAGTGTACAAAAGGGCACACGAACGTATACGTTCGAGAAGACAGAAAATGCATAATAGGATTGTGCAGAATTGGGCGAAATAACACTGTGCGTCATGACGCACAAGATGTATCATCATGACGCACCACAGTGTTTGGTTCACTAGGTTGTGGACAGCCAAATTCAGGAAAAATAGCTTCGTGCGTCATGACGCACAATATGGTGCGTCATGACGCTAGAATGCGTATTTTGTCCAGTAACTTTTGGACTTCGTGCGTCATGACGGACCAAATGGTGCGTCATGACGGACACAGTTAAAAGTTGGTTTTATACATGGTGCGTCAAGACGCAGCTTACTGTGCGTCATGACGGACTGTATTAAAACGCTGTTTTCTGGCAGTTTTTAGTACACACGTTTTGGTGAATCCAAAAGGTGGCTATTGAATGTCCTTATCCTATTGAAGTATAAATAGGATGTTCTCTTTGTCTCTCCTGTACAAATCAGTCTAACAAGTGTACTATTCATTGAATCTTCAAGTGAAAGAGACACCTTTTGAGAGAAAAGAGAGAAACCGAAAAAGGAAGTTTTTCGGTTATAGAGAATCAATCGAGATTGAGCAAGTACACCGATACATCGTCTAGGCAGGTGTATCCGTGTCCGACGTCTTCCGACTCAAGGTGGATACGTGTGGAGGAGCGACATCTGTGGCTCTCCGTGGTGTTCGAATCGAAGGATCGAAGAACGTGAACGAACGGTGAATTTAGCGTGGTATGGGACGCGCGTAAAGTCACCAACGTGACCGGAGAAAGAAGAAAGTGCAATCAACCCTTCGTGTGCAATCAATTTTGCACTGGTAATTGACTATCCTTCTTTACATCGTACCCTCGCGTCAAAGCGGGATCTCGGGTTTTGGGAACCGGACCGGGCCTACATATCCGCTGCGCGGGCCCGGGGTCGGATGAATTCCCATCAGTAGTATCAGAGCAAACGCTGAGATTCGAGGGTCGAATCATAGTCGTATATTGGATATACGCACGGGTTATCAAAGTTCGTACCCGTTTGCATAAAAATCGGTGACTGAAATTGAATTTCGATTAAAATCACAAGTTGAATCACTAGAGAATCAGACATTAGATGTCTGGAGTGATCTAGAGATGATCGTGGAAAGGTTTGATGATCAGTCGTTGAAGAAACGACGGAAAACTGATTTGGAATTAGGGCAGAAAAGGCAATCAGCGTATGGTGCATCAGGACGCACGAACTGGTGCGTCGTGACGCACAGCACGGGATGCCACAGTACTGCGGGGACGCCATGGGTCCGTCAGGACGCACCGTCCGGTGCGTCGTGACGCACGCCAAGGGCGCCACGGACATGCGGGGATGCCAAGGGTGCGTCGTGACGCACCATCCGGTGCGTCGTGACGCTGGGTCTCCAAAGTGGTCCGTCGTGACGCACAACATGGTGCGTCATGACGCTATGTACAAAATCCTGTGTAATAGAGATTACACGAGGTGGTGCGTCATGACGCACCATATGATGCGTCATGACGCACATGCCCCTGGTTGCCAGTTTCGTTTTTGACTACACACTTCGAAACTTTATAATCTTTGCACCGATTTAAAGCATATAAATTTAGACATTTATAGGATAATTTAGTCTCCCAAAATTAGTCCATATGCATTAGAAAATCTTGTGATAGTGATATAATTAGATTATGTCATAAAATTAAACATGTATTAGCATGATCCCTCTTAATATTTAAGTCATGGAAATGCCTTCCATATCCACAACCATCGAGATTGATATGACATAGTGCGTGGTTTCAGGCCATAGTCGGGCACGTACTACTGTATATATTGATGCGGGTGGTAAGCGTTAATTGGGGACTCATGTGGTTTCAGGCCATAGTCGGGCACGTGAGTAGTTCAATTGAACGATATGTTGGGTACGGTTATGACTTAACCGTCCAAGCCAATCCGATTGGAGTTCGGGGCATAGATAGAATGCACACGCGGAATATGGATTGTATTGGATGCGATTCATTACCGAAATTCTATAAGGAACAAGAATCGTATTAGATACGATTGGATTTTAATCCTACCTAAAATATCGAGATCTCATTTGTCGGCCATAGTCACTTATGGGAGGATCGTAAAATATGGGTCTTGAGTGTTATGGACTTGGAGTCCCGTATCGGTATGAGGGTTATCGTTTCGATAAAATAGCACTAGCATATTCATATAAAATCATATAAGCCCTATAAGATAAGTACGCAACGTTAGTAATCAATCTTTATTTTCATTTGTAGAGCATGTCTTCTATTAACACCAACACCTTATCGATTAGATCGGTATTAGAAAAGGAAAAGCTAGTGGGACGGAACTATCTAAATTGGCACCGAAACCTAAGAATAGTTCTTAGGCAAGAGGGTAAAAGCCACGTATTGGATACGGAATTAGTAGAACCGGGCCCCGAAGCTACGGCCGAGGAAAAGGCCGCGTTTGAGAAACTTAAGAAGGACTCAAATGATGTTACATGCCTCATGTTGGCATGTATGGACGCTAGTCTTCAAAGGCAGTTTGAGGACTCGGATGCGCACATCATAAACGTTGTGCTCAAGGAAATGTTCCAAGAGCAAGAGCGTATTGAACGGTTCAATACACTCAAAGCGTTGGTAAACTGCAAGATGCCTTCGGGGTCCGCGGTTAGCGCTCACGTTTTGAGGGTGCAAGCTCTGATAGATCATCTTGAGAAGCTAGGAGAGAAATTGTCGAAGATTATGCAACAAGATTTGATTTTGTGTGCACTTCCTCCAATGTTTTCTCCGTTTGTGACTAACTATCACATGCATTCGATGGATAAGACGATCCCTGAGCTTCACGGAATGCTCAAGAATTTTGAATCCGAGACGTTGAAGTCGTCCGGAGAGAACAAGGCAAAGGTTGCCGGAGATGTTCTCACGATTCAGAATAAGGATCGCAAGAGATCAAAGTCCAAGGGCAATTCGGCTAAGAAACGATCAAAGCCGAATAAAAGGGGAAAGGAGAAATCCGAGGACGAGACATGTTTCCATTGTCACAAGGCTGGACATTGGAAGCGTGATTGCAAGTCTTACCTCGAGGAGGTGAAGAAGGGCAAGGCGGTTTCAGCGACCGGGCTCTCAGGTATTAACGTTATTGAAGTTAATATTTCAACTATGACTAATTGAGTATTGGATACCGGTTGTGGGACTCATATTTGTCGAAATATGCAGGTTCTACGAACTAGTCGCAAGTTGGAAAAGGGTGAAGTCGATCTACGCGTCGGAAATGGAGCAAGAGTTGCTGCGTTTGCCGTAGGAGTAGTTAATTTGACTTTACCTAGTGGACTTATTTTAGTACTAAATAATTGTTATTATGTACCAGAATTATGTAAGAATATAATAAGTGTGTCGAAACTAGCCAATGATGGTTATGAATTCGTTATTAGGAATAATGAGTTTTCGATATGTAAGGATTCTATTATCTATGGAAATGTTCTGTTAGAAAATGGTCTTTATGTGTTGGATTTCGATCACGGAAATTATGAGTCCATGTATAACGTTAATGCGAAAAGGATTAAACCTAAAGTTGATAATCGTACTTTCTTTTGGCATTGTCGACTTGGTCATGTGAATGAGAAACGCATTGCTAGACTCCATAAAGATGGAATGCTAGACTCATTTGAATTCGATTCATTTGGGAATTGCGAATCTTGTTTACTTGACAAGATGACAAAGGCGCCATTCTCCAAGGTCGGAGAACGGTCCAACGATCTATTGGAACTCATACATTCCGATGTGTGTGGACCGATGAGCATCGAGGCAAGAGGAGGCTATCGATACTTTGTTACGTTTACGGACGAGCATAGTAGATATGGATATATCTATTTGATGCGTGCCAAAGCGGAGACTTTTGATAAATTCAAAGAGTTTCAAAACGAAGTGGAAAATCAGCTTGGCAAGAAAATTAAAGCCATTCGATCGGATCGAGGTGGTGAATATTTGAGCTATGAGTTTGAAGATCATCTGAAAGATTGTGGAATAGTTCCACAATGGACTCCGGCAGGAACGCCACAATGGAATGGCATGTCCGAGAGGAGGAATCGGACCTTGTTGGACATGGTTCGATCGATGATGAGTCAAACATCCCTTCCAAAATCGTTTTGGGGATTTGCCCTAGAGACAGCGGCTTTTTTATTAAACCGCATACCTTCTAAATCGGTACAGAAGACGCCATATGAGTTGTGGTTTGGAAAATCTCCAAAGTTGTCTTTTGTTAAGATTTGGGGTTGTGAAGCATATGTTCGAAAATTAATTTCGGACAAGCTCGAACCCAAGTCTGAAAAATGTTTATTTGTCGGGTATCCTAAAGAGACAAAAGGATATTATTTCTATCTTCCAATCGAAAACAAGGTTTTCGTAGCTCGAAGAGGGGTCTTCCTTGAGGAGGATTTTATCTCTAGGCGAGTGAATGGGACTGAAATAGATCTCGAAGAAATTCGAGACCCACAAACGAATGTTGAACCGATGAACGTTGATCCGATTTCCTCAAATGTTGAGGATCCGGAGTCAAGTGCACAAGGCGCAATTCGTAGATCGGGTAGGATTCGTCAAGAGCCTATACGATATGG
Organism: Luzula sylvatica; assembly: GCA_946800325.1. Lineage (NCBI taxonomy): Eukaryota > Viridiplantae > Streptophyta > Magnoliopsida > Poales > Juncaceae > Luzula > Luzula sylvatica. Next base: position 4,266,371 of record OX326961.1, read on the forward strand.
TTTTATCGTGGAAAATGATGATGAAGTCGAACTTATTGATGATGAGCCGACATCTTATCGCGAGGCTATGAAAAGCGAAGATTCCGTTAAGTGGCAAATTGCCATGAAATCCGAGATTCAATCCATGTACGATAATCAAGTTTGGAATTTGATTGATCCACCTCCCGGGGTTAGACCAATGGGATGTAAATGGGTTTTCAAGACGAAGACCGACATGGATGGAAATGTAAACACTTATAAAGCACGGCTTGTGGCGAAAGGTTTCAAACAAATTCATGGTATAGACTATGAAGAAACGTTTTCTCCCGTAGCAATGCTTAAATCCATACGGATCTTACTTGCTATCTCTGCGTATTATGACTACGAGATTTGGCAAATGGATGTCAAAACAACATTCCTTAACGGGAAATTACAAGAGGATGTGTACATGACACAACCCGACGGTTTTGTCGATTCAAAGAATCCAGATAAAGCATGCAAGTTGCAACGATCCATTTATGGATTGAAGCAAGCTTCTCGGAGTTGAAACATACGTTTTGATGAAGTTATAAGCGAGTATAATTTCGTGAAAAATGTAGAGGAACCTTGTGTATACAAGAAGGTTAGTGGGAGCCGCGTAGTATTTCTTGTACTATATGTAGACGACATCTTGATCATAGGAAACGACATTCCAATGCTTACGGATGCTAAGAAGTATTTAAATACTCGTTTCGCTATGAAAGATTTGGGCGAGGCCGCTTATATATTAGGCGTGAGGATTTATAGAGATAGATCCAAGAAGTTACTCGGCTTGAGTCAAAGCACGTAAATCGACAAAGTGTTGAAACGGTTTTCAATGCAGGAATCGAAGAAAGGTCTTCTTCCAATGTCGAGTGGCATAACGTATTCTAAGGATCAATGTCCGACATCGAGCAAGGATAAGAATGCGATGAGTATTGTTCCATACGCTTCGGCGGTAGGATCAATTATGTATGCCATGATTTGTACGTGCCCCGATGTGTCGTATGCATTGAGCGTCGTTTCACGTTACCAATCAAATCCAGGGGATATGCATTGGATCGCGGTAAAGAACATCCTTAAGTACTTGCGAAGAACAAAGGATCAATTTCTAATTTATGGTGGAAAGACATCCGGGTTGGTTATTGAAGGATATACCGACGCCAGTTTCCAAACATGTGTCGATGACTTTCGATCACAAAGTGGATACGTGTTTTGTCTAAATGGTGGTGCGGTAGTTTGGAGGAGTTCCAAACAACCCACAATAACGGACTCTACGACTGAATCGGAGTATATTGCGGCTTCCGAAGCTGCAAAGGAGGCGGTTTGGATCAAGAAGTTTGTGACCGAGCTTGGTGTAGTCCCGAGCATCACGGAACCTGTGGTTGTGTATTGCGACAATACGGGAGCAATAGCACAGTCCAAGGAACCTAGGGCACATCACCGCTCCAAGCATATACTCAGAAAATTTCACTTGATCCGTGAGATTTTGCAACGCAAGGATGTGATCATTGAGAAGATTGATACTGACAGGAATGTTGCGGACTCGTTTACTAAGCCACTCTCGCAAGCTAAGCACGATTATCATGCGAAAGCTATAGGTTTGAGATACCTAGAGGAGGAAGAGAGTAGTTAGTTATCTAAACTGATAGTTTCGTGGGACGAGATTATAGTCTAATAAAGTAGTAAACGTTGTATCACCCCAAACTTATCTTATAATAATGCAATTTCAGAATTTTAAAATTATTTCATTTTGCATTTATCTTATATGAAAACTGTGTGCGGGTTGTGTAATATGATGGTTACATGAACCTTGATTTGAGCTTGTGTGGACATCGACATAATTGATGATTATGTGCAGCGAAACCGTCACACTTAAAGCGTCATTTCTAAATATCCTTAGTCACGGATCAGTTTGCTTAAGAGTGAAGCATTTCTATTATTAGATAATAGACTGAACGTGTACACTAGTATGTTTGCCGAGGAGATGATTATGTTTTTCTAATCATAGGACAAGGTGCTTGTCGAATCGGGAACGTAGATATGTGTTAGGTTACATATATTGGATTTGACCAAAGCCGCGAGACCATGACATGGTTTAGTCATTAAAGATGGACTTGCGACGGATGGGGTCTTAGATTCTTCATACTTGAGGGGATCATTGATTGCGTTACGTGCGTAACACAGTACTTTGATATGATCTTACGCTTTCCGTAACAGGGGCTAAAACGGTCATCATTGGGTATTGTCCGAAACACGGAATTCAATGTGAGTCCCCAAGATAGGAATTGTTTATTCCGGAAGGAAGAGATATCTCTTTGGCCACTCGATGAATCGATTAACGAAAACTACGGCCGTAGTCAATGATATTAATGGTTAATATCGATTGTAATTTGTTAACTCAATTCGGAATCGAGGAATAAGTTTAGTTAATCAAAACATAAGGATGACTATCGCCATGCCTTTTGATTAACGGATATCACAAACAAGAGAACTAGAAACCGCTATTCGAGATAGGCACAATGATCACAATCATTTTTCGTTTTAACATGGGTAGCCATGATGGAGTGACTAGATCCCGCTCATGGGCTTGTAGTGCATTGGAAACAGCCTACTGCCATCGTTAAACGAACCTACACGGTCACACAACGAGTCGTACTAAGTCGGGCTTGATTACAAGTATTGGCACATAGAATGTGCATAGTTTGGTATTTTGATACGCAGACTATATTCTCTAAGATCGTGCATACTGGATATGCATGAGTACCTTTTAGGTAGATCTGAAATTGAGTGGGAGACTGAAAGAAATACAATTTCGGGTCAACCGTAAAAGTGTACAAAAGGGCACACGAACGTATACGTTCGAGAAGACAGAAAATGCATAATAGGATTGTGCAGAATTGGGCGAAATAACACTGTGCGTCATGACGCACAAGATGGTGCGTCATGACGCACCACAGTGTTTGGTTCACTAGGTTGTGGACAGCCAAATTCAGGAAAAATAGCTTCGTGCGTCATGACGCACAATATGGTGCGTCATGACGCTAGAATGCGTATTTTGTCCAGTAACTTTTGGACTTCGTGCGTCATGACGGACCAAATGGTACGTCATGACGGACACAGTTAGAAGTTGGTTTTATACATGATGCGTCATGACGCAGCTTACTGTGCGTCATGACGGACTGTATTAAAACGCTGTTTTCTGGCAGTTTTTAGTACACACGTTTTGGCGAATCCAAAAGGTGGCTATTGAATGTCCTTATCCTATTGAAGTATAAATAAGATGTTCTCTTTGTCTCTCCTGTACAAATCAGTCTAACAAGTGTACTATTCATTGAATCTTCAAGTGAAAGAGACACCTTTTGAGAGAAAAGAGAGAAACCGAAAAAGGGAGTTTTTCGGTTATAGAGAATCAATCGAGATTGAGCAAGTACACCGATACATCGTCTAGGCAGGTGTATCCGTGTCCGACGTCTTCCGACTCAAGGTGGATACGTGTGGAGGAGCGACATCTGTGGCTCTCCGTGGTGTTCGAATTGAAGGATCGAAGAACGTGAACGAACGGTGAATTTAGCGTGGTATGGGACGCGCGTAAAGTCACCAACGTGACCGGAGAAATAAGAAACTGCAATCAACCCTTCGTGTGCAATCAATTTTGCACTGGTAATTGACTATCCTTCTTTACATCGTACCCTCGCGTCAAAGCGGGATCTCGGGTTTTGGGAACCGGACCGGGCCTACATATCCGCTGCGCGGGCCCGGGGTCGGATGAATTCCCATCACTAACTAACTACCTTGATACATATATATTGCTTAACTAACTAATCCACTAACTAACTAAGTACTAGCTAACTAACTAAGTAACTAACTAAATAACTAACTGATTAACTAACTAACTCACTAATTAACTAACTATCTAACTAACCAACTAACTAACAACCTTCCTGCATACTAACTAACTAACTAACTAACTAACTAACTAACTACTAGCTAATTAACTAACTAACTAAGTAACTACGTTCTTACATACATATTGACTAAGTAACTAACTAACTAATTAACTACCTAACTAACTAACTAACTAACTTACTAACTAACTAACTAACTAACTAACTAACTATTAGCTAACTCGATAAATAACTCACAAACTAACTAACTAACTACTAGATAAATAACTAAATAACTAACTAATTAACTAAATAACTATCTTCCTACATACATATTAACTAAATAACTAACTAACTTACTAACTGCCTTCCTACATACCCACTAACTTAATAACTAACTAAATAACTACTAGATATTTAACTAGCTAACTAACTAAATAAATAACTAATTAACTAACTAACTAACTAACTAATTAACTCACTAACTAGCTACCTTCGTACATACCCACTAACTAACTAACTTACTAACTAGCTAATTAATTAACTAATTAATTAACTAATTAACTAACTAACTACTAGTTAACTAATTAACTAAATAACTAAATAACTAACTCACAAACTAACTAACTACTAACTAACTAAATAACTAACTAACTGACAAATTAACTAATAAACAAACTAACTAAATAACCGAATAACTATCTTCCTAGATACCTTTTAACTAACTAACTAACTAACTAACTAACTAACTACTTTCCTACATACCCACTAACTTACTAACTAACTACCTTCCCACTAACTAGTTAACTAACTATCTAACTAACTAAATGACTGACTAGCTAGGCATGTAGCAAGATAGTTATTTAGCTAGTTAGTTTGTTAATTAGTTAATTAGTTAGTTAGTTATCTAGTAGTTAGTTAGTTAGTTATTTAATTAGTTAACTAATTAGTTATTTAGTTAGTTAGTTTGTTAGTTATCTAGTAGTTAGTCAGTTAGCTAGTTAGTTATTTAGTTAGTTAGATAGTTAGTTAGTTAGTTAGTGGGAGGGTAGTTAGTTAGTTAGTTAGTGGGTGTGTGCGAAGGTAGTTAGTTAGTTTGTTAGTTAGTTTGTTAGTTAATTAGATAATTAATAGGCATGTAGGAAGATAGTTATTTAGTCAGTTAATTAGTTTGTTAAATAGTTAATTACTTAGTTATTTAGTTAGTTAGTTAGTTAATAGGTATGTATGAAGGTAGTTAGTTAGTAAGTTAGATAGTTAACTAGTTAGTTAGTTAGCTAGTAGTTTGTTAGTTAGTTAATTGGTTAATTAGTTAGTTATTTAGTTAGTTAGTTAATTAGTTAGTTAACTAATAGTTAGTTAGTTAATTAGTTAATTAATTAGATAGTTAATTAGTTATTTAGTAAGTTAGTTAGTTGGTGGGTATGTACGAAGGTAGCTAGGTAGTTAATTAATTAGTTACTTAGTTAGTTAATTGGTTAGTTATTTAGTTAGTTAGTTCGTTAGTTAAATAGCTAGTAGTTATTTAGTTAGTTATTAATTTAATTATTAAGTGACTTTGTTAGTGGGTATGTAGGAAGGTAGTTAGTAAGTTAGTTAGTTAGTTAGTTAATTAGTAAGTTAGTTAGTTAGTTAGTAAGTTAGTTAGTTAGTTAGTTAGTTAGTTTGTTAATTAGTAAGTTAGTTAGTTTGTTAGTTAGTTAGTTAGTTAATTAGTCAGTTAGTTAGTTAGTTAGTCAATATGTATGTAAGAAGGTAGTTAGTTAGTTAGTTAGTCAATATGTATGTAAGAAGGTAGTTAGTTAGTTAGTTAGTCAATATGTATGTAAGAAGGTAGTTAGTTAGTTAGTTAGTTAATTAGCTAGTAGCTAGTTAGTTAGTTAGTTAGTTAGTTAGTTAGTATGTAAGAAGGTTGTTAGTTAGTTAGTTAGTTAGTTCGTTAGAAAGGTAGTTAATTAGTTAGTTAGTTAGTTAATCAATTAGTTATTTAGTTAGTCACTTAGTCAGTTAGCTAGCAGTTAGTTAGTTGGTGGGTATGTGGGAATGTAGTTAGTAAGTTAGTTAGTTAGTTAATAGGTATTTAAGAAGATAGTTAGTTAGTAAATTAGTTAGTTATTATGTTAGTTATCTATTAATTAGTTAGTTAGTTATTTTGTCTGCTAGCTAGTAGTTAGTTAGTTAGTTATTTAGTTAGTTAGTTAGTTATCTAGTAGTTAGTTAGTTAGTTATTTAGTTAGTTAACTAGTTAGTCATTTAGTAAGATAGTTTATTAGTTATCTAGTAGTTAGTTAGTTAGCTAGTTAGTTATTTAGTTTGATAGATAGTTAGTTAGTTAGTTTGCGGTAAGGTAGTTAGTTAGTTAGTTAGTTAGAGGGTATGTAGGAACGTAGTTAGTTAGTTAGTTATTTAGTTAGTTAGTTAGTTAATAGGTATGTAGGAAGATAATTTTTTAGTTATTTTGTTAATTTGTTAATTTGATAGTTAGTTAATTCGTTAGTTAATAGGTATGTATGAAGGTCGTTAGTTAGTAAGGTAGGTAGTTAACTAGCTAGTTACTTAGCTAGTAGTTTGTAAGTTAGTTAGTTAATTAGTTAGTTAGTTATTTAGTTAGTTAGTTAGTTAGTTAGTTATTTAACTAGTAGTTAGTTACATAATTAGTTAATTAATTAGTTAGTTAATTAGTTAGTTAGTAAGTTAGTTAGTTAGTGGGTATGTACGAAGGTTGCTAGATAGTTAATTAGTTAGTCAGTTAGTTAATTAGTTACTTATTTAGTTAGTAAGTTAGTTAGTTAATTAGTTAGTAGTTATGTAGTTTGTTAGTTATTTATTTGTTTAGTTAGTTACTTAGTTAGTGGGTATGTAGGAAGGTAGTTAGTATGTTAGTTAGTTAGTTAGTTAGTTAGTTAGTTAGTTAGTTAGTTAGTTATTTAATATGTATGTAGGAAGAAAATTGGTTAGTTAATTAGTTAGTTATTTAGTTTGTTAACTAGTAGTTACTTAGTTAGTTAGTTTGTTAGTTATTCGGTTAGCTAGTAGGTAGTTAGTTAGTTAGTTAGTTAGTAAGTTAGTTAGTTAGTTAATTACTTTGTTAATTAGTTAGTTAGTTGGTTAGTAAACTAACTAACTAACTACTAGCTAACTAACTAATTGACTAACTAATTTACTAACTATCTAACTAACTAACTAACTAACTAACTACCTTCTTACATCCATATTTACTGACTAACTAACTAACGAACTGACTAACTAACCAACCAACTAACTAACTAACTAACTAACTTACTACTAGATAACTAACTAAATAACTAACTAATTACTTAACTAATTAACTAACGAACTATCTTTCTAACTAACTAACTAACTAACTAACTAACTAACTAACTAACTAACTAACTAACTACTAGCTAACTAACTAACTAAATAAATAACTAACTGATTAACTAACTAACTAATTAACTAACTACTAGATAACTAACTCACTTATTAACTATCTAATTAATTAACTAACTATCTAACTAACTAACTAACTATGTTCTTACATACATATTAGCTACTAACTAACTCACTAACTCACTAACTAACTAATTAACTAGTTAGGTAGTTAGTTAGTTTGAGTGTTAGTTAATTAGTTAGTGAGTTATTAGTTAGCTAGTCGGTATGTAGGATGGTTGTTAGTTAGTCGGTTAGTTAGTCAATTAGTTAGTTAAGTCAGTTAATAGATATATAAGAAGACAATAAGTTCGTTAGTTAGTTAGATAGATACTAGTTAATAGGTGGTATGTAGGAAGACAATTAGTTAGCTAGTTAGTTAGTTAATTAGTTAGTTAGTTAGATACTAGGTAATTAGTTAGTTAGTCAGTTAGTGAGTTTGTAGGAAGGTAGTTAGTTAATTAGATAGTTAGGTAGTTAGCTATTTAGTTAGTTTATAGGTATGTATGAAGATAGTTAGTTAGTTAATTAGTTCGTTATTTAGTCAGTTGGTTAGTTAGTTAGCTAGTAGTTAGTTAGTTAGTTAGTTAGTTAGTTGATTAGTTAGTTAGTTAGTTAGCTAGCTAATAGTTAGTTTGTTAGTTAGTTAGTTAGTTAATAGGTATGTAGGAAGGTAGTTAGTTAGCTAGTTAGTTAGTCAGTTATGTAGTAGTTAGTTAGTCAGTTAATAAGTAAGCTAGTTAGTTAGTTAGTTAGTTAGTTAGTTATTTTTTCTGTTAGCTAGAAGTTAGTTAGTTAGTTAGTTAGTTAGTAAGTTTTTTTTTTCTGTTAGCTAGAAGTTAGTTAGTTAGTTAGTTAGTTAGTTAGTTAGTTAGTTAGTTAGTTAGAAGCTAGTTAGTTAGTTAGTTAGTCAGTTAGTTAGTTTGTTTGTTTGTTATCAAGTAGTTGGTTAGTTTGTTAGTTAGTTAGGTAACTAGTTAGTTATTTAGTTAGTTAGTTAGTTAGCGAGTAGTTAGCTAGTAATTTATTTAGTTAGCTAGTTAGTTGGTGGGTATGCAAGAAGCTAATTAGTTAGTTTGTGAGTTAGTTAATACGTATGTAAGAAGGTAGTTAGTTAGTTATTTAGTTAGCTAGTAGTTAGTTAGTAAGTTAGTTAGTTAGTTAGTTACTTAGTATGCAAGAAGGTTGTTATTTAGTTAGTTAGTTAGTTAGATAGTTAGTTAATTAGTTAGTTCGTTAGTTAATCAGTTAGTAATTTTGTTAGTCACTTAGTTAGTTAGCTAGTAGTTAGTTAGTTAGTGGGTTAGTTAGTTAATCAATATATATGTATCCAGGTAGTTAGTTAGTTAGTTAGATAGTTAGTTAAATAGTTAGTTAGTTAATTAGATAGTTAGTTAGTTAGTCAGTCAGTTAGTTAGTCAGTTAGTAACATCATCAGTTAGTTATTTAGTTAGTTAGTTAGCTAGTAGTCAGCAGGATAGTTATTTATTTAGTTAGTTAGTTAATTGGCGGGTATGTAGGAAGTTAGTTAGTTAGTTCGTTAATAGGTATTTATGAAGATATTGAGTTAGTAAATTAGTTAGTTATTATGTTAGTTATCTAGTAATTAGTTAGATAGTTATTTTGTCAGCTAGCTAGTAGTTAGTCAGTTAGTTAGTTATTTAGTTAATAAGTTAGTTAGTTGTCTAGTAGTTAGTTAGTTAGTTAGTAGTTAATTAGTGTGTTAGTTAGTTCATTAGTGTGTTAAATAGTTATTTAGTTAGTTAGTTAATTACTTAGTTAGTTAGTGAGTTAGTTAGTTAAACAATATGTATGTATCAAGGTAGTTAGTTAGTTGGCAAGATAGTTTGTAATTAGTTAGTTAGCTAGTTAGTCAGTTAGTTAGTTATTTATCTAGTAGTTAGCTAGTTAGTTAGGTCATCAGTTAGTTATTTAGTTAGTTAGTTAGTTAGTTAGTTAGATAGTTGTTAGAAGGTTAGTTATTTATTTAGTTAGTTAATTAGTTAGTTGGTGGGTATGTAGGAAGGTAGTTAGTTAGTTAGTTAGTTAATTGGTATTTATGAAGATAGTTAGTTAGTAAATTAGTAAGTTATTATGTTAGTTATCTAGTAATTAGTTAGTTAGTTATTTTGTCGGCTAGCTAGTAGTTAGTTAGTTAGTTAGTTATTTTGTTAGTTAGTTAGATAGTTATCTAGTAGTTAGTTAGTTAATTATTCAGTTAGTTAACTAGTTAGTCATTTAGTTAGGTAGTTTGTTAGTTATCTAGTAGTTAGTTAGTTAGCTAGGTAGTTATTCATCTAGTTAGATAGTTAGTTAGTCAGTTAGTGGGAAGGTAGTTAGTTAGTTAGTTAGTTAGTTAGTTAGTAAATTGGTATGTACGAAGATAGTTATTCAGTTATTTAGTTAGTTTGTTAATTAGTTAATTTGTTAGTTAGTTAGTTAGTTTGTTTGTTAGTGAGTTTGTAGGAAGGTAGTTAGTTAATTAGTTAGTTAGGTAGTTAGCTATTTAGTTAGTTTATAGGTATGTATGAAGGTAGTTAGTTAGTTAGTTAGTTCGTTATTTAGTCAGTTTGTTTGTTAGTTAGCTAGGAGTTAGTTAGTTAGTTAGTTAGAGCTAGTAGTTAGTTAGTTAGTGAGTTAGTTAGTTAGTTAGTTAGTTAATTGGTATGTACGAAGGTAGTTAGTTAGCTAGTTAGCTAGCTAGTTAGTTAGCCAGTAGTAAGTTAGTTAGTAAGTTAGTTAGTTAGTTAGTTCTCTAGTCGTTAGTTAGTTAATTAGTTAGTTAGTTAACTAGTTAGTTATTTAGTTAGTTAGTTTGTTAGTTCTCTAGTAGTTAGTTAGTTAGCTAGTTAGTTTTTTAGTTAGTTTTTAGTTAGTTAGTTAGTTAGTTAGTTAGTGGGAAGGTAGTTAGTTAGTTAGTTAATGCGTACGTAGGAAGGTAGTTAGTTAGTTAGTTAGTTAGATAATTAGTTAATTAATAGGAATGTTGGAAGATAGTTATTTAGTTAGTTAATTAGTTTGTTAATTAGTTCATTAGTTAGTTATTTAGCTATTTAGTTAGTTAGTTAGTTAGTTAGATAGAAAGGTAGGTAGTTAGTGAGTTAATAGGTATGTATGAAGGTAGTTAGCTAGTAAGTTAGATAGTTAACTAGTTAGTTAGTTAGCTAGTAGTTAGTTAGTTAGTTTGTTAGTTAATTAGTTAGTTATTTAGTTAGTTAGTTAGTTAGTTAGTTAGTTAACTAGTAGTTAGTTAGTTAATTAGTTAATTAATTAGTTAGTTAATTAGTTAGTTAGTAAGTTAGTTAGTTAGTGGGTATGTACGAAGGTAGCTAGTTTGTTAGTTAATTTGTTAGTTAGTTTGTTAATTAGTTAGTTAGTTAGTTAGTTAATTAGTTAGTTATTTATTTAGTTAGTTAGTTATATAGCTAGTAGTTATTTTGTTAGTTATTTTTTATTTAGTTAGTTACTTAGTTAGTGGGTATGTAGGAAAGTAGTTAGTAAGTTAGTTAGTTAGTTAGTTAGTTAGTTAATATGTATGCAGGAAGATAGTTAGTTAGTTAATTACTTAGTTATTTAGTTAGTTATCTAGTAGTTAGTTAGTTAGTTATTTATTTATTCAGTTAGCTAGTAGTTAATTAGTTAGTTAGTTAGTAAGTAAGTTAGTTTGTTAGTCAGTTAGTTATTTATTTAGTTAGTTACTTACTTAGTGGGTATGTAGGAAGGTAGTTAGTAAGTTAGTTAGCTAGTTAGTTAGTTAGTCAATATGTATATAGGAAGATAGTTAGTTAGTTAATTAGTTAGGTATTTAGTTACTTATCTAGTAGTTAGTTAATTATTTAGTTAGTTAGTCATTTATTCAATTAGCTAGTAGTTAGTTAGTTAGTTCGTTAGTTAGTTAGTAAGTTAGTTAGTTAGTTAGTCAATCAATATGTATGTAAGAAGGTAGGTAGGTAGTTAGTTAGTTAGTTAGTTAGTTAATTAGCGAGTAGTTAGTTAGTTAGTTAGTATGTAAGAAGGTTGTTAGTTAGTTAGTTATTAGATGGTTAGTTAATTAGTCGGTTAGTTAGTTAGTTAGTTAGTTAGTTAGTTAATGAGTCAGTTATTTAGTTAGTTACTTAGTTAGTTAGCAAGTAGTAAGTTAGTTTGTTAATCAATATGTATGTATCAAGGTAGTTAGTTAGTTAGTTAGATAGTTAGTTAATTAGTTAGTTAGCTAGCTAGTTAGTCAATATGTATGTAAGAAGGTAGGTAGTTAGTTAGTTAGTTAGTTAATTAGCTAGAAGATAGTTAGTGAGTTAATCAATATGTATGTATCAAGGTAGTTAGTTAGTTAGTTAGATAGTTAGTTAATTAGTTAGGTAATTAGTTAGTTAGTTCGTTAGTTAGTTATCTAGTAGTTAATTAGTTAGTTAGGTCCTCAGTTAGTTATTTAGTTAGTTTGTTAGTTAGTCAGTTAGCTAGTAGTTAGCAGGTTAGTTATTTATTTAGTTAGTAAGTTAGTTAGATTGTGGGTATGTAGGAAGGTCGCTAGTAGTTAGTTAGTTAGTTAGTTAATTAGTTAGTTATTTAGTTAGTTAGTTAGTTAGTTAGTTTGTTAACTAGTAGTTAGTTAGTTAATTAGTTAGTTAATTAGTTAGTTAATTAGTTAGTTAGTAAGTTAATTGGTTAGTTATTTAGTTAGTTAGATCGTTAGTTAAATAGATAGTAGTTATTTAGTTAGTTATTAATTTAATTATTAAGTGACTTTGTTAGTGGGTATGTAGGAAGGTAGTTAGTAAGTTAGTTAGTTAGTTAGTTAATTAGTAAGTTAGTTAGTTAGTTAGTAAGTTAGTTAGTTAGTTAGTTAGTTAGTTAGTTAGTCAGTTAATTAGTAAGTTAGTTAGTTAGTTAGTTTGTTAGTTATTTAATTAGTTAGTTAGTTAGTTAGTTAGTTAGTCAATATGTATGTAAGAAGGTAGTTAGTTAGTTAGTTAGTAAATATATATGTAAGAAGGTAGTTAGTTAGTTAGTTAGTTAGTTAATTAGCTAGTAGTTAGTTAGTTAGTTAGTTAGTTAGTTAGTTAGTTAGTATGTAAGAAGGTTGTTAGTTAGTTAGTTAGTTAGTTAGAAAGGTAGTTAATTAGTTAGTTAGTTAGGTAATCATTTAGTTATTTAGTTAGTCACTTAGTCAGTTAGCTAGCAGTTAGTTAGTTAATCTATATATATGTATCAAGGTAGTTAGTTAGTTAGATTGATAGTTAGTTAATTAGTTAGTTTGTTAGTTAATTACTTAGTTTGTTAGTCAGTCAGTTAGTTAGTTATCTAGTAGTTAGTCAGTTAGTTAGGTCATCAGTTAGTTATTTAGTTAGTTAGTTAGTTAGTTAGCTAGCTAGCTAGTAGTTAGCAGGATAGTTATTTATTAAGTTAGTTAGTTAGTTAGTTTGCGGGTATGTAGGAAGGTAGTTAATTAGTTAGTTAGTTAATTGGTATTTAAGAAGATAGTTAGTTAGTAAATTAGTTAGTTATTATGTTAGTTTTCTGGTAATTAGTTAGTTAGTTATTTTATCAGCTAGCTAGTAGTTAGTTAGTTAGTTAGTTATTTAGTTAGTAAGTTAGTTAGTTATCTAGTAGTTAGTTAGTTAGTTATTTAGTTAGTTAACTAGTTAGTTATTTAGTTACTAGTAGTCAGTTAGTTAGCTAGTTAGTTATTTAGTTAGTTAGATAGTTAGTTAGTTAGTTTGTGGGAAGGTAGTTAGTTACTAAGTTAGTGGGTATGTAGGAAAGTACTTTGTTAGTTACTTCGTTAGTTAATAGGTATCTTGGAACATAGTTATTAGGTTATTTTGTTAGTTTGTTAATTAGTTAATTTGTCAGTTAGTTAGTTATTTAGTTAGTTAGTTAGTTAGTTAGTGAGTTAGTTAGTCAGAAAGGTAGTTAGTTAGTTAGTTAATAGGTATGTATGAAGGTAGTTAGTTAGAAAGTTAGTTAGTTAGTTAGTTAGTAGTTTATTAGTTAGTTAGTTAGTTAATTAGTTAGTTATTTAGTTAGTCAGTTAATTAGTTAACTAGTAGTTAGTTAGTTAATTAGTTAGTTAATTAGTTAGTTTGTAAGTTAGTTAGTTAGTGGGTATGTACGAAGGTAGCTAGTCAGTTAGTTAATTTGTTAGTTAGTTAGTTAATTAGTTAGTTAATTAGTTAGTTAATTAGTTAGTTAGTTAGTTAGTTAGTTAGTTAGTTAAATAGCTAGTAGTTATTTAGTTAGTTATTAAGTTAGTGGGTATGTAGGAAGGCAGTTAGTAAGTTAGTTAGTTATTTAGTTAATATGTATGTAGGAACATAGTTATTTAGTTAATTAGTTAGTAATTCTGTTAGTTAGTTTGTTAGTTATTTATTCAGTTAGCTAATAGTTAGTTAGTTAGTTTGTTAGTTAGTAAGTTAGTTAGTTAGTTAGTTAGTTAGTTAATTAGTTAGTTAGTTAGTTAGTTAGTCAATGTGTATGTAAGAAGGTAGTTACTTAGTTAGTTAGTTAGTTAATTAGGTCATCAGTTAGTTATTTAGTTAGTTAGTTAGTGAGTTGGTTAGCTAGTAGTTAGCAGGTTAGTTATTTTTTTAGTTAGTTAGTTTGTTAGTTGGCGGGTATGTATGAAGGTAGTTAGTTAGTTAGTCAGTTAGTCAGTTAATCGGTATTTAAAAAGATAGTTTGTTTGTAAATTAGTTAGTTATTATGTTAGTTATCTAGTAATTAGTTAGTTAGTTATTTTGTCAGCTAGCTAGTAGTTAGTTAGTTAGTTAGTTAGTTAGTTATCTAGTAGTTAGTTAGTTAGTTATTTAGTTAGTTAACTAATTAGTTATTTAGTTAGTTAACTAATTAGTTATTTAGTTAGTTAGTTTGTTAGTTATCTAGTAGTTAGTTAGTCAGCTAGTTAGTTATTTAGTGAGTTAGATAGTTAGTTAGTTAGTTAGTGGGAGGGTAGTTAGTTAGTTAGTCAGTGGGTATGTGGGAAGGTAGTTAGTATGTTAGTTAGTTAGTTTGTTAGTTAATTAGATAATTAATAGGCATGTTGGAAGATAGTTATTTAGTTAGTTTGTTAGTTTGTTAATTAGTTAATTAGTTAGTTACTTAGTTATTTAGTTATTTATTTAGTTAGTTAGAAAGGTAGTTAGTTAGTTAGTTAATATGTATGTATGAAGGTAGTTAGGTAGTAAGTTAGATAGTAAACTAGTTAGTTAGTTAGCTAGTAGTTTGTTAGTTAGTTCTTTAGTTAATTAGTTAGTTATTTAGTTAGTTAGTTAGTTAGTTAGTTAACTAGTAGTTAGTTAGTTAATTAGTTAATTAATTAGTAAGTTAATTAGTTAGTTAGTAAGTTAGTTAGTTATTGGGTTTGTACGAAGGTAGCTAGTTAGTTAGTTAATTAGTTAGTTAGTTAGTTAATTGGTTAGTTATTTTGTTAGTTAGTTCGTTAGTTAAATAGCTAGTAGTTATTTAGTTAATTATTAATTTAATTAGTAAGTGACATTGTTAGTGGGTATGTAGGAAGGTAGTTAGTTAGTTAGTTAGTTAGTTAGTTAATATGTACGTAGGAAGATAGTTAGTTAGTTAATTAGTTAGTTATTTAGTTAGTTATCTAGTAGTTAGTTTGTTAGTTTGTTAGTTAGTTAGTTAGTTATTTATTCAGTTAGCTAGTAGTTTGTTAGTTCGTTAGTTAATTAGTAAGTTAGTTAGTCAGTTAGTTAGTAAGCTAGTTAGTTAGTTAGTTAGTTAGTTTGTTAGTTAGTTAATTAGTTAGTTAGTTAGTTAGTCAATATGTATGTAAGAAGGTAGTTATTTAGTTAGTTAGTTAGTTAATTAACCAGTAGTTAGTTAGTTAGTTAGTTAGTTAGTATGTAAGAAGGTTGTTAGTTAGTTAGTTAGTTAGTTAGATAGTTAGTTAATTAGTTAGTTAATTAGTTAGTTAGTTAATCCGTTAGTTATTTAGTTAGTTACTTAGTTAGTTGGCTAGTAGTTAGTAAGTTAGTGAGTTAGTTAGTTAATCAATATGTATGTATCAAGGTAGTTAGTTAGTTCATTAGTTAGTTAGTTAGTTAGTTAGTTAGTCAGTTAGTTAGATAGTTATCTAGTAGTTAGTTAGTTTGTTAGGTCATCAGTTAGTTATTTAGTTAGTTAGCTGGTTAGTTAGTTAGTTAGCTAATAGTTAGCTGGTTAGTTATTCATTTGGTAAGTTAGTAAGTTAGTTGGTGGGTATGTAGGAAGGTAGGTAGGTAGGTAGGTAGTTAGTTAGTTAATAGGTATTTAAGAAGATATTTTGTTAGTAAATTAGTTAGTTATTATGTTAGTTATCTAGTAATTAGTTAGTTAGTTATTTTGTCATTTAGCTAGTAGTTAGTTAGTTATTAAGTTAGTTAGTTAGTTAGTTATCTAGTAGTTAGTTAGTTAGTTAGTTAGTTAGTTAGTTAGTTAGTTAGTTAGTTATCTGGTAGTTAGTTAGTTATTTAGTTAGTTAACTAATTAGTTATTTAGGTAGTTAGTTAGTTAGTTACTAGTAGTTAGTTAGTTAGCTAGTTAGTTATTTTGTTAGTTAGATAGTTAGTTAGTTAGTTAGTGGGAAGGTACTTAGTTAGTTAGTTAGTGGGTATGTAGGAAAGTAGTTAGTTAGTTTTAGTTAGTTAGTTAATAGGTATGTAGGAAGATAGTTATTCGGTTATTTAGTTAGTTTGTTAATTAGTTAATTTATTAGTTAGTTAGTTATTTAGTTATTTAGTTAGTTTGTTCATCAGAAAGGTAGTTAGTTAGTTAGTTAGTTAATAGGTATGTATGAAGGTAGTTAGTAAGTTAGTTAGTTAGTTAGCTAGTAGTTTGTTAGTTTGTTAGTTAGTTAATTAGTTAGTTATTTAGTTAGTTAACAAGTAGTTAGTAAGTTATTTAGTTTTTTAATTAATTAGTTCATTAGTTAGTTAGTAAGTTAGTCAGTTAGTGGGTATGTACGAAGGTACTTAGTTAGTTAGTTAATTGGTTAGTTAATTAGTTACTTAGTTAGTTAGTTAGTTAGTTAGTTAGTTAGTTAATTAGTTAGTTAGTTAGTTAGTTAGTTAGTTAGTTAGTTAGTTATTCAGTTAGTTAGTGAGTTAGTTAGTTAGTTAGTTAATTAGTTAGTTAGTTAGTTAGTTATTCAGTTAGCTAGTAGTTAGTTAGTTTGTTAGTAAGTTAGTTAGTTAGTTAGTTAGTTAGTTAATTAGTTAGTTAGTTAGTTAGTCAATATATATGTAAGAAGGTAGTTAGTTAGTTAGTTAGTAAGTTAGTTAGTTAATTAGCTAGTAGTTAGTTAGTTAGTTAGTTAGTTAGCTAGTATGTAAGAAGGTTGTTAGTTAGTTAGTTAGTTAGATAGTTAGTTATTTAGTTAGTTAGTTAATCAGTTAGTTATTTAGTTTGTCACTTTGTTAGTCAGCTAGTAGTTAGTTAGTTAGTTAGTTAGTTAACCAATATGTATGTATCAAGGCGGTTAGTTAGTTACTTAGATAGTTAGTTAATTAGTTAGTTAGTTAGTTAGTTAGTTAGTTAGTCAGTTAGTTAGTTAGTTAGTTATCTTGTAGTTAGTTAGTTAGTTAGTTAGTTAGGTCATCAATTAGTTAGTTAGTTAGTCAGTTTGTTAGTTAGCTAGTAGTTAGCAGGTTAGTTACTTATTTAGTTAGTTAGTTAGTTAAGTCGCCAGGTATGTGGGAAGGTAGTTAGTTAGTTAGTTAGTTCGTTAAAAGGTATTTATGAAGATTGTTAGTTAGTAAATTAGTTAGTAATTTTGTTAGTTATCTAGTAATTAGTAAGTTAGTTATTTTGTCAGCTAGCTAGTAGTTAGTTAGTTTGTTCGTCCGTTAGTCAGTTAGTTATCTAGTAGTTAGTTAGTTATTTAGTTAGTTAACTAATTAGTTATTTGGTTAGATAGTTTGTTAGTTACTAGTAGTTAGTTAGTTAGCTAGTTAGTTATTTAGTTAGTTATATAGTTAGTTAGTCAGTGGGAAGGTAGTTAGTTAGTTAGGTAGTGCGTATGTAGGAAAGTAGTTAGTTAGTTTTAGTTAGTTAGTTTATAGGTATGTAGGAAGATAGTTATTCGGTTATTTAGTTAGTTTGTTAATTAGATAATTTATTAGTTAGTTAATAAGTTAGTTATTTAGGTAGTTAGTTAGTTAGTTAGTTAGTTAGTTAGTTAGTTAGTTAATTAGCTAGTAGTTAGTTTGTTAGTAAGTCAGTTAGTATGTAAGAAGGTTCTTAGTTAGTTAGTTAGTTAGATAGTTAGTTAATTAGTTAATTAGTTAGTTAATCAGTCAGTTATTTAGTTAGTCACTTAGACAGTTAGCTAGTAGTTAGTTAGTTAATGAGTTAGTTAGTTAGATAGATAGTTTATTAGTTAGTAAGTTAATTAGTTAGTTAGTCAGTCAGTCAGTTAGTTAGTTAGTTAGTTATCTAGTAATTAGTTAGGTCGTGAGTTAGTTATTTAGTTAGTTAGTTAGTTAGTTAGTTAGTTAGCTTGTAGTTAGCAGGTTAGTTATTTATTTATTTAGATAGTTAGTTAGTTGGAGGGTATGTAGGAAGGTAGTTAGTTAGTGGGTATGTACGAAGGTAGCTAGTTAGTTAATTTGTCAGTTAATTAGTAAATTAGTTAGTCAGTTAGTAAGTTAGTTAGTTAGTTAGTTAGTTAATTAGTTAGTTATTTATTTAGTTAGTTAGTGAGGTAAATAGCTAGTAGTTATTCAGTTAGTTATTTATTATTTTAGTTAGTTACTTAGTTAGTGGGTATGTAGGAAGGCAGTTAGTAAGTTAGTTAGTTAGTTAGTTAGTTAGTTAGTTAGTTAGTTAATATGTATGTAGGAAGATAGTTAGTTAGTTAATTAGTTAATTATTTTGTTAGTTATCTAGTAGTTAGTAAGTTAGTAAGTTAGTTAGTTAGTTATTCAGTAAGCTAGTAGTTAGTTAGTTAGTAGTTAGTTAGTAAGTAAGTTAGTTAGTTAGTTAGTTAGTTAGTTAGTTAACTAGTTAGTTAGTTAGTGAGTCAATATATATGTAAGAAGGTAGTTAGTTAGTTAGTTAGTTAGTTAGTTAATTAGGTAGTTGTTAGTTAGTTAGTTAGTTAGTATGTAAGAAGGTTGTTAGTTAGTTAGTTAATTAGATAGTTAGTTAATTTGTTAGTTAGTTAGTTAATCAGTCAGTTATTTAGTTAGTTACTAAGTTAGTTAGCTAGTAGCTAGTTAGTTAGTGAGTTAGTTAGTTAATCAATATGTATGTGTCAAGGTAGTTAGTTAGTTAGTTAGATAGATAGTTAATTAGTTAGTTAGTTAATTAGTTAGTTAGTTAGTTAGTTAGTTAGTTAGTTATCTAGCAGTTAGTTAGTTAGTTAGGTCATCAGTTAATTATATAGTTAGTTAGTTAGTTAGCTAGCTAGTATTTAGCAGGTTAGATATTAATTTAGTTAGTTAGTTAGTTAGTTGGAGGGCGTGTAGGAAGGTAGTTAGTTAGTTAGTTAGTTAATAGGTATTTGAGAAGATAGATAGTAAATTAGTTAGTTATTATGTAAGTTATCTAGTAATTAGTTAGTAAGTTATTTTGTCAGCTAGCTAGTAGTTAGTTAGTGAGTTAGTTATTTAGTTAGTTAGTTAGTAAGTTATCTTGTAGTTAGTTAGTTAGTTAGTTAGTTATTTAGTTAGTTAACTAGTTAGTTATTTAGTTACTAGTAGTTAGTTAGTTAGCTAGTTAGTTATTTAGTTAGTTAGATAATTAGTAAGTTAGTTAGTGGGAAGGTAGTTAGTTAGTTAGTTAGTGGGTATGTAGGAAAGTAGCTAGTTAGTTATTTTGTTAGTTAGTTAATAGGTATGTAGAAGGATAGTTATTCGGTTATTTAGTTAGCTTGTTAAATAGTTAATTTATTAGGTAGTTGGTTATTTAGTTAGTTAGTTATTTAATTAGTTAGTTAGTTAATAGGTATGTATGAAGGAAGTTAGTTAGTAAGTTAGTTAGTTAGTTAGCTAGTAATTTGTTAGTTAGTTAGTTAGTCAATTAGTTAGTTATTTAGTTAGTTAACTAGTAGTTGGTTACTTAATTAGTTAATTAAGTCGTTAGTTAATTAGTTAGTTAGTTGTTGGGTATGTACGAAGGTAGCTAGTTAGTTAGTTAATTTTTTAGTTAATTAGTTAATTAGTTAGTTAGTTAATTAGTTAGTTATTTAGTTAGTTAGTTAGGTAAATAGCTAGTATTTATTTAGTTATTTATTTATTTATTTAGTTAGTTACTTAGTTAGTGGGTAAGTAGGAAGGTAGTTAGTAAGTTAGTCAGTTAGTTAGTTAGTTAGTTAATTTGAATGTGGGAAGATTGTTAGTTAGTTAATTAGTTAGTTATCTTGTAGTTAGTCAGTTAGTTAGTTAGTCATTTATTCAGTTAGCTAGTAGTTAGTTAGTTAGTTAGTTAGTAAGTTTGTTAGTTAGTTAGTTTGTTAGTTAGTTAGTTAGTTAGTCAATATGTATGTAAGAAGGTAGTCAGTTAGTTGGTTAGTTAGTTAGTCAATTAGCTAGTAGTTAGTTAGTTAGTTAGTTAGTTGGTATGTAAGAAGGTTGTTAGTTGGTTAGTTAGTTAGATAGTTAGTAAATTAGTTAGTTAGTTAGTTAATCAGTTAGTTCTTTAGTTTCTTACTTAGTTAGTCCGCTAGTAGTTAGTTAGTTAGTGAGTTAGTTAGTTAATCAATATGTATGTATCAAGGTAGTTAGTTAGTTAGTTAGATAGTTAGTTAATTGGTTAGTTGGTTAATTAGTTAGATTGTTAGTTAGTCAGTCAATTATCTAGTAGTTAGTTTGTTAGTTAGGTCATCAGTTAGTTATTTAGTTAGTTCGTTAGTTAGTTAGTTAGCTAGTAGTTAGCATGTTCGTTATTTATCAAGTTAGTTAATTAGTTTCATGGTGGGTATGTAGGAAGGTAGGTAGTTAGTTAGTTAGTTAATAGGTATTTAAGAAGATAGTTAGTTAGTAAATTAGTTAGTTATTATGTTAGTTATCTAGTAATTAGTTAGTTATTTTGTCAGCTAGCTAGTAGTTAGTTAGTTATTTAGGTAGTTAGTTAGGTAGTTGTCTAGTAGTTAGTTAGTTAGTTATTTAGTTAGTTAACTAGTTAGTTATTTAATTAGTTAGTTTGTTAGTTATCTAGTAGTTAGTTAGTTAGCTAGTTAGTTATTTAGTTAGTTAGCTAGTTAGTTAGTTAGTTAGTGGGAAGGTAGTTAGTTAGTTAGTTAGTTAGTGGGTATGTAGGATGGCAGTTAGTTAGTTTGTTAGTTAGTTAATTAGTTAGTTAATAGGTATGTAGTTAGTTAGTTAGTTAGTGGGTATGTAGGATGGTAGTAAGATAGTTATTTAGTTAGTTAGTTTGTTAATTTGTTAATTAGTTAGTTAGTTAGTTATTTTGTTAGTAAGTTAGAAAGGTAGTTAGTTAGTTAGTTAATAGGTATGAATGAAGGTAGTTAGAAAGTTAGATAGTTAACTAGTTAGTTAGTTAGATAGTAGTTTGTTAGTGAGTTAGTTAGTTAATTAGTTAGTTAATTAGTTAGTTAGTTAGTTAGTTAGTTAGTTTACTAGTAGTTAGTTAGTTAGTTAGTTAATTAATTAGTTAATTAATTAGTTAGTCAGTAAGTTAGGTAGTTAGTGGGTATGTGTGAAGGTAGGTGGTTAGTTTGTTAGTTTTTTAGTTAGTTAGTTAATTAGTTAGTTAGTTGGTTAGTTAATTAGTTAGATATTTATTTAGTTTGTTTGTTACTTAGTTAAATAGCTAGTAGTTCTTCAGTTAGTTATTTATTTATTTAGTTAGTTACTTAGTTAGTGCGTATGTAGGAAGGTAGTTAGTAGGATAGTTTGTTAGTTAGTTAGTTCACATGTATGTAGGAAGATAGTTAGTTAGTTAATAAGTAAGTTGTTTAGTTAGTTATCTAGTAGTTAGTTTGTTAGTTAGTTAGTTAGTTATTTATTCAGTTAGCTAGTAGTCAGCTAGTTAGTTAATTAATTATTAACTAACTAACTACCTACCTTTCTAACTAACAAACTCACAAACTAACTAACTAACTAACTCACTAACTAAATAACTAAATAACTAACTAACTAACTAACTAACTAATTAACAAACCAACTAACTAACTAAATAACCATCTTCCTACATACATATTAACTATATAATTAACTAACTAACTACCTTCCCACTAACTAACTAACTAACTTACTAACTAACTAAATAACTAACTAGCTAACTAACTAACTACTAGAGAACTAACAAACTTACTAATTAAATAATTAACTAGTTAACTAACTAACTAACTAACTAACAAACTACCTTACTACCTTCCTACATACCTATTAACTAACTAACTAACTAACTAACTAACTACTAGCTAGCTAATTAACTAACTAGTCGACTAACTAACTAACTAACTACTAGCTAACTAACTAACTAACTGACTAAATAACGAACTAATTAACTAACTAACTAACTAACTATCTTCATACATACCTAACTAACTAGCTAACTAAATAAATTACTAGCTAACTACTCGCTAACTAACTAACTAAATAAATAACTAACAAGTTACCTGACTAACTAACAAACTAACCAACTACTTGATAACAAACTAACAATCTAACTAACAAACTAACTAACTAATTTCTAGCTAACAAAAAAAATAACTAACTAACTAATTTCTAGGTAACAGAAAAAATAACTAACTAACTAACTAACTAACTAACTAGCTACTAGATAACTAACTAAATAACTAACTAATTAACTAACTATCTTCCTACATACATATTAACTAACTAACTAACTAACTAACTAACTTGCTAACTACCTTCCTACATACCCACTAACTAAGTAACTAACCAAATAAATAAATAACTAACTAACTAATTAACTAAGTAGCTAACTAATTAACTAACTAACTAACAAATTAACTAACTAACTAGCTACCTTCGTACATACCCACTAACTAACTAACTTAATAACTAACTAATTAACTAACTAATTAATTAACTCAATAACTAACTAACTACTAGTAAACTAACTAACTAACTAAACAACTAACTAATTAACTAACTAACTAACTAACTACTAGCTAACTAACTAGCTAGTTAGCTAACTTACTAACTACCTACCTTTATACATACCCATTAATAACTAACTAATTACCTTTCTAACTAACTAACAAACTAACTAACTAACTAACTAAGTAACTAAATAACTTACTAACTAACTAATTAACTAATTAAAAAACTAACTAAATAACTATCTTCGTATATACATATTAACTAACAATCTAACTAACTAACTAACTAACTTCCTACATACCCACTAACTAACTAACTACCTACCATCCCACTAACTAACTAACTAACTATCTAACTAACTAAATAACTAACTAGCTAACTAACTAACTACTAGATAACTAACTAAATAACTAACTAACTAACAACTTGATAACGAATAAACAAACTAATTAAATAACTAACTAACTAACTAACTACAAGGAAGCTGACAAAATAACTAACAATCTAATTACTAGATAACTAACATAATAATTAACTAATTTGCTAACTAACTGTTGTCTTAAATACCTATTAACAAACTAGCTAACTAACTAACTACCTACCTTCCTACATACCAACCAACTAACTAACTAACTAAATAAATAAATAACTAACCAGCTAACTACTAGCTAACGAACTAACTAACTAATTAACTTACTACTAGATAACTAACTAATTAACTGACTAACTAAATAAATAACTAGTTAACTAACTAACTAACTACTAGCTAACTAACTAATTAACTAACTAATTAACTAACTATCTAACAAACTAACTACCTTCTTACATACATATTTACTAACAAACTAACTAACCAATTAACTAACGAACTAACTAACGAACTAACTAACCAACCAACTAACTAACTAACCAACTAACTAACTACTAGATAACTAACTAAATAACTATCAAATTAACTAACAAACTATCTTTCTACATACCTATTAACTAATTAACTTACTAACCAACTGACTAACTAACTACATACCTTCTTACATAACCGCTAACTAACTAAGTAACTAACTAATTAACTAACTCACTACTAGCTAACTAACTAACTAAATAAATAACTAACTGATTAACTAACTAACTAACTAACTACTAGATAACTAACTCACTAATTAACTAACTAACAAATTAACTATCTAACAAACTAACTAACTACCTTTTTACATACATATTAGCTAACTAACTAACTAACTGATTAATTCACTAACTAACTAATTAACTAACTAACTAACTTACTACTAGCTAACTAACTAATTAACAAATTAACGAACTAAGTAACTAACTAACAAACTAGCTACCTTCCTACACACCAACTAACTAACGAACATACTAACTAACTAACTAACTTACTATCTAACTCACTAACTAACTAACTAACTAACTAACTAAATAACTAACTAACTAACTACCTATCTACATACCCACTAACTATCAACCTTCATACATACCCACCAACTAACTAACAAATTAACAAACTATATAATTAACTAACTAACAAACTAACAAACTACTATCTATCTAACTAACTAACTAGTTAACTAAGTAACTAAGTAACTTACTAGCTACCTTTCCTACATACCCACTAACTAACTAACTAACTAACTTACTAACTAACTTACTAACTACTAGCTAACTAACTAACTAGCCAACTAATTAACTACCTTCCTACATACCTATTAACTAACTAACTAACTAACTAACTACTTGCTAGCTAGCTAGGTAACTAACTAACTAACTAGCCAACTAACTTACTAACTAACTACTTGCTAACTAACTAACTAACTAACTAACAAACTACCTGCTAACTAACTAACTAATTAACTAACTAACTTACTAACTACCTTCATACATACCTATAAACTAACTAATTAGCTAACTACCTAACTAACTAATTAACTAACTACCTTCCAACAAACTCACTAACTAACTAACAAACTAACTAACTATCTGACTAACTAACTAACTAATTAACTAGTGTCTAATTACCTAACTAACAAATTAACTAACTAACTAACTAACTAACTAACCAATTGTCTCCCTAGATATCTATCTAAATAACTAAATAACTAAGTATGTAACTAACTACTAGATATCTATCTAAATAACAAACTAATTAACTAACAAACTCTCTTCCTACATACCTATTTACTAACTAACCAACTACCTTTCTAAATAACAAACTAACTAACTAACTAACTAACTAACTAAATAACTAAATAACTAAGTGACTAACTTATTAACTAATTAACAAATTAACTAAATAACTAAATAACTATCTTCCTACATACCTATTAACTAACTAACTAACTAACTACCTACCTACCTTTCTACATACCCACTAACTAACTAACTAACTAACTAACTAACTAACTATCTAACTACCAAAATAACTAACTAGTTAACTAACTAACCACTAGATAACTAACAAACTAACTAACTAAATAACTAACTAATTAACTAACTAAATAAATAACTAACTAACTACTAGATAACTAACTAACTAAATAACTAAATAACTAACTAATTACTAGCTAGCTGACAAAATAACTAACTAACTAATTACTAGATAACTAACATAATAACTAACAAATTTACTAACTAACTATCTTCTTAAATACCATTTAATTTACTAACTAACTAAATCACTAACTAGCTAACTACTAGCTAACTAACTAGCTAACTAAATAAATAACTAACTGATGACCTAACTAACTAACTAACTACAAGATAACTAACTAACTAACTGATTAACTAACTAACAAACTAACTAACTAAATAACTAACTATCTAACTAACTAACTAACTACCTTGATACATACATATTGATTAAAAAACTAACTCACTAACTAACTAACTACTAGCTAACTAACTAACTAACTAACTAACTAACTACGAACCTATTAACTAACTAACTAACTAAGTAACTACTAGCTAACACACTGACTAGCTAACTAACTAACTACCTTCCTATCAAATAACTAACTAATTAACTAACTAACTACCTTCCTATTAAATATCTAACTAATTAAGTAACTGACTAACTAATTAAGTAACTAATTAAGTAACTAACTGACTAATTAACTACCGAACTAACTTACTAACTAACTACCTTTATACATGCCTATTAAATAACTAACTAACTAACTACCTAAGCAATTAACAAACTCATTTTTTAACTAACTAACTAATTTCCAATATACATATTAACTAACTAACTATGTAAGTAACTACTAGCTAACAAACTGACTAGCTAACCAACTAACTAACTTATTAATTAAATACCTTCCTACATACCCACTAACTAATTAAGTAAGTAACTAACTAACTAACTAACTACTGGTTAACAAGCTAATTAAAAAATTAACTAACTAACTTACCAAATAACTTCCTTCATACATACCTATTAACTAACTAACTAACTAACTACATTACTAATTAACTAACTACCTTCGTATGCACGCACTAACTAACTAACTAACTAACTAACTAACTAACTAACTACCTAACTAACTAAATAACTAACTAGTTATTTAGTTAGTTAGTTACTTTGCTAGTGGGTATGTACGAAGGTAGCTAGTTAGTTAGTTAATTAGTTAATTAGTTAGTTAGTTAGTTAATTGGTTAGTTATTTAGTTAGTTAGTTATTAATTTAATTAGTAAGCGACTTTGTTAGTGGGTATGTAGGAAGGTAGTTAGTAAGTTAGTCAGTTAGTTAGTTAGTTAGTTAATATGGACGTAGGAAGATAGTTTGTTAGTTAATTAGTTAGTTATTTAGTTAGTTATCAAGTAGTTAGTTAGTTAGTTAGTTAGTTAGTTAGTTAGTTAGTTAGTTAGTTAGTTATTTATTTATTCAGTAAGCTAGTTGTTTGTTAGTTAGTTAATTAGTAAGTTAGTTAGTTAGTTAGTTAGTTAATTAGTTAGTTAGTTAGTTAGTTAGTCAATATGTATGTAAGAAGGTAGTTTGTTAGTCAGTTAGTTAGTTAATTAGCTAGTAGTTAGTTAGTTAGTTAGTTAGTATGTAAGAAGGTCGTTAGTTAGTTAGTTAGTTAGAAAGGTAGTTAATTAGTTAGTTAGTTAGTTAATCAGTTAGTTAGTTATTTAGTTAGTTACTTAGTTAGTTAGCTAGTAGTTAGTTAGTTAATCAATATATATTTATTAAGGTAGTAAGTTAGTTAGATTGATAGTTAGTTAATTAGTTCGTTAGTTAGTTAATTAGTTAGTTAGTTAGTTAGTCAGTTAGTTAGTTAGTTAGGTCATCAGTTAGTTATTTAGTTAGTTGGTTAGTTAGTTAGCTAGCTAGCTAGTAGTTAGCAGGATAGTTATTTATTATGTTAGTTAGTCAGTAAGTTGGCGGGTATGTAGGAAGGTAGTTAGTTAGTTAGTTCGTTAATAGGTATTTAAGAAGATTGTTAGTTGGTAAATTAGTTAGTTATTATGTTAGTTGTCTAGTTATTTAGTTAGTTAGTTAGTTAGTTATCTAGTAGTTAGTTAGTTAGTTATTTAGTTAGTTAACTAGTTAGTTATTTAGTTACTAGTAGTTAGTTAGTTAGCTAGTTAGTTATTTAGTTAGTTAGATAGTTAGTTAGTCGGCGGGTATGTAGGAAGGTAGTTAGTTAGTTAGTTAGTCAGTCAATAGGTATTTAAGAAGATAGTTAGTAAGTAAATTAGTTAGTTATTATGTTAGTTATCTAGTAATTAGTTAGTTAGTTATTTTATCAGCTAGCTAGTACTTAGTTAGTCAGTTAGTTATTTAGTTAGTTAGTTAGTCAGTTATCTAGTAGTTAGTTAGTTAGTTATTTAGTTAGTTAACTAGTTAGTTATTTAGTTACTAGTCGTTAGTTAGTTAGCTAGTTAGTTATTTAGTTTGTCAGATAGTTAGTTAGTTAGTTAGTGTGAAGGTAGTTAGTTAGTAAGTTAATGGGTATGTCGGAAAGTAGTTAGTTAGTTAGTTAATAAGTTAATTGGTATCTAGGAAGATAGTTATTCGGTTATTTAGTTAGTTCGTTAAATAGTTAATTTGTCAGTTAGTTAGTTATTTAGTTAGTTAATTAGTTAGTTAGTTAATAGGTATGTATGAAGGTAGTTAGTTAGAAAGTTAGTTAGTTAGTTAGCTAGTAGTTTATTAGTTAGTTAGTTAGTTAATTAGTTAGTTATTTAGTTAGTTAGTTAGTTAGTTAGTTAACTAGTAGTTAGTTAGTTAATTAGTTAATTAATTAGTTAGTTAGTAAGTTAGTTAGTTAGTGGGTATGTACGAAGGTAGCTAGATAGTTAGTTAATTTGTTAGTTAGTTAGTTAATTAGTTATATAGTTAGTTAGTCAATTAGTTAGCTATTTATTGAGTTACTTAGTTAGTTAAATAGCTAGTAGTTATTTAGGGTGTGTTCGGCATGTAAGTTTTCATCCATGAATTTGATAGTAAACCATGGTTTGACTTTATTTTGTTTTTAGGTGTTCGGTGGCATGTTAGGAATGGTAGTTTTCACATCTCAAAACTCATGACACTAGCTTTAAATACATTGAAAACCTAGGATAATGAAACTTACCTCTAACTAGATTTTTGGAAAGCAAACCAAACAACATGCATTATTTTATTTTATTTATTTATTCTTTCAACATGTATCCTTCATATGATGTATATCATTAATTGAATTTTCATGAATTATGTTATTTTTTCATGCATAATTTTTTATTTGCATTATTTAGTTAACTAAATTAATTTATGTAATAAATTAATTTATTTAATTTAACACATGTTTTATTAATTTAATTTAATTTAATTTAATTTGAACAAATAAGTATATCCTTACTAACTACCTTTATACATGCGTATTAAATAACTGACTAACTAACTCATTAAGTAAGTAACTAACTAACTTCCTATATACCTATTAACTAACTAACTGAGTAAGTAACTACTAGCTAACAAACTGACAAGATAACTAACGTATTAACTAACTAACTACCTTCCTACATACCCACTAATTAATTAAGTAACCAACTGACTAATTAATTAACTAACTAACTTACTAACTACTAGCTAACAAGCTAATTAAAAAATTAACTAACTTACTAACTACCTACCTTCATACATACCTATTAACTAACTAACTAACTACATTACTAATTAACTAACTACCTTCCTATACACGCACTACCTAACTAACTAACTAACTAACTAACTACCTAACTAACTAACTAACTAACTAAATAACTAACTAGTTAACTAACTAACTAACTACTGGCTAACTAAGTAACTAACTATCTTCCTACATACCTATTAACTAACTCACTAACTAAGTAACTAACTGTCTTCCTACATACCTATTAACTAACTCACAAACTAGCTAACTAACTAACTTCCTACGAACCTATTAACTAACTAACTAACTAAGTAACTACTAGCTAACACACTGACTAGCTAACTAACTAACTACCTTCCTATCAAATAACAAACTAATTAACTAACTAACTACCTTCCTATTAAATAACTAACTAATTAAGTAACTAACTAACTAATTAAGTAACTAACTAATTATATAATTAACTACCGAACTAACTTACTAACTAACTACCTTTATACATGCCTATTAAATAACTAACTAACTAACTACCTAAGCAATTAACTAACTCATTTTTTAACTAACTAACTAATTTCCTATATACCTATTAACTAACTAACTAAGTAAGTAACTACTAGCTAACAAACTGACTAGCTAACCAACTAACAAACTTATTAATTAACTACCTTCCTACATACCCACTAACTAATTAAGTAACTAACTAACTAATTAACTAACTAACTAACTAACTAACTACTGGTTAACAAGCTAATTAAAAAAATTAACTAACTAACTTACTAAATATCTTCCTTCATACATACCTATTGACTAACTAACTAACTAACTACATTACTAATTAACTAACTACCTTCGTATGCACGCACTAACTAACTAACTAACTAACTAACTAACTAAATAACTAAATAACTAACTAGTTATTTAGTTAGTTAATTAGTTAGTAAGTTAGTGGGTATGTACGAAGGTAGCTAGTAAGTTAGTTAATTAGTTAGTTAGTTAGTTAATTGGTTAGTTATTTAGTTAGTTAGTTCGTTAGTTAAATAGCTAGTAGTTATTTAGTTAGTTATTAATTTAATTAGTAAGCGACTTTGTTAGTGGGTATGTAGGAAGGTAGTTAGTAAGTTAGTTAGTTAATATGTACGTAGGAAGATAATTTGTTAGTTAATTAGTTAGTTATTTAGTTAGTTATCTAGTAGTTAGTTAGTTAGTTTGTTTGTTAGTTAGTTAGTTAGTTAGTTAGTTATTAATTCAGTTAGCTAGTAGTTTGTTAGTTAGTTAGTTAATTAGTAAGTTAGTTAGTTAGTTAGTTAGTTAATTAGTTAGTTAGTTAGTTAGTTAGTCAATATGTATGTAAGAAGGTAGTTAGTTAGTCAGTTAGTTAGTTAATTACATAGTAGTTAGTTAGTTAGATAGTTAGTTAGTTAGTATGTAAGAAGGTTGTTAGTTAGTTTGAAAGGTAGTTAATTAGTTAGTTAGTTAATTAATCAGTTAGTTATTTAGTTAGTTACTTAGTTAGTTAACTAGTAGTTAGTTAGTTAATCAATATATATGTATTAAGGTAGTTAGTTAGTTAGATTGATAGTTAGTTAATTAGTTAGTTAGTTAATTAGTTAGTTAGTTAGTTAGTCAGGCAGTCAGTTAGTTATCTAGTAGTTAGTTAGTTAGGTCATCAGTTAGTTATTTAGTTAGTTAGTTAGTTAGTTAGCTAGCTAGCTAGTAGTTAGCAGGATAGTTATTTATTAAGTTATTTAATTGGCGGGTATGTAGGAAGGTTGTTAGTTAGTTAGTTAGTTCGTTAATAGGTATTTAAGAAGATTGTTAGTTGGTAAATTAGTTAGTTATTATGTTAGTTGTCTAGTTATTTAGTTAGTTAGTTAGTTAGTTATCTAGTTGTTAGTTTGTTAGTTATTTAGTTAGTTAACTAGTTAGTTATTTAGTTAGCTAGTTAGTTATTTAGTTAGATAGTTAGTCAGTTAGTGGGAAGGTAGTTAGTTAGTAAGTTAGTGGGTATGTAGGAAAGTAGTTAGTTAGTTAGCTAGTTAGTTAGTTAGTTAATTGGTATCTAGGAAGATAGATATTCGGTTATTTAGTTAGTTTGTTAATTACTTAATTTGTCAGTTAGTTAGTTATTTAGTTAGTTTGATAGTTAGTTAGTGAGTTAGTTAGAAAGGTAGTTAGTTAGTTAGTTAATAGGTATGTATGAAGGTAGTTAGTTTGAAAGTTAGTTAGTTAGTTAGCTAGTAGTTTATTAGTTAGTTAGTTAGTTAATTAGTTAGTTATTTAGTTAGTTAGTTAGTCAGTTAACTAGTAGTTAGTTAGCTAATTAGTTATTTAATTAGTTAGTTAGTAAGTTAGTTAGTGAGTGGGTATCTACGAACGTAGCTAGTTAGTTAGTTAATTTGTTAGTTAGTTAGTTAGTTTGTTAATTTGTTAGTTATTTATTTAGTTAGTTAGTTAGTTAAATAGCTAGTAGTTATTTAGTTAGTTACTAAGTTAGTGGGTATGTAGGAAGGCAGTTAGTAAGTTAGTTAGTTAGTTAGTTAGTTAATATGTATGTAGGAAGATTGTTATTTAGTTAATTAGTTAGTTATTTAGTTAGTTATCTAGTAGTTAGTTAGTTATCTAGTAGTTAGTTAGTTAGTTAGTTAGTTATTTAGTTAGCTAATAGTTAGTTAGTTAGTTAGTTAGTTAATAAGTTAGTTAGTTAGTTAGTTAGTTAGTTAGTTAGTTAGTCAATATGTATGTAAGAAGGTAGTTAGTTAGTTAGTTAGTTATTTAGTTCGCTAGTAGTTAGTTAGTTAGTGAATTAGTTAGTTAATCAATATATATGTATCCAGGTAGTTAGTTTGTTAGTTAGATAGTTAGTTAATTAGTTAGTTAGTTAGTGAATTGGTTAGTTAGTTAGTTCGTCAGTGTGTTAGTTAGTTAGTTAGTTACGTCATCAGTTAGTTATTTAGTTAGTTAGTTAGTTAGTTAGTTAGTTAGCTTGTAGTCAGCAGGATAGTTATTTATTTAGTTAGTTAGTTAGTTGGCGGGTATGTAGGAAGGTAGTTAGTTAGTTAGTTAGTTAATAGGTATTTAAGAAGATATTGAGTTAGTAAATTAATTAGTTATTATGTTAATTATCTAGTAATTTGTTAGTTAGTTATTTTGTCAGCTAGCTAGTAGTTAGTTAGTTAGTTAGTTATTTAGTTAGTAAGTTAGTTAGTTGTCTAGTAGTTAGTTAGTTAGTTATTTAGTTAGTTAACTAGTTAGTTATTTAGTTACTAGTAGTTAGTTAGTTAGCTAGTCAGTCATTTAGTTAGTTAGATTGTTAGTTAACTAGTTAGTAAGTTAGTGGGTATGTAGGAAAGTAGTTAGTTAGTTAGTTAGTTAGTTCAAAGGTATCTAGGAAGATAGTTATTCGGTTATTAGTTAGTTTGTTTATTAGTTAATTTGTCAGTTAGTTAGTTATTTAGTAAGTTAGTAGTTAGTTAGTTAGTGAGTTAGTTATTTAGTTATTTAGTTAATTAGTTAACTAGTAGTTAGTTAGTTAATTAGTTAATTAATTAGTTAATTAATTAGCTAGTTAGTAAGTTAGTTAGTTAGTGGGTATGTACGAAGGTAGCTAGTTAGTTAGTTAATTAGTTAGTTAGTTAGTTAATTAGTTAGTTATTTATTTAGTTAGTTAGTTAGTTAAATATCTAGTAGTTATTTAGTTAGTTATTAAGTTAGTGGGTATGTAGGAAGGCAGTTAGTAAGTTAGTTAGTTATTTAGTTATCTAGCTTTACCCCCCGCGCAAATGCGCGGGTAAATTTTTTTTTTTTTCTATGTATTGTTGTTTTGAAAAAAAAAATTTGTATAAGTATGTCAAAGTTTTCATGTGTTGTGTTTGTTTTGTTATATGTCATTTGCATATAAATGAATTAAAAGTTGAAGATGTCCATGTATAGGAATGAATTGGAAATAATCATTAATTGTTTTTTTTTTATTGTATGTGTGTTAAGTTACATATATAAGTATTTGGCATTTTTTTGTATTTGGTTATTTATATATTGTAAGTTATATACAGAAACAAAATATTGTATGTTATTTCATATGTAAAATATTAATGTGCAAAAGGATGAAGCATATGTTGATAAGTATTTTGCCAAGCAATTAGTAGGACGTAGCAATTCATTGGATGAAGATAATATTAAGCTTTTGAAGAATGAATAGGAGAGAATTATAAAAGAAAAACAAAACGATAATGCTAAGTTACTCATTGGATTAGATATAATAAAATAGTAATATGAAACATTTTATTTAAATAGTTATGTTAAATAGAATAGACATCAAAGTAACAACATTATTAACTTGGAGTAAATAGTTAATTAAAGTGGTAGAAGCACAACACAAAATCCTAAATATCATAGATAGATTAACTAAATAGTCATACTAAAGTCAGAATATTACAAAACAAAAGCATATTAAAGTTCGAATAGTACAAAATAAAACTGTAATTAACATAGATAAATCAACCACTAATACTAAAAAGTAACATTTTGGCTGTAACAAAATATGGTGGCCATATATACTCAAAAAAATTTTGCTCACATTTTTTTTTTTGCATATCATGTTTGTCTATCCCTATAATTTATGAATAAAATATATGAGTTTTTTTAATTAGTTAATTGATTTGGTATTTTCTTTATTTTTGTTTTACCTTATGATCAATTTCTTCGAGGGATTTTTTTTTGTTGAGTCTTTTCCTTTGCTGCTATTGTCGTCAATCTTCTGTTTTCCGTGTGTCGTGGTATTGCTGCATTTGAAATTCGTTCAGTTTAGTAGTTTATAATCTGCAATAGATAATTTTTTTTTTTTAAATGATTTGATTTTACTTATCAGCGGCTCTCTTTGATCCTACAGATTTGATTGGAGTGTGTGGAATTTTGGGAGGGGTGTTTTTGTTTGCGGCGAGAATCTGGACTGAGTTCTTTGGCGGAGCAGTAAGGAATGCTGGATGGTCAAGTTCATCATCCGTCTGAGTTCCTTCACTTTGATCAGTTGGTTTCTTAATGTCATTAACTGCGAAAAGAGGACGTCCAAATGAAGGACTTGATTTGAAATACTTGAATGTGAACGTAAATTCTTGTCCTTTGAGTTCCTCTATTTTCTTGGGAAATGGTCCACACGTCAATGGATCGTGCTGAATTTGGAGATCTTCAACAGAACAGCCAATGAGCTTCTCTGCTTTTTTACCGATGACCACGAAATTTGCGAATTGAGAACCATCATCAGAAACTACTGTTGTTATTTTGTACCTGAAAAAAAGGATATATTGGATTTTTTTCATAATAAAGAAGTAATTTTTTTTTGGTGATGTTACCATGGTACAATTGCTGCTGGTGTTGTTTTGCATTTTTCGCACCAGTTTTGACCTTCTTTGATTTGGACACGTGATTTGTCTTGTTTGCATGCATCATAGTACCATCCTGAGACCTTGAGAATGTTCATTATTTTGCATGTGATTTTGTATGTTTTTTCTTGCGTTTAAAAAATCAGTGATCAAACGTGTTATTTTTATTTAAGTTCAAAAAAATTTATCTTGATGTTTTACCTGGTTATTGTTGTAACTCTGAAGTAATTCGTTGATTGTTGTTTGTTCGGTTGCTTCATTTTTGTATTGGGCAGATGCGTCTTCATTTGGTATTGGAAGAACGGGATATCTGCATTTTTTGAGAATAAGATTTGGTTATTGTTAAGATAGAGGATTTAAATTGCACAAAATTACTCAAAGTTTCTTACAAATCTAGGTTTTATAATGTTTATCTTATAAATACAAATAAAGAAAGCTAGAGGACTAAATTCTATAATTTACAAAATCCTGAATGGATATCCTAATGGATATCCATTATCTTAAGAATGTCCATTATTTTAACTCGTCGAAGAAGTCTGAATTGTACCTGTTTTTCAAATTATTATGATCAGGTATGAACTCGTCGAATAACATTTTTGTTGCAGAGTAGCTTGTGAGATTGATACCTACAGGAAAATGGAAGCTTATATAATTATATATGTTTACTGAATTGTAACTGAATGTTAAATTTTTTTTTTTTTTTTTAATATTTTACCATTGTACATATTGACAAATATAGAGCTTATTGCAACAATGATCGGTTCATTTTTTTATTTTTCGACAATGTCATCGATATTGCAGTTTAAGACATTGTCGTTCCAAACAGATACTTTCATGACTTTAGCTCTGCATATCGAAAACAATTACATTATATATAATTTGAATTAGTTACATGTCATATACGTGTCAGTACCTGTGATCGCATATTTCGATGTCTCGTACCAGCGCGGGCCCATTTTTTGTTTGTACTTCTCGCAGAGGTCTAATTCTTTTTATTTGTCCTATAACGTCTACATATGTTAAAACAGATGGTGATTTCATTAGTTTTTTTTTTAAAATATACAATGCTCATGGTTTTGTTAATCGATTTACCTATTGGTTTTCGTCCACCGATTTCATCGCTCCTGATTTCATCAAACGGTACGAATTCATAGTAACTGATGGGGAATTTTGGTATCTCTGGAACTTGACTGATAAGCGTCATATTCGTCATTCTCAAACAATAATGAAAATCGACGGTGCGGTACTTTTCTCTTTTCTTCTCTATGCCAAAATCTTGTGTTTCTACAATGGATCCTTCGATTAATTTGGCCTGTACAACTTTGACAAATTCGATTTGTACCAGTCCTTCTATTGCAACACCCTATATCAAATTGTGAAATTAATTTTGATGTTAAATGTATTGTTTTTACAAATCATCGCTGGATACAATGAAAATCAAAACAATTGTACGTACCTCAGAGTCAATTAATATGGATTCTATTCCATATTCGGTTTTTGTATTTGGATTTCGTCCAATCCATACTTTGAATACGCGTACTTTCACGATTTGGTCGTAATCCATTACGTTCAGATCAGAAAGGCTCACTCTTTTTTCTTCAACAGAGGAGATTGCCCTAAAAATCAAATTAAGCTTATTTGGAGTAACGATGGTTTGCAGTAATGGCGAGAGTATATACAGCGCTTAAAGAAATCAGTGACGTAAAGAGCGCTCAAAGAAAACAGTTAATGGAAACGAAATTGTTTGTACCTATCAGTGACGATGGGGAGCAACAATCGTTTATCTGTTCTGAAGTAGACGACGGCAGTGAAGAAGAAATGGGACAGGAGAAGAAGCAGAGCGGGAAGACTGAAAAATGGTGATATTGGGCTGGGCGACGGTAGCGAAGTAGGGGAGATACTTAACTGACAGGTGTCGAGATATTTTTTGCATGTAACGCCTCGGTGTACATTTGTCAAGAAGAAAAACGTTGATATTGGGTTGGGCTTTTTCTGAGTTTGTTGGGTTTATTTTTTTATATAATATTAACGAATTGTTGATATTGGGCTGGACGCTGAGATTTTTTTTTTTTTCAAAAGACATTGACCTATTACATATTAATTCGTAATTTTTTTTTATGTTAATTGCATTTGTTTTTTTAATATAATAGCAAAATCAAATTAAGCTTTTTTGTCTTGTGAAAAGAAAGTAATTTTTTTTAAATTATGATATGTCATTTACAAAAAAATTTCTTTTGTTTGATCGTTTTGTTTACTGTATGTACTTAATCTGCGTAATTTTCATTTTCTAGTTCTTGCATAACTCTTTTTCGGGAATCTATATCATCAAAAATTTCATTAAAAACAACGTTTTGTGTATATTCAGGATATTCGTTATTTGGATTTTTAATTAATATTTTGACACCTTTTCTTGATGTTGAACGTGAGATTGCAACATATAATTGGCCATGACTAAATACTGGTTTTGGTTAGTAGATTCCTATCATGTTCAATGTTTGTCCTTGACTTTTATTTATTGTCATTGCATAACATAGGCGAACAGGGAATTGTTTGCGTTTCAAGATGAAAGGAATATTGTTATCTTTAATATTGAAAAGTATTCGTGGTATGTAGTGTTTATGGTTGTTGTTGTTAGATGTTATTGTCTCTGCTTCGATAATATGATCTGCAAATCTAGTCACAATCAATCTTGTACCGTTACATAATCCATTTGATTGGTCTATATTCCTTAGAAGCATTATTGGACATCCTATTTTCATATGAAGTTCATGATCAGGTATACCAGGCATTTTTATTGAGTTTAAAAATTCAATTGGATACATTGCTTCCAATTCATCCGAAGAAATTGTAGAATTACATATCTCATCGTAGCTATAGTAAGTTTTCGAATTTTCAGGTATCATGTTTAACATTAAATTGTTTATTGTGTCAACATCATCATTTGTTGGAGTTACAATTGCTCGTTCTCGTAAATAATTAGTATTTTTATACATTTCACAGAAATCAGTATAAACTGCTTTAATTATGGTCTCTTCGTTTTTATTGTTGCACGATAACAATAGGTCTTGAGGTATTTTTATCCAATTTTTGTCTTGTGTTCCAAAAAGAGATTTACCTTCTATTGTACCATTTCCTACTGATAATAACCATTCGTTATATTGTTTTATTTCATCTGATGATATTGTATTATTATTTGTTTGATGCAATCTCATGTTTATGGTGAGTTCAAGAAAAGTACAATATTGCCATAATTTTGATTTTGTTATTGATGCACTCAGAGTATCATAACGTGAACCTCCTTTTATGATAGGTAGTGTTTGTCTAAAATCACCGCCTAAAAGTATAGTTTTTCCTCCAAATGGTTTGTATCGGTTGTGTTTATTATATGTACCTAATATGTCACGTAATGTTCGATCGAGTGCTTCAAAGCAATTACGATGATTCATTGGAGCTTCATCCCATATAATTAAAGAAGTACTTTCAAGTAATTCAGCTATATGCGTATTTTTTTTAATATCACAAGTAGATTCATTTGTAATTTCGATGGGTATTTTAAATCTAGAATGAGCAGTACGTCCTCTTGGCATTAATAATGCCGCAAGAGCAGAAGAAGCTACAGGTAATACTATATTTCTTTGAGAACGTAGTTTTGCAATGATGGCATGCCATAGAAATGTTTTTCCAGTACCACCATATCCATAAGTAAAAAAAAGGCGACCTTCATGTTGTTCAATTGACTTCATTACTTTCTGATATATATCTTTTTGTTCATAGTTCAATAACTGATACATTTTATTTGATTCTATAATTAATTCGTTAATATCACCAGTTAATTATTCTCTTATTAATCTATTGTCAAAATTCGAAGTAAAATTTCCTTGAGGAATAGGTAGGCCAAATTTTGTAAGATTAGATCCATTTTGAAGGAGTAATTGTTCAATATCACGTAACACATAATTTTTTAGTTGTTCATCAGTTATCATTGATCCTGGGATTATATAAATGTTTTTCATTTTGTATATAATATCTTCACCTAAAACGTTCCACATATCAAAGAATAATTTAGATGGATCTGATATTTCACAATGTAATAACATGCTAACAAAAAGTTTACGAATTTGTTTACCGCTGGCCCAATGAGAAGCTTCTTGTAATGTTTGTATCCATTCATTATCGTTTGCTAGTAAACCTAATGCGTTACATGTTTCTCGAAATGTTTCGTATGTAATTCCATTTATTGTTCGTATATCTTCGTATGACATTGGACCACGTACTATGTTTAAAAGTAGTTTAAGATAATAGAGTTCACCTGCACTTGGATGAACGTGGAAAGCACGACCTAAGCTTTTACCGCTTTGCCTTATTTTCCAAATTTTGTTTTTCTTATCCCATGTAAATTTAGTTGGTATATTTGTATATGTTAATGATCTCGCAATTGGTTCATGTTTATTTAATTCCATCCATTCTGTCATCATTGTTTGTTCAATATTTTTTTCATACATAGTTGATCGCATATTTTGTCCATCATTAAATACAATGGTGTTCATCAATGGCAAATGAACTGGAAGTCTTTCAATGCTTGGAATTCTATGGTGTATATCATATTGAAAAATACGCCACATCGCTTCATGAGGAGCTATATATCTGCAATCCAAATATGTTTTTATTTCGTTTATGACAGATGTATTTGAACTTGAAGAAGTATCATTATTGTCATTTTTTATACATGCGTATGTTCAATCGGTACCTTTACATATATACTTAAATAAGTATTTAATAAGTTTTGATGTATAACAGCGTTCTACGTTTATGTGTGCCTGATATTTTAACAATAGTTGTATATTATATGGTACTACGTAACTGTTGTCAAGTTTAATACCTCTTCTTTCAATGTAAATACCCGTGTTTCGTCTCATGTATGTTACTACACCATCTTCGTTAATTGTTGTTTGGTTGTTATATTTCTTCGGAAAATCTTTACTACATTTGTTTTCTTTCATACAACTTGTTTTTGGAAATGCAGAACCACATGGTCCGTGTATCATGAATTTCGATACCAAGGCATATTCTTCTGGAGCAACTAATGAATTCGGTAATTCAGCTGATATGTATTTATCAATGTCATGTGGAGTTTTCAATTTTTTGTGTGGTGCTAACCAAATAATAATATGTACATGAGGTAAACCTCTTTTTTGAAATTCGACACTATATATCACTGAAAGAAGTTAAAAAAAAAAAAGGTAAGCAATAGAAAAGCAATAACAAAATAAAATTGTTAGAAATTCTTTTTTAATCATAAAAATAATAATAATTTAAGTTAACAATTATAGTACCTGATATTGCTTCTCCAAAAAAATGCTCTTCTTTTATATCTCGTATTAGCTCATTTAATTGAATTTTGAAAACTCGAGTAACCAAATCAGGTCTTTCTTCGGGTCTCTGTCCATTAACAAATATTTTTTCAAATTCTGTCCAGTGTGAGTTACATGTAAAAGTTACAAAAAGATCAGGTGGTCCATAATATTTGAATATAGCGATAGCATCATGATAATTTTGAAACATATAACGGGGACTTCCTACGTGAGATGCTGGTAATAATATTCGTTTACCAATATGACTACCTAACATATCACCATCAATGACAGCTTGTTTAACATTCTTGTATGTATCTGATCTAAGTTGTGCTTGATTATGTTCCAAAAATGATAATCTTTCTTGTTCAATTGATAGATATGCATCAACAATATATTGTTGCAACAATCTACCCGCTTTAAAAATGTGGTTTGATTCATCATTTTTTTCATGCAATCTATACGAATAAAATTCCGCCATTGTAACATTTTGTCTTTTAATATTTTTTTGTCTTCGTGAGTCTTCTGAATATTTGATTCGATTATGATATCCATCTTCTCCATATGGAAATAATAGAGGATATTGCAGTGCCATAAAAGATGGATGATTTGACTTGATGCGTTGAAATCCGTACTCACGATGTTCAACTATGATATCGCGATATCTTTGTTCAGCTGTAATATCACCCACAACTAATCCAACGACTTCGTTTGCAGATGGATGAGAATATCTAGACGATTCTGCTGAACGTTCACTTAGTAGACATATTTTTAAATCAGTAACATTTTCTTGTGAGAAACGCTCTTCATAAGTACGAAATGCGCGAACTATAATATTATGTTCGTTTAACATGTGAATCAAAGATTGTATTATAGAGGGTTTAATAGTTGTATTGGTGTTATCAAAAGCATTTATCCGATTTTGGACTTCATTCGATGTATCATAAATGTAAAGTTGAGCGTATATTGGCTTTTCATGTGTATCTGGTATTAAATTTCCCATTCGATGGCAACATTGACCAGACACTTTAAATACATAAGGTCCTCGACCATCATTTATTTTTTTATCTATTTTTACGCCCATGGACGTAAAAGCAAACATGGAATTATACATGCGTATATGTTCTTTGAAATGTCGTGCATCAGCTGAGTTTACAGATTCATCATTTATATTTTGCATAACTAATAATTCACTTAATGGAATCGGTGGATCGTTAAGCTTTGGTAGTTTCACACTGCCTTCTCTGCAGCATAAATTATACCTAGGTTTTCGCATATTCGATGTTTGTTTGCATCTTTCGCTATACCAAAATCGCGCAGAACAATATTCACACAAATAATCAGGAGTACCAACATCAAATGGTTGTGATTGTTCACGGACTACAAAATAATAAAAAATATGTATGTTAAATATTGCTTCGATATATGTAATAAATAAAAATGAAATGTGATTAAAAGAAATTAAAAAAATTCAAATAACCTATGTGAGAATTGATAGATGAAGTAGAACTTCCATCATTTATATCCCTTTTTCGCTTTAAGATGGACATTCTGAGCTGCCTATTCAGGGCAGGGTTATTTAATACGGACATTTCCTGGTACAAAGTAAGAAAAGATTCATGAAACTTAATATTTATGAGATATTGAAAAGAAAATAAATAATGTTGTGTCTAATACTATCACAGTAATATATAAAAGAACCGAGAGAACATTAAAACAAAATTTGTTTAATACTTTGATAGGATCGTTTGAGAACAAATATTTCAATGAAGAATATTATTTATTAACGATTTGTATTTTATTTTCTGATAACAATAGTATATACTCTATTGAATTATGACGTAATAATTTTATGTTGTTAAATTAAAAAATTCTTGCATAGCTGAATATTTTATGAAAATGTTTTTTATAAATTGTTTCATTTTATTTATCCGATCGGAGAAGTATACACTTTGTAATTTTTTGTTTTTGCGTATTATTTTAAAAATTATTTATTCTCAAATTGCTAATGACAATGAAAAAGTTATATATCTTTTATAAAAACAAAATAATTTATTGTTACACCTCAGTAGAAATAGATTCATTGAGATCATTCATACATAATAATATCTATTTTTTAGGATCCGGCTTTCCTAAAATATAAATATATTTCAATTATTTTGATGAAAATATATCCAAAGAAACATCATTGGTGATTCGTAATTATTTCCAAGTTTTTCTAATAATAACAAAACACATTTTATTTGTAATCGTTCGTACTTTTTTTAGGCTGAATAGAAATATATTTGTACTTTGAGTTATCTTGGTATTTAAAATTTTTGTGTGTGTGGTATTATTTTGTTGATTTATTCTGAATTGTGAGACATGAATTATTTTTTCGTCATGAAAATGCACGATTGAAATTGAAGTTAACAGTGTTACAATAGTGAGCGTTATTGTGACGTGTTACATGTTGACGAAATATATTTGCATATTGTATTTAACATGATTTATTTATATTTATATTCGCAGAGCAGAATAATATAGGAATCCCAAGTATATTCCTTGATGCCATAACCATTCTTATTCTCCGTTGTTTTACTTTCGAATATTTACATGATAAAGTGGACATGTTAAAATGAAAAGTACATGAATTTAGATTACAAAAAAAACACAGAATCACACAAATAGATCGCAAAACGGAAGTAACATCAGTTTTGAAGATCTGACTTTCTGAAACGATGAAATTATTTTACAAACCACAACGCGATACAAATTTTTTATGTAAATCATAAGCAATCAATCGTAAACTTTTCTTCGTTGTGTAAAGCAAGAAACATAAATAATAAGTCAATGAAATTCATAGATAAGAGTAGGTATAGTCTTTAAAGTTTGGACAAAAAAAGAAAAATCAATTACAACTTAAGAGGAAGGTAATCCATTCAACGATTTAAGTTGCATCATTGATTGAAAAAACAAAAAATATGATTTATAACTGAACTTAATGGAGAAGGCAATCCATTCGTTCACATCAGTTCAGCCATTAAAATGAAAAAAAAAAAAAATTCATAGATAAGAGTAGGTATAGTCTTTAAAGTTTGGACCAAAAAGGAAAAATCAATCACAACTTAAGGGGAAGGTAATCCATTCAACGACTTAAGTTGAATCATTGATTGAAAAAACAAAAAATATGATTTATAACTGAACTTAATGGAGAAGGCAATCCATTCGTTCACATCAGTTCAGGCATTAAAATGAAAAAAAAAAAATTCATAGATAAGAGTAGGTATAGTCTTTAAAGTTTGGATAAAAAAAGAAAAATCAATCACAACTTAAGGGGAAGGTA
Source organism: Luzula sylvatica (assembly GCA_946800325.1). Taxonomy (NCBI): domain Eukaryota; kingdom Viridiplantae; phylum Streptophyta; class Magnoliopsida; order Poales; family Juncaceae; genus Luzula; species Luzula sylvatica. The sequence continues at coordinate 4,308,895 of OX326961.1, forward strand.
ATCCATTCAACGACTTAAGTTGAATCATTGATTGAAAAAACAAAAAATATGATTTATAACTGAACTTAATGGAGAAGGCAATCCATTCGTTCACATCAGTTCAGCCATTAAAATGAAAAAAAAAAATTCATAGATAAGAGTAGGTATAGTCTTTAAAGTTTGGACAAAAAAAGAAAAATCAATCACAACCTAAGGGGAAGGTAATCCATTCAACGACTTAAGTTGAATCATTGATTGAAAAAACAAAAAATATGATTTATAACTGAACTTAATGGAGAAGGCAATCCATTCGTTCACATCAGTTCAGCCATTAAAATTAAAAAAAAAAAAAAAAAATCGAAACTTTATATAACCAAGAAATTAGTATGAGCTGCATGTATTGATGAATAGCCTAACTCATTTGTTGGCAAACAACTCATGAGAAAATCTAACATAATACAACGAAGATAAAAAAATGAATCTTTAAAGTTTGAACAGAGAAAGAAAAATCAATCACAACTCAAGGGGAAGGTACTCCATTCAACCACTTAAGTTGAGCCATTGAATGAAAGAACAAAACATATGATTTATAACTGAACTTAATGGAGAAGGTAATCCATTCGTTCACATTAGCTCAGCTATTAACATGATAAAAAGAAAAAAAAAAAAATCGAAACTTTATATAACCAAAAAATTAGTATGAGTTGCATGTATTCATGAATAGCCTAACTCATTTGTTGGGAAACAACTCGTAACAAAACCTAACACAATACAACAAAAATAAGAAAACGTGATCAAATTGACATAACTTAACCTTTTGTTTGATTAAAAGAAGACATGAATAAAATTTGTTTGCACCGGAAAACTGAAGAATTAGCACAATAAATTCATTTTTTTTTCGCTTTAAATTTCAGTGAATAAACTGACATAAAAATTTAAATTCTTAACAAATGAGGATAAGTTAGGTTTTTCTTTAAAAAGAAATTGATATGAGCTTTTGCTTTCACAGAACAACTGAACAATTCATGCGATAAGTTAAATTTTTTCTTTGATTAAAAGAATACATGAACATAATTAAAGAAGACATCAATAGAATTTGTTGGCACCGGAAAACTGAAGAATTAGCACAATAAATTCAATTTTTTTTCGCTTTAAATTTGAGTGAATAAATCGACATAAAAATTTAAATTCTTAACAAATGAGGATAAGTTAAGTTTTTCTTTAGAAAGAAGTTGACATGAGCTTTTGCTTTCACAAAATAACTGAAGAATTCATGAGATAAGTTAATTTTTTTCTTTGATTAAAAGAAGACATGAACAGAATTTGTTTGCACCGGAAAAATGAAGAATTAGCACAATAAATTATATTTTTTTTCGAAGAAGACATGAACAGAATTTGTTTGCACCGGAAAACTGAAGAATTAGCACAATAAATTCAATTTTTTTTTCGCTTTAAATTTGAATCAATAAACCGACATAAAAATTTAAATTCTTAAGAAATGAGGATAAGTTAGGTTTTTCTTTAAAAAGAAATTGACATGAGGCTTTGCTTTCACAAAATAATTGAAAATTCATGCGATAAGTTAAATTTTTCTTTGCTACTGATTTGTGTGGATTAACCGATACAGAAATTGAAATTATATATATTAATCAACATAAATTAGTTTTTTCTCTAGACAAAAATGACATAACGTTCTTTTAGCACTCTTTGAAAATAAAATATGCCAATGAAAATAACTGTTGCTTGACATTAGCTTGTTTAAACCAGAATAAGCAGAAATTAAATTTGTCAACAAACAGACCTAATACAGTGATTAAATTTTTTTGATCGAAAAAACGTATTATTTCAACCATGCTGCCTGATATAGATCACATAAGCTTCTTTGAAAAGTCTTCAATCTATCAATCACTGATTCATTGCACTGAATAATTTAATTTTGTCTTTGTTGATCATTCGTGTCGATGAACTGATACAAAATTCGTGTGGATGAACTGATAAAAAATTTTGAAATCTTCGACAAATCAGTATAAATCAGATCTCTTTTCAAACAGAAATGAAACGAAGTTCTTTTAATACACTTTCAAAATGAAATACACCAATGAAAATAGGTCTTGCTTAACATTAATTTCTTTGAACGTAAACAAACAGAAATTATAATTTTCAAGAAACAGACTAAATAAAATAGATGACATAAGTTTCTGTTAAATGCGTTGAATCTATGACTGACTCATTGAATCGAATACAAATAACTGACATAATCGAAAACGATTCGAATCTGTTACAAAATGAGTACGAAACAATTAAAAATCGATTACCTCAGTATGAATACACTTATAGAGAGTATAAATGGGGAAACATATTGATTTATTAAGATCCGGCCTTCCTAATAAATCAATATATTTCCCACATTACACCAAACTATCATATATTTTTTTCACACATCACAGGTATTAACACATATAATACGCACATTGATTAAATTTCTTTGATTGCAGAAGTCTATTAATTGAACCATAATGCCTGATACAGTGATTAAATTTCTTTGATCTAAAAAGCGTATTAATTCAACGATGGTGTCTGATATTTATGAGCAACACACACAACAGAAAAGAAATAATTCGTACTGGCACAAAAAAACGAAAAAAAACTGTCAAAAGATACACAGGATAACAGCAACATCAAAAGATAGGATTAATGCTTATGTATGGCTAAGCATAATGCGAAAAACGCAAATCCCAAAAGAAAAGAAATAACAAAACCCTCGAACAGATTTTTTTCTGTAATCCAGAAAAAAATCAACAGAAAGAACGAATACACAACAATTTACAAAGAACGACGAGACAGAATCATAATACCTGAACCGAAGAAAGTAAAGCAAGAGAGACGACGAAGAAAAGACGAGAATCTCGAAAATATCTGACTGGAAGCGAAGAAGACGAAGAGGCAACGAAACCCTCCAAAATACACCTGATGAGAAGAAAAAGAAAGAAAAGCTCAGGAACATATATATACTAAGCAACACACTAAACACCAACAAAGACCACAGATACGGTGCACAAAAACCAAGTCCAAGAAGGAAAACAATATTTAGCAACTCACAATACACCAACAAAGAACAAAGATATGGTCTACGAAAACCAAGACCAAGAAGGCAAATAACGTATCCAACCCACTCAATCCGCACATTCCAGAAAAAGCAAATCATAAATATGAACGGCTGAGATGACAAACATCACACGGCTGAAAACGAACAACATCAATTGCAAGATGGCCATCAGATCAGACGACCAAGAAAGAAACAAAGAGAATATCGAACGGTCCAGAAAAAAATTTCAGAGCATGAGAAGAGGGGAAAATATTAGCTGACGTGGCAGCATGAGAAGAGGGGAAAATATCAAAGAGAATATCGAACGGTCCAGAAAAAATTATCAGAGCATGAGAAGAGGGGAAAATATTAGCTGACGTGGCAGCATGAGAAGAGAAGAAAATATTCAGAATTATACATAATAATTAATATGTATGTAGGAAGATAGTTATTTAGTTAATTAGTTAGTTATTTAGTTATTTATCTAGTAGTTAGTTAGTTAGTTTGTGAGTTATTTATCGAGTTAGCTAATAGTTAGTTAGTTAGTTAGTTAGTTAGTAAGTTAGTTAGTTAGGTAGTTAGTTATTTATCTAGTAGTTAGTTAGTCAGTTTGTGAGTTATTTATCGAGTTAGCTAATAGTTAGTTAGTTAGTTAGTTAGTTAGTAAGTTAGTTAGTTAGGTAGTTAGTTAGTTAATTAGTTAGTTAGTTACTTAGTCAATATGTATGTAAGAACGTCGTTACTTAGTTAGTTAGTTAATTAGCTAGTAGTTAGTTATTTAGTTAGCTAGTTAGTTAGTTAGTATGCAGGAAGGTTGTTAGTTAGTTGGTTAGTTAGATAGTTAGTTAATTAGATAGTTAGTTAGTTAATCAGTTAGTTATTTAGTTAGTTACTTAGATAGTTAGCTAGTACTTAGTTAGTTAGTGGGTTAGTTAGTTAATCAATATATATGTATCAAGGTAGTTAGTTAGTTAGTTAGATAGTTAGTTAATTAGTTAGTAGTTAGTTATCTAGTAGTTAGTTAGTTAGTTATTTAGTTAGTTAACTAATTAGTTATTTAGTTAGTTTGTTTATTAGTTATCTAGTAGTTAGTTATTTAGTTAGTTAGATAGTTAGTTAGTTAGTTAGTGGGAGGGTGATTAGTTAGTTAGTTAGTGGGTATGTGGGAAGGTAGTTAGTTTGTTTGTCAGTTAGTTAGTTAGTTAGTTTGTTAGTTAATTAGATAATTAATAGACATGTAGGAAGATAGTTATTTAGTTACTTAGTTAGTTTGTTAATTAGTTAATTAGTTTGTTAGTTAGTTATTTAGTTATTTAGTTAGTTAGTTAGTTTTTTAGTTAGTTAGTTAGAAAGGTAGTTAGTTAGTTAGTTAGTTAATAGGTATGTATGAAGGTAGTTAGTTAGTAAGTTAGTAGTTAATTAGTTAGTTAGTTAGTTAGTTAGTTAATTAGTTAGTTATTTATTTAGTTAGTTAGTTAGTCAAATTGCTAGTAGTTATTTAGTTAGTTATTAAGGTAGTGGGTATGTAGGAAGACAGTTAGTAAGTTAGTTAGTTATTTAGTTAATATGTATGTAGGAAGATAGTTATTTAGTTAATTAGTTAGTTATTTAGTTAGTTATCTAGTAGTTAGTTAGTTAGTTAGTTAGTTATTTATTCAGTTAGCAAATAGTTAGTTAGTTAGTTAGTTATTTAGTAAGTTAGTTAGTTAGTTAATTAGTTAGTTAGTTAGTTAGTCAATATGTCTGTAAGAAGGTAGTTACTTTGTTAGTTAGTTAATTAGCTAGTAGTTAGTTAGTTAGTTAGTTAGTTAGATAGTTAGTTAATTAGTTAGTTAGTTAGTTAATCAGTTAGTTATTTAGTTAGTTACTTAGTTAGTTAGCTAGTAGTTAGTTAGTTAGTGGGTTAGTTAGTTAATCAATACATATGTATCAAGGTAGTTAGTTAATTAGATAGATAGTTAGTTAATTAGTTAGTAGTTAGTTAATTAGTTAGGTAGTTAGTCAGTTAGTTAGTTAGTTAGTTATCTAGTAGTTAGTTAGTTAGTTATGTCATCAGTTAGTTATTTATTTTGTTAGTTAGTTAGTTGGTTAGCTAGTAGTTAGCAGGTTAGTTATTTATTTATTTAGTTAGTTTGTTAGTCAGCGGGTATGTATGAAGGTAGTTAGTTTGTAAGTTAGTTAGTTAGTTAATAGGTATTTAAAAAGATAGTTTGTTAGTAAATTAGTTAGTTAATAGGCATGTAGCAAGATTGTTATTTAGCTAGTTAGTTTTTTAATTAGTTAATTAGTTAGTTAGTTATCTAGTAGTTAGTTAGTTAGTTATCTAGTAGTCAGTTAGTTAGCTAGTTAGTTATTTAGTGAGTTAGATATTTAGTTAGTCAGTTAGTGGGAAGGTAGTTAGTTAGTTAGTTAGTGGGTTGTTAGTTGTCTAGTTATTTAGTTAGTTAGTTAGTTAGTTATCTAGTAGTTAGTTAGTTAGTTATTTAGTTAGTTAACTAGTTAGTTATTTAGTTACTAGTAGTTAGTTAGTTAGCTAGTTAGTTATTTAGTTAGTTAGATAGTTAGTTAGTCGGCGGGTATGTAGGAAGGTAGTTAGTTAGTTAGTTAGTCAGTTAATAGGTATTTAAGAAGATAGTTAGTTAGTAAATTAGTTAGTTATTATGTTAGTTATCTAGTAATTAGTTAGTTAGTTATTTTATCAGCTAGCTAGTAGTTAGTTAGTCAGTTAGTTATTTAGTTAGTTAGTTAGTCAGTTATCTAGTAGTTAGTTAGTTAGTTATTTAGTTAGTTAACTAGTTAGTTATTTAGTTACTAGTCGTTAGTTAGTTAGCTAGTTAGTTATTTAGTTTGTCAGATAGTTAGTTAGTTAGTTAGTGTGAAGGTAGTTAGTTAGTAAGTTAGTGGGTATGTCGGAAAGTAGTTAGTTAGTTAGTTAATAAGTTAATTGGTATCTAGGAAGATAGTTATTCGGTTATTTAGTTAGTTCGTTAATTTGTTAATTTGTCAGTTAGTTAGTTATTTAGTTAGTGAATTAGTTAGTTAGTTAATAGGTATGTATGAAGGTAGTTAGTTAGAAAGTTAGTTAGTTAGTTAGCTAGTAGTTTATTAGTTAGTTAGTTAGTTAATTAGTTAGTTATTTAGTTAGTTAGTTAGTTAGTTAACTAGTAGTTAGTTAGTTAATTAGTTAATTAATTAGTTAGTTAGTAAGTTAGTTAGTTAGTGGGTATGTACGAAGGTAGCTAGTTAGTTAGTTAATTTGTTAGTTAGTTAGTTAATTAGTTAGTTAGATAGTTAGTTAATTAGTTAGCTATTTATTGAGTTACTTTGTTAGTTAAATAGCTAGTAGTTATTTAGGGTGTGTTCGGCATGTAAGTTTTCATCCATGAATTTGATAGTAAACCATGGTTTGACTTTATTTTGGTTTTAGGTGTTCGGTGGCATGTTAGGAATGGTAGTTTTCACATCTCAAAACTCATGACACTGGCTTTAAATAGATTGAAAACCTAGGATAATGAAACTTACCTCTAACTAGATTTTTGGAAAGCAAACAAAACAACATGCATGATTTTATTTTATTTATTTATTCTTTCAACATGTATCCTTCATATGATGTATATCATTAATTGAATTTTCATGAATTATGTTATTTTTTCATGCATAATTTTTTATTTGCATTATTTAGTTAACTAAATTAATTTATGTAATAAATTAATTTATTTAATTTAACACATGCTTTATTAATTTAATTTAATTTAATTTAATTTGAACAAATAAGTATATTTTTAATTAAAGTAGTCTTTTCATATTTATTCGTATCCGGTATCGTATTTGTATCTGTATCCGTATTATTGGATAATGTATTATTATCCATATTTATATCGGATATCGTATTCATATTAGAAATCGGATATTTGATATCGTATACGTATTCGTATCCATATTCATATCATATATCGGATACCGAATATCGTATTTGTATCTATTTTAAAAAAAAAATATTCTCTCAAATTTAGTTGTATTGGAAATAATATTCTCTAAAAATTAATAGTACTAAAAATATATTTTCTAAAGTTATTTGTAATAAGAAATCATTATTGTTACAATAATAATAATAAAAAAAAATGTAGAAAAGTAGTAGTAATAATAATTATAATAATAATGTAGAAAAGTAATAATAATAATAATAATAAAATAATACATAATAAAAATGTAGAAAAGTAATAATAATAATAATAATAATAATAATAATAATAATAATAATAATAATAATGATAAAATAATAAAAATGTAGAAAAGTAATAATTATAATAATAATAATAATAATAATAATAATAATATTCTCTCAAATTTAGTTGTATTAAAAATAATATTCTCTACAAATTAATAGTACTAAAAAAATATTTTCTAAAGTTATTTGTAATAGGAAATAATAATAATAATAATAATAATAATAATAATAATAATAATAATAATAATAATAATAATAATAATAATAATAAAATACATAATAAAAATGTAGAAAATTAATAATAATAACAATAATAATAATAATAATAATAATAATAATAATAATAATAATAATAAAATAATACATAATAAAAATGTAGAAAAGTAATAATAATAATAATTATTATAATAATAATAACAACAACAACAACAACAACAACAACAACACAACAATAACAACAACAATCCTAGGTTTTCATCAAACACCTTTTAAACATCCCACAATCGTAGTTTTTGCATTTTCCTGCTACCAGAGTTTCCTGATATTCATATATTGGTTTCCTGCAACTATGAGTTTCCTGCTGCTACACAAAACTGACCTAGCAAACACGCCCTTAGTTAGTTACTAAGTTAGTGGGTATGTAGGAAGGCAGTTAGTAAGTTAGTTAGTTAGTTAGTTAGTTAGTTAATATGTATGTAGGAAGATAGTTATTTAGTCAATTAGTTAGTTATTTAGTTAGTTATCCAGTAGTTAGTTAGTTAGTTAGTTAGTTAGTAAGTTAGTTAGTTATCTAGTAGTTAGTTAGTTAGTTATTTAGTTAGTTAACTAGTTAGTCTTTTAGTTACTAGTAGTTAGTTAGTTAGTTAGATAGTTAGTTAGTTTGTGGGAAGGTAGTTAGTTAGTAAGTTAGTGCGTATGTAGGAAAGTACTTAGTTAGTTAGTTAGTTAGTTAATAGGTATCTAGGAAGATAGTTATTCGGTTATTTAGTTAGTTTGTTAATTAGTTAATTTGTCAGTAAGTTAGTTATTTAGTTAGTTAGTTAGTCAGATAGTTAGTTAGTGAGTTAGTTTGTTAGAAAGGTAGTTAGTTAGTTAGTTAATAGGTATGTATGAAGGTAGTTAGTTAGAAAGTTAGTTAGTTAGTTAGTTAGTAGTCTATTACTTAGTTAGTTAGTTAGTTAATTAGTTAGTTATTTAGTTAGTTAGTTAATTAGTTAACTAGTAGTTAGTTAGTTAATTAGTTAATCAATTAGTTTGTCAATTAGTTAGGTAGTAAGTTAGTTAGTTAGTGGGTATCTACGAAGGTAGCTAGTTAGTTAGTTAATTTGTTAGTTAGTTAGTTAATTAGTTAGTTAGTTAGTTAGTCAATTTGTTAGTTATTTATTTAGTTAGTTAGTTAGTTAAATAGCTAGTAGTTATTAAGTTAGTTATTAAGTTAGTGGGTATGTAGGAAGGCAGTTAGTAAGTTAGTTAGTTAGTTAGTAAGTTATCTAGTAGTTAGTTAGTTAGTTATTTAGTTAGTTAACTAGTTAGTTATTTAGTTACTAGTAGTTAGTTAGTCAGCTAGTTAGTTATTTAGTTAGTTAGATAGTTAGTAAGTTAGTTAGTTAGTATGTTAGTTAGTTAGTTAGTTAGTATGTCTGAAAGAAGTTAGTTAGTAAGTTAGTTAGTTCGCAAGCTAGTAGTTTGTTAGTTTGTTAGTTAGTTAATTAGTTAGTTATTTAGTTAGTTAATTAGTTAGTTAACTAGTAGTTGGTTACTTAATTAGTTAATTAATTCGTAAGTTAATTAGTTAGTTAGTTGTTGGGTATGTACAAAGGTAGCTAGTTAGTTAGTTAATTAGTTAATTAGTTAGTTAGTTAATTAGTTAGTTACTTAGTTAGTTAGTTAGGTAAATAGCTAGTATTTATTTAGTTTTTTATTTATTTATTTAGTTAGTTACTTAGTTAGTGGTTAGGTAGGAAGGTAGTTAGTAAGTTAGTCAGTTAGTTAGTTAGTTAGTTAATTTGAATGTAGGAAGATAGTTAGTTAGTTAATTAGTTAGTTATTTAGTTAGTTATCTTGTAGTTAGTCAGTTAGTTAGTTAGTTATTTATTCAGTCAGCTAGTAGTTAGTTAGTTAGTTAGTATGTTAGTTAGTTAGTTAGTTAGTTAGTTAGTTAGTCAATATGTATGTAAGACGGTAGTTAGTTAGTTGGTTAGTTAGTTAGTTAATTAGCTTGTAGTTAGTTAGTTAGTTAGTTAGTTGGTATGTAAGAAGGTTGTTAGTTAGTTAGTTAGTTAGATAGTTAGTTAATTAGTTAGTTAGTTAGTCAATCAGTTAGTTATTTAGTTTGTTACTTAGTTAGTCAGCTAGTAGTTAGTTAGTTATTGAGTTAGTTAGTTAATAAATTTGTATGTATCAAGGTAGTTAGTTAGTTAGTTAATTGGTTAGTTGGTTAATTAGTTAGTTTGTTAGTTAGTCAGTCAGTTATTTAGTAGTCAGTTAGTTAGTTAGTTAGGTCATCAGTTAGTAATTTAGTTAGTTTGTTAGTTAGTTAGTTAGCTAGTAGTTAGCATGTTCGTTTTTTATTTAGTTAGTTAGTTAGTTAGATGGTGGGTATGTAGGAAGGTAGGTAGTTAGTTAGTTAGTTAATAGGTATTTAAGAAGATAGTTAGTTAGTAAATTAGTTAGTTATTATGTTAGTTATCTAGTAATTAGTTAGTTATTTTGTCAGCTAGCTAGTAGTTAGTTAGTTATTTAGTTAGTTATTTAGGTAGTTATCTTGTAGTTAGTTAGTTAGTTATTTACTTAGTTAACTAGTTAGTTATTTAGTTAGTTAGTTTGTTAGTTATCTAGTAGTTAGTCAGTTAGCTAGTTAGTTATTTAGTTAGTTAGATAGGTAGTTAGTTAGTTAGTGGGAAGGTAGCTAGTTAGTTAGTGAGTGGGTATGTAGGATGGCAGTTAGTTAGTTAATTAGTTAGTTAATAGGTATGTAGTTAGTTAGTTAGTTAGTGGGTATGTAGGATGGTAGGAAGATAGTTATTTAGTTAGTTAGTTTGTTAATTATTTAATTAGTTAGTTAGTTAGTTAGTTATTTTGTTAGTAAGTTAGAAGGGTAGTTAGTTAGTTAGTTAATATGTATGTATGAAGGTAGTTAGTTAATTAGTTAGTTATTTAGTTAGTTAGTTAGTTTGTTAGTTTACTAGTAGCTAGTTAGTTAATTAGTTAATTAGTTAGTCAATTAATTAGTTAGTTAGTAAGTTAGGTAGTTAGTGGGTATGTGTGAAGGTTGGTAGTTAGTTTGTTAGTTTATTAGTTAGTTAGTTAATTAGTTAGTTAGTTAGTTAGTTAATTAGTTCGATATTTATTTAGTTAGTTTGTTACTTAATTAAATAGCTAGTAGTTCTTTAGTTAGTTATTTATTTATTTATTTATTTAGTTACTTAGTTAGTGCGTATGTAGGTAGGTAGTTAGTAGGTTAGTTAGTTAGTTAGATAGTTCACATGTATGTAGGAAGATTGTTAGTTAGTTAATAAGTTAGTTGTTTAGTTAGTTATCTAGTAGTTAGTTAGTTAGTAAGTTAGTTAGTTATTTATTCAGTTAGCTAGTAGTTAGCTAGTTAGTTAGTTAATTATTGACTAACTAACTAACTAACTACATACCTTTCTAACTAACTAACTAACTAACTAACTAAATAACTAAATAACTAACTAACTAACTAACTAACTAACTAACTAATTAACAAACCAACTAACTAACTAAATAACCATCTTCCTACATACATATTAACTATATAATTAACTAACTAACTACCTTCCCACTAACTAACTAACTAACTTACTAACTAACTAAATAACTAACTAGCTAACTAACAAACTACTAGAGAACTAACAAACTTACTAATTAAATAATTAACTAGTTAACTAACTAACTAACTAACTAACAACTAGATAACTAACTAACGAACTAACTAACTTACTTACTGACTAACTAACTAACGACTAGATAACTGACTAACTAACTAACTACCTTCCTACATACCTATTAACTAACTAACTATCTAACAAACTAACTACTAGCTAGCTAACTAACTAACTAACTAGTCAACTAACTAACTAACTAACTACTAGCTAACTAACAAACTAACTGACTAAATAACGAACTAATTAACTAACTAACTAACTATCTTCATACATACCTATAAACTAACTAAATAGTTAACTACCTAACTAACTAATTAACTAACTACCTTCCAACAAACTCACTAACAGACTAACTAACTTACTAACTTATTAACTAGTATCTAACTAACTAACTAATTAACTAACTAACTAGCTAACTAATTGTCTTCCTACATACCTATTAACTAGTATCTATCTAACTAACTAACTAACTTACTGTCTTCCTATATACCTATTAACTCACCAACTGACTAATTGACTAACTAACCGACTAACTAACTACCATCCTACATACCGACTAACTAACTAATGACTAACTAACAAATTAACTAACTATCAAACTAAATAACTAACTAACTAGTTAATTAGTTAGTTAGTGAGTTAGTGAGTTAGTTAGTTAGTTAGTAGCTAACATGTATTTAAAAACGTAGTTTGTTAGTTTGTTAGATAGTTAGTTAATTAGTTAGTTAGTTAATAAGTGAGTTAGTTATCAAGTAGTTAATTAGTTAGTTAGTTAATCAGTTAGTTATTTATTTAGTTAGTTAGTTAGCTAGTAGTTAGTTAGTTAGTTAGTTTGTTAGTTAGTTAGTTATTTAGATAGTTAGCGGTTATGTAAGAAGGTATGTAGTTAGTTAGTCAGTTAGTTAGTTAATTAGTTTGTTAGTTAGTTAGTTAATAGGTATGTAGAAAGATAGTTTGTTAGTTAATTAGTTAATTAATTAATTACTTATTTATTTAGTTATCTAGTAGTAAGTTATTTAGTTAGTTGGTTAGTTAGTTAGTAAGTTCGTTAGTTAGTTAGTTAGTAAATATGTATGTAAGAAGGTAGTTAGTTAGTTAGTTAGTTAGTTAGATAGTTAGTAATTTAGTTAGTTAGCCAGTAGTTAGTTAGTTAGTTTAGTTAGTTATTTAGTTATTGGTCAGTTATTTAGTTAGTTAGTTCACTACCTAACTAACTAAATGACTAACTAACTAACTAAATAACTAACTCGTTAACTAACTAACTATTGGCTAATTAACTAACTAACTAACTAAATAACTAACTAGTTAACTAACTAAATAACTACTGGCTAACTAACTAACTAACTAACTAACTAAATAACTAACTCAAGTAACAAATTGATTAAGTTACTAACCAACCTAACTAGCCACCTTCCAACATACCCACTAACTAACGAACATACTAACTAACTAACTATATTACTAACTAAGTAACTAACTATCTTCCTACATACCTATTAACTAACTCACTAACTAACTAACTAACAAACTTCCTTCCTACAAACCTATTAACTAACTAAGTAACTACTAGCTAACACACTCAGTAGCTAACTAACTAACTAACTAATTAACTAACTAACTACTTTCCTATTAAATAACTAACTAATTAAGTAACCAACTAACTAATTAAGTAACTAACTAATTATGTAACTAACTAACTAACTTCTAGCTAACTAACTAATTACATAATTAACTACCGAACTAACTTACTAACTACCTTTATACATGCGTATTAAATAACTGACTAACTAACTACCTAACCAATTAACTAACTCATTAAGTAACTAACTAACTAAATTCCTATATACCTATTAACTAACTAACTGTGTAAGTAACTACTAGCTAACAAACTGACAAGATAACTAACGTATTAACTAACTAACTACCTTCCTACATACCCACTAATTAATTAAGTAACCAACTGACTAATTAATTAACTAACTAACTTACTAACTACTAGCTAACAAGCTAATTAAAAAATTAACTAACTTACTAACTACCTACCTTCATACATACCTATGAACTAACTAACTAACTACATTACTAATTAACTAACTACCTTCCTATACACGCACTATCTAACTAACTAACTAACTAACTAACTACCTAACTAACTAACTAACTAACTAAATAACTAACTAGTTAACTAACTAACTAACTACTGGCTAACTAAGTAACTAACAATCTTCCTACATACCTATTAACTAACTCACTAACTAAGTAACTAACTGTCTTCCTACATACCTATTGACTAACTCACAAACTAGCTAACTAACTAACTTCCTACGAACCTATTAACTAACTAACTAACTAACTAACTACTAGCTAACACGCTGACTAGCTAACTAACTAACTACCTTCCTATCAAATAACAAACTAATTAACTAACTAACTACCTTCCTATTAAATAACTAACTAATTAAGTAACTAACTAACTAATTAAGTAACTAACTAATTATATAATTAACTACCGAACTAACTTACTAACTAACTACCTTTATACATGCCTATTAAATAACTAACTACCTAAGCAATTAACTAACTCATTTTTTAACTAACTAACTAATTTCCTGTATACCTATTAACTAACTAACTAAGTAAGTAACTACTAGCTAACAAACTGACTAGCTAACCAACTAACAAACTTATTAATTAACTACATTCCTACATACCCACTAACTAATTAAGTAACTAACTAACTAATTAACTAACTAACTAACTAACTAACTACTGGTTAACAAGCTAATTAAAAAAATTAACTAACTAACTTACTAAATAACTTCCTTCATACATACCTATTGACTAACTAACTAACTAACTACATTACTAATTAACTAACTACCTTCGTATGCACGCACTAACTAACTAACTAACTAACTAACTAACTAAATAACTAAATAACTAACTAGTTATTTAGTTAGTTAGTTAGTTAGTAAGTTGGTGGGTATGTACGAAGGTAGCTAGTAAGTTAGTTAATTAGTTAGTTAGTTAGTTAATTGGTTAGTTATTTAGTTAGTTAGTTCGTTAGTTAAATAGCTAGTAGTTATTTAGTTAGTTATTAATTTAATTAGTAAGCGACTTTGTTAGTGTGTATGTAGGAAGGTAGTTAGTAAGTTAGCTAGCTAGTCAGTCATTTAGTTAGTTGGATAGTTCGTTAGTTAGTAGGTATGTTAATAGGTATGTATGAAGGTAGTTAGTAAGTTAGTTAGTTAGTTAGCTAGTAGTTTGTTAGTTTGTTAGTTAGTTAATTAGTTAGTTATTTAGTCAGTTAACAAGTAGTTAGTAAGTTATTTAGTTTTTTAATTAATTAGTTCATTAGTTAGTTAGTAAGTTAGTCAGTTAGTGGGTATGTACGAAGGTACTTAGTTAGTTAGTTAATTGGTTAGTTAATTAGTTACCTAGTTAGTTAGTTAGTTAGTTAGTTAGTTAGTTAATTAGTTAGTTAGTTAGTTAGTTAGTTAGTTAGTTAGTTATTCAGTTAGTTAGTGAGTTAGTTAGTTAGTTAGTTAATAAGTTAGTTAGTTAGTTAGTTATTCAGTTAGCTAGTAGTTAGTTTGTTTGTTAGTAAGTTAGTTAGTTAGTTAGTTATTTAGTTAGTTAATTAGTTAGTTAGTTAGTTAGTCAATATATATGTAAGAAGGTAGTTAGTTAGTTAGTTAGTAAGTTAGTTAGTTAATTAGCTAGTAGTTAGTTTGTTAGTTAGTTAGTTAGCTAGTATGTAAGAAGGTTGTTAGTTAGTTAGTTAGATAGATAGTTAGTTATTTAGTTAGTTAGTTAATCAGTTAGTTATTTAGTTTGTTACTTTGTTAGTCAGCTAGTAGTTAGTTAGTTAGTTAGTTAGTTAACCAATAGGTATGTATCAAGGCGGTTAGTTAGTTACTTAGATAGTTAGTTAATTAGTTAGTTAGTTAGTTAGTTAGCCAGTTAGTTAGTTAGTTATCTTGTAGTTAGTTAGTTAGTTAGTTAGTTAGTTAGGTCATCAATTAGTTAGTTAGTTAGTCAGTTTGTTAGTTAGCTAGTAGTTAGCAGGTTAGTTACTTATTTAGTTAGTTAGTTAGTTAGTCGCCAGGTATGTGGGAAGGTAGTTAGTTAGTTAGTTAGTTCGTTAAAAGGTATTTATGAAGATTCTTAGTTAGTAAATTAGTTAGTTATTATGTTAGTTATCTAGTAATTAGTAAGTTAGTTATTTTGTCAGCTAGCTAGTAGTTAGTTAGTTTATTCGTCCGTTAGTCAGTTAGTTATCTAGTAGTTAGTTAGTTATTTAGTTAGTTAACTAATTAGTTATTTGGTTAGATAGTTTGTTAGTTACTAGTAGTTAGTTAGTTAGCTAGTTAGTTATTTAGTTAGTTATATAGTTAGTTAGTCGGTGGGAAGGTAGTTAGTTAGTTAGTTAGTGCGTATGTAGGAAAGTAGTTAGTTAGTTTTAGTTAGTTAGTTTATAGGTATGTAGGAAGATAGTTATTCGGTTATTTAGTTAGTTTGTTAATTAGATAATTTATTGGTTAGTTAATAAGTTAGTTATTTAGTTAGTTAGTTAGTTAGTTAGTTAGTTAGTTAGTTAGTTAATTAGCTAGTAGTTAGTTTGTTAGTAAGTTAGTTAGTATGTAAGAAGGTTCTTAGTTAGTTAGTTAGTTAGATAGTTAGTTAGATAGTTACTTAGTTAGTTAATCAGTCAGTTATTTAGTTAGTTACTTAGACAGTTAGCTAGTAGTTGGTTAGTTAGTTAGTTAGTTAGTTAGATAGTTAGTTTATTAGTTAGTAAGTTAATTAGTTAGTTAGTCAGTCAGTCAGTTAGTTAGTTAGTTATCTAGTAATTAGTTAGGTCGTGAGTTAGTTATTTAGTTAGTTAGTTAGTTAGTTAGTTAGTTAGTTAGTTAGCTAGTAGTTAGCAGGTTAGTTATTTATTTATTTAGATAGTTAGTTAGTTGGAGGGTATGTAGGAAGGTAGTTAGTTAGTTAGTTAGTTAGTTAATAGGTATTTAAGAAGATAATTAGTTGGTAAATTAGTTAGTTATTATGTTAGTTACCTAGTAATTAGTTAGTTAGTTATTTTGTCAGCTAGCTAGTAGTTAGTTAGTTAGTTATCTAGTAGTTAGTAAGTTAGTTATTCAGTTAGTTAACTAATTAGTTATTTAGTTAGTTAGTTTGTTAGTTATCAAGTAGTTAGTTAGTTAGTTAGTAGTTTGCTAGCTAGTTTGTTAGTTAATTAGTTAGTTAGTTATTTAGTTAGTTAGTTAGTTAGTTAGTTAGTTAACTAGTAGTTAGTTAGTTAATTAGTTAATTAATTAGTTAGTTAATTAGTTAGTTAGTTAGTTGGTTAGTTAGTTAGTTAGTTAGTGGGTATGTACGAAGGTAGCTAGTTAGTTAATTTGTCAGTTAATTAGTAAATTAGTTAGTTAGTTAGTTAGTTAGTTAGTTAGTTAGTTAGTTAATTAGTTAGTTATTTATTTAGTTAGTTAGTGAGGTAAATAGCTAGTAGTTATTTAGTTAGTTATTTATTATTTTAGTTAGTTACTTAGTTAGTGGGTATGTAGGAAGGCAGTTAGTAAGTTAGTTAGTTAGTTAGTTAGTTAGTTAGTTAGTTAGTTAGTTAATATGTATGTAGGAAGATAGTTAGTTAGTTAATTAGTTAATTATTTTGTCAGTTATCTAGTAGTTAGTTAGTTATTCAGTTAGCTAGTAGTTAGTTAGTTAGTAGTTCGTTAGTAAGTAAGTTAGTTACTTAGTTAGTTAGTTAGTTAGTTAGTTAATTAGTTAGTTAGTTAGTGAGTCAATATGTATGTAAGAAGGTAGTTAGTTAGTTAGTTAGTTAGTTAATTAGCTAGTTGTTAGTTAGTTAGTTAGTTAGTTAGTATGTAAGAAGGTTGTTAGTTAGTTAGTTAATTAGATAGTTTGTTAATCAGTCAGTTATTTAGTTAGTTACTAAGTTAGTTAGCTAGTAGCTAGTTAGTTAGTGATTTAGTTAGTTAATCAATATGTATGTGTCAAGGTAGTTAGTTAGTTAGTTAGATAGATAGTTAATTAGTTAGTTAGTTAATTAGTTAGTTAGTTAGTCAGTTAGTTAGTTAGTTATCTAGCAGTTAGTTAGTTAGTTAGTTAGGTCATCAGTTAATTATATAGTTAGTTAGTTAGTTAGCTAGCTAGTATTTAGCAGGTTAGATATTAATTTAGTTAGTTAGTTAGTTAGTTGGAGGGCGTGTAGGAAGGTAGTTAGTTAGTTAGTTAGTTAATAGGTATTTGAGAAGATAGATAGTAAATTAGTTAGTTATTATGTAAGTTATCTAGTAATTAGTTAGTAAGTTATTTTGTCAGCTAGCTAGTAGTTAGTTAGTTAGTTAGTTATTTAGTTAGTTAGTTAGTAAGTTATCTTGTAGTTAGTTAGTTAGTTATTTAGTTAGTTAACTAGTTAGTTATTTAGTTACTAGTAGTTAGTTAGTTAGCTAGTTAGTTATTTAGTTAGTTAGATAGTTAGTAAGTTAGTTAGTGGGTATGTAGGAAAGTAGCTAGTTAGTTATTTAGTTAGTTAGTTAATAGGTATGTAGGAGGATAGTTATTCGGTTATTTAGTTAGCTTGTTAAATAGTTAATTTATTAGGTAGTTGGTTATTTAGTTAGTTAGTTAGTTAGTTAGTTAGTTAGTTAATAGGTATGTATGAAGGAAGTTAGTTAGTAAGTTAGTTAGATAGTTAGCTAGTAGTTTGTTAGTTAGTTAGTTAGTCAATTAGTTAGTTATTTAGTTTGTTAATTAGTTAGTTAACTAGTAGTTGGCTACTTAATTAGTTAATTAATTCGTTAGTTAATTAGTTAGTTAGTTGTTGGGTTTGTACGAAGGTAGCTAGTTAGTTAGTTAATTTTTTTGTTAATTAGTTAATTAGTTAGTTAGTTAATTAGTTACTTATTTAGTTAGTTAGTTAGGTAAATAGCTAGTATTTATTTAGTTATTTATTTATTTATTTAGTTAGTTACTTAGTTAGTGGGTAGGTAGGAAGGTAGTTAGTAAGTTAGTCAGTTAGTTAGTTAGTTAGTTAATTTGAATGTGGGAAGATTGTTAGTTAGTTAATTAGTTAGTTATTTAGTTAGTTATCTTGTAGTTAGTCAGTTAGTTAGTTAGTCATTTATTCAGTTAGCTAGTAGTTAGTTAGTTAGTTAGTTAGTAAGTTTGTTAGTTAGTTAGTTTGTTAGTTAGTTAGTTAGTTAGTCAATATGTATATAAGAAGGTAGTCAGTTAGTTGGTTAGTTAGTTAGTCAATTAGCTAGTAGTTAGTTAGTTTGTTAGTTAGTTGGTATGTAAGAAGGTTGTTAGTTAGTTAGTTAGTTAGATAGTTAGTTAATTAGTTAGTTAGTTAGTTAATCAGTTAGTTATTTAGTTTGTTACATAGTTAGTCAGCTAGTAGTTAGTTAGTTGGGGAGTTAGTTAGTTAATCAATATGTATGTATCAAGGTAGTTAGTTAGTTAGTTAGATAGTTAGTTAATTGGTTAGTTGGTTAATTAGTTAGTTTGTTAGTTAGTCAGTCAATTATCTAGTAGTTAGTTTGTTAGTTAGGTCATCAGTTAGTTATTTAGTTAGTTCGTTAGTTAGTTAGTTAGCTAGTAGTTAGCATGTTCGTTATTTATCAAGTTAGTTAGTTAGTTTGATGGTGGGTATGTAGGAAGGTAGGTAGTTAGTTAGTTAGTTAATAGGTATTTAAGAAGATAGTTAGTTAGTAAATTAGTTAGTTATTATGTTAGTTATCTAGTAATTAGTTAGTTATTTTGTCAGCTAGCTAGTAGTTAGTTAGTTATTTAGGTAGTTAGTTAGGTAGTTGTCTAGTAGTTAGTTAGTTAGTTATTTAGTTAGTTAACTAGTTAGTTATTTAATTAGTTAGTTTGTTAGTTATCTAGTAGTTAGTTAGTTAGCTAGTTAGTTATTTAGTTAGTTAGCTAGTTAGTTAGTTAGTTAGTGGGAAGGTAGTTAGTTAGTTAGTAAGTGGGTATGTAGGATGGCAGTTAGTTAGTTAGTTAGTTAGTTAGTTAATTAGTTAGTTAATAGGTATGTAGTTAGTTAGTTAGTTAGTGGGTATGTAGGATGGTAGTAAGATAGTTATTTAGTTTGTTTGTTTGTTAATTTGTTAATTAGTTAGTTAGTTAGTTATTTTGTTAGTAAGTTAGAAACGTAGTTAGTTAGTTAGTTAGTTAATAGGTATGAATGAAGGTAGTTAGTACGTTAGATAGTTAACTAGTTAGTTAGTTAGCTAGTAGTTTGTTAGTGAGTTAGTTAGTTAATTAGTTAGTTATTTAGTTAGTTAGTTAGTTAGTTAGTTAGTTAGTTTACTAGTAGTTAGTTAGTTAATTTGTTAATTAATTAGTTAATTAATTAGTTAGTTAGTAAGTTAGGTAGTTAGTGGGTATGTGTGAAGGTAGGTGGTCAGTTTGTTAGTTTTTTAGTTAGTTAGTTAATTAGTTAGTTAGTTAGTTAGTTAATTAGTTAGATATTTATTTAGTTAGTTTGTTACTTAGTTAAATAGCTAGTAGTTCTTCAGTTAGTTATTTATTTATTTAATTAGTTAGTTACTTAGGAAGGTAGTTAGTAGGATAGTTTGTTAGTTAGTTAGTTCACATGTATGTAGGAAGATAGTTAGTTAGTTAATAAGTAAGTTGTTTAGTTAGTTATCTAGTAGTTAGTTAGTTAGTTAGTTAGTTAGTTATTTATTCAGTTAGCTAGTAGTCAGCTAGTTAGTTAGTTAATTATTAACTAACTAACTACCTACCTTTCTAACTAACAAACTAACAAACTAACTAACTAACTAACTAACTAACTAAATAAGTAAATAACTAACTAACTAACTAACTAATTAACAAACCAACTAACTAACTAAATAACCATCTTCCTACATACATATTAACTATATAATTAACTAACTAACTACCTTCCCACTAACTAACTAACTAACTTACTAACTAACTAAATAACCAACTAGCTAACTAACTAACTACTAGAGAACTAACAAACTTACTAATTAAATAATTAACTAGTTAACTAACTAACTAACTAACTACCTTACTACCTTCCTACATACCTATTAACTAACTAACTAACTAACTACTAGCTAGCTAACTAACTAACTAGTCGACTAACTAACTAACTAACTACTAGCTAACTAACTAACTAACTGACTAAATAACGAACTAATTAACTAACTAACTAACTATCTTCATACATACCTAACTAACTAGCTAACTAAATAAATTACTAGCTAACTACTCGCTAACTAACTAACTAAATAAATAACTAACAAGTTACCTGACTAACTAACAAACTAACCAACTACTTGATAACAAACTAACTAACTAACTAACTAACTAACTAACTAACTAAATAATTTCTAGCTAACAAAAAAAATAACTAACTAACTAACTAATATCTAGGTAACAGAAAAAATAACTAACTAACTAACTAACTAACTAACTAACTAGCTACTAGATAACTAACTAACTAACTAACTAATTAACTAACTATCTTCCTACATACATATTAACTAACTAACTAACTAACTAACTTGCTAACTACCTTCCTACATACCAACTAACTAAGTAACTAACCAAATAAATAAATAACTAACTAACTAATTAACTAACTAGCTAACTAATTAACTAACTAACTAACAAATTAACTAACTAACTAGCTACCTTCGTACATACCCACTAACTAACTAACTTAATAACTAACTAATTAACTAACTAATTAATTAACTCATTAACTAACTAACTACTAGTAAACTAACTAACTAATTAAACAACTAACTAATTAACTAACTAACTAACTAACTACTAGCTAACTAACTAGCTAGTTAGCTAACTTACTAACTACCTACCTTTATACATACCCATTAACTAACTAACTAATTACCTTTCTAACTAACTAACTAACTAACTAACTAACTAAATAACTAAATAACTTACTAACTAACTAATTAACTAATTAAAAACTAACTAAATAACTATCTTCGTATATACATATTAACTAACAATCTAACTAACTAACTAACTAACTTCCTGTAGGGGAATATCCCCGGCCCCGGGCCCGCGCAGCGGATATGTAGGCCCGGTCCGGTTCCCCGATTCCCGAGATCACGCCACGACTTCGAGGGTACGATCCAAATAGAAGGTTAGATCCATACCAGTTCCAAATTGATGGAACACGAAGGGTTGATCGCTGCCTCCTATTCCTCCGGTCACGTTGGTGACTTTACGCGCGTCCCACACCGTGCGTCCTTCACCGTTCGTTCCCGTTCTTCGATCCTTCGGTTCGATCACAACGGAGAGCCCCAAGTGTTGCTCCTCCACACGTATCCACCTTGAGTCGGAAGACGCCGGACACGGATACACCTGCCTAGACGATGTATCGGTGCACTTGCTTGATCTCGATCGATTCTCTATTAATCTCTCTTCGTGCCTTTTCACTCACAAAAGATCAAATCTGAATTTGCTCTTTTCTTGTGTCTTGGGCAGAATATTGCTTTGAATTACTTCTGAATTCCTTAGTGAAGATGAGAGAGAAAATCCTATTTATACCTAATAGGATAAGGATTAGCCAAAAGGCATGTATATCCAATATACACCCTTTCATACAGAAAACTGTATGAACCTGTTCAGTATTCTGTCCAGACGAAATTGATAAATTTCTCTGACAGAAAATCAACCAACACGAAAGTTGTAGATAATCTTATTATCTACTCAACCCAATTTGGCCCAGCCCAATTGGAGTTCGTATGCAAATGTTATGACTGTTTTACTAACTGTATGTCATACTGTTGCACCCTTTCGGTATTTCACAGAAACGACACTTATACTTCGTTCATATGAAATATATTTCTATATGAAGGTTGTAGATAATCTCATTATCTATCTAACCCAATTTGAACCATTCTAATTGGATTTTCCCACTGAAAGTTATGGCCACGAATGTACGACTACATTCGTTTATCCTTGTGTACACTTTTACGGTTGATCCGAAACTGTATTTCTTTCAGTCTCCCACTCAATTTCAGATCTACCTAAAAGGTACTCATGCATATCCAATACGCACGATTTTAGAGAATATAGCTCGCGTATCAAATACCAAGCTATGCACATCAATGTGCCGATTTTATTATCAAGCCCGACTTAGTACGACTCGTTGTGTGACCATGTAGGTTCGACTTAACGATGGCAGTAGGTTGTTTCCAATACCTACAAGCTCATGAGCGGGATCTAGTCACTCCATCATAGCTACCCATGTTAAACGAAAAATGATTGTGATCATTGTGCCTATCTCGAATAGCGGTTACTAGTTCTCTTGTTTACGATATCCGTTAATCAAAAGGCACGGTAATAGTCATCCTTATAATTTGATTAACTATACTTATTCCCCGATTCCGAGTTGAGTTAACAAATTTCAATCGATATTAACCATTAATATCATTGACTGTGGCCACAGTTTTCGTTAATCGACTCATCGAGCGGCGCCTAAGAGATATCTCTTCCTTTCGGAATAAACAATTCCTATCTTGGAGACTCACATTGAATTCCGTGTTTCGGACAATACCCAATGATGACCCTTTTAACTCCCTGTTACGGTGAGCGTAAGATCATATCAAAGCATTGTGTTACGCACGTAACGCAATCAATGATCCCCTCAAGTATGAAGAATCTAAAACCCCATCCGTCGCAAGTCCATCTATAATGACTAAACCATGTCATGGTCTCGCGGCTTCGGTCATATCCAATATATGTAACCTAACATATATCTACGTTCCCGATTCGACAAACACCTTTGTCCCATGATTAGCAAAACATAATCATCTCCTCGGCAAACGTACTAGTGTACGCGTTCAGTCTATTATCCAATAATAGAAATGCTTCTCTCTTAAGCAAGCTGATTCGCGACTAGGGATGTTTAGAAATGACACTTTAAGTGTGACGGTTTCGCTGCACATGGTCCTCAACCATGTCGACGTCCACACAAGTTCAAATCAAGGTTCATGTAACAATCATATTACACAACCTAGCACACAGTTTTCATATAAGATAGATGCAAAAATGAAAAATTTTAAAATTCTGAAATTGCATTACTATAAGATAAGTTTGGGGTGATACAACATTTACTAATCTATTAGACTAATCTCGTCCTACGAAACTATCGTTTTAGATAACTAACTACTCTCTTCCTCCTCTAGGTATCTCAAACCTATAGCTTTCGCATGATAATCGTGCTTAGCTTGCGAGAGTGGCTTAGTAAACGGGTCCGCAACATTCCTGTCAGTATCAATCTTCTCAATGATCACATCCTTCCTTTGCAAAATCTCACGGATCAAGTGAAATTTTCTGAGTATGTGCTTGGAGCGGTGATGTGCCCTCGGTTCCTTGGACTGTGCTATTGCGCCCGTATTGTCGCAATACACAACTACAGGTTCCGAGATGCTCGGGACTACACCAAGCTCCGACACAAACTTCTTGATCCAAACCGCCTCCTTTGCCGCTTCGGAAGCCGCAATATACTCCGATTCAGTTGTAGAGTCTGCTATCGTGGGTTGTTTGGAACTTTTCCAAACTACCGCTCCACCATTTAGACAAAACACGTATCCGCTTTGTGATCGAAAGTCATCGACACATGTTTGGAAACTGGCGTCGGTATATCCATTGATGACCAACCCGGATGTCTTTCCACCATAAATTAGAAATTGATCCTTAGTTCTTCGTAAGTACTTAAGGATGTTCTTAACCGCGATCCAATGCATATCCCCTGGATTAGATTGGTAACGCGAAACGACGCTCAATGCATACGACACATCGGGGCGCGTACAAATCATGGCATACATAATTGATCCAACCGCCGAAGCGTATGGAACAATACTCATCGCATTCTTATCTTCGCTCGATGTCGGACATTGAGCTTTAGAATACGATATGCCACTCGACATTGGAAGAAGTCCTTTCTTCGAATTTTGCATTGAAAACCGTTTCAACACTTTGTCGATGTACGTGCTTTGACTCAAGCCGAGTAACTTCTTGGATCTATCTCTATAAATCCTCACGCCTAATATATAGGCGGCCTCGCCCAAATCTTTCATAGCGAAACGAGTATTTAAATACTTCTTAACATCCGTAAGCATCGGAATGTCGTTTCCTATGATCAAGATGTCGTCTACATATAGTACAAGAAATACTACGCAGCTCCCACTAACCTTCTTGTAAACACAAGGTTCTTCTACGTTTTTCACGAAATTATATTCTCGTATAACTTCATCGAAACGTATGTTCCAACTCCGAGAAGCTTGCTTCAATCCATAAATGGATCGTTGCAATTTGCACACTTTATTCGGACTCTTCGAATCGACAAAACCCTCGGGCTGTGTCATGTACACATCCTCTTCTAAGTTCCCGTTAAGGAATGCGGTTTTGACATCCATTTGCCAAATCTCGTAGTCATAATACGCAGAGATAGCAAGTAAGATCCGTATGGATTTAAGCATAGCTACTGGTGAAAACGTTTCTTCATAGTCGACACCATGAATTTGTTTGAAACCTTTCGCCACAAGCCGTGCTTTATAAGTGTTCACATTCCCATCCATGTCGGTCTTCTTCTTGAAAACCCACTTACATCCCACTGGTTTAACCCCGGGAGGTGGATCAATCAAGTTCCAAACTTGATTATCGTACATGGATTGAATCTCGGATTTCATGGCAGTTTGCCACTTATCGGAATCCTCGCTTTTCATAGCCTCGCGATAAGATGTCGGTTCATCATCTATGAATTCGACTTCATCGTCATTTGCCACGATAAAACCATATCGTATAGGCTCTTGACGAATCCTACCCGATCTACGAATTGCGCCTTGTGCACTTGACTCCGGATCCTCAACATTTGAGGAAACCGGATCAACGTTCATCGGTTCAACGTTTGTTTGCGGTTCTCGAATTTCTTCGAGATCTATTTCATATCCATCCATTCTTTTAGATATAAATTCCTCCTCTAAGAAGGTACCTCCACGAGCAACAAACACTTTGTTCTCGTATGGATGATAGAAATAATATCCCTTTGTTTCCTTGGGATAACCTACAAATAAACATTTTTCAGATTTGGGATCGAGTTTATCCGCGATTAATCTGCGGACATAAGCTTCACATCCCCAAATCTTAACGTAAGACAATTTCGGAACTTTTCCGGTCCATATCTCATATGGTGTCTTAGGTACCGATTTAGAAGGTATGCGGTTTAATAAGTAAGCCGCTGTCTCTAGGGCATATCCCCAAAACGATTTTGGAAGGGAAGTTTGACTCATCATGGATCGAACCATGTCCAACAAGGTTCGATTCCTCCTCTCGGACACACCATTCCATTGTGGCGTTCCTGCCGGAGTCCATTGTGGAACTATTCCACAATCTTTTAGATGATCTTCAAACTCATAGCTCAAATATTCGCCACCTCGATCCGATCGAATGGCTTTAATTTTCTTGCCAAGCTGATTTTCAACTTCGTTTTGAAACTCTTTGAATCTTTCAAAGGTCTCCGCTTTCGTACGCATCAAATAAATATATCCATATCTACTATGATCGTCCGTAAACGTAACAAAGTATCGATAGCCTCCTCTTGCCTCGATACTCATCGGTCCACACACATCGGAATGTATGAGTTCCAATAGATCGTTGGACCGCTCTCCGACTTTGGAGAACGGCGCCTTAGTCATCTTGCCAAGCAAACAAGATTCGCAATTCCCAAATGAATCCAATTCAAATGAGTCTAGCATTCCATCTTTATGGAGTCTAGCAATGCGTTTCTCATTCACATGACCGAGACGACAATGCCAAAAGAAAGTCCGATTATCAACTTTAGGTTTAATCCTTTTTGCATTAACGTTATATATAGACTTATTATTTCCGTGATCGAAATCCAACACATAAAGACCATTTTCTAACAGAACATTTCCATAGATAATAGAATCCTTACATATCGAAAACTCATTATTCCTAATAACGAATTCATAGCCATCATTGGCCAGTTTCGACACACTTATTATGTTCTTACATAATGTCGGTACATAATAACAATTATTTAGTACTAAAATAAGTCCACTAGGTAAAGTCAAATTAACTACTCCTACGGCAAACGCAGCAACTCTTGCTCCATTCCCGACGCGTAGATCGACTTCACCCTTTTCCAACCTTCGACTATTTTGAAGAACCTGCATATTTCGACAAATATGAGTCCCACAACCGGTATCCAATACCCAATTAGTCATAGTGGAAATATTAACTTCAATAACGTTAATACCTGAGAGGCCGGTCGCTGAAACCGCCTTGCCCTTCTTCACCTCCTCGAGGTAAGACTTGCAATCGCGCTTCCAATGTCCAGCCTTGTGACAATGAAAACACGTCTCATCCTTGGATTTTTCCTTTCCCCTTTTATTCGGCTTCGAACGTTTCTTAGCCGAACCGCCCTTGGACTTTGATCTCTTACGATCCTTATTCTGAATTGTGAGAACATTTCCGGCAACTCTTGCCCTGTTCTCTCCGGACGACTTTAACGTCTCCGATTCAAAATTCTTGAGCATTCCGTGAAGCTCAGGGATCGTCTTATCCATCGAATGCATGTGATAGTTAGTCACGAACGGAGAAAACATTGGAGGAAGTGCACACAAGATCAAATCTTGTTGCATAATCTTCGACAATTTCTCTCCTAGCTTCTCAAGACGGTCTATGAGAGCTTGCACCTTCAAAACGTGAGAGCTAACCGAAGACCCCGAAGGCATCTTGCAGTTTACCAACTCTTTGAGCGTACTGAACCGTTCAATACGCTCCTGCTCTTGGAACATTTCCTTGAGCACAACGTCTATGATGTGCGCATCCGAGTCCTCAAACTGCTTTTGAAGACTAGCGTCCATACATGCCAACATGAGGCACGTAACATCATTTGAGTCCTTCTTAAGTTTCTCAAACGCGGCCTTTTCTTCGGCCGTAGCATCGGGGCCCGGTTCCACTAGTTCCGTATCCAATACGTGACTCTTGCCCTCTTGCCTGAGAACTATTCTCAGGTTTCGGTGCCAGTCAAAGTAGTTCCGACCCACTAGCTTATCCTTTTCTAAAGTCGATCTAATCGACATGGTGTTGGTGTTACTAGAAGACATATTCTACAAATGAAATAAAAGATTGATTACTAACGTTGCGTACTTATCTTATAGGGCTTATATGATGATTATATGATAGTGTTATTTTATCGAATCGATAACCCTCATACCGATACGGGACTCCAAGTCCATAACACTCAAGACCCATATTTTACGATCCTCCCACAAGTTGCTTTGGCAGACGAATGGGATCTCGCTATTTAGGTAGGATTATATCCAATCACATCCAATGCGACTCTTGAACCTTTATAGGATTTCGGTGATGGATCGTATCCAATACAATCCCAGTTCCGTGTGTGCATCCTATCTATGCCCCGAACTTCCAATCAAGTCGGCTTTGGCCTCAACCCTTACTGGCTAGAACGGTTAAGTCACAACCATACTCATCGTATCGTTCAAATAAACTACTAATAAGTCGGCTTTGGCCTTAACCCTTATCAGTCCCTATTTAACGCTTGCCACCCCGTCGATGACTACAATAACCCATGTCGGCTTTGGCCTTAACCCATGTGAGACGTAGTACCGATCATAGTGGTTGTGAATATGGAAGGCATTTCCATGACTTAAATATTATGAGGGATCATGCCATTGCACGTTTCTAAATCCGTGACATAATCCAATTATATCACTATCACAAGATTTTCATAAATGCATATGTATTTATTTGGGAGTCTAATTATCCTAAATAATTATCTAATTATATGCTAGTATGATTGATGCCGATCAAATCGATATAAAGAACTCAAAATTCCAAGTTGTGTAGCCAAAGTTATCACGAAAACAAAATCAGCAACCAGAAACCAGTCCGTTGCAACGCAACATAGTCCGTTGCAACGGACCTCCTGTATACTTGGCACTCCGTTACAACGGAATACCAGTCCGTTACAACGCTATTTATTCCGGAGTTTGGCCAAAATTGCCAGAAACAGGTCCGTTGCAACGCAACCTTGGTCCGTTACAACGCTATTTTCTGCAAACCTTTGTCCAAATTTCCAGAAACCTGTCCGTTACAACGCAACATATAGTCCGTTGCAACGGACAAAACTGCGTAGACATCCGTTATAACGGACCCAGTCCGTTACCACGGACTCCAATAGACACCATTGGCATCCCCGCAACCTCGTATCTGATACAGGTTCCGTTACAACGGACTCCAAGTCCGTTGCAACGGAATATGCATTTTTCACAGTTCTCTTCACACCCCCGTATCCTATACAGGGTCCGTTACAACGGACACCAGGTCCGTTATAACGGACTATGGGATTTTTGAACTGCTGTTTTCGCTCGTTTCCAAAACGATCAATCATGAAACCTTTTCACGATTATTCCTAGATACTCTCAATCAACTATTGATCGATCTCTAGCGAATTTCACTTGTGATTTTAATGGAATTTGACATTCTAAATATGTAACATCATGCAAACGGGTACGAACTTTGATAACCCGTGCGTATATCTAATATACGACTATGATTCGACCCTCGAATCGATGGCGATCGCTCTGATACCACTGTAGGGGAATATCCCCGGCCCCGGGCCTGCGCAGCGGATATGTAGGCCCGGTCCGGTTCCCCGATTCCCGAGATCACGCCACGACTTCGAGGGTACGATGCAAATAGAAGGTTAGATCCATACCAGTTCCAAATTGATGGAACACGAAGGGTTGATCGCTGCCTCCTATTCCTCCGGTCACGTTGGTGACTTTACGCGCGTCCCACACCGTGCGTCCTTCACCGTTCGTTCCCGTTCTTCGATCCTTCGGTTCGATCACAACGGAGAGCCCCAAGTGTTGCTCCTCCACACGTATCCACCTTGAGTCGGAAGACGCCGGACACGGATACACCTGCCTAGACGATGTATCGGTGCACTTGCTTGATCTCGATCGATTCTCTATTAATCTCTCTTCGTGCCTTTTCACTCACAAAAGATCAAATCTGAATTTGCTCTTTTCTTATGTCTTGGGCAGAATATTGCTTTGAATTACTTCTGAATTCCTTAGTGAAGATGAGAGAGAAAATCCTATTTATACCTAATAGGATAAGGATTAGCCAAAAGGCATGTATATCCAATATACACCCTTTCATACAGAAAACTGTATGAACCTGTTCAGTATTCTGTCCAGACGAAATTGATAACTTTCTCTGACAGAAAATCAACCAACACGAAAGTTGTAGATAATCTTATTATCTACTCAACCCAATTTGGCCCAGCCCAATTGGAGTTCGTATGCAAAAGTTATGACTGTTTTACTAACTGTATGTCATACTGTTGCACCCTTTCGGTATTTCACAGAAACGACACTTATACTTCGTTCATATGAAATATATTTCTATATGAAGGTTGTAGATAATCTCATTATCTATCTAACCCAATTTGAACCATTCTAATTGGATTTTCCCACTGAAAGTTATGGCCACGAATGTACGACTACATTCGTTTATCCTTGTGTACACTTTTACGGTTGATCCGAAACTGTATTTCTTTCACTTCCTACATACCCACTAACTAACTAACTACCTACCTTCCCACTAACTAACTAACTAACTATCTAACTAACTAAATAACTAACTAGCTAACTAACTAACTACTAGATAACTAACTAAATAACTAACTAACTAACAACTTGATAACTAACAAACAAACTAATTGAATAACTAACTAACTAACTAACTACAAGCAAGCTGACAAAATAACTAACAAGCAAATTACTAGATAACTAACATAATAATTAACTAATTTGCTAACTAACTGTTGTCTTAAATACCTATTAACAAACTAGCTAACTAACTAACTACCTACCTTCCTACATACCAACCAACTAACTAACTAACTAAATAAATAAATAACTAACCGGCTAACTACTAGCTAACGAACTAACTAACTAACTAACTTACTACTAGATAACTAACTAATTAACTGACTAACTAAATAAATAACTAGTTAACTAACTAACTAACTACTAGCTAACTAACTAATTAACTAACTAATTAACAACTATCTAACAAACTAACTACCTTCTTACATACATATTTACTAACAAACTAACTAACCAATTAACTAACGAACTAACTAACGAACTAACTAACCAACCAACTAACTAACTAACCAACTAACTAACTACTAGATAACTAACTAAATACCTATCAAATTAACTAACAAACAATCTTTCTACATACCTATTAACTAATTAACTTACTAACCAACTGACTAACTAACTACATACCTTCTTACATAACCGCTAACTAACTAAGTAACTAACTAATTAACTAACTAACTACTAGCTAACTAACTAACTAAATAAATAACTAATTGATTAACTAACTAACTAACTAACTAACTACTAGATAACTAACTCACTAATTAACTAACTAACAAATTAACTATCTAACAAACTAACTAACTACCTTTTTACATACATATTAGCTAACTAACTAACTAACTGATTAACTCACTAACTAACTAATTAACAAATTAACGAACTAAGTAACTAACTAACAAACTAGCTACCTTCCTACACACCCACTAAATAACGAACATACTAACTAACTAACTAACTAACTTACTATCTAACTCACTAACTAACTAAATAACTAACTAAATAACTAACTAACTAACTACCTACCTACATACCCACTAACTATCAACCTTCATACATACCCACCAACTAACTAACTAATTAACAAACTATCTAATTAACTAACTAACAAACTAACAAACTACTATCTAACTAACTAACTAACTAGTTAACTAAGTAACTAAGTAACTTACTAGCTACCTTTCCTACATACCCACTAACTAACTAACTAACTAACTTACTAACTAACTTACTAACTACTAGCTAACTAACTAACTAGCCAACTAATTAACTACCTTCCTACATACCTATTAACTAACTAACTAACTAACTAACTACTAGCTAGCTAGCTAGGTAACTAACTAACTAACTAGCCAACTAACTTACTAACTAACTACTTACTAACTAACTAACTAACTAACTAACAAACTACTTGCTAACTAACTAACTAATTAACTAACTAACTTACTAACTACCTTCATACATACCTATAAACTAACTAATTAGCTAACTACCTAACTAACTAATTAACTAACTACCTTCCAACAAACTCACTAACTAACTAACTAACTAACTAACTAACTATCTGACTAACTAACTAACTAATTAACTAGTGTCTAATTACCTAACTAACAAATTAACTAACTAACTAACTAACTAACTAACCAATTGTATCCCTAGATATCTATCTAAATCACTAAATAACTAAGTATGTAACTAACTACTAGATATCTATCTAAATAACAAACTAATTAACTAACAAACTCTCTTCCTACATACCTATTTACTAACTAACCAACTACCTTTCTAACTAACAAACTAACAAACTAACTAACTAACTAACTAAATAACTAAATAACTAAGTGACTAACTAATTAACTAATTAACAAATTAACTAAATAACTATCTTCCTACATACCTATTAACTAACTAACTAACTAACTACCTACCTACCTTTCTACATACCCACTAACTAACTAACTAACTAACTAACTAACTATCTAACTACCAAAATAACTAACTAGTTAACTAACTAACCACTAGATAACTAACAAACTAACTAACTAAATAACTAACTAATTAACTAACTAAATAAATAACTAACTAACTACTAGATAACTAACTAACTAAATAACTAAATAACTAACTAATTACTAGCTAGCTGACAAAATAACTAACTAACTAATTACTAGATAACTAACATAATAACTAACAAATTTACTAACTAACTATCTTCTTAAATACCATTTAATTTACTAACTAACTAAATCGCTAACTAGCTAACTACTAGCTAACTAACTAGCTAACTAAATAAATAACTAACTGATGACCTAACTAACTAACTGACTACAAGATAACTAACTAACTAACTGATTAACTAACTAACTAACTAACTAACTAAATAACTAACTATCTAACTAACTAACTAACTACCTTGATACATACATATTGATTAAAAAACTAACTCACTAACTAACTAACTAACTAACTACGAACCTATTAACTAACTAACTAACTAAGTAACTACTAGCTAACACACTGACTAGCTAACTAACTAACTACCTTCCTATCAAATAACTAACTAATTAACTAACTAACAACCTTCCTATTAAATATCTAACTAATTAAGTAACTAACTAACTAATTAAGTAACTAATTAAGTAACTAACTGACTAATTAACTACCGAACTAACTTACTAACTAACTACCTTTATACATGCCTATTAAATAACTAACTAACTAACTACCTAAGCAATTAACAAACTCATTTTTTAACTAACTAACTAATTTCCAATATACCTATTAACTAACTAACTATGTAAGTAACTACTAGCTAACAAACTGACTAGCTAACCAACTAACTAACTTATTAATTAACTACCTTCCTACATACCCACTAACTAATTAAGTAACTAACTAACTAACTAACTAACTACTGGTTAACAAGCTAATTAAAAAATTAACTAACTAACTTACTAAATAACTTCCTTCATGCATACCTATTAACTAACTAACTAACTAACTACATTACTAATTAACTAACTACCTTCGTATGCACGCACTAACTAACTAACTAACTAACTAACTAACTAAATAACTAACTAGTTATTTAGTTAGTTAGTTACTTAGCTAGTGGGTATGTACGAAGGTAGCTAGTTAGTTAGTTAATTAGTTAATTACTTAGTTAGTTAGTTAATTGGTTAGTTATTTAGTTAGTTAGTTATTAATTTAATTAGTAAGCGACTTTGTTAGTGGGTATGTAGGAAGGTAGTTAGTAAGTTAGTCAGTTAGTTAGTTAGTTAGTTAATATGGACGTAGGAAGATAGTTTGTTAGTTAATTAGTTAGTTATTTAGTTAGTTATCTAGTAGTTAGTTAGTTAGTTAGTTAGTTAGTTAGTTAGTTAGTTAGTTAGTTAGTTAGTTAGTTAGTTAGTTAGTTAGTTAGTTATTTATTTATTCAGTAAGCTAGTTGTTTGTTAGTTAGTTAGTTAATTAGTAAGTTAGTTAGTTAGTTAGTTAGTTAATTAGTTAGTTAGTTAGTTCATTAGTCAATATGTATGTAGGAAGGTAGTTTGTTAGTCAGTTAGTTAGTTAATTAGCTAGTAGTTAGTTAGTTAGTTAGTTAGTATGTAAGAAGGTTGCTAGTTAGTTAGTTAGCTAGAAAGGAAGTTAATTAGTTAGTTAGTTAGTTAATCAGTTAATTAGTTATTTAGTTAGTTACTTAGTCAGTTAGCTAGTAGTTAGTTAGTTAATCAATATATATTTATTAAGGTAGTTAGTTAGTTAGATTGATAGTTAGTCAGTTAGTTAGTTAGTTATCTAGTAGTTAGTTAGTTAGTTAGGTCATCAGTTAGTTATTTAGTTAGTTGGTTAGTTAGTTAGTTAGCTAGCTAGCTAGTAGTTAGCAGGATAGTTATTTATTAAGTTAGTTAGTCAGTAAGTTGGCGGGTATGTAGGAAGGTAGTTAGTTAGTTAGTTCGTTAATAGGTATTTTAGAAGATTGTTAGTTGGTAAATTAGTAAGTTATTATGTTAGTTGTCAAGTTATTTAGTTAGTTAGTTAGTTAGTTATCTAGTAGTTAGTTAGTTAGTTATTTAGTTAGTTAACTAGTTAGTTATTTAGTTACTAGTAGTTAGTTAGTTAGCTAGTTAGTTATTTAGTTAGTTAGATAGTTAGTTAGTCGGCGGGTATGTAGGAAGGTAGTTAGTTAGTTAGTTAGTCAGTTAATTGGTATTTAAGAAGATAGTTAGTTATTAAATTAGTTAGGTATTATGTTAGTTATCTAGTAATTAGTTAGTTGGTTATTTTATCAGCTAGCTAGTAGTTAGTTAGTCAGTTAGTTATTTAGTTAGTTAGTTAGTCAGTTATCTAGTAGTTAGTTAGTTAGTTATTTAGTTAGTTAACTAGTTAGTTATTTAGTTACTAGTCGTTAGTTAGTTAGCTAGTTAGTTATTTAGTTTGTCAGATAGTTAGTTAGTTAGTTAGTGTGAAGGTAGTTAGTTAGTAAGTTAGTGGGTATGTCGGAAAGTAGTTAGTTAGTTAGTTAATAAGTTAATTGGTATCTAGGAAGATAGTTATTCGGTTATTTAGTTAGTTCGTTAATTAGTTAATTTGTCAGTTAGTTAGTTATTTAGTTAGTTAATTAGTTAGTTAGTTAATAGGTATGTATGAAGGTAGTTAGTTAGAAAGTTAGTTAGTTAGTTAGCTAGTAGTTTATTAGTTAGTTAGTTAGTTAATTAGTTAGTTATTTAGTTAGTTAGTTAGTTAGTTAACTAATAGTTAGTTAGTTAATTAGTTAATTAATTAGTTAGTTAGTAAGTTGGTTAGTTAGTGGGTATGTACGAAGGTAGCTAGTTAGTTAGTTAATTTGTTAGTTAGTTAGTTAATTAGTTAGTTAGTTAGTTAGTTAATTAGTTAGCTATTTATTGAGTTACTTAGTTAGTTAAATAGCTAGTAGTTATTTAGGGTGTGTTCGGCATGTAAGTTTTCATCCATGAATTTGATAGTAAACCATGGTTTGACTTTATTTTGTTTTTAGGTGTTCGGTGGCATGTTAGGAATGGTAGTTTTCACATCTCAAAACTCATGACACTAGCTTTAAATACATTGAAAACCTAGGATAATGAAACTTACCTCCAACTAGATTTTTGGAAAGCAAACAAAACAACATGCATTATTTTATTTTATATATTTATTCTTTCAACATGTATCCTTCATATGATGTATATCATTAATTGAATTTTCATGAATTATGTTATTTTTTCATGCATAATTTTTTATTTGCATTATTTAGTTAACTAAATTAATTTATGTAATAAATTAATTTATTTAATTTAACACATGTTTTATTAATTTAATTTAATTTAATTTAATTTGAACAAATAAGTATATTCTTAATTAAAGTAGTCTTCTCATATTTATTCGTATCCGGTATCGTATTTGTATCTGTATCCGTATTATTGGATAATGTATTATTATCCGTATTTATATCGGATATCGTATTCGTATTAGAAATCGGATATTTGATATCGTATACGTATTCGTATCCATATTCATATCATATATCGGATACCGAATATCGTATTTGTATCTATTTTAAAAAAAAAAATATTCTCTCAAATTTAGTTGTATTAGAAATAATATTCTCTAAAAATTAATAGTACTAAAAATATATTTTCTAAAGTTATTTGTAATAAGAAATCATTATTGTAACAATAATAATAATAAAAAAAAATGTAGAAAAGTAGTAGTAATAATAATAATAATAATAATGTAGAAAAGTAATAATAATAATAACAATAATAATAATAATACATAATAAAAATGTAGAAAAGTAATAATAATAACAATAATAATAATAATAATAATAATAATAATAATAATAAAATAATAAAAATGTAGAAAAGTAATAATAATAATAATTACAATAATAATAATAATAATAATAATAATAATAATATTCTCTCAAATTTAGTTGTATTAAAAATAATATTCTCTACAAATTAATAGTACTAAAAAAATATTTTCTAAAGTTATTTGTAATAAGAAATAATAATAATAATAATAATAATAATAATAATAATAATAATAATAATAATAATAAAATAATACATAATAAAAATGTAGAAAAGTAATAATAATAACAATAATAAAATAATACATAATAAAAATGTAGAAAAGTAACAATAATAATAATAATAATAATAATAATAATAATAATAATAATAATAATAATAATAATAATAATAATAATAATAATAAAATAATACATAATAAAAATGTAGAAAAGTAATAATAATAATTATTATTATAATAATAATAATAACAACAACAACAACAACAACAACAACACAACAATAACAACAACAATCCTAGGTTTTCATCAAACACCTTTTAAACATCCTACAATCGTAGTTTTTGCATTTTCCTGCTACCAGAGTTTCCTGATATTCATATATTGGTTTCCTGCAACTATGAGTTTCCTGCTGCTACACAAAACTGACCTAGCAAACACGCCCTTAGTTAGTTACTAAGTTAGTGGGTATGTAGGAAGGCAGTTAGTAAGTTAGTTAGTTAGTTAGTTAGTTAGTTAGTTAATATGTATGTAGGAAGATAGTTATTTAGTCAATTAGTTAGTTATTTAATTAGTTATCTAGTAGTTAGTTAGTTAGTTAGTTAGTTAGTTAGTTAGTAAGTTAGTTAGTTATCTAGTAGTTAGTTAGTTAGTTATTTAGTTAGTTAACTAGTTAGTCATTCAGTTACTAGTAGTTAGTTAGTTAGTTAGATAGTTAGTTAGTTAGTTTGTGGGAAGGTAGTTAGTTAGTAAGTTAGTGGGTATGTAGGAAAGTACTTAGTTAGTTAGTTAGTTAGTTAATAGGTATCTAGGAAGATAGTTATTCGGTTATTTAGTTAGTTTGTTAATTGGTTAATGATAAGAGGAAAATAAAGTACCTTTTTGATATCTAATTTAGGGATTTTAGCCCTTTCAAATCTCAACTTTGTGTATAAAATTGTTCATATTTGAGACTACAAGAATAATTCTTCACTAAGTGTGTTTTGTTGATAATTTCAGGTTTTTGGGCGAAAGTTTTTGAAATTCCAACAGTGTAGCTGTCCTCCTCTCCTCGCGTCGATAAAATCGATATATTATACTGCCCATTTTGGTACACGTATGAAGAAGGAGGCAAGTAATCTACCACACAAAAGTCTACACCAAATTCTATACGAAAACCACTCACACTTTAACCACCATTCAGCCCACCTTCCTCACCTATAATCCCCAAA
The DNA here is from genome assembly GCA_946800325.1 of Luzula sylvatica. Lineage (NCBI taxonomy): Eukaryota > Viridiplantae > Streptophyta > Magnoliopsida > Poales > Juncaceae > Luzula > Luzula sylvatica. Next base: position 4,346,131 of record OX326961.1, read on the forward strand.
CTACCCTCAATCCTCTCATCCAACTCTTGGCCAATGGGAGAGCTTCAAAGACTCTATAAATAAGACCCCAAGGCCTTTGGGCAGGATTTGCTTCTCCCTCCCTCTCCCTCGCTCTTCGGAGCACTTTCACGCCCACTCTCTTTCTCTCCCCCTCTCTCCCTCTTAAGCAAGTCCAAGAACCTTCAAGAAAACGCAAGAATTGCAAATTCGAACGATAATTCTCTAGGATCGAGCACCGAATAGAAGCTTACTTCATTCGGTGATTTGGTCTACACTTCGACGAAGATCGAGTTGTGTGGTTTGGGTTGGAGCTTTCTTCATCCGAATCCGCGCAAGCAAGAAAACGAGCTTACTCTACTTCGATTGGGAGCTTTCTTCCAATTGACATCTTGCAAATCTCGAGTTCACTCAACCGGTACGGAGCTTACTTCGATTGGCGAGTGGATTGGTACGAAAGGAACACGTTGTGCGAGGCGACTAGCTCACTAGCATCTCAAGGCAACGGAGAAGGCATCCAAGACGAGACTCGAAGCTTACTTCATCTCTCTAGGTGTTTTCTTTCCTTTCTTGTAATTCTTGTAGTTTTAATTGAATTGGATTTGTGTAAAGAATTCTCGGTTTAATGAATCTTTAGTTTCTTGTTTACTTGAATCGAATCCTTGTTGGTGTTTTTACTTGATCTTTTGCTTTTAATTACTGCCTTTTAGGAAAAATTTATGCCCTTAATTCTCTTTTCGATTAAGTTTCTGCCTATTTCGATTAAGTTTCTGCTTAGAAAGTTAAAATTGTTTCTTTCATTGCGTAGATCTTGATTTCTAGTTTCGGGAACATTTTGAATCGTTGAATTTCATGAAATATTCGAATTGATATGAGTCTTTGAAAATTGTCACTTAAACTAAAAACCTGCTGTTTCCAGGGACTATTTTTCAGAGACCTGATTGTAATTCATTAATAACTTTTTATTCCGTTGTCCAAATTGTTTGAAGTTTTAGGATATATTTGATAATATTCAGACCTATCTCTACACAAAATTTCATTAATTTTGGAAACTTCGAAATAATTATTTTAAAGATCTTAATTTTATTCATTATTTGACGCATATACTCCTCGTGGAACGAACTTGCATATTACTACTATACACATTAAATTCCAAACTTGTTGATTGAATTGGTTTTCAAATACAACGACATTTCAAATTAAAAGTGATCGAAAACCCGTTCATCAGTTAATTTGTCAGTAAGTTAGTTATTTAGTTAGTTAGTTAGTTAGTTAGATAGTTAGTTAGTGAGTTAGTTAGTTAGAAAGGTCGTTAGTTAGTTAGTTAATAGGTATGTATGAAGGTAGTTAGTTAGAAAGTTAGTTAGTTAGTTAGTTAGTAGTCTATTACTTAGTTAGTTAGTTAGTTAATTACTTAGTTATTTAGTTAGTTAGTTAATTAGTTAACTAGTAGTTAGTTAGTTAATTAGTTAATCAATTAGTTAGTCAATTAGTTAGTTAGTAAGTTAGTTAGTTAGTGGGTATGTACGAAGGTAGCTAGTTAGTTAGTTAATTTGTTAGTTAGTTAGTTAATTAGTTAGTTAGTTAGTTAGTCAATTAGTTAGTTATTTATTTAGTTAGTTAGTTAGTTAAATAGCTAGTAGTTATTAAGTTAGTTATTAAGTTAGTGGGTATGTAGGAAGGCAGTTAGTAAGTTAGTTAGTGATTTAGTTTGTTAGTTAGTGGGTATGTACGAAGGTAGCTAGTTAGTTAGTTAATTTGTTAGTTAGTTAGTTAATTAGTTAGTTAGTTAGTTAGTTAATTAGTTAGTTATTTAGTTAGTTAGTTGGTTAGTTAAATAACTAGTAGTTATTTAGTTAGTTACTAAATTAGTGGGTATGTAGGAAGGCAGTTAGTAAGTTAGTTAGTTAGTTAGTTAATATTTATGTAGGAAGATAGTTATTTAGTTAGTTATTTAGTTAGTTATCTAGTAGTTAGTGAGTTAGTTAGTTAGTTATTTATTCAGTTAGCTAATAGTTAGTTAGTGAGTTAGTTAGTTAATAAGTTAATTAGTTAGTTAGTTAGTTAGTTAATTAGTTTGTTAGTTAGTTAGTTAGTCAATATGTATGTAAGAAGGTAGTTAGTTAGTCAGTTAGTTATTTAATTAGCTAGTAGTTACTTAGTTAGTTAGTTAGTTATTTAGATAGTTAGTATGCTAGAAGGTTGTTAGTTAGTTAGTTAGATAGTTAGTTAATTAGTTTGTTAGTTAGTTAATCAGTTAGTTATTTACTTAGTCACTTAGTTAGTTAGCTAGTAGTTAGTTAGTTAGTTAGTGGGTTAGTTAGTTAATCAATAAATATGTATCAAGGTAGTTAGTCAGTTAGTGAGTTAGTGAGTTAGTTAGATAGTTAGGTAGCTAATATGTATGTAAAAACGTAGTTTGTTAGTTAGTTAGATAGTTAGTTAATTAGTTAGTTAGTTAATAATTGAGTTAGTTATCAAGTAGTTCGTTAGTTAGTTAGTTAGTTAATCAGTTAGTTAGTTAGTTAATTAGTTAGTTAGTTAGTTAATCAGTTAGTTATCTAGTAGTTAGTTAGTTAGTTAGTCATTTATTCAGTTAGCTAATAGTTAGTTCGTGAGTTAGTTAGTTAATAAGTTAGTTAGTTAGTTAGTTAGTTAGTTAGTTTGTTAATTAGTTTGTTAGTTAGTTAGTTAGTCAATATGTATGTAAGAAGGTAGTTAGTTAGTCAGTTAGTTATTTAATTAGCTTGTAGTTAGTTAGTTAGTTAGTTAGTTAGTTATTTAGTTAGTTAGTATGCTAGAAGGTTGTTAGTTAGTTAGTTAGTTAGTTAGATAGTTAGTTAATTAGTTTGTTAGTTAGTTAATCAGTTAGTTATTTACTTAGTCACTTAGTTAGTTAGCTAGTAGTTAGTTAGTTAGTGGGTTAGTTAGTTAATCAATAAATATGTATCAAGGTAGTTAATCAATAAAAACGTAGTTTGTTAGTTAGTTAGATAGTTAGTTAATTAGTTAGTTAGTTAATAAGTGAGTTAGTTATCAAGTAGTTCGTTAGTTAGTTAGTTAGTTAGTTAATCAGTTAGTTAGTTATTTATTTAGTTAGTGAGTCAGCTAGTAGTTAGTTAGTTAGTTAGTTTGTTAGTTAGTTAGTTATTTAGTTAGTTACAGGTTATGTAAGAAGGTATGTAGTTAGTTAGTCAGTTAGTTAGTTAATTAGTTAGTTAGTTAGTTAGATAATAGGTATGTAGAAAGATAGTTTGTCAGTTAGTTAGTTAATTAGTTAGTTAGCTAGTAGTTAGTTAGTTAGTGGGTTAGTTGGTTAATCAATATATATGTATAAAGGTAGTTAGTTAGTTAGTTAGATGGTTAGTTAATTAGTTAGCAGTTAGTTAATTAGTTAGTTAGTTAGTCAGTTAGTGAGTTAGTTAGTTATCTAGTAGTTAGTTAGTTAGTTAGGTCATCAGTTAGTTATTTATTTAGTTAGTTAGTTAGTTGGTTAGCTAGTAGTTAGCAGGTTAGTTATTTATTTATTTAGTTAGTTTGTTAGTTGGCGGGTATGTATGAAGGTAGTTAGTTAGTTAGTTAGTTAGTTAGTAATAGGTATTTAAAAAGATAATTTGTTAGTAAATTAGTTAGTTAATAGGCATGTAGCAAGATAGTTATTTAGCTAGTTAGTTTGTTAATTAGTTAATTAGTTAGTTAGTTATCTAGTAGTTAGTTAGTTAGTTATTTAGTTAGTTAACTAATTAGTTATTTAGTTAGTTAGTTTGTTAGTTATCTAATAGTTAGTTTGTTAGCTAGTTAGTTATTTAGTGAGTTAGATAGTTAGTTAGTTAGTTAGTGGGAAGGTAGTTAGTTAGTTAGTTAGTGGGTATGTAGGAAGGTAGTTATTTTGTTAGTTACTTAGTTTGTTAGTTAATTAGATAGTTAATAGGCATGTAGCAAGATAGTTATTTAGCTAGTTAGTTTGTTAATTAGTAAATTAGTTTGTTAGTTATCTAGTAGTCAGTTAGTTAGTTATTTCGTTAGTTTAGTTAGTTAGTTAGTTAGTGGGTATGTGGGAAGGCAGTTAGTTTGTTTGTTAGTTAATTAGATAATTAATAGGCATGTAGGAAGATAGTTATTTAGTTAGTTAGTTAGTTTGTTAATTAGTTAATTAGTTAGTTACTTAGTTATTTAGTTATTTAGTTAGTTAGTCAGTTTTTTAGTTACTTAGTTAGAAAGGTAGTTAGTTAGTTAGTTAATAGGTATGTATGAAGGTAGTTAGTCAGTAAGTTAGATAGTTAACTAGTTAGTTAGTTAGCTAGTAGTTAGTTAGTTAGTTCATTAGTTCATTAGTTAGTTATTTAGTTAGTTAGTTAGTAAGTTAACTAGTAGTTAGTTAGTTAGTGGGTATGTATGAAGGTAGCTAATCAGTTAGTTAATTAGTTAGTTAGTTAGTTAGTTAGTTCGTTAGTTAAATAGCTAGTTGTTATTTAGTTAGTTATTAATTTAATTAGTAAGTGACTTTTTTAGTGGGTATGTAGTTAGTAAGTTAGTTAGTTAGTTAGTTAGTCAGTTAGTCAGTTAGTTAATATGTACGTAGGAATATAGTTAGTTAGTTAATTAGTTAGTTATTTAGTTAGTTATCTAGTAGTTCGTTAGTTAGTTTGTTAGTTAGTTAGTTATTTATTCAGTTTGCTAGTAGTTTGTTAGTTCGTTAGTTAATTAGTAAGTTAGTTAGTTAGATAGTTTGTAAGTTAGTTAGTTAGTTAGTTAGTTAGTTAGTTAATTAGTTAGTTAGTTAGTTAGTCAATATGTATGTAAGAAGGTTGTTAGTTAGTTAGTTAGTTAGTTAGTCAATTAGCCAGTAGTTAGTTAATTAGTATGTAAGAAGGTTGTTAGTTAGTTAGTTAGTTAGATAGTTAGTTAATTAGTTAGTTAATTAGTTAGTTAGTTAATCCGTTAGTTGTTTAGTTAGTTACTTAGTTAGTTAGCTAGTAGTTAGTAAGTTAGTGAGTTAGTGAGTTAATCAATATGTATGTATCAAGGTAGTTAGTTAGTTAGTTAGTTAGATAGTAAGTTAATTAGTTAGTTAGTTCATTAGTTAGTTAGTGAGTTGGTCAGTTAGTTAGTTAGTTATCTAGTAGTTAGTTAGTTAGTTAGGTCATCAGTTTGGTATTTAGTTAGTTAGTTAGTTAGTTAGTTAGTTAGTTAGCTAGTAGTTAGCTGGTTAGTTATTTATTTGGTAAGTTAGTTAGTTAGTTGGTGGGTATGTAGGAAGGTAGGTAGGTAGTTAGTTAGTTAGTTAGTTAATAGGTATTTAAGAAGATAGTTAGTTAGTAAAGTAGTTAGTTATTATGTTAGTTATATAGTAATTAGTTAGTTAGTTAGTTTGCTATTAAGTTATTTAGTTAGTTAGTTATCTAGAGTAGTTAGTTAGTTAGTTATTTAGTTAGCAAACTAGTTAGATATTTAGTTTGTTTGTTTGTTAGTTGTCTAGTAGTAAGTTAGTTAGCTAATTAGTTATTTAGTAAGTTAGATAGTTAGTTAGTTAGTTAGTGGGAAGGTAGTTAGTTAGTCAGTTAGCGGGTATGTAGGAAGTTAGTTAGTTAGTTAGTTAGTTAGTTAATAGGTATGTAGGAAGATAGTTATTTAGTAATTTAGTTAGTTTGTTAATTAGTTCATTTGTTAGTTATTTAGTTATTTAGTTAGTCAGTTAGTTAGTTAGTTAAATAGCTAGTAGTAATTTAGTTAGTTATTAATTTATTTAGTTAGTTACTTAGTTAGTGGGTATGTAGGAAGGTAGTTAGTAAGTTAGTTAGGTTGTTAGTTAGTTAGTTAATATGTATGTAGGAAGATAGTTAGTTAGTTAATTACTTAGTTATTTAGTTAATTATCTAGTAGTTAGTAAGTTAATCAATATGTATGTATCAAGGTAGTTAGCTTGTTAGTTACATAGTTAGTTAATTAGTTAGTTAGTGAATTAGTTAGTTAGTTAGTTAGTCGGTTAGTTAGTTAGTTATCTAGTAGTTAGTTAGTTAGTTAGGTCATCAGTTAGTTATTTAGTTAGTTGCTTAGTTAGTTAGCTAGTAGTTAGCTGGTTAGTTATTTATTTATTTAGTTAGTTAGTTAGTAGGTGGGTATGTGGGAATGTAGTTAGTTAGTTAGTTATTCAGTTAATTCGTATTTAAGAAGATAGTTAGTTAGTAAATTAGTTAGTTATTATGTTTGTTATCTATTAATTAGTTAGTTAGTTATTTTGTCTGCTAGCTAGTAGTTTGTTAGTTAGTTTGTTAGTTAGTTAGTTAGTTAGTTATCTAGTAGTTAGTTAGTTAGTTATTTAGTTAGTTAACTAGTTAGTTATTTAGTTATCTAGTAGTTAGTTAGTTAGATAGTTAGTTATATAGTTAGTTAGTTATTTATTCAGTTAGCTAGTAGTTAGTTAATTAGTAAGTTAGTTAGTTAATTAGTTAGTTAATTAGCTACTTAGTTAGTAAGTTAGTCAATATGTATGTAAGAAGGTAGTTAGTTAGTTAGTTAATTAGCTAGTAGTTAGTTAGTTAGTTCGTATGTAAGAAGGTTGTTAGTTAGTTAGTTAGTTAGATAGTTAAATAGTTAGTTAGTCAGTTAGTCAGTTAGTTAGTTAATCAGTTAGTTATTTTGTAAGTTACTTACTTAGTTAGCTAGTAGTTAGTTAGTTAGTTAGTTAATCAATATGTATGTATCAAGGTAGTTAGTTAGTTAGTTAGTTAGATAGTTAGATAATTAGTTAGTTAGTTAGTTTGTAAGTTAGTTAGTTATCTAGTAGTTAGTTAGTTAGTTAGTTAGCTAGTTAGTTATTTAGTTAGTTAGATAGTTAGTTAGTTAGTTAGTGGGAAGGTAGTTAGTTAGTTAGTTAGTGGGTATGTACGAAGGTAGTTAGTTAGTTAGTTAGTTAGTTAATAGGTATGTAAGAAGATAGTTATTTAGTTAGTTAGTTTGTTAATTAGTTAATTTGTTAGTTTGTTAGTTATAGTTAGTAAGTTAGTTAGTTAACTAGTTAGTTAGTTAGCTAGTAGTTTGTTAGTTAGTTAGTTAATTAGTTTGTTAGTTCATTAGTTAACTAGTAGTTAGTTAGATAATTAGTTAATTAATTATTTAGTTAATTAGTTAGTAAGTAAGTTAGTTAGTAAGTGGGTATGTACGGAGGTAACTAGTTAGTTAGTTAATTTTTTAATTAGTTAGTTAATTAGCTAGTAAGGTAGTTAAGTAGTTGGTTATTTATTTAGTTAGTTAGTTAAAAAGGTAGTAGTTATTTAGTTAGTTATTTATTTATTTAGTAGGTTACTTAGTTAGTGGGTATGTAGGAAGGTAGTTAGTAAGTTAGTTAGTTAGTTAGTTAGTTAATATGTATGTAGGAAGATATTTAGTTAGTTAATTAGTTAGTTATTTAGTTAGTTATCTAGTAGTTAGTTAGTTATTTATTCAGATAGCTAGTAGTTAGTTAATTAGTAAGTTAGTTAATTAATTAGTTAGTTAATTTGTTAGTTATTTAGTCAGTTAGTTAGTATGTATGTAAGAAGGTAGTTAGTTAGTTTGTTAATTAGCTAGTAGTTAGTTAGTTAGTTAGTATGTAAGAAGGTTGCCAATTAGTTAGTTAGTTAGATAGATAATTAGTTAGTTAGTTAGTTAGTTAGTCAGTTAGTTAGTTAATCAGTTAGTTATTTAGTTAGTTACTAAGTAAGTTAGCTAGTAGTTAGTTAGTTAGTTAGTTAGTTAATCAATATGTATGTATCAAGGTAGTTAGTTTGTTAGTTAGATAGTTAGTTAATTAGTTAGTTAGTGAATTAGTTAGTAAGTTAGTTAGTCAGTTAGTTAGTCAGTTATTTAGTAGTTAGTTAGTTAGTTCGGTCATCAGTTAGTTATTTAGTTAGTTAGTTAGTTAGTTAGCTAGTAGTTAGCTGGTTAGTTATTTATTTAGTTAGTTAGTTAGTTAGTACGTGGGTATGTGGGAATGTAGTTAGTTCGTTAGTTATTCAGTTAATTGGTCTTAAGAAGATAGTTAGTTAGTAAATTAGTTAGTTATTATGTTTGTTATCTATTAATTAGTTAGTTAGTTATTTTGTCTGCTAGCTAGTAGTTAGTTAGTTAGTTAGTTAGTTAGTTAGTTAGTTATCTAGTAGTTAGTTAGTTAGTTATTTAGTTAGTTAACTAGTTAGTTATTTAGTTATCTAGTAGTTAGTTAGTTAGTTAGACAGTTAGTTATTTGGTTAGTTAGTTATTTATTCAGTTAGCTAGTAGTTAGTTAATTAGTACGTTAGTTTGTTAATTAGTTAGTTAATTAGTTACTTAGTTAGTTAGTTAGTTAGTCAATATGTACGTAAGAAGGTAGTTAGTTAGTTAGTTAATTAGCAAGTAGTTAGTTAGTCAGTTAGTATGTAAGAAGGTTGTTAGTTAGTTAGTTAGTTAGATAGTTAATTATTTAGTTAGTCAGTTAGTTAGTTAGTTAGTTAATCAGTTAGTTATTTAGTTAGTTACTTAGTTAGTTAGCTAGTAGTTAGTTAGTTAGTTAGTTAGTTAGTTAATCAATATGTATGTATCAAGGTAGTTAGTTTGTTAGTTAGATAGTTAGTTAATTAGTTATTTAGTGAATATTTAGTTAGTTAGTCAGTTAGTTAGTTAGTTATCTAGTAGTTAGTTAGTTAGTTAGTTAGGTCATCAGTTAGTTATTTAGTTAGTTATCAAGGTAGTTAGTTATTTAGTTAGATAGGTAGTTAGTTAGTTAGTTAGTTAATTAGTTAGTTAGTTGGTTAGTAAACTAACTAACTAACTACTAGCTAACTAACTAATTGACTAACTAATTGACTAACTATCTAACTAACTAACTAACTAACTACCTTCTTACATCCATATTTACTAACTAACTAACAAAAGAACGAACTAACTAACCAACCCACTAACTAACTAACTAACTAACTACTAGATAACTAACTAAATAACTAACTAATTAATTAACTAATTAACTAACGAACTATCTTTCTACATACCTTTTAACTAACTAACTAACTAACTAATTAACTAACTAACTGACTAACTAACTACATACCTTCTTACATAACTGCTAACTAACTAACTAACTAACTAACTAACTAACTAACTACTAGCTAACTAACTAACTAAATAAATAACTAACTGATTAACTAACTAACTAACTAACTAACTAACTACTAGATAACTAACTAACTTATTAACTATCTAATTAATTAACTAACTATCTAACTAACTAACTAACTAACTATGTTCTTACATACATATTAGGTACTAACTAACTCACTAACTCACTAACTCACTAACTAACTAATTAACTAGTTAGGTAGTTAGTTAGATAGATACTAGTTAATAGGTATGTAGGAAGACAATTAGTTAGCTAGTTAGTTAGTTAGTTAATTAGTTAGTTAGTAAGATACTAGTTAATTAGTTAGTTAGTAAGTTAGTTAGTCAGTTAGTGAGTTTGTAGGAAGGTAGTTAGTTAATTACATAGTTAGGTAGTTAGCTATTTAGTTAGTTTATAGATATGTATGAAGATAGTTAGTTAGTTAGTTAATTAGTTCGTTATTTAGTCGGTTAATTAGTTAGTTAGCTAGTAGTTAGTTAGTTAGTTAGTTAGTCGACTAGTTAGTTAGTTAGTTAGCTAGCTAATAGTTAGTCTGTTAGTTAGGTAGTTAGTTAGTTAGTTAATAGGTTTGTAGGAAGGTAGTTAGTTACCTAGTTAGTTAGTCAGTTATCTAGTAGTTAGTTAGATAGTTAATAAGTAAGTTATTTAGTTAGTTAGTTAGTTATTTTTTCTGTTAGATAGAAGTTAGTTAGTTAGTTAGTTAGATATATAGTTAGTTAGTAAGTTAGTAAGTTATTTTTTCTGTTAGCTAGAAGTTAGTTAGTTAGTTAGTTAGTTAGTTAGTTAGTTAGTTAATTTTTTTGTTATCAAGTAGTTGGTTAGTTAGTTAGTTAGTTAGTGATGAGCGGGTTTTTTAGACACTTGAAAAGTATCGTCGTTGTTTTAAACCTCAAATATCAAAGAATTTAATCTCATGTTTTTACAGTGGTAAATATGAGGATCGATCCACAGAGAGCTGGTGCATCAATTATGATTCAAAAATTTTGATTTAAACTACTCACAAAAACTTCTAACTTTTGTTTCTATGGAATTTCTCACTTGATTATGGTGTTTTAGAGGTTAAAGAGAAGTTCTTGACCAAGAAATTCCATTGAAACCAAATTTTGAGAATTTCATAAGGGTTCAGATTTATACACGATTTAAAGCACATCAAACTAGTCAAGAAAATCAAGAAAACGCATATTTCTGCGTTTTTGCAAACAAGGCTGAAATGAGATTTTGAAGTTTATTTCAAGCAAGACAATTAACCTAGAGCTTCACGAGAGGTTCAGAGTTATAATGTAACACACAAATAACCAACTCAAGAAGTTTCAAGAACGATTAAGAGTTGGTGCATTTTTAACTAGATTGACAAATAAGGCTGAATTATGGTTCAGAAACTAATTTCAAGCAATTCAAGAAGTTGCAAGAACGGTTCAATTATGGTGCGATTATAACTAAAATTACGCACGATTCAAAACTAGAGTAACACAAACAAGCAAGAACTTTTGAGATTAAAAGATTCAATAAATCGCAGAATTTTCCATACACAAAGTTTAGACTAAACCAAACAACAAGAACATCAAGAGATAAGAAAGAGTACACCTAGAATGAGGGAAACTCGTGATGCAGCTCTTGGTCTTCTCTCCTCGTGCCGAAAGATCGATTTCTCACGTCACGTCGAGGACTGGTCGAAAGGAGATCGAGCTCGAGTCGTGAGGTTCGCGAAATCACCCTAAAAGAGCAAGCTCTGGTCAAGGGGTCTTTTCCACTGATCTTCACAAAAACTCTTCTCTCCGAGTCACGAATCCAGCTCGCTGCGAAGAAAACGGATCGAGTCACGGTCACTTCTAAATCGCCCGAAAAGGAATGAGCCCTGGTCACGGTACGATCTTCGAGGAGGAGGAGGAATCGCCCGAAAGGAATGAATCCAGGTCACGGTACGAAACCTCAATGGCTTTCTTGAAGAATCTTGAAGTATCTTGGATTGTCTTGCATGTGCTTGGAAGAGAGAAAGAAGAAGAGAGAACAGAATGAGGGGGAAAGAGTCAGTCCGAGAGAGCCTTCAACTCAAGGCCCTTGGGTCTTATTTATAGCATGCAAGGTGTATTCTGATTGGCCAGGGGTTGATGGAGAGGATTGGGGGTATTGAGGACATTTCCACCAGGATAGGTGGGAAGGATAAGGCATTGGGTTTGAGTGGATTTCGTGTAGCTTTTTGGGCTTTCTCTAACATGGGTTTATTTGCCTCCAGCCTTGTCCGTGTACCGAAAATAGCGGTATGATATATCATTTCGACTCCCTTTGGCATTCTGGAGACAACTACACTCTCCAAATCTTCAGCAAATCCTTCTAATTCCTGTGAATAGGCATAAAACACATTAAGTGAAGTAATATTCAATTTATCTAAAATATGATGAATAAACTATGCAGAATACACTTTCACAAGGCTAAAACCTCCAAATTAAGCATGTAAAACGTGCTCTATTTGCCTCACATCAAATACCCCCACACTTAAACCCTTGATCGTCCTCGATCAATTGGAGAATTATATCAGAAAACAAAGAATCGCAGTAGAATTTGTTGAAGTTGTATTCGTTATTTAAAAACTCATTTCATGAATCAAATGGTTCACTCTCATTTCATCAAGTTCACTAGTATTTAGAATGATATTGGTCTTTTCATTATTAGATCTCGAAATTAACTCGAAATTTCATAAGAGTTTTTCATGACACTCGATCTCAAGCTGTAAGAGCGACTTAAACGTTTTTACTTCGAATTTCTTCACTCCACAATCTCAAAAGAACTCAATTCGAAAGCTATTATCGGGCCAAAATTTCCCGTTTTGCAAGATGATCTTAAATGCAAGTTATTCATTTTAAAACACGTTTGGTACACTGGTACAAGGTTCATACCCATTTTCGATCAATTTCCCTGCTCATTTTTTTTTTCTTGGAAGTCTTTAACCGAAAGCCCCACTACACCGAAATGCAATGAGGTTACTCTCGGTGTTGTCTTTTGACCTTCCTCTTTTCTCACTTTTTTTTTTTCTCTTGGAAGTCTTTAACCGAAAGCCCCACTACACCGAAATGCAATGAGGTTACTCTCGGTGTTGTCTTTTCACCTTCCTCTTTTCTCACTTATATATTTTTTTTCTCTTCTTTTTTTTTTTTTTTTTTTTTTTTTTCGAACGAGCGGGTATATTTGATCTACTAACGGGTCCCCACAAACGGTTATTTCATAGTGCAATTGGTCATGTTTTAAATCTAGCAAAACGTACTTTAACGGCCACGCTAAGAACTTTACTCATAAGTCCCATATCAATTACGGGTTCGAAAATCGAGTTAAAACGTATCGCATGAACCGCGCATCGATCAAGTGTCTCAAACTCGTGAAATTTGAAACAATAGGGCTGGAATCCCCGAATAGATCTCTTCAAAATCATAACCAAATCCTTTAAAATATTTTGCAAACTTTCAATTTTTAGAGTGAAATTCAGAGTTGAATGAAATTTTGTTTTAAAAACAACGATTTAGTTCAATTCAGTGGAGAAAAATCTTTTATTGCAATTCAGAGTTGTTTTGTGATTAGCAATGCTCCCAGATTTAAGTGGATACTTTTATGAAATATTTTTTTTTTTTTTTTATATTTTGAATGTTTTTAAATTTTCAAATTTCCCATGTTTTTTTTTTTGAAGTTTAATTTGGGCTCATACAGTTCAAAGGTTGTGTTACCCCCCCACACTTAGAGATTACTTGTCCTCAAGTATAAAAGATCAAAAATTTCAAAAAGAGGGATAATAGAGAAATACAACCTTTGATGCGTGAGGCGTGCCTCCTCCGCTAGCGCTCTTGTTTAATGTCTTGAGCTCGACCCAGCTGAGCTCATCTTCATTGACGCTCCATCAAACCGAGCTTTTGCACGTCCATCCACCCTTTGTCGAAACCGGAGTAGAAATGCTTTAGCCGGTGCCCATTCACCTTGAACTCTTCCTTCGTGTCGTTGCTCTGGATTTCGATTACTCCAAATGGATTTACATTCGTCACTGTGAAGGGCCCAATCCAGCGAGATTTCAACTTCCCGGGAAACAGTTTGAGACGGGAGTTGAATAGAAGCACAATATCTCCCACATTAAATTCTTTCTTTCTGATCAATTTGTCGTGAAACGCCTTTGCCTTTTCCTTGCATAAATTCGAATTGTCATAGGCGTTTTGTCGAAATTCTTCTAGCTCGACTAAATGGAGTTTTCGGGCCATTGCATCGTTCGGATAGTCGAGGTTGAGTTGTTTAATGGCCCATATGGCCTTATGCTCGATTTCTACGGGTAAGTGCCATGCTTTGCCGTACACCATCTTGAAAGGGGACATCCCGATTGGAGTTTTGAACGCTGTACGATATGCCCACAAGGCGTCGCCTAATCGGACGCTCCAATCCTTTCTTGAGGGGTTCACCACCTTTTCCAGAATAGACTTGATTTCTCGGTTCGAGACTTCGGCTTGCCCGTTTGATTGAGGGTGGTATGCTGTGGAGGTTCGGTGGCTAACGTGGTATTTTTCTAGCACGGATTGTAAGCTCTTATTGCAGAAGTGACTCCCTCGGTCGCTGATTAGCACTCGTGGCACGCCGAAACGTTGAAAGATATTCTTCTTGAGAAATTCGCACACTGATTTCGAATCTGCTTGCTTCGTTGGAATTGCTTCGATCCACTTTGTCACATAATCTACACAAAGAAGAATGTAAGTATATCCAAAGGACGGTGGAAATGGTCCCATAAAATCAATGCCCCATGCATCGAATGGTTCACATGGTACAATTTTGTTCAGGGGCATTTGATCTCTTTGACTCACATTTCCTATCCTTTGGCATTTTCCGCAACCCTTTACAAAGCTTGAAGCATCTTTGTAAAGAGTTGGCCAGTAAAAACCGCATTCTAATACTTTGTGGGCTGTACGTGTCACTCCAAAATGTCCCCCACAATGCAAATTATGACAAAATGACAAAATAGATTTAACCTCGTTTTGATGAGCACACTTCCTTATCACTTGATCTGCACATACGCGATACAGGAATGGTTCGTCCCAAATGTAGAATCGCGAGTTGCTTTTTAATTTGTCGCGTTGAGATCTGCTGAAACTCGGCGGAATTTGCTTGGCAACCATATAATTTACCAAGTCGGCATACCAAGGCGTATCGATTTGAACCGCGAGGATATGCTCTTCCGGAAACTCCTCTCGAATCGGTACATCATCGTCTTCTATGAACGGGAGTCGGCTTAGGTGATCCGCCACGAGATTCTCACAGCCCTTCTTATCCTTGATCTCCAAATCGAATTCTTGCAACAAAAGGATCCATCGCAGCAATCTAGGCTTGCACTCCTTTTTTCTCATTAAATGCTTCAAAGCGCCGTGATCAGAGAACACTATCACCTTCGCACCTACAAGGTAAGAACGAAATTTTTCTAAAGCAAACACAATCGCAAGAAGTTCTTTTTCAGTAGTTGTGTAGTTTCTTTGTGCGCTAACGAGGGTCTTCGAGGCATAGGCAATCACGTGAGGATCTTTGCCGATTCTTTGGCCAAGCACTGCCCCCACACTCGTATCACTTGCGTCGCACATGATTTCGAATGGAAGCCCCCAATTCGGTGGTTTGATAATCGGTGCAGAGCAAAGCTTGTCCTTCAAATTGTCGAATGATTCCTTGCACCGTGAGTCGAATTCGAACTTTACGTCTTTCTGGAGAAGTTGGCACATGGGCTGCGAGATCTTTGAAAAATCCTTTATGAACCGTCGATAGAAACCAGCGTGGCCTAAGAAAGATCTCACGTCCTTCACCGTCTTTGGATAGGGCAGCGTCTTTATTACGTCGATTTTTGCCTTGTCGACTTCGAGCCCCTTTTCTGAAATTGAATGACCTAAAACAATTCCATTGCTCACCATGAAGTGGCACTTTTCAAAGTTTAAAACGAGATTAGATTCGATGCATTTTTCCAGTATTTGGGACAAATGGTCTAAACAGGAATCAAATGAGTCTCCAAACACCGAAAAATCATCCATAAAAACTTCAATAAATTTTGAAATGTAATCACTAAAAATAGAGAGCATACACCTTTGGAAAGTGCCCGGTGCGTTGCAGAGCCCAAACGGCATGCGTCGGTACGCGAAGGTACCAAACGGGCATGTAAACGTCGTTTTTGCTTGGTCCTCGGGTGCAATCGGAATTTGGAAGTATCCCGAGAATCCGTCGAGGAAACAGTAGAAAGGGTTCCCTGCGAGTCTCTCCAGCATTTGATCGATAAAAGGAAGTGGGAAATGGTCCTTTTTGGTGGCCTTGTTAAGCTTGCGGTAGTCAATGCACACTCGCCATCCATTTTGCACTCGAGTTGGCACTTGATCGCCTTCTTCATTCTCGACAATAGTGATCCCCGTTTTCTTTGGTACCACGTGAATAGGCGAGACCCATTTGGAATCAGCGATGGGGTAAATTATACCCGCATCCAACAGTTTTATCACCTCCTTTTTAACAACCTCCATCATGGGCGGATTGAGCCGCCTCTGTGGTTCGCGAGATGGTTTGGCTTCGTTTTCGAGTTGTATTCGGTGTGTGCACGATGATGGACTAATTCCTGGAATGTCGGCAAGTGACCACCCAAAAGCTTTCTTATTCTTTTTCAGCATGGTGATGAGCTTCTCTTCTTGCTCCGTCGTTAGATTTGAGGCGATGATGACTGGAAGCGTCTGTGCTTCATCTAAGCAAACATACTTTAGCTCAGATGGTAATTGTTTTAATTCTACCTTTGGAGCTTTCTCAGTTGAAGGTGGGCTTCTTTCCAACGGAATTTTGATTTCCCTTGAAAACATCACTTCAGCTGCATTCGAAACTGCTTGTGTTTCTGGCTCAGTTTCGAATAGAGGATTGTTGAATTCTTCAAAATCTTGATAAGTAGGATTCTTGTAAGCCTTGAATTCCTCGAAAGTTTGATTCGCGACTTCATGCACACATTCATCGATTATGTCCATAGCGCTCAAATTATGTGTAGCTGCAATGGGTTCTTTTAGTTTATCAAAAATATTGAATTTTATTACCTCGTCGTCGAACTCCATCGTAAGCTCTCCTGCATGAACGTCAATCTTCGTTCGAGCTGTCTTCAAGAATGGGCGGCCAAGGAGAATCGGGGTCGACTCGTTATCTCCATCATTCATGTCGATTACATAAAAGTCGGCAGGGAAATAGAGTCCGTTTACCATAACAATCACATCCTCGATTAATCCCACAGGTTTTGTCGTAGATCGATCAGCCAAACTAATCATCGCTTGTGTATCTTCGAGAGGGCCGAGATCTAGAGTCTTAAATACCGATAAAGGCATTACATTTATGGATGCGCCCAAATCGAGCATGCATTTGGGCAATTCGTGTTGCCCGATTTTGCATGGAATTGCAAACATCCCTGGATCTTTGTGTTTTTGGGGAAGTCTCAAAATTGCTGAAACATTCTCCCCCACACTTATCATTTCGTCCTTTTTACCCTTTCTTTTATTCGTGCTCAATAGTGCCTTGAGGTATTTTGCCAAGCGAGGCACTTCCTTGATAGCTTCGACTAGAGGAATGTTAACCTCTACTTTCTTTAAAATGGCCAGCACGTCGTCATTCGATTCGGTAGACTTTGGGAGGCGACTAGGAAAAGGTGGCTGGACTTGACTCGATTCAGGTGCCTTTGCTTGAGTTGGTAAAATCTGGACTTGAGATTGTTTCTCCTTAGGCACATGTAGCTCGATTTCTTTTTCTTCTTCCACCTTTTTTGCTTTTCTTGATCTTTCACCAATTTCAGTACCGCTTCGGAGCGATATTGCATTGACGTGCCTTTGCTCAGGAGGTGCTAAAGATTGAGATTGGAGTCGAGATGTACCTTGAGATTCGATTATGTTCACGCGAGTGGCGATTTGAGCGATTTGAGTTTCTAAGCTCCCAACGTGGCGATTCGTGTTCGCAATCTCGCTTTTTAATTCTTGCCTCACAGAATCCACATTTTTATTAACCCCACCGATTTCTTGTTTCATCAAGCTCATCATGCCCTCCATCATCGTTTTAAGATCTTGCTCCTGAGTTTGAGCCGGTTTTGCTTGAGAGGCATTCGGGTGTTGGTAAGTGGCTGGTTTTGTAACTGGTTGGCGATACGGATCTGGTTGAGCATTGTTGGGATTCGACCAAGAGAAATTCGGGTGGTTTCGAAGATTAGGATTGTACGAGTTCGAGGCTTCAAATTTTCTGTAAACGGCATTTGCTTCTTCAACCACACTAGGGCATTCATCCGTGTGGTGGGTGGTTGCGCTACAAACCCCACATTTCTTCGTTTCTTCCTTGCCCAGCGCTTTCATTATTATTTCGAGTTTGTTATTTAACATGTCGACATTGAGGTCGGTACATGCGTTCACTCGGTACTCCACGTTACGTCTTGCTTGCGAATTTGACGCCATCATCTCTAACAGTTTCTGGATCTCCACGATTTCTTTATTCGCAATGTTTCCTCCCGCACATGCATTGAGGAATTGGTAATCGGAGTAGCATAGCCCGTTTATGAACTGTTCGTAAAGGTAATGCAGCTCGACACTGTGGCTGGGGCATTCTTCCATCAATCGCATAAAACGGTCGAAATACTCGTGGTAGACCTCATTCGCCTTTTGTGTGATTGCCAAGAGTTCATACCTTATCGCTGCTAATCGAGACGCCGAGTAATACTTCTCCTTGAATAGGTTTGATACATCGCTGAAAGTAAGAGGCCCCCTTAGCTTGTAAAACCAGTCCTTTGGCCCTTCACCTAATGAATATGGAAATATAAGAAGAAGAATGTCATTAAAACCTTCATAGTTCGAATATATATTTAACTGTATTTTGAAGTCTTTTAAATGCTTGTGAGGGTTTTCAGTGGCTTTCCCGTGAAAAATAGGCAATGAGCCTAAAATGCTCGGATCAGCTTTAAAATTGGGTATATTCGGCCTAATGAAGTTATAATTATCATCTACGTGTCTTGGTGCTACAAGTTCTCTCAAGGTTTTTGGCCTTGGAACTCTTGTTTCATCAGCCATATTGAATTGTAAAGGAGGAGAGAAAGAAAAAAAAGTTTGTGTTTGCGGTTCTGGTTCAGCTTCTTCTTGATCTTCTTGAAGAGGATTCTTGCTCTTCTTCGTGCTGAATTTTTTTTTTTCGATATCCTCGTCAATTGGTAGTAATGTGCCTTTGCGAGATCGTGTATTGTGCATAGATTTCTTCCACCACAAACACACCTAAAATGATCACAAAGAAAAACCAAGATGTGAGTACAATTTTTTATGAACTAAAATTCTGAAAATTTAAATCGAACAATTGACTTAAACACCGCTCCCCGGCAGCGGCGCCATTTGATGAGCGGGTTTTTTAGACACTTGAAAAGTATCGTCGTTGTTTTAAACCTCAAATATCAAAGAATTTAATCTCATGTTTTTACAGTGGTAAATATGAGGATCGATCCACAGAGAGCTGGTGCATCAATTATGATTCAAAAATTTTGATTTAAACTACTCACAAAAACTTCTAACTTTTGTTTCTATGGAATTTCTCACTTGATTATGGTGTTTTAGAGGTTAAAGAGAAGTTCTTGACCAAGAAATTCCATTGAAACCAAATTTTGAGAATTTCATAAGGGTTCAGATTTATACACGATTTAAAGCACATCAAACTAGTCAAGAAAATCAAGAAAACGCATATTTCTGCGTTTTTGCAAACAAGGCTGAAATGAGATTTTGAAGTTTATTTCAAGCAAGACAATTAACCTAGAGCTTCACGAGAGGTTCAGAGTTATAATGTAACACACAAATAACCAACTCAAGAAGTTTCAAGAACGATTAAGAGTTGGTGCATTTTTAACTAGATTGACAAATAAGGCTGAATTATGGTTCAGAAACTAATTTCAAGCAATTCAAGAAGTTGCAAGAACGGTTCAATTATGGTGCGATTATAACTAAAATTACGCACGATTCAAAACTAGAGTAACACAAACAAGCAAGAACTTTTGAGATTAAAAGATTCAATAAATCGCAGAATTTTCCATACACAAAGTTTAGACTAAACCAAACAACAAGAACATCAAGAGATAAGAAAGAGTACACCTAGAATGAGGGAAACTCGTGATGCAGCTCTTGGTCTTCTCTCCTCGTGCCGAAAGATCGATTTCTCACGTCACGTCGAGGACTGGTCGAAAGGAGATCGAGCTCGAGTCGTGAGGTTCGCGAAATCACCCTAAAAGAGCAAGCTCTGGTCAAGGGGTCTTTTCCACTGATCTTCACAAAAACTCTTCTCTCCGAGTCACGAATCCAGCTCGCTGCGAAGAAAACGGATCGAGTCACGGTCACTTCTAAATCGCCCGAAAAGGAATGAGCCCTGGTCACGGTACGATCTTCGAGGAGGAGGAGGAATCGCCCGAAAGGAATGAATCCAGGTCACGGTACGAAACCTCAATGGCTTTCTTGAAGAATCTTGAAGTATCTTGGATTGTCTTGCATGTGCTTGGAAGAGAGAAAGAAGAAGAGAGAACAGAATGAGGGGGAAAGAGTCAGTCCGAGAGAGCCTTCAACTCAAGGCCCTTGGGTCTTATTTATAGCATGCAAGGTGTATTCTGATTGGCCAGGGGTTGATGGAGAGGATTGGGGGTATTGAGGACATTTCCACCAGGATAGGTGGGAAGGATAAGGCATTGGGTTTGAGTGGATTTCGTGTAGCTTTTTGGGCTTTCTCTAACATGGGTTTATTTGCCTCCAGCCTTGTCCGTGTACCGAAAATAGCGGTATGATATATCATTTCGACTCCCTTTGGCATTCTGGAGACAACTACACTCTCCAAATCTTCAGCAAATCCTTCTAATTCCTGTGAATAGGCATAAAACACATTAAGTGAAGTAATATTCAATTTATCTAAAATATGATGAATAAACTATGCAGAATACACTTTCACAAGGCTAAAACCTCCAAATTAAGCATGTAAAACGTGCTCTATTTGCCTCACATCAGTTAGTTAGGTAACTAGTTAGTTATTTAGTTAGTCAGTTAGTTAGCGAGTAGTTAATAGGTATGTAGGAAGATAGTTAGTTACTTAGTTTGTAATATTGTTAGTTAGTTAGTTAGTATGTTCGTTAGTTAGTGGATATGTTGGAAGGCGGCTAGTTAGGTTGGTTAGTAAGTTAATCAATTTGTTACTTGAGTTAGTTATTTAGTTAGTTAGTTAGTTAGTTAGTTAGTTAGCCAGTTGTTTGTTAGTTAGTTAACTAGTTAGTTATTTAGTTAGTTAGTTAGTTAGTTAGCCAGTAGTTAGTTAGTTCGTTAACTAGTTAGTCATTTAGTTAGTTAGTTAGTTAGTTATTTAGTTAGTTAACTAACTAACCAAATAACTAACTAACTAACTAAATGACTATCTAAACTAACTAACAAACTACTAGCTAACAAACTAGTTGACTAACTAATTTACTAACTATCTAACTAACTAACTAACGAACTCACTACCTTCTTACATACATATTTACTAACTAACTAACGAACGAACTAACTAACTAACTAACCAACTAACTAACTAACTAACTACTAGATAACTAACTAAATAACAAACTAATTAATTAACTAATTAACCGACAAACTATCTTTCTACATACCTATTAACTAACTAACTAACTAATTAACCAACTAACTGACTAACTAACTACATACCTTCTTACATAACTGCTAACTAACTAAATAACTAACTAACTACCTAACTAACTAACTACTAGCAAACTAACTAACTAAATAAATAACTAACTGATTAACTAACTAACTAACTACTAGATAACTAACTCACCTATTAACTAACTAATTAATTAACTAACTATCTAACTAACTAACTAACTACGTTTTTTACATATATATTAGCTACTAACTAACTAACTAACTCACTAACTCACTAAGTAACTAATTAACTAGTTAGGTAGTTAGTTAGTTTGAGAGTCAGTTAATTAGTTAGTTAGTTATTAGTTAGTTAGTCGGTATGTAGGATGGTAGTTAGTTAGTCGGTTAGTTAGTCAATTAGTTAGTTTGTTTGTTAATAGGTATATAGGAAGACAGTAAGTTAGTTAGTTAGTTAGATAGATACTAGTTAATAGGTATGTAGGAACACAATTAGTTAGCTAGTTATTTAGTTAATTAGTTAGTTAGGTAGATACTAGTTAAATAGTTAGTTAGTAAGTTAGTTAGTCAGTTAGTGAGTTTGTACTATGGTAGTTAGTTAATTAGTTAATTAGGTAGTTAGCTATTTAGTTAGTTTATAGGTATGTATGAAGATAGTTAGTTAGTTAGTTAATTAGTTCGTTATTTAGTCAGTTGGTTAGTTAGTTAGCTAGTAGTTAGTTAGTTAGTTAGTTAGTTGACTAGTTAGTTAGTTAGTTAGCTATCTAATAGTTAGTTTGTAAGTTAGTTAGTTAGTTAGTTAGTTAATAGGTATGTAGGAAGGTAGTTAGTTAGCTAGTTAGTTAGTCAGTTATCTAGTAGTTAGTTAGTTAGTTAGTAAGTAAGTTAGTTAGTTAGTTAGTAATCTAATAGTTAGTTAGTTAGTTGGTTAGTTAGTTAACTAGTTAGTTATTTAATTAGTAAGTTTGTTAGTTCTATAGTAGTTAGTTAGTTAGCTAGTTAGTTAGTTATTTAGTTAGTTAGTAAGTTAGTTAGTTATTAGTTAGTTAGTTAGTTCATGAGTTAGTTATTAAGTTAGTTACATAGTTAGTTAGCTAGTAGTTAGTTAGTTAGTGGGTTAGTTAGTTAATAAATATATATGTATCAAGGTAGTTAGTTAGTTAGTTAGTTAGATTATTAGTTAATTAGTTAGTAGTTAGTTAATTAGTTAGTTAGTTAGTCAGTTAGTTAGTTAGTTAGTTATCTAGTAGTTAGTTAGTTAGTTAGGTCATCGGTTAGTTATTTATTTAGTTAGTTAGTTAGTTGGTCAGTTAGTAGTTAGCAGGTTAGTTATTTATTTATTTACTTAGTTTGTTAGTTGGCGGGTATGTATGAAGGTAGTTAGTTAGTTAGTTAGTTAGTAAGTTAATAGGTATTTAAAAAGATAGTTTGTTAGTAAATTAGTTAGTTAATAGGCATGTAGCAAGATAGTTATTTAGCTAGCTAGTTTGTTAATTAGTTAATTAGTTAGTTAGTTATCTAGTAGTTAGTTAGTTAGTTATTTAGTTAGTTAACTAATTAGTTATTTAGTTTGTTAGTATGTTAGTTATCTAATAGTTAGTTAGTTAGTTAGGTAGTTAGTTATTTAGTGAGTTAGATAGTTAGTTAGTTAGTTAGAGGGAAGGTAGTTAGTTAGTTAGTTAGTGGGTATGTAGGAAGGTAGTTATTTTGTTAGTTACTTAGTTTGTTAGTTAATTAGATAGTTAAGAGGCATGTAGCAAGATAGTTATTTAGCTAGTTAGTTGGTTAATTAGTTAATTTGTTAGTTAGTTATCTAGTAGTTAGTTAGTTAGTTATTTAGTTAGTTAACTAATTAGTTATTTAATTAGTTAGTTTGTTTGTTATCTAGTAGTTAGTTTGTTAGCTAGTTAGTTATTTAGTTAGTTAGATAGGTAGTTAGTTAGTTAGTGGGAGGGTAATTAGTTAGTTAGTTAGTGGGTATGTGGGAAGGTAGTTAGTTAGTTTGTTAGTTCGTTTGTTAGTTAATTAGATAATTAGTAGGCATGTAGGAAGATAGTTATTTAGTTAGTTATTTAGTTTGTTAATTAGTTAATTAGTTAGTTAGTGAGTTATTTAGTTATTTAGTTAGTAAGTTAGTTAGAAATGTAGTTAGTTAGTTACTTAGTAAGTTACATAGTTAACTAGTTAGTTAGTTAGCTAGTATTTTGTTAGTTAGTTAATTAGTTTGTCATTTAGTTAGTTAGTTAGTTAGTTAGTTAGTTAGTTAAATAATAGTTAGTTAGTTAATTAGTTAATTAATTGGTTAGTTAATTAGTTAGTTAGTAAGTTAGTTAGTTAGTGGGTATGTACGAAGGTAGTTAGTTAGTTAGTTAAATAGTTAGTTAGTTAGTTAATTGGTTAGTTATTTAGTTAGTTAGTTCGTTAGTTAAATAGCTAGTAGTTATTTAGTTAGTTATTAATTTAATTATTAAGTGACTTTGTTAGTGGGTGTGTAGGAAGGTAGTTAGTAAGTTAGTTAGTTAGTTAGTTAATTAGTAAATTAGTTAGGTCGTTAGTTAGTAAGTTAGTTAGTTAGTTAGTTAGTTAGTTAGTTAGTTAGTTAATTAGTAAGTTAGTTAGTTAGTTAGTTAGTTAGTTAGTTAGTTAGTTAGTTGGTTAGTTAGTTAGTTAGTCAATATGTATGTAAGAAGGTAGTTAGTTAGTTAGTTAGTCAATATGTATGTAAGAAGGTAGTTAGTTAGTTAGTTAATTAGCTAGTAGTTAGTTAGTTAGTTAGTTAGTTTGTTAGTTTGTTAGTTAGTATGTAAGAATGTTGTTAGTTAGTTAGTTAGTCAGAAAGGTAGTTAATTAGTTAGTTAGTTAGTTAATCAGTTAGTTATTTAGTCAGTCACTTAGTCAGTTAGCTAGCAGTTAGTTAGTCAATCAATATATATGTATCAAGGTAGTTAGTTAGTTAGATTGATAGTTTGTAAGTTAATTAGTTAGTTTGTTAGTTAGTCAGTTAGTTATTTATCCAGTAGTTAGTTAGTTAGTTAGTTAGGTCATAAGTTAGTTATTTAGTTAGTTAGTTAGTTAGTTAGTTAGCTAGCTAGTAGTTAGCAGGACAGTTATTTATTAAGTTAGTTAGTTAGTTAGTTTGCGGGTATGTAGTAAGGTAGTTAGGTAGTTAGTTAGTTAGTTAATAGGTATGTATGAAGGTAGTTAGTTAGTAAGTTAGATAGTTAACTAGTTAGTTAGTTAGTTAGTAGTTTGTTAGTTAGTTAATTAGTTAGTTATTTAGTTAGTTAGTTAGTTAATTAACTAATAGTTAGTTAGTTAATTAGTTAATTAATTAGTTAGTTAATTAGTTAGTTAGTAAGTTAGTTAGTTAGTGGGTATGTACGAAGGTAGCTAGTTAGTTAGTTAATTAGTTAGTTAGTTAGTTAATTGGTTAGTTATTTAGTTAGTTAGTTCGTTAGTTAAATAGATAGTAGTTATTTAGTTAGTTATTAATTTAATTATTAAGTGACTTTGTTAGTGGGTATGTAGGAAGGTAGTTAGTAAGTTAGTTAGTTAGTTAGTTAATTAGTAAGTTAGTTAGTTAGTTAGTAAGTGAGTTAGTTAGTTAGTTAGTTAGTTAGTTAATTAGTAAGTTATTTAGTTAGTTAGTTTGTTAGTTATTTAATTAGTTAGTTAGTTAGTTAGTTAGTTAGTCAATATGTATGTAAGAAGGTAGTTAGTTAGTTAGTTAGTCAATATATATGTAAGAAGGTAGTTAGTTAGTTAGTTAGTTAGTTAGTTAATTAGCTAGTAGATAGTTAGTTAGTTAATTAGTTATTTAGTTAGTATATAAGAAGGTTGTAAGTTAGTTAGTTAGTTAGAAAGGTAGTTAATTAGTTAGTTAGTTAGGTAATCATTTAGTTATTTAGTTAGTCACTTAGTCAGTTAGCTAGCAGTTAGTTAGTTATTCTATATATATGTATCAAGGTAGTTAGTTAGTTAGATTGATAGTTAGTTAATTAGTTAGTTTGTTAGTTAGTCAGTTAGTAGGTATGTGGGAAGGTAGTTAGTTAGTTTGTTAGTTAGTTTGTTAGTTAATTAGATAATTAATAGGCATGTAGGAAGATAGTTATTTAGTTAGTTATTTAGTTTGTTAATTAGTTAATTAGTTAGTTAGTGAGTTATTTAGTTATTTAGTTAGTAAGTTAGTTAGAAATGTAGTTAGTTAGTTAGTTAGTAAGTTAGATAGTTAACTAGTTAGTTAGTTAGCTAGTAGTTTGTCAGTTAGTTAATTAGTTAATTAGTTTGTCATTTAGTTAGTTAGTTAGTTAGTTAACTACTAGTTAGTTAGTTAATTAGTTAATTAATTAGTTAGTTAATTAGTTAGTTAGTTAGTGGGTATGTACGAAGGTAGCTAGTTAGTTAGTTAATTAGTTAGTTAGTTAGTTAATTGGTTAGTTATTTAGTTAGTTAGTTCGTTTGTTAAGTAGCTAGTAGTTATTTAGTTAGTCATTAATTTAATTATTAAGTGACTTTGTTAGTGGGTATGTAGGAAGGTAGTTAGTAAGTTAGTTAGTTAATTAGTAAATTAGTTAATTAGTTAGTTAGTAAGTTAGTTAGTTAGTTAGTTAGTTAGTTAATTAGTAAGTTAGTTAGTTAGTTAGTTAGTCAATATGTATGTAAGAAGGTAGTTAGTTAGTTAGTTAGTTAATTAACTAGTAGTTAGTTAGTTAGTTAGTTTGTTAGTTTGTTAGTTAGTATGTAAGAAGGTTGTTAGTTAGTTAGTTAGTTAGAAAGGTAGTTAATTACTTAGTTAGTTAGGTAATCATTTAGTTTTTTAGTTAGTCACTTAGTCAGTTAGCTAGCAGTTAGTTAGTTAATCTATATATATGTATCAAGGTAGTTAGTTAGTTATATTGATAGTTAGTTAATTAGTTAGTTTGTTAGTTAATTAGTTAGTTTGTTAGTTAGTCAGTTAGTTAGTTATCCAGTAGTTAGTTAGTTAGTTAGGTGATGAGTTAGTTATTTAGTTAGTTAATTAGTTAGTTAGTTAGCTAGCTAGTAGTTAGCAGGATAGTTATTTATTAAGTTAGTCAGTTAGTTAGTTTGCGGGTATGTAGGAAGGTAGTTAGTTAGTTAGTTAGTTAGTTAGTTAGTTAATTGGTATTTAAGAAGATAGTAAGTTAGCAAATTAGTTAGTCATTATGTTAGTTATCAAGTAATTAGTTAGTTAGTTATTTTATCAGCTAGCTAGTAGTTAGTTAGTCAGTTGGTCATTTAGTTAGTTAGTTAGTTAGTTATCTAGTAGTTAGTTAGTTAGTTATTTAGTTAGTTAACTAGTTAGTCATTTAGTTACTAGTAGTTAGTTAGTTAGCTAGTTAGTTATTTAGTTAGTTAGATAGTTAGTTAGTTATTTAGTGGGAAGGTAGTTAGTTAGTAAGTTAGTGGGTATGTAGGAAAGTAGTTAGTTAGTTAGTTAGTTAGTTAGTTAATTGGTATCTAGGAAGATAGTAATTCGGTTATTTAGTTAGTTTGTTAATTGGTTAATTTGTCAGTTAGTTAGTTCTTTAGTTAGTTAGTTAGTTAGTTAGTTAGTGAGTTAGTTAGAAAGGTAGTTAGTTAGTTAGTCAATAGGTATGGATGAAGGTAGTTAGTTAGAAAGTTAGGTAGTTAGTTAGCTAGTAGTTTATTGGTTAGTTAGTTAGTTAATTAGTTTGTTATTTAGTTAGTTAGTTAGTTAGTTGACTAGTAGTTAGTTTGTTAATTAGTCAGTTAGTTAGTTAGTTAGTTAGTGGGTATGTATGAAGGTAGTTAGTTAGTTAGGTCATCAGTTAGTTATTTATTTAGTTAGTTAGTTAATTAGTTAGTAGTTAGTTAATTAGTTAGTTAGTTAGTCAGTTAGTTAGTTAGTTAGTTATCTTGCAGTTAGTTAGTTAGTTAGGTCATCAGTTAGTTATTTATTTAGTTAGTTAGTTGGTTAGTTAGTAGTTAGCAGGTTAGTTTGTTAGTTGGCGGGGTATGTATGAAGGTAGTCAGTTACTTAGTTAGTTAGTCAGTTAGTTAATAGGTATTTAAAAAGATAGTTTGTTAGTAAATTAGTTAGTTAAAAGGCATGTAGCAAGATAGTTATTTAGCTAGTTAGTTTGTTAATTAGTTAATTAGTTAGTTAGTTATCTAGTAGTTAGTTAGTTAGTTATTTAGTTAGTTAACAAATTAGATATTTAGTTAGTTTGTTTGTTAGTTATCTAGTAGTTAGTTAGTTATCTAGTTAGTTATTTAGTGAGTTAGATAGTTAGTTAGTTAGTTAGTGGGAAGGTAGTTAGTTAGTTAGTTAGTGGGTATGTAGGAAGGTAGTTATTTTGTTAGTTTGTTAGTTTGTTAGTTAACTAGATAGTTAATAGGCATGTAGCAAGATAGTTATTTAGCTAGTTAGTTTGTTAATTAGTTAATTTTTTAGTTAGTTATCTAGTAGTTAGTTAGTTAGTTATTTAGTTAGTTAACTAATTAGTTATTTAGTTAGTTAGTTTGTTAGTTATCTAGTAGTTAGTTAGTTAGCTAGTTAGTTATTTAATTAGTTAGTTAGTTAGTTAGTGGGAGGGTAGTTAGTTAGTTAGTTAGTGGGTATGTGGGAAGGTAGTTAGTTAGTTTGTTAGTTAGTTTGTTAGTTAATTAGATATTTAATAGGCATGTAGGAAGATAGTTATTTAGTTAGTTAGTTAGTTTGTTAATTAGTTAATTAGTTAGTTAGTTAGTCAGTTATTTAGTTGTTTAGTTATTTAGTTTGTTAGTTAGTTAGAATGGTAGTTAGTTAGTTAGTTAATAGGTATGTATGAAGGTAGTTAGTTAGAAAGTTAGTTTGTTAGTTAGCTAGTAGTTTATTAGTTAGTTAGTTAGTTAATTAGTTAGTTATTTAGTTAGTTAGTTAGTTAGTTAGTTAACTAGTAGCTAGTTAGTTAATTAGTTAATTAATTAGATAGTTAGTAAGTTAGTTAGTTAGTGGGTATGTACGAAGGTAGCTAGTTAGTTAGTTAATTTGTTAGTTAGTTAGTTAATTAGTTAGTTAGTTAGTTAGTTAATTAGTTAGCTATTTATTTAGTTAC
Organism: Luzula sylvatica; assembly: GCA_946800325.1. NCBI lineage: Eukaryota > Viridiplantae > Streptophyta > Magnoliopsida > Poales > Juncaceae > Luzula > Luzula sylvatica. The sequence continues at coordinate 4,374,000 of OX326961.1, forward strand.
TTAGTTAGTTAAATAGCTAGTAGTTATTTAGTTAGTTACTAAGTTAGTGGGTATGTAGGAAGGCAGTTAGTAAGTTAGTTAGTTAGTTAGTTAGTTAATATGTATGTAGGAAGATAGTTATTTAGTCAATTAGTTAGTTATTTAGTTAGTTATCTAGTAGTTAGTTAGTTAGTTAGTTAGTTAGTTAGTTATTTATTCAGTTAGCTAATAGTTAGTTAGTGAGTTAGTTAGTTAATAAGTTAGCTAGTTAGTTAGTTAATTAGTTAATTAGTTAGATAGTTAGTTAGTTAGTCAATATGTATGTAAGAAGGTAGTTAGTTAGTTAGTTAGTTATTTAATTAGCTAGTAGTTAGTTAGTTAGTTAGTTAGTTTGCAAGAAGGTTGTTAGTCAGTTAGTTAGTTAAATAGATAGTTAGTTAATTATTTAGTTAGTTAGTTAATCAGTTAGTTATTTAGATAGTTACTTAGTTAGTAAACTAGTAGTTAGTTAGTTAGTGGGTTAGTTAGTTAATCAATATATATGTATCAAGGTAGTTAGTTAGTTAGTTAGATAGTTAGTTAATTAGTTAGTTAGTTAAGTCAATTAGTTAGATTGTTAGTTAGTTAGTCAGTTAGTTAGTTAGTTAGTTAGTTACGTCATCAGTTAGTTATTTAGTTAGTTAGTTAGTTAGTTAGTTAGCTAGTAGTCAGCATGATAGTTATTTATTTAGTTAGTTAGTTAGTTGGCGGGTATGTAGGAAGGTAGTTAGTTAGTTAGTTAATAGGTATTTAAAAAGATATTGAGTTAGTAAATTAGTTAGTTATTATGTTAGTTATCTAGTAATTATTTAGTTTGTTATTTTGTCAGCTAGCTAGTAGTTAGTTAGTTAGTTAGTTATTTAGTTAGTAAGTTAGTTAGTTATCTAGTAGTTAGTTAGTTAGTTATTTAGTTAGTTAACTAGTTAGTCATTTAGTTACTAGTAGTCAGTTAGTTAGTTAGATAGTTAATTAATTAGTTTGTGGGAAGGTAGTTAGTTAGTAAGTTAGTGGGTATGTAGGAAAGTACTTAGTTAGTTAGTTAGTTAGTTAATAGGTATCTAGGAAGATAGTTATTCGGTTATTTAGTTAGTTTGTTAATTAGTTAATTTGTCAGTTAGTTATTTAGTTAGTTAGTTAGTTAGATAGTTAGTTAGTGAGTTAATTAGTTAGAAAGGTAGTTAGTTTGTTAGTTAATAGGTATGTATGAAGGTAGTTAGTTAGAAAGTTAGTTAGTTAGTTAGTTAGTAGTTTATTAGTTAGTTAGTTAGTTAGTTAGTTAATTAGTTAGTTATTTAGTTAGTTAGTTAATTAGTTAACTAGTAGTTAGTTAGTTAATTAGTTAATCAATTTGTTAGTCAATTAGTTAGTTAGTAAGTTAGTTAGTTAGTGGGTATGTACGAAGGTAGCTAGTTAGTTAGTTAATTTGTTAGTTAGTTAGTTAATTAGTTAGTTAGTTAGTTAGTTAGTTAGTTAATTAGTTAGTTATTTATTTAGTTAGTTAGTTAGTTAAATAGCTAGTAGTTATTTAGTTAGTTATTAAGTTAGTGGGTATGTAGGAAGGCAGTTAGTTAGTTATTTAGTTAATATGTATGTAGGAAGATAGTTATTTAGTTATTTAGTTAGTTATCTAACTAACTAACTACCTTTTCTACATACATATTAACTAACTTACTAAATAACTAACTGATTAACTAACTGGCTAACTAATGAACAAACTAGCTCACTAACTAACTAACTAACTAACTAACTAACTAACTAATTACTAACTACCTTCTTACCTACCCACTAACTAACTAACTAACTAACTAACTAACTACAAGATAACCAACTAAGTAACTAACTAGTTAACTAACTTGCTACCTTTCCTACATACCCACAAACTAACAAACTAACTAATAATTAATTAATTAACTCACTAACTAATTAACTACATACCTTCCTTCCTACGTACCAATTAACAAACTACTAACTAACTAACTACTAGCTAGCTAACAAACTAACTAACTAGCTAACTAACTAACTAAATAACTAACTAATTAACTAACTATATAACTAAACAAGTACTAGATAAAAAACTACCTAACTAACCAACTAACTAATTAACTATCTAACTAACTAACTAACTAACTACTATATAACTAACTAAATAGCTAACTAATTAACTAACTTTCTTCCTACATACATATTAAATAAGTAATTAACCAACTATCGGACTAACTAACTAACTATTAGCTAACTAACTAACTAACTAACTAACAAAATGACTAACTAACTAACGAACTGACTAACTAACTAACTAACTAAATAATTAACTAACTAACTAAATAACTAAATAACAAACAAACTAACAAACTAACTACTAGATGTCTATCTAAATAACTAACTAACTAATTAACTAGCTAACTATATTCCTACATACATATTAACTAACTAACTAATTAACTAACTAACTAATTAACTAACTGACTAACTAACTAACTAACTAACTAACTACCTTTCTCCATAACCACTAACTAACTAACTAACTAACTAAATAACTAATTAATTGACCAACTACTAGCTAAGTACCAAACTAACTAACTAAATAACTACTTAACTAACAAACTAACTAACTACTAGATAACTAACCAATTAAATAACAATCTAACTAACTAACTACCTTTTCTACATACATATTAACTAACTAGCTAAATAACTAACTGATTAACTAACTAACTAACTAATGAACTAACTAGCTCACTAACTAAAACTAACTAACAAACTAACTAACTAAATACTAACTATCTTCTTACATACCCACTAACTAACTAACTAACTAACTAACTCACTGACTAACTAACTACAAGATAACTAACTAACTAACTAACTAGTTAACTAACTTGCTACCTTTCCTACATACCCACAAACTAACAAACCAACTAATAATTAATTAATTAACTAACTAACTAATTAACTACATACCTTCCTTCCTACGTACCTATTAACAAACTACTAACTAACTAACTACTAGCTAGCTAACTAACTAACTAACTAGCTAACTAACTAACTAAATAACTAACTAATTAACTAACTATATAACTAAACAACTACTAGATAACAAACTACCTAACTAACCAACTAATTAATTAACTATCTACCTTCTTATATATATATATATATATATATATATATATATATATATATATATATATATATATATATATATATATATATATATATATATATATATATATATATATATATATATATATATATATATATATATATATTACCAAACAAACTAACTGATTAACTGACTAACTAACTAACTAACTACTAGGTAATTAACTAGTTAACTAACTAACTAACTAAATAGCTACCTTTCTACAAACCCACTAACTAACGAACGTACTAACTAACTAACTAACTAATTAACTAACTAATTAATTAACTAAATTACAAACTAACTACTAGCTAAGTAATTAACTAACTAACTAAATAAATAACTAACTAATTAACTAACTAACTAACTAACTAACTAACTAACTACTAGCTAACTAACAAAATAACTAATTAGCAAACTAACTTACTAACTACCTTCATACATACCTATTAACTAACTAACTAACTAACTACCTAACTAACTAAGTAACTAACTACCTTCGTACAAACCCACTAACTAACTGACTAACTAACTAACTAACTAACTAATTAGTTAACAAACTAACTATGTACTAGATAACTAACGAACTAACTAACTAAATAACTAACTAGTTAACTAACTAACTATCTAACTAACTAACTACTAGATAACTAACTAACTAACTAACTAGCTAACTAACTAAATAACTGACTAGTTACCTAACAAACTACTAGCTACCAAACTAACTAACTAGTTAACTAACAAACTAGCTCACTAACTAACTAACTAACTAGTTAACTAACAAACTAGCTCACTAACTAACTAACTAACTACTAGATAACTGTCTAAATAACTCTAATTAACTAACTAACTATCTTCCTACATACCTATTAACAAACTAACTAACCACATAACTAACTAACTAACTAAATAAATAAATAACTAACTAACTTACTAACTAACTAACTAACTAACTAACTAACTACTTGCTAACTAACTTATTAACGAACTAACTAACTCAATAACTAAGTAACCAACTAACTATCTAACTACCTAACTCATTAACTAACTATCTAAATAACTAACTACCTTCTTACATACATATTAACTAACTAATTAACTAACTAACTTATTATGTAACTGATTAACTAGTATATGTCTATCTAACTAACTGACTAACAGTCTTCCTACATACCTATTAACTAACTAACTACCTAACTAACTAACTAGCTAATTGACTAACTAACCAAGTAACTAACTACCATCTAACTAACTAACTGACTAAGTAACTAACTAATTAACTAACTAACAATCAAAATACTAGATAACTAACTAACTAACTAATTGATTAACTAACAATCGAACTAAATAACTACCTTCTTACATAGATTTTAACTAACTAACTGACTAACTAACTTACTAACCAACTAACTAACTAACCAACTATCTAACTAACTAATTAACTAACTAACTAACTATCTAGCCAGCTTCCTACAACCTAACTAACTATGTAACTAACCAATTAACTAATTAACTAACTAGCTAACTAACTAAGTAACTCACTAACTTCTAGCTAGCTAACTAACTAACGAACTAACTAACTAACTACATACCTTCCTACAAACCCACATTAACTAACCCATTAACTAAATATATATCTAACTAACTAACTTACTAACAACCTTCGTGCATACATATTAACTAACTAACAAACTAAATAACTTACTATCTAACTAACTAACTACTAGATTACTAACTAACTAACTTAATAACTAACTAACTACTACATAACTAATTAAATAACTAACTAATTAACTACATACCTTCCTTCCTACGTACCTATTAACAAACTACTAACTAACTAACTACTAGCTAGCTAACTAACTAACTAACAAGCTAACTAACTAACTAAATAACTAACTAATTAACTAACTATATAACTAAACAACTACTAGATAACAAACTACCTAACTAACCAACTAACTAATTAACTATCTAACTAACTAACTAACTAACTACTATATAACTAACTAAATAGCTAACTAATTAACTAACTTTCTTCCTACATACATCTTAAATAACTAATTAACCAACTATCGGACTAACTAACTAACTAACTAACAAAATAACTAACTAACGAACGAACGAACAAACTAACTAAATAACTAACTATCTAATTAATTAACTATCTACCTTCTTTTATATATATATATATATATATATATATATATATATATATATATATATATATATATATATATATATATATATATATATATATATATATATATATATATATATATATATACATATATATTACCAAACAAACTAACTGATTAACTGACTAACTAACTAACTAACTAACTAACTAACTAACTACTAGGTAATTAACTAGTTAACTAACTAACTAACTAAATAGCTACCTTTCTACATACCCACTAACTAACGAACGTATTAACTAACTAACTAACTAACTAATTAACTAACTAATTAATTAACTAAATTACAAACTAACTACTAGCTAAGTAATTCACTAACTAACTAAATAAATAACTAACTAATTAACTAACTAACTAACTAACTAACTAACTAACTACTAGCTAACTAACAAAATAACTAATTAGCAAACTAACTTACTAACTACCTTCATACATACCTATTAACTAACTAACTAACTAACTACCTAACTAACTAAGTAACTAACTACCTTCGTACAAACCCACTAACTAACTGACTAACTAACTAACTAACTAACTAATTAGTTAACAAACTAACTATGTACTAGATAACTAACTAACTAACTAACTAAATAACTAACTAGTTAACTAACTAACTATCTAACTAACTAACTACTAGATAACTAACTAACTAACTAACTAGCTAACTAACTAAATAACTGACTAGTTACCTAACAAACTACTAGCTACCAAACTAACTAACAAACTAGCTCACTAACTAACTAACTAACTAGTTAACTAACAAACTAGCTCACTAACTAACTAACTAACTAACTACTAGATAACTGTCTAAATAACTCTAATTAACTAACTAACTATCTTCCTACATACCTATTAACAAACTAACTAACCACATAACTAACTAACTAACTAAATAAATAAATAACTAACTAACTTACTAACTAACTACCTAACTAACTACTTGCTAACTAACTAACTAACGAAATAACTAACTCAATAACTAAGTAACCAACTAACTATCTAACTACCTAACTCATTAACTAACTATCTAAATAACTAACTACCTTCTTACATACATATTAACTAACTAATTAACTAACTAACTTATTATGTAACTGATTAACTAGTATATGTCTATCTAACTAACTGACTAACAGTCTTCCTACATACCTATTAACTAACTAACTACCTAACTAACTAACTAGCTAATTGACTAACTAACCAAGTAACTAACTACCATCTAACTAACTAACTGACTAAGTAACTAACTAATTAACTAACTAACAATCAAAATACTAGATAACTAACTAACTAACTAATTGATTAACTAACAATCGAACTAAATAACTACCTTCTTACATAGATTTTAACTAACTAACTGACTAACTAACTTACTAACCAACTAACTAACTAACCAACTATCTAACTAACTAATTAACTAACTAACTAACTATCTAGCCAGCTTCCTACAACCTAACTAACTATGTAACTAACCAATTAACTAATTAACTAACTAGCTAACTAACTAAGTAACTCACTAACTTCTAGCTAGCTAACTAACTAACGAACTAACTAACTAACTACATACCTTCCTACAAACCCACATTAACTAACCCATTAACTAAATATATATCTAACTAACTTACTTACTAACAGCCTTCGTGCATACATATTAACTAACTAACAAACTAAATAACTAACTATCTAACTAACTAACTAACTACTAGATTACTAACTAACTAACTAATTAACTAACAATCTATCTTCCTACATACATACTAACTAACTAACTAACTAACTAACTAACTAATTAAGTAAATAACTAACTTACTTACTAACTAATTAACTAACTAACTAACTAACAACCAGCTAGCTAACAAACTAACTAACTAACTAACTAAATAACTAACAATCATCCTACATATCTATTAACTACTTAACTAACTAACTAACTACTTGCTAGCTAACTAACTAACTAACTAACTCACTAACTAGCTAACTAACTAACTAATTTACTAACGATCTAACTAACTAACTACTAGGTAACTAACTAACTAACTAACTAACAAAATAACGAACTAATTACCTAACTAACTAACTAACTACCTTCATGCATACCTATAAAGTAACTAAATATCTAACTACCTAACTAACTAATTAACTAACTACCTTCCTACATACTTACTAACTAACTAACTAACTAACTAACTAATTAACTAGTATCTAACTAACTAACTAAATAACTAACTAAATAACTAAATAACTAATAAATTAAATAGCTGACTACTTGATGAGTAACTAAATAACTAACTAATTAACAAGCTAACTATCTTCGTACTTACCTATTAACTAACTAACTAATTAACTAACTAACTACCTTTCTACATAACCACTAACTAACTAACTAACTAACTAACTAAATAAATAACAAATTAACTGACTAACTACAAGCTATCTAACTAACTAACTAACTCAATAACTAATTGATTAACTAACTAACTAACTACTAGATAACTTACTAAGTAACTAACTAAATAACTAACTAATTAAATAACTATCTAACTAACAAACTTACTACATGTTTTACATACATATTATCTAACTAACTAACTAACTAACTAACTAACTGATTAACTAACTGACTAACTAAATAACTAAGTAACTAACTAACTAACAACTAGCTAGCTAACTAACTAACTAACTAACTAACTAACTAACTAACTAACTACTAACTACCTTATTACATACACTACTAGAAAACAGTTTTTCAGCGGCGGGTAAATATTATCACCGGGGGTACTCCCGCTGATAATAGTTTCAGCGGCGGTACCGCCCTTGAAAAACACAACCCCCACTGAAAATGCATTTTCACCGGCGGTACCGGCCCTGAAAATAAATACCCCCACTGAACAATTTTTACCGGCGGTACCGCCGCTGAAAGTTTCTTGTTACCGGCGGTACCGCCGGTACCGCCGCTGAAAGTCCCTTGAAATCCAAAAGCAGCACGCCAATATTATTCGAATTTGGGCGTACCCCTCTTTCCTCATTCATTCCCACCCGGTCTCTCTCTCGTCCCTCTTTCTCGCTCTGACCTCTCTCTCTCTCGCTATCGCCTCCTCGCCGTCGCCTCCTCGCCGCTGACCTCTCTCTCTCTGGTTCTCTCGCTGCAGCGCTTCTCTCTCTCTCTGGTGACCCCTCTCTCTTTCTCGCTCTATCTCTGTCGGTTTTTTTGTGCTGAAATTGTGGTTTTTTTGTGCTGAAATTAGTGTTTCTTTTGTTGAAATTAGGGTTTTTTTCCCCTAATTTGCTGACCTCTCTCTCTCGCTCCTTGCCGCAGCGCTTCTCTCTCTTTCTCTCTCTCTCTCTCTCTCTCTCTCTCTCTCTCTCTCTCTCTCTCTCTCTCTCTCTCTCTCTCTCTCTTTCTCGCCCTATCTCTGTCTCATTCGTTTAGGGTTTTTTGCGCTGAAATTAGTCTTTTTTTGTGCAATTTCAATTAATTTCAGTAAAATATGGTTAATTTCAGTCAAATTATGGTTAATTTCAACAAATTAGGGTTAATTTCAGTCAAATTAGGGTTAATTTCAGTCAAATTAGGGTTAATTTCAGCAAATTAGGATTTTTTTTGCAATTTCAGCAAATTACGATTTTTTATTAAGTTTAATTTGGTCTATATTATGATTTTTTGGACTATGTATGCAGTTAATTTGCGTGGCGACTAAGAGTTAATTTGAACTAATTCGAAGTTAGGCGGATCTGACTAAGGCAAGGGCTTAATGGTATCGGTACCGGTGAGGACCATCTCAAGATGGCCGGTATGGAGTTCGGTACCATGACTTGCATCCGAAACGATATGCTTGAACACGAGTCGATTCTTTTGAAGGTGATATATGTGATTTGGAACAAATTCAGGGTTGAATTTGTGAAGATTAAATTTTTTCTGCGAGTCTTTTTTATTTAGGTTTATTATTTTTTTATTTCTATTGTGTAGTTCAACTATTCAGGGTTTAATTTGGCCGCGATGGGAGAGTGAGGATGGATCAGTAACCGTGAAGACCACCAGCTCAAGATGGCCGATATCGAATTCGGTACAGTTAATTGAATTTGGCCGCGATGGGAGAGTGAGGGTTGAATTTGGCAGCGCTTCTCTCTCTCTCTCTCTCTCTCTCTCTCTCTCTCTCTCTCTCTCTCTTCTCTCTCTCATTCGTTTAGGGTTTTTTTGTGCTGAAATTAGTTTTTTTGCTGAAATTAGGGTTTTTTTTTTGCGGAAGTTAGTTAGTTAGTTAATTAGTTAATAAGTTATTTAGTTAGGTAATAGTTAGTTAGTTAGTTAGTTAGTTAATAAGTTAGTTAGTTAGTTAGTTAGTTAGTTAAATAGTTAGTTAGTTAGTTAGTAAGTCAATATGTATGTAAGAAGGTAATTATTTAGTTAGTTAGTTATTTAGTTAGCTAGTAGTTAGTTAGTTAGTTAGTTAGTTAGTTAGTATGCAAGAAGGTTGTTAGTTAGTTAGTTAGTTAGTTAGTTAGATAGTTAGTTAATTAGTTAGTTAGTTAGTTAATCAGTTAGTTATTTAGTTACCTACTTAGTTAGTTAGCTAGTAGTTAGTTAGTTAGTGGGTTAGTTAGTTAATCAATATATATGTATCCAGGTAGTTAGTTAGTTAATTAGATAGTTAGTTAATTAGTTAGTTAGTTAGTTAGTTAATTAGTTAGTTAGTTAGTTAGTTAGTCAGTTAGTTAGTTAGTTAGTTAGTTACGTCATCAGTTAGTTAGCTAGTTAGATTGTTAATTAGTTAGTTAGTTAGTTATCTAGTAGTTAGTTAGTTAGTTATTTAGTCAGTTAACTAATTAGTTATTTAGTTCGTTTGTTTGTTAGTTATCTAGTAGTTAGTTTGTTAGCTAGTTAGTTATTTAGTTAGTTAGATAGTTCGTTAGTTAGTTAGTGGGAGGGTAGTTTGTTAGTTAGTTAGTGGGTCTGTGGGAAGGTAGTTAGTAAGTTTGTTAGTTAGTTAGTTAGTTAGTTTGTTAGTTAGTTTGTTAGTTAATTAGATAATTAATAGGCATGTAGGAAGATAGTTATTTAGTTAGTTAGTTAGTTTGTTAATTAGTTAATTAGTTAGTTAGTTAGTTATTTAGTTAGTTATTTAGTTAGTTTGTTAGAAATGTAGTTTGTTAGTCAGTTAATAGGTATGTATGAAGGTAGTTAGTTAGTAAGTTAGAGAGTTAACTAGTTAGTTAGTTAGCTAGTAGTTTGTTAGTTAGTTAATTATTAATTAGTTAGTTATTTAGTTAGTTAGTTAGTTAGTTAACTAGTAGTTAGTTAGTTAATTAGTTAATTAATTAGTTAGTTAATTAGTTAGTTAATAAGTTAGTTAGTTAGTGGGTATGTACGAAGGTAGCTAGTTAGTTAGTTAGTTAGTTAATTAGTTAGTTAAGCCAACTAGAGTTAGCCTAGTTGGTCACACCTCTTGGCTAGGGAGCGAGAGGTGTGGGGTTCGATTCCCGGCGGGCACACTGGATTATAGATTAAATGTTAAATGAGTGAATAGAGTGAATAGAATGTGTGGCCTACGGGCCGGCCTACGGGTTTGTAATAAAAAAAAGGAGATTGTGTTTGGAAGGCGGACTTTGAGCCCTCTCCGAATTTACTCAAAAAAAAAATTAGTTAGTTAGTTAGTTAATTGGTTAGTTATTTAGTTAGTTAGTTCGTTAGCTAAATAGCTAGTAGTTATTTAGTTAGTTATTAATTTAATTAGTAAGTGACTTTGATAGTGGGTATGTAGGAAGGTAGTTAGTAAGTTAGTTAGTTAGTTTGTTTGTTAGTAAGTTAATATGTACGTAGGAAGACAGTTAGTTAGTTAATTAGTTAGTTATTTAGTTAGTGATCTAGTAGTTAGTTAGTTAGTTTGTTAGTTAGTTAGTTATTTATTCAGTTGGTTAGTAGTTTGTTAGTTAGTTAGTTAATTAGTAAGTTAGTTAGTTAGTTTGTTAATTAGTTAGTTCGTTAGTTAGTTAGTCAATATGTATGTAAGAAGGTAGTTAGTTAGTTAGTTAGTCAATATGTATGTAAGAAGGTAGTTAGTTAGTTAGTTAGTTAGTTAGTTAATTAGCTAGTAGTTAGTTAGTTAGTTAGTTAGTTCGTTAGTTAGAAAGGTAGTTAATTAGTTAGTTAGTTAGTTAATCAGTTTGTTATTTAGTTAGTTACTTAGTTAGTTAGCTAGTAGTTAGCTAGTTAATCAATATATATATATCAAGGTAGTTAGTTAGTTAGATTGATAGTTGGTTAATTAGTTAGTTGGTTAGTTAGTTAGTTAGTTAGTTAGTTAGTTAGTCAGTTAGTTAGTTATCTAGTAGTTAGTTAGTTAGTTAGGTCATCAGTTAGTTATTTTGTTAGTTAGTTAGTTAGTTAGCTAGCTAGTAGTTAGCAGGATAGTTATTTATTAAGTTAGTTAGTTAGTTAGTTGGCGGGTATGTAGGAAGGTAGTTAGTTAGTTAGTTAGTTAGTTAATAGGTATTTAAGAAGATTGTTAGTTAGTAAATTAGTTAGTTATTATGTTAGTTATCTAGTAATTAGTTAGTTAGTTATTTTATCAGCTAGCTAGTAGTTAGTTAGTCAGTTAGTTATTTAGTTAGTTAGTTAGTTAGTTATCTAGTAGTTAGTTAGTTAGTTATTTAGTTAGTTAACTAGTTAGTTATTTAGTTACTAGTAGTTAGTTAGTTAGCTAGTCAGTTATTTAGTCAGTTAGATAGTTAGTTAGTAAGTTAGTGGGAAGGTAGTTAGTTAGTAAGTTAGTGGGTATGTAGGAAAGTAGTTAGTTAGTTAGTTAGTTAGTTAATTGGTATCTAGGAAGATAGTTATTCGGTTATTTAGTTAGTTAGTTAATTAGTTAATTTGTCAGTTAGTTAGTTATTTGGTTAGTTAATTAGTTAATTAGTTATTTGGGTATGTAGGAAGGTAGTTAGTGAGTTAGTTAGAATGGTAGTTAGTTATTCTGTTAATAGTTATGTATGAAGGTAGTTAGTTAGAAAGTTAGTTAGTTAGTTAGCTAGTAGTTTATTAGTTAGTTAGTTAGTTAATTAGTTCGTTATTTAGTTAGTTAGTTAGTTAGTTAACTAGTAGTTAGTTAGTTAATTAGTTAATTAATTAGTTAGTTAGTAAGTTAGGTAGTTAGTGGGTATGTACGAAGGTAGCTAGTTAGTTAGTTAATTTGTTAGTTAGTTAGTTAATTAGTTAGTTAGTTAGTTAGTTAGTTAATTAGTTAGTAATTTATTTAGTTACTTAGTTTGTTAAATAGCTTGTAGTTATTTAGTTAGTTACTAAGTTAGTGGGTATGTAGGAAGGCAGTTAGTAAGTTAGTTAGTTAGTTAGTTAGTTAATATGTATGTTGGAAGATAGTTATTTAGTCAATTAGTTAGTTATTTAGTTAGTTATCTAGTAGTTAGTTAGTTAGTTAGTTAGTTAGTTAGTTAGTTAGTGAGTTAGTTATTTATTCAGTTAGCTAATAGTTAGTTAGTGAGTTAGTTAGTTAATAAGTTAGTTAGTTAGTTAGATAGTTAGTTAATTAGTTAGTTAGTTAGTTTGTTAGTCAATATGTATGTAAGAAGGTAGTTAGTAAGTCAGTTAGTTATTTAATTAGCTAGTAGTTAGTTAGTTAGTTAGTTAGTTAGTTCGTATGCAAGAAGGTTGTTAGTTAGGTTGTTAGTTAGTTAGATAGTCAGTTAATTAGTTAGTTAGTTAGTTAATCAGTTAGTTATTTAGTTAGTTACTTAATTAGTAAGCTAGTAGTTAGTTAGTTAGTGGGTTAGTTAGTTAATCAATATATATGTATCAAGGTAGTTAGTTAGTTAGTTAGATAGTTAGTTAGTTAGTAAGTTAGTTAGTTAGTTAGTTAGTTAATTAGTTAGTTAGTTCGTTAGTCAATATGTATGTTTGAAGGTAGTTACTTAGTTAGTTAGTTAATTAGCTAGTAGTTAGTTAGTTAGTTAGTTAGTTAGTTAGTTAGTTAGTTATTTAGTTAGTTAGTTCGTTAGTTAAATAGCTAGTAGTTATTTAGTTAGTTATTAATTTAATTAGTAAGCGACTTTGTTAGTGGGTATGTAGGAAGGTAGTTAGTAAGTAAGTTAGTTAGTTAGTTAGTTAGTTAATATGTACGTAGGAAGATAGTTTGTTAGTTAATTAGTTAGTTCTTTAGTTAGTTATCTAGTAGTTAGTTAGTTAGTTAGTTAGTTAGTAAGTTAGTTAGTTATTTTTTCAGTTAGCTAGTTGTTTGTTAGTTAATTAGTAAGTTAGTTAGTTAGTTAGTTCCGATTTCCAAAGTTTTTGAGTCTTCGTTTTGCAAGAATTCCCTTTTCAACCCGTTCGATACGTTGGTACAAGGTTCATACCCGTTTTCAGTCGAATTCCCCACCCACTCCTTCATTTCATAGAAGTCTTTAACCGAGCGCCCACTACACCGAAATGCAATGAGGTTACATCCCGGTATTCTATTTTGACCTTCCTTCTATTTTATTATTTTATTCTTATTTTACTTTCTTTTTTTTTTCTTTTTTTTTCTTTTTTTTTCGGATCGCATTTGTAGAAGGAGTTCCGCGGCACCGGAGTGCAACGAAATTACATCCTGCCTTTTTTCAAGATCCAAGAAGAAGGCGGGTACTATCGACATACTAACGGGTCCCCACGAACGGTTGATTCATTAAGTGTAAGCAAAACTCATTCAAAAACTTTTCAATCGGGTTCTAATTCGAAGATGGGTTCAATTTTCAAAAACTAGTGTGTCACGTAAACCACGAATCCATAAATTGTCAAAAACTCGTGATAATTGCGAAGTTATTGGTATGGGTTGGAATCCCAATAGATTTCTTCAAATTCGTGACCAAAATTTCCAAAACATTTTGCAACATTCAATTTTGAGAGTAAAAATCTTATTAAAATGAAATTTTGTTTGAAAAACAACGATTTGTTTCAAATGAGGTGGAGAAAAATCTTTTTGTGCAATTTTGTCCTTAGTTGAAAACTAGACGTGCTCCGAGATTTAAGTTTCATCAATTTTCTATGTTATTCGCAGAAAAAGGGAAAAATAATAAAAATAAATAAATTCCCAATATTTTTCGTTTTAATTTGGGCACATGCAGGTTCAAAGGTTGTGTTACCCCCCCATACTTATGGTTTTACTTGTCCTCAAGTATATGGAATAGAGAATAAAAATAGGGTAATGAAAAGATACAACCTTTGATGCGTGGGCTTGCCTCCCTCGCTAGCGCTCTCGTTTATTGGTCTCGAGCTCGACCATGTCGGTGTTACCCTCCTTGAAAGTTGAACGAGGAGCTCACTTGGATCGCTCTTTTTCGACCGCCTCGGAGTGCTCCTTTCGAAACGTTGGAGAATATGGCACTCAATGCTTGGTTTAATCGTTTTGCGCATGTCAAAATTGGCTCCAAGGGCATCCTTATCTTGCTTCGAATCAATTTGTATACAGGTCTTTGGCGAAGCGGAGTGGTAAGTGGCGTCGGTTTCTCGATGTTATTTGTTTTTCTTGATAAATCTACACAAGGAGAAATTCTTTCATGAGAGGCATCATAGTTCTTATTTGAATTTAAATCGATGCTAAACGGAAAGAATTCACCTTGGAGAGTTGGAGAGTTTTCTTCTTGCTTGGTTTCGTCGTTTGGAGTGAGTTGAACCACCATTTGGAGAGTTGAGTCCACCGACTCCTCTTCTTCTTCTTCCAAGACCGTCTCGATGCTTTCTTCGAATCCCCCCACACTTGAACTTTCGCCACCTTCAATTTCTACGTTGTCCTCGCTTGAGCACTCGGAATTAGCGTCTCCAAGAGATTCTATCCAATTTCGTATTTCTATCGGGGTTTCCTCATGTTGATAAATGAATGTCAATGTTGACATCAATTTCTCTATCGTTTCTATCAATTCTTCGTCGGAAACTTCGTCTTGAGATTGAGAGGATGGGTCTTGGCATTCGAATTCGAGTTCGCCTTGAGATTCGTCTATGGAAATTATGTCGTATTCGTATCGAAAAGCTTCGTCGGTGGAATTTGGTGGAATCATTGAGAGGAGTTCGTCTTCTTCCTCTCTCAATTCTTGCTCTTCTAGCTCCAATCGAGCAATTTCTTTCTCTATGAAATCTTGGTCCGACATGGATTCGGGATATCCCCTTTCGATCTTCGCTAGTTGCATCCCTTCCCGAAGCGTTAAAGGTCTCTCTTGATTGTCCATCTTGTACCTTGCAAAAAAAAAGAAAAATTCTCAC
Organism: Luzula sylvatica; assembly: GCA_946800325.1. Lineage (NCBI taxonomy): Eukaryota > Viridiplantae > Streptophyta > Magnoliopsida > Poales > Juncaceae > Luzula > Luzula sylvatica. Next base: position 4,389,598 of record OX326961.1, read on the forward strand.
AATGAGTGAAATATCAAGTTCAAATATATCAAATCGATTTCCAATAACACTCAAGATTGCAAGTATGATTTATAATTTCGACTTAAACATTGCTCCCCGGCAGCGGCGCCATTTTGATAACGGGTTTTTGGCTAACACTTAGGTTATATCGTTGAATAAAAACACCGTAAATCAAACAAGAAACATGTGAATTCTAAAGATTGTATAGAGTAAGTATGTAAGGATTCGTTCCACAGGGAGCTATTGCGTCAAAATATGATTAAACTTCAGATCTTTAAAATAATTATTTCGAAGTTTCCAAAATTAATGAAAATTTTTCTAGAGAGAGGTCTGAATATTATAAAATTTATCCTAAAATTTCAAACAATTTGGACAACGGAATAAAAAGTTATTAACGAATTACAATCAGGTCTCTGAAAAAAAATCTCTGGAAACAGCAGGTTTTCAGTTTAAGTGACAGTTTTCAAAAATTCATATCAATTCAAATATTTCATGAAATTTAACGATTCAAAAAGTTCCCGAAACTAGAAATCAAGATCTACGCAATGAAAGAAACAAATTTAACTTTCCATATTTGGAAGGGATCGTGAAAATTGACAAGTTTAGAACAAAAGAAAATATTTAAAGAAAGCAAAAGAACTCAATTCAATCTCAAGTTTATTAATCAACACAAGAATTTATTAAAAGAATCACAACCAAAAACTGAAATAAAAGAAAGAAACCACCTAATCAAGCCCTAGAACGCCTAGTGACTTGTGTCGATGCCTTCCCGTCGATCCGGTTGAACGCCAACTCGAGTCTCCGTTTCTTCTCACGCAGATCCTCTTCAATTCGTCGAAGAACGCCTTCCGCACGAATGACCGATCCTTTCCTTGTGTCGAGATGGAGCAAGAACGCCTTAACTCCAATTTCTTCACATACAACCCTAGGGCGAGAACGCCTCTACCAAAGAGTTGGTCTTGAATTTAACTGTTCTTGGTTGAATCTTGTTTGTTTCTTGGAAGAGTTTGTGGAGAGAGATGGTAGAGAGCTGGCCCCCAAAGGGGAGAGAAAAGGGGGGGCAGGAGAGATGGTTTGCCCTTGGCCTTAGGGTCTTATTTATAGGCTTCATGATGTCTTCTGATTGGTTGAGGGAGATATGGAAGGTTTTGGGGCTGGATGAGGGAGAAATGGAAGGTTTTGGGGAGATATGGAAGGTTTTGGGGAGATATGGAAGGTTTTGGGGCTGGATGAGGGAGAAATGGAAGGTTTTGGGGAGCAACAAATCAACTAAGAAGGCAACAAATCAATCTAAAGGAGGCCACAAATCAATCTAAAGAAGGCAACAAATTAGCTGGTTGGGGCTTGTGCATGGGCTGAGAGCTGGGGCTAGGCGTGGGCTGTGAATTTTGCCTGCGTGGGCTGTGAATTTTGCCTCTGCGGCCAAGCCCTGTGCGTTGCAGCAGTTTGGTGATCTTCTTCTTTTGTTTTTGCCTTTCCCGCCTCGATCCTTCACCGAATATATCGATGTGATATATCGTTTTGACTGTCTTCGGCATGCCGGAGGCAATGGTGCTGACCAAATTCCAAAATTATTCCTCTATCTCCTGAAAATGGTCAAACAACAAATTAGTGTAGAAATATTCATGATGTTTGAAATATGTATCATAAAAGCATAGAATATAACTTCACAAGGGCTAAAATCCCTAAATAAGATTCGTAAAACGTGTTCCATTTGCCTCACATCAGTTAGTTAGTTAATTAGTTAGTTAGTTAGTCAATATGTATGTAAGAAGGTAGTTTGTTAGTCAGTTAGTTAGTTAATTAGCTAGTAGTTAGTTAGTTAGTTAGTTAGTTAGTATGTAAGAAGGTTGTTAGTTAGTTAGTTAGTTATAAAGGTAGTTAATTAGTTAGTTAGTTAGTTAATAAGTTAGTTATTTAGTTAGTTACTTAGTTAGTTAGCTAGTAGTTAGTTAGTTAATCAATATATATTTATTAAGGTAGTTAGTTAGTTAGATTGATAGTTAGTTAATTAGTTCGTTAGTTAGTTAATTAGTTAGTTAATTAGTTAGTCAGTTAGTTAGTTATCTAGTAGTTAGTTAGTTTGGTCATAAGTTAGTTATTTAGTAAGTTGGTTAGTTAGTTAGCTAGCTAGCTAGTAGTTAGCAGGATAGTTATTTATTAAGTTAGTTAGTCAGTAAGTTGGCGGGTATGTAGGAAGGTAGTTAGTTAGTTAGTTCGTTAATAGGTATTTAAGAAGATTGTTAGTCACCAAATTTTACAAAAACTAAGAAAGTTTGTTTTTTGATTCATAACAATCTTTTAACGCTATGAGGAGTCCAAAAAACGTGTTTTGAGATGATCTGGATCGAATCTTTTACTACATAACTTTTCACCAAATTGTACAAACACTAAGAAAGTTTTCTTTTCGATTCAGAGCAATCTTTGTACGGTTTGAGGAGTTCATATAATGTGTTTTTTGTTTATTTGTATCGTATCTTTTACTACATACATTTTCACCAAATTTTACAAACACTAAGAAAGTTTATTTTTCGATTCATAACAATATTTTAACGCTTCGAGGAGCCCAAATAACATGTTTTTGAGATGTTTTGGATCGAATCTTTTACTACGTAACTTTTCACGAAATTGTACAAACACTAAGAAAATTTTCTTTTCGATTCATAACAATCTGTTTACGTTTTAAGGAGTTCAAATAACGTGTGTTTTAGATCATTCGTACCATATCTTTTACGACATAACTTTTCACCAAATTTTACAAACACTAAGAAAGTTTGATTTTCGATTCATAACAATCTCTTAACGCTTTGAAGAGTTCAAATAACGTGTTTTGAGATAGTTCGGATCGAATCTTTTACTACGTAACTTTTCACCAAATTGTACAAACACTAACAAAATTCTCTTTACGATTCATAGAAATCTTTACGCTTTGAGGAGTTCAAATTACGTGTTTTTAGATCATTTGAATCGTATATTTTACTACATAACTTTTCACCAAATTGTACAAACACTAAGAAAGTTTTCTTTTCGTTTCATAGCAATCTTTTTACGCTTTGAGGAGTTCAAATAACGTATTTTTTGATCATTTGTACCTTATCTTTTACTACATAATTTTTCACCAAATTTTTCAAACACTAAGAAAGTTTTTTTTCGATTCATAACAATCTTTTAACGCTTTGAGGAGTCCAAATAACGTGTTTTGAGATGATCTGGTTCGAATCTTTAACTGCGTAACTTTTCACCAAATTATACAAACACTAAGAAAATTTGCATAGCAATCTCTTTACGCTTTGAGGACTTCAAAATAACGTGTTTTTAGATCATTTGTATCGTATCTTTTACTACATAACTTTTCACCAAATTTTACAAACACTAAGAAAGTTTATTTTTCGATTCATAACAATCTTTTAACGCTCCGAGGAGTCCAAATAACGTATTTTTGAGATGTTTTGGATCGAATCTTTTACTTTGTAACTTTTCACCAAATTGTAAAAACACATAGAAATTTTTCTTTTCGATTCATAGCAATCTTTTTACGTTTTGAGGAGTTCAGATAACGTGTTTTTAGATCATTTGTATCGTATCTTTTACTACATAACTTTTCACCAAATTGTACGAACACTAAGAAAATATTATTTTCGATTCATAACAATCTTTTGACGCTGTGAGGCGTTTAAATAACGTATTTTTTGAGATGTTTCGGATCGAATCTTTTACCACATAACTTTTCACCAAATTGTACAAACACTAAGAAATTTTTCTTTTCGATTCATAACAACATTTTTATGCTTTGAGGAGTTCAAATAACGTGTTTTTAGATCATTTGTATCGTATCTTTTACTACATAACTTTTCCTCAAATTGTGCAAACACTAAGATAATTTTCTTTTCGATTTATGACAATCTTTTTACGTTTTGAGGAGTTCAAATAACGTGTTATTTGATCATTTGTACCGTATCTTTTACTACATAAATTTTCACCAAATTTTACAAACATTAAGAAACTTTGTTTAAAATAATAATAACATATGCATATCGTATAGTATAACGAGTCATGTATATCATTATAAAATTCAGAATAAAATATGAACCGAAAATTCTTAGTAATCTCACAAGTCACAACTATCAAAATAAAATTTATTTCCTATACAATTTAAAGTACATGAAACGATCATTTCTTAATTTTATAACAAAAATAGAACATAACATTTTTTTATAATTTCTTAAAATACATACTAATAATTTCGAATTCTTGTATTATCCTGAAGCGGAGCGAGGTTACCTCCTAATATCATTTGTTGTTCTCAGGATCATGTCTTTAAAAAAGAAATTTTCATATTATTTTGGAACTTGCCTTTAAAAATCGCATTTTCTTATTATTTGGGATATTTCTCACAATTTGCACGAAATCACACCATGATATTTTAGAACATCGTTTAATTTCATTAACTTATTTTCTTATATATAAAATATTTTAATATTTCAAGATAATTTATTTTTATTAACACCCAAAAAAATAATTGTATTATTTTTTATTTTATAATATCGTATATAAATATTGATATCCAATACGAAATCGATCCGATTGGGTTTTTGAATAATCTGCTCACTACACAATTATGTTGTTTCTCTAGTCTAAAAATCCGTTACAATTTATACATGACAAAATACAAATTAACATATTTGTCTTGAACTTGAATACTTTTGCTTCTTCTCCCCAATTCCTCCTCGTTTTCTCCGTTACTTCACTTCCGAAAGTAAATAAAAAAAAAAACCCAATGGGGAGCTGCGGCCCCTCTTCGCCACCGCCGGAATCCGGCGCCATATCGGCGGGGGCGGAATACGATCTAATAATGTGTTCATCGCAGCACCAATTAGAAGAAAAAATAGAGCGGCTAAAATACACGCTAACTCCCTTTAGATGTAACGTCTCTGGGCTTCCTGACAAAGGAGAGAAGCTTCATCTGCAGCTCCGCCAATACCAGGAAGAGCTTGATCGCCGCCGGCGACCACCTCCGCCTCCGCCTCCGTCTCCGTCTACGCAGGAGCCTCCTGCGGTTGTCGACAAGGTATGGTATTGATGTCGGAATTAGGGTTTTGTCTCCCGGCAAACATAGTCATCCTTTATGAAGTTTTATCAGTCTTGATTATGCAATAATTGTCTTGTATAATTCTTTTTTCCATATCTTTTGTGCAGAATTCAGAAAAATCTGATGGGCTGAACCAATCAAAATGTGACAAATCATCTGGTAGACTTTATTTTTTTTCCTACAAAGAAATCAATACCGCTAACAATGCTCGCGGGCGTAATTAAACCCACTTAAGCTTGTTATAGTAAATTACTCGCAAATTAAATTGCAGCAATTGAATTTAGGGTTTCCAATTACCATATATTATAACAATGCAGGTTCAATTGAAGATCAAAAGTCGAAACAAACTGATTCTCCTTCTTCGTTTGCGAAACTTTCCTGTAAAAGATTGGAGACCAGTGTAATTTTCTTTCTTGATTCAAATTTTCTGTTTTTTGCTCGTAGGTTTTGAATTTGATCATGTTCTTTTTCTTCAATGTTAATCAGACAGGTTCTTCAAAATGTGGAGAAGAAAAACGAATTGCATGTAAAGTGATTAGCAAAAACCAAAACGTACAAATTGGTACGAGTTGTACAGATGTACCGTTTAAATCTGTTATCTCCATTTCGGATGTAGATAAAACCGTACCGCCCAAAAATGTAAATTGTACCGGTTCTTCTTCGAAGAATAATCTAACTTCAGTTTCAGCTAAAAGGTTAGGCCTTTCTTTATTTAATTGTTCGATTTTTAGTTCCATTGATTTTAATTTTGAAATTCTTTGTTCTGTTTAGGAAAAGAGTTTCTGAAATTGGATCTTCGAAGTCAAAAAAGGTAAACTCGTGATTGATCTTGCTTATTTCACAATTAATTTGAAAAATAATTATTTTAATTTCGTATTTTGTGAATTTCAAATATATATAATGTAGTACAAGGAGGTGGTTCTTTTGGACGAAGAATCTCAACCTTCTAAAGAAAATGAAATTAAATGGTAAATAAATAATCATCTTTCCTAATTAATCATTATTTATATTTTATTAACTAACTTCATCATGCTATTAATGTAGCGAGGATAGCGAGGAGGCAAGAATTTGTTATCCTTCGAGGTAAAATATTATCTATACATTAATTATCTACCATATAATATATTCTTATAAATATATCATAAATATTTTTAATTAACAGCGATCATCCAGATTTCGCGCAGTTGTCTTGTAGTGATTTGAAATGTCTCGAACCTGAAGAATATTTATCTTCTCCTGTTATGAACTTCTATATATTGTAATCGTGATTTCTTTTATGACTCCTTTTTTTTTCTCAAAAATAAGTATTATTTTTATTTTTAATTCATTTTTTATTTTAATTAGATATCTTCAGAGACCATTATCGCCAGATGGCGCACCAAGAACCAATTGTTATTTCTTCAACACATATTTCTACAACAAACTCGAAGGAGCTGTTTCCACCAAGGTAATTTCCTGTAAACCCTAAACTCTCAAATATATATATATATATAATTTTGTGTAACAATAATTTAGGGAAAAAAAGACGAGGCGTTCTTAAAGTTAAGGAGATGGTTCAAAGGCGTTAATATTTTTGAAAAGGCGTATATCTTCATGCCTGTCTATGGAAAGTACGTTTAAAAAGAAAGAAATATTATTTATTTTATTTTTATGATTTAATATATATTTTTTTATATTATAGTATGCATTGGAGTTTGGCAGTAATATGTATACCGCCAAACGATGATAATTCGGGCCCAATGGTGCTTCATTTGGATTCATTAGGTTATCATAGAAGCATTGATATTTTTGATGCTATTACTAAGTATGAGTTAAATTTTATTCTATTATTTTTTAAAATTATAATTATTTTAATTTGTTTATTTAATGTCTAGATTATAATTATTTGTAGGTTTTTGAAAGAGGAATGGGCGTGTATTGACCGTGATACCCCTCAAAATGAGCTCCCTTTACCTAAAAAAAAATGGAAGAATCTTCCTCGAAGAATCGTCACTAAAATTCTCAAGGTAAAAAAAAATTATTTTATTTTATTTAACTAATTATTGATTTTTTTTGTAATAATGTTCTTTTACAAAATGGTCCTTGTTGTTTTTAAAGGTGCCTCAGCAGGAGAACGAGTTTGATTGTGGCCTCTTTGTATTATACTTTATGAAGAAATTTTTCGAAAAAGCCCCTGAAAGATTAAGAAAGAAAGATCTTTCCATGGTAAAAAAAATAATCAATAAAAGTAATAATTATTTTTTATTTCATATTAATTTTTCAATTTTATTGCCAGTTGGGAATAAAATGGTTTGAGCGATTTGATGCATCTGCGATGAGAGAAAGAATTAAAGCACTCCTTCTAGAAGCATTTGATAATTATAATTCTGAGAAATGTAACAAGTAAATCTTCGTCTGGTACAGAAAAAGACGAAGAAGATGTGAATTCGGTTGAAGAAAATTGAAGGTTGACAGTGTATGTAGCAATCTTGGTGATTGAGAAATGGATGATGAAATATTTTTCAAATTCTTTTTGTGAAATTAGGCGGTAATAGTATTGAATAGCATTATTGTTGTATTAATTTGTATGATGGTGCCTGGATGTATAAATAATAAAACTCCCTGCAAAAGTTGTGAGTTTTGTTTTTTGTTCATTTTTAAGTTATTTTGAAACATGTTTTAAAAGAGGTGGTCTCTAGTTTCTTGCAAGGTGGAACATAGGGGACATGTTGGGTTGTTTGGGCATCTCTCGTCGGGGCTCTAGTTTTTCATACGATTAGTTGCCACAGGTTAGCCACTCGCGGATTCGCAAAGTCATAAGCCGATTTGGCCGAGAAGGTACTTTCTTTCGTCCATCTCCATTTTATGGGGTCGTCATTGTTTCTCAATATTGACGTATTATAGCACGGTAGTTTGGTTAATAGATCTTTTTATCAAGGTTGATCTTTTTTTTAAGTGGGATGTTAGTTATGTCTTTGGAATCCTTTATTCCAAATGAAGCTAGGAGGCATTTATATCAAGCATCATCCTTTGAGTTGTCTAATTTTTAAAAGATTCTTTTGTAAAAAAGCTTTGTTTTTCTAGGTGTATGTTACGTATATCCAATCCTCCATTTTTCTTTGGGAGACAAGTTGTCTTCCAATTGATGAGGTTTTTATCCGGTTTGTAATCCACTTCTCCATTCTTAAAGAAGTTCCTTATCACTCTTTTTATTTCTTTTGTTATTTTTTTTTGTAGTTTTTTGCATCGCATAAATTGACATTGCATTTAGAGTCGTTTGGACTAGTTTTTGTCTTCCTCCAAAAATCGGTAGTTTTCTTTTCCAACTAGCTATTATGTTATTTATTAGGAATATGAATGTTTTTTTTTTTGGCATTTTATTTAATAGGGGAAATCCAAAGTATTTAATTGATAGATCTTTTTTTCGGGCATTTGTGATTGTTTTTATTTGTTGGTCATATTCGGTCGGGAGTGAGAGATGGAAAAGGTAATTTTATCCCAGTTGATTGATAATTCGGAAATTTCTTCAAGATTTGTTGTGCTTTATAAGCCCATTTAATGTTTTGCGCATTTGCGTCTATAAAGATGAGGGTGTTGTCCGCGAATCGCAAAATCGGCATTTCCATGGTGGTGATTTTTATCATTCGTGGTTCTAGTACGCTAATGACTTGTCGAAGTGTGTCCACGGCAAGGTCGAACAATAGGGGAGAGAGAAGGTCCCCTTGTCTTAGTCTTTTTTATGGACAAAAAAAAATGGAAATTTGCTCCATTGACCTTTATGGAGGAGCTTGATGTTTCTAGTATTTGTTGTATCCATTTTAGCCATAGGTTTGGGAATTTTCTTCCTCCCATTAAGCGGTTTAGAAATTGCCATTATATGTTGTTGAAAGTTTTTGAGAAGTTAATTTTTAAGATGATAGATGGGATTTTCTTTTTAGTGTAGTAAGATGTTAGCTCTATAGCTATTGCATAGGAAACAATTATTGATCTTTTTTTGATAAAAACGATTTGATTTGAGCATATTAGTTTTGGTAGTAATGGTTGAAGCCTTGCCGCTAGTGCTTTTGTTATTATTTTAGTTGGCATCGATGTTACATTTATCGGTCTATATTATTGTGGCTTGCGGCCGTGAGGTCAAGTTTGTTTTTTGGAAATCATTTAGTATGGCCATAATGTCCATTTTCTTTTGTTTCAAAATTTTTGGAAGAATTCTATGGACAATCCATCCGGTCCGGATGACTTTCATTTTTGTATTAGTTCTATTATTTCTTTGATCTTTTTTTCCGAGAATGGACCGTGAGTTGTTCAAATTCGGTCATTTGTTGAGCTTTGGGGGTATAGTTTTGTCGGGTTCCGCATATTGTTGGTGTTGCTTTGTTGCCCCCAAAGAATTTTTATAATATGTATAAAATACCTTCATTATCTCTTCCGTTGAGTCATAGGTTTTGTTGTCAAAAGTAATGTAGGAAATGAAGTTCCAGGCCGTCATCATTCCGAAGGAGTCTAGCTCAGCCCTATCCACTGACACAAAAGGCTTATCCGTCCGCCAGCATCGTTGCAACACGATGACTTCTAAAAGCTACTATAAGAGTACACTGAGGCCATGTTTTTGTCTCCCATTTGTTGTCATTTAATTTCCTCCTCATTGGATATTAATTTAGCTTTTATGGTTTGTTCAATTTTGGCTAGTTTTTTTGTTGTTGTAAGCTTTCTTCATTTTTCAATTCTTTCCATTTGATGCATCGTATGTGGTATTTTTCATGCTTTTCTAGTTTATTTCTTTCATTTTCTCTCTTTTTGAGTTCGGCCCAAACCTTGGTTGATTTATATACATAGTTTTCAGCTGGGTTGTTGCTTAGTGTTTGGTTTTCCCAAAATCCGATAAGATTTCGGATGTGATTCGGTTTGTGAGCAATTTCCTTTCGAATATATTGATTGATGATTTAACATTTTGTTTGGGCATCTCTCATGTTAGTTTTAGTGATACATGGTAGGAGGTTGTGTGAGGTAGGTCTCTTAGGAGGGGATACGATTTGTGTTGATGAAATGTTGTGAAAATAATACTCTATCAAGTTTTGAGAAAATTGGGCCGGGTTTATTGTCGGACCAAGTGTATTTCCTACATCTTAGGGGTATTTTTTCCAAAAGCAAAGAGTTTATTTGGTGGTTGAACTCTAAGATATTTGCGTATGAGTGCCCATTTCCCGTTGACTCTTTATAGCTTTAATTGCATTAAATTTCTTACTAGAATTCAATGGATGTTCGGGTTATTTAGTTTTGCTAGTTCCCTAAAGAAAACTTGATTTTTGTTTTCGTTCATTGGCCCATAGATGTTCGATAAGAGGAACTTATATCCAATTTTAGGGATAATAGAGCTTTTAGGGAGAAATCGGTTTGTGTAATATTTTCTAGGGTGAAGTCATTTGACCATTCCGTCATTATATCCCTTTTTGTTCCTATAGAGTTTTTGAACTTTATATTTTTTTATATATTTTTTTTGAAAATGGAGGCGAGCCTACCATTTGAGATTTTTATATAAGTAAAAGTGGAGGTATTTACAGAGTGTTTGCGATAAAAAGTTGTAAAACGACATAAACAAATAAGGATAAACTACAGTGGCTGAGTTGGGGGGTCAAAACCGGTGGGTTTGCCTTAGGCGTTACTTCGTGAGTTGTGCTTGCCAAAAGCTAGGTTCCATTGATGAATCTCCCTCACTATTTTGGAGGTCACCATTCTCTGCAATGTTTCTCTGGCTTTGAAGATTCGGTTGTTACGCTCTTTCCAGATGTTCCATAAAATGGCCATCCACATGGTGTTTCCTTTGTTCTCCTGCTCCTTGATAGCGTTGTTGGCAAATGCTTCCCATGCTTGAGTGATGGTGTGGTCGGATCCTTGCGTTGGTGTAGTCCGTAAGTGGAGTTCATCCGTGACTACTAGGCGGACTGTTGTCGTGAAGGGGCAATGGACCAGCAGGTGGTCCCTTGTTTCCGGAGCCGCCTTACATAGCGCACAAGTGGGGTTGTGGGGCCACCCTTTGGCAATAAGAATGCCGGCTGTATTGATTCGGTTTCTTATGGCAAGCCAGATAAAAAAGCAAACTTTGAGCGGGGATCTTGTTTTCCAGAGTTTATGTTGCCATGGGCATAGCATGCCTGGATTTGAGAGGAAGGAGTAAGCGGACTTGGTGGAGAATGTCCCTGATTTGCTATGTAGCCATGAGACTCGTCCTGTGAGGGGGTCCTTTTGTGTGGAGACGTTATATAAGTTAATAGATGTTCGGAGGTCTTTGAGAAAGAAAGATGGAGGTGTGCTTAGGGGGTTAGATATGCCTGCGGCCTTAGAGACGCCATATATTTGGTTTAGGTATGAGTACCAAATGTTAGAACGGTCGTTGTATATTTTCCATAGGTACTTGAGTAGGAGAGACTCGTTCATAGTAGCTATGTTGGTCAGACCTAGTCCTCCATGTTTTCTTGGGAGGCATACCGTTTTCCAGTTAACTAGGTATTTTCCTGGGGTTAACTTGTTGGTTCCAGTCCAGAGGAAGGCTCTTGTGATTTTGTCGATCTCCTTGATCACACTTTTCGGTAGTCGGAATGCTTGCATGAAGTAAATGGGAATTGAGTTGAGTGTGGATTTGATTAGTGTCAGTTTTCCTCCAAAAGATAGGAGGCGTCCCTTCCAAGTAGCTAGTTTGCTTTGAATGTTTGTTATTAGTGATAGAAATGCCTCTTTCGTAGGCCTTTTAAAGGAGAGGGGTAGGCCGAGGTAAGTAAGAGGAAAATCTTTTTTGGCACATCCGAGCTTGTTTTGAATGTATGTGTCAAGTGAGGCAGGGATGTTAATTGTGGAGAATGTGGACTTGCTCCAGTTGATAGAGATTCCGGATATTTCGGTGAAGATGTTTATTGCATGGGTTACGAGGTTGATGTTTTCTGGGTGGGCTTCAAAGATTAGGACGGTGTCGTCCGCATATTGGAGAAGAGGTAGATCGATCGGTATTGTGTGGTGTAGTAGGTCCTTTGTTTTCTCAAAAATGTCTTGGAGTAGTTCTATTGCTAAGTTGAAGAGTAGGGGGGGAGAGTAGGGATGTCAACGGGGCGGGTCGGGTTCGGGTAAGCCTCTCCCATACCCGAACCCGAACCAGAACCCGAACCCAAAATACCCGCGGGTATAAAATAATACCCGAACCCGAACCCGCGGGTAATGGATATACCCGCGGGTATGTCCGTTACCCGAAATCGTCGTCGCCATGACCGTCAGCAGCGAAATCGAAGTCGCCAGGAAGCTCCGTCGCCAGTCGCATCGTCGCCGGCAGCAGCGAAATCGCCAGAGAGCATCGTCGCCACTCGCCAGTCGCATCGTCGTATCGTCGCCACTCACCAGCATCGTCGCCATGAAGAAATCGCCACTCGTCATGAGGAGGAGGCAGAGGATTGAGGAAGAGGCAACCACGTCCACGGGAATCTAGGGTTTTAAGTTTTCGGGTACGGGTTCGGGTTACCCGCGGGGCGGGTAGTACACCGCCCGTACCCGACCCGAACCCGGACTGGGTAATTTTTTTCGGGTAATACCCGACCCGCGGATATTTTGTTCGGGTATTACCCGCCCCGTTCGGGTCGGGTACCCACGGGTTCGGGTATTACCCGACCCATTGACATCCCTAGGGGAGAGTGGGTCTCCTTGTCTTAGACCTCTTTTATTATCAAAAGCGGGGGATAGAGACCCGTTGATTTTTAAGGAGGATGAGGTGGAGAGAAGAATGGTTCTTATCCATGAAATCCAAGCTACCGGGAACCCCCTAGCTTGTAGGAGTTTTAGCAAGAAGGGCCAAGAGACGTTATCAAACGCTTTTTGAAAATCGATTTTCAGAGCTATGGTTGGAGTTTTATTTACTTTGTAGAGATGTAGTACCTCCCTTGCCACTACGTATGAGTCTATTATTGAACGTCCTTTAAGAAAAGCCGTTTGTTTTTTGTTTATTAGAGAGGGTAGTAGTGGTTGTAGTCTATCGGCCAATATTTTTGATATTAGCTTTGGTATTGCGGAGATCACACTGATCGGTCTATAGTCTTGCGGGGATTTTGGGTGAGACTTTTTCGGGACGAGAGTGATGAATGCATTATTGATGGTAGGAAGGTTTATGGACTTGTTTTCAAATTTCATGATGATTGCCATGATATCACTTTTGATGTCCCCCCAAAAATTTATTATAAACTCATTTGGAATTCCATCCGGTCCGGAAGATTTTCCTTTTGGAAGACTAGAGACGGCCGTTGCGACTTCAAGTTCGGTTATTGGGGCAACAAGAGACGAGAAGTCGGTGTGGTGGGGAAGAGTGGACACCAAAGTTTCGGGATTCCACGTTGAGGAGGAAGGGTCGGGGTTGCGAAAATGTTGTGAAAGAAGTTATAGAAGGATTGCATGATTTGAGAGGGGTCGGTTGAAGGTTGGTCGTTTACCGTAATCGTGGCTATGCTATTTCTCATCCGTCTCGAGCTTGCTATTGCGTGAAAGTAAGACGTGTTACGGTCTCCTAGTTTGAGCCAAATGCATGAGGATCTTTGTTGCCACTTTGTCTCTTCACGTGTTGCGTATTCTAAGATTTTAACCCTAAGGTCGATTCGGAGCTTATTTTCTCTTATATTTTTTTATATTACTTTGACAATTTCTTTTCGTATCAAAATATGTTGGATCTTGTAGTTTTGTTTCTTGAAAACAAATTATGTTCCACATTGTTTCTCTTCCTAGGTTTTTGATTTCTTTTTCTCAATTCTCTTACATTCCAACATAATATTGAGATAAAGTTGAATAATATAATAACTAAATATAGTTCTTACACAAAATGAGCTTATTAGCTCCAAAAAACGGGTCCTGTGTCGGACTTAGTTGAAGACATCATCTTCATCCCTATAATCAACCCTGTGGTCGTAGTCATTCTCGAAGTCGAAATTGAGGTTCCATTCTTCATCATTTGACACCGTTACAAATTTGCATGGAGCATTCTCCATTTAATAGTATTTTCGGCCTTATTGTTTCCATCAGATCAGAGTTTGCCTTTTCGGCTAATAGGCTTATTTTCCTTGTGGATTGGACTTTTAGCAAGTTAAGTTTTTTTTGTTTTGTTTTATTTATCACGGCCCACTATAGAGTTTTTGTTTGTTATGTTTTCTAAGCCACAAAAGACCCTTAATTTAAATCATTATCATGTATAACTATTGGATTTTTCCTTCTATTTCTAGGAATTTTAATTGATCTTTTCCTGTTATTTTCTTAGTTTGTTTCTTGTGGGTTTTTGTTTTGCACTAGATATTTTATTTTGTTGTGTAATTTTTGTTGGGATATTTACCGGAAAATGGGTTGTTTTCTATTTGCACCATTTTTTTGCACATTGTTTTCCTCAGCATGGAAAAAACCGGGATTTTTTTGTGATTTAATTCATAGGCGTGAATCACAACCGGATCATGAAGGTGTGCTTATATTTTTGTAGTCCGTAAAACTTTAGGGCTTGTTATAATTATAGATTAGGACCGTTCGGAAATACAATAAGATAAAGCATAATTTATGTTAAGTCGGATATTCCAAAAATAAGTCACGTCTTATCAAATGTCATATAAAATATGGACATTCATACGATATCCGGTTGAATATGTATCGATTATTTCACTTGATATTTTCGTATATTTTATTTCAAAATAAAAACAGATACATTCAGATGTTAGCCGAATACTTCTAATATATCAATAAATATATTTGAAAATAATAATACCAAATTTTAAATCGATATATATATATATATATATATATATATATATATATATATATATATATATATATATATATATATATCAGTGTTTTAAATTGCGGCGCAATTGCGGAAATTGCGGACCGAAATTTAGAATCGCAATTTCGCAATAATATATAGCGGTATATTGCGTTTTCGAAAAATTGCGGCGCAATTGCGGGAAAATTGCTGGAAAATTGCGGTAATTGCGGGTACAAATTGCGGGATAATATTCAAATCGTTGTAATTTTCAAATCCTTCCATCAAATTACACGAAATTTATATTGAAATCGCCCGTCTCGACGAGAGGAACGCAATGATGGGCTTGAATTTGTGAAATTTTGTCTTTTACCCTGAATTAAACACGAAACACACGTTAAATTAATTTCGTCGAGAATTATTTAATATAAACATTATAACATAATTTTTGAGATTATTTAATACTTAGTTTCCATGTTTTATTATCAAAATATTTGATAAAATATACTCATAACATACATAACTTCTAAAATATGTCATTTTCATCTATAAATATATGGCTTTCATAATTTTCATTGTATTTCATTGATGTTTCGATTTAAAATTTGAGTTATAGTGTTTTGATATTTTTGGATGTCGACAAAAAATTCTTCAACAAAATACAAATCCAAAGATCCCGTATAATTGCCATTTTAATGAAAATTTTATGATCAACTTTTAATTATACTGAAAATGTTCCAGGACAATCAACTTTTTTATCCTTTTTAGAAGGAAATATTGTGAAAAATATATTTAAACAAACTATTATTTTTACATAATTTAATATCGCAACGACTGTCCGCAATAAGTTCATTGCGCCGCAATTGCGCCCGCAAACGCAATCCGCTGCAAAAAAGACCCGACCGCAATGGACCGCAATATCGCAATTTAAAACATTGATATATATATATATATATATATATATATATATATATATATATATATATATATATATATATATATATATATATATATATATATATATATATATAATGTTTTAAATAACGTGTAACGGCACGCAGCGTTTTGAGATTTAATTTAGCGGTTAGCGTTAGCCGGCGATATAACGCCGCTTCACCATCGCAGCGGATTTTGATCAAAATTATTATTTTTATAATAATACAATATGCATATAAATATAAATTAGCGGCCAAATATTATAAATAAAACTATATCAAATGCTTATTTATATCAACCTCACCAACTAACATAAATTAAAAATTCATCTCTAAGAAAAATGTATTATTATTATTAGTACTATTGTTATTATTGTTATTATTACTATTATTATTATTACTTTTATTTTTATTTTTATTTTTATTTTTATTATTATTTTATTGTAATTATAATAAGGTTATTAATAGTTGTTGTTGTTGTTATTATCTTATTCTTTCTATAATAATAATAATTATTATTATTATTTAATAACAATAATTATTAGGAATTTTTACTGTAGTAACCGTGTTTGGAAAAAAAATTCACGAAATAACCAAGTTTTGAACATAATTACCAAAATGTCTTTTGCGGAGTACCATTCAGCGCTTTTTTGCTGGGCGGGGAATGGTTCAGCGCCTTTTCTTAATTACTCGTTGAACAGTTAATTAAAAGGGGAGCGGGGTTTGAAACAGCGCCTAGTAAAAAAGGCGAGCTTTGAAATGGCGCCTTGGTGAAAAGCGGAGTTTGAAACTGCGCCTTTAATATGCATCAGATATTTTTAAAAAAAAAATTATTCCACTCCAAGATGTACCCGCCGAATTCTCCATTATTTAGTTATTACGTTCAATTATATTGATAATTAAGATATATAATTCAATATTCAGTAAAATTTATTCAAATTTATGAATTTGAATGAATATTAATTATGTATTAAATTAACAGCTAATATGTAATGGTTATTATTTTAATTAAATATACGAATCGAAATTATCCAAATTTTATCATAATATTTCTATGTTATAATTAGTATATTTAATTAAAATGATAACCAGTACATATTAGCTGTTAACTTAATACGTAATTAATAATTATTCGAATACTTAAATTTGAATAAATTTTATTGAATATTTAATTATATATCTTAATTATCAATATGATTGAACGTGATAACTAAATAATGGATTATTCGGCGGGTACATTTTGGAGTAGAATAAATTTTTTATATATTTTTTCAATCGGGTCACATGGTGTGTGTCAGATATTAAAAAAAAAATTATTCTACTCCAAAATGTACCCGCCGAATTATCCATTATTTAGTTATTACGTTCAATTATGTTGATAATTAAGAAATATAATTAAATATTCAGTAAAATTTATTCAAATTTATGAATTCGAACAATTATTAATTACGTATTAAGTTAACAACTAACATATATTGGTTATTATTTTAATTAAATATACTAATTTAGAACATAGATCATGTTATGATAAAATTTGGTATTTGTTTCCGAATTTTACCATAACATTATCTATGTTCTAAATTGGTATATTTAATAAAAATAATAACTAGTACATGTTGGTTGTTAACTTAATACATATTTAATAATTATTCGAATACTTAAATTTGAATAAATTTTACTGAATATTTAATTATATTTCTTAATTATCAACATAATTGAACGTAATAACTAAATAATGGATAATTCGGTGGGTACATTTTGGAGGAAATTAATTTTTTTATTTTTAATATCTGACACACACACGTGGCACTGTTGAAAAAATATATAAAAAAATTAAATCCCTCCAAAGTGTACACGCCGAATTCTCCATTATTTAGTTATTACGTTCCATTATATTGATAATTAAGATATATAATTAAATATTCAGTAAAATTTATTCAAATTTATGAATTCAAACAATTATTAATTATATATTAAGTTGACATCTAACATGTACTGGTTATCATTTTAATTAAATAGACGAATCGAAATTATCCAAATTTTACCATAACATCTCTATGTCTTAATTAGTGTATTTAATTAAAATAATAATGAGTAAATGTTGGCTGTTAACTTAATATATAATTAATAATTGTTCGAATTCATAAATTTGAATGAATTTTACTGAATATTTAATTATATATCTTAATTATCAATATAATTGAACGTAATAACTAAATAATGGAGAATTCGGCGTGTACACTTTGGAGGGGTTTAATTTTTTATATATTTTTTCAACAGTCTCACGTGTCAGATATTAAAAATAAAAAAATTAATTTTCTCCAAAATGTACCCTCCGAATTATCCATTATTTAGTTATTACGTTCAATTATATTGATAATTAAGATATATAATTAAATATTCAGTACAATTTATTCAAATTTATGAATTCGAACAATTATTAATTACGTATTAAGTTAACAGCTAACTTGTACTGGTTATCATTTTAATTAAATATATTAATTATAACATAGAAATGTTATGATAAAATTTGGATAATTTCGATTCGTATATTTAATTAAAATAATAACCATTACATATTAGCTGTTAATTTAATACATAATTAATATTCATTCAAATTCATAAATTTGAATAAATTTTACTGAATATTTAATTATATATCTTAATTATCAATATAATTGAACGTAATAACTAAATAATGGAGAATTCGGCGGGTACATCTTGGAGTGGAATAAATTTTTTTCTTAAATATCTGATGGATATTTAAAGGCGCAGTTTCAATCTCCGCTTTTCACCAAGGCGCCATTTCAAAGCTCGCCTTTTTTACTAGGCGCTGTTTCAAACCCCGCTCCCCTTTTAATTATCTGTTCAGCGCGTAATTAAGAAAAGGCGCTGAACCATTCCCCGCCCAGCAAAAAAGCGCTGAATGGTACTCCGCAAAAGACATTTTGGTAATTATGTTCAAAACTTGGTTATTTCGTGAATTTTTTTTCCAAAGACGGTTACTACAGTAAAATTCCCATAATTATTATTGTATACTAAAAATATTTATTATTATTATTATTATTATTATTATTATTATTATTATTATTATTATTATTATTTAGTACCAATAATAATACTAATACTAATAATAATAATTATTATTATTATTTTTTTAATTTATTACACTAATTTAATAACAATTATTATTATTGCGTAATGATAATAGTGATTATTATTGTTGTTATTATTATTTTAATAACAATAACAATAACAATAATAATAATTATAATAATAATTATTATTATTATTATTATTTGTACTATTACTATCAATTTTTACCATCATTATTTTATTATTATTGTTATTATTACTATTGTTATTATTAGTTTTAGCGTTATTATGATTTTTATTATTATTATTATAATAATAATAATAATAATAATAATAATAATAATAATAATAATAATAATAATAATAATCACGCTAGAGCACCGCTACGGCCGCTATATTTGAACGCTTCATGCTATAGTAGTCCGCTATAGCGTTGTAGCGGAACAAAATACTACAGAGCTAAATTCCGAAGCGATGCAACGTTTACCTCCAAAAATCCGCTATAGCGCGCTATGGCGCCGCTACAGTGCCGCTATTTAAAACACTGATATATATATATATATATATATATATATATATATTCTTTTTTATCAAGTACTAAAAAAGTAATTTATAGGATGCTATTGCAATAATAACAAAGTTTTACTATATTTTACATGAATCGAATTATATTTAATACAAAAAATACTAAACATATAAATTATAATTAATAAAATAATAAATTATTATATATAATAGACGTGTCATATTTTATGTTTTATTTATAAAACTATCGTGTGGTCATATTCGTCTCGTGCCGGATACGATATCCGTATCTGTATCCGTACAACATGGAACATAATATTTTTTGATGGATTGATTTTTTTGTTTGTTTTGTTTTAGAAAGTGGTTTGGATAGAAATAAAGAAAATTTGTGATATCGTGGATGTACAGAGATAATATTTGCAAGGATCAAAATGATCTTTTGATTGATTGTAGTATGTTGTTAAAATGAGAAATGTTTATTAGAAAGTAAATCGTAGGGGTGTAGACGGATTGGGTTAAACGAGTTTTGGTGATCACTGTGACCCAACCCAATCATGTGGGGTTTGAATTTTTTAATCCGACCCAACCCATAATATTTGAAAAATTCATTCAATATGATAATTGTCGGATTGGGTGGGTTGGGCGGGTTGGCCGGGTCGGATAAGTTTTGAAATCGATTAATAATAATACAATTAAACATATAATAATTTCATGAAATAAAATAATTTTATATGTAATACTTGGTAGACAATAAAATGCATATATTTTATTTTATAATGTCACTAAAACAACATACATAATGAAATTCAAAATTGCAAATTAAAAAAAAATTGACATCTTAGAAATCAAAATTTTTAAATACTATCTTATTAATTTAATCAGAAACTTTAAGCACAACATTTATATCTATTATCTGAAATAAAAAATATGTATTATCAGAATTATAAATATATATGATGTACTTGATATATTAAATATATATCAACCATATGACAATTTAATTCAAAATTTAAGAACTCAAAATCGAAAACATTAGAAGAAAGAAAAAAAAAAGAGATTAATAATTTATTTTACCTTGGACTCAAATTTGGAAGTCAATTTGTGATGGAAAAATGGCAATTGCAACATGAAAAAGACATTTTTGGTGGAACTCTCTTCATGAAAGAGGATCAAGAAACGATAAAAAAAAATATCTTATGAAATTAAATGATTAGTCCTCTCTTTCATGAAACACATAAAAACATATCTTTTTGTTAATTAAATAATGAATATAAAATAATATTATGAATGAAGAATTATATTATTGCCAGATTATATTTGTTTCCTCAAAACAAAAACATAACAAAGAAATAATTTATATATAAAAGGAAATAAATGAATTATCATTATACACATTGTCTCAAAACATGGCAAGTCATACTTTCATATTCGTAAAAAAAGTCTTGACATATTTAGTTTTATTAAATATAATTACTAACAATAGAAAATACGGGTCGGCTTGGGTTAATTCGACTTTTTAATTTCTAACCCATAAACCGACCCATAATTTCATATTTTCAAAATTTAGGCCCAAACCCAATTTACTAGCATACAAACCCGTAAAAAACGGGCCGGGTCGGGTTGGGTGGGTTTTTTATTTATTGTACACCCCTAGTAAATCATATTATTAAATTGTGCAGTTCACTCGTAAAATCTGAAATATTACTTCTCGATATCATTATAAAATTGTACTAGGTCTCAAATAAAAATGTACTACACTTCAAAATTTTCTTTTATTTTGAGAAAAATGAAAAAGAAATGATACATTTTGAACGCATGATTTGGAACTAAGGATCGCCGGTTTGCAGATCGACATCAAGGTTTTCAAGTCGATCTTCTGGCGTCGGATCTAAAGGATCGGAATGAATCTGCTGTAGCACCAATCACATTTTACTTATACAAGTTGTTGGTTCAAATTTCCTAGGGTTTGATTATCTCAAAATAATGTCGATACTACTAATCAATTTGTGTAAGTGACAATTATAGAGATAAAAGACGAAGCCCGCAAAAGGATCAAACTATGAAGAAAGTCAAGACCATCAAAACGGAAACGCATGATCAAGTAAAGACATCAAGACGTCCAAGAATTCCGCAAGTTGGGATATCACAATCATCAAAATAACCATAGGTATCCCTAGACTTATCTTTGAATTTAAATCAAGATCAAAAGAAATATTCAAAACATGATGAAATGGAAAATGGTGAATCACCATGCCAGAATATGATTCGTTCGAACGAACCTTTTATTCGTTCGAACGAACCTTCGTCATGAAATATTCAAAACATGATGAAATGGAAAATGGTGAATCACCATGCCAGAATATGGTTCGTTCGAACGAACTATACTATGTGTTCGAACGAACCTTTCGTTAGAACGAACTTTTACACTGTGTTCGAACGAACCTAATTCTGGTGATGGGAGAAAAATAAACACAAACAATAGTTCGTTCGAACGAACATTTGCACGTTCGAACGAACCTCACCATGTATATTTGAACGAACCATCTCAACGTTCGAGCGCACGTCAGTTCGTTCGAACGAATAAAAGGTTCGTTCGAACCCACCTTCATGGTTCGTTCCGGACACACAACAAGAGTCATTGAACGAACCTCGAACTCTATTTCAAATTACATGTTCGTTCGAACGAACGAACATATCGTGTTTATGAATAATACATATAAAACGGCTAGTTCAAATTGCAGTGCGTTCGAACGAACTAACATGTGGCATGGTGATTCACCATTTTCCATTTCATCATGTTTTGAATATTTCATGACGAAGGTTCGTTCGAACGAATAAAAGGTTCATTCGAACGAACCATATTCTGGCATGGTGATTCATCATTTTCCATTTCATCATGTTTTGAATATTTCTTTTGATCTTGATTTAAATTCAAAGATAAGTCTAGGGATACCAATGGTTATTTTGATGATTGTGATATCCCAACTTGCGGAATTCTTGGACGTTTGGATGTCTTTACTTGATCATGCGTTTCCGTTTTGATGGTCTTGACTTTCTTCATAGTTTGATCCTTTTGCGGGCTTCGTCTTTTATCTCTATAATTGTCACTTACACAAATTGATTAGTAGTATCGACATTATTTTGAGATAATCAAACCCTAGAAAATTTGAACCAACAAACTCCCCCTTTTGATTCATTTCAAAATAATGTCGATTTGGAGAGTTGAATCGATCACCGAGCAACTTTCCATATAATTTTCTCTTTGGTATCAGTGCGAACTCCATTTCAAATTACATGTTCGTTCGAACGAACTTTTCAGTCAGTTCGAACGAACCTATCATGTTTATGAATAATACATATAAAACGGCTAGTTCAAATTGCAGTGCGTTCGAACGAACTAACCTGTGCGTTCGAACGCACTATGCAATTTGCCTGAAGATTGAGTGGTCTCTATGAGACATATAAATAGACCCCACTCAAGTCTTCTCTCTCTAACAATTTTTCTTGCCAAAATCACAACTCCATTAAAAGAGAGAAAACTAAGCCTAGATCTTGAGCTCTAAATTCTCTAGATAAAAACCCTATATCATTGATCTATTTCATTTCCCTCTACTAAACGATTCCCAACTTGCGTGACCGATCACGATTAGTTCGTTAGTAGTAAATTGTAGTAGGCTAGTTACTAATTGTAAAGCCCGCCATTGATCGATAAATTCGTGTAAATCGATCTAGGCAAACCTTGTAATTGTTTGAGTTGGGTATTCAATCGAAAGCCGAAAAGACGCAAGGCAACCCCGGAGACGTAGGTACTTGCAATCAATCGAGTCGGTCGATTGAGCAAGTAGCCGGTAGTTAAAGCTACAAAGCAACCACCTACCAAACTCCGTAAACAAATATCGCGTGTTAATTGTTTCGGTATTGTATTTCTTTCTTTAATTTATTTACGCTTCCGCACCAAATTGTAATTGTATTCCATTACCGCGAAAATTGGACCTTAGGACTTCCTATTCACCCCCCTCTAGGTCTAAATTAAACAACTCAAGTAAATCACATCGGACTGGATCCATGCACAAAAATTAGACAAAAGTTCAAACACAAATATCTATCAATGATTAAAAATGTTTGGTTGCGGAGGTAGTGGAAGGTTATGTTAATTACAACCGTTTATTATGGTTTGATCAATGCTTCAAAAATGCGTTGTTCAATTTTATGTCCAATAATTTGTCCACTGATCAATATATATTACATATTTTAGATAAAAAAAAAACTAGCGGGTACGCATTGGGAAGAAGTGTTTGTTCAAATTCAATTTGATTGTTTCAAAACAATACCGATAATACTAACGATTTTCTCTGAATGTTTTATATTAGAAAATTTTCATTGAGGATAAAATGGAGCACAATCATCATCAAAATAAAAAGAAGAAGAAGTACAAATCAAGATCAATCAAGCCACAAATGCACAAGACACGAGCTAAAGTGAAGATCATTGAAGACGAACGAAAATATAATTTCAAAATCACAAGAGTTCGTTTCATGATCTTCCACGAGTTGGGAATAACGCTCTACATTAGCATGATCTCAAGGTTGTTCCAAACTTATCCTAGAATAATTTACAACTCAATTATAATATGAAATCATCAAATTCCCAAGCTAGGTAACTTAGCAAATTGCAAAATCAAACTAAGTTACATTATCATTCAAATGAATGGTTATGAGTTTAAACGTACTCCACTTGTTCAAACGGATGTCATATATGTTTGAACGATGATTCATGTTGTGTGTTCCAAACTTCACTAGCAACAAAACATGTAGTTTGCGTTTGAACACGGATGGCTAATACGTTTGAACGAATGGTGAATCGTTCAAACGTTTGTTTATGCGTTTGAACGGAAGAAAGGAGTTTTGGTCACATGGCCTAAACATAAGATTTTGCTTGAGACAACATTTGAACGAATCTCGCATTCGTTCAAACGCATGTGACTGAAAACCTGGGAATTTGAATATGCGTTTAAACGATATGATACATTCGTATAAACGCATAGTACGAAAAGTGCATATTTCGAATTACAACGACTGGTTGATCGAACATTGTTTTAACGAACCTGACATGCATTCAATCGGATGAGCCAGGTCAACAAGGTTTTGAGATGATTGTCACTACTTCTATAAATACCTCATATGTAACATTTTTCTCTTCAACTATTCCTTCCGAATCATTTCTATACAAAAAGAAATAGTCATCGATAGAGCTCTAAAATCCAATCAAGATAATCAATCTAGAGATCAAATTTATTTTTCCCCAAATCTTCAAAACAAATCCCAACTCGTGCGACCGAATCTGTAATGTTAGATTCTTTAGGTCTTCTTAGTATTTCTGTGTTAGGCCATAACTCCGTTGTCAACGCATAATCCACATCGATAGAACGTTGTAAATCGATAGTGAAAACCTTGTAATCCGTTCTTTTGAGAAAGTGAATCGAGTTCTCAAAATGCACAAGTTGGCTGTGTGGCATCTTCGAAGACGTAGGTACTTGTGAACGTTGATTAGCTCGATTAACAAGGAGAGTTAAAGTAAGAAACTCTCTACCGAACTCGGTAATCTTATTGGTTGTCAATTTGGTTCTTGGTATTGTTTCTATTTGCTAATTACTTTCAACATTATTTCAATATCCAATTTGAACCTTGCTAAAAGTCGAAAGTAGGGTATTAAAACATTATATTTACGTATTCACTCATTTCTAGGTCATTTAGAAACATCAAGAAGATGATCCAAAAAGCGAAGGCTCGTCCATTAAAAAGTAGCTTGCTTCCAAACCGGCCCTTTAACTTAGCAAGGAAGTATGCTATACTTTTATACATATACTTTTTAAATATGTGTTATACATTTTTACATGTATCATATATCTTTATGTTATATCTTTTTAGATGTATTTTATATTCTTTGATATATGATATACCTTTTTAAGTACAACATATTATATCATTTTAATCTATGATATATTTTTATATATTATAGGTTTTTAGATATATCATGTATATTTTTTAGATGTATGATATATCATTATGTTTTATATTTTATTAGAGCATCATATATCTTTTACATGATATTATTTTTAAATACAATACATTTTATATATTTTTACATATATGTTACACCTTTTTAGATGTGTCCGATACTTTTTTTCATGAGTAATATTTTGTATACTATATTATTTTGACTAGATTTAAATTATTTGTATAACAATGAATATCCGGATTTTTATTGGTGTAGTTTGCCTCGGCTCATATAGACAGCCATATAGCTTACGAAATGTGGGCATTATTAGAAACTGATAGTGAAATAATGAAAAGTTTTCCACTATTTTTGTGACCGGCTCGTATCTTTGTGGTTGGCGTGCAATGAACAACTAAAATGGGAAAAATTATATCTTTTGAAAAAGAAAATTGCCACATGGCGGCCAGGACGAATTCTGGATGGATCTAGATATTTGTCTTTGACGTACGTTTGGCGTGCACAACACCAACGTGCGTTAGTCGTCCTCTTGATCAATTAAGTGGTAAAGTAATTTCTCATTCAGTGAAACGTCCATGAAAACTTTAAAACTTTTTTACACATTATCTCATTTTAGTATGTCTAAATTACATCTAAAATCTCGAGTTCAAACAATCTTATTTGAGAATCTTCAATTTAATATTTTACCCCATTTATTAAAAGAAACCACTTGTGTTAAATTTTTTTTTTGCAATGTTTTGTTTTTACAAAAAATTTTGTTTTGCCCACCGACTTATTTGAGAATTTTTTTTCATAAATATATAAAAAAATTTGTTTATATATTTTTTTATAAGACATATTCTTACTTACAAATAACCGGGAATTCCCTTCTGCTTCGCCTATTACCGTTCCCCGAGATTAATCATGTTGTGTTTCACGCCTAAGCATTAGTTTATTTTACTTTTTACGACGTGGAAGGGAACAGGGAGGATTAATTACACATATCATAACCACAATAAAGTATATTATAATATTATAATTAGCACGACTTTTCCATCTTATGGCATTATAAAACATGAACAACGAAAAATTAAATTAAACAAGCAAACTTTCGTACAAAAAACTAACCAAGCAAATAATCGATATCACTACTTTAGTTGACCCCAACTTGTGGATCTCGAAACAGACCCACTAATTGCAATTAAGTTCGAAATACATCCTAATTAATGTTGGTTCGGATTTGATTGGTTGATCAGTAAATCATTTTATTTTTACTTCTACGAAAAAAATTGACAAAAAAATATAGAAAAATTATACTTGACCCTTTTAGTATCTCCTCAACACGGTGATGTAATGACAATAAATAATAAATGTATTAACTGTAAAATTATTTTAAATAATAAATCATAATATATAGAAAATCGTATTAATTGTGTGGTAAACCATATTGATTAGGTGATAAACTAAATTATTATGAAATAATTTGGTTTATTTATTTTTGTTATTATATTTTATTTTACAAATGATAAGTCATATTTATTTGAATAAATTTTTATTATTTTATCTTCTATTTTTTAAAACCAAAGTATTTTCATTTGTATTTTGCAGATTTTAGCGTGATTATTATTTTTTATTTTCGTTGTTATATTTTTTGTTTATTTTTATGATAATTTTATTCTTGTGTATTCGTTTAACACATATTAAACGGTGTATTAATTCAATCCAATAAATTATTTTCAAGATTTATAAATTTTGATTTGATTAATTATGGACGGTGGTAAACAAACTTATTAGAAATATAAAATACATCAATAACGTGTGAAACCGTAAATATTTTTTTTCCTCTAATCCTATATAAGATGACAAATATTAAATTTGATCAAGATTTATCATCAATATTTAATTCGGTGTCAATATACCAATCATGCTAATACGGAGATGTATATCACCACTCAAAAATATGTTAGTTCATTTGACTATCCCTTAACTATTCTTTTATTCATCATCCATTAAGATACGTGTTCACCCCTCTATAAATAGCAATACGAGGAACACGAGGCCATTCACATTGCAAACTCAAGAAAATCTTTCTCCATCATTTAACACTATCCTTCTCACAAACAATGGTTGACGTAGTAGAGTCATGTATTGTGATTCCAAGCGAGGAGACTCCCAAGCATCGAATATGGCTTTCAAACCTAGACCTTGTTGCACCAAAGGGTTACACTCCAAAGGTATATCTGTACCGCAAAAACGCTGAACAGGCCGAAGAATACTTTTCAGTGAATGTGCTGAAAAATGCATTCGCGAAAGCCTTGGTGCATTTTTATCCATTCGCCGGACGTTTAGCTGAGGACTCTGATGGACGACTCGAGATCGACTGTAATGGAGAGGGTGCATTGTTTGTGGTTGCACGCTCCGAGTTCACCATGGATGACTTTCAAGAGTTCAAACCGTCGGCGGAGGTTAAACAAATGTTCTTTCCTAACATGGATGTGGCTGATCCGCCTTGTATCTTGCTCATGGTTCAGGTTGTTCACTCTTTTTAATATTTATTTTTCCCTTTCATGAATTAAAATCAAACATTAGGAGAGAATAACCCGTTTATCAATATAGGTTACGTTTCTGCGTTGTGGAAGTGTCGTTCTCGGAGTAACCGATCATCACATGGTCGGCGATGGTCGTAATGTGAACTACTTTGTCGAGACTTGGAGTAATATTGCTCGTGGGATTACGAACCCACCCATCTCTCGTTCGTTTGATCGTACCCTCCTTCGTTCACGCACTAGTCCATTTGAACAAATTGACAAACCAGAATTTTCCCCTTACAGCCACCCCGAGGGTGCCCCGCCACCAGCAATCACTAGTATTCTGAACATAACCAAAGATCAACTTCAGTTGCTCAAATCTCGCTGTCCTACCGGCTCAACATACACAACAATTGCCTCCCATTTGTGGAGGTCGATGTGCCTTGCGCGTAAACTCTCACCCGATGCAGAAACGAGGCTTTTATTTCCAGTTGATGTACGTAACCGTGTGATTCCCGCACTCCCATCTGAATATTTTGGGGGTGCAATTGTCTCATTAAAAGCCAGTGCCAAGGTGACTGAGTTAGTTTCCATGCCTCTAGGGTTTGGGGCTGAGAAAGTCAGGCAGGCGATCGAAAAAGTGGATGATGAGTACGTAAGATCGTTTATCGATCACATTGAGTCAGAAGAGACCAGAAGAAAGATGGGGATGAGGAGTATTATCCATAACACTGATATGGTCGTGATTAGTTGGCTTGGGCTCGGTAGTTATAATGCGGACTTTGGTTGGGGTTCGCCTGAATGGATGTCCTTCGCTCAATTGCCCGCTTGTGGATTTGTGTGTTTGAATGATAGCCCTAAGAAAGATGGTGGAGTTTCTGTAGTCCTTGCCCTTGAACATGAAACTGTAGAGAATTTCAAAAAGATATTCTACGACGAAATGAATGTTTCGGAAATTGATGGGCCGAGACAGTGCCAAGTCGGAGCACAACCAGCACTGCTTGCTGAGATTGGATTTAATGCTACTAAGATAGAGGCACGTAAAACCGACGTGTTACTGAATATATAAGTTTCTCAGTCTTTATTTCAGAATTTAGGTTCTATGTTGTTTGCTTTTGTTTGCTTTAAAATGTTAGACGTTTGTTCTTATGCATGCTTTGTAATACCTTTCGTATCATCCCCAATTATAGCAGTGTTATTTCTTGTTTTCTAAACAATATTTTGTTGGATTATGCAAAGAAAATCTACGGAGAATAGGAGAAACAAGAAAATATATTTTCTATAAATTGTTTGTTTTTAGGCAATTTTCTAAGAATGACCTTAATTGTTAACGTGTTACCAAAAGTAACATGTCTTGTTTGAAAATTTGATAAATAACCATGTTCGGGGTTTGAGATCAATAAAATTATACACCACGCACGTTATAACTCGCACCCACCCCGCACACTGACGTGGCGGATGTGCCCCTGCCACGTCAGCGCCACGTTAGCTGTCCTAGCGGATGCACGAAAAAAAGAGTTTTCTTGACCCGTTAAGAAAGGGAACCCTTTTTCTCTCTAAATAACAAAAATAAAAAAAAAGCTCCGAACTTCTTTTCCTATTTCTCAGTTGCCGAGTGAGAGTCTGAACTTCTCTTTTCTTTCTCAGTAGCCGAGCGATAGAGTCGGCGGAATCGCCTTTCTTTCTTTCATCTCATCTCAAATCGCTGGAGCCAGAGAAGGCTCATGCCGACTGCTAAATCGCCGCTCTTTCCTAATTGCAGGAATACTACTGGAGCTAGCTGATAGACTGCTACCTGCTTGAAGATAATCAAAGAGGATAAATGCGAACTAGCTCCATCTAATTATAAACTGCTACATGTATGATCTTTAATTCATTATTTTCATTTTATTATATGGCATATTTCTATCATGAATGTTTCGCGAGTTCTCAGTTCCTATCTCGCATTGCAGGGTAATAATTCAACCTGAAATTGGATGATTGGGAGGCCAAAAGTAGTGAGCGGAGTAGATAAATGGCCCAAATTATTGAGGAAGTAATGCCTCGAACCGATCAAATTGGCAAAAATCTTATGCCTCAATTTCATCAAGTCGGGGGACAAAGTAGTACTGCATCAATTTTGCGGAATCAAGGGCGAACTACTTCTCCGAATTCATCAAATTGAGCAGGGTAAGGTTTTATATTTGAACTGGTGCGAGGACAGAGATCAAGAAGATAGAAGAAAACAAGGAGACATGTTAATTTATAATGAGTTCCATTCGTAATGAATTGATAAGGGTTAAGTCCTAATGAATTCGAAGAATAATTCGTAGTGACATCGAAGAAGATAGAAGAAAATGAGGAGGCAACATTATTGTAACGAATTCGAACCATTAGTTCTCGGCATTCCACATGATAGTGCTGTAATGAATTAGAAGAATTCGTAATTTGATCTGTAATTTGTGTTTTTAGTCTTAATCCTATAGCCATTTTCGGAACTTGATATATAACCGATAGTACTCAATACTTTGTTCTCTTGGTATATTTATTTTTAAACATTTTCATGTGAATTGATAAGATCCAGTTGTGTAATGTGTTATTTAAACTGTTGATATAAGTGTGAAGAACTATAAGTGTGAAGAACTAGTTGAGGAATTTTTAAAATTTTTTATTTTAAATATATATTTCAATCTCGAGTAATCAATAATATTCAATACAAAAATTTCAATGATACACAATTCGAAATCATTTACATTCCACATCAAGTGAACCATTTACACCATATACACATCTCATTTTCAAATTTCAAATTCCTCATAAAAAAAGAGGAGACCCGACATGATATGCAGACAAAAAGTACCACTAGACTTGTCCAGTGCGACCTTGCGACACGTATCATTCAAACAGATGAACATGCTCGGTTTTCTCGCATACAAAAGACCTCCAATCTGAGTATATGTACATGAATTCCCCAAACAAGAATGACCTTTCGATAACTCATCATGACGTAATCTAATCCCCTCTTACGATTCCAAATCGAGACATGATCTGCCACCACTCGTCACCATTCCCTTGAGAGGGAAGAGTTTGGCTTCGTTCGCAGCTTGCATCTTAGCGTAGTACTCCTCGAACTATCTTGGCATATACCTCATAAATTCTACCATGTATTTTCATCCCCATTGAGCCTCAGTTTCGCCTCACATGCTTCCTCCTTGACAATCTGTTGCAGTCCGACCTAGTTGAACTTTCTGAACCAATACAGGCATCACAAGGGTACCTAGATCCGCAACGAGATTGGTCACGGTAACTATGAATTTGACTGTGGCACATCCACCATTTTTTCAACCATATTTTCGAGCAGGAGGGCTCCTTATTGTTCTTTTACTAGCCCGGATCTGGATCTACCTATTTATATCACAAATCAAATTAACTTTTCATCTAATTGAATCTTAAACAAAGTTCAGAGACGGTAATTGATGAACAAGAACATGTTTAAGTATAAATAATTGAGCAATATTTAGTTTTGATTTATTTGTGCCACTGATAACCCCTAGTAAATGAAGAACACGACTTTTTTAGATAAACAAAATATAATCAACACCATCAATAGCAAGATCAAGTTTTGGGTAATTATCCAATTTTTGGGTACGCCAATAACATTACGAGTTTACCATACGAGAAGAGCGACCCAGTTTCAATGACAACAAATCCGGCAGTGGAACCCACTCGAAACATACTCCACAACTTTAATGGCTGCAAGTTTGTTCAAGTCGTCTTGGGTCAAAGCATTAGTGGGAACAGAGAGTGCTCGGATGGGGATGATGTGGTCACGCGAGATGCAGGGATGGCGACGGTTCTGTTGCACGATGCGGATTAGGTCAAAGTTTTGTTTGGAAAGGGGGAGAACCGGAGAAGTAAAGAGAAGGCGTAATGAAAGAGATGGATGAATGGGTTATTTTTTTATCGGGTTTGTTTTCTTTATAGGTTGAGTTTTTTCCCATCCGTTTTGCTAGATGACTTGGCAGGAGTGTATATGCCACGTCATCTGCGGGGTGAGTGCGGGGTGATAGTTGCGTGGTGCCTAAACTTATTGGTTTGAGATCCTGTCAAAATATAAATGGGCGGGAGCTGATATCCCTGTAATTTTTTTTTTTTTTTTTGCATTAAGATCCCTGTAATTTATAAACTCAAATACGCTAACTATCCACTAGCCTAGGGATGTCAATGGGTTGGGTAATATCCGTGTTCGACGGATTATCCGACCCGGAGCCTACTCGCGGGTCGGATATTACCCGATTAAAAAATATCCGGGACGGGAACGGGTAGGGTATGGATGAGGTCGTACCCGGCCCATGGGTATACCCGACCAGAACCCGGTTATTAATAACCATAGTTATATTAATATTTTAATATATTTTGTACTATTTTTTGTTGTTTTTAAATGGTTTTAATCTATTTTTTCTATTATTCTTTATTATACAATTTTTTTTTTATTTTTTCTCTTTGTTTAGTAAATAAAAATAAAATAAATAAGTTCCTAGATTTATGTTTATTTTTTTTTTACTGCTATTTCACGTTTCTATCAATTTTAGTTTTATAAAACAATTTCTACTTAAAAATATTTGCTGTGTAATTTAATGATATTATTATGTTATGTAGTGAAATTTTAATTTGAGAAAATATATTTTTCGTTAGTATATTTTAATGTTTTTGTATATATTTAGGTATGGGTAAAAATTCTCGTGGGTAATCCGAAAACCCGCGGGCAAGGATATTACCCGATTAAGATGGGTGAGAATATGTGTGAGCCTATACCCGAACCTGACTCATTGACATTCCTACACTAGCCCGTTCTTGCATAACTAGTATTGCTGATTATTATATTAATATTGCTGATTATTATATTTATATTTACATACACACATGACACAACACACGCAATATACACACATTACGAACATTACACATATACATACACACAACATACACACATTACTCACATATACACACTCATATTACAATCTTCTTGAGGAGTGTCGAAACTTTGACTCGTAAAATTGTCGACACTTAATTAAAGTCCTTTAAAACAACCCTCCTGCAAATACACACACACACACACACACACACACACACAAATACAAATACACACACATACACAAATACACACACTCAATTCATATAAATGACAAGGTCCGTTAAAACAACCCTCTGCAAATCCCTGCAAAAATAATTCCAAAAATGAACCAAAAAAACAGAAAATATTTTTATTCATTTTATAATTTCTGATTAATCGAATACCTTGGCATAAGGTTGGAAGGATACGGAAGTGATGATGTTGCGAGAGTCGACCCAATCAAACACTCGAACTCACTTGTCCATCCTCTATCTTCCTCGCTGGCCGCAGCGAGAATCTCGATGCACACATCCTTCTCGATTTACTTCCTTGAAGGCTCTCTCGCGTGTTACCATACAAAAAGAAAAATATTTAATTATTTAGCAAAAAACAGGAAATATTAAATTATTTAAAGAAAACCATACAAAAATTAAAGAAAACCTAGTTTCAACTCACAACGAGCATCGCCGCTGGTACAGACCTCCTCAGCTTTCACCGCCTCCTTAGTTTTCTCCGTTCGTACGGACCTCTTCGGCCTTCTCCGCTGGTACGGACCTCCTCAGCCTACGCCGCTGGTACAGACCTCCTCAGCCTTCGCCGCTAGTACGGACCTCCTCAGCCTTCAGCGCCTCCTCGGGCTTCTCCGCTGGTAAGGATCTTCTCAGCCTTCGCCACTGGTACGGACCTCCTCAGCCTTCACCGCCTTCTCGGGCTTCTCAGCTGGTACGGACCTCCTCAACCTTCGTTGCATCCTCATCATTCGCCGCTGATACGGACTTCCTAAATTTAAACCAGCAAAATCTAAAAATCCTAAATTTTAAATACTATTTAAGAAAAATATTAATTAAAACTAAATTAATAATAATAAATAATCTGAAAGTAGTATATAAAATCCTATTAAAATCCTAAACTCTAAATTTTCACTAAAAACCTATTAAAATCCTATTAATGATAATAAATAATCTGAAAATATTAACTATTAAAATCTAAAAAAATTTGAAAATAAATAATAATAAATACAATTTAACAAAAATATAAATTAATGCCCCTGGATTTACAAAAAATAAATTACAATTTAAAATTTACAAAAATGCCCCTGGATTTATAAAAATGTAAATAATTTTTTCGATATTTAAATCTGAAACATCATTTATATCTCAAAATTAATAATTACTAATAAATGTACATATAGTAATAAATAATATTTACAAAATATTAATTAACACATAATATAATCTCAAAGTTAATATAATATTATATTTATTATCAATTATAAAAAAATCAGCAAAAGAAAATAAATTACAATTTACAAAAATGCCCCTGGATTTATAAAAATGTAAATAATCATTTCAATATTTAAATCTGCAACATCATTCATATCTCAAATTAGATAAGTACTAATTTTTGGAAAAAAAAACATAAAAAACAGTAAAAAAATGATTAATTTTTTTAAAAAAAGATTGTTTTCTAAAATGAGGACTTACAATTTAACCCAAATTAAATGGTCTAAAAATATTACAAGATCTAAACGAAATTATTGTTGAGATTAAAGAGTGACTTAGCTTCGATACTCGGTACGTGCTCATCTCGAATATACTTCCATGCTAGTAGCGTCAAATGGTTTTGCTTTGACTTCTATTTCGTCGCCTACGCATACACTACAACATATCAGCTGATTTGCGACGGGTCATAGCTAAATATCAGTCACATTCTACAACATTGATGAACAAATGCCAACATTTAGAAAAACATTCGTATACATTCTACAACATTTTTAAATGCTAGCATTTGTATATTAATGTTTTTCTAAATGTTGGCTTTTGTTCATCAATGTTGTCATTTTGTTATGTTGATATTAGTCACATTCTACAACATTTTCATATGTCGCCTATTCATACAATACAATGCATTTTTTAAAATGCTATCAATTTTCATTTGAAGCATTAAAAATGCATTTATTTGTCCGTGCCCATTATCATGCCCATGCATTTCTAAATGCTTTTGTTGTCACAATTAGATGCATTTTTTAATGTTGTCATTAGATAATTGATAATGCTTTTATTTGTCAGCAATCAATTCATTTGAGCATATCAAAGCATTTGTAAATTCGTCATTTTTACCATATTGACGACATTAATAAATGCTTTCGATGTCTTATTATCATTGGCGACATAAATATATGCTGTTGATTTCACAATTACGTAGAATTATGTAAAATGCTCTTATAACTATAGAGGACACCATTCCGGAGAGCATTTCAGCCTAATGCTGTAAAATGTACGAGACAGCATTAAAACATGCATTCAGCAGCATATAAAAATGCATTCGAACCCTGACATTGTTGTAGTGATTCATTAACAAATATGTAACTTGATTCAGAGAAAATATGACATATAATTGTCGAATATATTATCCACGACAGCTTTGTAAGCCTTTTCAGTAGGGTGGTAGCTATCCCAAAAAACGTATTGCGACACGTCAGCACAAGTATCAGAGGTACCACTGTTACACAATATTGAGGCCTCGAGTAATCCTGTACCGCAGCATCCCTTGTGTGATTCCTCATATCCTGAAAAATTAGTAAGCTCCCAATATTAGTAAATATTAAATAGAAGAATACAATTAAATGAAAAGGATGGCTAACTAGCAACCTACCGTAAACACCTGGTCTTTCGATCATATCCAGTAAGATATCATAAATATTGATACATCCTCTACTTTGGTTCCTTTAAAGTTAGGTTTTTGGAGAATCCGATCTCTTTCCTTTTGAATTTTGTAGTTGTACAGTTGAGCTGCATAGTTTCGATTCGGTTCACAATCTCTTGTGGGTCCTCCTCCAAGTGTTCTTTGTGAAGGGATACATCCTATTGGTGGCAAACCGACCAATCCGATTTTTTTAGCTCCCATTGCATGTAATTGCTGGGGAAAAGATGAGACAGCAAGATAAGAAATTTATGCATGTTTCTTTTTACTACAACAAACTCGTCATTATTTTTGCTGAATAAAGTTTCAAAAAAACAAAGAACAAAATATCTTGAGTTTCCAGAAGGTTACTTGACGTCCGTAGTTTCGAAAGGACAAATTTGACAGATTTTAAAGTTTTAAAATATGTTTATGAAAGTAAAGTTTTCCATAATATTTTTTTTAATTTAATCAAATCAAAAAATGAAATTTCCTGATATCATTAATAATCGTACCTCTATAAAGCTAGTGGCCCCAGAAATAAGAAAGTCCACGTATGCAGGTATATCATAATCTAATGCCCTGAAAGGAGTCATAAAATAGGTATTTGCGATATCATTAGTACCGACAAACACAAGGTAGAACGCTTCAGAAATTATTTTGGTCGCCTTCGTCTCGCCAACTATCTTCTTCATCCTTTCCTTGTATTCCGCAAACAGTTTCAACTGATCCTCCATCGATAACACATTCTAGAAAATACAAAAAAATCATGAAAATTGAAATGCTAATCAAAATTAATATACAATTATTTGATTGAGGAGGCCTATTTCTATATTTGATCAGTTGTTTCAAAACATTCTCAAAATATTTACCGCCATTATTGGGGTGAGAGGGTCCCATCCAGCACCACCAGAAGCGAAACTAACACCACTGAGAATGTCTTGAGGAGATAGATCGTAGCCAACATAAGGAGGTAACAACTCCTTTACACCAAATCCCGATGCTGAAAAATGCGCGCATTAAATTGTACATATTTACATTGATTGAATTGAATGATTG
Source organism: Luzula sylvatica (assembly GCA_946800325.1). Lineage (NCBI taxonomy): Eukaryota > Viridiplantae > Streptophyta > Magnoliopsida > Poales > Juncaceae > Luzula > Luzula sylvatica. Next base: position 4,426,340 of record OX326961.1, read on the forward strand.
ATTTAGAAGTGTGATACTTATAATATCCAAAGTAATATTCTAGTTACATACTATTAGATCATGGGTGCCAAAGGGTATTTTGATGGCTTCTCTCACATCACACAAGAGAGAAAATTGGGCGCCAAAAGGGTGACTCAAATCCATTGATCGAGGCAATGGTCGGTACAAGATCCAACGGACACCATTAACACCCAGTTTTGACGGGTCATACAAAAAGAAACAGCAACACCTCGTATCAAAAAAATATGAGAAATTTAAATATAACCCCGAACTTTTCTTGAATTTACAGAAACCCCCCTCACTTTTGATTTGAGAAACTCCAAAAAACTCCATATGTACAAGAATTTATTTTCAATTACCGTATTCCACGGTATTGCATTTTTTTTGGACCAAAATACTCCTTTATTTTTCATCTTTAAATTTAATAAACATATTTTTGTATTATTTTATTAATTTAAAATTACTATAAATATTTTTTAACATATACTAATTTAAAAAAACTATATGTCATACACATAATTTTAATCTTTTATTTATTATATATTTTATCATAGAAAATTAAAACAAAATAAAAATATGATATAAAATATTCTTGGAAATATCTTGACGAATTAATATTATTCTAGTTTTTAATTTTAATGTGAAATATTTATTAATAAAAATAGTTACTGAATAGTTTTTCTATGATTAATGATCCACAAAAGAATATAAACGGCGAATCTATTCATAAAGAAAGGGTGGCCGCACCCGTTGGTATGTCCGTTATGCAACATTACTCCAGAAAATAGATATCACATCCTCATACATTCTCCGTTTACACAAGACACATAAGATTATAATCAATATCTACGGCATCTCACAATCCCGACATGTTTGACGATTGGTTAGAAAGAACGAAGATGCTAACTAAAGAACACCGAAAGAAGGGAGACACGACTTGGACATCAATATGTTTGGTAATATGGAAGGGGAAAAAAATGCTAGAATATGTACAAACACAAATCTTCTGAATTGACAGCCCAAGCGGCAACACAAGTTTATCACACATGGTGTATATTGGGCATGTTTGATTTGAGGGATTAGATGGGATATGATTTCAATATCCGAGATAAGCCTAAAATCACTTGTTTGATTTGACGGATTATATGAGATAGATTTTCTTGTCCATGTATTTTGTACTCCCACTAAAAAAATGGTATTTCAAATACATGGATATAGCTATCCATGTATTTGATTATAATATTATTTCTTCAAATTATATTCATGAATAATAATTATATTATATTTATATTATATTATATTAAACAACAATAATAACATTATGTACTATTCTATAATGTAATATAATAAAATTTAATATAATAAAATTTAAAACAATATATAATATAATATAAAACAATATATAATATAATATAATATAATATAAAACATTATAATATAATGTAATATAATATAAACCAATATAATATAAAATAATATAAAACAATATAATATAATATAATATAACATCAGATAACATCATAAAATATATATAATATAATATAGAACAATATAATATAATATAATATAATATAATATAATATAATATAAAATAATATATTATATTATAAATAAATTAAAGTAATATAATATTACATTATATTATATTATATAATAAGAATTAAATGACATACATATAATATTATATTAAATTATATAATGTTATTTTATAATATAATATTATAATATTATATTATATAATAAGAATTGAAGTAATATAATATAATACAATATTATATTATACAATAAAATAATATAAATATAATATAATATAATATAATATTCTAATATTCAAATCCTGGATTTTGTACCAAAGAATCAAACAAGGAATTTGATATACATGATTTCAAAATACAACAAATCAAACAACTAACATGGATTATCAAATACATGGATAGTGATATACATGTATTTTCATATTTATGTATATCAATATCCCCAAATCAAACCTGCCCATTGTTCAACAACTAGTGTACATTAGACTAAGACTTTCGGGTCTTCTTGAAATTTTGTAGATCAAAGAAAGGAGGCTCGAGGGTTCATTCATCGAAAAAAAATACATCACTAATCCTATCACTAAACAAATCATCAATCCATGACGTCCAACTCTCACCGAACACTAAACTAAAACTAATACAATAATTATAAGTTTGGGCTAAGCCCAAACTCGAGAGCCCTAAATACTCTAATATAACCCCCAACACACACACACACACACAAAGTGGATGGGATATGAAATACCATAAACTTGCACCAAAGTTATGAAAAAGTTGGTCTTAAATACTTCTCATAATGGTTTGTAGATGACCTCGTGGGTCCCATAACTGTTTTCTTTAAAAAAAAGAATCCCAATGTTTTCATTGTTCATAAATAAGTTGGTTCGTTAAGTGAATTAGGTAAGAGAGTGGGCTTGGCCCACTATTATTTGTTGATTCATATTATACACCGGGGGTATCCAGTAGGGTTACAACTTTAGCTCGTGGCTCATGGCTCGTTCGAGCTCGACTCGATAATAGTTCGATAATAGCTCGTTCGATATTAACTCGAAATTAATCAAGCCGAGCCGAGCTAGCTCGAACGCTTATCGAGCCGAGCTTGAGCCAGACTCCTCGCTCGTATTAAGTTCGAAAAGAATATGAGGTCGATTTAAAAAATTAAATTTTGTATCATAATTAATTCATATTATATATATTATTATAATTAGAAAATTTTATATAGACAAATTTTATCTCTTTAGTAATTCCAAATCTGGTTAAAACTCAAGTCCTAAAAAAAAAAGTTAACTATGGGAAACAAATTAATAATTCCAATCCCAAGTCTTATTATTTTGTTTTTTATGTTGTATGTTTGATTTACTATTGTTATGTTTTAAGATATTTTGGTATTTAGAATATTTTTTGTTTATTAGCAATTGTTGCAATTTTTTTAATTGAGTTACTGTTGAGCAAAGCCAATCTATCTCGAATTAGAATGAGTCGAGCTTGAGCTAGATTTTTTTAGCTCGAATCATAATTCTAAACGAGCCGAGCCAGCTCGAGTAAGTTCCGAGCCGAGCTTAGCTTGGCACAACTCGCTCGAGCTCGACTCGTTTGCAGCCCTAGTATCCAGTGACTGCGCACGCCGGTTATAAAGTTAGCTTATACGTAACTCATGACCCGAATGACCCGAAATTCACGACCCGAATGACTCGAAAATTAGAATATTATTATTAAAATCAATATAATATTGCTAAAATATCTTGGAATCAATAAAATAAATCTCGAATTACGTGAAAACTAAACTTTTGGAAAATCGAATGGTTCGAAATCAAATTTTTCGAAATTCCAATTACCCGAAAATCAATATAGCCAACACCCGAATGACCTGAAAACCGAAATAACCCGGAACCGAATGACCTGAAAACCGAAACGATCCGGAACCGAATGCCCCGAAAACCGAAACGACCCGAACCTGAACGATCCGAAAACCGAAACGATCCGGAACCGAATGACCCGAAAACCGAAACGACCTGAACCCGAACGACCCGAACCCGAACGACCCGAATGACCCGCAACCCGAAACGACCCGAACCCGAAATGACCCGATCCGAACATGACCCGACCCGCCCGATTGCTACCTCTAGGTGTACAGTCGTTGTGTATGTTTGGTCCAGAGATCTAGACGAGAGGCTCGACACATTAGTGAAGGTGATATGTCCAAGGCCTATTTAATAGTTACGAAAAATTGTGTAATTCAACATTGTTTATTCAACAAAGTTTCCGATCATTATTATGATTAAAGTATATTGCATTGTTTACTTTATTTATAAAAGAATAAATCATGAATGAAAATCTTGATCATTTCATGAAAGTACGTGACTTTGATAGTAGAATTATGAATCAAAGAAGATGTCATTCTAAAAATTCTCTAGCAGTACATAAGATATTTTGTAGAGACAAACATACTTACTCAGCAAAGCTATGTACTCACACTAATATGTTTTCAAATATATGGTTATGTTTTGCTTACCATGGATACTGGATATCATGTTTGAAACATAGGTGTGTAATGGAGATTACATTCTGGAATGCCCACCACGTGGAAAGATGCATGGTTATTGTAAGCAGCGGTTCCCATAACAAATAGTTTGACAAATCCTACGACATGAGATTGACATGGATTCATGTGTGTGGATTTTCGTACTTTGATACATTTCAATGTCATCTTAACCGATGACTAATAGGATGTTGTAGGGCATGAAGTGAAACACGACGAGGAATGTGAACAACCTAGATGGGATTTGTTCCTCAGTTTAGAGGGAGATACCTTAGGTCACCCGTTTAATAGGGACTGAATAAATGTATGGTCGTGATAATAATGATATTAACATTTGTTGGTAATATCATTTTGTCTTTAGTCAGTACAATTCTCGACCAGGAAAAAGACGATAATCAAATCAAGATTGACATGATAACCATGCCTTGTGATTAACAAGTACCGTAGAACAAAAGAGTTAAGTCACATAAACTTTCTTACTAGGAAAATGATCACGGATCATTTGTTTTAATTTGGGTGATCATAATGTCTTACAAGAGACCGCTTATGATTTACGAACTAAGTTTGGTTCGTTACCAAATGAAACGAATCTAATAGCAGGGACGGATCCATGATCAATATATAAGAGGGGCCGAATTTTATAGGGGGCCGAAATAAAATAAAAACCAAAATATATGTTTTGAGGGTCTTGAACTCATGACATTTTATCTCCCAAACACCAACTTTACCACTAGACTACTCTAACATTTATGAAATACAAACAAATTTATCATAACGCCTCGGTTCTTTATTTCATGGGGGGGGGGGGGGGGGGAGCCCCCTCCCCGAGATCCGTCACTGCCTAATAGGTCACACCAATGTGTTAGTCTTGTTGTATATTGGAAGGACCTATATATATATATATATATATATATATATATATATATATATATATATATATATATATATATATATATATAGGGATGTCAATGGGTCGGGTTCGGATCGGGTATAGGCTCATCTATACCCTTACCTATCTTAATCGGGTAATACCCATATCTGACCCGCCAACTAAACGGGTAATTTTACCCGCCCCGTTTATTACCCGCGGGTTTTCGGATTACCCACGGAAATTTCTACCCATACCTAAATATATACAAAAATATTAAAATATATTAATAAAATGTATATTTTTTCAAATTAAAATATCACCAAATAACATAATAATATCATAAAATACACAACAACTATTTTTAAGTATAAATTGTTTTATGAAACTAAAATATGTAGAAACGCGAAAAAGCAGTAAATAAATAAATAAATAAACATAAATTTAGGAATTTATTTATTTTAGTTTTATTTACTAAACAAGTAGAAAAAATAAAAATAAATTGTATAATAAAGAAAAATTAAAAAAATAAGATTAAAACTAGTTAAAAACAACAAATATAGTAAAAAACATATTAAAATATTAATATAACTAGGGTTATTAAGGACCGGGTTCGGGTCGGGTATACCCACGGGTCGGATACGTACGACCTCATCCATACCCTATCCGTACCCATGTCGGGTATTTTTTAATCGGATAATATCCAACACGCGGGTAGGTTTAATCGGGTATTAACCGACCCGTCCGGCACGGGTATTATCCAACCCATTGACATTCCTATATATATATATATATATATATATATATAGTGGCGGATCTAGGGGGCGAGCGGGAGGCCCGCCCCCCCCCCCCCCTATGAAATCATGAACCGATGTATTACCGAAAAAATAAGGTGATTTTGTTCTTTTGGAAAGTGATAAATATGATAAATTTGTAGGTATTTCATATAGATTAGTGTAGTCTAGTGGTAAAATTGCTGTTTGGGAGATGGGAGGTCTTGAGTTCAAGACCCTCAAGCCACATATTTTGATTTTTTATTTATTTCGGCCCCCCTATAAAATCCGGCCCCCCCTATATATGAATCCTGGATCCGCCCCTGTATATATATATTATCCGAGAGCAGGTGAAAATAGTGATATGCAGATGAGTTATGTTGTGAGTCATGACCAAATAGCAGACATATTCACAAAATCACTTGCGACGATATTGTTCGAAAACTACAAGGCGATGATCGGGATGAAGAATGGACGAATTTGTTGGTAAGTCCAAACCTAATGAAATATTAATGATTAATTTTGTTAAACTCAAATATTGTAGGATTTTTTAAAGGTTGAGTAATTTAAGGACCAAGTAATTTAAGGAAGTAATTTAAAAGGAGTTATATTTGAGGGAGTGATTCAAGGGAATAATTTAAGGAATTTAGAGGCACAAGTTTAGTAAGCTTATAAATTAACATGAGATGTTGAGCAAATTACACATTCAAAAAATACGAAGTGTATGTTGTAAGAATTTATTAGAATAATAGAAATAATTGTTATTTACATAATATTTGAACATTCGAACCTATATATGAATCCATATTTCAACAAAATTTTCGAATTAATCCAGTGAAAATACACTGAACTAGCTTTATCCCCGCGCAATTGCGCGGGATGTTTTTTATATAATTATTTAAATATAATTAACGCGTGGGTGAATTAACGCGCATGCGTTTGAACTAAATTAATCTAATCATGACATATTTGCAAATATCATGATGTCAATAGATGTATAAGGTTCACGAAATTAGTCTATCACGAATATTATTTTCTAATATAATTGGTATAAGCATTTGCTCAGGTGCTTCTAAATTCGATTAATATAATCAGGACATATTCACAAATTTTAATATGTATGTAAAATAGGAAACAAAGACCAAATGTAAAATAAGAAAAAAAGATCAAAATGTAAAAAAAGACCGAAATGTAAATAAAAATGACCAAAATGTAAATTAAAACTAAAAAGGACTAACATATAAATAAAAAGGACCAAAATATAAATTAAAATGTAAAAAGGAACGAAATGTAAATAAAAAAGGACCAAAATGTAAACTAAAACTAAAAATGACCAAAATATAAATAAAAATGACAAAAATGTAAATTCAGAAATGTAAAAAAGGACTGAAATATAAATTAAAAAGGACCAAAATGTAAATACAAAGGACCAACATGTAAATTTTTAAACTACAAAGGAACAAAATGTAAATAAAAATGATCAAAATGTAAATTAAAAAATATTTTTTTTATACATATGTCCTTGATGACGTGGAAGCATAGAATTCTTGCAATTCTCTCTACTTTATACATAAGATATAATTTCACTTAAAAATAAAAAAAAGTTTCCAAATTGTCCGAGTCCATACAGATATTGGACCCAATCCATCTAATAAATGATCTTTCTTAAATATGTGTTAACAGCCATATCCTGTTCTTTTTTAATATAATTTATCTTTTCAATATAAGTAGATATGAAGTAGGTACGAGAATTCGAAATTTATTTTTTTGTTAAGGCTTAATAATTAGTTCATTACCAAGAAAATCCGAAGGTATTTTTCCATTGCTGAACCTTCCAGTCGGTACATGACCGTAGAAATTTTGACCGTAAGGCGGGAAATTGCATTTGGCAATGGTATTTAGCGGGTTGTTATTTCCAGGATCGACTATCGAGTCTCCGAACACAATCACGGCTGGTACCAACGGTTTTGTCTGGTTCCACTGGTACGCTAGTGTAGTAGATAATTCCGAGATAAGAACAAAAAGATGAGCAACACTGACAAGTAGTGATTTTTTCCCCACCATATTTATATATTTTTGGTATGTTTTGATTGATTGAATTGAAATGAGTGACCTCTATTTATACGTGAATAAAGTTCCTCGTGCTATTCAAGGGCCTTCTGACACTATGGATGGATGGTTCCTGAGTCAAATGATTGTGCTTGAATTGTTGATGAAATTTTAAAATAGAATATTTTTTGCATTCTTTTATTGTTAACTAGCTTTGCCACCCGCGCAAATGCGCGGGACATATTTTTTATTATTTTTTATGTGCATTGTTGTTTTAGTGTTTTGTATTTTGTTGTATTGGTATGTGAAAGTTTTCATGTATGTGTTACAAACAAAGGTCATATGCATTCAAAAGAAATTAAATAAATCGATGATTTGTTATTTTTTAGGATCCGGCTTTCCTAAAAAATAAGTATATTTCTATTATTTTGATCAATATATGCCCAAAAAAATATCATCGGTGATTTGTTATTTTTTCCAAGGTTCAGATATAAACTCTCTTTTTTTCCATGTAAACTATTTTTTATCAGCAATTTGAATATCATTTTTCGAAACTCTTTATCATCCAGCAATTTTTTTTTTAAGAAAATAAATAATTTTTTGTACTAATAAAATAAATACATTAAAGATAATTTGTTTCGTTATGTCATCCCCTGGAATCTTCGTTATTATATATTGGGATTTGTCACCTCAGTAGAAATGGACCAATTGAGATCATTTATAGAGAATAATATTTATTTTTTAGGATCCGGCTTTCCTAAAAAATAAATATATTTCTATTATTTTAATCAATATATGTCCCAAAAAACATCATCGGTGACTTGTTATTTTTTTTCAGTCTTATTCTCATACATTGCATCGACAGAAACAAATTATTTATCATTTCATTTTTTTTGCAGGCTTATCTTCATGAAAGGAGAGTATTTTATCATGAAATGAGTATTTGTATGTCATGAACATTTCTTTGTAAATTAGAACTAATTAATTTATGTGCAACCTTTTGTTTAAGGCATGAACAATATTAGGATTTGTCACCTCAGTAGAAATGGATCCATTGAGATCATTTATAGAGAATAATATTTATTTTTTAGGATCCGGCTTTCCTAAAAAATAAATATATTTCTATTATTTTGATCAATATACGTCCCAAAAAACATCATCGATGACTTGTTGTTTTTTTCAGTCTTATTCTCATACATTGCATCGACAGAAACAAATTATTCATCATTTCATTTTTTTTGCAGGCTTATCTTCATGAAAGGAGAGTATTTTATCATAAAATGAGTATTTGTATGTCATGAACATTTCTTTGTAAATTAGAACTAATTAATTTATGTGCAACCTTTTGTTTAAGGCAGGAACAATATTGGGATTTGTCACCTCAGTAGAAATGGACCCATTGAGATCATTTATAGAGAATAATATTTATTTTTTAGGATCCGGCTTTCCTAAAAAATAAATATATTTCTATTATTTTGATAAATATATGTCCCAAAAAACATCATCGGTGACTTGTTATTTTTTTCAGTCTTATTCTCATGCATTGCATCGACAGAAACAAATTATTCATCATTTCATTTTTTTTGCAGGCTTATCTTCATGAAAGGAGAGTATTTTATCATAAAATGAGTATTTGTATGTCATGAACATTTCTTTGTAAATAAGAACTAATTAATTTATGTGCAACTTTTTGTTTAAGGCAGGAACAATATTAGGATTTGTCACCTCAGTAGAAATGGATCCATTGAGATCATTTATAGAGAATAATATTTATTTTTTAGGATCCGGCTTTCCTAAAAAATAAATATATTTCTATTATTTTGATCAATATATGTCCCAAAAAACATCATCGGTGACTTGTTATTTTTTCAGTCTTATTCTCATACATTGCATCGACAGAAACAAATTATTCATCATTTCATTTTTTTTGCAGGCTTATCTTCATGAAAGCAGAGTATTTTATCATAAAATGAGTATTTGTATGTTTTTTTTATTTTTTTTTATTTCGTACTTGTGTTTGTATTGTTGAATTGTGTCTCATGTTTTTTTTTTCACAAACACTCTCGTATACACACTCGTGCATTTATTTAATCAATATCGATAGTTCATATTGGCATTGTATTCGTGTTTATATTTTTTGGATGTATTAATATTGTGTTTCGCATTTCTTTTAGGTTTTGCTTCCAATGTGTTTTATGTTCTCATTTTTGTACTCGTAATTGCGTTTGTAATTGATTTCGTATCTTGTTTTCATGTCAATGGATTTACCGTTACTTATATTCGTATTTTCTTTTTGAAATTTAATTTGCTGGAAAAGATATAAAAGTCATTAATCATTAGGGAAATATATTATAGTCATGAATCATTTTGATTGATTTTGATTGTTCTTCTTGTTTAGCTTTTATCGCTGCATAATTTTTTTCTCGAATTGTCATTTAATATGCAATGTTAAACAAACACATATTTTTGAAAAGAACATCAAGTCATTGCAAAGGAGTTTTATTTTATATGTATTTCAAGCAACAAAAATAACAATTGACAAAAACCCAAATTTTTTACTTGTGTTTGTGCTTTGTACTTGTATTTCATGTTCGTGTTTCGCAATTATTTCGTGTATAATGTCTTTTGGTTCTTTGTACATACTCGCATTTGGGATTTAGTTTGTGTACTTGTTTTTTGGTTCTTTGTATATACTCGCATTTGGAATTTTTCTTTATTCCGCAAAATTTGCAGTAAGATTGTTATTGATGTGTATATTTCTTTTTTTTTCTTTTTTTTCTGTTTGCATTGTATCGATGTTTGGTACTCATATGAAGCATTGAAGAATAAATATATTATATTCAGTTATAAATCTCATTTTTCTTTTTATTTTAACAACTCATATGAAGACATGAAAAACAGTGAATAACAAATATTTGTAGTCATTTATGAAACGCATTTTTATTTTTATTCTAACAACTCATATATGAAGACATGAAAAGCAGTGAACAAATGTTTTGTTGTCGGTTATAAGTGACATTTTACTTTTTATTATAACAAATTAGTTAAATAATGTCTTTTTTTAATCAGGTCGTAGATCTTTTCAAAAAGCGGCATTGTCGCATTGGAGGAGACTAATTTGCACATATATTTGTAGTGATACGATTTGCATTTAGTCAAGAATTTTGTCATTGAATTATGCAAACCTTAAGCCACAAACTGATATGTTAATGATTATGATGATGACGATGATGATATGTCCATGGTGATGATGATGATATGATCATGATGATGAGCAAGATGATGATGATGATATGATGATGATGATATGATGATGATGGTGATGATGGTGATGAGATGATGATCATGATGATGAGCATGATGATGATGATGATATGATGATGATGATGATGACGACAAAAATATAAAAAAAACTTCAAAAAAGTAAAAGTAGAAATAAATATCTTTACTTCCCTGAAAATGAAGAAAATAACCAAAATACCCCTGCACCAAAAAGAGTGATAAAATAACTTAACTTAGAAAAATCATGAAAAAACAGTCTCAATCGATTGAAGTTCAAAATCGATTCTATTTATTTAACACAACTTAGAAGGGCATAAATGTAATATTAAGTAAATTACCTTCTTGTCGCAGCTTTAACTAATATAGGCTCGTTTCCACCTAATTAAATTCAGAAATTGTTTCAAACATTAAAATTGAAAGAATTCAAATTTGTTATATTACCTAAAAGCAGTGCAGCATAATCCAGCAAGGTAATGTAGGTACTTATTATAAAAAAACACCCTGAAAATGTTTAATATGCAAAGCTAAACCAATTAAGTTTTGTTTATAAAGATCATGAGAATTAGTGTTTGTAAATTTTGTGATAATAACGTCGGATTTGTCAACAACTAAAGCATGTACATCGTTTGATTGCCAACCAGATGTGAATGGTGCGAACAATAAACCAGGAAGGTATCTATTTTTTTGCATAGCTCAAGTCGGTATCGACATTGGTACCGACGCCGTACCGCCACGCCTTGCAGGCTCGAAGTTGGTGTTGGCACGACAAACCCAATGTGCCACGCTTAGCGACATATCAAGGTCCTCATCTACAACGGGGCCTGTAATGGACCTGGGAAAGCACAACCAAAAAATTTCGTAAACATCCTTGAAAATCTTATAATACCACATATACCCCTGAAAAATCAAAACCCTAATAGGCAAAATTAACACCCAAAAAAGTGAAAAAATTGAAAAACAACATCAAATTAACACCTGCAGTTTCGTTCCACCCGGTTCCCTGGCCCGCTCTGCCTCGCGATATTGTCTTCTCTGCCTCGGCATGCTTTACTCTTTTTTCTTTTTTCCGTAGAAGAGGTCCGGTCAGGGCTAGGGTTCCTTTTATGCCGCAGCGTGCTTTCCTCTTATTATTTGTCGAACCAAATTTCTCTGTCGAAGTAAAGAAAATGAAAGAAGGAAACCCTAAGTCACCCCTTTTTCGTCTCCGCGAAATTTCGTCGAGCGCACAGGAAAAATGAGGAGAAAATCTTAAGGACCAAAATATAAAAAGTATCAAGCTTTGTTTGAGGGCACCAACAATCGCATCTTCATTCCCATCCAACGACTTGATCATCCTAGCAATACTCGGCAGAGCCGATTCAACCTGTAAAAAACAAAATAATTGTACCATAATTCTAGGATCAATAATTCTACAAAGAATAAAAATACTGGTATGCGATCAAGAATGCTCATGAAGCCACGATTATCTCTGACATCCCTTTAGATTCTCGCTTCGCTATCACCAGCCTGTTTCAATTGATCGCAAATTTATGCTTCATATCTTGCAAATTGTTGGTCAACATCGATAGTCTCATCTTTAACAAACAAAAAAGAGATAAAAATTAAATGGTGTTGAGAAATAATATTATGAATAAAGGTGTCAAATAATTTGGTCTATTATTTTACCACTTCCAGACAAAAATGCCCTGTTCTCAATTTGATAAAGAGATGCATTTCGAACTTGCTTCGTAAGCCGCCTGTAATTCAAAAAGAAAACAAAATATTGAAAAAAGATAGATTACCACATTTCACAGTTAGAAAAATTAACATGAGATATATGTGACATAATAAGATTGTTATATACCCTTTTAAGTACCAATATTTGAAGCTTGTAGATCCCATACATCAATCGAGACTTCAGGGGACGAATTCCAGCATATAAAAGATCTCGATCCACATCTTCAACTGGTACCCGTCTTTCAACAAATTCTTTTAATTCACTGAAAATGAGAGCAATGAAAGTCTTTTTTTATCATAAATTGTTCAAAATAAGGAGGGTTTAAATAGAAAATTGAATACCTAAATTTGGTCTCGACAAAATGTTCGTCGACTGGAGCTCGACGTCAATTCACTCCTTTTCTCGAAATAACTGGACATAAAGAATGAAAGATAAAAAAAAAAAATTCAATGCGAAAATATCAAAATAGTCCTCAAACTTACAATATTCGGAAAAAGGAGATCTATTTACACAACCGACGAACATCTTGAATAAGCGCTGAAGAGGAGAAAGAGCCGGCTAGTCGCGACAAAGCCAAAATAGCCGGCCATGTTGCCGTTCGCGCAAGGTTTCGTGGCCAGTCGCCCTCTTCCTCTTCCTCTAGGGTTTCGCCTCTCCTTTTCTAGGGTTTCGCCTCTACCTCATGGACGAAACCCTAAGTCGTGCCAATTTCTTGTCCGCGAGATTTCGCCGACGGACCAAAAGATGAGGAGAAAGCTGGTCATCTCTCGTGATTTCGTCAAAAATAGCCTTTGGGTCGCTAGGGTTTGAGGTTTTTTTTTCTTCTTTTCTTTCCTGTCGGGTAAAATGAGATAGAAAGAGATGAGATAGAGAGAGATGAAGAATATATGTGTTTATTTAATATTATGTGTATAATTTGAATGAAATCGGTGTAGTTTGGTCAATGATGTTGTCTTATTTCATTTATTTGTTTATTTGTTGGTGTATGTGAAACATGTCTAATTTTTTTTTTGTGAGATAGAACAAAGGGGTGACGTGGAGGCATGTAAAGAGCCTAATTTATTTAACTTTATACATAAATATTAAATTTCACTTTTAGGATCTCAAAACACTTTTAATTAACTTGTTAACTTGGTTAGTAACAAAAGTCGCATAATTAATTCACATCTAATATATAATTAACATTAATCTAAACTAATATTATTTTGTTCACGTCATCATAGATGTTTGGTTAAAGGCATCATATATAACCCCATTTTTTTTTTCCAAGGTGTGTTTCGGAGTTGAATAAGATGAGAGTAATATTTATGATGGGTAAAGAATTATTCATGTTAATTCCTTTGTTTTAATTGATGTATGGTAAGTAGCAAAGATTAAAATCTAGATAGTTTTTGAATTATGACTGAAATGTCTTTTTTAATGATTAACATAATATAGTACATCAGGAGGCGACCCAGAGCAAAAAAGAGCCTTTGCAATCTTCATATTTGTAGCGTGGAGAGAAAGGTGTAAAAGGATTTTCACAGAAAATAAATCGTCCGAAAAAGACTTCGAACAAGAGGTAAAAAATGAGATCCGCCTCGAGAAAAAAGCTCAGCTTGCCAGAAAGAGAAAAGAAGTAGAAGAATAAGAGAAGAAGAAGAAACCCAACAAGAAGAGGAGATCTGAACGCAAAAAGGACGAAAAGACTCACTGATACGTCGCAGCCGAGCAAGACCACCGAAGTGAACAAACGAGCCCATCGTGCAAGATGCCGTGAACAGATTGCGACATCGTGCAAGGCGAGCGGCGAAGAGTAGATCGGAGTCAGTTCTAAAACAAGAAAGATGAAGTTCTAAGCCACAAAGCGGCGCAAAAGAGGAAGGCGTGCTGCTTCTCTCTTCAAACCCTGCAACAGGAAAGAGAAGAGCTTTAAATACTAAGACTCAAGAAGAGGAACCGAAATACCGGATATGTTGGATTCAAGGCATTTCGACTGCCGGTTTCTAACTCTGCATGCACAGTAAGCGGATTACGGGTTTACCCCCAATCCGGGAAAGAAAAGTTTAGATTTTATTTTCTGTTTTAATCGGTACGATAAGGGTACCCAAAAAACAGTCATCCATGTAGTTATCCATTTATATATATAAAAATTTATTCTATGGAAGAGGGATATTAAGCCCTCTCCATAACCCTCAAAAAAACATAATATAGTACATATTCATTGATTAAGATAGTATGGTATATATTCATGCCTTTATAATTAGATATGTGTACAAATTAATAAAATGAATTAATGTACATTTTGATACTAAAAAATGTTATTTGGATTTTGTTCTTTTTTTAAATGTACATCTCGATACTAAAAATTGTTAATTTGATTTTTTTTGTATACTTTCAAAAAAAAATTACTTGACAAATTGAAAGATGTAATGACATTAACAATTTAAACTTGTTATTAACCAATTGTATTAATAGTTTTTATTAACCAATTGTTAATTGACATTAACAATTTAAACTTTAAAAAATTGTTTTTTATTAACCAATTGTATTAATAGTTTTCATGAAAAAAATTTATATTAATAATTATATTTTGTTATTATTTCACACCTTTTCATTAATATGATTTATTTGTGAAAAAAATATAAGCATCAAATTATATTTGAGATTAAAAAAGCAATGGGTAAGATAGATATAAATATATTTGAAATAGAAAAGAAGGATTGAGAGAATAAAAAAATAATAAAATAATGGGTTGGGATTAAGAGTGAGGATAAAAAATGGAATTAGTTACTAATAGGAGTAAGAATTGAAGAATAAAATGGAGTTTATTCATGTTTATTCCTCCTCTTTTTTTAGTGTTTGGAGTTAATACGTGGAGTAAAACTACTTATTACTCAAACATGGCCGTACTTCTGGCAGCCATTTAATCCGATCTACCTGCTTGAGCTGCTTTTAAATGAATTAGGTGTGCACTGTACTATGTATTGATATCATCGGTACTATTTATGCCCTGTAATATGGGCTCCAATCTCCAGTTCAATTGTGCTATTGTTATTTGTTGTGTGGTGCCTAAATTTTTGATTTTCTACAATGTTCCTACGAGAAATTATATGTTATATCCAATATTTTTAATTGCGATATAGCGGTTTGTAACGCTTCGACTGTGATCTATACGTGATCACCGTTATCGCGTGCTATAACAACGATATAGCGCCGTTATTTAATATATTGCGGTGTTGTGTTTTAGAAATATTTGTTTCTATTTGTACTATAACGATATTATTGCGGCATTATTTGAATCATTAGTTATACATAAACAAAACAGAAATAAATAAGTCAAAGATTTATTTTCTTTTTGTAATTTTAATAGCTTTGAGCATATCTTATAACTAGGTTTTTCTCCCGCGCAATTGTGCGGGAGTTTTTAAGTTCATTAAGCTATAATTTTTTTTTTATAATATGTATATTTTTTTATCTTAACACGATTCAACTCGGATATAAATAATTGTACAATATATATTAGTTGAGCGATGACATAACGAATTATGAGTACATTGTATATAAGATGCATGAACATAATACAAAAAATATAAAAATTTCACAACAAAAACAACAGTTAATATAACATAACTTTTAATGATAATACAACATAAAATGTACTAACATAATACATAAATTAGGAATATTTCACAATAAACAACTGATAATATTACATAAATTTTAATAACAGTACAAACATAAGAATTATAACAATACCATATTTTAATTATTTAATTATTACAAATAACACAGTCGAATGCATTCGAAATAAGAAATATTTTCATTCGAGCATAAAATATCTAAGTATGGTGTGTTTGCCTCCGTAAATTATTATATTTATAAATTTTAGACCATGACCGTATGAATTGTTCAAGAGCCGGCTACCTTGAATAATTCAAACGGTTATTGCTGTAAAATTTGTTTATTTTTTGTATATCATCGGCAAAATCAAGAGAATGAAATATTATGATGATGATGATGATGATGATGATGATGATGATGATATAGTGATGTTGCGGTTTTATTGTTTAAGCCTTGACATTTCGTCCGTAACATTTAGGTTTGTGACTTTCCGATTTAAAATATGTAAGTGAGGTGTGTTTACCTCAATAAATCATGATTTTCATAAATTTTAGAGAAGAAACCGTCTGAATTGTTCAATACGGATTTATTACACAATCCGAACAATTATTGCTTTAAAATTTATTTATTCTTTTATACCTCTTCGGCAAAATGAGAAAAAAAATATTCGTATTCGTTTTCATATTTGTAGTTGACCTTGTATTTGTATCGATATCATTGATGCTACTCGTGCCCGTATTCATATTTTACATTTTGTTTTTCGTCTTTTCATATTTTAGTATTTCGGATTTGCATTTTGTTCAGGGTGACAACATCATTCTTCTATACTGCCATGTTCATTTTTATTTAAGGCTTGCATACGTATTTTGTATTTGTATTTGTGTATCTGTATTTCTATTTCGCCTATATACTTGTGTTTGCATTTTTATTTGTAATTCTATTTGTGTTTTTTTAAATATAATACACAGTTCATTTTAGGATCCATACTCATAGTGATATTTGTTCTTGTGTTTGTGCTTTGTATTCATGTTTGTAATTAATCGATATTGGTACTGGTATTTGTTTAATCTTTGTATTTGTTCTTGTGTTCGTTTTGTCTTCATATTGTAATTCGAATTTCCATATGTCTTTAATACTAAGTATGTGTATGTTATGCGCTATACGTACTCGTGTATTTGTGTTTATATTTTCTTAACATATTCTTATTTTTGTTTCATATTTCTTTTTTGTTTTGCTATTGATATTTGTTTTATATTTTCAAATTTGTACTCGAAATTGGATTCGTAACTGTATTCGTATTTTCTTTCCATGTATGTAATTGTTTTAATTTTGCAATTCATTATACATAACTCATAATTATCTCAGTCTTTGAAATGATCTGTGTATTTTGGACTATTGTAATTGTCGTATGCATTCGGTGTATTTGCCTTAGTGAACTGTCATTTTCTATATTTTAAAACGAAAGCCGTTGAAATTGTTCAAGATCCGGCCTTCTTGTACAATTAAAACGGTCACTACAACAATAACCACATACGATGGCACTTGATTTTTGGCATTTGACTATATGTTGTTGTTGTTTGTACAAAAGACGACATTAGTTCATTAATGCTACTATATCATCATAAAACATGGCATTACACAATAAATCCAGAGAATACTATAATTCGATGATATTTTATATCTAATGCAGTCATTCAAATAAAAACACAGCAAACGTAAATGCCTTCATAACTTATTCTACAATTGTATTGATGGAAATACATGTGTATAATTTCATATGGGCAAAAAATATAATTTATACATAAAAGCCATGTGGTAACAAAATATAATCCTAAAAGCCTAAAAGCCTGTACAGCCCAACCCTCCCATTTGTCCAATTAAACATGCACATCCCCTGGCCCTCACACTTACCTCCCCCTCACAATATCACAATATCACCGCTTCATCCCCTCACAAGGCCCTCACAGTCACACATTCCTCCCCCTCACAACGTGACTACATCATCTCCCCGCTCCATCCCCTCACGCCTAAGTAATGTTGTAAAATACGAAAAACGGTACGGAACGGTCGGGACCGTAAAACGAGATTAACGTAAAACGGTGAAGAAACGGTTACCGAAATCGATAATAATTTAATTAAAATTTATAGATAAAATCAAAAAATATATAATAATTTAATTTTTTAATAGTAATAAAATAACATAAACAATATCCAATATAAAACATAACATCAAAACGAATATCTAACATAAACGTAACATCAAAATGAATGTCGAACAAAACATAACATCAAAATATAAATTCAAATCCAAACATAAACTAAATATTAAAATCATTAACATCATTCGGGGCCGTAAGTAAAAAAAATAATAATTTTATTGGGTTGGAAAAAAAAATAGGCTGAAAAACGATAAATAATCAAAAAACCAAAATTTTTTTGTGTGAAAAACGGAAGTTTTTCGAACCGTAAAACGTTTTTTCCCAAAAAAAACGGGCAAACACAGTAAAAAAACGTTTGACCGTTTTTTCAAACCGTCTTGTAAAAAACAGAACGTTTTTCCACCGAAATACCGTTTTTCACCGTTTTTCACCGAGAAGACCCCCACGAGAAGACCCCCACGACACCCAAATCCATGCCTAAAAAATAATGCCGTCTTATTTTCGTGAAAATTTGGTGCGATTTACCTTTCCCGCTTCTTCCGTAAATCCTAAAATTTATTGGCGCCCTTCTCTTCATCTTTCTGCCAATAGCCAGATCCCGCCTCTCTCTCTTTCTTTCTTTTTCTGCCAGCACGATTCCGCCCCCCTAAGCAATTATTCTCTCCTTCCTCCTGGTTCATTCTAGATCTGAAAGAGAGAAAATCTCGCGAGACAAGTTGAGGATATACTCCATTAGAGAGATTGAAAGTTGAGCAAGTTTACGGTGATTTTAGGTGAATCACGCGTAACCGAAAGACGTGAGCTCGAGGTGGATACGAGTAGAGAAATCTCGCTTGAGATTTTCTGTGGTGATCAAGGTCGAGCAAGGTCGGAGGCAAACCGGAGAAATTCCGGTTGTATACGACAATAGGAGCTTCGAGCAAGGTGTCGAATCGCGTGGGCGTGGGACGTGCGTGTCACCGGAGTCGAAGCAAGGACAGCAGCAACTACGCAAGAATCAACCCATCTCCGTGATCAATTTCACGTGGTATGATTCTCTATGAATATAAGAGTTAAATTCATAGTTAGTTGCAGTTTAGGATTTGTACGATCGAGTCGTCAGCGTGGTCATCGGGATCGGGTCGGACCGGGCCTCACAATCCACTGCGCGGAGCTCGGTAGTGACGCCAGTACCCAACATATTGTGCATGCCTCATTGCGTCGTGACGCACCATATGGTGCATCATGACGCACTGCATGCAAAAACCGAATTCTGCACAATCTCATTATGCATTCATTCGTTTCCTTGAACGTGTATGTTCATGTGTCCTTGTAGTACTCTTTTACGGTTGATCCAAAACTGTAATTCCTTCACGCACTACTACCGCCGTCACCACCAATATCAGTACCAATGTTGATGTTACCCTCAATACCGTCTCCGATGCCGGTACCACAACCGCTGCCAGAACCAATACCAATAACGGTACCACTAACACTACTACTCAGCCAATCATTTTCAAATAAAATTTTTACTAGGAGATTACCCGCGCTTCGCGACGGTTTTGTTTCATTTGTTTTGCCATACACATAACATATTGTTGTGATTTTTTGGCATAAAACATAAGACTTTGTGAAAATAAAAATCATATTGATTAAGGAAGTTCGATGATGACAAAATTATTATACTATTTTTGAATCCGACACAATGCAAAAAATTTGTTTAGTACTTTAATGCAATACATACAAAAAAAAATACTATAGAATAATAATATTTTAAAAGTTCAAAAAAATTATTTGTGTCTGGTAAATTTTATTTTTCATGTTTATTATTGAAAAATATTATATAAGTTAAATAAATTATTTGTGTTTAGTAAATAATTATCTTTCATTTTTATTAATTTTTTAAAAGATTAACTTGAATTTGTTATAAGTAAAAATACAAATATAACATACTTAGTAGTATGTGCAATTTGTTTCAATTATAGTTTTAAAAATAATAACAATTGGGTTTACAAGTCATTAATGTAAATATACTTATTTTTATATATTTTTTAATAATTGTTTTCATAATTGTAAGTTAGAGAAAAGTATTGAATATATGATAATATGGAACCCAAAATAAAGATAAAATTGAAGTGATATATTTCTTAATTTTTTAAAATTATATTATGACAAATACTAACAATATTTGATGTATGTTTTCTGATATTATATATTAATTTATTAATGTTAGATATTTAAACTCTGCACATAGTATTTTTATGCACGATTGATCACGTAACATATTGTGAAAAAATTCAAAATTAAATACAACTGGTCTAACATGAACCTAACGAATAATATTTTGACATATCATCAACGTAAGGTAATGTGGGCTTCTAAAATTGTTTAAAATTATGTGTAAAATATGGGACACATATATGTCTACAAATAAAACATAATCACACAAAATCAAAGGTTAATCCATGGTTCATAAGTTGCCACATATTATAATATAATAGTTGAAATAATTTTGATGATGTGGCTTGAGAAAATTGCATAAAAATGAATTCAAAATAAGAGGATTGGTAAATTATTAAAAAAATGACATAATTATTAATACCAATTTCAAATAGAAGAGAAAACTATGGAACCAACCTTTCTTGCCACTTCTGAATCACCAATATTGGTACCACTTCCTCTACCGCCTGTACTGCCACCACCATTACTGGCACTACTACCGCCATCACCACCAATACCGGTACCAATACTGCCGTTACCACCAATACTGTCTCCGATGTTGGTACCACAACCGCTGCCAGAACCAATACCGATAACGGTACCACTTCCACTACCACTACCACTCAGCGGATATATTGAACCAATAAAATCATTATCACAGTTGGTACGTATTGGTATCATCAGAGAAAAACAAAGGTTTAAATAAAATTAAAACCGAGGGTGAAATTGAAAATTTACCATAGATGAAATTAGGTCAAAAACTTGAGATGAGTGCTCCTTTTCGTAGACTTCGATGGAGATAGAGAGCTATCATGAGACATCCTGACGAAACGGCCGACAGCGAATTTTGCGAGCTGGATAAAAGGGTAGTCAATGCGAGACTCATTATATGTATATGTGATTAAGAACTGGAGATCTCCAGTTGGCTCGAGAAGAGGTTACCTTGATGCGAAGAGATGCGCCTTGCAGTTGGGATTTAAGACCGTAGAATTTGGTGATTTGATGCTTCGTGCAAATTAAATCTTTCGCCATTACTTTCACTGCTCCTTGTAAAGAATAAAGCCGAAAAAAATAAGAACATGTAATGGAAATCGAACCAAAATTGGATCGATTTGGTGATGAATCACAAAAATTGAAGTTACCATCTGGCATTGCTTAGCGCCTTTCTTGTTTTCTACGATGAGCTCCCTCTCTTGTGTCTGAAGTGCTTATTTGACGACATAATCGATATCTGGAAGTTTAATGGAAGAGAGCAATAATAAGAATTTTGTCGAACACCATGCAAGCATAGTTTGAAACTCATCAACTCGAGATTTTCAAACATGCAATAATTTGAAGGGCAGCAAATATGAACATTTTGTCGAACACCTTGCAAGCAGATTTTCCGATTGGAACCTGAAATCAATCAAAAAAGAATTTCATCTCAGAGATCTTCGAATTAGCAGTGAAAACAACAAAGAAAAAATTCCCAATGATTTATTCAAAAAAGATTTTCCGATTGGAACCTGAAATCAATGTGGGAATTATCGTGGACCGCGATTAAAGGATACGGGAAGAATCCTAATGTATTCTCATGAAAATCAAGGTTAGCGCATGGTCATAAATAGCGCATACCCGCAAAAGCACCAATGAATTTTTACTACTATGTGTGTGATTATAGAAGATTGGTTGAATTACGCATGGTTCAAGACATAGTTCATCATGCAGTCTCGATCCTATATGATCAACACTAAGTGTGGGTTCAAGACTACGTCCACTCATAACTATGCATCGTAGATAACAAATTTTTCGAAAAATATGTATTATAAATCAAAGTTTAAAATTTTAGGGGGATTGTTGGTATTATTTATTAATAATTAATAATACTATTAAATTTAAAACTTTGAAATTGATTATTAGAATAATTATTTATTCTAAAATAAATAATTAGATTAATTAATTATGTGCATATTAATTGATATAACAAAATTATATTTGTTATAAAACAATTGAGAGAAAATATTTGGCAGCAAATAAATGCAATCTTTACCTATTTCGGTTTCTCTCTCTAATTAATAAAAATTTACTCGCAGCATTCCAATTTAGAAAAAGACAAGTATAAAGTTTCTTTTGTCTTCTTCTATCAAAATAACTGATATCTTCTTTCATAATACATATCAAGAAAATAAGATTGGTTTTGAAGAATTTGATGTACGAATTCATTTCTTTCGAAGTGAGGAACATCCGTTCTTGACTGTGCTTACGGAACGGATATGAGATTAGTTCTCAAGGTGTAGAACCTTGGAAATGGAGAAACGAAAATACCCTGCACAAGAGGGCGTTAATCTGTTTTTAGGGTAGCAGTGGCATGACCGCACTGCTACATCCGGACTTGTCACCAATTTTATTCATATTATTTTATTTAAATAATTATTTAATTATTTATTTATATTATTTATTTGGTTATTTTATTGAAATATATCCAACACATGTGACTCAAACGAGATATTAATTTAAACTCAGTAGATCGTATATATTATTTTAATATATATTAGAATACAATATGTGGAGTATCTAATTCAAATCAAATTAGTATATACATAAAATAACGTATTTGATACAATATGACTTGACGTTTTTCATAGTTATTAGCAGAAGAAATTAAGACTAATCAAATAAATATGAATTTAAACTTAATATTTAATATACATTGCCAAATATTTGTATAAAAACAATTCGTAAAAAATGTGTGGTACTTCTAGTTGATGAATCGTACTTAAATATCAATTTAATAATGTCTAAAATATATATAACGCATACCACAATCTTTCAATGCGAAAACTTTAAATTTATCGATCTTAAATTCAGTAAGTTCGAAATTAAAGACTTAAAATATCAAATGTATCCTTCCATGTCAAAATATCTATTGAATACTATTTTTTTATTTCAAAATAATACAAATTTGTCTTTTTTATACTTTTTGTTTGATATAAAATTTGATTCCGTTACCGTAACAAAATACATGCAGTAGTCATATTTCTTTGATATTAAAATCATTCTGTAAAAGACAAAATAAAACATGTAACTTCATTTATAATTTTCTTAATTATAGGTTTTAGTATTATCGCTATAAAATGATAGCTATAATTTTTTAAACAAATAATGATTACGGAACGGAGCGAGACTATGCTCTAGTTAGAGTATAAAAGATATGGAACTCAACATCATGAAGATTGCGTTTTTAAGATATTAATGATCAAGAAAATTGAAGACATATCACATGGAATATGAAGATATGAAGATCATGTTCGAATAAACGTCGAACAATGAGCACGAGTTGGATTATCGCAAAAAAAAAATTAAAAATCCATAAATTATCCTAGTCCAGCCATAATAATACCGAGCTTAAAAAGATAAAACAAATTCAAGAATATCTTGAGATATCAATGAAAATTCTAGATTTGTAGTCCATTAGAACAGAACTTTTGATCTGTTCGAACATAAATTAAATATGCAAAATTCGAAAGCACTGAATTGATATCAAAATCAATCACCAAAATACAGTTTACAAAGAATTTCACATGATTATTTTCAAAAAACAAAGAATTTCACATGAGCACATATGATCCGTTGAGGCTGCTTGGATCCCTTCCGTTCGATTGTAATTTTTGGTCCATTTGAACGAAATTTTTTTTTCACAGCCATGTTTTTCTCTTTCAATTTAAATTTTGTATGAAGAGAACAAAAGTTACGTTTGAACGATCCAGTGACCAATTTCCGAAAGGTTGTTTCCAAATTCTATATATCAAGTTGGTTGAGTGTTTGATACAAAAAATAATATATTGTGAAAGATTATGAGTTCAAATCACATTGACATCAATTAATGTAGGACAAACGAATTTTCCATTTTTTTTAATTATATATATATCCAGACTTTCTCCTCGAGAAAAAGGCACAAATTCAAGCAATGATGATCTTTTGAAAAACCATCCTTGAGATCAATTAATTTCTAATTTCTGTTAAAACAAAAATATAATAAAGTGTTATATTTGGATGTTAATAAAGTAACAAATATCTCAACATACAATACAATAAAATTGAAATCATTTATCCGGATCACGTGAAAAACTATCCTTAAACATTATTCAGTCAATTTGTGCAGACTGTTGGAAATCTTCCTAGATAATTTGGAAATGTCGTTCTTTAGGGCATGCATGCCCCTGAGAACGACGGGCGATATCCTTCTTCAACTCCAAATGGAAATAGTATATTATGTATACAAAATAGTATAATGAGGTAGTGTGGGGAATTATTCAAAGTATCTACTATGGTGTGTTTATTTATGTTATTGTCTTTTCTAGTATTTGTTTATCGGAAAATTTTCATATAACCCTTAATTTTTTTTTAATTTGCAAAAAATCCCCTAACTTTTGAGAAACTCCAAAAAAACTCCTACATAGAAGGTTTCCTTTTCAATTACACCCTATAAGGACATTTCATGGTATTACATTTTTTTGGACCAAAATACCCCCCTATTTTCGTATTTAAATTTAATAAACATATTTTTGTATTATTTTATTAATTTATTAATATAAAATCACCATAAATATTTTTTAACACACATACTAATTTAAAATAAACTATATGTCATATACATAATTTTAATATTTTATTTATTATGCATTTTAGCATAGAAAACTAAAATTAAATAAATAAATGATATAAAAAATATTCCTTAAAATATCTTGACAAATTAATATTATTTCAATATTTAGTTTTAATGATCAATAATTGTTAATAAAAATAGTTACGAAATAGTATTTCTTGAAATTAGCAATGCATGAGTGAACATCAAAACTAGCATTAGAATAATATTGCTGTTAGTTCTAATTTCAACAGGTAATTTTATTTCTGCAGTTAATTTTGTAATAATTATTTTTATTAACTATTAGCAAATTAGCTGATGAAATCAATAGTTGTGAATAAAAAATAGTTCCTAAAAACTAGCTACTGAAATAAAAATAGTTACTACAAAACGAGCTGCTGAAATAAAAATAGTTGCTGAAATTAAAATTAGCGGCAATATTATTTTAATCCTAGTTTTAATTTTCATTCATTCATTATTAATTTGGAAAGAAAAATTATTCAGTAACTATTTTTATTAATAATTATTTAACATTAAATTAAATACTAGAATAATATTAATTTATCAAGATCTTTCCAGGAATATTTTTTATATCATATTTTTATTTAATTTTAGTTTTCTATGATAAATATATAATAAATAAAAGATTAAAATTATGTATATGACATATAGTTTTTTTTAAATTAGTATATGTTAAAAAATATTTATAGTGATTTTAAATTAATAAAATAATACAAAAATATGTTTATTAAATTTAAAGATGAAAAATAGAGGGGTATTTTGGTCCAAAAAAATTGTAATACCATGAAATATCTCTATATGGGGTAATTGAAAAGAAAACCTTGTATGTAGGAGGGTTTTTTTCGGAGTTTTTCAAAAGTTAGGGGGTTATTTGTAAATTTCCCTTGTTTATTTACAGATGTTATACAATAGTGATCCAATTACCACCGTGGAGGTTACGTTACATATACAACTAATGATGTATTGAATTGCATGCATAATGGGTGTGTTCATGGCATACGTTACAATACATAAACATTTGATCGTTAGAATGTTAGATTTAATGTGACTTAGTAATGCTAATAATTATGTTATTATGAGTTTTCTTATATTTGTTCCAACTGTTTCCTCAATCCAAAGCTATCGGATTTGTAAGGTTCGAATCTCTCGAGAGATTTCAACTTTTGTGGCCGGTCGATAGTGTAGATTGATTGGTTTGGAAATTGATAAGTTTTAATAGGCTAGGAAATCATGCCAATAGTCTCATAGTTTCGTGGTGAGATGTTTATCACAATATACCATCAGTCTTGGATTCGAGACCGTGAAGCAAGTAGCGGGTACTTCGAACTATTGGTTTGAACCAAACTGTATGGCTGACAAACTAATAAATAGTCATAACTTTGTAGGTTAAGACTTGTTATGTTCGATAGTTTTCGGTAGGTGCAATTAAATAAGAGTAATTATCACGAAACGAAACTTACTGTAACCTCACAAATTGCAATTATTTTCCCACATCGAACAAAAACATAGGTTTCAGAATTTGGTGACTATGCAGAAAGTTTGTGCTTATTTATTGGGTTGGCGGAGAAACTCTAATTGAAGAAACAAGGTCTTTAAAGAAAGGATGAAAAAAATATTTGAAACTGTTCGAATTTTGATGGGGACGGCTATATTATGAGAGTTGGTCGCCAACTACGATTGAAGGAGAGGTAAATGGATGTCCCTATTATATATCATGACCACACAGCCATGAGTAAGACCCATTTGAAAAACAAAATCGAATTAAAATGCGTCGGCTCAGTACAAACTTTTGTCAAATAGATTCCTTTAGATTTTGGTTTTCATGTACAGCTTTCGTATTTATTAACAATTTCGGCATATTCTTCTTATTGGTGAAATTAAGAAGATGCTGACACATGCCATATCAGTCTGTTTAGAATATTAAATTTCACAGAAAAATATCTACTTTTACACAAGTATATATTTGATGTTTAGACAAAAACGATAGATGTTTCTCTTTGTTTTAGAAAAAATAATTGATATATTGAAATAAAGAAATATATCACAGAAAAATTATTATCATTTGAAATTCTCAAAATCAGTATCAGTATGATTTTTACAATGTGAAATCTTAGTAATATAGTTAGGGGTGTCAATGGGGCGGATACTGCCCGAACCGACCCGAACCGTATCCGAAAAAATATCCGGATCCGAAAAAAAAAATCCGGATCCGGATGAAACCGGATCCGGAACCGTATCCGTTTTTACGGGTATGGATCCGGATCTAGGAGCTAATATTTTGATGGATCCGGATATGGATCCGGATACTATCCGGATCCGAATAAAATTTATAAACGGGTAACCGTTTTGTTGAAATCATGATCAAAATCATAGTAATATCTAATATACAATAACTATATTTTAATTCCTAATAATACTTAATAATCAATGATCACTATATATATATAATTTGTTTTAAAATTACAAAATAATCAAGACTTGAATTCTAAAAATATTATTATATTATTATATCATAGTATCAGTTTTAATATCCGAATAGGATCCGTATCAGTATTCGTATCCGACAATATCCGAACGGTATCCATATTCGTTTAATATCCGAACCGTATCCGGATCCGGGTAATACCGTATCCGGATCCGTATCCGAAAAAAAATATGGATATGGATCTGGTATGACCACTATCCGAACCGGATCCGAACCGTTGACACCCCTAAATATAGTGAATGTTTAAAATTTTAAATTTTGTCAATTTTTAATTTTTCATGTATATCCCTATAATGACAAATATGATCCAGAAATGCTCAATCTTTTTGAGATAAAAAAAAAAAAAAATTTGTATATGCTTTGCAGAATTTCTAAATATCAAATAAGCGGTTCTACAAATTCAGAAATATTGTGAATAATCATACAAAACTACATGACATATTATCAGTAAGTTCGTAAAATTTTAGAAAATAAAAATACATTAAATATCCAACCCGAAGCGGAACAAGAAAATCATCTAGTACTAATTATAACAATAAATTAGTATCGAAATAAATACTTCAATATGAAATTCAAACACTGATGGTTAGTCAATTAATTTGATTAGTTTTTAGTGGATTTACATAGTTTTGTTGACATTATAATGGACCATTCGTTTTAGCCACTGGCAAAAATAATATTGCAGCACACAATATATGAGAATTTGCTGGTTCCTTGTAGGTAATAATTCGTTAACCGGCGACCCCTGTTTTTTTCTTGAGAAATTGAATAACATAGTCAATGTGTGACACGAGAGATGCACATACCATACACTAGATTAGGTGAACTTTGAAACAGAAGCCATACACAGGGGTTGGTGAAATTTGAAACAGAATTTCGAGGGGAATTTGGTCAAGGGAAGCATGCATGATTAATGCGTGGGAATGTATGGTTGCTCATGATTCATCATTGACGTGGGTACAACGTCCGCACTTCATGCAATGGGGTTGGAGATGTGTTCTTAAATGACCTTACTTTTTAAAAATGTTTTGGGTTAGCAAAATCTAAGATTATAGTTAGCAAAATCATAATCTATATTATGGCCATTGCAAATGGTGCAAAAAAGAAGAAAAAAGATGCCGACTAAGGCGCGCCACGTAATTTTTCCGTGTTGGTTGCCGGACCGGTGAACTTTTGAATATTATTATTAAATTGACAAATTACTAAATTATTTTTTTAAAAGAATATACCATAAAAAAAAATTCTACCATAGAATCCCATTATATATGATACATTTCAAATTATAACTAAATGTATAAATACATTTAAAAAGTATAACTAAACGTATAAAGCCATTTAAAAATGTATCACATAAATGTATAACATATATGTAAATATTTATAACATGTATTTTATTTCAAAAAGAATATCATACACCAAAAAAGTATGTATATAATATACATAAATTTATAACACATAAATGTATATCATACACGTAAAAATATCTAATATGTATTGTTCTAAGAATATATATCACACATATAAAATGTATATTATGCATTTAAAAACATATAATACATAAAATTATATCATACATATAAAATTGTATAACATGTATCTGAACTATACGACCTACATATAAAACGTATACGTAAGAAATACTTAACATACATCTTGAAAGTACATGGTACATTTGAAAGATATAAATATTTGAATGAGTAACGGCGTGCGTGAACGTGTAACAAATCATCGTGCAAAATCATTTAAAAAAAAAAAAAAGTTAAAAATAGTTCCAATGATTTGACGTATATATTATGTAGGATAGTGACGCCGATAGGAAATAAATTTACTTGCTACAGAAAAATTAATTTCAAATGAGTAATTTACCCTTATTTAATGATTGTATATTATTTGGAAAGTAAATCATTATGTATCAAGTGGAGATATAAATAATGTATAATTGGAATAATGTGATTTTTGTATTTATATTTTCCAAACTCGTGACATTTAATTGTATCAACAAGATTTAAGCACCAAGAACACCCTGAAATAAATTAGATTACAAATGAAAAAATATTGTCATGAAATTATAAAAGTAACATGATGTAATCGTTGGAATTCATCTATTTAGTGAGATTTTTTTTTTAATGATTGCACTAAATTCAACAAATTTTATAAAATAAAAAAATTTCTACCTTATGCAAAATAAAAGAATATCCCACACTTCTTCAAAAAATTAAATTTGATTATTGAGTTATTGAAGATTAAGATGTTGAGGATTGACCAGTAGGCACCAAGTAATGGAGGCAGCAAGAATTTTTTTTTTTAATTGTTGTCAAGAATTACTATCCAAATTGGAATTTTTCAAATTTTTAGGGGTGTACACAGAATTCACCAACCCGCCCAATCCGTTCAATCCGATCCGGACCAATCCGTTTTTCGCGGGTTTCAAATTTGTTGGGTCGGGTCCGGATTGAAACTTTGACAAACCCGGATGTATGGGTTGGGTTACGGGTTTAAAACTAAAAACCCGCATTAACCCAACCCGACCCATATAATTTCAGATTTTCAAATAATTGTTTAAGTTTGTAATATAAATTATATGGTAAGCTATTTTTTCATAAATTATATTGTTATGATTTATTTATTATTAATTATTTTCAATATTATATAGTATCTTATATTCTTTTACCTTATATGAATATTATGTTTATCAAGTAATTAAAATTTCTCAAATTAAACTACAAAATTTCTTAACTTAAATCATATACGACATGTTTTCGTAAATGAGTATTTTCTGTTGATATTATTTATTTTGTTTAAGAGTAAGCTTCGCCTTTTGTTGTTATTTTGTGTTTTCTATAATAGTAAGTTTTTTTTTATTTTTTTATGATATCACTATATAAATTTTGTCATGAAATATATAATTAGTACGAACTTTGAAAATTTTCTACATAATTTGTGTTTTATATTTATTGTCAAAAAATATGACATAAATATAATAAGATGTTCATTATGCATGTTTAATTTTGATTTGCGTGTTTGTAAAATAATTTTCGATGATCTAATTAAGAATATAATTTGTGTTGTATATTTTTTATAAACTATGAACATATATCGTCATAGTATGTATTTACGAAAAAAATCCGTCCAACCCGGTCAAGATGAGTTTGAAATTTTTTATAGATATCATGGGTTGGGTTGGGTTGGGTTACAGTTTAGATAAAAATTCGTCCAACCCGATCTATGTACATACCTAATTTTCATTAATTTTGTTTGATTAGCATGATTCAAACATTCTAGATTTTCTCTAGACGCATTTATTTCACTTTCCAAATTCGTATAATCATTTACAAAGATAAATTTGTCATTTTAAATTAATTTTTTTTGAAACAAATAAAATAATTTTCTGTTAATATCACTAACCAATTATATATGTTATTACGATTGCTCAAGGCAAATAAATCAAAATAACAGAAACTGCCAAACATAATTCTAATTCTTACCAAATCCATTATTTAAAAAATATTTGAATATAAAGCTATATTTCACAATGGTGGACTACCCCAAAAAAGTTAAAACAGTTAATCATAAGTTGTTGGGATTAGTGGAGAAAAGACGACAAAGTGAATTTTAATTGCTCATGCGAGAGTTAATCTCCCTAAGGATTAACAGCGTAGAATCTAATTGTCACAGGTTGCTCATTTTTGTCATTTTTTTATTTTTAAGGTTGAGTTGATTTCCACATCTACCAACCATATTATTTTATGCCGCAGTGTGTGCACGTATAAAGTATTTTCAAAGTGTGAAAATTCAATGTCAAATTTGGTAAAAAGTTTTTGACCTGCATAAAACCTAATATAATATTGTTTTAAACTTTTTTTCGTTTTTATTCATGTTTAAATGCTTCAGATTTAATTTATCTTCTATTGATTCAAAAAATAAGGGTATTGATCCTTCCCTCCAAAATTCAATACTCCCACAAGACTAAACGTGACGTCTCAATTTAGAAACATATTGTCAGTCTAGAAATAAGCAAATGGATAAACATGTGTTTAATTTCGCAATCATTTTGATTTAGACAATCATTAACATGTGTCCCATTTATAATTAATTTATGAATGCTGATTCCAAATTGGTTAGTCTCATTAAAACTTTATTCGATGGGTTTGAAAGATTGTGCTGGAAATATCTTTACATCGCCCACGTTCAATCATACAAGTTTACATAAAAATCACCTATTGTTTTAAGATTATAAAAACTCATTATGAAAATCATACTAAAATTATTATCATTATTTTTGGAAATAGATAATTATTGAAAATTTTCTCATTTTGTTGAAATAGGATAAAAAGTGAACTGAAATTACGTTAAAAATTTATTATGAAAGCCTTCGGACCAATTTTTGTCTGAACTCAATTGGACAATACGTGAGTTATGGGGGCATATGATATTGATTTAATATTTTTCTCATGGAGCTATATTGTTTTCGTATTTATAAATTATTCTTTGCAAACCTAAAATAGAAAACATAAAAAAACTAAAATTTAAGTGTAACCGAGAAATTAGAAAACGTTAATTAGAGAATCCTAATAAAAAAACTACTACTTAGTTAACAATATAAATGTTTTGAAATTAACAAACATTACAAATAATGTACATAGAGCGGATTAAATCCGAATTCTATTAGAACATCCACCCGAATGAGACCCGTAAAAGTCCAAAAAAACACTCATCAAACGAATTCTATTTGGGAGTAGTGACACTCGCACCACGGGTAATCTAAACATGTATTCATCGCCTTGTAGTGATACTCTGCTTGTTTCCCACGTGTGCAGAGACAGAGGCAGATTCAGGGGGCGAGCGGCAGGCCCAGCTCCTCCTATGAAACCGAAATCGAAACTGAAAAAATAATCATTAACGAAGATGATTTTGTTTATTAAAATAATTATAATTATAATTATAATTATAATAAATTTCTTTATATTTCACAAATAGTGTTAAAACACATGTTTATGAGTTGAGATGTATCAAGTTTAAATTATTCATACAATATTTTTTTTTTTTTTTGTAAGTTCGTCCCCCATTAAATTCGCCCTCCTTCCTTATAAAACCATCCTTGCTCTGCCCATGTGTAGAGGTAATATTTTTTGTTACTAAATTTCAAAAACAAAATAGAGAACACAAAAGTATAAAAAATACCATGCAAAAAATACAAAACTATATAATGGCAAAACGAAAAATATAAAAAAAATCCAACGAAGTTTAAAATTTTAGTAAAACCGAAAAATAAAAAATATGCAAACACAACATAAGAAAATAGATAATGCAACAACAAAACTATATAATGGCAAAATGAATCTGGTAAGAAATATGAACAAGTTCAAAATTTGAGTAAATCTAGAAAAATGAAATAGAGATCAAATAAAGAAAATACAAAATTAAAATGAATGTAATGATTACAAAAGAATATGAGATGATGCCAAAAAACTAGAAATTATTATTATTATTATTATTATTATTATTATTATTATATTATACTATAGTATTAAAAAATTTCAAATGTTTGAGGAGGTGACATCTGTCTATTTTTTGGATTGTTTGTTTTATTATTTGTGTAGCCAATTGTGTAACGAATGAAAATAATGAGCACGATTTAGTGTTCCAAATATTTTGTAGTCAATCGTGTAACGAGTCACAATAATGTCAAATGAACAACAACATGACATGTGTCCTTTTCATTTTATGTTTTATCATATTTGCTGATAATCGTGTAACGAGTCACAATGATGAGCAAGATTCAGTATTGAATAATATTTGTGGTCAATCCTGTAACGAGACACAATAATGTTCAAATAAATGAATGTACTAAAAATATCTGAATAAATTCATATTAATACTATTTTAATATCTACGAATGAAAATAATGAGCACGATTTAGTGTTTCAAAATTTTTGTAGTCAATCGTGTAACGAATTACAATAATGTCAAATGAACAACAACATGACATGTGTCCTTTTCATTTTATGTTTTATCATATTCGATGATAATCGTGTAACGAGTCACAATGATGAGCAAGATTCACTATTGCATAATATTTGTGGTCAATCGTGTAACGAGACACAATAATGGACAAATAAATGAATGCACTAAAAATATCTAAATAAATTCATATTAATACTATTTTAATATCTAAATAAATTCATATTAATAATTATTTTAATATATAAATATATTGATAGTATATTTTCATATAAATAGTATAATTAATATCTAAGAAATCAATAATACTACTTATTTTAATATATATAAATAAATTAATAGTATAATGTTTTCGCAATTCTAGAAGAGCCCGTTTACTATGCATTTCAAATTCTCCCCAGCATCCCCTATATAATTAATTAGCGATTAATTATCATGATGGTTAGTAAAATGACACTCCATTAACAGTTAATTAATATATAATTAAAATACGTATGTATTAACCGTTAATAATCAACATTAATTAATTATTAATGGAGTGTATTTTTGTTAATCATCGTGGTGATTAATCACTAATTCGTGATATAGACGATGTTGGGGGAAATTTGAGGGGAATAGTAGAATTATCCATTCTAGAAAGATATATATGTTCTCATGAAAGGGAAAAAGAGAAAAAATATATATTTATATTTTATTGTAAAAAAATTGAATAATATTTTTTATTTTTAAATATTTACACGGGAATGAAGAAGCTAGCTCTATTTGAAAAAAAAAATACTTATTCTTATCCTTGAAATTATAGTGTATATATAATATTGTAAGGTAAAATAAAATAATAATAACATATGTATAATATAATGAGTCGTGTATATTGTTATAAAATTTATAACAAAATATGAACCAAAATATCTTGGTAATCTCACAAGTCACTACTATCAAAATAAAATTTATCACATATAAAACTTAAAATACATGGCATGATCATTCGTACTTCCATAACAAAAAAGAAAATAATATTTTTGTTATAATTTTCTCAAATACAAACTCTGAAAGAAAAGTAATAATTTCGCATCGTACAGTTTCTATTTTGTGTTTTCCGAAGCAGAGCGAGTATACCTGCTAGTAATATCACAAAAATATTTAATTAAACATGATTAACTTATGTGAATGAAAATAAAATAGTATAAGAACTTATATTTATCGTATTATTAATATGATTTATTATCTAATATAATTTGACATTTAATCTGTTTAGCACTTCGTATTGTCTACCACATATGAATATTTTTTAATAATATTTATAATTAATGAATTTATCATATCATCTAATTTATCATCTAATTTACCAACCCCCTTATTTTTGACCTGTCTTTGAGTCTCTTCATGATGCCACATCATCATGGACGTAATTCATGATTATTGACCATTAGATTTTGTGATGTGGTTTCATCCTACATATTAATAAATTGAACTATTAGATGTACTGATGTGATTTGATCTCAATCATTCATATTTTGTTAGATTTTTTGAAGATCATATTTTTTGTAGTCATTTGTGTAGGGATGGGCAAAAATGGTTCGGTTTATTTGGGAAACGAACCGAACCGGTCGAATTCGGTTTAATCGGTTCGGTTTTTCGGTTTATTCGGTTCGGTTAAAAAATTGATATTATTCGGTTCGGTTCGGTTTTGGTATTTCTAAAACCGATTAAACCGAACCGACCGAATTAGTATTACTTTTCATGTTTTTATTATGTTTATTTTAAAATATTAATAGTTTATATTTTAAAATTATAAGTAATATAATTATATTTTATATGATTTGTTTTTATATTTTTTTTGCTAAATAGAATTTGAATTGTATCATTATAAAGCTTCTTATTCGGTTCAACCGAACAAACCGAATAACAAATTCGGTTTAATCGGTTCGGTTTTAAATCGGTTCAAATTTTATTCGGTTCGGTTCGGTTTGAATCTAGTTTGGTTCGGTTTAATTGGATTTGGTCTTAATCGGTTCGGTTCGGTTCGACAGAATGTCCACCCCTACATTTGTGTGTCATTAGTGTACACCATATTTTAAGCATCCTTAGAAACCCACATCATTCTACATAAATGATATGGAATATTATTATTGGTTAGGTTCACATTAGACTGAGTTTATTCAATTGTTTAGCATTACATATAATATTACATGATCAAATGTGAATTTAATAGAAGATGAAAAGTTTATATATGAAATATTAATAACTTAATTTGTGCTATAATAAAACTTACATCATATATTAGTATCATTTTAGAAATTTAATTTTAAAAATCCGTCAAATATTTTCATTTTAATTTTCTCTTTATTTTGACATCCAAATCAGCATAG
Organism: Luzula sylvatica; assembly: GCA_946800325.1. Taxonomy (NCBI): domain Eukaryota; kingdom Viridiplantae; phylum Streptophyta; class Magnoliopsida; order Poales; family Juncaceae; genus Luzula; species Luzula sylvatica. Next base: position 4,462,524 of record OX326961.1, read on the forward strand.
TTCGTACATGCTGTTTTTCATAATTTGAATTTATAAATATATTATGAAAGAAAAATACAATGCAAAAAATCAAATTTTTACGTAACAGAATTTTAACAATTGTATTTACATAATAGAATTTCAGGTATGATTATTTATTTAAAAAAAATTATAACTATAAAAATCTCATATAATACTAAGTGGATTAGATTTGTATTTTTAAAATACATATAATATTACATTATCAAAAGTGAATTCAATGGAAGATAAAAAGTTATATATAAAATATTAATACTTAATATGTATTATTATAAAACATACATCAAACATTTGTATTATTTTTTAAAATTCATCAAATGTTTTCATTTTTATTTTCTCTTTATTTGACATTAATATAGCATAGTTCATACATACTTTTTTCATAATTTAAGTATTACTATTTATTTTAAAAAACGTATAACTATAAAAATCCCATATAACACTAAGCATATTAGATTTGTATTTTTTTTTAAATGAAATAATTTTTTTTAAAACTAATAGAAATAAAAAATAATTATTCAATTAATTGACTTCTTAAACTTATAAACACTTGTCAAATAATATTGGAAAAAATTAAAATTAAAAAAATCGTATGATGTAAAAATAATTTCTACTTATGTTTATTTTCAATTAAATTTTGTTATTATTTAAAAAATTACTTTCCTATTAAGTTTGATATTATTTATAATTGTCATTGCAGTTTGAATCAATAAAAATTTATTATTATTATATAATTAATGATGTGTTATTACATATGTTGTATGATTTATTATTTTTATATTTGGTATTTTATGAAATGTGTGAACGATTATATTATATAATATTTGTTGTTATGTTTTTCCGTAGAATTGCATTGCATCTCATATATTATTAAATAATGACACTAATTTATGTGTTATTATTAGATTCAAAAAATGAGATTATTGTCATCATAATGTAAAATAATTATAAAACATATAAATAATCATAGATTAATGGATTCAAATAATTTTATTTTAGAATTATATCATCAATATTATCATAGATTAATGAGTTCAAATAATTTGTATTACAATGAAAAAACATAATTAATACACTCGTTGCGTAGCGCGAGTATTCTCCTAGTATAATTTAAAATTAAGTATAATTATCACTTATTTATTGTCCATACATTAATAATTGACGAGATATTAAGAAAAACCGAAAAACATGTTCGAATATTTTCAAATGGACTTCCCCAACAATTCTTCTAATGTGACCGGTTCAATGTCCTCACTAATTTAATGATGGAGAAATATAGTTTGCTTCCGAAATTCGCCCAACTTTTCTTGATGACATCATCAATTAAAATTGACTAAAAATATGTTCTCAATTTGCACCCCAACTTCTCTCCAATAAATCTTGTCCCAAAATTTGATAATTTAATTAAAATTTAATTCATTACACGATTGATTAGTTCAATTATAAGATAATTAATTACAATCATTATTAATTGGAAGAAGAGTTCGGATGTGGAAATTAGAGACCCATTTCTTCAAAAAAAATAAAATCGTGATGTCAAGATTTTGACAATCAAATATGGAGGCACAGCAGAAAATCTGTTTAATGATTTGCACTTTGAACGTGTCGATAAACTTGGACTTTCCAGCCACTCTCCTTTTTACAATTAAATAATCCCTGTTCGAAACTATCTTCACCTCTTGGACTATAGCCATTTGCCTATAAATACAAAATAAACCATTCCAAATCATGCACAGCCCACAATAAGAGATTACAGAGCAAAGAACAAGAAAGAAAAAATATCGAGAGATAGAGGAAGTGAGACAATGGTTGAGATTATTAAGTCCGAGTTTGTGGTTCCGTCTGAGGAGACACCCAAGACCTCGCTATGGGTCTCGAACCTAGACCTAGCCGCACGCAGAGGCTACACGCCAACGGTGTACTTCTACCGTGCAAACACTAACCCTAATTACTTCTCTGTGGAAACCCTTAGTTCTTCTCTCGCAAAGGCTCTCGTGTCTTTCTATCCATTTGCCGGACGTCTTGGAGTTGACCCATATGGTCGAATTGAGATCAACTGCAACGGTGAGGGTGCTTTGTTTGTTGTCGCTAAATCGGATATGACATTAGAAGATTTTGGTGATTTTGCGCCTTCTACTGAGATGAGGGACATGTTTGTTCCTCCGGCGGGATGTCCAGACCCACCTTGTGTTTTACTTATGCTACAGGTAATTAACTTTGTTGAAGAACAAATTCTATCATACATCCTTCATAAAAATTCAACCATGTTACTAACATATGTTTTTCTTTTTTTTAAAATGTTGCACATTGATTAAAAAAAGAAAAAAGAACAAAACCTTTACGTGCAGATTGATTCATGTTACATGTAGCTGGTGAACTATTCATGTTACTTGTAGTTGGTGAACTATTCATTTTGATCCATAGTACTTAATTAGTGGATGCCATTGTCACGCACTAGAAACAAATGTGAAAGAAAGAATATTCCAGTTCTTAGCTAAAATAAAGGTCAAAACATGCAGATAGTATTCTTAAATTAGGATAGAGTTCAGTTCTTTCCTTTTTATCATTTTCTTTTCAGAAAGTAGGGTTCTTTTTTTAAACTAATCACGGCAAAAATTGAATGTAATAACTAGGTCTGAATAATAGATAAAAAAATAAAACAAAAGTAAGAATGCTGATTATATAACACTATTTTTTATACAGGTTACGTTTTTCAAGTGCGGCGGAGTAGCCATTGGAACGGCCATGCACCACACAGTTATTGATGCTCGATGCGCCTTTCACTTCATCGAAACATGGTCCAGCATATCCCGAGGAGAGCCTAACTACTCGCCACAACCTTTCCTTGATCGAACTCTCCTCCTTGCTCGACCTAGCCAAACTATTTTATTCGACCATCCTGAATACAAATCTAACCCTAAGTCACTTGTTCCTTCCGGCCATTCCACGGCATATGTAAGCTCTATAATGAAAATCTCTAAGAAGCAGGTCAACGCACTCAAATTGCGATGCAGTGACACAATAGGGGCCCGTGTATCGGCCTTCCGTGCCATTGTGGCACTTGTTTGGCGGTGTGTTTGCCAGGCACGGAAGTTGGCTTCGGGGACAGAAACTCGGCTTTATACCATGATTGATATGAGAAGTCGTATGAATCCTCCACTGCCAAGTACTTACTTTGGAAATGCAGTTATCCGCACATCAGTCTCCGCCTCGGTTGGTGATGTAATTTCAAATCCCATTAGTCAAGTTGCTAAAAAACTACGCGGTGCGACTAATCAGGACGACGGGTATGCCAGGTCACTGGTCGACTATTTAGAGACAACAGATTTGAATAACGTACCACGAAATGGATTACCTTATACTGACTTACGAGTCATTAGCTGGATCGGTATGCCAATATACGATGCGGACTTTGGATGGGGGGAGCCTATATTTTTAGGGCCCGCATTGATGTACTATAGCGGATTCGTTTATCTAATGAACAGTCCAGATAAAGATGGTGGAGTATCTATTGTTGTGGCGTTGGAGCCCGAAACCATGCCGGGGTTTAAGAAGATGCTTCTTGAGGAACTTGATGGGTTAGAAGGGTCTGTTTGATGATCTTAAATCATCGAATAAAAATTAAGTGAATATAATGATGATAAATGTGATGTCTGTAAAATATATTTTGTCTATATAAAAACGTGTTGAGATTTTGAATTAATATTTTGTTAAAAAAAAAGAAAGAAAACAGCTTTTTTCCCATGAACTGTGATTATGTCAATGAAAAAAAAAATCAGTAAAAGATGCCTTTTTCCTGAATTTAACATTAAATCATGTTTTGGATTCACAGAAAAAGGAAAAATAATATCCCGCAGCCGTTTTTGACAATGAAATCGAAGGAGATTAATTTCAGAGTTGGTGGCAGTTATTGTGTTCTGTTGGGTGGACAGATGTCAAGTGTGATTGGATGAAATGAAAGTGATGCTACATGCCAAAATCTAAATTAATGATGCCAGATAGATAAAACATTACTTTCTGAAGAAAAACAGGAGAACCAAGCAAGTTCTCACGGTTATATTATTTTATTGGAAAATGTTGCACATACCCCGAATTCTCTCCCAAATTTTTTGATGACGTTATTTTTTTTTTTGAAAATTTCGGAAGCAGAACTTCCGTTAATATATTAAAGCGAGGTTTAATACATTATTTTTTAAGTTTTACATTAGGAGATGTAAAACAATCCAGACTAGCAAATAAGTAAAAAGAAGAAAGTAGAACAACCATGATTAGGAATGTCGTGACTCCAAATCATAGAGGCAGAGGATGTAGAGGAGGAGAAAAACCGGCGCCGTGAAGGCCGGGCCTTAGCGGTGTCGCGACCAAGTTGGCCCCTCGAACCTTAGCAATGTCGACACCAAGTTGCCCCCTCGGACATGATCTTGGCCGCCGTGTTGGTTGCCGTGGCTCGATTGTTCCTAAAGATTCTTTCGTTTCGCTCTTTTCAAATTCCCCATATTGTTGCGAGGAAGAAGGTATCTATTTTGGCCATGACTTCCTTACTATGTGTGTTTCGGTTGTGAAGCCAAAAGTCGGAGATAGAGTCCCTCCGTACGAAACCTATATTTAGGTGTAGCGAAAGTTGGTTCCATATTTGTCGTGCAAAAAGACATTCTATGAAGAGATGATGAGCCGTTTCTTCTATTGCGTTACAATTTTTTGCATCCCGGGGTACTCGGCCAATTCCTTTTTGCTAGGTTGTCTCCGATTAGTATCCTTCCGTGGCTAGCTAACCATCCGAAAATTTTTACCTTTGTCGGGGCCCTTATTTTCCATAGTAGCGAAACCCAATTGCTTCTATTGCTTCCATAGTAGCGAAAAATCGCCCGGATTTGTGAAGAAACCGTAAGTTTTGGAGGTGGAAAAAACATTTTTGTTTCCGAGCCATGCGGCGGTATTTGAGGTTGCCTCGGTTGAGAAGGCAATTCGGAATTGCGGGAGGAGTGATTTGCAGGGGAATATCCCCGGCCCCGGGCCCGCGCAGCGGATATGTAGGCCCGGTCCGGTTCCCCGATTCCCGAGATCACGCCACGACTTCGAGGGTACGATGCAAATAGAAGGTTAGATCTTTACCGGTGCAAAATTGATTGCACACGAAGGGTTGATCGCTGCCTTCTTTCTCCTGTCACGTTGGTGACAATACGCGCGTCCCACACCACGCGTCTTTCACCGCTCGTTGACTTCGCCGATTCGCTTGATTTCGTCTCCGACTCAATCTACTCGTCCGAATCGATCACAATCGTGAGAGCCTCAGTTGTTGCTCCTCTACGTGTATCCACCTTGAATCGCAAGACGTCGGTCACGGATGCACCTGCCTAGACGATGCACCGGTGAACTTGCTTAATCGAATTGATTCTCTAAACCGTAAAACACCTTTTCACGGTTTCTCTCTTTTACACCTTTTTCACTCTCTAGAAATTTGTCTCACAATTTTCTGGATAATTCTGAATGAATTGGTTAGTTAAGATGAGAGAGAAAATCCTATTTATATACAATAGGATCAGGATTAGCCAAAAGGCATGTATATCCAATATACACCCTCTCACACAGAAAACTGCATGAACCTGGTCAGTATTCTGTCCAGACGAAATTGATAAATTTCTCTGACAGAACATCAACCAACACGAAAGTTGTAGATAATCTCATTATCTACTCGACCCAATTTGGCCCAGCCCAATTGGAGTTCGTATGCAAAAGTTATGAATGTTTTACTAACTGTATGTCATACTGTTGCACCCTTTCGGTATTTCACAGAAACGACACTTATACTTCGTTCATATGAAATATATTTCTACATGAAGGTTATAGATAATCTAATTATCTATCTTACCCAATTTGAACCATTCAAATCGGATTTTCCTACTGAAAGATATGGCTACGAATGTACGACTACATTCGTTTATCCTTGTGTACACTTTTACGGTTGATCCTGAAACTGTATTTCCTTCAGTCTCCCACTCAATTTCAGATCTACCTAAAAGGTACTCATGCATATCCAATACGCACGATTTTAGAGAATATAGCTCGCGTATCAAATACCAAGCTATGCACATCCTATGTGCCAATTTTATGATCAAGCCCGACTTAGTACGACTCGTTGTGTGACCATGTAGGTTCGACTTAACGATGGCAGTAGGTTGTTTCCAATACCTACAAGCTCATGAGCGGGATCTAGTCACTCCATCATAGCTACCCATGTTAAACGAATAATGATTGTGATCATTGTGCCTATCTCGAATAGCGGTTACTAGTTCTCTTGTTTACGATATCCGTTAATCAAAAGGCACGGTAATAGTCATCCTTATAATTTGATTAACTACACTTATTCCCCGATTCCGAGTTGAGTTAACAAATTTCAATCGATATTAACCATTAATATCATTGACTGCGGCCGCAGGTTTCGTTAATCGACTCATCGAGCGGCGCCTAAGAGATATCTCTTCCTTTCGGAATAAACAATTCCTATCTTGGAGACTCACATTGAATTCCGTGTTTCGGACAATACCCAATGATGACCCTTTTAACTCCCTGTTACGGTGAGCGTAAGATCATATCAAAGCATTGTGTTACGCACGTAACGCAATCAATGATCCCCTCAAGTATGAAGAATCTAAAACCCCATCCGTCGCAAGTCCATCTATAATGACTAAACCATGTCATGGTCTCGCGGCTTCGGTCATATCCAATACATGTAACCTAACATATATCTACGTTCCCGATTCGACAAACTCCTTTGTCCCATGATTAGCAAAACATAATCATCTCCTCGGCAAACGTACTAGTGTACGCGTTCAGTCTATTCCCTTGTAATAGTAATGCTTCTCTCTTAAGCAAACTGACCCGCGACTAGGGATGTTTAGAAATGACACTTTAAGTGTGACGGTTTCGCTGCACATGGTCCTCAACCATGTCGACGTCCACACAAGTTCAAATCAAGGTTCATGTAACAATCATATTACACAACCCAGCACACAGTTTTCATATAAGGTGAATGCATATTAATTTAAGTAAACAAAATTTTAAAAGGGATGCATTCATATGGACTAAGTATTTGGGTGATACAACGTTTACCTATGGGTATCTCCATACCCATAACCTGCGAGGACTATCGTATTAGATAACTACACTCTACTCTCTTCTTCCTCCTCTAGGTATCTCCATACCCATAGTCATCGCATGACAGTCACGCGCGACTAGAGAGAGCGGTTTTGTAAACGGGTCCGCACGTTCCCGCTAGTGTTAATCATCATCAGGATTGGAACATTTCCAATACCTACGATCACATCTTTTCACAAAATTTCATGGATCAAATGAAATTTTCTGAGTATTGGCTAGAAGTGGTTGTGACCTCGGCATTTTTGGCTTGTACTATTGCGTCTCACGCAATAAACAACCATAAATCCGATAACTCGTGACTACTAGAGTTTGGTCATGTATCCTTGATCCATACCACTTCCTTTTGCGATTAATAACCGCAATATACTCGCCACCGTAAATAGAATCATAAACTATTGGTTTTGTGGAACCTTTCCACATAACCGTGTTTTCATTTAAGCAAAACATGTACACACTTTGTGATCGAAAGTCATGCTACATATTTGGACGTGCTTCATCTTTGGAAACTGTTGTTTGTTATAACTCTTTATAACCAACACGTCCTCCACACCATTATAGATAATAAATCCTGAATTCTTTCGCAAAGTATTCAAGGATAAACTTCACCTCTATCAATACAAATCCCGATGGGTTTTAAATATACATAACCATTATGTATATATTTGTATAACCATTATACAATCACAAGAGTTAGTCTCATGTAATCGAATTACATTCAAACTCATGTGATTCCCATGAATTTTATTGACGGTGAACTAGACGCTTTATTTGTATGACAGATAGCCACATACATATCATGACAGATATAATAGATCCTAACATCAAATGTAAGGCATCATATTATTACTTTTCGCGCTGCTTGATGTCTCACATCGAGCCGTTGAAAATTTCTGCCATTCGACATTTCGATTTATCTCCTCCAAGGAGTTTACATGTTGAAAACCATTTTCAACAATATGTCGATATATGTGCTATAACATAGAACGAGGAACTTTTTAGATCTATCCTATAGATCTTCACGCTTAATTCATAAGCGGTCTCGTCTAAATCCTTTGTCGTTACAAGAAATATAACGCAGCTCCCACTAACCTTCATGTGTACACAAAGTTTCCATTCGTTTCGACAATTTTATAATAGTTTATAATTTTGTCAAAACGAATATTCCAATTCCGAGAAGCTTTCTCTAATCCATCATATGGATCGTTAAAGCGTGCATATCTTATCCCCGATTCTTATGAATCGACAAAACCGTAAGGTTGTGTCAAGTACACATCCTTTCATAAAATTTCTGTCAAGAAATTCGGTTTTGACATCCATTTGGCCACATCACATAGTCATAATACGCGACCATGGCAAGCAGAATTTCGAGAATGGGAAAGCATGGCAACAAGCGAAAACGTTTCTTCATAGTCCGACTATGAATTGCATGAAACTTTTCGCAAAAAGCCTCGCTTTACATATATGCGTATTCCTATCCATGTCGGTTCTTTATCTTGAAAAACCCACTCACATTTCACGGGTCTAACCTAGAAAGTAATGAAATCAAGTTCTAAACTTGATAATTCACATGGATCGAATCTCAGATTTCATGACACCATGTCATGTGGAATCAACTTTTCATAGCATCCTTGTAGGATATCGAATCATCATATGATTTCAATCTATCATCATTAGCCACGATAAATCCGTATTTACCGGCTTATGATATAGCCTACTTGATCTACGAAAAATTCCTTTGTGTGTTCGACTTGCGTTCATCAACTCTTGATGAAGCCATGTCAACTTTCATCGGTACAATGTTCATTTTCAAATCACGAACTCTTTCGAGATTTATTCTACTCCCACTAGCCCGCATAGAGAGAAATGGCACCAAGTTCCAAACTTGTGCGCATCTAGTCCTCCTCCAAGAAGGCATCTCTTCGAGCCACGAAAATCTCATTTTCGTCGGGACGTTTTAACTAATACCCTTTAGTTTCCTTAAGGATAAACGAACAATTTCCAGATTTGGGATTGAGTTTAACCGAAACAAATTTCGAAATACACTCACATCCTCAAATCTGTACAAGTGACAAATTCGGAACCATTCCGATCCATATCTCATATGGCGTCTTTTGTACCGATTAGAAGGTTTATGGTTCATATCTTATATGCAACCATTCATTAGTGCCGCTGTCTCAAGGGCGTATCCCCAAAACATTTTTGGGAGATCTTATTGACTCATCATTTATCGAACCATGTCCAACATGCGTTCATTTCCTCTTTTCGGACACATCTCAATGTTCCGAATAAAGGCAATCGTGAAACGATTCCACAATCATAAATGATCATTAATATTCATAACTCAAATATCGCCTCTTCGATCCTATCGAAAGGTTTAGCTCAAATACTCGCCTTCTCGATCCTATCGAAAAGCTTTGATTTTCTTGCTTAGTTGATTTCGTATTTCGTTTTTTTTTTTTTTTTTTTAACTATTTGAATCTTTCAAAAGTCTCTGTTTCGGCACGCATTAAATAGATATTTTCATATCTACTTTAACCGTCCATAAACTTAACAAAATACCGATAGCCTCCTCTTGCCTCGGAACTTATCGGAACATCATATGTAAATATAATTTCCAATAATTCGCTGGATCTTTCTCCAATACTTTGGAGAATGATGCCATTTGTCGTTTTGCCTAATAAATAAGTATTGCAATAATCAATCAAATCTAATTCGAATGATTCTAGCATTCCATCACATGGAATCTAGATACGCGTATCTCGTTTATATGACCAAGACGGCAATGCCAAAAGAAGCAATCAACTTCTAGGTTTAATCCTCCTCGGATTTCACCATTCTTTGAGTCACTAGTTTGGACAACTCCTTGTCCGAACTTTCCATTTTGGAAAACATTTTCCCAAAATACCCTTAGACATACATTTCTTTCGATCCCGCTTTTGAATTACAAGGACATCCACGCATCTATATGCATTGGATTCCTCGGATACTCTGAGCATCTCCAATTCAAATTTAAATCGCATCTCATGCAATTTCGGGATCGACATATCTATCGAATGCATATGATATTCGGTCACGACGATCAAATCTCGTACCATCAACACACGAGTGTTAATCAAAGACCCATAAGGCATCTCAAAATTAATTTACTCTTTGAGCCGCATCGAACCATTCAACGCGCTCTAGCTTTTGAAGCTATTTCATGAGCTTTGTGTTTTACTTTTATATACACCCGAATTCTCAAAACAATTTTGAGAATATGCGTCTATACATGCCACCTCAAGGCACGTAATATCGTTCGATTCCTTCTTAAAGTTTATCGAACCCGGCTTTCTCTAAAGCCAAAGCCTCGAGCCCCGAATCTACCATTTCCGTGTCCAACACGTTCCTTTAAGTCTAAGAACTATTCTTTGACTATCAAGGTTAATAACGGTAATTCCGGCCCAAAAGCTATCTATCATATCGATCTCATCGATATATTTGGTGTTGCTTGAAAACATAATTCTAAACGGATGATGAAGATTAACTCCTAACCGTGCGTACTTAATCTATATGCTTATATGATAATTATATGATAGTGTTATTTTATCGAATCGATAACCCTCATACCGATACGGGACTCCAAGTCCATAACACTCAAGACCCATATTTTACGATCCTCCCATAAGTGACTATGGCCGACAAATGAGATCTCGATATTTTAGGTAGGATTAAATCCAATCGTATCCAATACGACTCTTGAACCTTTATAGGATTTCGGTGATGGATCGTATCCAATACAATCCCAGTTCCGTGTGTGCATCCTATCTATGCCCCGAACTCCAATCGGATTGGCTTGGACGGTTAAGTCATAACCAAATCCATCGTATCGTTCAATTGAACTACTCACGTGCCCGACTATGGCCTGAAACCACGTGAGTCCCCAATTAACGCTTACCACCCGCACCAATATATACAATAGTACGTGCCCGACTATGGCCTGAAACCACGCACTATGTCATATCAATCTCGATGGTTGTGGATATGGAAGGCATTTCCATGACTTAAATATTATGAGGGATCATGCCATTGCATGTTTCTAAATCCGTGACATAATCCAATTATATCACTATCACAAGATTTTCTATATGCATATGATTTTATTTGGGAGTCTAATTATTCTAAATAATTATCTAATAATATGCTAGTATGATTGATGCCGATCAAATCGATATAAAGAACTCAAAATTCCAAGTTCTGTAGCCAAAGTTATCACGAAAACAAAATCAGCAACCAGAAACCAGTCCGTTGTAACGCAACATAGTCCATTACAACGGACCTCCAGTATACTTGGCACTCCGTTACAACGGAAGTCCAGTCCGTTACAATGCTATTTATTTCGGAGTTTGGCCAAATTTTGCCAGAAACATGTCCGTTACAACGCAACATAGGTCCGTTACAACGCTATTTTCTGCAAACCTTCGTCCAAATTTCCAGAGACCAGTCCGTTACAACGCAACATACAGTCCGTTGCAACGGACCAACTGCGTAGAGCTCCGTTACAACGGACACAGTCCGTTACAACGGACTCCAATAGATACCCTTGGCATCCCCGCAACCTCGTATCAGATACAAGGTCCGTTACAACGGAATAAGCAGTTTTCACGGTCCTCCTCACACCCCCGCATCCTATACAGGGTCCGTTGCAACGGACTCCAAGTCCGTTACAACGGAATATGTGTTATAACGGACTATGCGATTTTTGCACTGCTGTTTTCGCTCGTTTCCAAAACGATCAATCATGAAATCTTTTCACGATTATTCCTAGATACTCTCAATCAACTATTGATCGATCTCTAGCGAATTTCACTTGTGATTTTAATGGAATTTGACATTCTAAATATGTAACATCATGCAAACGGGTACGAACTTTGATAACCCGTGCGTATATCTAATATACGACTATGATTCGACCCTCGAATCGATGGCGATCGCTCTGATACCACTGATGGGTAATATCCCCGGCCCCGGGCCCGCGCAGCGGATATGTAGGCCCGGTCCGGTTCCCCGATTCCCGAGATCACGCCACGACTTCGAGGGTACGATGCAAATAGAAGGTTAGATCTTTACCGGTGCAAAATTGATTGCACACGAAGGGTTGATCGCTGCCTTCTTTCTCCTGTCACGTTGGTGACAATACGCGCGTCCCACACCACGCGTCTTTCACCGCTCGTTGACTTCGCCGATTCGCTTGATTTCGTCTCCGACTCAATCTACTCGTCCGAATCGATCACAATCGTGAGAGCCTCAGTTGTTGCTCCTCTACGTGTATCCACCTTGAATCGCAAGACGTCGGTCACGGATGCACCTGCCTAGACGATGCACCGGTGAACTTGCTTAATCGAATTGATTCTCTAAACCGTAAAACACCTTTTCACGGTTTCTCTCTTTTACACCTTTTTCACTCTCTAGAAATTTGTCTCACAATTTTCTGGATAATTCTAAATGAATTGGTTAGTTAAGATGAGAGAGAAAATCCTATTTATATATAATAGGATCAGGATTAGCCAAAAGGCATGTATATCCAATATACACCCTCTGACACAGAAAACTGCATGAACCTGGTCAGTATTCTGTCCAGACGAAATTGATAAATTTCTCTGACAGAAAATCAACCAACACGAAAGTTGTAGATAATCTCATTATCTACTCGACCCAATTTGGCCCAGCCCAATTGGAGTTCGTATGCAAAAGTTATGACTGTTTTACTAACTGTATGTCATACTGTTGCACCCTTTCGGTATTTCACAGAAACGACACTTATACTTCGTTCATATGAAATATATTTCTACATGAAGGTTATAGATAATCTAATTATCTATCTTACCCAATTTGAACCATTCAAATCGGATTTTCCTACTGAAAGATATGGCTACGAATGTACGACTACATTCGTTTATCCTTGTGTACACTTTTACGGTTGATCCTGAAACTGTATTTCCTTCATGATTTAAGATCTTTGATGAAATACGAGGCTTGGCTTTCATTTATGTGTTGTATGTCGGTGGCGTTATTTATTCCATAGATTTCCTTAACGGTCGTTCCCCACATTCCGTCTTGGTCGGAGTTAATTTTCCATAACCATTTTAGTAGGAGAGCGTCGCTATGAGTTTGTAGGTCGATCAACCCGAGACCCCCGTTGTCCTTTGGTATGCAAATTTTTTTCCAATTGACCAAACAATGGCTACCTAGACAATTTTTGTCTCCTTTCCATAAGAAATTCCTTATTATTTGATTTAATTCCTTTGTTAGCCATTTTGGTAGTCGAAAATATTGCATGAAGTAGGTCGGCACCGCATTTAGAACCGTTTTTGCCAAAACTAGGCGTCCTCCAATCGAGAGGCATTTTCCTTTCCACCCGGATAGGCGGGATTGCATTTTTTTAATTAATGGGATGAAATCAATTTTTTTTCGGTTTTTTGTAGTTGAGTGGCATTCCGAGGAAAAGTATCGGTAGCTCTTTTTTGGAGCAATCGAGGAGAGTCTCTATGGTCCCATGGAGCTCGTTTGGTATGGCAATTGGGACAAAAGCGCTTTTGTCCCAATTAATTTGCAAATCCGATACTTTTTGGAATAGGTTTAGTATATATGCGAGGATCTTAAGATTTGTTAGGTGGGTCTCGATAAAGAGGATTGTGTCATCCGCATATTGAAGTGCCCTTGGTGCCATCCTTGCGGGTGTGGTCATGAGGTGTTTAGTCTTTTCCAAGAAGACTTGTAGCGAGTCCGCCACTAGATTGAAGATCATCTACGATAGAGGATCCCCTTGTTGATCTCCTCTCTTGTGCCGAAATTTTTTCCATAGCGTGCCATTAATCTTGACCCTCGAGGAAGCCGATAGTAGTAGGACGGCCACCCATTTGGACCAACGTTGTGGGAAATTTCGGGCTATTAGAAGTTTATTGATGTAGTCCCACGAGATAGTGTCGAAAGCTTTGTGGAAGTCGATTTTTAGCATGATGATGGTGGGAATTTTCCTTTTGTGCGCGACGTTTAGGAGCTCTCTTGCCGAGAGGAAAACTTCTCCGATGGAACGGTTTTTTATAAAAGCCGCTTGGTCCCTATGGATAAGACGGTCCATTTTTGGTTGTGAGCGTGTGGCTTAGAGCTTTGAGATAATTTTTCCCATTGTGTTAATGACACTAATCGGCCGGTAGTCTTTCATTTGTATAGCGTCTTCTTTTTTGGGAATTAAGGTTACACTACAACACATATGGGTTATTGGGGCAGCCAAAAATGACCCAACAAGTTCTCAAAACCGTCCCTATAGGTTATTGGGTCGGTTGGACGACCCTGAGTAGGGGTCCCTAAAAGTGGCGATCCTGACAGGGGCGGACCGACCCTATAAGGTTATTGGGGCGGCATTTATTGGGGCGGGCCGACCCTATAATCATATCAGTCAAATAAGCAATAAAACAGCCAAGTACTGTCAGAGTTATTGGGGCAGGCCGACCCTATAGCCTTATTGGGGCTGGCCGACCCTATAAGGTGTAATTATTATAATTATAATTATATAATTATAATATTATTTACTATTCATTATTATATAATTATTACATGAAATATTATATATTTATAATATTATTTATTATTATATAGATATTATTTAAATATATTTATATAATTATATAAATACTACACATATATATACAATGACACAAATATAGAACAAAGAGAACACAAAGATACCCACACACATTACATACACACTTATATTACACAGACACATACCCACACAAATTACATACTACATAATACAACATTAACAAACATATTACACATTCACACATATAAATTAACATACAGAGATAAAATATACATGGCGTAAAGAGCGACTCAGCTTCCATACTTGCTTGCTTATCTCCTCCATTAGAGGATCCTACAAACGATAAAATATCGTATGAGAATGGTAAAACAATAAATACTATGAAAAAACAATAATTAATACATATTAAAATATGAAAATTGATTTAATGTTCGATTATATTTACTATTTAGTCAAGATTTTTAAATGCCAAAAATTATGAAATAATGACTAATAATATAAAAAAATATTTAAATATTAAAATCTGAATCATCCTTTATATCACAAAATTAAGAATAAATATAAATGTAGTAATAAATAATATTGACAAAATTATTAATTAATCATGAAAAAATAATTATGTTAAAATTGTAAGAAAAAAATGTGCAATATTTAAATTGAAAAATATATTACATTAATCATTCGAAAAATTATTTAAATATTTAAATTAACAGTGTAAAAAACTTAGGAGGATTTACATATTCGAAAAATATATTACATTAATCATTCAAAAAATTATTTAAATTATTTAAATAATACATTAACTAATTCAAAAATAAAAATATCATATTTAAAAAATCTAAATGAGAAAAAATGATCAGAAATTTGTAAAATGATTTTTTAAAGGGGCTAGTACTGTAATTTTAGTTAATAAGAATAAAACAAGTTTGTTTGAAGACAAAGATATTTACCAGCATCGAAGCCTCTCTCGCGTATTACCAGCATTGAAGCCTCTCATGGAGCCCTCGTACCAGCGCCATCGATCGTACTAGCACGGTGGTCATACCAGCGCCATTGTACCAGTGCAAGTGCTTGAAAAATAAAAAACATATAAAAAATTAAGGTTCGATCCACTATAATGATTTTATAAAATGGAAATTAAGGCTCGTACCAGCACCATCGTAGGCTCGTACCAGCGTGTTATATCGATTCTATAATTTGTGGACCGTAGTTCTCACTTCCTCTTTCCGATCCTGCTTCACATCTCGACCTGAAAAAAATAGATATAACAAGATCATAACGATAAAAATTAACAGTAAAAAAAAACATTTTAATTACGACTGAAAAAATATATATAACAAGATCATACCAGAATCGTACCAGCTTAAAAAATAGTTTAATTAGGAGCAAAAAATACCTATAATAAAAAAATACCTCGACAAAGCCTTCGATTTTGCCACGCGTAGTAGCCTCCATGCTTGGACTCGGGCTTCTTCTCACTCTTCTTTGCTTCCTGCCAATTTGTGATGCGCAAATTAAATAAATTACTTTTCTGAATAGTACTAATAAAACCCTAATAAAAAAATAATATGCACACAAAGTGTTCGACGAAATGCTAGAGTGAAATTGAACCTTTACAAAACCTAATCGAAAAAAAATCCAGCAATTAGCTAAACTTAAACCAAAAATAGCAGTAAAATTATAGTAATTGCTTCATATATGCAAAAATTGAGAGAAATAAACAAAAAAGTCTACACATAAATTACCAGATGCAAGAGAGATCCGGAGCTGAAATCCCAACTGAAACCGCCGTCGTCCCTTCTCCATTCCTCCTCTGATGTAGCCGCTGTTGGTTCAAATTTCCTGATAGTTTGATTATTTCAAAACACTGTCAGTACTAATGTATACATCCAGAAAAGTGCAGGATAACATAGGTACGATACGAAGATGAAGGAGGACTTGTGAAGGAAGACTTCATTGGATTACATCAAGAATCAGGACATGAAGTCTCAACATAAACAAGAAAAGAAGAACACAAGGAAGGCCATTGGAATGCATCAAGACTCAAGATGTTGAAGCCTTCCGTGAGTGGGATACGCCACAAATAAACCATAGGTACAAACCTAGTAGAACTCAAGTAAAATCATGTTCAAAATAACAAAGAGTTCAGTCAAGCAGGAAGTGCGTTCTGAACGAGCTCAAAGTCCGTTCAGAATGGATTTGCTAAATATCAAAAGTGTAAAGCTTGATTAGAACCAAACGTGTCCCAGGGATGTGTGCGTTCGAACGAACAATCATGTACGTTCGAACGGACAATTAGAATCCGTTCACACACCTTCTGAGTGCGTTGAACGGACAATCTTTCCTGTGAACGGAAATATGTCACAGGGATATGTGCGTTCGAACGACCACACATGTGCGTTCGAACGGACAACCTGGAATCCGTTCACCCACTTTTCAGTGCGTTGAACGGACTCTTGTTCTTGTGAACGCAAAATGCTATGTATAATTGAGTCCGTTACGAACGGACATTGTCCGTTCGAACGGACCCAAGATGTACTTGCACGTTATTTTGAAACGGCTAGTGCAAAATTCAAGTGCGTTCTGAACGGACTGTATGCGTTCGAACGCACTACAAGTTTTCTGAAGGATTTCTATAGAGAGTATAAATAGAATCCTTCATGGGTCTCTCTCTCCCACTTCATTTTTTTCAAAACATTCAAACCTAAAAAGAGAGAAACCCTAAGCTGTGATTATCTATATCCATTGATAGCTTGAGAAACCTCTTTAGATCGTTGATATACTTTCGATATTCTCCACTAATCGTATCCCACTCACGTGACCGATCACGTTGTAGCTCGATTAGTGAAAAAGTGTAATAGGCTAGTGCAACAAAGTGTAAAGAGCCTAAGCTATAGATCGATGGAAGCGTGTAAATCGATCTAGGCAAATCCTTGTAATCGAGTTGAGTTGGAATTCAATCGAAAGCCAAAAAGAGGCACAAGGCATTCCCGGAGACGTAGGTACTCGCAAATAATTGAATCGGTCAATTAAGCGAGTAAAGGGTGAGTTAAAGCTACAAAGCAACCACCCACCGAACTTCGTAAACAAACATCTTGTGTCAAAGTGTTTGTACGGTATCATCTTTATCATCTAAATTATTATTTATTCCGCACCGTAAATTAGGTTAAATCTAAACTAAGTATAAGTTAGATTGCCAAATTTACCCCCCTCTAGGTTAGAATTAACCAACAATTGGTATCAGAGCAAGGTACTAACCATCTCTTTGAGTATTAGGGATAACTTGTACTTAACGATCAAATGACCGAAATTAATCCTATTGTACGAAACTCATCGATAAATCCGATAAACACCGTACCCAAATCAAATATATCAAACTCACGTGAATTAGATGGAATCAATTGGAGTTCTTGGAAGAAATGCATGCTAAATGCATTCGCTCTCCAAGGACTTGACAAGGTAGTGTTACGAGGCTTTGTCTTGGCCCAAGAGGTTGACACGGACGGAAATGTAACCTACCCCGATCAAACTAGGGAAGATAGAACTAATGACATTTACGCTCAAAACTTAATACTGAACAACGTAATTAGCTCTATCGGATCGCTAGTTGATCATTGTGAAAACTCATTTGAAATGTGGCGTATGCTCAATGAGAGATACGAGGGTACATCTCAAATGAGAAGAACTAATATCATCGGACTTGAACAAGAATTCAACAATCTCCGAATGATTGAGGGAGAGTCCGTTGATAAAATCTGGGCAAAAATCAATGTATTAAAAACCCGATATGCCACCCAACATGCACCTCTTACCGATGATAGAATTATTGCTAGATTACTTCAAGCCATGCCCCGGAGTTGGGAATCTTTACGTGTAGCTTTAGGTACGGCGGTCGCATCACAAGATCTCACTCCCGAAGAATTGGTAAGTCAATTCCGGAACTTCGAGATTCGACTCAAGCAACTCGATGAAGAACAAGGAATCTTCACGACAACTCCTCGATCTAAAGCCATAGCCTTTCCCGCCGTGAATGCGAGCAACGAGGACAATGAGATGGACGACCTCACTTTGCGACTCCTAGAATGGCAAAGGGATGAAAAGCGATTTAACGAGAATCGAAAACAAAAGGGACTAAAACCTCATTGCTTTTGGTGCAAGAAGTTTGGACATATGATGGAGTCGTGTTGGACGCTCCATCCTGAAAATTCTCGGTGGAATAAAAAGGATGACGATCACAAGGATCGAGATAGACGAGAACCTCGATATGAAAGAAGATATGAGGACAAGGGCCGAGATGATCGCCAAAAATACAAAGGTAAAGATCATAAAAAGAAAAAAGCATATAAAGCTCATGTAAATTCCAGGTGGGGAGAAACGGATGGATCAAGCACATCATCTGAATCGGATGGTCCATCAAACCGACACCCCGCAAACCTTGCACTTATGGTAAGGATCGATTCTCCACCAATGAGCGCAGTGGAAGCTGCAATCAGATCTCTTCGAATTAAACGAGGGTTAACCACTACACCTCGCACTCCCACACGTATAGACGAAGAACCATCTACTCCAAGCTCAACACATGACCAAGGTCATGAGGTACGTATCAACTCTATAACTAACGTAGAATCATTACATCATCCTGAGTTTTCTCCCGCATTCAAATTAGAACTCGAGTCGTGTGACGAGTTTCTAAAAGATGAAGGAAACTTTCAACAAATAGAGAGTAAACTTGAGAGCTCAACATAAACTCTCAAGGATAAGGTAGCTTCTCTTGAACTATCTATTTTGGCATATAAATCTCAACTAAAAGAATTTAAAGGGTTTTCAAAATGTGAATGTCAAACCCTTAAAGGTGAGATGTCTCATTTAAAAGTCGAACTTCAAAATTGTAAAGTTGAAAATGAGTCTTTGAAGAAGGCTTGTGCCACTATTGCATTAAGTCCTCCTTCATTGGATGATATCTTGAAATCGTCATTAATGGGACAAAAGCCCAATGACAAATCCGGTTTAGGATACAAGAAAAATAACGGTAATAAACCCGATTTTTCCATATCTAAAAATCAAAAATTCAAATGGGAGAACAATAAAATGGATAGTCACGGAAATGCTTTCATGTATCGTGACTACAACAAAGGTAAAAATGTGAAAACGGAACAAGCTAAACGTGTTAATCATAATTATAGGAACAATCATTTCACACAAAATTCACCACCTAGACATAACAATTTGGGAAGAACCGATTGTTTATTCAAAAGGGGACCAAATGGGTATTTCTACGAAGTGACCAACTACACCGACGCTTCATATCAAAAAGGGTCTCCCAAACATTACACAAACACACAAAAACAATTTCAACAAAATCAACTTAAACCAAGCAAATTTCAATCCAACAACATTCATCATATGCCAAAATCGATAACTTCTCAGAAAAGTAAACCAACTCATCTCTCTAATTATTTTGTGAAAAGTTCCATATCCACAAATAAGCCCACCGTAGCATTTTGTAACTATTGTTGCAAAATTGGTCATATCTCAAACGGTTGTGATCTTCGCAATCCAAAATTAACGTCAAACTCAATATGGATGCGTAAAGATCGTCACTCGATGGGTCCCTCTACGTCTCTCGGTATAGGACCTCCTAGGGCTTAAGCCCTAACTTGAAACACTATACTCCTTAGTATATCACACACATTAAGCCAAATATGTAAGGGGAGTATAGGAAATGGGCTAAATTAAATTCTAGCCAAATCGGTCGAGTCTCATGTAGCTACATCACAAGTGTTAATAGAGGAGTACATTAGAACACATGTCTCGGTAAATAAATCACGATTTCAGTCAAGTGATCACATCTCAGGAACCAGTCCGTTTGAACGAAAAACATGTGTGTTTGGAACGAACAAATGCGTCACCAAATACCCTCTGAACAGCCTCAAGTCCGGTCGAACGGACTAAAATGCGTTCGAAACGGACAACTGAACTATAAGATCCGAAGTCACAGTTAAATTATGGCGCCATCAAATTTTCCTACCAGGATTAAGTGCGTTCGAACGTACAACTGAATGCGTTCCGAACGGAAAAATGAATTATAGGATTATGGCGCCGGATCATACTTTGGCGCTGACTCTTAGTGTCAACAGTGTTCAGTGCGTTCGAACGAACAACTAATGCGTTCGAACGCACATGCCTCATTCAGCGAACCTACTTCAAACCCTTACACTCGCGCCGTTTCATATTCTGGCGCCTCTTCTCAGTTGTGTGTGCGTTCTAACGCACATGGGAGTCCGTTCGAACGAACTTAACAACTTTCCAGATACAACTTAAAAACCCAAAATAGCGCCTTTTCTCAGACATGAATGCGTTCCAACGCACTTGAGAAGTCCGTTCGAACGGACTCGTCGTATTCTCTGCCTATCAGCATGCAACCGACCCTAATCAATGGACACGATGATGTAGATCTCCTCACGAAAAGACTTGAAGGGACACGATCTCATCTTCACTCAATATCTTCTTCATTCTCTTCCTAAAAACCTATTTTCTAACTCTATCTCTCACCAAAATCCTTACTCTCCTTCTCCATAAAGAATCACCACCATGAATGCCGCTAAGATCTTGCTTGCTAGGGGGGATTCGAAGGGAAAGAAGAAGGAAGGGGAGAGCTCCAACAATCAACCAAGGCCGAGAGCTCCACCTCCACAGAAGAAGGCGGCTAAGAAGCCTAGGAGGCAAGAAATCTTGAAAGCAGACTATGATTTCAAAAATATAAACAATGAACATCTCTTTCGAAATCCGGAGGCCGGAACTCTCTTCAACGACGTGGTGGCAAGGAGATCCATCGCGAAATGCTACTACTACGAGTTTCCACCAAATATTCCTCATCTTTTCGACAAGATTGAGGCAATCGAGAGAAGATGGGGATTCACAAATCTTGCGTGTCTTAAAGAGCCGTTCTACGAAGTCATCACTCGATTGTTCTATGCCAACGCCGTATTCAACCATGCTCTAGAGAAGATAACCTCCTATATCCTCGGTGAACAAGTTGAGATCTCGGTTGAAAATCTGTGCGAGTTGCTAGGTCTCAAGGATGATGGAGAGAAGATCTACAACGCACGCAAGGGAAGACTCGAAGCCACCATTATCGAACCAATGAAGAAGGTGGTTACAAATCGATACCAGTCACAAGAATCGGCATCGCACTTGGCAGCTCCTGAGAAATTCGTTTGGGAAATCGGTAATAATATTCTTACTCCTGTCGCAAAATTGAAGGCAAATTTAGAAAATAGAAATATTATGCTATTGTATCGTATGTGGTACAATGATGAACTACCCGTCCATGTGCCTTATCTCATACTAAGTCATATGGAAAGCGTCCTGAGCCAAAGAAATGCCTCGTTACCTTACGGAACGTTGATTGCCCGGATGTTGGAACTCCAAGGAGTTTCAATCCCGGAGAACGATTGGGACTTCCGATCGGAACAGCCAACAAATCTCGCATCTAAAGCAAACCTTCAACGTCTTGGATATCGGTATTCATCGAACGTACAAGGTTGGGTTATCAGTCCCTCTAAAGATGCGGCAGCGTTCCACCTTCCTCGCAATCCTACCCGGTGGCTGGAGGGTGACACCCAAACCGAGGAAGAGGCAAACGCCGACCCCGCCTATACTGACCAAAGCGGTGAAGCACCGGATCGAAAACGTAAGAAGAAGGAGGGTGCAGAAAGCTCTAACGCCCCTTCAGAACACGACGAAAGGAGATTTGCTTATATGAAGGCGTTATTCGAGGAGATGGATGAGCGGGTTGAACAACATGGACGAATAATGCGAGACGCATTTCGTGAGGACCTGCATGCTTCCGAGACCAGGATGATCGAGAACGTGGGTCGTCAATTTTCCGACCTCTATGTTCACCTTGGAAATCGCTTCGGGCCGTACACGGCACCCCAAGACCGAGTCCCGCGTACCTCTCCCCATAATACAACCGAGCATCCGTCGGACTCCAACTCGGGACAATTCAATACCGACGCCTTCTTCGCAGCTGATCCGAGCGCCCAACCCGAACAGAATCCTTACACCGGCCCCAATTAGATGTGATCGCCGGAGATGTCAAAAGTTTAATGAGTATGTGTTATGATCTAGGTGTCATGGTGTGAGTCTTGTTTGTGAACAATTGATTTGTGTATTGTTATGTGTGTGTGTGTATCGGCATGTGTCATGCCTTGAACTGAGTAGATTTGATTTAGTGTCAGTCTTAGTGTTTCCAACTGTTGCATCTATTTTGGATTTTCATTTTTATAACCTATCAGTCCAGAAGCAAGTGCGTTCGAACGCATTACTTTTTCCGTTCGGAACGCACACACAAAAACTGTTATATTTTCTTAAAAATCTGCTAAATTTTGAAAAGATTGTCATCATTCAAAACAAAAGAATTTGATCATATTTACGAGCTCATACATTCATCAATTCATTCTTTGAGGGGGAGCTCGCATTTAGGGGGAGCCTTCCGTTGTTGAAGTCTCCTTGGCCCTTTTGATCTCTTTCAAAATGGGGGAGAAACAATCGTACGGAAAGTTCTCAACTAAATGGTGAAACTCTCCAAATCGACAGTGTTTTGAAATTAATCAAAAGGGGGAGTTTGTTGGTTCAAATTTCCTGATAGTTTGATTATTTCAAAACACTGTCAGTACTAATGTATACATCCAGAAAAGTGCAGGATAACATAGGTACGATACGAAGATGAAGGAGGACTTGTGAAGGAAGACTTCATTGGATTACATCAAGAATCAGGACATGAAGTCTCAACATAAACAAGAAAAGAAGAACACAAGGAAGGCCATTGGAATGCATCAAGACTCAAGATGTTGAAGCCTTCCGTGAGTGGGATACGCCACAAATAAACCATAGGTACAAACCTAGTAGAACTCAAGTAAAATCATGTTCAAAATAACAAAGAGTTCAGTCAAGCAGGAAGTGCGTTCTGAACGAACTCAAAGTCCGTTCAGAACGGATTTGCTAAATATCAAAAGTGTAAAGCTTGATTAGAACCAAACGTGTCCCAGGGATGTGTGCGTTCGAACGAACAATCATGTACGTTCGAACGGACAATTAGAATCCGTTCACACACCTTCTGAGTGCGTTGAACGGACAATCTTTCCTGTGAACGGAAATATGTCACAGGGATATGTGCGTTCGAACGACCACACATGTGCGTTCGAACGGACAACCTGGAATCCGTTCACCCACTTTTCAGTGCGTTGAACGGACTCTTGTTCCTGTGAACGCAAAATGCTATGTATAATTGAGTCCGTTACGAACGGACATTGTCCGTTCGAACGGACCCAAGATGTACTGGCACGTTATTTTGAAGCGGCTAGTGCAAACTTCAAGTGCGTTCTGAACGGACTGTATGCGTTCGAACGCACTACAAGTTTTCTGAAGGATTTCTATAGAGAGTATAAATAGAATCCTTCATGGGTCTCTCTCTCCCACTTCATTTTTTTCAAAACATTCAAACCTAAAAAGAGAGAAACCCTAAGCTGTGATTATCTATATCCATTGATAGCTTGAGAAACCTCTTTAGATCGTTGATCTACTTTCGATATTCTCCACTAATCGTATCCCACTCACGTGACCGATCACGTTGTAGCTCGATTAGTGAAAAAGTGTAATAGGCTAGTGCAACAAAGTGTAAAGAGCCTAAGCTATAGATCGATAGAAGCGTGTAAATCGATCTAGGCAAATCCTTGTAATCGAGTTGAGTTGGAATTCAATCGAAAGCCAAAAAGAGGCACAAGGCATTCCCGGAGACGTAGGTACTCGCAAATAATTGAATCGGTCAATTAAGCGAGTAAAGGGTGAGTTAAAGCTACAAAGCAACCACCCACCGAACTTCGTAAACAAACATCTTGTGTCAAAGTGTTTGTACGATATCATCTTTATCATCTAAATTATTATTTATTCCGCACCGTAAATTAGGTTAAATCTAAACTAAGTATAAGTTAGATTGCCAAATTTACCCCCCTCTAGGTTAAAATTAACCAACAGCCGCGAGCCGAGAGAGATAGATCCAGAGCATAAACCCTAGCGGAGAGAGAGACAGAGCAGGAGAAGCTGAGAGAGAGAGCACGAGAGAGACAGATCCGCGAGCCGAGAGAGACAGATCCGAGAGAGACAGAGCGGGAGAAGCTGAGAGAGAAAGCACGAGAGAGAGGGATGGAGAGACTTCTCGGCTTAACCCTAGCGGAGAGAGAGAGGGAAAGGGAGAGCGAGCACGAGAGAGAGCACGAGAGAGAGAGGGAGAGGGAGAGCGAGCAGAAAAAGAAAGAGAGAAGTGAGTGCTGGCGAGGGAAAAATAGAGAGAAGGGGGACAAAGCTGACTAACGTGTAAGGTTTTGGGGCGGTAGAGTTTGGGGCGGGCCGACCAAATAGAGCATTGGGGGCGGGGATTTATTGGGGCGGGCAGCTGCAAACCTTTGTTGGGGCGGGAATTTATTGGGGCGGGCAGTTACAAATGCTTGTTGGGGCGGTTTTATCTTTTGGGGCGGGCCGACCCAAATTTTAGGGTGGGCAGACCCAAATTAAAGACGTCCCAACAACACTATAGGGGCGGTAATTTCATATTGGGGCGGGACGACCCAAATTTTCGAACTTAATGGGGCGTCTGACCCTGTTTTGACCGACCCAAACTTCTTTTTGGAACTGGCCGACCCAATAATAGCTCAAATTTAGGTGCGGCCCGACCCTAAAAAACTATTGTGTTGTAGTGTTATGGTGGCATCATTTATGTATGGGAGATTTAGTGTGTGGTCGTAGAAATTATGGAACATTCCTACGATTATGGGATTGAGGACGTCATAAAATGTTGGTAGAATTCAATTGGAAAACCCTCGGGGCCAACGGCCTTACCCTTTTTCATATTCATTATTGTAGCTTTAATCTCGGCCTCGGTGAAAGGGTCGGCAAGGTCAAGAAGAAACGCGGTTTGGTTGTTTCCGGTTTGGAGGCACAAATCCAACGTTTGGATCCTTGGTATAGTCGGTAATGAGTCGACAATATTTTCATAGTAGATGTCGAAATTGTGTTGGATTTGTGTGCCGGGTCCGAGATTAAGTCCCCTTCGATTTGAAGTGTTGAAATGTGGTTTCCTTTATTCCTCGCGGATGCAATCGCATGAAAATATTTTGTGTTTGCATCTCCTAGTTTTAACCACGTGCATGAGCTCCTTTGTTGCCAAATAGCCTCCTTATAGTTTATTAGGTCGTATAATTTTTCTTTTGTGGAGATTCCTTAGACGGAATTCATCGGCCGTAAGGGTTCTCGCTTCCTCCGCCAAGTCGAGGATTTTTACCATTAGCTTGCAATCCTCGATTGTTGAGTCGGACGGTTTGAAAAACGTCTTTGCCCATTCCTTTATTTTTTTCCTTGATTTGGTTATCCCTTTTTGGAATTTTTTAACCGGAAAGATTTCGGTTCCGTGATCGGTCCAAACCTCAATCACTATTTCCTTGATTGCTTCAAATTTAAGCCAAGCTCGTTCAAAACTAAAAAGCTTTGAGGATTTCATTTGATTAGATTTTATAGAGAGAAAAATCGGGGTGTGATCCGATGTAATCATTGGTGGGTCATGGAGAGTAATTGTCGAGTTTTGTGTCATGAAATGGCTCGAGACAAAGCCCTATCTAACCGAGCTAGTGTTGGGTTGAGGCGCTTGTTTGACCATGTGAATTGCTTTCCTATTAGCGGTATTTCGGATATATGGGCCGCATCTATCGCCGCTTCGAGGAGTAAAATTAGCGAGGTGTTTTATGGATGTTGAGGTGGTGTCCTCCCTTGATCTTATGAGATTGAAATCTCCGATTAGAATCCATGGTAAATTGGTGTTTGAATTTAGATTTTTGATTTCGGTGATATACTCTTCTTTTCCATTCGGTCTAGATGGGCCATATGTGTTCGATATGAGGAATTGCGATCCTTGATCGTTTGTGAGAATGATATTTAAACAATGATTGGTTTCGAAAGAATTGACGAGTTTGACTTTTGAGTCCCATGCGACGAGTAAACCTCCCTTGGAGCCTTGAGCCTCTTTGGTGAGCGCGTTTCCATATTTCCGAGTGAGGACTCGTTTGTTTTGGAAGTGGTTTGACGTTGCCCATTTCGTTTCTTGGAGGCAAACGATGTTTTCCTTTGATTTGCTAATCATGTCCTTTATGATATTATATTTTTCTTTGCATCCTAACCCACGTACATTCCAAGATAAAATATTAATGTTCGTACACATAATAATAAAACATAAGTGTCGTTGTTCTTCGAAGAAACAACAAAACCAAAATACTAGAAAGGACTTGGATACGACGCTCAAACCATCTCGGCGTCATCCTCACGAGCGAGCGGGTCGTCAACATAGTCGACCTCATCAAGGTAGTCGTCATTGTATTCCTCCTCTTGGGCCTCCTCGAACACCTCTTCCTCCTCTTCCATTTCCTCGGTATTTCCTTCATTTGCTTCCTCGACATCGTCCCTTGAATTTCCTTTTCCATGAAATGTAAAAAAAGACGAGTTAGATGGGGTTATATTCATTGTGTCCTGTTTCGGTGTGTTTGTGGTTATTTTATTTTTCGAGAGATTTAGAAAGCATGAGATTTTGTTTCGGATCTTTGATTTTCTCGGTTTGGGTTTCCGTTTTGTTTTTATCTTAAATTTTGGTGAGGTGGCTCGGTCGACCCCTTCACTTGGGGGTAGCTCCGGCATGTCTAAACCGAGTGCTAGGTGGATATCGATTATTTTTCCTTGATCCAGAGGTTTGTTGTTTGTGTCTTCTTCCTTTAATTTTTTAATCAAAGTCTTAGCTCTCGATTTAGAGCTAGTTTGTGATTTATTGGTTTTATTTTTTATAGTAATTTTTTTCCCTTTTTCCTCGGCCCAATCCAGAGATTCCTTTTTTTTTGTGAGTATCTTATCCCAAGGGCTTTTTCTCCTCTTATCAAGCTCGGTGAGGGAAAATTGGGATATTAAATCTCCCTCGTTCGTAATTATTTTCCTTTGCGAGATTTCATTTTGAAAAGTTGAGAGTAAAATATCCAAACCTTCATCTTTTGTCGTTGTTAATTTTGACGTTTCTTTGGGTTGCGGGTGCTCTTCCGTCGTTTTACCTTTTCGAACCGGACCCGTTTGCGATTCTGGACCCGTTTGCGATATGGATCCAGAATGTTTCTGACCCGGCGGAGGTTTGGGTGCCGGTGGTCCCTGACCCGTTTCTGTCTCTGACCCGTTTACCGTCAGCATATTGGATCCGGATTTGTGCTGACCCGTTACCCGTCATCATATTGGATCCGAATTTCTGTGACTGGATCCGGATTTGCTGACCCGTTTGTGTGACTGGACCCGATAGTCCCTGGGACGGCTGGGTTAATTTAGCGGGGACGATTCGGACTTTTTTCTTCGGTTCGGTGGCTGGCGGTCGACTTTTAATCGGGTTGCTTGTTATCGGTTCCGGTACACTTTCCTTGAAACCATCTTTTTCCTCATTTTCTATGATTTGTTTGATAATACCGGCGTCGCGATTCCTAATTCCCCAATTAATAGTGGGGACGCTTGCGGGTTTGATTGAAGTCCTACCCCCGCCAAACTCCATAGTTGGTGGAGCCACTCTTTGTCTACGGAGAGTTTCCCCTTCCAAGTTGGTCGATCTTCTTTTCCCGAGGAATCGATTGATCCATTGCTAATCCAATCTTTGGCAGAGATTGGAGCGTGACCCCTTTGTCGGTCGATGTCCTCGATTTCTCTTTCAATTAGGCCCCATTCTATCTTGTCTTGGAGCCGCGCTTGAATATCTTCATAAATCTCGGAAGGGGGTTCCGGGTTTGGCGGGTTGAAAAACAAAAATGGCTCCTTGAGTATGTTTTTCTCCGCTGATTGGATCATCCACGTCACACCGGCGTGTGTGTAATGAATTTCGGTCGAGTCCGCCGTTACACCCACTAATATGTCAAGTGTTTCCATTGAAGTTAAGTTGACAAGGGGGCCGTGATTGATGAGGATGCCGAAAGAGCTAGCGATTTTGGTGAGTTCCTCTATGCGATTTTGGGGGGGGGGGGGGGGGGTTAAAGAGGGTTACCCAAACTCGGTGCGGGAAGCTAGTGCGCTCTCCCCCCAAGGTTAATTCCCATGGGAAGTTCACGAAGTTTGCTCTTCTTAGGGGGAGGAGATCCTTTGCGATGAAATCCTCTCGGTTTGTGCCTTCCGGTAGAATGAGGATGTATCGGTCCTTTGATAGGTGTGACAATTCGTATTTCTGTCGGCGATACCAAGTTTTTTGAAGGAGGATATGGAGGCTGCGCAAATTGTGATGCGGGACCATCCTTCCATCAATTACCACACCTCTTCTCCACCTCGCAATTTCCATTTCTTGCTTCGAGGGTTGTTTCGAGAAAACCCACACTATTTTTTTATTTTCCTTGTCGCCGGTTGAGTCCTCCTTTGCTTTTCCTTTGGTGCTTATCTCCGGGTTCTCGGACTATTTTTTCGTCGAAAGACCCCTCGGCTCTTTGCTGACCCCTTTCGGATCGGGCGTAAATGACACTATCTGACCCGATTCTTCAATTTGGCTTCTCTGTGAGCTTTGTCCCCTTCCCTTTTCAGTTGGTTCGTATGCGGGATGTCCGAGCGAGTTTGTGGTTTTGTTTCGAATGAGTTGTATGGAGCCCTGACCCGTCTCTTGCACGCGGTTCCAAACTGAGGTTCTCCTCGCATTTTTCTTGGGGCAGTACTTAGCCATATGGCCCGGTAGTCTACAATTTACGCATGCTCGTAGTTTTTGGCACTCCTCCGTTAGGTGACCGGTGACCAGACATTTCCTACATAGATCGTCCCACTCCGGTTTGTCGTTTGGTGGCCATGAGAGACGTTCCGGCGAATCAATTTGGTTGTCGGATTGTTCAATAGGCCTTTTCCTCGTCGATTTGGGGTTGAGATCAGTCCACTGTTCCACGCACACTGTTCAGTATTCCGCTGACCCCGCCTTGCCGCGGTCAGTGAGTTCGTGTGCCGTCAATTTCTTCTTTCCCTTGTCCATGGCTAGGGTTTTGATGGGAGGGTTTGAGCTCTGTGTGAGGGGGGTGAAGGGTTTTGGGAGAAGAGAGAGACGAAAAGAAGGAGGGTTCGGTTTAGGGTGTGGAGCTTGTATCCGGTGTGCAGTAGGGGGTAGGGGGGTGAGGGATGGGACATTGGAGCTTCTTGTCATGAGGTACCATCCATCACCATTGTAGATGGGCTTCAACCTCTTCTTTTTCGCCCAACTATCGCCTACAGGCGATTCTCTCTTTTTTTCAAAACCCATCTTCCTTTTAAGATGACGTTATTGTTTACACCTTAGTTAATGGTTTGGTATTGTAATTGGATGTTCAATCAAAAATTACGATAATCAATTCATAAATTAAGATATTAAATCATGTATTTATGTGTTACTTTTTATGATGGGAAATATCCTCGACCCCGGGCCCGCGCAGCGGATATGTAGGCCCGGTTCGATTCCCCGATTCCCGAGATCACGCCACGACTTCGAGGGTACGATGCGAATAGAAGGACAGATTCATACCAGTGCCAAATTGATGGCACACGAAGGGTTGATCGCCGCCTTCTATTTCCTTCGGTGTCACGTTGGTGACTAGCCCGTACGTCCCATACCGCACGTCTCCCACCGTTTCGACACGCCTCGGGTTGTCTTCGTGCGTTCCATGCCCGCATGATTCAACAGCCCGTTACTCGATTACTTCTCCGGTTTGATCACAACGAAGAGCCACATGTGTCGCTCCTCTACCCGTATCCACCGTGAGTCGTAGCACCTCGGTCGCGGATGCACCTGCCTAGACGATGCACCTGCGAACTTGCATGATTGCGTTTCGATTCTCTAGACGGAGAAAATTCTTTTCTCCTTCTCTCTCAATCTCTTCGCACTCTTTCATCAAGTGATTAGAGTCTCTTAATTTCTGGATTAATTCTAAATTAACTCCATTAATTTTCTGGTTGAACTAATCTAATTATTCAACTGGTTGGACTGATGAGAGAGAGAGAAACATCCTATATATACTCCATAGGATAAGGATGGGCCAAAAGGTATGTATATCTTCTATACACCTTTTCAAACAGAAAACTGCATACACCCTTTCAGTAATCTGCCAGAACGAAAATATTAAATCGTTCCAACCGACTTTGAACATTTACGAAAGTTGTAGATAATCTAATTATCTTTCCAACCCAATTTGGCCCAGCCCAATTGGAGTCCGGACCCGAAAGTTACGGCCGTTTTACTGACTGTATGTCAAACTGTCGCACCCTTTTCGGTATTTCATTAGAACGATACTGATACTTCGCTCAAATGAAATATATTACAACATGAAAGTTCTAGATAATCTCATTATATAACTAACCCAATTTGAACCATTCATATCGGAGTTTCCTACTGAAAGTTATACCAGTTTTACTAATCTGTTTCGTATGCCCACGAACGCGTACGTTCGTTTGTCCTACGTACCATTTTAGTGATGATCCAAAACTGTATTTCCTTCAGTCTCCCACTCAGTTTCAGATTTATCTAAAAGGTACTCATGTATATCACATATACACTATATCAGAGAATCTGGCCCGCGTATCAAATACGCTAAAGCCATGCACATCCAATGTGCAAAAACTTGCAATCAAGCCCGACATAGTACGACTCGTTGTGTGACCGTGTAGGTTCGTTTAACGATGGCAGTAGTCCGTTTCCATGGCACTACAAGCCCATGAGCGGGATCTAGTCACTCCATCATGGCTACCCATGTTAAAACGAAAAATGATTGTGATCATTGTGCCTATCTCGAATAGCGGTTACTAGTTCTCTTGTTTGCGATATCCGTTAATCAAAAGGCATGGTAATAGTCATCCTTATAATTTGATTAACTATACTTATTCCCCGATTCCGAGTTGATTTAACAAATTTCGATCGATATTAACCATTAATATCATTGACTCTGGCCAGAGATTTCGTTAATCGACTCATCGAGCGGCGCCTAAGAGATATCTCTTCCTTTCGGAATAAACAATTCCTATCTTGGAGACTCACATTGAATTCCGTGTTTCGGACAATACCCAATGATGACCCTTTTAACTCCCTGTTACGGTGAGCGTAAGATCATATCAAAGCATTGTGTTACGCACGTAACGCAATCAATGATCCCCTCAAGTATGAAGAATCTAAAACCCCATCCGTCACAAGTCCATCTATAATGACTAAACCATGTCATGGACTCGCGGCTTTGGTCATATCCAATACATGTAACCTAACATATATCTAC
Source organism: Luzula sylvatica (assembly GCA_946800325.1). Classification (NCBI taxonomy): domain Eukaryota; kingdom Viridiplantae; phylum Streptophyta; class Magnoliopsida; order Poales; family Juncaceae; genus Luzula; species Luzula sylvatica. The sequence continues at coordinate 4,494,603 of OX326961.1, forward strand.
GTTCCCGATTCGACAAGCACCTTGTCCCATGATTAGCAAAACATAATCATCTCCTCGGCAAACGTACTAGTGTACGCGTTCAGTCTATCCAATAATAGAAATGCTTCTCTCTTAAGCAAGCTGATCCGCGACTAGGGATGTTTAGAAATGACACTTTAAGTGTGACGGTTTCGCTGCACATGGTCCTCAACCATGTCGACGTCCACACAAGTTCAAATCAAGGTTCATGTAACAATCATATTACACAACCCGCACACTGTTTTCATATAAGGTGAATGCATATTTAATTTAAGTAAACAAAATTTTTTTAAAAGGAATGCATTCATATGGACTAAGTATTTGGGTGATACAACGTTTACCTATGGGTATCTCCATACCCATAACCTGCGAGGACTATCGTATTAGATAACTACACTCTATTCTCTTCTTCCTCCTCTAGGTATCTCCATACCCATAGTCATCGCATGACAGTCACGCGCGACTAGAGAGAGCGGTCTTGTAAACGGGTCCGCACGTTCCCGCTAGTGTTAATCATCATCAGGATTGGAACATTTCCAATACCTACGATCACATCTTTTCATAAAATTTCATGGATCAAATGAAATTTTCTGAGTATTGGCTAGAAGTGGTTGTGACCTCGGCATTTTTGGCTTGTACTATTGCGTCTCACGCAATAAACAACCATAAATCCGATAACTCGTGACTACTAGAGTTTGGTCATGTATCCTTGATCCATACCACTTCCTTTTGCGATTAATAACCGCAATATACTCGCCACCGTAAATAGAATCATAAACTATTGGTCTTGTGGAACCTTTCCACATAACCGTGTTTTCATTTAAGCAAAACATGTACACACTTTGTGATCGAAAGTCGTGCTACATATTTGGACGTGCTTCATCTTTGGAAACTGTTGTTTGTTATAACTCTTTATAACCAACACGGCCTCCACACCATTATAGATAATAAATCCTGAATTCTTTCGCAAAGTATTCAAGGATAAACTTCACCTCTATCAATACAAATCCCGATGGGTTTTAAATATACATAACCATTATGTATATATTTGTATAACCATTATACAATCACAAGAGTTAGTCTCATGTAATCGAATTACATTCAAACTCATGTGATTCCCATGAATTTTATTGACGGTGAACTAGACGCTTTATTTGTATGACAGATAGCCACATACATATCATGACAGATATAATAGATCCTAACATCAAATGTAAGACATCATATTATTACTTTTCGCGCTGCTTGATGTCTCACATCGAGCCGTTGAAAATTTCTGCCATTCGACATTTCGATTTATCTCCTCCAAGGAGTTTACATGTTGAAAACCATTTTCAACAATATGTCGATATATGTGCTATAACATAGAAAGAGGAACTTCTTAGATCTATCCTATAGATCTTCACGCTTAATTCATAAGCGGTCTCGTCTAAATCCTTTGTCGTTACAAGAAAATATAACGCAGCTCCCACTAATCTTCATGTGTACACAAAGTTTCCATTCGTTTCGACAATTTTATAACAATTTATAATTTTGTCAAAACGAATATTCCAATTCCGAGAAGCTTTCTCTAATCCATCATATGGATCGTTAAAGCGTGCATATCTTATCCCCGATTCTTATGAATCGACAAAACCGTAAGGTTGTGTCAAGTACACATCCTTTCATAAAATTTCTTTCAAGAAATTCGGTTTTGACATCCATTTTGCCACATCACATAGTCATAATATGCGACCATGGCAAGCAGAATTTCGAGAATGTGAAAGCATGGCAACATGCGAAAACGTTTCTTCATAGTCCGACTATGAATTGCATGAAACTCTTCGCAAAAAGCCTCGCTTTACATATATGCGTATTCCTATCCATGTCGGTTCTTCATCTTGAAAAACCCACTCACATTTCACGGGTCTAACCCAGAAAGTAATGAAATCAAGTTCTGAACTTGATAATTTACATGGATCGAATCTCAGATTTCATGACACCATGTCATGTGGAATCAACTTTTCATAGCATCCTTGTAGGATATCGAATCATCATATGATTTCGATCTATCATCATTAGCCTCGATAAATCCGTATTTACCGGCTTATGATATAGCCTACTTGATCTACGAAAAATTCCTTTGTGTGTTCGACTTGCGTTCATCAACTCTTGATGAAGCCATGTCAACTTTCATAGGTACAATGTTCATTTTCAAATCACGAACACTTTCGAGATTTATTCTACTCCCACTAGCCCGCATAGAGATAAATGACACCAAGTTCCAAACTTGTGCGCATCTAGTCCTCCTCCAAGAAGGCATCTCTTCGAGCCACGAAAATCTAATTTTCGTCGGGACGTTAGAACTAATACCCTTTAGTTACCTTAAGGATACACGAACAATTTCCAGATTTGGGAGTGAGTTTAACTGAAACAAATTTCGAAATACACTCACATCCTCAAATCTGTACAAGTGACAACTTCGGAACCATTCCGATCCATATCTCATATGGCGTCTTTTGTACCGATTAGAAGGTTTATGGTCCATATCTTAATGCAACCATTCATTAGTGCCGCTGTCTCAAGGGCGTATCCCCAAAATATTTTTGGGAGATCCTATTGACTTATCATTTATCGAACCATGTCCAACATGCGTTCATTTCCTCTTTTCGAACACATCTCAATGTTCCGAATAAAGGCAATCGTGAAACGATTCCACAATCATAAATGATCATCAATATTCATAACTCAAATATCGCCTCTTCGATCCTATCGAAAGGTTTAGCTCAAATACTCGCCTTCTCGATCCTATCGAAAAGCTTTGATTTTCTTGCTTAGTTGATTTCGTATTTCGTTTTTGAAACTCTTTGAACCTTTCAAAAGTCTCCATTTCGGCACGCATTAAATAGATATTTTCATATCTACTTTAACCGTCCGTAAATGTAACAAAATACCGATAGCCTCCTCTTGCCTCGGAACTTATCGGAACATTACATCTAAATGTAATTTCCAATAATTCGTTGGATCTTTCTCCAACCTTTGGAGAATGATGCCATTGTCATCTTGCCTAATAAATAAGTATCGCATTAATCAATCGAATCTAATTCGGATGATTCTAGCAATCCATCATATGGAATCAAGATACGCGAATCTCGTTTATATGGCCAAGACGGCAATGCCAAAAGAAGCAATCAACCTCTTGGTTTAATCCTCCTCGGATTTCACCATTCTTTGAGTCATTAGTTTGGACAACTCTTTGTCCGAACTTTCTGTTTGGAAAACATTTTCCCAAAATACCCTTAGACATACATTTCTTTCGATCCCTTCTTTGAATTACAAGGACATCCACGCATCTATATGCATTGGATTCCTCGGATACTCCGAGCATCTCCAATTCAAATTTAAATCGCATCATATGCAATTTCGGGATCGACTTATCTATCGAATGCATATGATATTCAGTCACGAAGATAAAATCTCGTACCATCAACACACGAGTGTTAATCAAAGACCCATAAGGCGTCTCAAAATTAACCTACTCTTTGAGCCGCATCGAACCATTCAACGCGCTCTAGCTCTTGAAACTATTTCATGAGCGTTGTGTTTTACTTTCATATACACCCGAATTCTCAAAACAATTTTGAGAAATATGCGTCTATACATGCCACCACAAGGCACGTAATATCGTTCGATTCCTTCTTAAAGTTTATCGAACCCGGCTTTCTCTAAAGCCATAGAATTGAGCCCCGAATCTACCATTTCCGTGTCCAACACGTTCCTTTAAGTCTAAGAACTATCTTTGACTATCAAGGTTAATAACGGTAATTCCGGCCCAAAAGCCATCTATCATATCGATCTCATCGATATATTTGGTGTTGCTTGAAAACATAATTCTAAACGGATGATGAAGATTAACTCCTAACCGTGTGTACTTAATCTATATGCTCATATGATGAATATATGATAGTGTTATTTTATCGAATCGATAACCCTCATACCGATACGGGACTCCAAGTCCATAACACTCAAGACCCATATTTTACGATCCTCCCATAAGTGACTATGGCCGACAAATGAGATCTCGATATTTTAGGTAGGATTAAATCCAATCGTATCCAATATGACTCTTGTTCCTTTATAGAATTTCGGTGACGAATCGTATCCAATACAATCCATGTTCCGTGTGTGCATTCTATCTATGCCCCGAACTCCAATCGGATTGGCTTGGACGGTTAAGTCATAACCATATCCATCGTATCGTTCAATTGAACTACTCACGTGCCCGACTATGGCCTGAAACCACGTGAGTCCCCAATTAACGCTTACCACCCGCACCAATATATACAATAATACGTGCCCGACTATGGCCTGAAACCACGCACTATGTCATATCAATCTCGATGGTTGTGGATATCGAAGGCATTTCCATGACTTAAATATTATGAGGGATCATGCCATTGCATGTTTCTAAATTCGTGACATAATCATATTATATCACTATCACAAGATTTGTAAATGCATATGATTTATTTAGGGAGATTAATTATTCTAAATAATTAATTATCTAATATGCTAGAATGATTGATGCCGATCAAATCGATATAAAGAACTCAAAATTCCGAGTTTCGTAGCCAAAGTTATCGCGAAAACAAAAACAGCATCCAGAGAAGGGTCCGTTATAACGGACTGCCCCATCCGTTGTAACGCAGGGGCCACGCGGCGCGAGAAAACCTCGCCCGGGACGCGTCCGGGGCGCCAAAAACTGCCCCCGGGGCGGCAGAAAACCTGTTTTTCTGCACCCTTCCGTTATTTCATTAGAACGACATTAATACTTCGCTCAAATAAAATATATTACAACGCCACGACTTCGAGGGTACGTCCCATACCGCACGTCTCCCACCGTTTCGACACGCCTCGGGTTGTCTTCGTGCGTTCCATGCCCGCATGATTCAACAGCCCGTTACTCGATTACTTCTCCGGTTTGATCACAACGAAGAGCCACATGTGTCGCTCCTCTACCCGTATCCACCGTGAGTCGTAGCACCTCGGTCGCGGATGCACCTGCCTAGACGATGCACCGGCGAACTTGCATGATTGCGTTTCGATTCTCTAGACGGAGAAAATTCTTTTCTCCTTCTCTCTCAATCTCTTCGCACTCTTTCATCAAGTGATTAGAGTCTCTTAATTTCTGGATTAATTCTAAATTAACTCCATTAATTTTCTGGTTGATCTAATCTAATTATTCAACTGGTTGGACTGATGAGAGAGAGAGAAACATCCTATATATACTCCATAGGATAAGGATGGGCCAAAATGTATGTATATCTTCTATACACCTTTTCAAACAGAAAACTGCATACACCCTTTCAGTAATCTGTCAGAACGAAAATATTAAATCGTTCCAACCGACTTTGAACATTTACGAAAGTTGTAGATAATCTAATTATCTTTCCAACCCAATTTGGCCCAGCCCAATTGGAGTCCGGACCCGAAAGTTACGGCCGTTTTACTGACTGTATGTCAAACTGTCGCACCCTTTCGGTATTTCATTAGAACGATACTGATACTTCGCTCAAATGAAATATATTACAACATGAAAGTTCTAGATAATCTCATTAGCTAACTAACCCAATTTGAACCATTCAAATCGGAGTTTCCTACTGAAAGTTATACCAGTTTTACTAATCTGTTTCGTATGCCCACGAACGCGTACGTTCGTTTGTCCTACGTACCATTTTAGAGATGATCCAAAACTGTATTTTCTTCATTTTAATGTGCTAAATCATATACTCGTCATCAAAATTCTTGGAGGAGAGTACTAGGAATGTACATCACTACTCTATTTTATTAAATAATTGAAGTGCAAGCATTACATTCTCCCACATTATTCATTTGATGCGGCCAAAAAATGTATGTGTATTTATGATACAATTGTCGTTGGTTGTTCTTAGGCACAAAAAAATAATTTATAGAATTATTTTTAAAAAGTATAGTTTATTACATAAGGGTATCGTCCACAAGGAATATATGCGTTCTTAAATTTTCTAAAATTCAAACTTCCAAATAATGATGTCAAATTCACAAGATATGTTTATAATATTATATTTGATCTCTACTAAAAATTTGGTGCAATTTGGACTTATATATATAAAGTAATTCTTCATATTCCGCTGGCCCGGTTTTATTCCTTCCGTTGATCTTGTTCCAGACAATGGAAATTGTGTCACTTTCGATATGACAGTTCTATTTCTTCAAAACATCGTTTTGTATAGCTTCATTGAAAGAAGAGGTGCATAGTTTGCTCCCCTCGTGCGTATTGTTTAATCTAGACCTAGAGGGGGTGAATCTAATTTTCATGATAAAGGTATACAATTTATATTTATGCGGTAGCGTAATTAAATTTAAATAATAGAGAGAGGATTCCGAAACAAATAACACACAATATTTATTTACGGATCAGTTCGGTAGGGTGTTGCTATGTGTTTTTTAACTCATCGTTTAGTTGCTCAATTGACCGGTTCGATTGTTTACAAGTACCTATGTCTCCAAGGATGCCTTGCGGATTTTCGATTTTTATTGAATTTCCATATCAACGATTAAAAGGTATGCCTAGATCAATTTATACGTTTTTATTGATCTATGGCAGGCTTCTACAATCTAACTCTACGTAATCGGTCACGCGAGTTGGGAATCGGTTGTAGTGGAGATTGGAAAGATCTATCTTAGATCAAGGTTAGGTTTGGAGGAATTAAGCTCGAGTGTTTTTGGCCTGAGTTTCCCTCTTTTATTTAGATTGAAAAATTATGGACAAGTTAGAGAGAGAAACAAATGAGTGATTCTATTTATAGAACACATAGTCCCCTCCTAATACTCAGCTTATCTGTATGTTCCGTCTAGACGGAATAGAGCTTCCATTCGGAAGGAGCATAAGTCAAAACTAGGGATGTTCAAACGGTTCGGTTTATTCGGATACCGAACCGAACCGGTCGAATTCGGTTTAATTGGTTTGGTTTTTCGGTGTATTTGGTTCGGTTCAGTAACAAAAATGGTATTGTTTGATTTATTTGGTTCTGTTCGGTTTTGAAATTTGGAAAACCGATTAAACCGAACCGACCGAATAACATTCCATTTTTATATTTCTTTAATATGTTAATATTTAAATATAACAAAAATCATACTACAATCTTATATATTAACATAATTATATTTTATAATATTAATTCATATCTTTTTGATAATTAAAATTTAAAAAAATTTAGTAATTTTTTTATTTTAAAATTATAATGCCTCTTATTCGGTTCAAGCAAATATGAGTTCGGTTTATTCGGTTCGGTTTTTAATCGGTTCAAGTGTTAAACGGTTCGGTTCGGTTTGAATTTTATTAGGTTCGGTTTAAATCGGTTTGACTTATTCGGCTACGTTTGAACCGAACTGACCGAATGAACACCCCTAGTCAAAACTAGTTGTTAAAGCGTAATCATTAGAAATATGACGCTTCCGTTCAGACGCATGAATGTTCCATCCAAACGGAAGACTTCACTGTGATTGCTTCCGTTCAGGCACATGAATGTTCCGTCTGAACGAAAGACTCGATGTGAACGAAAGACCCGCTTCTATGTACATGTACTATATATATATATATATATATATATATATATATATATATATATATATATATATATTTGAAAGCAATAAATATATTATAAATGATGTGAACGAAAGACTCGATGTGAACTATTAAACTCAATATTCATCAAATAAATATATTTGAAAGCAAGAAAAATGATGAAATTGCTCACCGGGCAGATAAAATTTCTTACCTATACGTGCTTATATTGGTTTGCATAATACACGAGTTCCGTTCCAACGGAACCACCTATCCGTTGTAACGGACATGCCATAAACGTTGTAACGGTACTCACAAGCAAAACAAGCGAATTCACAGTGAGTTGTCCGGTACAACGGACCCAGCGTGTCCGTTATGCTTCATTAACACTGGACTTCCGTTGCAATGGAACAACTCTCCGTTATAACGGAGTACACGACTTTCTAATATATTGTAACGGACTATACAGAAAATGCACAATTTGGCAAGAATCTATGTGTTCCATAAATAAAACTATTCCCTTGTTTTCTCTCTTCAACTCAACCATTATTCTTACACAATCTAAAGGAGAGAAAACCTAGCATTCATCTTGAGCACAAACCTTCTAAACAATCTTTGGGATTATTTGATCCCCATTCAAATCCATCTACGTATGATTCCCGACTTGCGTGACCGGTCACGTTTAGTTCGTAGTAGAAATTGTAATATATAGGCTAGTACAAGAATTGTAAAGCCCGTTATAGATCAATAGAAAACGTGTAAATCGATCTACGATCTAGCCAAAACCTTGTAAGAGTTGATACGGGAATTCAAACGAAACCCGAAAAGGCGTAAGGCATCCCCGAAGACGTAGGTACTTGTATTCAATCGAATCAGTCGATCGAGCAAGTAGTCGGTGAGTTAAAACTACATAACAACCACCCACCGAACTCCGTAAACACATATCTTATGTTATTTGTTTTCGGTATAGTTTTCTTTATCTCAATTATTTATGCTTCGGAATAAAATTAGAATTGCATATCATTATTGCGAAAATCAGATCAAAGGATTACCTATTCACCCCTCTGTAGGCCAAGATTAAACAACAGTTGCCTTCTAAGAATGCTTAAAGTATAGTGTAAAATAATAAACACATAACTGTCTACAAATAAATTATGATTATAAAAAATTAATGACTAATCAATGATCTAAATTTTTTATTTAGGCAATCGTTAAAATTTGTCCCATTCTTCTTATTTAAAGTTGGTGAAATCACCATGTGTTGACACGTGTCATTGGTTGATAAATATGATTACAGTTTCAGTTAAAATGTAAGTGGTTATTAGTCCAGTTGGCAAAGTCCAAGCTTCTCATGGTGCTAATCCGGTTTCGAATTCGGACAATCACATTTCTTCCCTTGAAATAAGATTTGGATTTGAGTTCCTGGACAAAGATTTCACTCCACCAAAATTTGTGATTTGATGACTAAAAAACGCATTTAATGAATCTAGAAATAAAATAGAGTAATGATAATAAACATATTTGTTCTTTTTATCTTTAAGGTTGACGAAATCACCATGTCTTGACATGTGTCCTTGGATGATAAATATGTTTAGAGTTTCAATTAAAATGTAAGTGACTGTTAGTATAATTGGCAAAGTTCATGCTTCTCGTGGTGCTAATCCGGGTTCAAATTTGGTGAATCACATTTTTTCCTTGGAATGAGTTTTGGATTTGGATTTTTGAACGAAGGTTTGACAAATCACTAAATTTTCAAAAATTTCTGATGTGACGACTAAAAGAATCGTATTTCATGTATTTAAAGTTGGTCAAATCACCATGTGGGGACACGTGTCCTTGGTTGATAAATAAGTTTATAATTTCAGTTAAAACATAAGTGGTTGTTAGTCCAGTTGGCAAATTCCAAGCTTCTCATGGGGCAAATCCGGTTTCGAATTCGGACAATCACATTTATTTCGTTCAAATAAGATTTGGATTTGAGTTCCTGGACAAATATTTCACTCAACAATTTTTTTTTATTTGATGACTAAAAAAACGTATTTAACGAATCAAGAAATAAAATAGAATAATGATAATAAACATATTTATTCTTTTTATATTTAAGGTTGGTGAAATTACCATGTCTTGACCTGTGTCCTTGGATGATAAATATGTTTAAAGTTTCAGTTAAAATGTAAGTGATTATTAGTTTAATTGGCAAAGTTCATGATTCTCATGGTGCTAATCCGGGTTCAAATTCGGAGAATCACATTTTTTTCCTTGGAATGGATTTTGGATTTTGATTTTTGAACAAAGGTTTGACTAATCTCAAATATTTCAAAAATTTCTGATGTGTCGGCTAAAAAAATCGTATTTAATGTATTTAAAGTTGGTGAACTCACCCTGTGTTGATACGTGGCCTTCGTTGATAAAAATGTTTACAATTTCAGTTAAAACTTCAGTGGATGTTTGTCCAGTTGGCAAAGTTCAAACTTCTCATGGTGTTCCTGGACAAAGATTTCACTCCACAAAAATTTCTGATTTGATGTCTAAAAAAAACGTATTTAATGAATCAAGAAATTAAATATAGTAATGATAATAAACATATTTATTCTTTTTTTATATTTAAGGTTGGTTAAATCACCATGTCTTGACATGTGTCCTTGGATGATAAATATGTTTAAAGTTTCAGTTAAAATGTAAGTGACAGTTTAGTGTAATTGACAAAGTTCATGCGTCTCATGGTGCTAATCCGGATTCAAATTCGGAGAATCACATTTTTTTTCCATGGAATGAGTTCTGCATTTTGATTTTTGAAAGAAGGTTTGATAAATCTCAAAAATTTCAAAAATTTCTGATGTGACTAAAAAGATTGTATTCAATGAATCAACAAACAAAAAATTAAATAGCGTAATGATAATAAACACATTTAATGAACTTTATAATTATAAATTATAAATACATCTAATGCAAGTCTAAAAAAGAAAACATACATTTATTTATTTTTAAAATATTAATTACAGGTTTAAAAATTACATTTAAACTATGTTACGTGGATACTTTAATAATGCAGAAGCATCTCGAGAATGCGGGTATACGATACAAATACATTTGCGATGCTGTTCGGATACGTATCAGATATGCCACGCGGAGTACTCTGATTATTTTCAGATTTATTTTTGACATAATCAACTTGGATACTTCCAGGATACGGCTAAGGTACTATGTTTAGGATATTCCGACCAATATCTTCGGACCTATTATTGTTTTTATATAATTCTTTTTTAGATACTTCTAAATTAATCTCATGATACATATAAAATAGGTCTATGATATTATTATGATATTTGTATTGTTTGATTGATTTTATTTATTTTCGACATATTTAATTTAAAAATATTTTTAATTATATTTATATAATATAAATATATTAAAATAATAACTCTATAGCTGTATCCATATTCTGGAATTTTTAAAATTGTTATTTCGTCATATCAGTATCGTATCGGATGCAATACGTATCCGTTCAATATATCATTTACGATTTAACCAACTACGATTGAAGGAGAGGTAAATGGAAGTCACTATTTTATATCATGACCACACAGCCATGATTATGACCCATTTGAAAAACAAATTCGAATTAAAATGCGATCCACTAAATACAAACTTTTGTCAAATAGATTCCTTCTGTTTTATTTTCTATAACGAAAAATGTTTTATTTGGCACAAATATTATTTTACGTTAATAAATTCAATTTCCATAGTATTTTTTGATTAAAAATACTAAAAAACAAGTAAGGCATTATGGTTATGTCATATTTTAACAAATTTCTTATTTCTTCTCTTAGGAAATATGTTTCCTAATTTATTGACAATATTAATTTTATTTCAATATTTACCAATTTAAATTAATATTTAGACAAAAACCTATTTTTAATGTCTTGAATAAAACTATATATTTGCAAGAAACAAGGTACATGTTTTTTTTGACAAATATATATATTTGAATAAAAAAAATGTACAAAAAGGAAAAAAAAATCAAATCAAAACTATCTCCTTTTAGACCAAAATATATATTTATTATTTTGGATAAACTATATATTTGGACAAGAAACAATTACAAGTTTCCTTTTTTTAAAAGTATATTCGAATAATGTATAACAAAAGAAAATCCACCTAATTTTTTTTTGAAAGCGTATATATGTTAAAATAAAATTATGTATAAAAGAAAAATAAGCAAAAAAAATCTAACTAGAAAATATCTTTTTTTACACAAGTATATATATTTGATATTTAGACAAAAACGATAGATGCTTCTCTTTGTTTTCGAAAAAATAATCGATATATTAAAATAAAGAAATATATCACAGAAAAATTATTATCATTTGAAATTCTCAAAATCAGTATCAATATGATTTTTTCAAAGAAAAATCTATAGTGAATGTTAAAATTTTTAATTTTAATGTATATCCATATAATGACAATTATGATCCAGAAATGCTCAATTTTTTTGAGATAAAAAATATATTTTTTTGTATATGATTTGCAGAATTTCTAAATATCAAATAAGCGGTTCTACAAATTCATAAATATTGTGAATAATCATACAAACTACATGACATATTATCAGTAAGTTCGTAAAATTTTAGAAAATAAAAATACATTAAATATCCAACCCGAAGCGGAAGAAGAAAATCATCTAGTACTAATTATGACAATAAATTAGTATCGAATAAATACTTCAATATGAAATTCAAACACTGATGGTTAGTCAATTAATTTGATACGTTTTTAGTGGATTTACATAGTTTTGTTGACATTATAATGGACCATTTGTTTCACCCACTGCCAAAAATAATATTGCTGCACACAATATATGAGAATTTGTTGGTTCCTTGTAGGTAATAATTCGTTAATCGGCGACCCTTGTTTTTCTCTTGAGAAATGTGACACGAGAGATGCACATACACTGGATTAGGTGAACTTTGAAACAGAAACCATACACAGGGGTTGGTGAATTTTGAAACAGAATTTTGAGGAGAATTTGGTCAAGGGAAGCATGCATGATTAATGCGTGGAAATATATGGTTGCTCATGATTCATCATTGACGTATGTACAACGTCCGCACTTCATGCAATGGGGTTGGAGATGTTCTTAAATGACCTTACTTTTAAAAAATGTTTAGGGTTAGCAATATCTAAGATTATAGTTAGCAAAATCATAATCTAGATTATGGCCATTGCAAATGGTACAAAAAAGAAGAAAAAAAAATCCGACTAAGGCGCGCCATGTAATTTTTCCGTGTTGGTTGCCTGACCGGTGAACTTTTGAATATTATCATTACATTGATAAATTATCAAATTACTTTTTAAAAAAATATATAGAAAAAAGTTCTATCATAAAATCACACAAAGATATATGATACATTTAAAATTATATATCATACATGTGAAACTATATAATATTTTTTGTACTTGGAAAAAGTATAACTAAAAGTATAAATACATTTAAAAATGTACCACATAAATATATAACATATGTGTAAGTATTCATACCATGTATTGTACTTAAAAAAAAAATCATAGACCAAAAAAGTATATATAATATATATAAATTTATAACACATAAATATATCATACACGTAAAAATATATAATACTAGCATGATACTCGCGAAAAATTCCGCGCGTCTTTGTCGGTACGTATTTGTTTGTAATGAAACTAAATCAATAATTATGTATCCAATGAAAGAATTTAAATACCGTATATATTGTAAAAATCATTGTTTTACATTATTATTTTGTTTTATCGAACAATCAAGTTATCATTAATTCTCATGAGAAAACATTAGTTTTCTCAATCATTAAACAATTTTTACGCGATATTTATTTTGCACGCATAAAAACAAATCATAACATGTCAACACAATTATTGCGTTTTGAAATAACCATAGATACTCTAACAATTTGAGCTTCGCTCATACTTCCCACAAATACATACATTATTTCGTCAATCAATAAAGGAGCCGGCGGCACACAAAGATTCATTTTTAGTATGGCAAATCCTTCATATCATACTTTATCCAAATGACGTTGATAATAAATTTTACATATTTTGTATTTTTGTAAAGCTAACTAACCTTTATATAATAACCATTTTAAAAATTAATAATAATAATAATAATAATACTAATAATAATAATAATAATAATAATAATAATAATAATAGTTGTTATTATTATTATTATTATTATTATTATTATAGTAATAAATAATTAAATTAAAATGGAGGATTTGCATATTTGCTCTCCTAAAAACAAAAAATATATCAGTTTTATCGTTCGAAAAATTAAAATATCATATTTATCCTTCCAACAATCTAAAATATCATTTTTATGACCACAAATATCATATTGATCCTACCAAAATCCAGAATATAATTTTAAACCTTGAAAAACTTAGAAACTATATAAAATACAAAATCACAATAACAATAATAAAAACTAGCTTTATCCCCGCGCAATTGTGCGGGATGTTTTTTATATAATTATTTAAATAGAATTAACGCGTGTGCGAATTAACGCGCATGCGTTTGAACTAAATTAATCAAATCATGACATATTTGCAAATATCGTGATGTCAATAGATGCATAAGGTTCATGAAATTAGTCTATCACGGATATTATTTTCTAATATAATTTGTATAAATAGCATTTGTTCAGGTGCTTCTAAAATCGATTAATATAATCAGGACATATTCGCAAATTTTAATATGTATGTAAAATAGGAAAAAAAAGACCAAATGTAAAAAAGAACCAAAATGTAAAATAAGAAAAAATGATCAAAATGTAAAAAAGGACCGAAATGTAAATAAAAAAGGAATATGTATGTAAAATAGGAAAAAAAACCAAATGTAAAAAAGGACCAAAATGTAAAATAAGAAAAAAGGATCAAAATGTAAAAAAGAACCAAAATGTAAATAAAAATGGACCAAAATATAAATAAAAATAACCAAAATGTAAATTTAAAAAATAGTTTTTTTATACAAAAGCCTTTGATGACGTGGAGGCTTAGAATTGCAAAAACATTGTTTGATTTATGATGTTTTTTATATAATTATTTAAATAGAATTAACGCGCATGCGAATTAACGCGCATGCGTTTGAACTAAATTAATCTAATCATGACATATTTGCAAATATCATGATGTCAATAGATGCATAAGGTTCATGAAATTAGTCTATCACGGAGATTATTTTCTAATATAATTTGTATAAATAGCATTTGTTCATGTGCTTCTAAAATCGATTAATATAATCAGGACATATTCGCAAATTTTAATATGTATGTAAAATAGGAAAAAAAGACCAAATGTAAAAAAGGACCAAAATGTAAAATAAGAAAAAAGGATCAAAATGTAAAAAAGGACCGAAATGTAAATAAAAAAGGAATATGTATGTAAAATAGGAAAAAAAGACCAAATGTAAAAAAGGACCAAAATGTAAAATAAGAAAAAAGGATCAAAATGTAAATAAAATAGGACCAAAATGTAAATAAAAAGGGCCCAAAAGTAAATTTAAAAAATAATTTTTTTATACAAAATCCCTTGATGACGTGGAGGCTTGGAATTGCAAGAAATTTGTTTACTTTATACATATTATTAATAAGAAGAGAGCTTTACATATTTATGATCATAAACTCCCAAAATATCATATTTATTATTCGAAAAATAAAAATATTACATTTTTTTTTTGAGTAAATTTGGAGAGAGATCAAAGGCTCTCTTCCAAAAAAATGAATACTATATTTACCCATCAAAAAAATTAAGAACATCGTATTTACCATTGAAAAACTTAAAAAATAAAAAAAATCCAAAATAATAATGATAATAATAATAATAATAATAATAATAATAATAATAATAATAACAATAATAACAATAATAATAATAATAATAATAATAATAATAATACAAAGAGAATATATATATATTTACCCTCTAAAGAAAAAAATATATCATATTTATTATTCGATAAATACAAATATCATATTTATATTTTACCTATCCAAAAATCCAAAATATCATTTTTACCCTTGAAAACCCTAGATGATATGAGAAATATCCAGATTAGAGATAATAATAGTTATAATTTTATTATTATTAATATTATTAATAATAATAATAATAATAATAATAATAAGGGGATTTACATTTTTTCCTTCTAAAAACCCAAAAATATCATATTAATCGTTCGAAAAAAATTCAAATTTCGTCACAATTAATAAAAATTTAAACCAAACAGCTACAATAAGTCTTCAAAATAACACTTTCAAGACTTCTTTGCAATAGAAAGAAAAAAATTAAAAAAAATTAAAACCTAAAAATAAATTTATTTCAAAAACAAATTGGTTTAGGATAAAAAAAATACTTCAAACAATATTTGTGCATATATAATTCGTGAAAATAGATGAATGATTGTTCTTTGTTGGTGTTTGGGTGTATAGAAACATGTCTATTCAAAGAAATAAATTGCTTAAATTTTTTACAACATTTATATCATCAAAATGAATGGTCTAAATTTTTGATTTGACGTGCAAGCATGATTGAAGAGAAAAAAATGTGTAAAATTATATAGAAGTATACATATAAATATAAAAGTCTAAATTTATGTATATTGTTATATAATATTTTTTGGAATGTACTAAGATATAATGAATCATGTCTATTTAAAAAATTCAAGTGTTAAAATAATCTAAGTCATTGTTTATTACAATGAATGAATGGTTTGGATTATGGTAATGTGGAAAAATGTGAGGACAATAATTGTATGTAAGATTATCATAAAGTGACAAAAGGGAAAACAAATTTTAATATAAACCTGGTTCATGTATAACACTATATAGATTCTTGTTTGACATGTATTAAAAATATCATGAGCCATGTCTATTTGAAGAACACTATTGTTGAAATTATTTTGAGCCATGATTCAAATCAAGAATAATTGATGGTTGAGATTATAGCAACGTGGCTAAATGTGGGAGAAAAGAATTTGGATAAGATTATCATAAAGAATCAATGTATTGTTCTAAGAATATATATCAAACATATAAAATGTATATTATGCATCTACAAACATATGATACATAAAATTATATGATACATATAAAACTGTATATCATGTATCTAAACTATACGATCCACATATAAAACGTACACGTAAGAAATACTTAACATACATCTTGAAAGTACATGGTACATTTGAAATTTATAAATATTTGAATGAGTAACGGCGTGTGTAAAGGTGTAACGAATCATCGTGCAAAATCATTTAAAAAAAATAAGAAGTTAAAAATCCTTCTAATGATTGGACCTATTATATTATAAGTTAGTATATTATTATTATTATATATTATATCTTATGTATAAAGTTAAGGAATTCCTTGCAATTCTAGGCCTCCACGTCATCAAGCGCCTTTGTGTAAAAAATATTTTTTAAATTTACACTTTGGTCCTTTTTATTTACATTTTGATCCTTTTTAGTTTTAAAATTTACATTTTGATCCTTTTTATTTATATTTTGGTCCTTTTTAAATAATATTTGTTTTAAAATTTACATTTTGATCCTTTTTATTTAAATTATTATATATATATGTATCAATGTTTTAAATAACGTGTAGCGGCACGCAACGTTTTTGACGTTTAATTTAGCGGTTAACGTTAGCGGGCGATATAGCGCCGCTTCACCATCCCAGCGGAGTTTGATCAAAATTATTATTTTTATAATATGAAATATGCATATAAATATAATTTAGCGGCCAATATTATAAGTAAAATTATATCAAATGCTTATTTATATCAACCTCACAAACTAACATAAATTAAAAATAAATCTCTAAGAAAAATATATTAAAATTATTATTATTATTAAAATTATTATTATTATTATTATTATTATTATTATTATTATTATTATTACTTTTATTTTTATTTTATTATTGTGTTGTTGTAATTATAATAATGCTAATAATAGTTGTTGTTGATCTTATTCTTCCAATAATAATAATAATAATTATTATTATTATTATTTAATAACAATAATTATTATTGCATAGTAATAATATTAATAATAATAATTATTATTATTATTATTATTATTATTATTATTATTATTATTATTATTATTATTATTGTTATTGTTATTTAATACACATAATAATAATAATAACAATAATAATAATAATTTATTGTTACTATTATTTAATAACAATTATTATCATTGTGTAATGATAATAATGATTATTATTATTGTTATTATTATTTAATAACAATAACAATAACAATATCAATATCAATAATAATAATAATAATAATAATAATAATAATTATTATTATTATTATTATTATTATTATTATTATTATTATTATTATTATTATTATTATTATTTGTACTATTACTATTATTATTACTATCATTATTTTATTCTATTTTTATTATTACTATTGTTATTATTAGTTTTAACATTATTATGATTTTATAATAATAATAATAATAATAATAATAATAATAATAATAATAATAATAATAATAATAATAATAATAATAATAATAATAATAATAATAATAATCACGCTATAGCACCGCTACGGCCGCTATATTTGAACGCTTCATGCTATAACAGTCCGCTATAGCGTTGCAGCGGAACAAAATGCTACAGAGCTAAATTCCGAAGCGATGCAGCATTTATCTCCTAAAATCCGCTATAGCGCGCTATAGTGTCGCTGAAGCGCCGCTATTTAAAACACTGGTGTATATATATGTATATATATAGAGATTAGTGAAATTGCGCGAGGAAAAAACTAGTATATTACATAGGTTAGTGATATCGACATGACATAAATTTACTTGATACATGAAAGTTAATTTCAAATAACTAATTTACCCTTATTTAATGATTGTATATTTTTTGGAAAGAAAATTATTTTGTATCAAATGGAGATATAAATAATGTATAATTGGAATAATTTGATCTTTGTATTTATATTTTTCAAGCTCGTGACATTTAATTGTGTCAACCAGATTTAAACAACATGAACACCTTGAAATAAATAAGATTAAAAATGAAAAAAATATTGCCATGAATTATAAAAGTAACACGATGAAACCGTTGGAATTCATCTATTTAGTGAGAAAAATAAATCGATGATTGCACCAAATTCAACAAATTTTATAAAATTAAAATATTTGTACCTTATGCAAAATAAAAGAATATCCCTTCTTCAAACAAATAAAGTTAATTCTTGAGATATTGAAGATTAAGAAGTTGAGGATTGACCAGTAGTCATCAAGTAATGGAGGCAGTTAGGAAAAATATTTTTAATTGTTGTCAAGAATTACCGATCAAAATTGGAATTTTTCAAATTTTGATTTTCAATGATTTTGTTCATGATGAACATGATTCAAACTTTCTAAATTTTCTCTAGACATTTTATTTCACTAGATTCTTTCCAAATTACGTATAATTATTTACAAGGATGAATTAGTTATTTTAAATTAATTTTTATGTAACAAATAAAACAATTTCCTGTCAATATCACTAACCTATTATATATATTATGATTGCTCAAGGCAAATAAATCAAAATAATAGAAACAGCCAAACATAAATCTCTTACCAAATCCATTATTTATAAAATATTTGAATATAAAGCTATATTTCACAATGATGGACTAACCAAAATAAGTTAAAACAGTTTATCATAAGTTGTTGGTGATTGGTGGAGAAAAGACAACAAAGTGAATTTGAATTGCTCATGCATGAGTTAATCTCCCGAAGGATTAACAGCGTAGAATCTAATTGTCACAGGTTGCTCATTTTTGTCATTTTTCTATTTTTAAAGTTGAGTTGATTTCCACATCTGCCAACCATATTATTTTATGCCGCAGCGTGTGCCTGTATAAAGTATTTTCAAAGTGTGAAAATTCAATGTCAAATTTGGTAAAAGGTTTGTGACCCGCATTAAACCCTAATGTAAAATGTAATATTGTTTTAAAACTTTTTTGGATATTTTGGTAACTTCATGTTTAAATGCTTCAGATTTAATTTATCTTATATCGATTCTAAAAATAAGTGTATTGATCCTTCCCTCCAAAATTCAGTACTCCCACAAGACTAAACGTGACGTCACAATTTAGAAACATATTGTTAGTTTAGAAATAAACATGGGTTTAATTTCGCAATAATTTTGATTTAGACAATCATTAGCATGTGTCCCATTTATAATTAATTTATGAATGCTGATTCCAAATTGGTTGGTCATCATTAAAACTTTGTTCAAAGCATAAACATTCAACAGGGAGGGTCACGGGAGCAGGTGTCGTTTTTATGAAAGATTGTGCTGGAAATATCTTTGCATCATCCATGTTCAATCATAAAAGTTTACATAAAAATTCTCCTATTGGTTTAAGATTATAAAAACTCATTATGAAAAATCATAATAAAAGTATTATCATTATTTTTGGAAATAGATAATTATTGAAAATTTTCTCATTTTGTTGAAATGGGATAAAAAGTGAACTGAAATTACGTCAAAATTTTATTATGAAAGCCTTCGGACCAATTTTTATCTGAACTCAATTGGACAATACGTGAGTTATGGGGGAATATGATATTGATTTAATATTTTTCTCATGCAGCTATATTGTTTCCTTATTTGTATATTATTCTTTTCAAAACTAAAACAAAAACGTAAAAAAAAATTCAAATTTAAGCGTATGGGAAAATTTAGAAAACGTTATTTACAGAATCCTAATATAAAAACTACTACTTAGTTAACAATAGTTAACAATATAAATATTTTGAAATTAAGCAACATTACAAGGGAAGTACATGGAGCGGATTAAATCCGAATACTATTAGAGCATCCACCCGAATGAGACCGGTAAAAGTCCAAAAAAAACGCTCATCAGAGGAATTTTATTTGGGAATAGTGACCCTCACCACGGGTAATCTAAACATGTCTTCATCCTTGTAGTGATACTCTGTTTATTTTCCACGTGTGTAGAGGCAGAGGCGGATCCAGGGGGCCGAGCGGCAGGCCCGGCCCCGCCTATGAAATCGAAACCGAAAAAATAATCATTGAAAAAGATGATTTTGGTTATTAAAATTGTAATAATTAAAATAAATTTTTTTATATTTCACAAATAGTGATAAAACAAATGCTTATGAGTTGAGAGGTATCAAGTTCAAATCCTTCGTACAATAAATTTCGAATTTTTTTTTAGTTCGGCCCCCATTAAATTCGTCTCCCTTCTTTATAAAATCATCATTGCTCCGCCCCTGTGTAAAAGTAATATTTTTGTTACTAAATTTCAAAAACAATAGAGAACACAAAAGTATACAAAAATACAATGGAAAAAAACTACAAAACGATATAATGGCAAAATGTAAAATGTGAAAAAATCCAGCCAAGTTTAAAATTTTAGTAAAACCGAAAAATAAAAAATAGGCGAACACAGCATAAGAAAATATATACTGCAACCACAAAACTATATAATGGTAAAATGAATCTGGTAAGAAATATGAACAAGTTCAAAATTTGAGTAAATCTAGAAAAATGAAATAGAGACCAAATAAAGAAAATACAAAATTAAAATGAATGTAATGATCACAAAAGAAAATGAGATGATGCAAAAAAATTAGAAATAATATCACAAAAATATTTAATTATTTATTATCTTAATATAATTTAACATTTAATCCGTTTAGAACTCCGTATTGTATACCACATAAGCAGATTTTATAATTAATGCATTTACCATGTCATATTATTTATCATCTAGCCTTAATATAATTTAACATTTAATCCGTTTAGAACTCCGTATTGTATACCACATAAGCAGATTTTATAATTAATGCATTTACCATGTCATATTATTTATCATCTAGCCTTAATATAATTTAACATTTAATCCGTTTAGAACTCCGTATTGTATACCACATAAGCAGATTTTATAATTAATGCATTTACCATGTCATATTATTTATCATCTAGTATAAATTAAAATTAAGAATAATTATCATTTATTGTCAATACATTAATAATTGACGAGATAATAAGAAAAACGGAAAAACATTTTCGAATATTTTCAAATGAGGTATTTCACCATGTCTCTTTATTTCTCCCACAAAATCATGATACAAATCCCAAGTCCATTAATTCATAATTATCACCCTCTCAATTAACGGTTAATCAATATTTATTAATAAATGAATATTTTTTAATTAATCTTTAATCTATAACGATCTTAATTATGTATTAAATTTTTAATAAATATGAATTAATTATTAATTAACTTTGTTAATGATGAATTAATTGGGAATAATGACGTCACGATGATGCAATGACGATTTTGTGGAGGAAAGTGAGGGACAGGACGTAATTTTCCTTTTCAAATGGACTTCCTCAACAATTCTTCTAATGCGATCGGTCCAATGTCCACTAATTTAATGATCTGCACTTTGAACGTGTCAATAAACTTGGACTTTCCAGCCACTCTCCTTTTTACAATTAAATAATCCCTGCTCTAAACTCAATATCTTCACCTCTTGAACTATAGCCATTTACCTATAAATACATAATAAACCATTCCAAATCATGCACACCCCACAATAACAGATTACATAGAGAACAAAGAACAAGAAAGAAAAAAAAATATCGAGGGATAGAGGAAGTGAGACAATGGTTGAGATTATTAAGTCCGAGTTTGTGGTTCCGTCTGAGGCGACACCTAAAACCTCGCTATGGGTCTCGAACCTAGACCTAGCCGCACGCAGAGGCTACACGCCAACGGTGTACTTCTACCGTGCAAACACTAACCCTAATTACTTCTCTGTGGAAACCCTTAGTTCTTCTCTCGCAAAGGCTCTCGTGTCTTTCTATCCATTTGCCGGACGTCTTGGAGTTGACCCATATGGTCGAATTGAGATCAACTGCAACGGTGAGGGTGCTTTGTTTGTTGTCGCTAAATCGGATATGACATTAGAAGATTTTGGTGATTTTGCGCCTTCTAGTGAGATGATGGACATGTTTGTTCCTCCGGCGGGATGCCCAGACCCACCTTGTGTTTTACTTATGCTACAGGTAATTAGCTTTGTTGAAGAACAAATTATATCATACACCCTTCATAAAAATTCAACCATGTTACTAACATATGTTTTTCTATTTAAAAACATGTTGCACATTGATAAAAAAAAGAAAAAAGAACAAAACCTATTAGGCTATTATGTTACGTGTAGATTGATTCATTTTACATGTAGCTGGTGAACTATTCATGTTACTTGTAGTTTTTTTTTTGAACTTCATGTTACTTGTAGTTGGTGAACTATTCATTTTGGTCCATGTACTTAATTAGTGGATGCCATTGTCATGCACTAGAAACAAATGTGAAAAGAAAGAATATTTCAGTTCTTGGCTAATATAAAGGTCAAAACATGCAGATACTATTCTTAAATTAGGATAGAATTGAGTTCTTTCCTTTTTATCACTTTCTTTTCAGAAAGTAGGGTTTTTTTTTTAAACTAGTCACGGGCAAAAATTAAATGTAATAACTAGGTCTGAATAATAGATAAAAAATAAAACAGAAGTAAGAATGCTGATTATATAACACTATTTTTTATATAGGTTACGTTTTTCAAGTGCGGCGGAGTAGCCATTGGAACGGCCATGCACCACACAGTTATTGATGCTCGATGCGCCTTTCACTTCATTGAAACATGGTCCAGCATAGCCCGAGGAGAGCCCAACTACTCCCCACAACCTTTCCTAGATCGAACTCTCCTCCTTGCTCGACCTAGCCAAACTATTTTATTCGACCATCCTGAATACAAATCTAACCCTAAGTCACTTGTTCCTTCCGGCCATTCCACGGCATATGTAAGCTCTATAATGAAAATCTCTAAGAAGCAGGTCAACGCACTCAAATTGCGATGCAGTGACACAATAGGGGCCCGTGTATCGGCCTTCCGTGCCATTGTGGCACTTGTTTGGCGGTGTGTTTGCCAGGCACGGAAGTTGGCTTCGGGGACAGAAACTCGGCTTTATACCATGATTGATATGAGAAGTCGTATGAATCCTCCACTGCCAAGTACTTACTTTGGAAATGCAGTTATCCGCACATCAGTCTCCGCCTCGGTTGGTGATGTAATTTCAAATCCCATTAGTCAAGTTGCTAAAAAACTACGCGGTGCGACTAATCAGGACGACAGGTATGCCAGGTCACTGGTCGACTATTTAGAGACAACAGATTTGAATAACGTACCACGAAATGGATTACCTTATACTGACTTACGAGTCATTAGCTGGATCGGTATGCCAATATACGATGCGGACTTTGGATGGGGGGAGCCTATATTTTTAGGGCCCGCATTGATGTACTATAGCGGGTTCGTGTATCTAATGAACAGTCCAGATAAAGATGGTGGAGTATCGATTGTTGTGGCGTTGGA
Source organism: Luzula sylvatica (assembly GCA_946800325.1). Taxonomy (NCBI): domain Eukaryota; kingdom Viridiplantae; phylum Streptophyta; class Magnoliopsida; order Poales; family Juncaceae; genus Luzula; species Luzula sylvatica. Next base: position 4,518,691 of record OX326961.1, read on the forward strand.
GCCGGAAACCATGCCGGGGTTTAAGAAGATGCTTCTTGAGGAACTTGATGGGTTAGAAGGGTCTGTTTGATGATCTTAAATCAGCGAATAAAAATTAAGTGAATATAATGAAGATAAATGTTAGAGTTGTGTTTTAATTCGGTGGGATGGCTGTTAACGGAGATTTTCTCCAATATAGTATCTGTAATTGATTTCTAAATTAATGAAATCCAACAAAGGACGTAGGACTTTGAGCTACTCTATTTTTCTCGAAAAAAAAAATGAATATAAATGTGATGTCTGTAAAATATATTTTGTCTACACAAAAACGTCTTGAGATTTTGAATTTATATTTTGTTAAAAGCTGCTTTTTTCCCTGAATTAAAAAAATGGAAAATTATACCGCCCCCCACACCACCACCACCACCCCCACACCACCACACACACACCCGACCCCCCCACACACACACACACTCATGGTGATTGCACCGTGAGGTCATCATCAACGGGGCTTATATGCCCTAAAAAAAAATAGTAAAAGATGCCTTTGCCCTGAATTTAACAATACGGTAAAGCTCAAGCCACTCCCTCCCTCCCTCCCATATCCCCTCCCTAGGGTGGCTGACATGTGGGTCCCACATATATTTATTTTTGTGAAAGTGAGTGTGGGGTCCACATGTCAGTGACTTAGGGAGGGGATTTGGGAGTGAGGGAGGGAGTGACTGTAGCATCGCCCTTAACAATAAATTATGTTTTGGGTTCACAGAAAAAGGGCAAATAATATCTCGCAGCCGTTTTTGACAATGAAATAATTTCAGAGTTGGTGGCCAGTTATTGTGTTCTGTTGGGTGGACAGAAGTCAAGCCTGATTGGATGAAATGAAAGTGATGCTACCAAATCTATCTCGAGGGTCAAAATCTAAATTAATGATGCCAGATAGAGAAAACATTATTGAGCCTTTTTACTATGCCCCATATATCATCTCATTAATCGTGATGTTGTCATCACGATTAATGGGAGTTCATATTTGCATTCAAAATATTTTTCAATTAATTCTGTAATTTTAATTTGATTATTTTAATTAAAAATTAATTCATTGGACCATCGATTAGTTTAATTAAAAGTTAATTAAATGTTTAATTAATTGAGTGTTAATTGAATGATTAATTAATTGGATGCAAATTGGAGACATAAATTGGTTAGGATGACAAAATGATGTCATGTTTACTCCATCGTGAATTTGAAAGTGAAATGATGGGGAAGGATATAATTTTCCAACATTATTTTCTGAAGAAAAACCGGAGAACCAAGCAAGCTTTTGGGGAAAATATACTTGGAAACTCCAAAAAGATGGCTTGATGAGATGACAAAAGTGGGTTAAGTGGATTGATTAGCTTCTCTAATTGACTCGATTAAATAATAATTGACACGTTTAATTGACACGTAAATAATTTATAATATGTTCATATTAGTACATGTTAATTGACGTGTCAATTCGATTAAACGGTCAATTAAATCGCTAGTCGAGTCAATTAATACTACTAATCAACCCATTTAACTCACTTTTGCCACCTCATCAAGGCATCTTTTTGGAGTTTGGGGGCCTGAATATATAACCCCAAGTTTTTGCGGTTCTATTATTTTATTCAAAAACGTTGTACATACTCCCACCTCTCTCCCAAGAAATTTGAAATTTGATGATGTTGATATTGTTTAACACCTTAGGTAATGGTTTGATATCGTAATTGGATGTTCAATCATAAATTAAGATAATCAGTCCATAAATTAAGATGTTAAATCATGTATTTATGTGTTAATTTTTAAATTGTTAAACCATATACACATCATCAAGATTCTAGAGGAAGAATATTAGGGGTGTACATCACTATTCTATTTTATTAAATAATTGAAGAAGTGCAAGCATTACATTCTCCACATTATTCATTTGATGCGGCTTAAAAACGTATGTGTATTTATGATATGATTGTCGTTGGTTGTTCTTAGACACAACAAAATAATTTATAGAATTTCCTTTTAAAAGTATAGTACATTAAATAAGGGTATCGTCCACAAGGAATATATGCGTTCTTAAATTCTCTAAAATCCAAACTTCCAAATTTGATGTCAAATTCACAAGATATGTTTATAATATTATATTTGATCTCTACTATAAATAAAAAGTAATTTGTCATATTCCGCTGGCCCGATTTTATTCCGATCTTGTTCCAGACAATGGCAATTGTTTCGATATGACAGTTCTATTTCTTCATAACATCGTTTTGTATAGCTGCATTGAAAGAAGAGGTGCGTAGTTTGCTCCCTCGTGCGTGTTATTTCATCTAGACCTAGAGGGGGTGAGTCTAATTTTCGTGATAAAAATATACAATTTATATTTATGCGGAAGCGTAATTAAATTTAAATGATACATAGATGATACCGAAACAAATAACACACAATATTTGTTTACGGAGTTCGGTAGGTTGTTGCTATGTATTTTTTAACTCACCGTTTACTTGCTCATGATGGGGAATATCCTCGACCCCGGGCCCGCGCAGCGGAATGAAGGCCCGGTCCGATTCCCCGATTCCCGAGATCACGCCACGACTTCGAGGGTACGATGCAATAGAAGGACAGATTCATACCGGTGCAAAATTGATTGCACTCGAAGGGTTGATCGCTGCCTTCTATCTCCTGTCACGTTGGTGACAATCCGCGCGTCCCACACCACTCGTCTTTCACCGTTTGTTGACTTCGCCGATTCGCTTGATTTCGTCTCCGACTGAATTCACGCGTCCGAATCGATCACAACTGAAAGAGCCTCAGATGTTGCTCCTCTACGTGTATCCACCTTGAGTCGCAAGACGTCGGTCACGGATGCACCTGCCTAGACGATGCACCGGTGAACTTGCTCGATCGAATTGATTCTCTATCTCTCTCTCTTAGCACCCTTTCACTCACAAAAGATCAAATCTGAATTTGCTCTTTTCTCTTGTGTTTTGGGTAGAATAATTCTGTATGAATTCGCATCGGGATGAGAGAGAAAGTATCCTATTTATATCTAATAGGATTAGGATTAGCCAAAAGGCATGTATATCCAATATACATCATTTCACACAGAAAAGTGCATGAACCTGTTCAGTAATCTGTCCAGACGAAATTGATAAATTTCTCTGACAGAAACTCAACCAACATGAAAGTTGTAGATAATCTTATTATCGACACAACCCAATTTGGCCCAGCCCAATTGGAGTTCGTATGCAAAAGGTATGACTGTTTTACTAACTGTATGTCATACTATTGCACCCTTTCGGTATTTCACAGAAACGACACTTATACTTCGTTCATATGAAATATATTTCTACATGAAGGTTATAGATAATCTAATTATCTATCTTACCCAATTTGAACCATTCAAATCGGATTTTCCTACTGAAAGGTATGGCTACGAATGTACGACTACATTCGTTTATCCTTATGTACACTTTTACGGTTGATCCGAAACTGTATTTCTTTCAGTCTCCCACTCAATTTCAGATATACCTAAAAGGTACTCATGCATATCCAATATGCATGATTTTAGAGAATATAGCTCGCGTATCAAATACCAAGCTATGCACATCCTATGTGCCAATTTTATGATCAAGCCCGACTTAGTACGACTCGTTGTGTGACCATGTAGGTTCGACTTAACGATGGCAGTAGGTTGTTTCCAATGCCTACAAGCTCATGAGCGGGATCTAGTCACTCCATCATAGCTACCCATGTTAAACGAATAATGATTGTGATCATTGTGCCTATCTCGAATAGCGGTTACTAGTTCTCTTGTTTGCGATATCCGTTAATCAAAAGGCATAGTTATAGTTATCCTTATAATTTGATTAACTACACTTATTCCCCGATTCCGAGTTGATTTAACAAATTTCAAGCGATATAAACCATTAATATCATTGACTCTGGCCAGAGATTTCGTTAATAGACTCATCAAGCGGCGCCTAAGAGATATATCTTCCTTTCGGAATAAACAATTCCTATCTTGGAGACTCACATTGAATTCCGTGTTTCGGACAATACCCAATGATGACCCTTTTAACTCCCTGTTACGGTGAGCGTAAGATCATATCAAAGCATTGTGTTACGCACGTAACGCAATCAATGATCCCCTCAAGTATGAAGAACCTAAAATCCCATCCGTCGCAAGTCCATCTATAATGACTAAACCATGTCATAGACTCGCGGCTTCGGTCATATCCAATACATGTAACCTAACATATATCTACGTTCCCGATTCGACAAGGACCTTGTCCCATGATTAGCAAAACATAATCATCTCCTCGGCAAACGTACTAGTGTACGCGTTCAGTCTATTATCTAATAATAGAAATGCTTCTCTCTTAAGCAAGCTGATCCGCGACTAGGGATGTTTAGAAATGACACTTTAAGTGTGACGGTTTTGCTGCACATGGTCCTCAACCGTGTCGACGTCCACACAAGTTCAAATCAAGGTTCATGTAACAATCATATTACACAACCCAGCACACAGTTTTCATATAAGGTGAATGCATATTAATTTGAGTAAACAAAATTTTTAAAAGGGATGCATTCATATGGACTAAGTATTTGGGTGATACAACGTTTACCTATGGGTATCTCCATACCCATAACCTGAACTACACTGTACTCTCTTCTTCCTCCTCTAGGTATCTCCATACCCATAGTCATCGCATGACAGTCACGCGCGACTAGAAAGAGCGGTTTTGTAAACGGGTCCGCACGTTCCCGCTAGTGTTAATCATCATCAGGATTGGAACATTTCCAATACCTACGATCACATCTTTTCACAAAATTTCATGGATCAAATGAAATTTTCTGAGTATTGGCTAGAAGTGGTTGTGACCTCGGCATTTTTTGCTTGTACTATTGCGTCTCACGCAATAAACAACCATAAATCCGATAACTCGTGACTACTAGAGTTTGGTCATGTATCCTTGATCCATACCACTTCCTTTTGCGATTAATAACCGCAATATACTCGCCTCCGTAAATAGAATCATAAACTATTGGTCTTGTGGAACCTTTCCACATAACCGTGTTTTCATTTAAGCAAAACATGTACACACTTTGTGATCGAAAGTCGTGCTACATATTTGGACGTGCTTAATCTTTGGAAACTGTTGGTTGTTATAACTCTTTATAACCAACACGTCCTCCACACCATTATAGATAATTAATCCTGAATTCTTTCGCAAAGTATTCAAGGATAAACTTCACCTCTATCAATACAAATCCCGATGGGTTTAAATATACATAACCATTATGTATATATTTGTATAACCATTATACATTCACAAGAGTTAGTCTCATGTAATCTAATTACATTCAAACTCATGTGATTCCCATGAATTTTATTGACGGTGAACTAGACGCTATATTTGTATGACAGATAGCCATATACATATCATGACAGATATAATAGATCCTAACATCAAATGTAAGGCATCATATTATTACTTTTCGCGCTGCTTGATGTCTCACATCGAGCCGTTGAAAATTTCTGCCATTCGACATTTCGATTTAACTCCTCCAAGGAGTTTACATGTTGAAAACCATTTTCAACAATATGTCGATATATGTGCTATAACATAGAACGAGGAACTTCTTAGATCTATCCTATAGATCTTCACGCTTAATTCATAAGCGGTCTCGTCTAAATCCTTTGTCGTTACAAGAAATATAACGCAGCTCCCACTAACCTTCATGTGTACACAGAGTTTCCATTCGTTTCGACAATTTTATAACAGTTTATAATTTTGTCATAACGAATATTCCAATTCCGAGAAGCTTTCTCTAATCCATCATATGGATCGTTAAAGCGTGCATATCTTATCCCCGATTCTTATGAATCGACAAAACCGTAAGGTTGTGTCAAGTACACATCCTTTCATAAAATTTCTGTCAAGAAATTCGGTTTTGACATCCATTTTGCCACATCACATAGTCATAATACGCGACCATGGCAAGCAGAATTTCGAGAATGGGAAAGCATGGCAACAAGCGAAAACGTTTCTTCATAGTCCGACTATGAATTGCATGAAACTTTTCGCAAAAAGCCTCGTTTTACATATATGCGTATTCCTATCCATGTCGGTTCTTCATCTTGAAAAATCCACTCACATTTCACGGGTCTAACCCAGAAAGTAATGAAATCAAGTTCCGAACTTGATAATTTACATGGATCGAATCTCAGATTTCATGACACCATGTCATGTGGAATCAACTTTTCATAGCATCCTTGTAGGATATCGAATCATCATATGATTTCGATCTATCATCATTAGCCTCGATAAATCCGTATTTACCGGCTTATGATATAGCCTACTTGATCTACGAAAAATTCCTTTGTGTGTTCGACTTGCGTTCATCAACTCTTGATGAAGCCATGTCAACTTTCATCGGTACAATGTTCATTTTCAAATCACGAACTCTTTCGAGATTTATTCTACTCCCACTAGCCCGCATAGAGATAAATGGCACCAAGTTCCAAACTTGTGCGCATCTAGTCCTCCTCCAAGAAGGCATCTCTTCGAGCCACGAAAATCTCATTTTCGTCGGGACGTTAGAACTAATACCCTTTAGTTTCCTTAAGGATAAACGAACAATTTCCAGATTTGGAATTGAGTTTAACCAAAACAAATTTCGAAATACACTCACATCCTCAAATCTGTACAAGTGACAACTTCGGAACCATTCCGATCCATATATCATATGGCGTCTTTTGTACCAATTAGAAGGTTTATGATTCATATCTTATATGCAACCATTCATTAGTGCCGCTGTCTCAAGGGCGTATCCCCAAAATATTTTGGGAGATCCTATTGACTTATAATTTATCGAACCATGTCCAACATGCGTTCATTTCCTCTTTTCGGACACATCTCAATGTTCCGAATAAAGGCAATCGTGAAACGATTCCACAATCATAAATGATCATCAATATTCATAACTCAAATATCGCCTCTTCGATCCTATCGAAAGGTTTAGCTCAAATACTCGACTTCTCGATCCTATCGAAAAGCTTTGATTTTCTTGCTTAGATGATTTCGTATTTCGTTTTTGAAACTCTTTGAACCTTTCAAAAGTCTCCGTTTCGGCACGCATTAAATAGATATTTTCATATCTACTTTAACCGTCCATAAACGTAACAAAATACCGATAGCCTCCTCTTGCCTCGGAACTTATCGGAACATTACATCTAAATTTAATTTCCAATAATTCGTTGGATCTTTCTCCAACCTTTGGAGAATGATGCCATTGTCATCTTGCCTAATAAATAAGTATCGCATTAATCAATCGAATCTAATTCGGATGATTCTAGCAATCCATCATATGGAATCTAGATACGCGAATCTCGTTTATATGGCCAAGACGGCAATGCCAAAAGAAGCAATCAACTACTAGGTTTAATCCTCCTCGGATTTCACCATTTTTGAGTCATTAGTTTGGACAACTCCTTGTCCAAACTTTCTGTTTGGAAAACATTTTCCCAAAAATACCCATAGACATATATTTCTTTCGATCCCTTCTTTGAATTACAAGGACATCCACGCATCTATATACATTGGATTCCTCGGATACTCCGAGCATCTCCAATTCAATTTTAAATCACATCTCATGCAATTTAGGGATCGAATTATCTATCGAATGCATATGATATTCGGTCACGACGATCAAATCTCGTACCATCAACATACGAGTGTTAATCAAAGACCCATAAGGCGTCTCAAAATTAACCTACTCTTTGAGCCGCATCGAACCATTCAACGCGCTCTAGCTCTTGAAACTATTTCATGAGCGTTGTGTTTTACTTTCATATACACCCGAATTCTCAAAACATTTTTTGAGAAATTTGCGTCTATACATGCCACCACAAGGCACGTAATATCGTTCGATTCCTTCTTAAAGTTTATCGAACCCGGCTTTCTCTAAAGCCAAAGCCTCAAGCCCCGAATCTACCATTTCCGTGTCCAACACGTTCATTTAAGTCTAAGAACCATTCTTTGACCATCAAGGTTAATCATGGCAATTCTGGACCAAAAGCTATCTATCATATCGATCTCATCGATATATTTGGTGTTGCTAGAAAACATAATTCTAAACGGATGATGAAGATTAACTCCTAACCGTGCGTACTTAATCTATATGCTTATATGATGAATATATGATAGTGTTATTTTATCGAATCGATAACCCTCATACCGATACGGGACTCCAAGTCCATAACACTCAAGACCCATATTTTATGATCCTCCCATAAGTGACTATGGCCGACAAATGAGATCTCGATATTTTAGGTAGGATTAAATCCAATCGTATCCAATACGACTCTTGTTCCTTTATAGAATTTCGGTGACGAATCGTATCCAATACAATCCATGTTCCGTGTGTGCATTCTATCTATGCCCCGAACTCCAATCGGATTGGCTTGGACGGTTAAGTCATAACCATATCCATCGTATCGTTCAATTGAACTACTCACGTGCCCGACTATGGCCTGAAACCACGTGAGTCCCCAATTAACGCTTACCACCCGCACCAATATATACAATAGTACGTGCCCGACTATGGCCTGAAACCACGCACTATGTCATATCAATCTCGATGGTTGTGGATATGAAAGACATTTTCATGACTTAAATATGATGAGGGATCATGCCATTGCATGTTTCTAAATTCGTGACATAATCATATTATATCACCATCACAAGATTTTCAATATGCATATGATTTTATTTGGGAGTCTAATTATTCTAAATAATTATCTAATTATATGCTAGTATGATTGATGCCGATCAATTCTATATAAAGAACTCAAAATTCCGAGCTCGCCCGGGACGCGTCCGGGGCGCCAAAAACTGCCCCCGGGCGGCAGAAAAACTGTTTTTCTGCACCATTTCGGTATTTCATTAGAACGACACTAATACTTCGCTCAAATGAAATATATTACAACATGAAAGTTCTAGATAATCTCATTATCTAACTAACCCAATTTGAACCATTCAAATCGGAATTTTCTACGGAAAGTTATACCAGTTTTAGTAAAATACGAACAAATGAAAAGGTAAGTTTATCCAATAGACACCTTTTCAACCAGAAAACTACAGATACCTTTTCAGTATTCCGTTGAAACAAAAATATTAAATTGTTCCAACCGACTTTGAACGTGAACGAAAGTTCTAGATAATCTTATTATCTAACTAACCCAATTGGATTGGACTCAATTGGAGTTTCTATGCGACATATACGGACGTTTTAGTCTCTGTATGTCAAACAGTCGCACCCTTTCAGTATTTCATAATAACGACACTGATAATTCGTTCAAATGAAAAAACTTTCTGTAAGTCATAGATAATCTCATTATCTAACTACGCCAATTTGATCCAATCAATTTGGAGTTTCCCACTGAAAATTATCTTAGTTTTACTCACTGTTTCGTATTCTAATTTTCTGCAGATTTTGCCGTTTCTTCCGTTTTCGCTCGTTTCTGAAACGATAAATCATGAAACCTTTTCACGATAATTCCTAGATACTCTCAATCAACTTTTGATCGATCTCTAGCGAATTCCACTCGTGATTTTAACGGAATTTGACTTTCTCTATATGTAACATCATGCAAACGGGTACGAACTTTGATAACCCGTGCGTATATCTAATATACGACTATGATTCGACCCTCGAATCGATGGCGATCGCTCTGATACCACTGATGTGGAATATCCTCGACCCCGGGCCCGCGCAGCGGAATGAAGGCCCGGTCCGATTCCCCGATTCCCGAGATCACGCCACGACTTCGAGGGTACGATGCAATAGAAGGACAGATTCATACCGGTGCAAAATTGATTGCACTCGAAGGGTTGATCGCTGCCTTCTATCTCCTGTCACGTTGGTGACAATCCGCGCGTCCCACACCACTCGTCTTTCACCGTTTGTTGACTTCGCCGATTCGCTTGATTTCGTCTCCGACTGAATTCACGCGTCCGAATCGATCACAACTGAAAGAGCCTCAGATGTTGCTCCTCTACGTGTATCCACCTTGAGTCGCAAGACGTCGGTCACGGATGCACCTGCCTAGACGATGCACCGGTGAACTTGCTCGATCGAATTGATTCTCTATCTCTCTCTCTTAGCACCCTTTCACTCACAAAAGATCAAATCTGAATTTGCTCTTTTCTCTTGTGTTTTGGGTAGAATAATTCTGTATGAATTCGCATCGGGATGAGAGAGAAAGTATCCTATTTATATCTAATAGGATTAGGATTAGCTAAAAGGCATGTATATCCAATATACATCATTTCACACAGAAAAGTGCATGAACCTGTTCAGTAATCTGTCCAGACGAAATTGATAAATTTCTCTGACAGAAACTCAACCAACATGAAAGTTGTAGATAATCTTATTATCGACACAACCCAATTTGGCCCAGCCCAATTGGAGTTCGTATGCAAAAGTTATGACTGTTTTACTAACTGTATGTCATACTGTTGCACCCTTTCGGTATTTCACAGAAACGACACTTATACTTCGTTCATATGAAATATATTTCTACATGAAGGTTATAGATAATCTAATTATCTATCTTACCCAATTTGAACCATTCAAATCGGATTTTCGTACTGAAAGTTATGGCTACGAATGTACGACTACATTCGTTTATCCTTATGTACACTTTTACGGTTGATCCGAAACTGTATTTCTTTCAGCTCAATCGACCGATTCGATTGTTTACAAGTACCTACGTCTCCTGGGATGCCTTACGCATTTTCAGTTTTTATTTAATTTCCATATCAACGATTACAAGGTTTGCCTAGATCAATTTATACATTTATATCGATCTATGACGGATTTTACAAGAATGAACTAGCCTATTATCATTCTACAATCGAACTCTACATAATCGGTCACGCGATTTGGGAATCGGTTGTAGTGGTGATTGGAAAGATCTATCTTAGATCAAGGTTGGATCTGGAGGAATTAAGCTCAAGCGTTTTTGGCTAGAGTTTCTCTCTTTTGTTTGGATGGAAAAATTATGGACAAGTTAGAGAGAGAAACAAAGGAGTGGTTATATTTATATAATACATAGTTCCCTCCTAATACTCAGTTTATCTGTGTGTTCCGTCTGGATGGCATAAAGTTTTCGTTCAGAAGGAACATAAGTCAAAAACTAACTATTACAGCGTAGTCATTCGAAATATGACGCTTCCGTTCAGACACATGAATGTTCCGTCCAAACGGAACACTTCACTGTGATTTCTTCCGTTCCGATGCATGAATGTTCCGTATGAACGAAAGATTTGCTGTGAATTTACTTGGACTTGCATGTATTCTTACGTTTGAACGTTGAATGTTCCGTTCAAACAGAGTATGCTGTTTGAAGGAAATACAGTTTTGGATCAACGGTAAAATGGTACGCATAAGGACAAACGAACGCACGCGTTCGTGAGCATAAATAATATGTATATTAGATGCACATATGTATATTGGATATACTAGTTAAATTGATAAGAAACGATTTTATTAAGAAAACCAGAAAATCAGTTTAAACAGTTTTAGTAAAACTAGCATAACTTTCACATAACGACTCCAATTTGAATGGTTCGAATTGGGTTGAATAGATAATAAGATTATCTAGAACTTTCATGTAGAAATATATTCATTTGAGCGATGTATCATTTTCGTATTAATGGAATACCGAAAGGTTGCGACAGTTTGACATACAGTTAGTAAAATCGTTGTAACTTTCGCATCCGATCTCGAATTGGGCTGGGCCAAATTGGGTTGGAACGATAATAAGATTATCTACAATTTTCGTGAAGGTTTCAAGTCGTTTGGAATAATTTATCAATTTCGTTTCAACAGAATACTGAAAGGGTGCATGCAGTTTTCTTAGTGAAAATGTGTATAATAGTTATACATACCTTTTGGCTCATTCTTATCCTATGTATTATATATATGATGTTTCTCTCTAATCTAATAAGTCAATTAAAGTCAATTAAAACTTAATCCTGAATTTAATTCAGATTAGACTAATTGGAGACACAATTGTTCAATGGTTGAATAAGTGTGAACACCATCAATAGTTGAGTGGGTGCGAAGAGAAAGAGAGAAAGAGAAAATGAGTTTTTTCGGATTAGAGAATCAACTGCGATCAAGCAAGTTCGCCGGTGCATCATCTAGGCAGGTGCATCCGCGATCGAGGTGCTACGACTCACGGTGGATACGAGTAGAGAAGCGACACATGTGGTTCTTAGTTGTGATCAAACCGGAGACGTTCATGGAGTACAAACTAGGCTGGCCCTGCCCATTGGCCCAATAAGCAGGCGCCACAGGCCTCCGCCTAAGATAGGCCTCCATTTTTTTTTTAAATTTCTTCAGCCCGTAGCCATATTTCCTTAACAAGGTCTTTCTTTTTCTCTTCCTAGCGACTCTTTTTCTCTACCTAGCCACGCCACTCAGCAGTGCTAAACCCTAGCGATGAACGTAAGACCGGACTTGTTAGCTACGTAACGGGGGAGAATTGCCTTTACCCCTCGCTACGTAGCTAACAAGTCGCTACGTGCAAGTGCGGACTCCGGAGAGTCTGAGACGCGATGCGACGGTAGAAAATCTGATACAATAAAGCCTTTACCCCTCGCTCACCTCTGCTCACTTATCGCTCACCTATAGTCCGCACTTGCACGACGCTCCGGAGAAGTTCTGAGACGAGACCTCCAAATCACCTCGCCAGACGCGATGTTGAAGACGAGGCTCTTAGCCCCTCGAATTGATTTCGCCTCTCCAGTCGTTCTTGGGATTGGTGAGCAAAAAGGTTCGAATTTGATTAATAGATTTGATTAATTCATTTTTTAATGCTTGATTTGGGTATTTAAATGTCTGACATCAAGTTTGAATTTTATGCAAGAATTGAGCAAAATGCAAGAAAATGGGCTCCGGTGATTGGTTGAAGAGTATTGTCGGGAAAAAAATCGAAGCTTCTTAAGGTAATTTGTTACATTAGACTCAATTTGTTTCGTGATTTCTAGTTACCGAAATTTTACATCCTTTATTACCAATTTTTCCTTTTGTTAAATTAAAAATGATTTTGCAGATTATTATGTTTATACTCGATGCAAATTATACATTTCACAGGGGTCAGGTGGTAAAAGTTCAAACAGAAACAAAAGAGAGTTTCAAGCTTTTGAAGTTGAATAGTACTGTGGTTCAGGTATAAACATCGAGGAATGGTTGCAATTCGAATCCAAGCAGCTTTTTGCAGATTCAAGGTCCAACTAACTTTATTCTTTTTAATTTTATCAAACTTATCTTTATCACTTATTATTTTTCAAAAATAGCATTTTGTCTTATTAACTCTTTTAATATAACATCTTTGTCGTGAATAAACAAGCCTCAATCACATTGGATTATATCCAATCATGGAATCGAATTCAAACAGATGTAAGAAATCGACGGAATTATATGGTGACCGAGGCTAGAAACAGACAAAAGAAGCAAGATAACCAACAAAAACTCGAGGCCGAAATTCATGGACTCGAGTTTAAAAACTTACCATATTTTGATACTTGTCTGTTTATGTAAAATCATTCGTCCATTTACATAAGAATTATGTATATTGGTTTTCCATTCAAAATCAATTTCTATGTAAAAATAATAATATTAATTGGGATGTTTTCTGAAAGGTTGAATGGTGTGAAGGGTCGGAGAGCATGGAGAATTTAATGTCTAATTAAGATTCAACAAAGGGTGGAAGTGGCTATGAAGTACGAGAGAACAATGGCTTGTACATCTTCACACCAGGTATATATATTATTGGAAAAATGTACTTGTCCTCTCTATATTTAATCATGAATTAGACGGCTTCATTTATACCTTAGAAAAACTAAAATGGAGTAGTGTTTGATTGAAGGGATACAAGGAAAAGGACGATGACGATGATTTGGAGAGAATGAATTGAAGTATAGGACATAGTTCTGAAAGTCGCAGTCGGAGTCGGCCGATGGCCGAAGAGTAATAGTCGGGTGAGTCGGATCGGAATCGGCCGAGTCGGATCGGAGAGTCGGATTTTGTGAAAATGTTGTCTTATTAATTAAAAAAAATTAAAAAAAAATAACACAAATGCAACTTACATTATATTGTATATAGTAATACTTAATTAACTAAAAACATACATCATAAAATAAACTAGTGCCAAAAACTATGACGTGCCGGTAGCATGACTTCGTCATTATCATGCTCATTTTGATAATGAAGACGATATAAATTATGACGTAGATCCTTGGATCCAAAAATATCATACATCATTGTGTCGAGTGATGAATTATTTTGGTGTTGTTGATTACCAGAAAATGAATTATACGTGTCCGAATAATTTTTTAAATGTGTTATTTTTTCGAGTACTAAAATGATACTTGTCAAATATTTTATTTCAAAATCATATTAGTTCATATATTTTCGAATACTTATCGCATACTTATAACATATTAATAAATATATTTGAAAAATAATAATATAGATTTTTAATCAAAATAACTGAGTAATACATATAAATAAATTAATATAATAAACATTTACTTAATACAAAGTTATTTATGTAATAACAAAATTTTAATATATTTGTCCATGCAACATAGATGATACATATAATAGACATATCGTGTGCTTGTAATAGACATATTGTGTGCTATGTGTTTTTTAAAATATAATATGCGTATACTTTAAATAAAATAACATTTTTAAATCGAATAAAAATGACGATACTTATAAATAAAGTAAAATATGTATATATGTGTATTTTGAAAGATAACACATTTAAAATAAAATACATATATTTGATATGTATAAGTAAAATAAAATATGTGTAAACTTATATATATCATTATTTTTACAATTAAATTTCAAAATAAACATATATTGATTTAAATTATTTTATAACAATGTTTAAAATAATACAAAGTAGGGGGACTTATATGAAAAATACATAATACTTTATTAATTCCTATCTTTTTTTTGTGGGCAACAGATAAAACCCACTCCTCTCCCCTCCGCACATCACACTCAAACCCACGTCTCTCCTCTCCTTCGCACAACACACACATATCTCCTCTCAAGCACACCGACTCGGCCAGATTTGTCGTCATCAGATCGGCCACCAGAACCGACTTCACCCCAGTTCGGCAGTTACCAATATTTTCCATCTCCAAAGCTCGACAGATCTGAGAAATGACAAAAAAATCGCCGGAGCGGTGAAATCCGACCAGAATCGGCCCGGAATCGGATCGGCCACCGCCGACTCCGTGCTGGAGTCGGCGACTCCTCGAACTATGGTATAGGATCAAAATGATAAAGCATTCTCGATGTTACAATGCTACAATGCTAAAAAAAATGGTATTTAAATTTAAGATCGTAATGTATATAATATTCATGAAATCGCAGCATTACTTGTCATTGCTCGTCACAGGCCTCCAAAGTTACATGACCGGGCCTGAGTCCAAACGGTGGGAGACGTGTGGTATGGGACGCACGGGCAAGTCACCAACGTGACACCGGAAAAGGGAAGGATGCGAGCGATCAACTCATCGTGCGTGATCAATTTCACACTGGTAATCGTCTATCCTACTTTGCATCGTACTCTCGAAGTCGAGGCATGATCTCGGGATTTGGGAACCGGACCGGGCCTTGATATCCGCTGCGCGGGCCCGGGGTCGGATTGATTTCCTTCAGTGGTATCAGAGCGAACGCTATTGATTCGAGGGTCTAATCATAGTCGTATAAGAGTTATACGCACGTGTGTAAAAGTTAAGCACGTTTGCATGATGCTAGATGTTTAGAACGTCAATTTCGTTAAAATCACCAGTGGAATTCACTAGAGATAAATCAAATATTGATTGGAGAGTATCTAGGAATGATTGTGAAAAGGTTTCATGATTTATCGTTTTGGAAACGAGTGAAAACGAAAAAAACGGCGAAATCTTCATAAAATCAACATTTATGTGGCCCCGGGGGCAGTTTTTGGCACCCCGGGGAGGCTTTTCTCACGCCCCGTGGGGGTAGTCCGTTACAACGGACTGCTCCAGCATTGTAACGGAGGTGTGGGTCAAGGGGTGTGTGGGGGGAGAAAAGTCACGTCCCCAGGGCACTATTTGCGTCCCCGTGGGGTAGTCCGTTACAACGAGCCTCCCTGCGTTACAACGGACATGCCCAGGGTGAGTTTTACATGTCCCCAGAGGCCCTGCGTTACAACGGAGGGGACAATCCGTCGTAACGGAACAGGGGGTGCGGGGGTGTGTTGGGGGACTGCATGGGGATGCAATTTCACGCCCCCAGCGTTACAACGGATGGTCCTGCATTACAACGGACTCCCCTCCGGATCCTGTTTTTTTGTTTTCGCGATAACTTTGTCTACGAAGCTCGAAATTTTGAGTTCTTTATATCGATAAAATCGGCATCATTCATACTTGCATATAAAATGATTATTAAAGGTTAACGATAAAAAAATCTTGTGATATACTGATATAATTAGATTATGTCAAAATTCAACAAGCATTGGCATGATCCCTCTTAATATTTAAGTCATGAAAATGTCTTCCATGTCCACAACCACCGGGTTTGGTGTTACGTTTCACGTGGGTTCGGTCTAAAGTCGGGCACGTGTTATTGTAATTATCGAAAGGGTGGCAAGCGCTAAATAAGGACTCGTGAGGCTCAGGCTAAAGTCGACTCACTAGTAGTTTATTTGAACGATACGTTGGATATGGTTGTGACTTAACCGTCCAGGCCAATCGGATTGGAGTTCGGGGCATAGATAGAATGCACACACGGAACTGGGATTGTGTATGATACGATCCATCACCGAAAATTCTATAAAGGTTCAAGAGTCGTATTGGATACGATTGGATATAATCCTATCTAAATAACGGGATCCCACCCGTTAGGCTAAAGTCACTTGTGGGAGGAACGGAAATATGGGTCTTGAGTGTCATGGACTTGGAATCCCGTATCGGTATGAGGGTTACCGGTTCGATAAAAATGACACAATCATATATTCATCGTGTAAGCATATAGATTAAGTACGTACGGTTAGGAGCTTAATCTTCATCATCTCATTAGAGTCATGTTTTCCTAGCAACACCAAAATGTATCGATGAAATCAATATGATATATAGTTTTGGGCCGGAATTATTGTAACTAACCTTGATAGTTAAGAATAGTTCTTAGACTTAAAAGGGACGTGTTGGACACGGAGATGGTAAATTCGGGGCTCGAGACTTTGGCTTTAGAGAAAGCCGGGTTCAATAAACTTGAGAAGGAATCGAACAATAATACGTGCCTTGTGGTGGCACGTTTAGACGTATATTTCAAAAATGTTTTGAGAATTCGGGTGCATACAAAAGTAAACGCAACGCTCAAGAAATAGTTTCAAGAGCTAGAGCGTGTTGAATGGTTCAATGCGGCTCAAGAAATGAAAATGAACCCTTAACCCTAACCCCTTTCACACTAAACCAACTCTTTGTATTCCTATTGGATAAAGGAGAGGTGGGGTTTTGACTAATGAACCAGGGAATTATTTCCCTTGCCGTGAGAAGAGAGAAGGAACAAAGAAAAAAAAAATAAAACCCCATCCTGGCGAGTAGAAAAGAGAAGGAGAAAAGGGGGAAAAAGAAAGAGAAAGAGGGAAAGAGAAATAAAGTAGAAAATTGAGAAGAAGAAATGAGTCCCATAGCAGCTAGGGTTGGAGATGCGTATGGCTTCGCCGGGACATGCGATGGGGAAGGAGAAATGGTGCCACGACAAAGGAAGAGGAGAAACAAACACAAAATCAGTTAGGGTTTGTAGTTAGGGTTTGAGAACGGCATCACCGTGGCAGAGCCGCACGAGCGTCGGGGCAGCGGCAGTGGAAGCGGCAGCGGCAGGAGTGTGAGGTGATGATGGCAACATGTCATGAGTAAGGAGCCAGCGTTGGAGACGAAATCACCGCGGGGATGAAGTTTGTACACCGGGGCAGCGGGGCAGCAGCGGGGCATCATGGCGGCACAACGGCACAAGCCTCGGGGCAGAAAATTGAATGGCATGGAGGCATCATGGAACATGTTTCGGGCCAGGAAGAGGTGCCGAGTTGGTTGCGATTGTATATTTGTTTTGAGGTATATCTCGGACTTGATATTTAGTAATTATTATACCTCATATTACTGCCATGTGTATCGAGCTAAATTTGGATTAAGCTTGATTTGTTGGTCGAGTGTTGAGAATTGGATTGCCGAGGAAGATGTTTGATCGTGATGGTTCGGCCTTTTGAATAGTGGCGGTCGGGCTATTTGTTGATCATAAGTAGTGGAATTAGGGTTTCGGTTTGTGGATGAATGGAAGAGAGAGAATTGAGGTGTTTATTCTTAACGGGTCGGGTTCATGTTTGGTTTATGTTTCAGATCCAATAACCCGGTATTGTTGTATGTGTTAAATCTGAATTTCAGGGAAGATTTGTAAATTGTCGAGATTGTCGGTTTGAGTCACCGGTAAGTAATTAGGAGAAGGCTCGATTGCTCGATAATGTCCAATTAATTAATGGTTGGATTAATGAGAAAATGAGCCAAGATTAAACACATGGCTGAGATTTCTACGAGTAGTTTGTCGTTGTAGTTGGGATTTATTTGAGTAGTTTGTCGTTGTTGTTTGTCGTAGTAGTTTGAGGTTTCTTCTAGTAGTTGGAGTCTAGTTGAGTTGTCTCGTGTATCGTTAGGATTTCATCTCGAGGTCAGTAGAAGCTTTGATGTGTCGGATAAGTAGAGATGTCGTAGTTTGATCGGTTCTTTGACGGGTGTGTCGGACCAGATTGTGTGTGTCACGTCTTCGTAATTTGGTCATAACTTCTCCGTTCGGTCTCCGTTTCGTGAGTTCTTGGTTCCGTTGGAAAGCTTATTTCGAGCTGGTTCTCATGGCAGTAATTATGATTACTGCATCTGAAGTCTTATTTATTTATTCATCATTTTATCTGTAGAATATATGTAGTTCTTTGTAGGATGTAGGATTGTTGTTGATGTAGCTCAACTCGATGTGAGGATGAGCGGTGGATAAGGGAATACATGTTTGGACATTAATGTAGTGTCTGGCCAGAGGTGTGCATCTTCGGGTCGCTCCCGAACTTGCGAACTGTTAGACGTAACAGTACGGTCTCCTCGTGTAGTTGTAGTAAATGTAGTGCCGAGGGGGCGTGGTTTCAGTCATGGCGTGGTTGAAACCACCACTCTTGGGATAGAGTACAGCGGACTTTTACCTCATTGTAGATCCGAGGTACTAGTCTATGTGTAGGGTCCCTTGTGGAAGCCAACCTTATCGAAGTGGTTCTCTACACTATGTATTCTGCAGGATCATAGTTGTAGTGGAAGTTGTTGTTGTAGTATCCCACTATGAGTTAGTCCCGTGTTGTTATCGTTGTGGTTTCACGATGAGAATTCTGTAGTAGTTGTTGTCGTATTTGCAGAATTCCTAGATCGTTGTAGTGTAGGGGAATATCCCCGGCCCCGGGCCCGCGCAGCGGATATGTAGGCCCGGTCCGGTTCCCCGATTCCCGAGATCACGCCACGACTTCGAGGGTACGATGCAAATAGAAGGTTAGATCTTTACCGGTGCAAAATTGATTGCACACGAAGGGTTGATCGCTGCCTTCTTTCTCCTGTCACGTTGGTGACAATACGCGCGTCCCACACCACGCGTCTTTCACCGCTCGTTGACTTCGCCGATTCGCTTGATTTCGTCTCCGACTCAATCTACTCGTCCGAATCGATCACAATCGTGAGAGCCTCAGTTGTTGCTCCTCTACGTGTATCCACCTTGAATCGCAAGACGTCGGTCACGGATGCACCTGCCTAGACGATGCACCGGTGAACTTGCTTAATCGAATTGATTCTCTAAACCGTAAAACACCTTTTCACGGTTTCTCTCTTTTACACCTTTTCACTCTCTAGAAATTTGTCTCACAATTTTCTGGATAATTCTGAATGAATTGGTTTTAATTACTTCTGAATTCCTAAGTGAAGATGAGAGAGAAAATCCTATTTATACCTAATAGGATAAGGATTAGCCAAAAGGCATGTATATCCAATATACACCCTTTCACACAGAAAACTGTATGAACCTGTTCAGTATTCTGTCCAGACGAAATTGATAAATTTCTCTGACAGAAAATCAACCAACACGAAAGTTGTAGATAATCTCATTATCTACTCGACCCAATTTGGCCCAGCCCAATTGGAGTTCGTATGCAAAAGTTATGACTGTTTTACTAACTGTATGTCATACTGTTGCACCCTTTCGGTATTTCACAGAAACGACACTTATACTTCGTTCATATGAAATATATTTCTACATGAAGGTTATAGATAATCTAATTATCTATCTTACCCAATTTGAACCATTCAAATCGGATTTTCCTACTGAAAGATATGGCTACGAATGTACGACTACATTCGTTTATCCTTGTGTACACTTTTACGGTTGATCCTGAAACTGTATTTCCTTCATGTAGTTGGTCATCATGGTAGTTCTCGTAGTAGGTTGTCGTGGTAGTCGTCGTCGAGTAAATAATAATTAAATATTATTTTACTTATCTAACTCTCAGCCAACATTTCCAGGTAGCACTTGAGGTGGCAGTGGCATTAGTGTAGATTACGAGCGTAGCGGAGTGTGCGATCACCAGTTATCATTTTTATTTGTTGTGCTTTGTTTGTACCCACCATATGTATTTTGGTATTTGTAGATTATAATTTATGCCAGCTGGTTTTCGTATTTGTGTGTTTTTGACTCTGCTAATGCTCATATAATTAAGGTAAGTACGTTGTGCACGGTAATTTATTTTCGGGTCGTGACAACCTTTTTGGTATCAGAGCAACGGTCCTAGTTGACCTGCAGAAGTCTTTAACACTATACCTACGGTATACCCATACCTTACACAATGCGTCTTTGAACGACTTTAGAGAGTGTGAATGCCACTAATGTAGGAAACTATAGTGCTTTTGTTGTTGGTGCAGAGAGTGTAGGACGACATGAAGAGCAAGATGATGTAGTTCGTGGAGCTGAATGAAACTCTCGTAGGAAGGTTTAGTGTTTTGCATTGTTGGTGCAAATGCACAAGAAGACTTGGTATGTAGAAGTTGTAGTTTGTGCAACTGAGGGTGCCGAATGTAGGAAAGAGTAGTGCTTTCATTTGTAGTACGTAAAGTGAAAGTAGGATTTGTATGAGTTGAGTTGTAGTTTATGAAGTTTGGAGTGCTCATGTAGGTTTGGTTTTTATTGGTGCGAGGTTTTCATGAAGTCTTTGCATGAGCAAGTTGAAGTTTGAAGTTTGTGAATTTGTGGTTTCTCCTCTATTTTTGGTTGTTGGAGGAGGGAGTTCATGAAGGTTTTTCAAGGGAAAATTGTAGTTTGTGAAGTACCGAGAATTCATGTAGATGTGGTTGTAGTTGGAGGCAAGAGCTCGAGAAAGCTTAGTACAAGGAAGGTTGTAGTTGGCGAAGCTGAGTAAGGTCCATTGATGTAGGGAAGTTGTACTACTTCCGTTGGTTTGTGCAAAGAGTACATGAAGGCTTTGTATATGAAGGAGATGTACATTATGGTGTTGAGAGATCTCGTGAAGGAAAAGTGATCTCTGCAATTGCATTTATAAATGCATTGTGATGAAGGTAGTGGTAATGTTGGCTGAAGTGGTAGTTCAAGTGGTGACTCGAATGGGGAGGCGTTATGATAAAAGTAGTAGTGTTCAAGTGGAAGATGTATGAGTGGATGTGCCTAGCACAAAAGAAAAGACTTTTGAGATGATCGAGGTGAACGATGTACATAAAAGTGAAGTTGGTTGTTTCGATTATGATGGACATGATGCAGACCATTTGTGTCCTCCGTGAAGAGGGTGTCGTTTGATGGTAAGGTTAGTTGGAGAGATTTTGTGGATGTGCTGAATGAAAAATATGGTTCATAGTTTATTATGAGCGAAAAAGTGTCGAAGTTTGTTCAGGAGTTATGCCCCGAAATAAATGTCAATAGTTGTGTGAACGTTGTTCACAAAGACGTATTGATGGAATGCGAAAATGAGGAGTTCAAGCGACACAAGATGAATATAAAGAGTGGATAGAGCTAAAAGAAGTAAGTCTGCGAGTACTTCAAATTTGAAGATGCACAAGTCTATTCAATCGAGGAGGAATGATGCGGGTGGATCACAACCCAAAATTCAAGTGAATGCATCAAGAAGAAGCAGAAATTGAAGAAGGAAATTTGAAGAAAATTGATGAAGTTTCAATTGGAAGCGGACTCGTAATGAAGTATTAAGGAGTTGAAAAAGATGTTACTGATTTCTGGGGAGAAAAAGATTTTGTAGTACGTAGTGATGCGTATGGATGTGCACCTATCCAAAATGGATTTTGGTATCTAGAAGGAGTTTGTTGATGCGTGTAACAAACAACATGATCCATTTTCATTTGAAGGGACAATGAACAAAAGCTCGCGATTCCAATGCAAGATGGAGAGATGGTATTGGAGAATGAGGATATTTTAATGAAGTATCGGAATTTGCAATGCGTGATGTAAGAAGTGAGTGTAAGAAAGTATGGAGGTGTGTCTGGAATAAATGCTCGGACAAAAAGGATTGAGTGTGCCCTTTTATGTCTAGTAGAAGTGTGAATGATGTGGATTGTGTGTTGTTTTGTACAATAGTTAGGCAAATGTAGTGGACAATGAAGTATGGGCACAATATGATTTTTTAGATGCTGAAGTAGTATGAGACGAGGATGGAGAGTGTAAAAAGGCAAGTGAAGAAAATTTGCGAGTTCTAGAAGCCTCTTGGTAGAAAGTAGAAGGAAGTGTGTGGAAATGAAGATTGAGTGATGCGGGTTGATTACAGCATAGTCGGTGTGTATTATTGTAGCCGGAATGGACATTGGTGGACGAATTTCTCGGTTGGCGAGCGAGTGTGTTATTATTGTAATAACTCAGGACAGACTCGAGCGAATGCACGAAGAAAACGTCGAGAGTAGCATACAATGCATTTGGATTATGTGTTGGATATTTTAAGGAAGAAGAAGTTGTATTTGAAGCAAAGCAAATGCGATTTTGGGATTGAGGTTCAGAGTTTTCGGTGAAGGTATTTCATTTGATTATAATAACCGGGTGAAGGTAGTTTTGTAGATTTGGAGAAATAGAAGATGTTCTTTATTGGAAGAAATCTTCAAATGTGACCGAGATTCAGAGTTTTGTCAGTCTTACCGAATATCATAAAAGGTTTGTGAAGGGCTTAATTTTCGCAATGTAGTTGCCTATTACGTGGTCGACGCGGAAGAATTTAAAATTTATGTGGAATGAAAATTGTGAAAGAATCTTTGTGGAGTTAAAGAAGTGGTTAATAATTCTTTCGGGTGGAGATGGTTTGGTGGTGTGTAACGATGCGTCTTATTGTGGGCTTCGATGTGTAATCGTGTAAAATGGAAAGAGTTGGAGGTCTCTACATGGCTGAAGTTTGAGATTTTCACAGATTACGAGAGTCGAAACATTTCTTTACGCAAAAGGAGTTGAATTTGCGTTGAAGATGATGGATGTATTTTGAAGGATTTGGATTGTAGAAGTAGTAGTTATTCGGGGAAAAGAAAATTTGGCGGAGTTTCGTGTTCGTGCTTGGAGATTTAAACGAGAGTCTTTGCTTGGACGATCGCGAGGTTTCATATCGGTGTTGTTGGGCACAATCCAAGTTGGTGACAAAGATTAAAGAAGTAAAAGGAATGATGAATAGTTGTAGGCGGTGCATGGTGAGATGGCTCGAGGTAACGAATTTGAATTGAAAATTGTAGGTGATAGTCCTATTTGTTTCGTGGAAGATTGTGTGTACGTGATGATCGTCAAACGGGATCTATCAAATAGATTTGGTTAGAGGGATCGCGAGGAATAGGGATGTGGTCACGATGTGTGATGAATGATCATAGACTGCTTGACGAATTTTATTGCAATCACAAAAATGAGATGAAATGTAGAGAGACAAGATGTGTGAAAAATTTCGAGGACGAAATTCTTTTGAGGGAAGAATGTTATATCATGGTATGCGTAACGAATTTCGAAGACGAAATTCTATTAAGGAGGGAAGAATTTTATATCATGATTATGAATGTCAGTAAATAAATTGGACGCTGTTATATCAATAATTAAATATAAAAATCTGTATATGAAATAATTACAAGAAAGAAATTGAGCAAAATGCAAGAAAATGGGCTCCGGTGATTGGTTGAAGAGTATTGTCGGGAAAAAAATCGAAGCTTCTTAAGGTAATTTGTTACATTAGACTCAATTTGTTTCGTGATTTCTAGTTACCGAAATTTTACATCCTTTATTACCAATTTTTCCTTTTGTTAAATTAAAAATGATTTTGCAGATTATTATGTTTATACTCGATGCAAATTATACATTTCACAGGGGTCAGGTGGTAAAAGTTCAAACAGAAACAAAAGAGAGTTTCAAGCTTTTGAAGTTGAATAGTACTGTGGTTCAGGTATAAACATCGAGGAATGGTTGCAATTCGAATCCAAGCAGCTTTTTGCAGATTCAAGGTCCAACTAACTTTATTCTTTTTAATTTTATCAAACTTATCTTTATCACTTATTATTTTTCAAAAATAGCATTTTGTCTTATTAACTCTTTTAATATAACATCTTTGTCGTGAATAAACAAGCCTCAATCACATTGGATTATATCCAATCATGGAATCGAATTCAAACAGATGTAAGAAATCGACGGAATTATATGGTGACCGAGGCTAGAAACAGACAAAAGAAGCAAGATAACCAACAAAAACTCGAGGCCGAAATTCATGGACTCGAGTTTAAAAACTTACCATATTTTGATACTTGTCTGTTTATGTAAAATCATTCGTCCATTTACATAAGAATTATGTATATTGGTTTTCCATTCAAAATCAATTTCTATGTAAAAATAATAATATTAATTGGGATGTTTTCTGAAAGGTTGAATGGTGTGAAGGGTCGGAGAGCATGGAGAATTTAATGTCTAATTAAGATTCAACAAAGGGTGGAAGTGGCTATGAAGTACGAGAGAACAATGGCTTGTACATCTTCACACCAGGTATATATATTATTGGAAAAATGTACTTGTCCTCTCTATATTTAATCATGAATTAGACGGCTTCATTTATACCTTAGAAAAACTAAAATGGAGTAGTGTTTGATTGAAGGGATACAAGGAAAAGGACGATGACGATGATTTGGAGAGAATGAATTGAAGTATAGGACATAGTTCTGAAAGTCGCAGTCGGAGTCGGCCGATGGCCGAAGAGTAATAGTCGGGTGAGTCGGATCGGAATCGGCCGAGTCGGATCGGAGAGTCGGATTTTGTGAAAATGTTGTCTTATTAATTAAAAAAAATTAAAAAAAAATAACACAAATGCAACTTACATTATATTGTATATAGTAATACTTAATTAACTAAAAACATACATCATAAAATAAACTAGTGCCAAAAACTATGACGTGCCGGTAGCATGACTTCGTCATTATCATGCTCATTTTGATAATGAAGACGATATAAATTATGACGTAGATCCTTGGATCCAAAAATATCATACATCATTGTGTCGAGTGATGAATTATTTTGGTGTTGTTGATTACCAGAAAATGAATTATACGTGTCCGAATAATTTTTTAAATGTGTTATTTTTTCGAGTACTAAAATGATACTTGTCAAATATTTTATTTCAAAATCATATTAGTTCATATATTTTCGAATACTTATCGCATACTTATAACATATTAATAAATATATTTGAAAAATAATAATATAGATTTTTAATCAAAATAACTGAGTAATACATATAAATAAATTAATATAATAAACATTTACTTAATACAAAGTTATTTATGTAATAACAAAATTTTAATATATTTGTCCATGCAACATAGATGATACATATAATAGACATATCGTGTGCTTGTAATAGACATATTGTGTGCTATGTGTTTTTTAAAATATAATATGCGTATACTTTAAATAAAATAACATTTTTAAATCGAATAAAAATGACGATACTTATAAATAAAGTAAAATATGTATATATGTGTATTTTGAAAGATAACACATTTAAAATAAAATACATATATTTGATATGTATAAGTAAAATAAAATATGTGTAAACTTATATATATCATTATTTTTACAATTAAATTTCAAAATAAACATATATTGATTTAAATTATTTTATAACAATGTTTAAAATAATACAAAGTAGGGGGACTTATATGAAAAATACATAATACTTTATTAATTCCTATCTTTTTTTTGTGGGCAACAGATAAAACCCACTCCTCTCCCCTCCGCACATCACACTCAAACCCACGTCTCTCCTCTCCTTCGCACAACACACACATATCTCCTCTCAAGCACACCGACTCGGCCAGATTTGTCGTCATCAGATCGGCCACCAGAACCGACTTCACCCCAGTTCGGCAGTTACCAATATTTTCCATCTCCAAAGCTCGACAGATCTGAGAAATGACAAAAAAATCGCCGGAGCGGTGAAATCCGACCAGAATCGGCCCGGAATCGGATCGGCCACCGCCGACTCCGTGCTGGAGTCGGCGACTCCTCGAACTATGGTATAGGATCAAAATGATAAAGCATTCTCGATGTTACAATGCTACAATGCTAAAAAAAATGGTATTTAAATTTAAGATCGTAATGTATATAATATTCATGAAATCGCAGCATTACTTGTCATTGCTCGTCACAGGCCTCCAAAGTTACATGACCGGGCCTGAGTCCAAACGGTGGGAGACGTGTGGTATGGGACGCACGGGCAAGTCACCAACGTGACACCGGAGAAGGGAAGGATGCGAGCGATCAACTCATCGTGCGTGATCAATTTCACACTGGTAATCGTCTATCCTACTTTGCATCGTACTCTCGAAGTCGAGGCATGATCTCGGGATTTGGGAACCGGACCGGGCCTTGATATCCGCTGCGCGGGCCCGGGGTCGGATTGATTTCCTTCAGTGGTATCAGAGCGAACGCTATCGATTCGAGGGTCTAATCATAGTCGTATAAGAGTTATACGCACGTGTGTAAAAGTTAAGCACGTTTGCATGATGCTAGATGTTTAGAACGTCAATTTCGTTAAAATCACCAGTGGAATTCACTAGAGATAAATCAAATATTGATTGGAGAGTATCTAGGAATGATTGTGAAAAGGTTTCATGATTTATCGTTTTGGAAACGAGTGAAAACGAAAAAAACGGCGAAATCTTCATAAAATCAACATTTATGTGGCCCCGGGGGCAGTTTTTGGCACCCCGGGGAGGCTTTTCTCACGCCCCGTGGGGGTAGTCCGTTACAACGGACTGCTCCAGCATTGTAACGGAGGTGTGGGTCAAGGGGTGTGTGGGGGGAGAAAAGTCACGTCCCCAGGGCACTATTTGCGTCCCCGTGGGGTAGTCCGTTACAACGAGCCTCCCTGCGTTACAACGGACATGCCCAGGGTGAGTTTTACATGTCCCCAGAGGCCCTGCGTTACAACGGAGGGGACAATCCGTCGTAACGGAACAGGGGGTGCGGGGGTGTGTTGGGGGACTGCATGGGGATGCAATTTCACGCCCCCAGCGTTACAACGGATGGTCCTGCATTACAACGGACTCCCCTCCGGATCCTGTTTTTTGTTTTCGCGATAACTTTGTCTACGAAGCTCGAAATTTTGAGTTCTTTATATCGATAAAATCGGCATCATTCATACTTGCATATAAAATGATTATTAAAGGTTAACGATAAAAAAATCTTGTGATATACTGATATAATTAGATTATGTCAAAATTCAACAAGCATTGGCATGATCACTCTTAATATTTAAGTCATGAAAATGTCTTCCATGTCCACAACCACCGGGTTTGGTGTTACGTTTCACGTGGGTTCGGTCTAAAGTCGGGCACGTGTTATTGTAATTATCGAAAGGGTGGCAAGCGCTAAATAAGGACTCGTGAGGCTCAGGCTAAAGTCGACTCACTAGTAGTTTATTTGAACGATACGTTGGATATGGTTGTGACTTAAATCTGAATTTCAGGGAAGATTTGTAGATTGTCGAGATTGTCGGTTTGAGTCACCGGTAAGTAATTAGGAGAAGGCTCGATTGCTCGATAATGGCCAATTAATTAATGGTTGGATTAATGAGAAAACGAGCCAAGATTAAACACATGGCTGAGATTTCTACGAGTAGTTTGTCGTTGTAGTTGAGATTTATTTGAGTAGTTTGTCGTTGTTGTTTGTCGTAGTAGTTTGAGGTTTCTTCTAGTAGTTGGAGGCTAGTTGAGTTGTCTCGTGTATCGTTAGGATTTCATCTCGAGGTCAGTAGAAGCTTTGATGTGTCGGATAAGTAGAGATGTCGTAGTTTGATCGGTTCTTTTACGGGTGTGTCGGACCAGATTGTGTGTGTCACGTCTTCGTAATTTGGTCATAACTTCTCCGTTCGGTCTCCGTTTCGTGAGTTCTTGGTTCCGTTGGAAAGCTTATTTCGAGCTGGTTCTCATGGCAGTAATTATGATTACTGCATCTGAAGTCTTATTTATTTATTCATCATTTTATCTGTAGAATATATGTAGTTCTTTGTAGGATGTAGGATTGTTGTTGATGTAGCTCAACTCGATGTGAGGATGAGCGGTGGATAAGGGAATACATGTTTGGACATTAATGTAGTGTCTGGCCAGAGGTGTGCATCTTCGGGTCGCTCCCGAACTTGCGAACTGTTAGACGTAGCAGTACGGTCTCCTCGTGTAGTTGTAGTAAATGTAGTGCCGAGGGGGCGTGGTTTCAGTCATGGCGTGGTTGAAACCACCACTCTTGGGATAGAGTACAGCGGACATTTACCTCATTGTAGATCCGAGGTACTAGTCTATGTGTAGGGTCCCTTGTGGAAGCCAACCTTATCGAAGTGGTTCTCTACACTATGTATTCTGCAGGATCATAGTTGTAGTGGAAGTTGTTGTTGTAGTATCCCACTATGAGTTAGTCCCGTGTTGTTATCGTTGTGGTTTCACGATGAGAATTCTGTAGTAGTTGTTGTCGTATTTGAAGAATTCCTAGATCGTTGTAGTTGGTCATCATGGTAGTTCTCGTAGTAGGTTGTCGTGGTAGTCATCGTCGAGTAAATAATAATTAAATATTATTTTACTTATCTAACTCTCAGCCAACATTTCCAGGTAGCACTTGAGGTGGCAGTGGCATTAGTGTAGATTACGAGCGTAGCGGAGTGTGCGATCACCAGTTATCATTTTTGTTTGTTGTGCTTTGTTTGTACCCACCATATGTATTTTGGTATTTGTAGATTATAATTTATGCCAGCTGGTTTTCGTATTTGTGTGTTTTTGACTCTGCTAATGCTCATATAATTAAGGTAAGTACGTTGTGCACGATAATTTATTTTCGGGTCGTGACATGATTAAACCTAGAAGTCGATTGCTTCTTTTGGCATTTGCCGTCTTCGTCATATAAACGAGAAACGCGTATCTAGATTCCATGAGATGGATTGCTAGACCCATTCGAATTAAATTCGATTGATTAACACGATACTCATTTATTAGTCAATATGACAAAGGGAGTTGATAACACGTAAAACAGGTCGTTTAAAAGTGTAAATTCAATCTCACGAGTTAATCAAAACAATTTATAAACAACTACTAGAATAGGCTAAGTAGAGGTTCGTCCCAAGGAAATTTTGCGTATAATCGAAATTGCAATTCAAGAATTATTTCTATTGATCCAGAGACTATAACAATTCTTTTCTTATTTAACCGAGAGTTCCGCTGCACCGAAATACAACGAAATTACATCCGGAGTTTTTTTTTTTTTTTTTTTTTTTTTTTTTTAAATTTTTTTATTAGATCTTTTCTTTAACAGGGAGTTTCGTTGCACCGAAATACAACGAAATTACATCCCGGTATTCTCTTTTTTAGATCTCAAGTCGCAAGCGGGTCCAATCTATTTACTACCGAATCCCCATGAACGATTGAGCTCTTAAGTGCAAGTTGTCCATTTTTAAGATTTAAGTAAAACTTACTATAGTGGTTTAAACAAAACTTTTTTAGAAATTTCGAGTAAAATATGGGTTTAAGCTTCAAAAAATGGTGTGTCATGTAAATCGAAAATCGACCAAATTTCAATAAACTCCAATTTTGTGAATTCATTTGATTAGGGTTTGAATCCCCAAAAGAATCTCTCAAAGATCTTAATCAATTCTTTCAAATACCATTTCATAATTGAGAGTAAAAAAAATCTTAAAAATCGATGATTAATTCAATTAAGTGGAGAAAAACCTTTTAACATGCAAAAAATAAATTTTTTTAGGGATTTTTATTTGTTTTATTTTGAAAAGCAAGAATATTTTTTAATTTTTAGGGTGTTATCTACAAGGGAAAATAAGCCGTAAAAACCCTCCCCACACTTAGAGAAATAGCTCGTCCTCGAGCGAAAAAGTTTCATTCTAATAAAAATAAAGGAGAGAGATGGAGAAATACAACCTTTTGAAGCGTGGGTTGCCTCCCCGCAAGCGCCCTTTATTTAACGTCGTTTGAGCTCGACGTTTTCCAAGGTTATCCCGCCTTGAAGTGGAAAGAATCACCATTGTGAGTTGCGGCTTTTCGACCACCTTGGAGCGTTCGTTTCGAGAGAGAGAGAGAAGAAGAGTGCTCGTTTTGTTGACTATGCGTGGAATTTCGTTTCGAGCATGTGTCGAGATTGCCGTCAAAAATTTTCCTCGATCTTTCACGAGTGCATTTGCGCTTGGTACTTGTTGAATAGGCGCGGTAATCGGCGTGAGCGCTTCGAATGTGTTCGGCATTGTTGATTTATCTACAAAAATTAGACCAATTCTTTCATTAGAAGTATCAATGTTCTTGTTAATTGAATTTGATATAAAATTAAATGGAATTGATTCACCTTTGAGAATTGGAGAGACCTTTTCTTCTTCTTGTCCGTCCTTTATTTGAATTTTTGTGTCGAGATCTTGATACGCCAAAGCTTCGTTTTCTTCTTCGATCTTGATTGTCGCGTCGATTTCTTCCTCGAGTTTCACCACACCGAGATCTTCGTTTTCGATTGTCGTTTCGATTTCTTCTTGTTTTTCAACCCTTACATCTTCACCTTCGATTCTCGTTTCGTATGTGATATCCTCATCGAATCTCCCCACACTTAATTCTTTGAACTCTTCCGAATTGTCGAGGGTATACTCGCGCATTTCTTCATCATCGTATTCTAATTTCTTGATATTCGCCGATTCTTCGAATTGTTTGTTGAAATTTAACATCATTTCCATCATCAATTCCATTTTCGATGAAAGGTTGTTGATCGCGTCGTATCGTGATGATTCTCTTTCGCCTTGAAGTTGCGTTGGTTGAGATTGAGGAAATGCATAATGTTGTTGGTATTCGTATTGTGATTCGCCGAATTGAGAAGGTTCGTATTGAATATGATCGTGTTCTTGACCATAAAATGTGGGAAATTCATTTTGGAAGTGGTATGAGTTTGGAGAGGTTTTGGCATAAGCATCGAAGTAAGGCCCTTGATGAAGAGGTTCATTTCGAATCGGAGGTTGATAACATCTTTGAGGACGAATCTCTCCATTTCGATCAAAAAATTCGTTGTATTCGAAAAAGCTTGCGTTTCGTTGAGAGTAATTTCTTCCGTTGCATAGTCTTCTTACTCGTTCTTCTTGTTCCATCATTACCCTTCGTACAGTTCGATTGCACAATTCTTGTAGAGTTTCGTCTTGACAATCCATCGTGAATGTACCTCGCAAAATAAGAGAAAAAGAAAGTGAATTAGAAAAATTCAAGAATTTCAAGATTTCGAAAATACTTCAACAAAAAATCCCCGGCAGCAGCGCCATTTGATAACACGTAAAACAGGTCGTTTAAAAGTGTAAATTCAATCTCATGAGTTAATCAAAACAATTTATAAACAACTACTAGAATAGGCTAAGTAGAGGTTCGTTCCAAGGAAATTTTGCGTATAATCGAAATTGCAATTCAAGAATTATTTCTATCGATCCAGAGACTATAATATTTTGTCACAATCAAGATCTAAACTTTATAAAGCTCTGGTCAAAATTTCACTTTAACACACACAATGTTCGAATTTATGAAATTTATAGATCACAAGGGTATTTTAGGCACTAATCAAATTCCAGAAAAATATAGATCGCAAAACAAGATCTCAAATTTGGTACAAAGATTCACAATTTAATACTAAGAGATTCAAATTTGGTACAGAAGAATTTCACAGGTTTGGTATTTCAGTAAAAAGTAATGATCGAATTACAAACAGGTCCCTGGCAAATTACAGAATAGTCCAGACAATTTTGAGGTTGAGTAACAGATTTCAAAAATTCATATCAAATAGGAAATTGTATGAAATTGATTGATTCAAAATGTTTATTAAACTATAGATCCAGATCTAAACAGTGATTGCAAACAAGGAATATTATCATATCTAAAAATCACTCAAACATATCACATAAATCAGCTCCAGAATTTTAGTAAAACTCAAGGCAAAAATAGAAAAAATGCGAGAAAAATTCTACGAAAATTCCACAAACTATATTTCACAGTATATAACAAGTTCACAAAGAGATTTCGATCAGATCTAGCAATTCCTAATTAAAATCCTAAACTAGAGAAAGAAAATACCGAAAAAGTGATGAAATGGAGTCCAAGATCTCGTCTTGGCGATGTCCTCGTGCCTTCACGCCTTGAGAGGAGGTGAGAGGAGGAGGAGAGAAACTTCGTATCCGGTTCGGAGAAAGTGGAGAGAGGAAAATCTCCTCGGATCGGCCTCGAAAACCGTGCTAAGACACGGTTTCTTGGCGAAAATGGCTCAAAAGATGAGCAAGGGAGCTCGAGATGCTCTAACAATGGAGGAGGAAGAGGCTAAGACCTTACCTTCCCCAAGAATGGAGTGGTTGACCCAAGAGGTCCAAGGGTCAGAGAGAGAGTGGTCATGGGTATCTTTTATAGGAGATGAAGATTGCTACAGGACAGATCTCGAGTTGAAACTTGCATGATCAGGTGGAGCAAATTGCAACGAATCCAACGGTCTAAATTTTATCAGATTTGGCCAAAGGATGAAGGAGAAAACTCGAAATTACCCTTGAGAATATTCTCCACAGATTCAGAATAAATCCCGTTTAAATGAACCAAAATTCTGCTCGAAAATTAGATTATCTCCATTTAATACAAAACCGGAGAGAGAGAGAGTAGATTATGGGCTTTTAAATGCTTCTTCAGAGCCTTGTAATGGAGGTGTCCATAACAAATCAAATGGACAAAAGTACTAACCGGATAAAACAAAAAGGCTGTTGGAGTAGTGTAGTGCCAAAACCCTTAAGGGTCCCGCCCGACCCGACCCGTCCGGGATTTTGACCCGCCCGACCCGCCCGTTTGGCAAACGGGTTGAAACCCGGCGGGTCAACGGGTACGGGTCCAAGGGCGGGTTTCAACCAATGGTTACCACTAAACCCGTGTAAACCCGCCCGTTTGGCAAACCCGTCACTGTGCAACCCGACCCGCCCGTGCACCCGCCCGACCCGTCACTGTTCACAATTCACTGTTCACTATGCACTATTCACTGTGTAACGCTCCAAAACACTGTATAACGCTCTAATTTTTACCCCTATAAAATCCCCCAACCTCCAATTCATTAATTCACACAACCAACTATCAATCTCTCATATTCTCTACACTCAAACTCTCATATTCTTATTTTAAAGCTCTAAATATTTTTTATATTTTATTTAAATTCGTTTATATAAAAAAAATCCAAAAAAAATAGTTATATTAGTTATTTAGTTATATTTAGTTGTTGGAGGTATCCTAAAAAAATCTCAAAAATTCGACATCGCTTGGAAAAATTTGAGGTATGAAGGTCCAATCTTATTATTTATTTTTCTTAATATAATTTTATTTCGTCATCTAAATATTATTATACGTCATCTAAGTATTATTTATTTTTCTAATTATTTATTTTTCTAATTATTCAATATTATTATACGTCATCTAAATTTGAGGTATGAAGGTCCAATATTATTTATTTTTCTAATTATTCAATATTATTATACGTCATCTAAATATTTAC
The DNA here is from genome assembly GCA_946800325.1 of Luzula sylvatica. NCBI lineage: Eukaryota > Viridiplantae > Streptophyta > Magnoliopsida > Poales > Juncaceae > Luzula > Luzula sylvatica. The sequence goes on from OX326961.1 coordinate 4,552,861, forward strand.
TAACAAAAAAAAAAGTTAGAACTCCGCCTATGTTATTTTTTTAACATGGTAAATTAGTAACATAGCCGGTCTCAAGCCCGGAATAAAGGAGGAGAGTAACTTTTTTTCAACTTTTTTTCATATTGAAATTTTTTTTCTTGTAAAAAATTAGTTGCATATTTTTATTTCGAATAAAAATTGTTAACCAAATATTTTTATATTTTTATTCACATTTTTAAAATTTATTTTTTTGAATATTTTTTTGAAATCACTGTTCACGCCCGGGACCCGTCCGCCCGTCAACCCGCCCGTCCCGCCCGGGACCCGTCTCGCCCGCCGGGTCTAAGGGCGGGTTTTCCCCATCCCTCCAAACGCACCCGTCCAAACCCGTGCCCGTGCAACCCGTCAAACCCGTGCACCCGTGCCCGTCTAGACCCGCGCCCGTGCAACCCGTTGGTGCTAGGGACCCGACCCGTGCCCGTGGCACTACACTATGTTGGAGTCATATACCATTCCCGATTTTCTGCTGATACGATCATGTGGCCGATCGTGCCATGGCATGGTTAGAGAGTGGAGAAAAGATTGCAGCGCGGGCTGCACGAGATCCATGCCACAGAGAATCCATACTGTACATCATAAGCAATGATTGTTTGTCAGTTAATCATTAACTAATCATTGCTGTACTTTTCGTTATCCGAGGTTTAGGGATTTCCTGTGTCGACGACTCTGTAGTCCTGTGTGTAGCGGATCTGCATTTGGAGAACACAACGGGTCACTGCATGCGAGCTACATTATTTAGGTTCGTACGAGATCTGACAGCGGTCAGAAGCTTTTGCAACGGTGTCAGGGATCCGGTGTGGATGATCGTGTGTAGCTTTCGTGTGACGGGTTGAGTGAGAAGAGAAATTCGACTCGCTACATAAATCGCTACAAAATCCTTAGCTGATTTGCTTGGATTTTATGTATGGATTCACGTGCGTGCTTTGGAGTCGTGGGTCAGTGGATAGAGTAACTACTGACTTGTTTCAAGGGCTGTGAGGTTCGGCTTGCCACAGAATATCCAGCAAGCATAATTCTCGTCTGTCTTTGGGTTTCTTCATGAAATGAGTCACTTTTGACCCGTTTGAGGTAAAAACTCGATTTCTCTCTCATGCTTCCATGAAATATCATCATATGATATATCAAATCGATCGGCAAGACAAGACGAATCCATCTACACTCCAGGTTTAGCAAGATTCTGCACTTTTCACCTGAAATAACACAAAAACACATATTAAAGTATTTAATCTCAATAAATTGGAATTATGAATATTTGGTATACTTTAATCATATTTAAGTATTTAAATTCTATATTTTGTGCATGTAAAAAGTGATGAAACATCCCCTTATCAGGCGTAATTATCCAAATGTTGGAGAAAGATCCAACGAATTATTGGAAATTGCATTAAGATGTAAATTATCTGATAAGTTCCGAGGCAAGAGGAGGCTATCGTTATTTTGTTGCGTTTACAGACGATTAAAGTAGATACGATAATATCTATTTAATGTGTGCCGAAGCGGAGACTTTTGAAAGGTTCAAAGGGTTACAAAAACGAAATACAAAATCGACTTGGCAAGAAAATCAAAGCCTTTCGATACGATCGAGGAGGCGAGTATTTGAGCTACGCGCTTCGATAGGATCGAGGAGGCAATATTTGAGTTATGAAGTATCGATGATCATTTATGATTGTGGAATCGTTTCACGATTACCTTCAATCGGAACATTAAGATGTATTCGAAAAGAAGAAATGAACGCATGTTCGACATGGTTCGATAAATGATAAGTCAAACGAATCTTCCAAAAACGTTTTGGGGATATGCCCTTGAGACCGCGGCACAACTAATTGGTCAGTATCTTATTTTCGAAACGAGGTATATGCATATTTTTATCTTGAGTGAAATTATAAGAGAGAATCTTTCGGGATGTATAATGAAGTCGGGTGTATAATGAATTCGTACACCTGTTATATTTTGAATGATTGTTCGATTGATTTGGGAGATTTTTTTATCCAATTGATTAGTTTGTGCTGGTGTTATGTTAATGTCTTGCATGATGTTGTGTATTTGTGATAATGTGTTGATATCGTATATAAGATACAAGATCATTATTTTTGGAATGGACGTGATGTCATGAGTGGCTGATCCCACAAATTTGATTAACCATCTGATCAGTAACTTTAACTATATAATAGTACTCATTTTTATTGATTAAAAATGAAATTGAAATTGTAAATAATATCATATTTAATAGAAAAAGTAATTTAAAAAATAATATCAAAATTTAATTCAGCAAAAAAATTTATAAAAGGTAACATCATAATGATTTACTTACACTTTTAAAAATAATAATACTACTTGAAAGATGTTTATGAGTTTAAGAAGTTATCATGTTTTGATAGATAAACTATTTTTATATTTTGGTTAATTTTTTTTAATATTAATATTAAAGCTTTCTTTTGAACAAAAACATAAATATGACCTATTATTATATTATATATACATGTTTGCTAAGGAGAATCCAAAAAAATAATCCACGCGCGCAAAATATACTGATAAAGCTAGCAAAATATACTAGTCAAATTAGCAAAATATATTGTTGAATCCAATATGTTCCATAGTTAAAATTGAGAATAAAATAATACATTTTCAATAGTATATTTTGATAAATACAAGAATATATTTTGGTAATTTCAATAATATATTTTGGTTTTTGGATTCTTTTTTGGATTCTTTTTATGGATTCTTGTTATCATATATATATAATGAATAATAATACTTAAAAATTATATTATGTAAATATATACATTTTTTGCATTGTACTTTTACATAACATGTTTACATATTCAAATCAAGGTATACGGTATGACTGAACTATACTCATATGGATGTGAAAATAAAAATACAATTCAAACAATATATTTGATGACTTTTTAAACTTAAATTTAAACAAAAATATTAATACATGATGTATATTTATAATATTATAAATTAATTTATATGTATTTTGCGTATAACATTTTTATTTTCTATTGTATTCAAATTTGATCACGTAAACTAATGTGAAATATTAAACAATTGAATAGACCTAGTCTAACATGAACCTAGTGAATAATAAGAGTCCGCGTCATTATTGTAAGATGATGTTGCTGTTGATTCAAATTCCGAGTGTTTGATTATCTCAAAACAATGTCGATATATACTACTAACGAATTTGCGTAAGTATAACTTGTAGGAGATATATGTATGGCCCGCAAAAAGATCAAAAGAAGAATCAAGCATTCACATATACGCAAGCATTCAAGAAAGAGCTAAGGAACATCAAGATCACTAAAGAAGGCTCAAGACGTCGAAGAATCAAGAAGACGTCAAAGTGTCGATATGTCCAAGAATCAAGAAATCAAAACATCGAAAATTTCCGCAAGTTGGGATATCACAAAAACTACCAAAACAATTTATAAGTATCCCTAAACTTGTTTATGAACTATTAAGCTCAATATTCATCAAATAAATATATTTGAAAGCAATAAAAATGATGAAATTGCTCACCAGGTAGACAGTAAGGGTTCCGTTATAACGGACCAAACCGTCCGTTGTAACGGACCTATATGTGCTTATATTTGCTTGCATAATACACGAGTTCCGTTAAAATAGACTCATCAATCCGTTGTAATGGACATACCAAGTGAATTCACAGTGAGTTGTCCGGTACAACGAACCCAGCTTGTCCGTTGTAACGCTTCATTGACACTGGACTTCCGTTGCAACGGAACAAACCTCCGTTGTAACGGAGTACACGACTTTCTAATATATTGACTGTAACAGCTAGTTTTGACCTTAGGTCCGTTACAACGGAGTTCCACTTCCGTTGTAACAGATTATACAGAAAATGCACAATTTGGGAAAAGTCTATGTGTTCTATAAATATAACTCTTCCCTTGTTTTGTCTCTTCAACTCAACCATAATTCTTACACAATCTAGCATTCATCTTGAGCTTAAACCTTCTAGACAATCTTAGAGATTATTAAATCCCCATTCAAATTCATTTACGTACGGTTCACGACTTGCATGACCGATCACATTTAGGTCATAGTAGAAATTGTAATAGGCTAGTACAAGAATTGTAAAGCCCGCTTATAGATCGATGGAAAATGTGTAAATTGATCTAGACAAAATCTTCTAAGAGTTGATACGGGAATTCAATCGAAAGCCGAAAAGGCGCAAAGCATCCCCTGAGACGTAGGTAATTCTATTCAATCGAATCGGTCGATTGACAAAATAGTCGGTGAGTTAAAACTACATATCAACCACCTACCGAACTCCGTAAACATATATTTGGTGTTAATTGTTTTTGGTATAGTTTTCTTTATCTCAATTATTTACGCTTCCGCATAAAATCAGAATTGCATATCATTACCGCGAAAATTGAATCTTAAGATTACATATTCACCCCCCTCTAGGTCAAGATTAAACAAAAATTGCCTTCGAAGAATGATTAAAGTATAGTGTAAAATAATAAACACATATATGTCTATAAATAAATTATGATTATAAAAAATCAATAGTCTAAAAATTTAATTTAGACAATCATTAACATGTGTCCCATTATTCTTCTTCTTTTATATTTAAAGTTGGTGAAATCACCATGTGTTGACACGTGTCCTTAGTGGATAAATATGTTCACATTTTCAATTAAAACGTAAGTGGTTGTTAGTCCAGTTGACAAAGTCCAAGTTTTTCATGGGGCTAACCCGGGTTCGAATTCGGACAATCACATTTCTTTCCTTGAAATAAGATTTGGATTTGAGTTCCTTGACAAAGATTTCACTCCACAAAAATTTCTGATTTGATGACTTAAAAAGCATATTTAATGAATCAAGAAATAAAATAGAGTAATGATAATAAACGTATTTATTCTTTTATATTTAAGGTTGGTGAAATCACCATGTCTTGACACGTGTCCTTAGATGATAAATCTCCCCTCCTATTAATTCTTGGATACTCGGCATTTCGTGAGGCCACGTATCTTTTTTACCATCACATGATTAAAATAATACCATATGAGCTATACATTCTTTTATAATTTTTTCCATCCAACCATACTTTCTTTATTTACCTATTTTTTTCTACGGTACCACACCATACCCTCTTCCGCTCATTGTAATCTCTCTCTTTTCTCTTTTGCCCCCAAACCAACCAAGCCCTGTCTCTCCCGGACCATTTCACAGACCTCTCTCCACCTCCACTGCGAGCAGAGTACGAATCTGGTACAGATGGCAACGGAGCTCCTTCCGCCACAGCTGCACATAGCTTCGCAGAGGCGAGAAACCACAGACGGCACGCGAGGATGAAGCCGATTCTCGCTTTCTCTTCGGCCACTATCTCCCTCGCTTCCATATCCTCGAAGTTGAAGCCGATTCACACTCTTTTCCGCGTTATAGATCAAGAGTAAGCAAGTTATTTTCTCTCTCTTCTCTGTTCGCTGTTCTTGGAGGGATTTTTTTTCTGTTTTATTGTTGATTTCCACTTTTTGTGGTATTCTTGACTGTTCTTGATTGTACAACAAACTTTTTTTTTCAGTTACTCTGGATCTGTGAGAGATATGTGACAAATTTGATAATCATAAAGTTTGGCAATAAAGAACTAAGAATATACAATTACCGAAATATGAATTATGCTCGAATCAAAACTGTTACTCAGGTTAGTGTTCTTAATTCTTTTGTGGTCTTTCATTTTAGTTTGGGTTTAATTGGTGATTATAGGGGATTTTAGTTTTAGCCGCAACAAATCGTCTTCGTGCCTTTCATGCTTCTATTGTCAGATCGGGACGCTTTTACATGGTAATTTTTATTTCTTTAACTCTTAGTTTTTAAGATCATGAGTTTTCTTTTTGGTGAGATATTTATAGTTGTCTGAAATGTGAAATAAAAATCAGGTTTGAATCCAAAGTTCCGCACAGAATGGAGCAAAACTAACGAAGAAAAGGAAAAGAGTGAATCATAGTAATAATAATAATAAGCCATTAGAAGAAAATCAAGATCAAGGCAGTGTTCTTGAGCAAAATACAGCGAAATGGAGTGAGGGCCACATGAAGATCGAGACAGTGCTCATGTATAATATAATCTTCCAAAAAACAGAAAATATCAAATTTACCATCGTAGAAAAATTTGAACCAGTTTTTTTTTTGGTTCTTTAGGATTTTAATGTACTCCTTCACAAGGCTCGATTGGATTTTTCGAGCCCTATGGAGTTCTTAAAGGGTCCCCTCATTTTTTCGAAGCCTTCTTAAACATGATCGCTTCTTAAACAAAATTTTCGAGGATCCATAAATAATGATATATGGCAGGTACATTGATGTCCTCTCCTTTCTGCCTCTACTTCTGAGTAAGTTTACCGCTCATCTATAAACATGCTTTATAAAATTTAATTTGTTATTTCTTCGATTAAGATTATTTTCAATTTTTTTTTGTTCTTTGCATATGTTCTATTTTTCTGGTTGTTTCGAACAAAGATTTTTGTGATTAGTTTTTATCTAATCTGTACAGGCTTTCTATTTTGCGTAAATTCAGCTAATTTGGAAGGTATCAATGATCATTTTGCAAAATTGTAGCTAAATATTCAAGAAGCACTGCCAAATTGAGGTCCATTTATTTTTCAATTGATGTTCTTTACAAATATTTATTTATGTATTGCCAGAAATATTGCCAGAAATTAATTTTTCATGCTTTATGGTACCTTCCATAGCTTCTTGTAACTAGCTCTAAACAAATAAAATTTCACTAATTACACATATTTATTATACTTTTGGTTTGTATTCTTGAATAGGAACCTAATATTTTTAATTATCAACAAATTCCTTAATCCTTGAAAGGTATTATTTGCAAGCCCTTGTACACCTCTCTTGGTAATAAACCCAACAGTATTTCTCTTTGAGTACTATGGTTATTTTTTGTAAAATTGTAGTGAAAGAAGCATGCATCAGGATAACTTCAAGTACCAAACAGTTTGCTTCATGATGTGGACTGCAAAAGGGTTCATGGCTCTCATATCTTTCTCCTATCTCCTATTTACCTCCTCCCCTCACCCCCAGTCTAGCCTCCCCCCCCCCCCCCCCCCTCCTCTCTCTTCTTCTTCCCACCCATACATTTTTACCTGTCTCTCTTCTTCTTCTCTCAATCTCAAAATAATTAAACCGAATAACCCATGGCCACCCCAACAATTAGAAATTCAATATTGCACACTCTCCAGAAAAAATGCACTCTCAAGTGTTAGTGAGGAACTATCGGCCACTGTTCATATCCAAAATCTTTATCACAACCAAATAACGCAACCATCCATTATCAAAGAGGCGATGGTTAGAAGATATGGAGGCCTAGAACGAGACTTTGTCGTATCAAGATATGAAGCGAACGCTTGCTTGTGTAAGTTGCCAGTATGGGTTACCACACAACGAGTCCTGAACGACTTCAATTTCTTCCAGGATCAGTATCAGCTCATTATTTTTCCTTGGCAAGCTGGAATGGCCACAATGCCTCTTAATCAATTCACCAGAATAAATCTTAGCCTCAGAAACTTTCCTCTGAATTTCTGGCATTATGAATATTTCGAACAAGCTACCCGTCCCCTAGATCAATTTAACGGGAAGCGATAAGAGTGCTCTTCGAATTTCGATAATCACATCCTCACCAAACCTCATACCTCCCACGCTTCGAGTTTCCTATGACAAAGAATGGGCTGATATCCATATTCAGAGACACGGTGAATTCCTGGTTGACGAGAATGGCCACCCGTTCCCCCCGGAGGATAATAACAACGCACCAGAAAATGATCCCTTGGATGACCCCGTAATGCCACCACCATTAGAAGATGAAATACCTCTGAACTCGATATTCAACAGAGGAGTAGAAAATGGGCAAGATAGAGAAGGCCACATATATCATGCTTTAGATAATCCAAGAGGATACAATCAGTTTACAGGTCCAGTCTCTGATATATCTTGGCCAGACATATCAGACTGGGTTTTCTCTGACCCGTCTGGTAACCAATTGAACAAAAGCAAGCATCTCCAAAATACAAGAAAAAATAAGGGAATATCATTATTGGGGCCAGCGCCGGAAGAGACAAAAAAATTAATACCCACTATAATCAGGGCACGTGTTGCCTCATCCAATCACCAGGCTAATAATAACTGTATATGCTCATCTCCAAACCCTAAATGTTACGTATATAAACCCATACATCCAAAAACAACACATAAATCCATACTCTTCCCAGCAGACTCATCTTCATCCTCTCTTTCCTCTCTCTCCCACCAAAAAGTCATGAATCCAAAACAGAACTCCAATCCCTCATCCTCAAGATCTACACCCCAAAACCAAGATAGCTATGACGATGAACTCATACGACGCCTAGCAGGCATCCACATGCCGGAGAACGCGGCAAACAATCATATCTCGCTTACAGAAAAGGATAGTGCTATCACTAATTGGGATAACACAATCATGATTCATGTTCTCACGGATAGACCAATTTTTGAGAATATCTTTTTCCCGTCCATGGTTAAGATATGGGAATGTGATCCTGATTCAACTTTCATATCGATTAACACCAATACTTTCTTGGTTCAGTTCACAGATCATGAGGAATCTCTGAGGGTTCTAGACAGGGACTCATGGGTGTATAGGCAGGATGTGGTAATAGTCAAGAACGTCACCTGCCTTGAAGACGCACACCAAGCTTCATTCCAAACCATGCATGCATGGGTCCAACTCCATTGCCCCCTGGTAGACACACTCTCCAACCAAGGCATTAAACAAATCATCTCTCTTGTTGGAATTCCCACGTCATACCCGGTTGTGATCCACATTGCTGGAAAGAAAATAGTAAAGCTTCGTGTAGAACTTTCTCTCTTCTCCCCGGTCAAAGATAAACTTCAGATCACTATGACGGGAGGGAGAGAAGTCGTTGCCTTCCTATCATACGAACGTATCCCTCGAATATGTTCTTTCTGTGGCATTATAGGCCACGAGGTGACGACGTGTCAGGATCAAAAGAAGATCTTGCTGATGCATAACAATGCGACAAACCCCTCTTCATTGATTCAGCAAATCATCTCGAAACGCCTAGGTAAATGGATTACAGAACCGGCCCTGGTTCCGAGGTTCAAGGCAATCGACCACTTGAAACAGAAAGAAGTGCACCCTCCCGGCTCAAAGGGAAAGAGACCGCTTCACTCCACCTCCATTCTGAACCCAACTCCGAAGCAGAACAGTTATGTAGACGATAATGCCACGTCTCCACAAAACATACTCTCCTCCCCTGGTTTCCATGAAATTTCGGGTACGCAAGATAATGCCAACTTTGATGGATCGGTTACTAAAAGAAGTAAAGCGACGGGCCATGGTGGCTCATCGCATCATTAATGCATCTCTTAAGCTGGAACGGGCGAGGTTGTGGAGGACTCGCCACCATTCGTTCCATTCAACGATAGCTTCATTGCTCTCGTGTCGACCTCGCCTTCATCTCTGACACGAGATGTAACGCCACCAAATCCGCCCACCTCATCAACTCATTCCATCATGGTGACTATTTCGTGGTCCCTGCTCTTGGCTTTTCCGGAGGATTATGGCTTATATGGCGAGATAACATAACCCTATATGTTATCTCTTCCAATAAATTCATGATCGTATCAGAAATAAAACAGGGACTTAACATAAACCCCTGGATACTTATCTCGGTGTATGGAGATCCACACCACGAAAATAATCCACAAATATGGGAGGCCATAAAGGCATATACGAATCTGCCAAACTCTCGGGTCCTAATAATGGGGGATTTTAATGCGATAACGGGGTCCCAAGATAAGTGGGATGGCAACAATAATGTTAGATTATCGGCTAATACTAAAAACTTCAATAACTTCATAATGGATGCGGGCCTCATTGATTTGGGGTTCAATGGGCCTGCGTACACCTGGTCAAATAAGCGATACTCATCTAATATTATTCTGCAAAGACTAGATAGAGCAATGGCTACTCAACCATGGGTTCAAGAATTTTCGCAAACACGTGTTCACCACCTACCGGCCTTCCACAGTGACCATAATCCGGTCCTCATTCGACTTAACCCACAAACCAATCGCCATAAGCCTCGTCTGAAAATTGAACCATGGTGGTACCAGTCAGAATCTTTCAAGTCCTTTACGTCTCAAAAATGCATGGAAATACAACAAACATCTTGGGACCATGGCATAAATGAGCTCAAATGTACGGTGAAAAGATGGGCGCATGATAATGCTATTGATCCAAATAAGGAGCTAAGAGATATAGAACATGCCATGTTGTCTGCGCAGGGTGCTCTTACTCAAGACCCGCAACGATGGGGGGCAGAACTGAGTAGATTAGAGCTACGACATAATGATTGTGATAAGAGGGTTTCCGAATACTGGAGAGTTAGATCTCGAGTTAAATGGTTAAGCCAAGGTGATCAAAATACGGCTTTTTTTCATGCGACAACGATTAATAGAAGAAGATCTAATACTATCTCGGCTGTAAAAAACGAAAATGATACATGGTTAACTTCAAAAAATGAAATCAGGAAAGCATTTGTATCTTTATTCAAAAACCTCTACACAACTTCAGACCCGGTCCACTTCGACCAGAAAATACCGGGCCCAGTTTTAGATGGTTTTCCAAAAATAAAGGAGGAAGCCCACCAAGCATTACAAGCCATGCCAACATTGAATGAAATAGAACATATTGTATCCAATTTTGGGCCTGACCGTGCACCGGGCCCAGAATCCCTATCTGCGCGCTTTTTCCAATCAAACTGGATACATATGAAAAGTTGGTTCCTCAAATCGGTCACAAAGATTCTGGATACCATGGAGACACCGGAGTCGTTTGGTCATACTAACATATCTCTTATCCCCAAGGTTCAAGCACCCCAACTGCTCTCAGATTATCGACCCATTAGCACGTGTAATTTTCTATATAAGGTGATATCCAAGCTATTGGCTAACAGAATGAAAGCACACTTACCACAGTTGGTATCGGTTAATCAAACCGGATTTATTAAAGGCCGATTTATTCAAGATAATGTAATTCTTCAGAAAGAGGTGTTACATTCTTTCAATCTGAAAAGTTATAAGTGTAATGCTTTCGCTATCAAGGTTGATCTTAAAAAGGCCTGTGATTCTTTGGAATGGCCATGTATACTGCAGACCTTATCTCTCATGAATTTTCCCAGAAAATTTACACAATGGATTCATATGTGTATATCCTCCCCCAAATACACCATTCTTTTCGATGGACAAGGATCTGGTTTCTTTAATCCATCCAGGGGGTTACGACAGGGATGCCCCCTATCACCCACTCTCTTCATCCTAGCCACAGAAATCCTCTCGCAAATGTTTCATCATTACCAAGATACAGCTCGAATAAGGGGTATTTCTCTAAGTGCTAAAGGATCTAGGTTCACGCATGCCATGTATGCTGACGATGTGATAGTGTATGGACAAGCTACCATTAATGAGGCGCTCCAAATCAAACACCTGTTTGAGAGCTTTAGCGCCGTATCTGGTCTCCAGGTAAATCCTCAAAAATCTAAAATTTGGTTTAGCGTCAACACGTCAGATCGAACACGCAATAAGATCACGGAAATCTTTGGTGCAAAAATAGCTAACATAAAAGAGAGCTATTTAGGAGCTCAATTAATAACGGGTACAACCTCGCTTACGGATTATAATCATTTGTACCTCAAAGTTGAGCAAAATTTGGCAGGATGGAAGAGTAAAACTATCTCGCAGGCAGGCCGGATTATCTTAATTCAGTATGTACTTCAGGCCATTCCCGTTTATCACATGGCTTCATAACTACTCCCCAGTACGGTAATACGAAAATTGGAATCAATAATCAAAAAGTTCTTTTGGGGTCATAAACAAGAATGGGGTAACACGAGTAATACGAGCAATCGCTACTTGGCCTGGACAAATTGGAATAACATAGCGAGACCTTACTCCGAAGGGGGATTGGGAGTGCGACAAATTGAACCAATTAATAAGTCCATGTTCATGGCCCAGGTTTGGAGATTTTTACAGGGTGATAAAGCGATTTGGGTCGAGCAAATGGAGAAAAAAATACACACCAAGATCATCAATTTGGGAAACCAGAAGATCATGTAATATATCCAAATTCTGGCGAGCAACACTGCAGATAAAAGAGATCTTCAGAAATGAAGTGACATGGCTATTGGGTAATGGCAGAGATTGCTCAGCAGTAGGTCACCCATGGTTTGTAAACGCCATGGAATTTCCCCCAACGAATAACTACACAAAAGAATTAAAGGTATGTGAACTTTATGATCAAATCCGTGATTCTTTGAAGATGGAAAAAATTAGAGGTATATACCCAGATAGATTAGTAAATCGGATTCTTCAAGTAAGTTTCAACCCGACCCAATATGAGGAAATCAATGATAGACTCATATGGCTCTGGGCTCGAGATGGTAACTTCACGGTTAAAAAGGCTTATCAAAGAATAACAGTAAGTGACCAACAAAGCTTGGTATTTAACAGGCCAGCATGTTGGGCCAAGAATGTTTGGAAGAGAATTTGGGAATGTTCGGGTCTAGAACCGAAGATCAGAGTCTTCCTATGGAAGGCCATGATGAATGCGCTACCAACAAAAGAGAAATTGAACCGTCGATTCTCGAACCACTCGAATATGTGTGCCATAAGTAATGAAGGTATCGAAAATACGGCTCATATTTTCTTTTTATGCCCAAGAGTGAACACGTACTGGCACTTTTCAGAATATCAAATGATTTCAAGGGCTATACTGATACCGTCTAATAACATGGTAGCAAATGTCATATACAATTCGAATGACCAGATACTGGCGCCAATTGCATATACCATGTGGCAAATCTGGAAAGCCCGTAATGCGGAATCCATAACGGGCACCAGGATCCCGTTTCATACTATTACACAAAAGGCAGATATGCAATTAGCCATGTACTCGATAAATCACACGTCACGTCGAGTAGTATTGAATGAAAACAACCCTGTTAGAGAATCGGGTACAAAAGATATCAGTATCTGGTCTGATTATTCAGAAGACCCAAATAGGAGAGCGGCGATAGCATATATAATCAAGAATGGCCAAGGTTCTATAATAAAAACTTGGGGCAAACGAATTGAGCAGAACAATGACATTCTAACTGGAGAGCTCCAGGCTATTCTGGAGGCCATAAAATACATTTCAGTATTTCTCCCAAATAAGTCCACGGTATTTTACACTGATAATCACGAATGCGATAGATTGTATTTTGGAGAGCTCCAGGCTATTCTGGAAGAAACCCGTGACCCAAACCTGATATCCCCTTCTAATAGACTGGCTATCAAGAATGCGATAGATTGTATTTTGTGGAAAAAAAGAATCAAGGACCCTACCTTTTTATATATTCCGAGGGAACTTAATGCTGAAGCTGATTCTTTGGCTAATATGATAAGAGTGATGGGTGTATCCTTTGATGATACGTGTCTCCCAGCTGTTACTTTACAAGGATGATCTCGTAAAAAGATTCATAGTTCAAGAAAATCTGAGAAGATATCTGTTAAGCTTTTCTTCTATTTTTCCTGCTTTTTAGTTAGTAAGTTTAAGTTTTTTTTAGATTATGTTTAATTATGTTACTTAAGTCTGTAATATTTGGGGTGTTTAAAACATTACTATTATATATAAGAGCAGATACCTACGGGTTTTTTTTTTTTTAAAAAAAGAAAAAAAGAAAAAAAGGGTTCATGGCTTTCATTGATGTATGTCAACTCATTTGTTTTTTCTTTCTCATCTTTTTTTTTCAATTTTTGTCAATGTAGTGTTTATCAATGCCTATGGTCAATGCCTTAGTTTTTTTGACATTGTATCTTTCCAATATCATTCACACTATCATATAGTTAATTTATTTCTCATATTTTTACTCAATTGTTTTTATAAGTAGTCCTCGTCGTCAAGGCCTAACATGGTTTTGATTAACATGCCAATTCACCATTTTCCCATTTTGTATACCAATTCACCTTAAGTTAGGAGATATAGATTTTGTTGTTTACAACATTTTTTCTGAACAAATTAAAATTTTGTAATCATATTTTCAATTTTATTTGTTCATTTTGGTGAATTTAGCAAGTGGAGAGCTTGGAAGAGAGCTGGCAAATGCGTTACCAGAGCGGAATAAAGTCGCTGAAACCATTTCTTCACTTTAGGTAAATCAAATCATCTTTTTATTTATTTGTAATAAATCCCTTACATTCTTACTTTTTTCGTAAATAGGTATTGTTGGCAGATAAGGATACATAGATAGTAGAAAAGGTTTCCGCCTCGACAAGAGAGAATGTTGGTTAAAAGCATTAATGTAAGAATGGAAAGGAGAGCCATCTCAAATCAAAGATCATCATGTACGTTTTGTATGCGCATACATGTTATGATTTCCTTTGGGCGTAATTCAATTTTATCTTAAGCCATAATTTTTTTGTTCTATTTGTTGTAATTCAGTTTTATCTCTCTGCATATTTTCTAGAATAGGTCATAGGTAATTCGACGTGTCGTGATTTCTTTTGGGTGTACTTTTGGTTGTATCCTTCTTTGTATTTTGATATAGATAGCGGATAAAGTGTTTCTTTGTTGTAAGGCTTTATTATTAGGAAATTTTTCAATAGTAATCATGTCAATGAAGTTAATTAACGAAATAACCAAGTTTTGAAAATAGTTCGCAAAATATATTTTGCGCCGTATGAAACCTCGCCTGGCGAGGAATGAAACCCCGCTTTCCTTAATTTCTTTTCATTTGGCAGATTAAAGGGGTTGAATGTGGTCAAATATGAATTGAAAATAGGCGAAGAACCATACCTCGCTCGGCGGGGAATGAAAGCCCGCCCACTCATCTTACTTCGCCACGTGCCAAAGACGCACTTTGAAACCTCGCCACGCGCTGTTTCATACCCCGCTTTTTCCACAGAAAATTAAATACCCCCTTTTCTTCCTTCCTTCTCGGTCTTCTTCTTCTTCTTCGTTCTTCTTCTTTGATTTTCTTCTTCTTCTTCGTTTTCTTCTTCTTTGTTCTTCTTCTTTGAACTAAAAGGTGTGTATTATTCTTCTTTTGTTCAAGATTTAGTATATATTTGTTATATTTGAAGTTAAATGTGTGAATTTGTGGTTTGAAATGACAGATTTGAAGTTATAGATCTACTTTTTGACGATTTGGGCTAGAAATTGAAGATTTTTCACCCGATTTGGTTCTAAGATGTGTGTATTATTATCTTTTTGTTCAAGATTTGTTATATATTTGTTATATTTGAAGTTACATTTGTCAATTTGTTGTTTGAAATGGCAGATTTGAAGTTATAAGATCTACTTTTTGACGATTTGGGCTAGAAATTGAAGAATTTTCACCTTTCATTAGAAGGTACATTTCTTGTTTTCTATGTAGGTGTTTTAGTTAGTTTCGTAATGTAGGATTAAAAAATGATTGAGGTAAATTAGAATTGTTTGCTTGAATATGTAGAATTAAACTTGTTTGAATAGGTAGAATTATTTGTTGAAAAAAGAGTTAAATATAATCGTGGGTCGTATGAACAATTTGCGGGGCCCTCGCAAACCGTGGCAAACGAGAGTTATGTAGAATTAGAGGAAGATATGGAGGAAGAAGAGGGTAGTAGTGAAAGTAGTGTTCCGAAAAATGATATCGATTACGTGGTTAATGCATCTAGTCAAGGTGGGGAGTGGATAAATGGAATGAATATGATAGAGGATATCCCCGAAATTTTCGAAGATGATGAATGGGTGGATTTGATGGTATGCGAGGATGGAGATGACGATAATGATCAAATAAATGAGTTGTCATCCGATAGATCATGGCACGGGTTATTGTTTGCAACCAAGAAAGGATTGCAACACGAGTTGAAAGAATGGCCGATCAAGAATTATGTAGAGTTTAGGGTAGAGAAAAGTAATAAAAATGAATATCAAATTTGTTGTATTAAAGAAGAATGTCCGTGGAGATTGCGTGCAATTGTGCCCAAAAATGAAACCTCGTGGAAAATAACTAAATTCACAGGAGGGCATACGTGTGTTAATTCTGGTGTTGCGTCTCGCAATCGCCAATTGAATGCCCAACATATTTGTGCTATGATCCTTCCATGTTTACGACAAGATTTAACTCTTGATCCTATGAATATTAAAGAATTGGTTTTTAGAAAATATGGTATGGAAATTAGTTATAGGACTGCATGGGAAGCACGGTCAGATGCGATTGCTTTAATTTACGAAAAATGGGAGGATTATGCCGATTTGCCGTCGTATATGAAGATGTTACAAATGAGAGATCCAAGTACTATTGTGGATTTCTATTACGGTAACGGTCGTCCCGGTAATTTATATTTCAAAAGGTTGTTTTGGGCATTGGGGGCCTAAATGAAAGGTTTCCAACATTGTCGCCCGGTTTTGAGTGTCGATGGTACCCATTTGCATGGGACATATTTGGGTACTCTTTTAATAGCCACCGGAATGGATGCAAATAAAGGAATATTTCCCGTAGCGTTTGCAATTGTCGAGTCCGAGAATAGTTCTTCTTGGCAATGGTTTATGACGCGGGTTAGAGATTATGTTACAAGAGATTTGCCAGTTTGTATACTTACGGATAGATGGTCAGGTCATCATGCGGTTATCGAACAAATTTTCCCGAGTGAACAAGGACACGCATTGCGATATTGCATTCGACATGTTCAACAGAACATTGCTAGAAAATTTGGTAATAAGGCGTTGGGTGAATTATTTTGGACAGCGGCAACTCAAAGGAAAAATGAGGGATTGGAAGCGCGGTTGGAACGAATGAGACTGATGAAACCATAAGTGATTGAATATCTGGATAGTAACGTGGGTCCAAAATATTTATGGGCCGTATCACATGATGGTGGTCGTAGGTTGGGTATTACGACCACTAACATTTCAGAGTGTTTTAATGGTGTCATGAAAGGTGCTAGAGTTTTACCCATAAGATCGTTGGTAGCTCAGATATGTGCTCGGCTAAATACCTATTTTTTACAAGACGTAAACACGGCCAGGAAACCCGTTTGGGATTTAATATTGAAAAAATGCTTCATGGTAGAAAAACAAAGAGCAGAAATATGCAAATTACTCAACACTCCAGTATATTATTTGGGGTTTCGTTGTATGATTTTAATCGTTCCGAGGCCCTAGTAAATGAAGTTTGTTTGCCACAGTTTGCAACGAAATGTACATGCTCGTGCGGAATACCGCAATTGGAATATCTTCCGTGCTCTCATGTAATAGCGGTATATCGGAAAATAAACAAGATTCATTATGATATGTGTGATCCGTTCTATCGTATTGAGGCTTATAGGAGCACGTACGAGCAAATATTGCCGGTGATTCTTGATCGCCGTTATTGGCCTAATGTTCGAGGGGCAAATTTACTTCCACCAAGTGAGGTGAAGAGGAAAGCTGAGAGACCGGTAACAACGCGTGAACGAACCGAGATGGATCCTGAGAGTCGAAATGCCAACACATGCAGTTTTTACAAAATTCGAGGTCACACAAAACGTACTTGTATCCCGTTTCGAAATTCTCAACAACATCGCGATTAGTACTGCACAATATTATGTAATGAATTATTATGTTTTAGATAATGAATTATGGTTTCAATGAATTTGTGTAATGAATTATTATTTTTGTAATGAATTATGTTTTTATGTTTTTTTGGTAACTAATTATTGGTGTTTTCAATTTTGGACTAACTATTTTTTTTTCTCAATTTTGGACTAATTATTTTTGTTCTCAATTTTGGACTAATTATTTTTGTTTTCAATCTTGGACAGATGGATAACCCTGGACCCGTTGATGCTTCTGTTTTAAGGGATCAAATAAACCACGTGTTCCACGAGATCGAAAAGCCTGAGATTACGATCCATCAGAGTGGTCGCGATTGGACCCACTGGACGATGACGACTCCGGAAATGTAGGCCATACTCATACGAGCGGGATTTTATGTCCCCACGCGGGCCGCGTACGTACAGTTGAATCAGCCATTTATGACGGCATTGATTCATAGGTGGCGTCCGGAGACGAACATCTTTCATATGCCACATGGAGAGATCACCATTACACTACGTGATGTTTCTTTACTTACTGGTTTCACAGTGGACGGTGCTCCGTTGTTTAGGGCTACTAGCCGGGAGGACGATGCATGTAGGGGCTGAGATGACCCGTTTGCTTGGGGTGTGTCCGCCAGATAACCGTCTTTCATTGCCCTGGTTGCGAAGGACGTTTCATAGACTACCCACTGATCCCTGGAGGGCTTATATCTTGTACTTCCTGGGTTCGATGGCTTTGGCCAATCCCACAAAAGGACGACTAAATCCAGGTTACATATATTTCTTGGAGGATTTTGATACATGCGGGAGGTATGCCTGGGGTGCCGCCATCCTCGTGCATTTGTACAAGTCTTTGGGAGATGCATGCCAGATTGGCCAAAATATTTTTTCACTTGTTCAGGTCATTTTTCATTCCTTTATTTATACAAAATAATTTATTATACAAGTCTTTGTAGAAATTAATTATAAAAGTCTTTGCTAGATTTGGGCTTGGTTTCATTTTGTCATTGGACGGCCTGACATGAGTATTCCGCAATGTTTTAAATTGCGATATTGCGGTCCATTGCGGTCGGGTTTTTTTTGCAGCGGATTGCGTTTGCGGGCGCAATTGCGGCGCAATGAACTTATTGCGGACAGTCGTTGCGATATTAAATTATGTAAAAATAATAGTTTGTTTAAATATATTTTTCACAATATTTTCTTCTAAAAAGGATAAAAAAGTTGATTGTCCAGGAACATTTTCAGTATAAATAAAAGTTGATCATAAAATTTTCATTAAAATGGCAATTATACGGGATCTTTGGATTTGTATTTTGTTGAAGAATTTTTTGTCGACATCCAAAAATATCAAAACACTATAACTCAAATTTTAAATCGAAGCATCAATGAAATACAATGAAAATTATGAAAGCCATATATTTATAGATGAAAATGACATATTTTAGAACTTATGTATGTTATGAGTATATTTTATCAAATATTTTGATAATAAAACATGGAAACTAAGTATTAAATAATCTCAAAAATTATGTTATAATGTTTATATTAAATAATTCTCGACGAAATTAATTTAACGTGTGTTTCGTGTTTAATTCATGGTAAAAGACACAAATTTCACAAATTCAAGCCCATCATTGCGTTCCTCTCGTCGAGACGAGCGATTTCAATATAAATTTCGTGTAATTTGATGGAAGGATTTGAAAATTACAACGATTTGAATATTATCCAGCAATTTGTACCCGCAATTACCGCAATTTTCCCGCAATTTTCCCGCAATTGCGCCGCAATGGCCGCAATTTTTCGAAAACGCAATATACCGCTATATGTTATTGCGAAATTGCGATTCTAAATTTCGGGCCGCAATTGCGCCGCAATTTAAAACACTGGTATTCCGGGATCGATTGTTGGGAACCCACTCATGAACTATTATGTTGGTGCCCACAATTACAGAGAGAAGAATCGAGGAAGTGCGGTCATATATTATTCTGATCAGTTCGACAAACTACAAACTGAACAAGTAAGAAAAAAAATTAAAATTATTGGCGTATAATTATATTAATTACAATTTTTGTTTTAAGATTACTTGGAGCCCGACGGCGAATTTACCGCCATAATGTTTTGTTGGTTCTATGATTTGGAGGGCCAAAATTCCGTTGATATGTGCTAATACGGTGCAGATGCACCTACTGGATAGGGTCATGATCCAATTCGGTTTCCGCCAACACATCCCTCCAAATCCTAATATGGCATCTCGTGGGAAATTAAAAAACACACAAGTCATGCGTTATATCCACATGTGGGAGCAGCGAAGTACATATATTGTTGAGGAAGACGAGACTGTATTGAACGGCGGGTTTACTAGAAAGGTACAAATATTGTTTTGGCAATTTTATTACATTATTTTGACCGTATTGAGATGGTTTTCAGGATTATATGAGATGGTTTTGACAAATTACGAGACGGTGGATGGTGAACAACATTAGTCCTCCTGATGTGAGCTTCCGACCCAGTGGTCCACTTTTGCGATCCTTGGTATTTCATCATTTATTAATTTCATTCAAATTGAATTAAATAATAATGCAATTTTTATATAACTTAACTCATTTGCATTATAGGTCAATGAGATCCAACTAGATATTCGACGTGCTAGACGAGGTGGACAATGCAGACAAAATTGTGAATGTCGCATGCTCTTGGATCAAATGGCCACTAGAATGCCGGTTTTGCTAGAGGCATTATCTTTGAATGATGACAATTTGACTGGGTCCACGGTTAATCCTCCACCTCAACAACAACCAGTCAACACTAGTCCGTGGAGTGGGTTTGTCCAACCCCCCTTCACGGACTATGTTTCTACGTCACGACCGAATTATGGCGACCCGTCACAACATATGAACTTCATGAACTCGACCTTTCAATCGAGTCAATGTCCATATGCTCCAGGAGGTATGTATGGTTGAGAGGGTACTTCATATGGTGTAGTCGATACTTCATATGGTGGTGTTCCATACATTGGTCATCATGACTATTTCGACCCGACACAGAATGCACCGAGAGATGATAGTTAGATTATGTAGATCATTATTATTATATTATGTTGTGATGTTTAGTTCATTATTATTATATTATGTTGTGATGTTTCATATGGTTAGATTATGTTGTTATGGATTGATTATTATATTATGTAGATCATGTTGTGATAGTTAGATCATGTTGTGTTTGCATCTTGTTTTGTTAAATTTGAAATTACAAGAAAATAACAAATAACAAAATTTAACCAAACGACTAATTTGAAATTACAAGAAAATAACAAATTTGAAAGATACAATTAATTTGAAAGATACAATAACCAAATAGGAAATAACCAAATGACTATTTCTTCTAATTAACTCGAACTAATTTGTCTAAACAACTTCACGATCTTTTAGCAAAATTTGGGGATATGAAATTAATTGCCTCTGTGTCCGATATTGCATTGCCATTTTCATCCAAATGAGGAAGGATATACAACGGGGAAGGATCTCGAATATACCAACCATTCACGTGAGGGTGTAGTCCATACTCTCTCAATCCATTTGCACTAAGAATGTTTTGACTTCTTTTAAATGGCATACACATTTCTTCAATTGGAATTTCTATCCCGAAATGAATGCAAATATTTGTGATCATATTTCCATAGGGCAAATACAACATGTGACTCTCAACGCTATTCATGTGTTGGATAATGACATACGTGATGTTGATTTTTTTTCTAAATGCCATATGTGTCGTAGATAATAACCATTCATAAGGTTAATCTTGTTAAACCTTTGTGGAACCACGATGTGGTCAATAATATCAAACATACCCCTAAAACTAGGATAAAACAAAGTGGGATGGGTGAATTCAAAAAATTTCGTGACATGTGTTATAACCTTTGCCTGATCTTCCATTCGTACAAAAGAACGGGGCGTTATAATGAAACATGTTGGGAATTTGCCCGACCCCGGGCCCACGCAGCGGATATGAAGGCCCGGTCCGGTTCCCTAAATCCAAGATCACGCCATGACTTCGAGGGTACGATGCAAAGTAGGATAGACGATTACCAGCGTGAAATTGATCACGCACGATGGGTTGATCGCTCGCATCCTTTTCTTCCTTCGGTGTCACGTTGGTGACTAGCCCGTACGTCCCATACCGCACGTCTCCCACCGTCTTGACACTCCTCGGGTTGTCTTCGTGCGTTCAATGCCCGCATGCTTCCACAGCCCGTTACTCGATTCGCTCGTTTCCGTTTCCGGCAGATTTCGTTCCTCCGAATCGATTACAACCGAAAGAGCCCCAGATGTTGCTCCTCTACATGTATCCACCTTGACTCGTAAGACGTCGGTCGCGGGTGCAACTGCCTAGAATAAGCACCGGCGAACTTGCTCGATCGATTGATTCTCTTCTCCGAAAAAACTATTTTTCTCGGTTCTCTCTCTTTACACCCTTTCACTCAATAGAAAGATGTCTCTCAATATTTCTGGAATATTCTGAATATTCTGAATGAATTCACATCTGAATTAACCAGAGAGAGAGAGAGAGAAACATCCGATTTATATCACATAGGATTAGGATTGGCCAAAAGATATGTATATCCAATATACACTCTTTCACACAGAAAGTTGCATGAATCTGTCCAGTATTCTGTCCATACGAAATTGGTAAATTCCTCTGACAGAAAATCAACCAACACGAAAGTTGTAGATAATCTTATTATCTACATGACCCAATTTGTCCTGGCCCAATTGGAGTTTGTATACAAACGTTATGACTGTTTTACTAACTGTATGTCATACTGTTGCACCCTTTCGATATTTCATAGAAACGACACTGATACTTCGTTCATATGAAATATATTTCTATATGAAGGTTGTAGATAATCTTATTATCTATCTAACCCAATTTGAACCATTCAAATTGGATTTTCCTACTGAAAGGTATGACCACGAATGTACGCTTACATTCGTTTATCCTTGTGTACACTTTTACGGTTGATCCTGAAACTGTATTTTCTTCAGTCTCCCACTCAATTTCAGATCTACCTAAAAGGTACTCATGCATATCCAATATGCATGATTTTAGAGAATATAGCTCGCATATCAAATACCAAGCTACGCACATCTTATGTGCCAATTTTATAATCAAGCCCGACTTAGTACGACTCGTTGTGTGACCATGTAGGTTCGGTTAACGATGGCAGTAGGCTGTTTTCATAGCACTACAAGCCCATGAGCGGGATCTAGTCACTCCATCATGGCTACTTATGTTAACATGAAGAATGATTGTGATCATTGTGCCTATCTCGAATAGCGGTTACTAGTTCTCTTGTTTGCGATATCTGTTAATCAAAAGGCATGGTGGTAGTCATCCTTATGTCTTGATTAACTATACTTATTCCTCGATTCCAAATTGAGTTAACAAATTACAATCGATATTAACTTTTAATATCATTGACTCTGGCCAGAGATTTCGTTAATCAATTCATCAAGCGGCCTAAGAGATATCTCTTCCTTTCGGAATAAACAATTCCTATCTTGGAGACCCACATTGAATTCCGTGTTTCGAACAATACCCAATGATGACCGTTTTGGCCCCCTGTTACGGTAGGCGTAAGGTCATAACAAAGCATTGTGTTACGCATGTAACGCAATCAATGGTCCCCTCAAGTGTGAAGAACCTAAAACCCCATCCGTCGCAAGTCCATCTATAATGACTAAACCATGTCATGGTCTCGCGGCTTTGGTCATATCCAATACATGTAACCTAACATATATCTACGTTCCCGATTTGACAAGCACCTTGTCCCATGATTAGCAAAACATAATCATCTCCTCGGCAAACGTACTAGTGTACACGTCCAGCCTATTATCTGATAATAGAAATGATTCTCTCTTAAGCAAACTGATCCGCGACTAGGGATGTTTAGAAATAACACTTTAAGTGTGACGGTTTTGCTGCACATAATCATCAATTATGCCGGCGTCCACACAAGCTGAAATCAGGGTTCATGTAACAATCATATTACACAACCCGCACACAGTTTTCATATAAGGTGAATGCATATTAATTTAAGTAAACAAAATTTTAAAAGGGATGCATTCATATGGACTAAGTATTTGGGTGATACAACATTTACCTATGGATATCTCCATACCCATAACCTGATAAGAGGAAAATTAAGCACATTTTTAGTATATAATTTGGGGATTTTAGCTCTTTCAAATGACAACTTTGTGTATATAATTGTTCATATTTAAGATTGCAAGAATATTTCTTCACTAAGTGTGTTTTATTGATAATTTTAGGTTTTGGGCGAAAGTTTTTGGCATTCCAACAGTGTAGTTGTCTTCCTCTCCTCGCGCCGATAAAATCGATATATTATACTGTCCATTTCGGTACACATATGAAGAAGGAGGCAAGAAATCTACCACACAAAAGTCTACACCAAATTCTATACGAAAACCACTCACACTATAACCACCATTCAGCCCACCTTCCTCACCTACAATTACCAAACTACCCTCAATCCTCTCAACCATCTCTTGACCAATGGGAAGCCTCCAAATACATTATAAATAGACCCCAAGAGCCCATGGGGCAGGATGCTCTTTTTTTTACTCTCTCATTTTCTTCTTCACTCTCTCTCTCTCCCTCTCCAAGCACTCTCAAGAACTGTCAAGAACTTTCAAGAACCACTCAAGTTTCATTAATTCGGGAATTTCCTCCATCTCCAGATTCAAGCTTTCTTCATTTGGTGAAAAGATCTAAGCAAGTCGTAAAAGAGACTCCACAACCGAACTCGAAGCCTTCTTCATCCGGTGAAAACGTGTTCTTAATTTCCGGTCTCGAAGCCTTCTTCAACCGGGAAAGTCGACTTCTTCAAGACGAGAAAACCGCTCAATCTCCTAGCTTCCTAGCGATTCGAGCATCAATCGTTCACTCACAAGGAAGGAGTACCTCTAATCACGTTGAAGCTTTCTTCTCGTTTTAGGTGTAGTCTTTTCAATTCTCGAATTTGTTGTGTAAATATAACTTGTTTGATTCTAAAAATCTTTGTTCTAATTTGTGTTTTTAATTTGATCTTTTTCTCTTTATTCTCTTAATCTCAGTTTAATTATTTTCCAAAACAAATCTAGAACCAAACTTAATTTAAAAACTTCAATTAGAAAACTAACTCAGAAATCCAGTATATATTCTTGTTTGACCTAATTCAGTACATTCTAGATCTCGAAAGTTAAAATTGTTTCTTTCATTGCATAGATCTTGATTTCTAGTTTCGGGAACTTTTCGAATTGTAGAATTTCATGAAATATTCGAATTGATATGAATTTTTGAAAACTGTCACTTAAACTGAAAACCTGCTGTTTCCAGGGGACTATTTTTCAGAGACCTGATTGTAATTCGTTAATAACTTTTTATTCCGTTGTCCAAATTGTTTGAAATTTTATGATAAATTTGATAATATTCAGAACTATCTCTACACAAATTTTCATTAATTTTGGAAACTTCGAAATAATTATTTTAAAGATCTGAAGTTTAATCCTATTTTGACGCAATAGCTCCCTGTGGAACGAATCTATTATTTTCTGCTATACAACCATATAATTAACTTGTTTGATATTACGGGACTTTAAAACAACGATACGCATTTTAGACGTGCAAAATTTCCGCTATCATAACCTGCGAGGACTATCGTATTAGATAACTACACTCTACTCTCTTCTTCCTCCTCTAGGTATCTCCATACCTATAGTCATCGCATGACAGTCACGCGCGACTAGAGAGAGCGGTTTTGTAAACGGGTCCGCACGTTCCCGCTAGTGTTAATCATCAACAGGATTGGAACATTTCCAATATCTAAGATCACATCTTTTCACAAAATTTCATGGATGAAATGAAATTTTTCTGAGTATTGGCTAGAAGTGGTTGTGACCTCGGCATTTGTGGCTTGTACTATTGCGTCTCACGCAATAAACAACCATAAATCCGATAACTCGTGACTACTAGAGTTTGGTCATGTATACTTGATCCATACCACTTCCTTTTGCGATTAATAACCACATTATACTCGCCTCCGTAAATAGAATCATAAACTATTGGTCTTGTGGAACCTTTCCACATAACCATGTTTTCATTTAAGCAAAACATGTACACACTTTGTGATCGAAAGTCGTGCTACATATTTGGACGTGCTTAATATTTGGAAACTGTTATTATTATAACTCTTTGTAACCAACACGTCCTCCACACCATTATAGATAAAATAAAATCCTAAATTCTTTCGCAAAGTATTCAAGGATAAACTTCGCCGCTATCAATAGAAATCCCGATGGGTTTAAATATACATAACCATTATGTATATAAATGTATAACCATTATACATTCATAAGAGTTAGTCTCATGTAATCGAATTACATTCAAACTCATGTGATTCCCATGAATTTTATTGACAGTAAATTAGACGATTTATGTGTACGACGTATAGCCACATACATATCATGACAGATATAATAGATCCTAACATCAAATGTAAGGCATCATATTATTACTTTTCGCGCTGCTTGATGTCTCACATCGAGCCGTTGAAAATTTCTGCCATTCGACATTTCGATTTAACTCCTCCAAGGAGTTATATGTTGAAAACCATTTTCAACAATATGATTTCGAATCCAAGATCACGCCCTGACTTCGAGGGTAACATTCTGGAATATTCTGAATATTCTGAATGAATTCACATCTGGATTGACCAGAGAGAGAGAGAGAGAAATATCCTATTTATATCACGTAGGATTAGGATTGGCCAAAAGATATGTATATCCAATATATACTCTTTCACACAGAAAGTTGCATGAATCTGTCCAGTATTCTGTCCATACGAAATTGGTAAATTTCTCTGACAGAAAATCAACCAACACGAAAGTTGTAGATAATCTTATTATCTACACTACCCAATTTGGCCTGGCCCAATTGAAGTTCGTATACAAAAGGTATGACTGTTTTACTAACTGTATGTCATACTGTTGCACCCTTTCGGTATTTCATAGAAACGACACTAATACATCGTTCATATGAAATATATTTCTACATGAAGGTTGTAGATAATCTTATTATCTATCTAACCCAATTTGAACCATTCAAATTGGATTTTCCTACTGAAAGATATGACCACGAATGTACGCTTACATTCGTTTATCCTTGTGTACACTTTTACGGTTGATCCTGAAACTGTATTTCCTTCAAAAGCACTCCCACCCGTACCCACATCCACACCAACATATTCATCTAATCCGAAATCCCCTAATTGAAATAAATCACGTAGAAGACTTTCAGAAATAATAATTTCTTTCCCAAATAGGTACGACTTATAATTTCCACGACCATCTATGTAACCATTGGCATAAAATAACCGCACAACGGTATCATAATATACATACTTGAAATTAACTAGGAAATTAAGTTTCCAATGAGATAAACATTGTTCCAATTCCGCGGTGATAAAATTGGTGTGGGGGTTTGGAGGACTTGGTGGAACGAAATGAAAACAATCTAGTACCGGATGATCGAGGAAGGCCTGGTATCTATTTTCGACTATCGCATTACGAAACAAATAACGATTTGTCATGTCGTCGGTTATATATTTAGAAGCCATGGAAAGAAGAAGAAGAAGAAGAAGAAGAAGAAGAAGAAGAAGAAGAAGAAGAAGAAGAAGAAGATGAACAAGAATAAGAATATGAAGAAAATGAACAAGTTTGCAACTCTTTTAATACAACTAAATTTTTTACTTTATTATCATATGTACCATATGTACCATAAAGCCTGAACCCTATGTCGAATTTCAGGAATCCTATAACATTTTATTAAATTTTTGGTTTTTTGTGACAGTGTAAGGTCTTGTCTAATTTTGCTTTTCAGAAGAAAAAAAATTGATTCCCTTCTATATCTATTCAATGAATTATGACACCTATAACATTCAATTAATTCACTATTTTTTGTGTCAATTACACAAAAGTATTCATTTTTTATCATTACAAATTAATTCAATTAGTCCATTTAATTAAAATAACAATAATATATTCAACATAACTACATTTAACATAACATATTATCAATCAATTATTTTAATTAAATAACAATAATATAAATCAAAGGAATATTCACAAAAAATACATAAAAAGGCGGGCTTTCATATCTCGCCAGGCGGGCTTTGATAATGCGCCTGGCGATGTTTCATTATGCGCCTTTTTTTGACTTCATCAATTTTTCACTTAATCACTTAATTTCCACTAAATCACGAAATGAAAAAAGCGGGGTTTCATACAGCGCAAAAGATATTTTGCGAAATATTTCCAAAACTTGGTTATTTTGTTAATTAACTTCATTGACATGGTTATTGTTGAAAATTTTCCTTATTATTATTTTCAAATCAATTAGTACGACAATTCCTTATGTTTTTGTGTTTTGAGTAATATGTTAGTAACGATGGTAATGTAAGTTATTTATCTATCGAGTGTGTGTTTAAATTGTTCTCGATCTTTATTATCTACTTGCAATGTTATTATTTGGCTATTTTCGTTTTTTTAAAATCTATTTGACTTGTAACATGATAAAAACCGCAGCGAAGCGCGGGTATATTCCTAGTATGTTTAAAGTTTAAGTTAAAATGTAAGTGATTGTTAGTGTAATTGGCAAAGTTCATGCTTCACATGGTGCTAATCCGGGTTCAAATTCGGAGAATCACATATTTTTTTCCTTGGAATGAGTTTTGGATTTGGATTTTTGAACGAAGGTTTGACTAATCTCTAAATTTTAGAAAATTTCTGATATGACGACTAAAAAAATCGTATTTAATTTAATTTAATGTATTTAAAGTAGGTGAAATCACCATGTGTTGACACGTGTCCTTAGTTGATGAATATGTTTACAGTTTCAGTTAAAACGTAAGTGATTGTTAGTCTAGTTGGCAAAGTCCAAGCTTTTCATGGGGCTAATTCGGTTTCGATTCCGGACAATCACATTTCTTTTCTTGAAATAAGATTTGGATTTTAGTTCCTAGACAAAGATTTCACTCCCTAAAAAAATTTGATTTGATGACTAAAAAAACGTATTTAATATATCAAGAAATAAAATAGAGTAATGATAATAAACACATTTTTTTTTTTTTTTTTATATTTAAGGTTGGTGAAATCACCATGTCTTGACATGTGTCCATGGATGATAAATATGTTTAAAGTTTCAGTTAAAATGTAAGTGTGTTCTTAGTGTAATTGGCAAAGTTCATGCTTCTTATGGTGCTAATCCGGGTTCAAATTCGAATCACATTTTTTCAAAAAATTTCAAATTTTTTTGAACGAAAGTTTGACTAATCTCAAAAATTTCAAAAATTTCTAATACGGCGACTAAAAAAAATCGTATTTAATGAATCAAGAAACAAAAAATAAAATAGCATAATGGTAAGAAACACATTTAATGAATATTATAATTATAAATACATCTGATCGCAACTCTAAAAAAAAAAACATACATTTATTTATTTTTAAAAAATTCACTACGGGTTTAAAAATTACATTCAAACTATGTTACGTGGATACTTTAATAATGCAGAAGTATCTCGAGGATGCGGGTATACGATACAGATACATGTGCGATGCTGCTCGGATACGTATCATATACGACACGCGGAGTATCCCGATTATTTTAAGATTTATTTTTACATAATCAACTTGGATACTTCCAGGATACGGCAAAGACACTATGTTTAGGATATTCCAACCTATATCTTCCGGCCTATTAATACTTTTATATAATTCTTTTTAGAATCTTCTAAATTAAATTCATGGTACATATAAAATAGGTTGATGATATTATTATGATATTTTCATGATATTTGTATTGTTTGATTGATTTTATTTATTCTCGATAGATTTAATTTAAAAATATTATTAATTTATTATTAATTATTTTTTTATAATATAAATATATTAAAATAATAGCTCTATAGATGTATCCATATTCTAGATTTTTTAAAATTGTCATATCGTCATATCAGTATCGTGTCGGATACAATACGTGTCAGTGCAGTATATCATTTAACCAATGAAAATAATAATCTTATATCTTTCAACATATAACAAATTACATACATTTAGAAATTAATATTACGAAAAAATAAAGATTGTCCAAAATATAATTGAAATATATAAATTGTAATTTAAAAATAAATATTGTCTACGTATTACTAATGCATATTACTTAAAATATATGAATTTTAATTTATAAAATATATTATGACTAATATAATACAAATATAATATATATTATAAGTAATATTTCTTGGGTTAATGTTTGTGCTTACTATTTTATATAATAACTTTGAAAAGTATATCCTACCTTGTTTTATACTTTTGTGATGGAAATATTATAATATTTTTCCATACTACATGTAATTTCCAATAACATTTGAAAATAATATTTGTTATTTTACGAGATACATTTTTCTTACTTTGAAATGATTTCTTTCACATCCAAAACATCATTCATAATCATGGCTACTTGGTAATAGTATAAGGTCTCCCATAAAAATATTATATTTATTATTTAGAAAAGAAAATGACATTATATAATCATTATAAAGTAGTACTACAAATATATATTCTAATACAATGTGTAAATTATTTGCATTGAAAAAAAATCATATTTTGTTTCGACGTGCTTATTACATAAAATACAAAACAATTTAGTGGTCTGAAAATTAATACATACAAAATGAACTTATAAAAAGCCACTAATTCTCCCCTCCCATTAATTTTTGAATACAAGAGCTATGGTGAGGCCACATCACCAAATACTGTTCAAAACTGTTCACTCCGGTAGTGTACTGTTCATCACAGTTACTGTTCATCGTTTTTTTTTCCCCTTGGGAATTTTATTTTATTTTACATATGTGTTGTGTTCTAAATAAAATATTTGAATTTTTCATCGTATTAATAAATATAATTGACATAAGTCTTGTGTTCTAAATAAAATATTTGAATTTTTCATCGTATTAATAAATATAATTGGCATATGTCTTGTGTTCTAAATAAAATATTTGAATTTTTCATCGTATTAATAAATATAATTTGTATACTATAATTTTACTGTTACCAAAATACTATTCACACAAATACTTTTTGTAAGCCTGAGCTGGTATTATTTTATTTTTTTTGCTTATTATAACAGTTTTGATTGGTACCAAACTGCGTTTTTTTGTGTTTATTATAATATTTTTGATTGGTACCAAGCTGCGTCTTTTATGTTTTTTTTTTTTTTTTGTCATTTTCAGAATTTTATTTTATTTGACATGTTTTGTATTATAAATAAAACATTTCAATTTTTCTTTTGAAACATATGATATATTTTGAGGAGGAAAAAAATTTATATTTATTGCATAATATTTGTGAGACTATTTAATATCAGACTTTTTTTTTAAATTAACATTTATGAAGATTACTTTTGTTTTGCACTTGTAACGTTTTAGATAAAATTATTATTTTATGATCATAACAGATTTTGAAAAATCGCAGCGAAACGCGAGAAATATTTCTATTTTCTTATCAAATAATATATCAAATAATATATCCCGCAGCGAAATAATATATCAAATAATTACTTTTGCTTATTATATTATTTCTTATCAAATAATATATCCCGCAGCGAAGCGCGGGATATTTTTCTAGTACAATAAAAAATGACATGAAACCACAATTACATCTTAACGATTTAAAATACGATACACAAAGTATTATACAAACATATTACTACGATATCAACGAGTTGTCAGTCTTTAGATGTAAGGATGCACCCGCTCGAGCGTGGACTGTCAGCCGAGGCTCCTTCGAGAGCTCCGTGGAAGTCATGGAAGATCGGAGCGCTTAGTGTTGAACGCTCGTGAAAAAAAAATTCATCCCAATTGATTTGTATATGTCAAATAAGCTGAAACCAACTGCTAAAAAGTGCTCATAAAGTGATTCTGAAAATTAGAAAAAGCTCTCTAAGTTATTTATGATCAATTTCATCCGTAGCTTAATGTACAATTGTATTACTATGCTGGAAGAAATCAGATGTTTCAAAATTTGAAGATAGAGTGAGATAAGACCACAACAAAAAATATAGAGTAATTATACGCAACATGCTCTCGCAAGATGATTTGCAACATGATGAAAATGTGTAGGATGTGGATTCAAAATGTAATGATTATAAAATTAGATGATATTGCTTCTTGTGAAGTTTAACATGCAAAACATGAATGAACTAAAATATATGTAGTAATATTAGTCTATAATAGATCGAAATAAAGAAGTTGTAGATTACGAATTATGATTTACAATTGAAAAATGAATCGCCATCTCTAATGTCACTAACACCTGAATATTTAAAGTATAAAATTACCTATAAGTAGAAGTTACAAATTTATATAATAGGGTTTACTAAAAAATAAGTTTTTATCACCGATTACTCTCTGTCATCAGACATATGAATAAATATGTACCTAGTTTTAACAAGAGTAGCGATGAAAATGGCACAGATTATTCATCACATTTTTATAACTGTAGAGATTGGCGTCAATGCTGGAAGCGAGAATAGATACTGATCCATTCCTAACATACATGAGAGAAGTAGAACGCATTGTGTTGCTTTTCAAAGAGAGAACAGAAGGAACACATAAAGAGGAGACAAAAATCCTAGAAGCGTCCAGAGGAGAGCATCCACATCACAAAGTTGGGTTGTTGAAAATAGAGAGGAGGCGAGCTCAAGAGAGGGGCTTTCTCATTTTTTCCGTTGTTAAACGTGTGATTGTAGAGAGACGTCACAGAGAAAGGAGGCGTAGGCGTGAGGAAAAAATAAGCAGTGGCAATGAAAATATGGAGACGGACATGAATAATGAAAATTAATCTTGATCAAGCGTGTATTTCAAATCCGACTAGGCTGAATAAGATGATATCCAGATTTGCATACAATTATTTGAAAATTGTATTAGTAACATGACGTGGTGGATTATTAGTAGGATTAATTTACATTTGTTTTAGAAAATATATAATGTTCTATTTCGGAAAGTTATCATTCGTAGCAGAGCGAAAATCTTCCTAGTTCATAATTGAATTAGGAATGCTGATTGGAAATTGGTTAAGTCATGATTAAAATTTTGTTCAAAGTATAAACATCACATTCAACACGAGCAGATGTTAAGAGGGGTTTGAAAGATTCTGTTGAATGCATCTTTGCATCCATTTTCAATCATAAATAATTTTTAGGCAGATTTTTTAAACTAACCAAGTTTTAATATTTAATTACCAAAATAACCAAGTTTTGGAGATAATTACCAAAATAGACAAATGCGGACTTTGTAACTCCGCCAAATTAGAAATGGCGGCATCCGTAACTCCACCATTTTTCTTAACACTTAATACCTCAACTAACCTCTATCGGGAATTTAACAGAATTAAAAATTTGACGGAATTGGTAACTCCGCCACAGTAGAAATTGGCGGCATCTCAAACTCCGCCATGTGTAAATTGGCGGCATCTCAAACTCCGCCAATTTTGCCGCCTCTATTCTGTGCAGTTTCTTCTCTCTCCCACCTCATTCCACCATTTTCTTCCCCTCTCTCCCGATTTGTTCTTCTCTCCCTCGGCGATTTGGAGTAAGGTACGTTATTTTTGCTATTTTTGTTCTAAAATTTGGTATTTTGTGTTATATAATGATTGTATGTTTCAATTTTTGTCTTTTTAGGACCGATTTGTGCGATTTGGAGAGGGTTTCGTTGGCTTTTTCAGAGATTGTCTCCAAAAGATTTGTGCGATTTTTAGTAAGGTAATGTTTCTCTCAAATTAGAGTATGATTTATGATTGTTTAGGAAAAAATATTTGTTTAGGGTTTATGATTAGCATTTGGTTATGATTTATGATATATGATTTTAAGTTTAGGGTTTAGGATTTTGGATTTAGGGTTTAGGATTTAGGGTTTCGGGTTTAGGATTTTGGATTTAGGGTTTAGGATTTAGGGTTTCGGGTTTCGGGTTTAGAATTTCGGATTTCGGGTTTCGGGTTTTGAATTTTAAGTTTAGGGTTTAGGGTTTAGGGTTTTTTATGACAGTGTAAGGTCTTGTCAATTTTTGTTTTTCAGAACAAAAATTGATTTTTTTTCTATGTATTCAATAAATTCTGACATCTATAATTTTCGACCAAATTTCATCTTTATCTCTACAAGAAATATACTATACATAATATATTAATTTATTCAACTACTCACAAAAATATACCTAACATAAACTATACTCAACATAAACTATTACCATCATTTACTTAAATATTAAATATAACAAAAACAACAGAAAAAATAATGTCCTGAATTTTGGCGGAATTACAAAGTCCGCCATATATTAATATAACAAAAAACAATAGAAAAAATAATATCTTGAAATTTTGGCGGAATTACAAAGTCCGCCATATATTAAACATAATTAAACCACGTGAACACATCATTAAACGTAAATTAATGGTTAAGAAAAATGGCGGAGTTACGGATGCCGCCATTTCTAATTTGGCGGAGTTACAAAGTCCGCCTTTGTCTATTTTGGTAATTATCTCCAAAACTTGGTTATTTTGGTAATTAAATATTAGAACTTGGTTAGTTTAAAAAATCTGCCTAATTTTTATAACAAAATTTTACATAAAATAATCTTGTATCATTTTAAAATTACAAAAACTGATTAACATCATTGAAAATTATATCGAAATTATTATTAATTTTAGTGTTTTTGAAAAAATATAATTCTTGTAAATTTTATTATTTTGTTGGAATAGAATAAAAAATGAACTGAATTTACGTCATAATTTTATAATTATGAATGGCTTCGGGCAAATTTTTGGCGGAACCTATTTGGACCAGATGTTAATTTAATATTTGTCTCATAAACTTAAAATTGAATATTTTTCCTTTCTTAAACTTAAAATTACATATTTACCTTTCTTAAAATTAAAATATCATATTTACCCTTTCGTAAATCTAAAATATCATATTTACCCTTTCATAAATCTAAAATATCATATTTACCCAAAAATTAAAAACCATCCAATTTCTCCGTTAAAATTAACGGTCAACTGTTTTACCATTTACATATTTACCCTTCTAAAAATCCAAAATATCATAGTTACCTTTTCAAAAATAAAAATATCATATTTACTCAAAGAATATAACAATGTAATCTCATAGATAACAATATAAGCACTACATGAATAAAATTTCAAAAGATAATCGTTCTACTAACCTCGAATGACGAAAACAAAAAGGAAAAAAAATATAGCTTCATTGCAAAAATATTACCATAACTAAAATATTATTAAATTGTAGCGCGTGATTTCTTCTTGTCGAGTGAGTAAGGGTACGTATGTTATTTTTATCATTGAGAGGATAAATATGATATTTTTATTTTTAAAGGGGTAAATATGATACTTTAGAATTTTAGAAGGGTAAATATGCAAAGGGTAAAATAGTAATTTTAAATGTTAACCGTTTACTTTAACGGAAAAAACGGAAAAATTGAATGATTTTTAATTTTTGGACAAATATGATATTTTAATTTTAAGAAAGATAAATATGTAATTTTGTGTTTAACAAAGGATAAATATGTAAATCTCCCTATTCTTTTAAACTAAAACAATAACAAACAAAAACTAAAATTCAAGTGTAATGGCCAATTTCAAAAATGTTATTTAGAGAATCCGAATACAAAAACTGCAACTTAAATAACAAAACAAATGTTTTGAAATCAAGAGACATTAATAGTGACGCCCACGAGACGGGTTAAATGCGAACCCGATGGGTGTTCACTCGAATAAAATTGGTACAAATTTGAGAAAACACTCATGAAACGGATAATAAGAGAAAATAAAATATTCACAACAGGTTCATATAGGGTATGGAAGAATTGATACTGGCTCCACCAGTAATGATACTAACCTCACTTACTTCCCCAACTTTTCTCCCGAAATGTTGATGTGGCATGGTCTGCCACGTCCTCTCATTTCTTCCATCACAAAGAGTCACTTCTTTTTACTATAACTAGCTTTATCCTCGCGCAATTGCCCGGGATGTTTTTTTATATAATTATTTAAATAGAATTAACGCATGTGCGAATTAACGCGCATGCGTTTGAACTAAATTAATCTAATCATGCCATATTTGCAAATATCATGATGTCAATAGATGTATAAGATTTACGAAATTAGTCTATCACGAATATTATTTTCTAATATAATTTGTATAAATAGCATTTGCTCAGGTGCTTCTAAATTGGATTAATATAATCATGACATATTCACAAATTTTAATATGTATGTAAAATAAGAAAAAAGGATAAAAATGTAAAAAAAGACCGAAATGTAAATAAAAAGAACCAAAATGTAAATTAAAACTAAAAAGGACCAACATATAAATAAAAAGGATCAAAATATAAATTAAAATGTAAAAAAAGACCGAAATGTAAATAAAAAGGACCAAAACGTTAATAAAAAGGAGCAAAATGTAAACTAAAACTAAAAAGGACCAAAATATAAATAAAAAGGACCAAAATGTAAAAAGGACTGAAATGTAAATAAAAGAGTACCAAAATGTAAATAAAAAGTCAAAAATGTAAAAATGACTGAAATGTAAATAAAAGAGGACCAAAATGTAAATAAAAAGGACCAAAATGTAATTTTTTAAACTAAAAATGACCAAAATATAAATAAAAAATACCAAAATGTAAATTGGAAAATATTTTTTTTACACATATGCCCTTGGTGACGTAGAGGCATAGAATTCTTGCAATTCTCTCTACTTTATACATAAGATATAATGTTTCACCCTTTTCTTTTTCTTCTCTCTTTTTTACTCCCAAACGAGGCAACGACTGCCCGAACTCTCTTCCTCTCCTCTGTCACTCCTCTCGCTTTACCGATGCTTCTCGCATGAGCGCATGAGCGCCTCCTTCTTCTACTTCAGGCTTTTCTGCCACATCATGTCCTCTCCATGCTTTAACAGTTCTTCGGCGAGAATGGGAGGTTCTTACAAAATCTGAGAGATTTCAGCTTGAGTTTGATTTACTTATAAGGCATAGTCGAAATTTCTTTTTGTGATTTTTTTTCTTGGACAATTACAAATCTGTGATTTAAACTTGCAATTTAACTTGAGAAATTCATAAGGTTTTGAGAATGGAGTCATCAGTTTCTGAAGCTAACATGCAAACTTAAGAAATTCAAAAGGAATGAATTTATGATTTAGCACTCCATATTTGTGTATCGAACCAACAAATGTTAAAATATTAATTTATTTTGTTAGTATATTGGAGGAATGGAGACCATTCTAGAACATCAAATGGAGAAATCATCATATTTCTTGAGACTTTATAAGTCGGTTAAGAAATTAAGAAATGGAATCCATAATAATCTAGACAACTCCATAGTGTACTTAGAATGTTCTAGTAATGTGTATGGAAGCACTATAAATAGCACTAGTGTGTAGTATGGATCATTAGATCAAATAGACCATAGAAAGAGAGTGTGCGTGAGTAAGAAAGAAAGAAAGAAAGAGCTTGAGCAAGAGAGCTAGGGATAATTTTAGAGAGGGAAAGAAAGTTTGTAAGAGTGTCTTTTGTAATATCAAAGTTTGAGTAATAAAAATAGTATTTTAATATCGTTGTGCTGCGTAAATTTCAACAACAAAGACTAATTATCCTTTGATGTTATTATTTTTTTTAGTTCAAAAAGGAATTTATGATAAAGTTACGGTACATATGATTTTACCCTTCTCGCAAAGGCAAAGTTATGAATGCTATTGCCAGTGAGAATTATTTCTCAGTGACTAAATATGTAATAATATCATTGAAGTTTATAATTAAAGTTTTGATGGTCTATTTAAAAAAAAATGTTTGTAAGCAAGTAAGCACATTCATAAAAACAATATCATTTTTTTACTTTGTCGAATAGAAACATATAAGAGTAAGTGTACAAATTTATACTCAAATAATCACTAGCAATTCAAGAAACAAGAGCAATAACAAATTATCACTAAATTTAAGAAACAAAAACAAGAACAAATAATTACTGACAATTTATATTCAAATTTAAGAAAACATAATTATCATCAAAATAACAAAATTGTCTCAAAAATGAGGTTGTCTCATTCAATAATAACTAGCAATTACTCATCAAAACTTAAATTAACAAATTAGAACACAAAAAAAAACAGATCAAAATAACGAAAATTATAGGAGAAAATCAACAACAATAGCTCCAGCATCTACAAATCTGAGACCACCCCTATCGCTCGCTCGAGCTAGAATCCGAATCTCCGCTGACCTAGGATCGTCGCTCAACCTCCATTATGGTAAGATCTGTCTCTCTAAATCCGTCTTGTCTCCTGGTAAGAAATGTTCCCCTCGTCGAGATCAATCGATCCGCCTCTCTCTAGCTCGAGCTCTCCTCTAGTGAGATCGGCCTCTCTAACTCCCGAGATTGATCGGTCAGTGCTCTCTATCTCTCTCGCCTATCGATCTCCTTCTCTCTTTCTCTCTCTTCGCCAACAATGGGAATGAAATAAGGAGCATTTCTGCATGTAGGCCCGGTCCTAGGATTTTGGAGGCTTTAGGCGAAAAAAAAGATGAGGCTTTTGAAATCACATAAAATAGGCTGAAATTCGAAAAAAAGGACAAGGCTTTTGAAAAATTGATTGAAAACCGCAGAAAATGAGCTCAAATTCACATAAAATAGGCTGAAATTCGCATAAAATGACTTGAAAATCGCAGAAAATCATTATAAATTGCTGAAAATCGCAACTAATCGCTGTAAATTGCTGAAAACCACAAAAAATTACCTTCGAGTCGGTGAAAATCGTTGAAAACCGCTGCGAATTGCTGAAAATTAGGGGGCTTTATTTTGTGGGGGGCTTTAGGAGGCCGCCTCCTGGCCTATAGCTCAGGGCCGGCCCTGTCTGCATGTGACCTTGTATGAAAAATTAATTCAAAAAATAATCCTTTTTTGCAAATATTCCAGATATAATATGGAACGGGTTTTAAAATCCCGTCCCTACCGGATTTTAAAATCCCGCCGGTTTAATTAGCCTCAAAACAGTATTCTGTCAGCTTTTGCAGTATTAAAGTAAAACGACCGGGTTTTAAAATCCCATAGCATTAATTTCAGTAAACGCCGGGTTTTAAAATCCCGTATGATTAATTAACACTAAACGCCGGGTTTTAAAATCCCGTAAGATTAATTAACACTAAACACCGGATTTTTAAATCCCGCCGGTTTAAGCCTTCATTAACAAAAAAATCAGCAGTTAAAGTTAATTAACTAGAAAATGTATTTTAAAACCCGGTCCGGAAAAAGACAAAATAGTGAACGAGATTTAAACACTCGCCCACTAAAAGACAAAATTTTATGATGAGCTATGAATTTTGGTGCCCTTTTTATTCCGGGTTATAAAAACCCGGTAACGTATTTTTTTATTTTTTCCGACTTTTTCTATTTTGGACCCTTAAAAATATATAATTGTTAATAAAATTTATTAAATATTATTGTATTATTGTTAGTATTAATTAAATCATATAATATGTTTGATAATATTTATTATAATTATATTATATTATTATTATTCATATATTAAAACATATATAATTATTAATAAAATAATTCTATAAAATTTATTTTTAACTCATACATCACAAATAATAATTTAATATTAATAAAATAATATAATACAATTTAAATTTCATGAATATAATATAAATATATAAGCAAGAGAACAAATATTCACATTTTTTGCCCAAATGGACCATTTCCCGCTCAAAAAGTACTCGTGCAAATTAAGATTTTTTTTATTCATTTTTAATTGATATATCACATATAATACTTTAATATGAATAAAATAATATAATAAAATACAAATATAAATAACATATAATGATAATACCAAAATAATATTATAAATTATCGAATTATACGATATGTCGTCGAAAAAAACAAGCGGGAGAACAAATATTCACATTTTTTGCCAAAATGGACCATTTTCCGCTCAAAAAGTACACAAGTGCAAATTAAGATTTTATTTATTTATTTTTAATTGATATATCACATATAATACTTTAATATTAATAAAATAATATAATAAAATATTAATTTAATTAATAAAATACAAATATAAATAACATATAATGATAATACTAAAATAATATTATAAATTATCGAATTATACGATTTGTCGTCGAAAAGAACAAGCGGGAGAACAAATATTCACATTTTTTGCCCAAATGGACCATTTCCCGCTCAAAAAGTACACTCGTAGAAATTAATGTATTTTTATTTATTTTCAATTCATATATCACAAATAATACTTTTATATTAATAAAATAATATAATAAAATATTAATTTGATTAGTACAATAGAAATATAAATAACATATAATAATAATAATAAAATAATATTATACAATATCGAATTATACGATTTGTCGCGAAAAAAAACAAGCAGGAGAACAAACATTCACATTTTTTGCCCAAATGGACCATTTCCCGCTCAAAAATTACACTCTTGGAAATTATGATTTATTTATTTATTTTTAATTCATATATCACAAATAATACTTTTATATTAATAAAATAATATAATAAAATATTAATTTGATTAGTACAATAGAAATATTGATAAGAG
This sequence comes from Luzula sylvatica, assembly GCA_946800325.1. Lineage (NCBI taxonomy): Eukaryota > Viridiplantae > Streptophyta > Magnoliopsida > Poales > Juncaceae > Luzula > Luzula sylvatica. Next base: position 4,593,288 of record OX326961.1, read on the forward strand.
AAAAATAAAGCATCTTTTTGATATCTAATTTGGGGATTTTAGCCCTTTTGAATCACAACTTTATATATACAATTGTTCATATTTGAGATAACAAGAATATTTCTTCACTAAGTGTGTTTTATTGCTTAATTACAGGTTTTAGGGGGAAATTCTCGGCAATCCAAGAGTGTAGTTGCCTTCGTCTCCTCGCGCCGTTAAAATCGATATATCATACCGACCAATTCGGTACACGTGTGAACGAGAAGGCAAATAATCATCAACATAAGATATTGCACCAAACTCTACTCGAAAACCACTCACACAATTGCCACTCTACAGCCCCACTACCTCACCTACCACCCGCAACTACCCTCAATCCTCTCACCCCTCTCTCGGCCAATGGGAAATCCCCAATGACACTATAAATAAGACCCCAATGCCTATGGGCAGTTTTACGCTCTTCGGAGCACTTTAGATGTTCTTTTACATTCTCTCTCTCTTCTCTCTCCCTCTCAAGAACTTCCAAGAACTGTCAAGAACATCAAGAACCATTCAAGATCCTACTCGATTGTTCGGGAGATTCAACCGTGACTTGGACATCCTTCCTTTCGGCGAATCGACCCTTCTCGAGACTAACCGTGACTCGGGGATTTCCTCCTTTCGGGACTTGTGAAGTTGTGTTGAGACCGTGACTCGGAGGTTTTCTCTTTCGGAGTTTGAAGAAGGTGTCAACCATGACTCGGAGTCTTTCCTTTTGGTGACTCTTCATCGACTTAGCATGTGACTCGAGATTTCTTCCCTTCGATGACCAACGAAGCAAGCTTGCTGTGACTCGGAGAATTCCCCTTAATTCGGTGGTCAATCGAGCGACAACACTAGCGAGGAAAAGGAGGCTCTTCTTGATGCGTTTCTTTACTCAATCTAGGTGTACTCTTTTCTATCATTAATTTCTTGTATGTTGAATGATAGTTTAAGGTTGTGATTGAATCTCTTTCTTTGTTCTAAATCTTTGTTTCTTGCATTCGATCTTTGGCTCTCTTTGTGTTCTCTTGTTGCTCTCTTTTTAATTCCATTTTAGTCCTTAATTAAGATATTAAACAATCTCTGATCGAGTCTCAATTCAAACCCGAAATAAAATACTCAAACTCAATTTCATAAACTATTCCGTTATAACGGACACAAATTGCGTTACAACAGACTAGACGGTTGGTCCTTTAATATTCAGTTGGTTAAAACTCCGTTGAAACGCACATACATGTCCGTTGTAACGGACTCGTGAGGATTTTCACACAAGAGGCTCAATACAAGTGCGTTGTAACGGACATAAGGGTCTGTTGTAACGGATTAACCAATCCGTTACAACGCTACCCCAGTCCGTTGTGACGGACCTTCTATTCCGTTGTAACGGACGTTCTTCTGTTGCAACGAACTTCTACTTCACTCTATCCATTCGAATTTACATTCAAGTCCGTTGTAACTGACTTAAACTCCGTTGTAACGGACAACTTTCTGGAAAAGTTCCTATCTTTTTCTTGCTTGTTTTGATTCATTAGTCGACGCGTATACTCCTCGTGGAACGAACTTGCATATTTTCCACTATAAACCTATATTTCCATACTTGTTGATTGAAACGGGTTTTCGAACACAACGATTACAAAACCAACCAAAATCCCGTTCATCAAATGGCGCCGCTGCCGGGGAGTAATGTTTAAGTCAAATTTTGAATCAAACTTGCAATCTCGAGTGATATTTCTAATAGAATTGATAAGTTTGAACTTGAAATTTCACTAATTTCGAAATTTTTCTATTCTTACAAGGTACACGGAGTAGAGCAAGATGGGTCATCAAGAAAGACCAAGAACGTTTGGAGAATTGCTAACTCAAGAAAGAACTCCAAGAAGATATCCAAACACCATGACGCTTAAAGAAATGATCAATCAAGATATCGACGAATGGGAAGAAAGAAAAGAAGAACGAAAGCTCGGTTTGATCTCATGTTCCACCTCAAATCAATACGATGAATCACACACCGAGACCCTTTATCAAGATCCCATCTACGATGCTTGCCAATACGAAAACGAATCCCCATGGGGTCATGAGACACAATCCTATACCGAAACCGCCAATAACTACTCAAGCCCCACATACGAACCTTCTCAAAACAAATTCAAATACCAAGATCCACCATTACAATCCCAAAATGAAGATCAAGACCAAGAATTAAAAAGAATGATGGTTGAAATGATGGAGATGATGATGTCCTTTAAACAAGAGTTAAAACAAAATGTCGAAGAATTCAAACAAGAAATAAGTGATATCTCGAATGAGATTAAAACCATTTCTCCTCGACTAAAAAATATTCAATCGTTCATGAATGATCTAGACAAAAGAATGACTAACCTCGAGTTAGAGTATTCAAACGAGGAGATCATGGAGATTGAAGGCGACAAGAGTTCAAGTATGGGGGATTCGATGAAAGCATTGGAACGATCATTGAAGAAGAAAAGGTGTCATTGGATTCGACTCTCCAAAAGATGGTTCAACTCACTCCAATTGATGAAAACGAGCAATTATCAAACGAGCAAGAAGAGAAATCTACAATTCTCCAAGGTGAATTCTTTCCATATATCATCAATTTGAATTCATTCAAGAACTATGATGCTTCTCATGATAGAATTTCAGCTCATGTAGATTTATCAAGGAAGTCAAATACATTCGAGACACTCACGCCTCTCACAACTCCTCTTCATCAAACTCCAAGCAATGAAGCAATTCGAAAAATCCGAAGCGAAGTGACGCTTATCTTTACGCCACTTTCAACGTATGCAAAATGTGTGATACAAGCGCCGATTTCTCTCATCTCCAACATCTCAAAGGGAGTATTTCGAGGTGGTCGAAAAGTAGCAATCCATGTGAGCGCTTCGTTTAATTTTGAAGAAGGATAACATCGGCATGGTCGAGCTCGAGACCATAAACGAGAGCGCTAGCAAGGGAGGCAAACCCTTGTACCAACGGTGCAAGGACTACATGCTCAAGCTCAATTGGTACATTCCAAGATAAACCAAGAATCCCAATTCTCCATCACATCTAAAGGTTTATGCTTTCCATTCTCTCTCATTACAAGCTAACCTTGTTTCGAATTTTTTGAATATGCCACTCTTTAGTGAGCAATGAAATCATATTAGGCCATCTAATCTCAAGAGAGGAAAGGAAGTCGATAAGACGGAAATCAATGTGATCAAGACGCTTTCCTCTCCAAGATCGGCAAATGATGCGTTTCGTCCGAATCTCCTCGATCAACCTCCACGAGTTCCCGATCAAATACTTCGCAAAGGTGTGATCAAGACACGAGATACGCGACAAGATGCTTGGAGGTAACACCGACAAAGGGTGCGAACTCGAAATTGGTGATCGAAACGTTCAACTCCAAAAGGAAGCAAATGTCGCGTTGGATCGACCCATTTGTGGTGACCAATGTCACACCATTTGGAGTTGCGGAGATTCGATGCGACGAAACGAATGAATCGTTCAAGGTGAATGGAAAACGCATCGACCAATTCTATGCAAAATTCGAAACAAGATGGATGGAGAAGCAACAAGTCAAAGACGATCAAGCACCACGCATCAAAGGTTGTGTCTCTCCTTAACTTCTTTTATTTTTTCTCTATATTATCGCTTGAGGACAAGCGAAAGAATAAGTATGGGGGGATATACACATAATCTTTGATATATAAAAAAAATAAAAAAATAAAAAAATTTCAGCTCGGTTGTAACGGACCTAAGGCCAGTTACAACGGAACTGCTTCTGGTAAAATTTGTTTTTTGCCTAAAAAAATTAAAAAAACGAGCTTTTAATTGAATTTTTCGACATTCTAAAATTTCTTTGAGCATCAAGGATATACAAGCAAATGGTTTTATGCAAGTTAAAGGTTTTTCTCCACCTCATTGAATAAATCATCGATTTTTAAACAAATTTTCACCAAACTAGCATAATTTTACTCTCAAATTTGAAATTTTCACAAATATTTGAAGGAGTTGATTGAGATCTTGAAGAGATTCTTTTAGGGATTCAAACCCTAATCAATGAATTCATTAAATTCATAAGTTTTTGACAAATTGATCAATCCTCGATTTACATGACACACCATTTTCAATAAATAAACAGATTTTGAACTTGGAATTTCTAAAAAGTTTTGTTTGAACCAATTTAGTAAGTTTTGCTTGAATCTAAAATTTGACCATTTGCACTTAAAGAGCTCGACCGTTCCTGGGATTCGAAATTACACTAACGGGAACCAATTTGTGCTCAGGGCTTGATTCGATGAGCTCATGCACCTTGATTAAGTAATGGGTGGTGTGAGTCATGACCACTTATTGGCTAAAGGGGTGCATGAATCGTAGTAAACCAAAGTAGCCGGTTCTTGGTGTGAGTCATGATCAAGAGTCGATGCGAAAAAGTTTTCTACAATCACGGATTAAAGCGCTTTCGATTGTCGAGTCCGTGCGATTGATTAAGTAATGAGTGGTGTGAGTCATGACCACTTGTTGGCTAAAGATTGTGCGGATCCATGGGGTTTTACTAAGTAATGAGTGGTGTGAGTCATGACCACTTGTTATCCCAAAGGACACACATGGGGACCATCGAAAGCAACAATGAACAAAAGAAAAGAAATAAAAAGAATAAAAGAAAAGAAGAAAAGGAGTTCAAGAATCGAGCGCAAGTTGGAAAAATTTAGTAGAAATCGAAGATGAACCAAGTACTAACGTACCGAACGGTTTAAAAGTGACAAATTACATTTAAGAAATGATTTTTGCAAAACGGAAAAATTGGTTTTCATTAATGTTTTTTCATGATAATCCTTGTGAATTGTGGAGTGAAAAGAATTGAATGATGGTGTTTAATCATCTTTTTCGGTTGAGATCATTTGCTCCAGTAAACTCTTCGATTTTGTGCAATTCATTGAAAATAGATTCTAATATAACTCAAACTTATCTCTTTCAATATTAGTGATTATGATAAGAGTGAACAATTATCTTGTGAGAATTGAGTTTTGAGATCGATGAATATAATTTCAATAAAACCTATACATGCATTTTTCTTTGTGCTTGATTTTTATGCTCATCATGATCGAGGACGATCAAGGGTTTAAGTATGGGGGTATTTGATAAGAGAAAAATAAAGCACCTTTTTGATATCTAATTTGGGGATTTTGGTCCTTTTGAATCACAACTTTATATATACAATTGTTCATATTTGAGATAACAAGAATATTTCTTCACTAAGTGTGTTTTATTGCTTAATTACAGGTTTTAGGGGGAAATTCTCGGCAATCCAAGAGTGTAGTTGCCTTCGTCTCCTCGCGCCGTTAAAATCGATATATCATACCGACCAATTCGGTACATGTGTGAAGGAGAAGGCAAATAATCATCAACATAAGAGATTGCACCAAACTCTACTCGAAAACCACTCACACAATTGCCACTCTACAGACCCACCTACCTCACCTACCACCCGCAACTACCCTCAATCCTCTCACCCATCTCTCGGCCAATGGGAAAGCCTCAATGACACTATAAATAAGACCCCAAGGCCTATGGGCAGTTTTACGCTCTTCGAAGCACTTTAGATGTTCTTTTACATTCTCTCTCTCTTCTCTCTCCCTCTCAAGAACTTCCAAGAACTGTCAAGAACATCAAGAACCATTCAAGATCCTACTCGATTGTTCGGGAGATTCAACCATGACTTGGACATCCTTCCTTTCGGCGAATCGACCCTTCTCGAGACTAACCGTGACTTGGGAATTTCCTCCTTTCGGGACTTGTGAAGTTGTGTTGAGACCGTGACTCGGAGGTTTTCTCTTTCGGAGCTTGAAGAAGGTGTCAACCATGACTCGGAGTCTTTCCTTTTGGTGACTCTTCATCGACTTAGCCCGTGACTCGAGATTTCTTCCCTTCGGTGACCTTTCTTGCCGTGACTCGGAGAATTCCCCTTTCGGTGGTCAATCGAGCGACAACACTAGCGAGGAAAAGGAGGCTCTTCTTGATGCGTTTCTTTACTCAATCTAGGTGTATTCTTTTCTATCTTGAATTTCTTGTATGTTGAATGATAGTTTAAGGTTGTGATTGAATCTCTTTCTTTGTTCTAAATCTTTGTTTCTTGCATTCGATCTTTGGCTCTCAATGCAAACCCCAAATAAAATACTCCAACTCAATTCCATAAATTATTCCGTTATAACGGACACAAATTGCGTTACAACGGACTAGACGGTTGGTCCTTTAATATTCAGTTGGTTAAAACTCCGTTGTAACGCACATACATGTCCGTTGTAACGGAATAGTGAGGATTTTCACACAAGAGGCTCAATACAAGTGTGTTGTAACGGACATAAGGGTCCGTTGTAACGGATTAACCAATCCGTTACAACGCTACCCCAGTCCGTTGTGACGGACCTTCTATTCCGTTGTAACGGACGTTCTTCCGTTGCAACGAACTTCTACTTCACTCTATCCATTCGAATTTACATTCAAGTCCGTTGTAACTGACTTAAACTCCGTTGTAACGGACAACTTTCTGGAAAAGTTCCTGCCTTTTTCCTGCTTGTTTTGATTCATTATTCGACGCGTATACTCCTCGTGGAACGAACTTGCATATTTTCCACTATAAACCTATATTTCCATACTTGTTGATTGAAACGGGTTTTCGAACACAACGATTACAAAACCAACCAAAATCCCGTTCATCAAATATAAATAACATATAATGATAATAATAAAATAATATTATACAATATCGAATTATATGATTTGTCGCGAAAAAAAACAAGCGGGAGAACAAATATTCACATTTTTTTCCCAAATGGACCATTTACCGCTCAAAATGTACACTCTTGGAAATTATGATTTATTTATTTATTTTTAATTCATATATCACAAATAATACTTTAGTATTGTTATAATAATATAATAAAATATTAATTTGACAATAGAAATATAAATTACATATAATGATAATAATAAAATAATATTATACATATAATGATAATAATAAAATAATAAAATATTAATTTGACAAGAGAGAGAACAAACATTTACATTTTTTTACATTTCTACATTTTATTTCCCTTCAAGCAGGTGTGATCAATTTTCCAACAAAAACTTCCGGAATGAATGAGTTAGGTACAACAGTCTTAAAAAACAAAAACTTGGAACGGGATTATAAAACCGGCCGGGAATCTCTCAGAGAATCGCTGACGGGTCGTCACATCGGTTGTAATCACGGTGGAAAAAAACAAAATTTTGAACGGGTTTATAAATCCCGCCGCGAATCTTCCAATGTCTCCGGCAGCAATCCTTCTCGTGAAGGAATCTTGGTCGAATTCTCACCTCGCACCACAGCTTTTGAACGGGATTTAAAAATCCGCATGTATATTTTATTGTTTTTCCACCTTCTTCTCCCGCTCGCTAAATATCATTCCTTTACCTTCTGCCTCCCTCTTTCAGACCCAAAACCTTAATATGCTCTAAATTTTAACCATGGTTCTTAAACTCGCCCGAGATTAAAAAAAAAAAAAAAAAGCTCAGCCGAGTTGACTCGGACTCGGCCTTACCCGAGCCGAGTTTGGACCGAGTTTCTCGCCGGCCGAGTCCGGTTTTTTTTTTTTTTTTTAAATATGGGATATGCATGGAAGCATGGAGTTGTAAGAACTGATTTGAGGTCGCACAAAATGAGAAATGAACATATATAGTTGATCACAAACAAGAGTATGAAAGAGAAATGAAGTGAGTTTAAAAGAACTAGAAAAATTACCCGCGCTTCCCTTCGGCTTATTTGATTTGGTTATTTATACAATTTTTGTGTACTTTCTTTTCTTTATGATTCGTTATTTTTCTCTTGATAGTCAAAATAAGACATAATAGAAATTTAGTTTCTTATCAAAAAAATTTATAATTATTGTTTAGCACAAATATAAAGTAACAGAGAAGTTTTCTCTGTATTATTTGTCATCTTTATAATTATTGTTTATCAAAATAATTAACATGGACATAATTAATTATCAATAAAGCAAAATACTACTATACTAAAATACAATATACCAAATTACAAGTGCCAATTCCAGATCTTTTTCTTGTTCATGTGAGTAAATTGCACATATATAACGTAATTATTTGTCTCCGACCAAAAAAGTAAATAGGCTTTCCCTAGGGGTACAATCGAGAAATCGCATCATGATAAATAAATAATACATGATATCTTATGTTCCTCTCTACTACAACCCAAAAAAATATTTAAGAAAAAATATTGGTTTTAAAATATAGTGATAAGTATTTAATTATGATATGTCGTAAGCGAACTACTTGTATTTTTTGCACATGATGAATTATGTTTCTGTTTTATCGATACTAAGAAATATCCACAGCGAACTCGAAAAACATACTTGATTATAAAATTGAATACAATATAATGTAATATTTTATTATTATTATTATTATCTCATAAAATATATACGAAAAGCCAAAACTGCATATGTAACCCTCCAAAATTTGAAATATCATTAATACCCGTACATAATATGAAAAATATCACCAATAATCCTCCTCTTGTATATTAAGAATCTTCTAAAGCAAATAAGAAAATGAAGAAAATATAAGATAACTTGTATATTTTGTAGGGGATACGCGATACTTTGAGAATTTGCAGGGGTACACATGAAATTGCACCAACATAAAAAGAAAGAGAAAGGAGTACCTAAATTCTTTATGACCAGGAAAGCTATAAGGGGCTAAAACCCAAGATATCAAACCAGAGTTTCTTTTCTTTCGATGGGCAAAAACGTCCAAATCAGAGAAGAGAAGCCACCAGGAAAGAAAATTGAACTCAAGGAAGTTAACTGGTACGATAGGTTCCATAGTAGTTCCACGCATCGAGCTCGGAACGAGTCCTATCAATTCCACAAAAATCTGCATATAATCAAGTATCGAATTGAAGCTAATTCGGGTTAAATTGGGTGATTAATTTGCAGAATCATGCGAATAAATTACCTTGTTAATATCCTCGACCTTTTCGTTGAAGTCGAGGTAGTTTTGCCAGTTGTCGAGCTCTGGTTCGTTGAGAGGTTTCACATGGAAATAAGGCCTTCTTATAGACGATTATTTCTCCAATTCGTCGGCTTCGAGACTTTCCGTACCAGGTTGTTTCGATTCGCCGGTACTGCCTGTATAGTTCTCGTTTGTGTTAGGATCGTCGCCGCAAACACACACACAAGAACAACACACACGGACACAAGTATTTTTACGTGGAAACCCCGAAGGAAAAAAAACCACGGCCGCCGGCACTCAAACTTATTTTACTATACTGGAGAAAGAGAGAATACAATTGTTTGTGCTTTGTTGGAATGAATAAAACTCTAGCCTAGCCCTCTATTTATAGCTAAACTCCTTCCCAATACAAGGAAATAATACAAAGAAATAATCATTGCCTTAATTACCATTCAATCATGGCAATATCAATATATGGAGAGTTTTCCTATTTCTTCAAGGTTTCCTTTTTCTAATTTTCTAATCTTCAGGTTTCCAAAAGTCTCCATACCATAACAATCTCCCACTTGGAGACTTTTGCACCAGTCTTCTTTCTCCCGTCCCGAGCGGGACTTCCTTGAGTCCGGCGACAGCTCCCATGGTTTACGTGACCAGCCCCACTGAGGCGACGCACAGCCTCAGCTTGTCGGTGGGGACTTCCTTGGTCAACATATCTGCAGCGTTCTTGGCACCTTGGATCTTCTCCAGCGATAAGACCCCGTCACTCACAAGTTCCCGGATGTAGTGATACTTCAGTTGGATGTGCTTGGTCCTCGAGTGGAACACCGGATTCTTCGCGAGACATAAGGCACTTTGACTGTCGGTGTAAAGTGTTTTGCATCCTTGAGCTTTCCCGATCTCCTTCAGAAAAGTCAAGAGCCATACCATCTCCTTTCCGGCCTCCGAGATTGCCACATACTCAGCCTCCGTTGTTGATAGCGACACACACTTCTGCAATCTCGACATCCAACTCACCGTCGTGCCTCCCATCGTGAAGACATAACCGGAAGTGCTCTTCCGACTATCCACATCTCTTCCTAGGTCAGCATCTACAAAGCCTTGCAAACTCGTGCCACCTTTCTTGTAGCACAGTGCCATGCTTGCGGTGCCCTTCAAGTATCTCAGTAGCCACTTAATCGCCTCCCAGTGCTCGATGCCGGGGTTTGCCATGAACCGGCTCACGACTCCCACTGCATGAGAAATGTCGGGTCTCGTGCACACCATGGCATACATTAGGCTACCCACTGCCGATGAATACGACACGTTTTCCATCCTCTTCTTCTCCTCCGTGGTTTTCGGTGACTGCGCCTTGGAGAGTTTGAAATGTGCGCCGAGTGGGATACTTCTCGGCTTGGCGTCATCTACTCGGAATCGCTCCAGCACCTTCTTAACATACTTCTCTTGCGACACTGTGAGAGTACCCTTGCTTCGATCTCGAGTAATTCGCATCCCAAGAATTTGGCTCGCCTCTCCTAAATCCTTCATTTCAAATCCTCTTGACAACTCCCTCTTGAGCTTGTCGATCTCCCTCATGTTCGCACCTGCAATGAGCATATCATCAACATACAAAAGCAATATAATGTATGCTTCTCCACTACTCTTGTAGTAGCAACAATGGTCGGTATCACCCCTACGAAAACCACGATCACACATGAACTTGTCGAACTTCTTGTACCACTGCCTTGGAGCCTGCTTTAAACCGTACAAGCTCTTCTTAAGCCTGCACACAAGATCCTCCTTTCCTGGGATCTCGAAACCTTCAGGTTGCACCATATAGATGTCCTCCTCCAAATCGCCATGAAGGAACGTCGTCTTGACATCCATTTGCTCGAGGTGCAAATCCTCCGCTGCTACAATACTTAACACCGTGCGAATAGTCGTCAGTTTTACCACCGGCGAGAACACCTCCGTGTAGTCGATTCCTTTCTTCTGAAGAAACCCCTTGACTACCAGCCTCGCCTTGTATCTCTTGCTACCATCTGACTCGTCCTTCACTCGGTAGACCCATTTGTTTTGCAGCGCCTTCTTGCCATCTGGCAACCGGGTCATTTCCCAAGTATTGTTCTTCCGGAGAGACTCAATCTCTTCCTTCATCGCGCGCTCCCACTTGACCGAATCACCTCCGTGTACCGCCTCTCGGTAGCCTTCTGGTTCACCCGCATCGGTTAGCAGCAAATGATGGAGTGATGGTGAATAACGGTTTGTAGGCTTAATTCTCCGGCTTGATCGTCTCAAAATCGGAGTTTCTGGGGTTTCGTATTGCGCGATTTCAGGCACGTCTTCGTCCCCATTTCCAGTCACATCCTGGACCGAAAACTCGTCTTCCTCGGAATCGCTCGACTCGTCATTGCTCGTGATTTGATGGACACTCTCCTCCGGTTTCGATTCGCCTCCGGAACCGAACCTGTTCTTGTTGAGTTCCCCTTCATTAAAGGTTGCGTCTCTTGACCGAATTATTCTTCGACCTTCCTCGATCCAAAACCGATAACCGAAGTAATTCGATCCATAACCAATGAACACACATCTTTGGGCCTTCGCGTCTAGTTTGTCCCTCTTCTCTGCGTCGATATGGACATACGAGATGCTCCCAAAAATTCGCAAATGACCAAGAGAAATCTTCTTTCCTCTCCATTTCTCTTCAGGTAGCTCGAGGTTGAGAGATTTCATCGGCGTACGGTTGATAAGGTATGCGGCCGTGCTAACCGCATCCGCCCAGAACATCTTCGGCAATCCCGCGTGTAATCGCATCGCCCTTGCTCGTTCGTTCAGAGTTCGATTCATCCGTTCTGCCACCCCGTTCTGTTGAGGTCGATTTGGGACCGTCCGAATCTGCTTGATTCCTTGTTCCGCACAAAACCCTCTGAACTCTGTACCGTCGTACTCCCCTCCATTATCCGACTTCAAGCATTTCAGCTTCAAGCCGGTCTCGATCTCGACTTCTACCTTCCACCTTTTGAACACATTAAACACGTCAGATTTGTGTTTAATAAAATAGATCCATACCTTCCTAGTTGAATCGTCGATAAAGGTGACGTAGTATCGTGACCCCCCGATAGACTGGACCGGAGCTGGCCCCCACACATCGGTATGCACCAGGTCTAACTTCCCCATCTTGAGTTCTCATCCAGCCTTTGAAAAACTAACCCGTCTTTGCTTGCCGAGCACGCAGTTCTCACAGAAATCGGTTTGTACCGATTTTACCTTCGGTAACAGACCCTTGGAAATTAACACTTGCATCCTTTCGTGACTCATGTGACCGAGCCGATTGTGCCATAACATCGGATCAGTCGCTGCTCCTGAAAACGCCAAACAATCTCCTCTATTATCGGTAAGATAAAGGGTTCCCGTCTTCGAGGTGGCGAATACTTGAGCTATGAGTTTGAGGACTATCTTCGAGATTGTGGTATAGTATCACAAAGGACTCCACCTGGTACACCCCAATGGAATGGAGTGTCCGAGAGGAGGAATCAGACCTTGTTAGACATGGTTCTCTCGAAGATGAGTCGAACGGATTTGCCAAAGTCATTTCTAGGTTTAGCGCCTCAAACAATTGCTCATTACTGAATAGAGTTCCGTCCAAATCATTTGAAAAGACACCATATGAATTATGGCATGGCATGGTGCCATTATTGTCTTATCTTAAGATTTGGGGCTGCGAGACATACGTCAAAGGAAAATTGACGCCAAACTCAAGCAAGATCCAACAAGTGTTTATTTGTGGGGTATTCTGAGGATACTACTTTTACTTGCCTAGCGAAAACAAGGTTTTCGTGGCTCGACGAGGATACTTCTTAGAGAAGGAATTCCTTGATCATCAAGCCAGTGAGAGTAAAAATTGATCTCGAAGAAATTCGAAAAACCACATAGTGAACAAGTTGATATGGAACAAAATTCTTAGTTACCATTGGATGGTAAACAAGTGGTTATGTCTTCATGCTCCATTTGGGAGCTGTTGTTTGGAAAAGATCCAAACTGAAGACGGTGGCTAATTCTACGATTGAAGCGCAATACATCGCGGCTTGCGAATCCGCAAAGGAGACTGTCTAGCTACGACAGTTCGTGATGGAACTTGGCATTATGCCAAGCATCTCGGGTCCCATGGATGTATATTATGACAATAACGGAGCAATAGTACAATCCAAGGAACCGCGAGCGCATCATAGGTCCAAATATGTACTCCGGCGTACCACTTGATTCGTGAGATTACGAAGAGATGTGACGTGAAAATAATAAAGATACCTACTGATAATAACGTGGCCGATCCATTTACGATCACTAGCACGTGCCAAGCATAAGTAGCATGCTTGGGCGATAAGATTGGGATATCTATCGTTATGTTAGATTGGGTGTTTTATTTATGTTTCTTATTGCATAAGGGGATTTGATCTGGCTAGTGCAAGTGGGAGAACATTTATTATGCCCTAGGCGTGTTATTTAGATTGTATTTGTTTATGAGACAGATATTTATATTATTATTCATAATATGACCTAAACCTTCATATTTCTAAAATTTTAAATAACAAGAAAGTGTGTGAGAGGTTATTCGATTATAAATGATCGGATAGACCTTGAATAGTATTCTAGTTTAGTGCCATCGAGTCAATTGAGAATAATATGTTGCATGGCCTTCGTCTGGCATATTGATTCGTCAATTGAATGATAGTAAAACCACTAAACGGAATGAATATAATTCTAAAACGTCCCTGGTGTATAAAGTTGTTCATAAGTTTGAACCAGGTAGTCCATTCACTGAATGGAGACTTTTACATACACTGGCATATTCGTAGATGAGATGATCAGGTTTTACTGATCTGGGACGGTAGCGTCGATTCTATAATATGGATATACGCGGCGCCGTATATTGGACTGACCACTATATGAGTTTGTAACATGGTTAGAGTCATTGGAGACGAACTCATATCCAGATAGTGCGTTTTGGTACTTCATACTTGAGTGGTCTCATGGATACCTAGTATGTGAAAAGGCAATGCTTTGATATAATTGACCCTACGCGTAACTGTGTAGCAGTGATTACTCTTGGGTATTGTTTTTAGCATAGGCAAAGGATGTGAGATTGCAAGATAGGAATTGTTCCTTTCTAACCTTGAAAAAGGATAGAGGGAGATTTCTCTCGGACCCCTCGATTGAATTGAGATTGATGAAATATTTGGCCAATCTCGATGGAACTCATGGAGTTCGCATTGTAATTATCAATCTAATTCTTATCGGGAAAAAGTATATCTGATCAAAAAGAATAGAGGATGACTTGAAGTCTTAGGCTTCACCGTGACTCTTTTGATCAGAAGATATCGCGAACAAAAGGACTAGTAACACTTATCTGAGCTAGGTATGAAGATGTACTGCATCTTCATAAAGGTGTTCTCCATCTTTTTCGTGCTAATTCTGGGTAGGTATTAACGGCAGTCTAGTACTCGCAATACCTTGTGGATTGCTGCCATATCCACTGCCAGTCTTAGACGAACCTACAAGGTCACACCAAGATTTCGTAACATATCGGATTCTCAAGATAATGCTCACCAATACATTTGTTGGACAAACAAAATGGAATCACGTGTGATTAGATCTCACGACATATGTTGGACATATGGCCAAGTTGATTAAGTCTTAATCCAAGAGGGAGTTTGAAAGAAAATATGGCGTAAGAAATAACTTGGAACAATTTATATAAATAGGCAATTCTGCAGTCAGAATTAGGTTCGTTCGAACGAACTATATGAGTGCGTTCGAACAGACTTATTCGTGACAGTCAGATTTGGGTTAGTTCGAACGAACTACTTAAGTGCGTTCGAACGAACCGAACGCACGAACTGGGTTCGTTCGAACGAACCATTTAGGTGCGTTCGAACTGACTTAATTCCTATATATATAGAATTCTGATTTCGTTTTAACCTAAGCTAATTTTCGAGTTTTAGGGTTTTTGAGCCGCCGTTTCTCTCTCCTTCTTCCACAGAGTTTTAGATTAGATCTAGAGAGATTGAGAGGGAGATTTGAGCAAAGATCTTGAGAGAATTGATCGTGACGGCGACTAGAACGACGTTGGCGATTCCGATCGGACGAAATCGAGCTGGACACGAGTAGAGGGATTGCACGAGCACTCCTTGGAGAAGGTTCACGGATTTGAAGAAGAAATCGACATGTATTAACTTGTACGAGGTAATTTTCTCCAACTCTTTCTTTTTCGGTGGTTTTCGGACGTGATCCCGGTAGAATTAGGTTACGCATGCGTAACAAACTTCCGTTGCACACTTTGATAAACGTGTGCGTAACCCTACAGTGTCTTCTTCTCTTTCTCCCGTGCGATCTGGTTCGGGTGTATTTCTCGCTGTGCGATATGGCACGGCTCGATCTCTGGTTCTCTCTCGTTCTCTCCCACACGATGATGCGTTGAGGTGAAAAAGGTTTGATTCGTTCAAGGTATGGGTTAGGGTATGGGTTAGTATGAGTTAGGGTATGGGTTACAGCATGGTTTGTTTGGACTTTTTTGCTCTCTTTTTGACCTGAATTGGACGGTAAAGATGATAATTAAAATCAAATCAAATGGTTATGAAAGGGCAACGTGGCCTGTTGTATGATCTTACATTGTCTTATTAATGGGAGGGGTCGATTTGGTACAAGAGTATGGGATCCATTTGTAACATTTGATTTATAGTTTTTTTTATGTTTGTATTATTTCTATTGTAATTGAAGTAATTATAACTAAGATATTACAATTACGAGCACAAAAGATCACAAAAAAAATCTCATCACATATTGTCCTGACAAAAAAAAAGTCCGTACAGTACAATTTTCATAAAAACCAGTTGTACCTAGCCTGGTACACAGCCAATGTTAAAGAATGTTGTAACAAAGATTTTGCAATTTATTATTTTTTCATACAAATATTTAAAAAAAAAAAATACATTCAAAATTTCAGGAAATTAGTTGAGAACTTAGCATGTTTTAGATAAAGTTATTATAATAAAATTAAAATAACAAATTATAATTATTGTTCATTAATTTAATTTTAATTATTATAAATCAAATATTAGTTATTATCATCTTGAAAAAATGTTTTATATATTTAGTTAGTTTATGAGTTTGAAACAAATTTATTTATTTGTGTTCAATCATTTTGTTCAAAAATAATTTTTTATCCTAATTTCAATTTTCAAAACTATGCTACGTATCATGTTATGTTCAAATTGAGTTTTAATTAGTTGAATCTGTTCTTATATTATTTTTCAATTTTTTAAATATTTTTTTATTTTTTTTTGCATTTTTTCCGATTTTTTTATCACCAGTCCGATTTTTTTTTCCGACTCGCCCGAGTCTAGTCCAAGTCGACCGAGTCCCGAGTCGACGGGACCGGCCGAGTCTGAATCCGAGTCCGATATTCAGAACCACGATTTTAATCATGTTCTACCCTCTCCCACTCCCTCTCCCTATTTTCCTCATTTTTTGTTTTTTTTTTGAAATAATTCCTCATTTTTTGTTAGAAATTTTTTTGTGAAAATTGCTTATGACCGATTGTACTTATAAACAAGGTACTGAAATTATTTTCTTTAAACATTTTTTTTATTATTTACTTCACTTTTTCTAAAATATGATGTTTATATTATTATTGTAGTTAGTTCAAGCTTGAAATTTTTAAAATCGAATTGTTTGTAGCAAACAAAATTGGTGATGCAAATATAAGGTATCATTAGTTGTTGAAAATAAATTAGTATTATTTTATCAATTTTTGTTCATCTATAAAATATATTTTTGGTTATTATAAAATTATACCATTTGTTTATTTGTTGTTTATGTAGTTTCAAGAAATTAGATTGTTGATGATTTTTTTTGCTAATTGAGAGAGCCATTTCCATTGAAGCTATCTCATTCAAGTAATTATTTTTGTTATTTAGATTCACAATTGTTAAAAGAATAATATAATAAATTCACTATTTTTTTTCCGAAGTTTAAAGAAATTAAATCATCCAAGAAGGCTTTTGCTATTTGAGGGGGAGTACTTCCATTGGAGATATCTTAATCGAAGGTAACTAATTTCTTTCTTATTTCAAAATTTTGATTTCATTGTAGTTCATTGTTTGAATTATATGCATGTGTAAAATACCTTCAAGAGTAGTATTGCATGCATTTGTAATTGTATGTAAATAATAAATTTCATTCATTATATTTTTTAAATTAATACTTTTTTTCGAATTCAAAAAGTTATTTACATAAAAATAAAAAATTACTTAAATATATTAACTTACATGAATAAATAAATAAATGATTTATTAACAGAAAATTTATTTATCTCTAACAATTATGGTTAATTATATTACAGAGAATAATTCAAAAATATTTGGACATAACGGAAGATAATTATTATTTTTATTTTAAGTAGTTTATGGTTTCAAAACTTAATATAGTTGTAATATAGCATTGAATACACTTGGTAGTTGTACCTTCATAATAAATTTCATTCATTGTGACCTTTATAAAATATAATATTTTTTTAGTACTGCAGAAAATTATTTACACAAAATAAATAATAAAAGAAACAATTACTTCAATATAATAACTTACATAAATAAATAAAAAATAAAACATTAACAGGAAATATATTTATCTCTAACAATTATGGTTAATTATTTATAATCAACTAACAATTTAGAAAAAATTTAGGTTTAATTAAATAAATTATTTTACAGAAAATAATTAAAAAATATTTGGACCTAATTTAAGATTAATATTTTTTATTAAAATTCAAATTTAGATTTTTAAGTACTTTATGGTTTCAAAACGTAATATAGTTGTAATATAGCATTGAATACACTTGGTAGTTGTACCTTCATAATAAATTTCATTCATTGTGACCTTTATAAAATATAATTTTTTTTTAATAATGCAGAAAATTATTTAAACAAAATAAATAATAAAAGAAACAATGACTTCAATATAATAACTTACATAAATAAATAAAAAATAAAACATTAACAGAAAATATATTTATCTCTAACAATTATGGTTAATTATTTTTAATCGACTAACAATTTCGAAAAAATTTAGGTTTAATTAAATAAATTATTTTACAGAAAATAATTAAAAAATATTTGAACCTAATTGAAGATTAATTTTTTTTTTTATTAAAATTCAAATTTAGATTTTTAAGTAGTTTATGGTTTCAAAACTTAATATAGGTGTAATATAGCATTGAATACACTTGGTAGTTGTACCTTCATAATAAATTTCATTCATTGTGACCTTTATAAAATATAATATTTTTTTAATAATGCAGAAAATTATTTACACAAAATAAATAATAAAAAAACAATTACTTCAATATAATAACATACATAAATAAATAAAAAATAAAACATTAACAGAAAATATATTTATCTCTAACAATTATGGTTAATTATTTATAATCAACTAACAATTTCGAAAAAATTTAGGTTTAATTAAATAAATTATTTTACAGAAAATAATTAAAAAATATTTGGACCTAATTGAAGATTAATTTTTTTTTTATTAAAATTCAAATTTAGATTTTTAAGTAATTTATGGTTTCAAAACTTAATATAGTTGTAATATAGCATTGAATACACTTGGTAGTTGTACCTTCATAATAAATTTCATTGATTGTTACTTTTTATAAATAATAATTTTCAAACTTAAAAATGTAAGTTTATATACAGCATTTTATTTTATCTTTCAAACATTCTTTTTTGTTAAAGATAGTAATATAATCAATTTCAATAATTATTGTTTATGATAGTTTAAAGAAATGAAATCATCCAAGATGGATTTTGCTAACTGAGGGGTACTACATCCATTGGAACCTTAACTGAAGGTATATAATTCCTTTTTGCTTTTTTTATTTCAAAATACTGATTTCATTGTTTGTTTGAATTATATGCATGTGTATAACACCTTCGAGAATATTATTGCATGCATTTATAGTGGTAGGTACATACTAAAATTCTATTTATTGTTCATTTCCTAAAATTATATTTTAATACTTAATTTACAGATGATGTATCTATAATAATTTAACAACTAAAATTAACTTCAATTTAATCATTTACAGACTTAGTTTAAAAAATAAGTTGTAGAAAATATATTTATCTAATAATCAAAGAAATTAAATAATAATAATTCAAAAAGATTGCACAAAATGTCTAACTATATTTACATTTAATAAAAATATATTTTTCTAATGAATGAAATGAACTAAAAAAAGGTTATAATTACTTCTTCTATGTAATTAATTTATTTGTTAAGCAGGAAAAATACTTCCTGATTTTCAAATTTAAAAAGTTAAGAATTAACTAATATATAATAATTGGTTGATCAAATGAGCATAAAACGTATTGAAAATTAAGTAAACAAAAATAACAATTAATAATTAACTCAAAAAAATAATAACCAGGCCGCACAATGGAAGCGGGTGCGTCTGTGTGTATTTATTGGGACGGTACCATATTTAGGAATGGCAATTTACCCCGATACGAGGGTGGTAGAAATACTATCGTGCATCTATCAGGTCAAAGTGATTTCAGCGATTTACGAAACCTCGTATACGATTCGACCCAAATAAATCCTCAATTATACGACTTGATCTTGAAATGTAGTTGGCCATTTCGACCAGATACCTGGGATGTCGTAGAAATTAACAACGATGCAAGTTTTACCATGATGGTTACAACTCTAACAAATATGACAATTCAAATATTTGTGGAGACGGTATCACGAAACCCTCCAAATAATCTCGAACCTGATAGTTTTAGAAATCCATACGGATACTATTACGGTGGTCCAAACCATCCACACAATAGTATATCACCCGTTCGTGCAGGATACTATCCTGGCCCCTCATATCCCTTCGCTAGTTCGTCCGAACGACCTTACACTCAACGTAGTAGCCAAATTAATGAGTACGCTGACGAGGAAAATGAAGAATGCGATGCAGACGAGGAAAATGAAGAATGCGATGCAGACTTGGGTCTGGAGGAAGATGAGGGTAGCGACTCCATGGAGGGAGATAATGGAGAAAATAACACGGCAGATATTGATGATGCGTTACGGGTGGAGAATCTGGGGGAAGAATGGATTAATGGGATGAACATGGTCGAGGAAATGCCAGATATTTTCAAGGATGACGAATGGGTTGATTCAATGGTATGTAATGTGACGATTGGATGGAAGAAGAATGCGAGGATAACGAGTTTCCAGCGGACATCTCATGGCATGGGGTAGTGTTTCGAAATAAGAAAATTATGAAGCATGCGATTGCAGATTGGTCTGCAAAAAGCTGCGTGGAGTTTAAGGTAAAAAAAAAGTAATAAGGAGGAATGAATCTTAAGTTGTAAAAAAAAAGGGTGTCCTTGGAGATTGGGTGCCATTGTTCCATCGAATCAAACTCATTGGAAAGTGACGAAGTACATGAAAAGGCATACAGGCATTAATGATAGTGTTGCGTCGGGTAATCGACATCTGAATGCAGAACTTATTTCGGAGATGATAATTCCATTCGTAAACGAAAAACTGACATTAACCCCCGAAGATATAATTAGTTTGGTTTTCAAAAGTCACGCGCAAAAAATCTCGTACAAAAAAGCTTGGGAGGCTCGGACGAAAGCGATGGAATATATTTTTGGTAGGTGGGAGAAATCTTATGCTGAGTTGCCTCGGTACATGGCAATGATTAGAACGGCGGATCCCAATGCAATAGTCGATTTCGAAACCAAAGGGTTGGGACCGAGGGGTCAGCGATTTCAGCGCGTGTTTTGGACAAAAATAAAAAAATAAATCATAATTTCAGCGGGAAATAGTCCATTTGGGCAAAAAAGATGAATGTTTGTTCTCCCGCTTGTTTTTTTTTCGCGACAAATCGTATAATTCGATATTGTATAATATTATTTTATTATTATGATTATATGTTATTTATATTTCTATTGTACTAATCAAATTAATATTTTATTATATTATTTTATTAATATAAAAGTATTATTTGTGATATATGAATTAAAAATAAATAAAAATATATTAATTTCTACGAGTGTAATTTTTGAGCGGGAAATAGTCCATTTGGGCAAAAAATGTGAATATTTGTTTTCCCGCTTGTTTTTTTCGACGACAAATCGTATAATTCGATATTTTATAATATTATTTTAGTATTATCATTATATGTTATTTGTATTTGTATTTTATTAATTAAATTTATATTTTATTATATTATTTTATTAATATTAAAGAATTATATGTGATATATCAATTAAAAATAAATAAATAAATTCTTAATTTGCACGAGTGTACTTTTTGAGCGGGAAATGATCCGTTTGGGCAAAAAATGTGAATATTTGTTCTCCCGCTTGTTTTTTTCGACGACAAATCGTATAATTCGATAATTTATAATATTATTTTGGTATTATCATTATATGTTATTTATATTTGTATTTTATTAATTTAATTAATATTTTATTATATTATTTTATTCATATTAAAGTATTATATGTGATATATCAATTAAAAATAAATAAATAAAAATCTTAATTTGCACGAGTGTACTTTTTGAGCGGAAAATTGTCCATTTGGGCAAAAAATGTAAATATTTGTTCTCTTGCTTATTTATTTCTATTATATTCATGAAATTTAAATTGTATTATATTATTTTATTAATATTAAATTATTATTTGTGATGTATGAATTAAAAATAAATTTAATTGAATTATTGTATTAATAATTATATATGTTTTAATATATGAATAATAATAATATAATTATATTAAAATAAATATTAACAAACACATTATATGATGTAATTAATATTAACAATAATATAATAAAATTTAATAAATTTTATTAACAATTATATATTTTTTAAGGGTCCAAAAGAAAAAAAAGTCGGAAAAAATAAAAAAAAAACGTTACCGGATTTTTAAAACCCGGAATAAAAAAAGCACCAAAATCCATAGCTCATCATGACATTTTATCTTTTAGTGGACAAGATTTTAAATCTCGTTCAATATTTTTTCTTTTTCCGGACCGGGTTTTAAAATACCTTTTTTCTAGTTAATTAACTTTAACTGCTGATTTTTTTTGTTAATGAAGGCTTAAACCAGCGGGTTTTAAAAATCCGGTGTTTAGTGTTAACTAAACTTACGGGATTTTAAAATCCGGCGTTTAGTGTTAATTAATCATACGGGGTTTTAAAACCCGGTGTTTACTGAAATTAATGTTACGTGATTTTAAAATCCGGTCGTTTTACTTTAATACTGCAAAAGGTGACAGAATACAGTTTTGATGCTAATTAAACCGGTGGGATTTTAAAACCCGGTAGGGGCGGGATTTTAAAACCCGTTCCCGGTTATATCTGGAATATTTGCAAAAATGGAGTTATTTTTTGAATTAATTTTTCATACAAGGTCACATGCAGAAATGCTCCATGAAATAAAATGATATTTTAGGTTTGTCTTTTGAATGGAACTGATTCAATGACGTGGTACTCCCGAATATGCCACGTCAGCAAATGGGAAAAAAAATGGAAAATAGGTTGGGTTAGTATCATTAGTCCTCGCTCCACGGGTAATCTAAACATGTATTCATCCATGTGCCCTGTGGTGATACTCTCACCCAAGGTTACAGAAATCGCTAGGCGCTAGTCGGGCGGACGGGCACCGTCTAGCGCCTAGAGGGATTAATCGGGGATTAATCGGGGATTAATCGGATCTAGGCGGATTTGTAATTTTACATTATTTTTGTCATTTTTTTAATTTTATATATTATAATTTGTGCTATAATTTTTTATACTAAAAATAATATATATTGATTTATTTAAAACAACGTCCAAATTAATCATAACATGAAATCTACATATTAATTTATTTAAAACAACGTCCAAACAAATTATAACACGAAATCTACAAAATAATATTAATACAAATTCAAATAAATCACAAAATAAAATTACTAAAATAGAAATAAGAAATAATGTATATTGATTTATTTAAAACAACGTCCCAATTAATCATAACATGAAATCCACATATTAATTTATTTAAAACAACGTCCAAACAAATTATAACACGAAATCTACAAAATAACATTAATACAAATTCAAATAAATCACAAAATAAAATTACTAAAAATAGAAATAAAAAAATAAATGAGTTGTGGATCTTAAAAAAAAAAAAAAAAAAATTGGCCTGGGCGGCCCAGGCGCTATTTAGGCGGGCCTAGACGCTATTTAGGCGGGCCTAGGCAGAATTCCGCCTAGACGGGAACGCCTAGGCTTATACGTGGGCGTTTTCCCAACGCCTAGCGCCTAGGCGCCGCCTAGGCGGCCGCCTAGGCCGATTTTTACAACATTGCTCTCACCTATTCTCACCGTATGGGCATGTTTGATTTGGGGGATTTTGATATACATGGATACGTGAAATACATGTATATCGCTATTCATGTATTTGATGATCCATGTGAGTTGTTTGATTTGTTGTATTTTGAAATCATGTATATCAAATCCCTTGTTTGATTCTTTCGGGCAAAATCCACGATTTTAATATTTTAATATTTAATTCTTGTTATACAATATTGTATTATATTTCTTTACATTTCCTAATATTATATTGTATAATATTAGATTTATATTATATTATATATTATACAATATAATATAAAATAAAATAATATAATATAATTTTATATTATATTATATTATAAATAATATTATATTATATTATATTATAAATAATATTATATTATATTATATCGTTTTATATGATATTGTTTTATGTTATATTATATTTGTATGTATCATATTATATTGTAACATATTATACTGTGTCATATTATATTATATTATATTATATTATATTGTTTTATATTTAATTATATTGTAATATATATTATAATATTATATTATATTTAATTATATTATATTATATTACGTAATATAATACTATTTTTTATGTTATATTATATTGTGTTATATCATATTATATTGTAACATATTATATTGTATTATTATATCATATTATATTATCTTATGTTATATTATATTATATTATATTATGTTTTATTATGTTGTGTTATGTTATACTATATTATAGTATATTATATTGCTCCATATTATTATTATTAGATTAGATTATAATATATTATATTATTACTATATTGTTTTATATTATATTATATTATATTATATAATTTATTATTATTATAATTAATATATTATATCGTACTATATTATATTATATCATATTGAATTATGTCATATTATTTTATATTATAGTATATTATATTATATTTTGTTATATTATATTGTATAATATAATATAATATAATATAATATATTATTAGTATTATTATTATATATTATATTGCGTTATTATTATTATTATTATTATTATTATTATTATAATTCCTATATTATATTATATGATATAATATTATATTCATATAATATATATTATTTTATTATTTTGTTATTTTATAATATTATTATGTCATTACTAATACATATAATATGAATAAAATATTTTTATCTTGAAATACATGGATTAGCTCTCTCCTTGTATTTTGGAATACCAATTTTTTTTTTGTATTTCACTATCCATGGATTTGGAGAGTGAAATACAATACACCTAAAAATCAAACAATGGATTTTGCAATATCCATGTATTTGAAAATACATATCCATCAAAATCCTTCAAATCAAACATGCCCTATATGCAGGGTTGCACGGATACGGATACGGGTAGCGTATCCGATACGATACGGATACGGCGATACGGCAATTTTCAAAAAATCACGGATACGGGGATACGGCAATTTAATATATTTATATTATATATAATTAATAAATAAGTAATTAATTAAATAATTAATTAATTATATTTTTAAATTAAATATCATGGCAATAAATAATATCAAGCAAACAATACAAGTATCATAAAATTATCATAAACTTGTTCTAGAAATATTTTAGAACTAATCTAGAAGTATCATAGAAGTATCCTATATAATTTATTTAAAAATATTATGGGCCAAAATATATAATGGGCCGAAGTATCCTAAATGGAGTATCCCAGCCGTATCCTGGCCGTATCCCCAGCCGTATCCTGCCGTATCCTGCCGTATCCCCGCCGTATCCGGAAAAAAAAAATATTAAAATATTCGGATACGCCACGTGGCGTATCCGATACGTATCCGAGCCGTATCGCACCCGTATCCGTATCGGATACGTGTATCCTCAGGATACTTCTGCGTTTTTGAAGTATCTGCGTAACATAGCCTATATGTTATCTAAACATGTATTCACCCCTGTGCCCTGTGGTGATACTCTCACCTACTCTCACCGTAGGTAATCTAAACATGTACTCATCCATGATCCATGTGCCCTGTGGTGATACTCGGTTTGTTTGCCACGTGTTTGGAGATATAAGTATTTTATTTACTAAATTTGAAAAAAATAAATAAAGAACACAAAAATATAAAAATATAAAATGCAAAATAATACCAAAATATATAATGTTAAAAATATAAAATGTAAGAAAATCTGAAGAAGGATAAAATTTTAGTAAATCTGAAAATAAAAAAATAGGATAACACAAAAACATGAAAAATATATAATGCAAAATAATATAAAACTTTGTATAATGGTAAAATGAATCAGGTAAGAAATATGAATAAGTTCAAAATTTAGAGTAAATCTGAAAAATAAAAAAATAGAGATGAAATAAAAAAAATACAAAATTAAAATGAATGCAATTATCATATGAGAATGTCGCAAACAAATTTAAGTTTAAGTTAATATAATGCAACCCCCTTCACAAGGGCTTGACACGTGGAAGGGGGTTGCTTTTCAATTTGGCTTTTTTTTTTTTTTTCCAATTTTGAGCTTCTTCTTTTTTGTAATTTTTATTTGACCTCATTTTTTTCATTTTTCGATTTTGGTCCTTTATTTGATATTCAATTTTCTTAAGTTATTGACACGTGAAAGGGGTAGCTTTCAATTTAGTCCTTTTTTAATTTTGAGCTTTTTTTTGGTAATTTTTATTTCACATCATTTTTTTTCTTTTTCGACTTTGGTCCTATTTTTATTTCCAATTTTTTCTTATTTTCTCATTTTGCACGGATGTGTATGAAAAACACCCGCGCAAATGTTATTTACTCAAATTATATCAGAGAATAATATCGTTAATATAATGCAACCCCCTTCACAAGGGCTTGACACGTGGAAGGGGGTTGCTTTTCAATTTGGCCCTTTTTTTTTCCAATTTTGAGCTTTTTTTTTTGTAATTTTTATTTGACCTCATTTTTTTCATTTTTCGATTTTGGTCCTTTATTTGATATTCAATTTTTTTAAGTTATTGACACGTGAAAGGGGGTAGCTTTCAATTTAGTCCTTTTATAATTTTGAGTTTTTTTTTTGTAATTTTTATTTGACCTCATTTTTTTTCCTTTTTCGACTTTGGTCCTATTTTTATTTCTAATTTTTTCTCATTTTCTCATTTTGCACGGATGTGTATGAAAAACAGCCGCGCAAATGTTATTTACTCAAATTATATCAGAGAATAATATCCGTGATAGACTAATTTTATGAACCTTATGATTTATTAACATCATAATATTTCAAAATATGTCATGATTAAATTAATTTAGTCGAAACGCACGTGCTAATTTGCACGTGCGATAATTCTATTTAAATAAATTATATAAAAAAAATGTAAAAAAAATAGGTATGTTGTCCCGCGCAATTGCGTGGGGATAAAACTAGTTAGATATAATGTCACATTTTTTTAATTTAGCACGATTTAACATATGTGGAATGAGAATAAGGTAATGTAAGAATCTAAATTTAGCATATAATTAATATAATTCAACAGTTTAGCATTTCGTATGTATACCACATATATTAAGGTTTAACAATTAATGTATTCATCACTTCATAAGTAACTTTTCTGAAGTTTAAATTACTCGATCATGAATAGTTTTTTATTTTTTATTTTTTTTAGGAGGAGGGCATACCTCACTCAAATTATATGAAAATAAAATAGGAGCAATTTACATAGGCCTAATCAGAAAGGCCATTAACAGAAATTACATAAAAATAAGGTAAGATTGGAACTATTTCTTCTATTTCTTCGACGAGTAAGATAGGAACAGTGGACTTAAAATGTTGCTGTCCAATTGCATTGGGTCCTAACAATCAGGGCCGACGAACCTAACTGCAGGCAGAGGCTACCCACCAACGGTGTACTTCTACCGTGCAAACACTCACCCTAATTACTTTTCTGTGGAAACCCTTTGTTCTTCTCTCGCAAAGGCTCTCGTGTCTTTCTATCCATTTGCCGGACGCCTTGGCGTTGACCCTTATGGTCGAATCGAGATCAACTGCAACGGTGAGGGTGCTTTGTTTGTTGTCGCTAAATCGGATATGACATTAGAAGATTTTGGTGATTTTGCACCTTCTACAGAGATGAGGGACATGTTTGTTCCTCCGGCGGGATGCCCAGACCCACCTTGCGTTTTACTTATGCTACAGGTAATTAACTTTGTTGAAGAACAAATTCTATCATACATCCTTCATAAAATTTCAACCATGTTACTAACATATGTTTTTCTTTTTTTAAAAATGTTGCACCATTGCTTGAAAAAAAAGAACAAAACCTATTAGGCTATTATGTTACATGCAGATCGATTCATGTTGCATATAGTTGGTGAATTATTCATGTTACATGTAGTTGGTGAACTATTCATATTCATGTTGGTCCCTAGTACTTAATTAGTGGATGTGGAATTGTGGATGGTCATTGTCATTCACTACATACAAATGTGAAAAGAAAGAATATTTGGAGTCAAAACATGCCTAATTCCTTTTATCATTTTCCTTTCAGAAAGTTGGTTTTTTCTCAACTAATCACGGCAAAATTAAATGTAATAACTAGGTCTGAATAATAGATAAAAATTGAAACAGAAGTAAGAAAGCTCATTATATAACTCTTTTATATATAGGTTACGTTTTTCAAGTGCGGCGGAGTAGCCATTGGAACGGCCACGCACCACACAGTTATTGATGCTCGATGCGGCTTTCACTTCATCGAAACATGGTCCAGCATAGCCCGAGGAGAGCCCAACTACTCGCCACAACCTTTCCTAGACCGAACTCTCCTCCTTGCTCGGCCCAGCCAAACTGTTTTATTCGACCATTCTGAATACAAATCTAACCCTAACTCACTTGTTCCTTCCGGTCATTCCACGGCATATGTAAGCTCTATATTGATAATATCTAAGAAGAAGGTCAACTCACTCAAATTGCGGTGCAGTGACACAATTGGGGCCCGTGTATCGGCCTTCCGTGCCATTGTCGCACTTGTTTGGCAGCGTGTCTGCCAGGCGCGGAAGTTGGCTTCAGGCACAGAAACCCGGCTTTATACCATGATTGACATGAGAAGTCGTATGAATCCTCCACTTTCGAGTACTTACTTTGGAAATGCAGTTATCCGCACGTCAGTCTCTGCCTCGGTTGGTGATGTCATATCAAATCCTATTAGTCAAGTTGCTAAAAAATTACGTGGTGCGACCAATCAGGACGACGGGTATGCCAGGTCACTGGTTGACTATTTACAGACAACATATTTGAATAACGTACCACGAAATGGATTACCTTATTCTGGCTTACGAGTCATTAGCTGGATCGGTATGCCAATATACGATGCGGACTTTGGATGGGGGGAGCCTATATTTTTAGGGCCTGCATTGATGTACTATAGCGGGTTCGTGTATCTAATGAACAGTGCAGATAAAGATGGCAGAGTATCGATTGTTGTGGCGTTGGAGCCCGAAACAATGCCGGGGTTTGAGAAGATGCTTCTTGAGGAACTTGATGGGTTAGAAGGGTCAGTTTGATGATCTTAAATCATCTAATAAAATTAAGTGAATATAACGAAGATAAATGTGATGTTTGTAAATATATTTTGTCTACGTAAAAACATCTTGAGATTTTGAATTAATATTTTGGTAAAATTAGAAAGAAAACAGATTTCATCTCAATCTGTGATTATGTCAAACGTGATATGTGAATGAAAAAAGAATATATTAGTAAAGGATAATTATACCATGCCCCCGAAAATCCCTCCACCACTTGTGATTGAATTACCCATGCGTCATAGGGGCATGGTATTGAATCCCAATTTGAATTCAAATTTCTCCCCAAATTTATGTACCATTGTATTGTTGGTTAATTCATTTTCAAATAATTATGAAATACTAATTAATAAATATGATAAGTAATAATTATTTTGTAACATATTTGACAGATAATTAACATGATTAAAAAATAATATTTTTCTAATACAACTAAAAAATATATGTTCACTTAATTAACAATATATCAAATAACAAATATTATTTAAAAATTCAATGAAGATGTATATTTGATAATTTAATTAAGAAACAAATAATTTGTAGCTAACTTAATTAACCAAATTATGATAATTAATTTCTTTAGAAATAAGCATGCATAAATTCTTTTTTATAACTCAATTAATCATATGTCAATTAACCATTAACATTCATAATTATCGGAAAATATTCAATTAACCACTTATTCAACCATTAATCTCAGAAAATCGACTTGACTCGACTCGACTCGCATATTAACAACTAATTAACACCACCATTAACTAAATTAATCAAATATTGTGTAGAAATATACATTTACAAATTAACAAAAACTAATACACATATTAATTAACAATTAATCTCGCTCACAATCAACTCGACTCTCGAGACCTAACCAAACCGTACCAGCCATCGAACCGTACCAGCCATCATCGTCATCCTCGTCGTCGTCGTATTTGCATTAATTAAACCGTACCGGCCATCGTCCTCATCCTCGTCTCCATTGAACCGTACCAGTCATCGTCGTCATCCTCGTCGTCATACTCGCCAATCAAACCGTACCAGCCATCGACGCCGTACCAGAATCCGCATCAGTCTCCGCCAATTCACCCGTACCAATCCAAATTAATCGTTAAGTCGACATTCTCGAGACCTACCCAAACCTGAAAATGAGCATTAATCGTCTTAAATCACCATTAATTGAAAATAATCCCCATCAATTCAACCGTACCAGTCTTCACAGATCCATCGTCAGCTCCATTAACCAGCAAGTAATCGTCTCGTGCTCCAGCTAGCACCATGTTCGACACTTGCTAATCGTTAAACTGTTAATTGACGAGTAATTAAACTGTTAAATACCAGATTATTCTAATTGACTGAAATAGACTGAAATAGACTTAATTGACTAAATTGACTGAAATAAATCGACTTAATTGACTGAAATAGACTTAATTAGCTGGTAATTACCAGTAATTGCAGTAACTACGAGTTATTTCAGTAAGTTGAAAGAACGAATTATCCAGTAATTGGCAGAAATTGCAGTAATTAAAACATAATCAATTAACTTACCCCGATTATCCACTCAAATCTAGGGTTTGTGCGTCGTCTCCTTCGTCAGTGCGTCGTCTCCTTCATCGTCTCGTCGTCCCCTTCGTCGTCTCGTCGTCTCCTTCGTCAGCTAGGGTTTCGCCCTGATTCCTCGTCGTCTCCTTCTCTGTTTAATGGGCAATAGGGGGAAGCGGCGGCTGAAATCTAGGGTTTGTGATTAATCTTCGTCTCCTTCGTCGTCTCCTTCTCTGTTGCCTCGATCGAGAGAGAGAGAGAGAGAGAGAGAGAGAGAGAGAGAGAGAGAGAGAGAGAGAGAGAGAGAGAGAGAGAGAGAGAGAGATCGTGAGAGAGAGAGATAGAGAGAGGACAAGCGGTGGCTCCAAATGAAGGAGAGGAGAGAGAAAGCGTGTAGGGTTTGGGATATATATATTGATCGGTCCACCTATTAATGGACAATAGGGAGAAATTTCGGAGATGCGAAACAGCCCCCAATTGATTGCAAGCGTCATGCTGATTCAATCAGCATGCGCTGGAGGAAACGAGGGGGCACCATATATGCTCTCATTAGTAAAAGATGCCTTTTCCTGAATTTAGCGTTAAATCATGTTTTTGGTTCCCCGAAAAAAGAGACAATATAATCCGGCGGCTAGGGATGTCAATGGGTTGGATAATACTCGTATCCGACGGATATCCGACCCCGACGGGGCGGGTAATACCCGATTAAGCCTACCCGTGGGTCGGGTATTACCCGATTAAAAAATACCCGGCTCGGATCGGGTAGGGTATGGGTGAGGTCATACCCGACCCGTGGATATACCCGACCCAAACCCGATTCTTAATAACTCTCGTTATATTAACATTTTCATATTTTTTTATTATTTTTGTTAATTTTTTATTGGTTTTCATCTATTTTTTGTACTTAATATTTATAATACAATTATTTTCAATTGTTTAGTAAATAAACTAAAATAAACAATTTCCTAGATTTATGTTTATTTATTTTTGTTTCTACTGCTATTTTACGTTTCTACCAATTTTAATTTCATTATACAATTTCTGTTATTTCACGATTCATAATTTATGTTTTAAATTTTTTTGTTGTCTATTTTGTGATTATGTGATATTATTATGTTATATGAATCTATGATGTTATTTTAATTTGAAAAAATATATTTTTCGTTAGTATATTTTAGTGTTTTTGTGTATGTTTAGGAATGGGTAAAATTGTCCGTGGGTAATCCGAAAACCCGCGAGTACTAAACGGGGTGGGTAAAATTACTCGTTTAGTTGACGGGTCGGGTACGGATATTATCCGAATAAGATGGGTAAGGATATGGATGAGTCTATACCCGATCCGAACCCGACCCATTGACATCTCTACCGGCGGCAATTTTTGACAATGAAACCGAAGGATATTAATTTCAGAGTTGGTGACCAGTTCCTTAAATTTATTTCTGCAGCCGTTTTAATTGTATTTCAAGTCTGATTGAGTGAAATTGAAATTGACGCTACGAATTTATCACAGGGTCAAAATCTAAACTAATGAAATGATGCATGATAGATAAAACATTATTATCCGTGCATTTCTATTTTGTTTGACGAAATCTTCCTCGAATAATTTCATAATTTTTGAACATAACTAGATAATACTCTCATTAGGCGACCAGTATGCGACCAGAATGTCAATTATGTTTGCATTTTAATACAAAAAACAATTTTTTATGTTAACAAAGATAATATTATCTCAAAATAAAATTATTGGAATTCACTTGTGTATATGTATATGTATTATTGTGTACATGTTTTAGAATTATTTAGGTTATGATAAGAAAATGACTAATTTTAATTATCAAATAATAATACATATATTATTATGACTGTATAATATATCTAACGTATAACACAATATTACGAAAATATAGCAACAAAATACATATCTTTGAAAGTTGTATTACCATTTGTTTCCAAAACATGAAGTTTTTTTTTCTTTCGTTGACTTGTTAGTTATTTATTATATGTTAAGAAACACGTGATTTTTTTCGATAGCTATATACTTGTAATAAATTTGATAAACAATTATTTATATTAATAAATTTGTGAAATTAAATAATTAAAACAATTCAATCGTGTTTATGATATAACTTACAAAGATAATGCATTCAATATTAGCGACAAAATAGTCAGTTGTCAATTTTACTCAAAAACCGTTCTCAATTCCCAAATACCGTTATTAAAATATGAGGCCATATATCGTACCCCACCATTTCCCCACAATATCCTCTATATCCCTAATTAATGTTTAATTATGGGAGTAATTAACAAAATGACACTTCATTAACAGTTAATATATAATTAAAATACATATACATTAAGAATTCTTAATTAATATTAATTAACTGTTAATCATATGTAATTTTGTTAATGATCAAACTAATTAATCAATAATTAATGATTAATTGGTAATATAGAGAATGCGGTGGAAAAATGAGAAGACATGATATATATCCTTAAAATATAACCCACCAAGATCCACATTTCTTGTGCACATGACATACACGTGATTTAAACAATTATAATTTATTAAATAATACGGAAGTAATATTTTAACAAAAAAAATCAAACAAAATAGTTTTGAAATGGATAATGTATTGTTAATATTACCACTACATATAAATGAATTAACATTTGTGTTAAAAGTTAAAACTATATTAACACTAGTGTTAATTGGTTGGCATGCACCCACATTCTCAGGAAATCACCCACGATGATATTAACATTCCATTTCCATATCTTCGATAGCAAACTACTCTATGGTACACCTCCATTAACGACGATGATATAAATGCATGACTCAATCCCAACCCCATGGAGAATCGAGGGGCCTACAATAATTTCCCTATTTTATAGATGTGGGACCGTTACGATAAATACTCAACTACATACAGCTCTTCTCCTTGATATACTGTAGCTCTACAGCAATGCACTTCGTCTCTTTAAGATCCCCCACACTTCAGCATTACAGCAAACACTCGTAGAAGCAAAAGAACCGAATGGATCAATTACCCATGAACGATGCTAACTTTGCACCCCTCACCCCGCTCACCTTAATATACCGGGCTGCCAAGGCGTACGGCGACCAAAAATCGATTGTGTACCAAAACACGACCTTCACTTGGCAACAGACGTTCGACCGTTGTTTCCGCCTCTCCGCTTGGCTCCGATCCATTGGCATAAAGAAGAATGATGTGGTAAGGATTTAATATATATATATGCTAAGGAGAATCCAAAAAGAATTCCCGCAGGCAAAATATACTAATGAAATTAGCAAAATATATTATTTAAATGAACAAAATATATTTTTGAATCCAACATGTATACATGACTAAAATTAAGAATAAAATTAGATATTTTCAACAATATATTTTGCTATATACAAAAATATATTTTACTAATTTCAATAATATATTTTGGTCCTTGGATTCCTTTTGTGAATTCTTTTTAGCATATATATATATATATATATATATATATATATATATATATATATATATGCTAAAAACGGACAAAAAATATAATTTTGTGGGATCTTAAAGACCAAAAAATATATTTTGCTAATTTCAATAGTATATTTTTGTAATTGAATTTATTTCATGAATTAATAAATAAATAATATTTTACAATATTATGTTATGATATTTATTATACTATTCTATAATTTTTCATATGATTTTTTATATAAAATTATTTCATGTAAAAAATTAAAATTGTAATATAAAATAGTATTTATTTAATAAAATAATACTATATATTATATAAATATTCAAATAAAATATTATCATAAACTATTTTTAGCATAATATGGTAAAATATTTAATTTATTTATGTATTTATTAATTTATATTGAAAAAAAAATTTATAAATAAAAATTAATAAGAATATTTTTGTCCCAAAATTTTTTTTTGGATGGAATGTTAAAGTTAACATATGGGGGTTTTGAAGAATGAAATTTAATTTTTAGGGGG
Organism: Luzula sylvatica; assembly: GCA_946800325.1. NCBI lineage: Eukaryota > Viridiplantae > Streptophyta > Magnoliopsida > Poales > Juncaceae > Luzula > Luzula sylvatica. Next base: position 4,627,805 of record OX326961.1, read on the forward strand.
TTTTTTAAGAAATTCAAAAGTTAGGGGGCTTTTGACAAATCCCAAAAAAGTTAGGGGATTTTTCAAGAATTCCCCATATAGATGTGATCAATATCTATGACTTAAAATTAAATTCCAACTGTATAGATGCGATCAATATCACTTGAGAATGTTGAAGATTCAATTTCAACCGTATATATATATATATATATATATATATAGGGGAATTCTTGAAATTTCCCCTAATTTTTTTGGGATTTGCCAAAAATCCCCTAAGTTTTAGACTTCTTCATAAACCCCCTATAAACTAAATTTCATTCTTAAAAAAATCCCCTACTAGTGTTAAGTTTAACATTTCATCCAAGTTATTTTTTTTGTACCTAAAATACCGTTCATAATATATTTTGTAATTGAATTTATTTCATGAATTAATAAATAAATAATATTTTACAATATTATGTTATGATATTTATTATACTATTCTATAATTTTTCATATGATTTTTTATATAAAATTATTTCATGTAAAAAATTAAAATTGTAATATAAAATAGTATTTATTTAATAAAATAATACTATATATTATATAAATATTCAAATAAAATATTATCATAAACTATTTTTAGCATAATATGGTAAAATATTTAATTTATTTATGTATTTATTAATTTATATTGAATAAAAAATTTATAAATAAAAATTAATAAGAATATTTTTGTCCCAAAATTTTTTTTTTGGATGGAATGTTAAAGTTAACATATGGGGGTTTTGAAGAATGAAATTTAATTTTTAGGTGTTTTTTTAAGAAATTCAAAAGTTAGGGAGCTTTTGACAAATCCCAAAAAAGTTAGGGGATTTTTCAAGAATTTCGCATATATATATATATATATATATATATTTTTTTTTTTTTTTTTTTTTTTTGAAGTAACAAATATTCTCTTATGTCATATTCTTAAAAGGTTTCAGTATTAGCACCAAATGTTCCGGCACTTTACGAATCACACTTTGGTGTACCGATGGCTGGTGCTATCTTGAACGCCATCAATACCCGTCTCGATGCAACTGCTATCGCCACAATTATCCGTCATGCTGGCACCAAAGTTCTGCTTGTGGATTATCAATTTCTTCCCCTTGCCACAGATGCTCTGTCTAACGTTCCTTCTCCTCTCGTTGTTGTCATGATCGAAGAAACCTCCTCCGCCAAAATCAAAGCCCCTATGAGCCTTGAGTATGAGCATGTACTTGCCTCGGCTAATCCAAATGCCTATCCCCCGGTTCCTGTTGCCAACGAATGGGACACGATAGCGCTGAATTACACTTCGGGCACCACTTCAGAGCCGAAAGGAGTTGTGTATAGCCACCGGGGTGCCTACCTGAGCACTCTAACACTGCTACTACAATGGAACGTAGGGCTCGAACCAGTTTACATGTGGTCTTTACCGATGTTCCATTGTAATGGTTGGACTTTCACATGGGGCATGGCAGCACGAGGTGGCACGAACATTTGCATCCGCACCCCAACCGCCCATGAGATGTACCATTCTATTTCTTCTTATGGCGTGACCCATATGTGTTGTGCGCCGGTCCTCTTTAATGTCCTTTTAGAAGGTTGCCCGACTGATCGTTGCACGTTGACTGCCCCCGTCAACATATTGACAGGTGGGGCCCCACCACCAGCAACCCTCCTAGAAAAGATAGAAAATCTTGGATTCCGTGTCACACAGGCCTATGGCCTCACAGAAGCGACGGGCCCAGCACTTGTCTGTGAATGGCGATCAGAATGGGATCGGCTACCAGCAGCTGAACAGATATCAAGAACAAGAAAACGATGCAAAGCGTCCCCCGTGACGGCATCACGCAAGGTGAGATATGCCTTAGGGGGAGCAACATCATGAAAGGATACTTCAAAAACCAAAAAGAGACCGACAAAGCCTTCAAGGACGGATGGTATTTGACTGGTGACGTGGGCGTTATTCACCCAGATGGATACATCGAAATTAAAGATCGATCAAAGGATGTTATCATATCAGGGGGAGAGAATATAAGTAGTGTCGAGGTAGAGACGGTGTTGTACCGTCATAAGATGGTACTAGAAGCCGCAGTCGTGGCAATGCCACACGAGCACTGGGGCGAGACACCTTGTGCTTTCATTGCACTAAGGAAAGAATACGTTGATTACGCCGATGCCAATATAAAGGGTGATATAATTGCCTATTGTAGGGATAAGTTATCACATTATATGGTTCCAAGGAAAGTGGTTTTCGTGGAAATGCTTCCAAAGAGTAATGGCAAAGTACAGAAATTTGTTCTCCGTGAAGTTGCAAGAGATTTGGAGAGCAAAATGAGAAAGAAGAATTCACGTGGAGGTCGAGGGGCAAGCTCTCCTCGCCAGGTTGATATTTCCAAGATCAACTATATCAAGCGCCAGCCCAAGGCACAATTAGGGCACGTGACAGCCAAGCCTCGGCTTTGAAAGGATTGTCATGGTGGTAGGCGCGGTAACAAATGGGTGTTATTATGTTGTTTGATTTTTAGGGCATGTTTGATTTGAGGGATTTTGTTGGAGATGGTAGGCGCGGTAACAAATGGGTGTTATTATGTTGTTTGATTTTTAGGGCATGTTTGATTTGAGGGATTTTGTTGGAGATGTACTCAGGAATTCAGAATTTGGTCGAAATCTTTTGTTTTAATTATAGATGTATTGTATTTGAGCTATCAGAATTTGTTATACAACATATTTTTCTATAATATTACAAAATACAGTCCCTGTATTTCATCTAAGCCCTCGGTCTCATTTAGTCATTTAATTATGAGGCCATTTACTGTGCCCTCCCTCCCTCCACCATAATTGAAATTATTAATTATGTTGACGACTAATACAATTGTATTACGTGTTAATTACATTTGAATTAACCGTTAATTCAAAACACAATTAACCGTCAATTGAAATGGGGGATACGAATTGGAAATGAGTATTAATACCATACCGTACTATTCACCATATCGTGAATAGTGGGGGGAATATGAGTGGCACGGTACAATTTCCCTAAATTATTTTCCTCTCCAAACTAAGCTCCACTCTTCCCAAGTTTTTGCCTCCCTATTTACCTTACTGAACTTAGCTCCACTCATTTAATTATGGGAAATTATACCGTGCCCCCACTATTCATATATATGGTGAATAGTGGGGTATAATATTAATATCCATCTCCAATTCGTACTCTCCATTTCAATTGACGGTTAATTGTGCTTTGAATTAACGGTTAATTCAAATGTAATTAACACGTAATACAATTGTATTAGTCGTCAACATAATTAATAATTTTAATTAACGGTTAATGCAATTCAGTGGGTACAAATTTTGGAGATTTGAATTAGCCCCCCCCCCAACCCAATATTGTGAATAGTGGGGGAAACGGGGGACACAGTAAATGGCCTCTTTAATTATCCCTTGCATCACTAGACCTCACAAGCAATTCGCCAGAGGACTCGTTATTGGCTGCTTGCTCCCCTATTTACCTCCGCCTCTTGAGGAACATTCACTACTCACCTCTCTTTGCCGAAGATTCAGGGAAGACTGTAGTTCGAGCTTGCCCACTCATCGCCAAACAACTCGCTCAAATACCTGCCTCTTGAAGCGTCCGTTTCTCATCTCATCATCCACCAAAGCACCTTTGTTTGCTATTTCAAGGTGATTTTTCTAATCAGTGTCTTAATTAGTATTGATTTATATATGTAATTAGTTTTGAATAATTCTTTGTGTGGCAATTAGTGTTTTTATTAAGGTTTAATGGTGACCATTAGGGTTAATTTTTGTCAATTAAGATTCAATTATTCTGTCAATTAGGGTTAATTCGTGTCAAATAAGATTCAATTATTATGTTATTTAGGTTAATTCGTGTCAATTAGGATTAAAAAGTGTCAATTATTAATTCAATTTGTGTCTCAATTAGTGTCGAACCAAAGCTCCAATTTTTAACTATAGTCTTTATTGCGGAAATAATGTTTGCTATTAAGATTTTAAGATTTTTCGAGGTTAGAAATGATTAAAGACTAATTATTAGAAAATGCAATGGTTTAGATGATAATTACTACTAATTCTCATTGAATTTCTCAATATTGTTTTAACCAAGATTGTAATGAGAATGTACCACCTATATTTTCATTTTCTCAAGTAAATTTTGAAAAGAAAAAAGGAAATAAAAGTTACATGGTTGATACTACCATGGTACAGTTGGTACCGAAATATAATCCGGCGCTTATAACTTGTTTAATACTTAATTTTCTTAATATAATCTTGAAATAATTTCAGATCGTGTACATTGGAGTTGGTATTTGTAAGCAACTTAATTTTGAATCTTCGATGAAAGGGTGATTGGAATAATTTCAGATCGTGTGATTTTTTTTATGAAAGCAACTTAATCTTGATGTGTCGGATTTTGCGGAGAATGGAGCTTTTCTTTCCTAATTTGTAGGAGATAATTCTAGTTTTATTTTATGTTATGACATTTGTTAGATTACATTAATTGAGTGTATAACCGAGCATATGTTTTTACTCGATCAATACTATCATTTCATTAATTAAGTGTTCCAGTTAAGTCTTGTGATAATTTGAAGCATAAATAATTATTAGTTATATACTTAAATCTAAATAATATGACCATATGGGAAAATGACTAATATATGCTTAATCCTAAATTTTGTACAAAACAAACAATGGATTCCTAAATCCAGGATCTATGATCCATCAAATCAAACAAACACATTGTATTTGTAAAATACATGTATTCCTAAATACATGCATCTTAGAAATACATCAAATCAAACATGCCCTTAGAGTAACAATGTATACTCCTTAGAGATCTCTGACGTGACATTTTTTTAAATATTAATTATATATCATTATTTATGATTTAACATCATAATTTATGAATTGACTATCTTAATTTATGATTTGACATTTCATGAAATTGTTAAATTTTAAAGTGTTAAATCTTATTCATGTCATCAAGCATTGATTTGAGGATATATCCAACATTTTCCTTCTTTTAATTATAAATGTTACTCTACCCACAACAGGTGCACATGATACAATCTTAACGATAAGGGTGAGATTATTTTCAACACCCCTTACTCAATAATTTTTTATTTTTGGGTACTTCTCAATATGAATTACAACATTATATTGCATTTATAAATAATTATTCACCTTCTCACACACACAATTATTTGTATGGATAAGACATCACTACGTATCAAACTAGTACTTACACATCTACACATATTCATACATTAATTTATTCACTACATAAATTAATGATTATATACTTAAAACAGATAACTAAAAACATTAATTTGAATACTCTCTTTTAATCTTTTGTTCTCGTTTTCATGATATGCATTAAATCATCGTGATTGTTCTTCCGCGTAATTTGCTTGTTCGTCGTCATTGCAATTAAACTGGTAATCCTTTTTAATGTGACCAAATTTCTTGCATTGTCGCATTGCGACTTTCCTTTGAACCAAGTCCATAGTTGTTCAGTTCGCGAATAATACGTGTATAATTTACGAATAATATACGTATTGACGTTCCCGTAATCAACTTGATTAATAATTCGCGTATTTTATAGTTTTTTAAAAAAACACGAATAATACACGTATCTCCGCATAATACGTTTTTGTGGATTCTTGTGCGTTTAGTTTGTTTAGGATTAAGGTATAGGATTTCTTTAGTTTGTTTAGTATTTGAGTTTTAGGATTTATAATTTTTTTTGTTCTAAAAGTGTATAATTAATTTATTAAAATATAATAATATATTTTTATAATAATTTGGACAACAATAAAATTTGTAAACAAATATTTTAAGATTTTCTAGCTAAAGCAAATATTTTAGGATTGTAAGTTATTCATTCACGATGGCTCTTAAAATTTGTGATAATTTCTTTTTATGCTCTTTTTGGTGTATAATTAATGGAGCCTCAGTTTGAATGAATTAGTATTCTAGAAAATTACAAATTAATTTTTAAAAATTCTTTGACACATCGATAAATCGCATCTCACGTATGTGGTTTCATAAGATATCTTTAGTCATTGCTCTTAGGACTGTACGCAATTTCATATCAATATTTCACAGCTTTTTATGCTCTTTTAGAGATGTGATCCTTGCTTTGCCTTTTCATATTTCCAATAATAATTCTCATTATTTTCTAGAAGTTATCCAATTCGAATATTCATTTCTAAAAAGTCCGTTCTAACGTTATATTTTCAATCTTAGAATTGTTATCTATGGAGGCTGATCGTTTGTGGATGTACAATCGTATAGTGGATCGTTTCGTTAGTAATGAATTTTGGAATGAAATGATCCGCTTCCTTGAATTTGCTTTCTCCCGTCCAGAAAATATGCAAATGAGTAGGATTCGGAGGTTACGACATTATGCAACAGACACAACAGTCCATGTATCAATCTCGTCCACTGCAGAATCCCGGATTATACCAGTCTCCTCCAATTCAGAATTCGGTCGGCTCGAGTTTTCAGAGTATGTTCAGGTCTCCTTGTCCACAACAGCAGAAGATATTCGTACCCCATGCCACGTACACGACGCAGCAGAATGTGACTCCTGCCGCTCAACAACAGTTCATTTGGCCGGTAATTATTTTCATCATAATTAATTATTAATTTGAAATAAATTTAATTTACATCTAATTATTCAGGAGACGGGGTCGTCGCAACCATCCGGAGCGGTGAATGATTTATTGCGAAACGTTGGAGCCGATGATCTGAATATTGGTTACGGTAAGTTATTTTATCGGTGGGATGTAGACCATGTTTCACATTATTATTATCTATTAGTAATTCATTTATTAATTATTAACATACTAAATATTAATTAATATATTAATTATTAGTATATTAAATATATTAATTATTAATGGATATATTAATTATTAATATATTAATATACTAATTAATATATTAAATAATTAATTAGTAATTAATTCATATATTAATTTATTCATAAATAATTAATTCATATTATAATTAATAAATAAGTAAGTAATAATTAAATAATATATTAATGAATAATTTGTTGGGTATCGGCGTCACTACCGAACCCCGCGCAGCAGATTGTGAGGTTCGGTCCGACCCGATCCCGAGGACCACGTCAACGACTCGAAAGTGCGAATCATGAAATGCAACTACCTATGAATATAACTCTTATATACAATATAGAGACATACCGCGTGAAATTTGATCACGGAGACGGGTTGTTCACGTAGTTGCTGCTAGCTTGCTTTGATTCCCGCGACACGCACATCCCACGCCCACCCGATTCGACACCTTGCTCGAATCTCCTTTTGTCGTATACAACCATAATTTCTGCGGTTCGTCTCCGACCTTGCTCGACCTTGATCACCACAGAGAATCTCAAGTAAGATTTCTCTACTCGTATCCATCTCGAGCTAAACGTCTTTCGGTTGCGACAAATTCCCCTAAAATTTGTCACAATCTTGCTCAAACAAAATCTCCATTGGAGCTTTCTCTCAAAATTTATCTCACAAGTTTGTTCTTTTTCTCAGATTTGGAATGACATGATATATATATATATATATATATATATATATATATATATATATATATATATATATATATATATATATATATATATATATATATATATATATATATATAGAGAGAGAGAGAGAGAGAGAGAGAGAGAGAGAGAGATCAGGTGAATATCATATATTAACCTCTCTATTAATGATGGTATTAATGAGTATCTTAAGAAAACTGCCAATTCAGAATTTGGATCACAATCCGTCATGATGCACAATATGGTGCGTCGTGACGGACCTGTCACGAGTACTCGATATAGCCGTTATACTTGTGCTCCGTCATGACGAACAAAATGGTCCGTCATGACGCACCTCCGTCATGATGCACTGGATGGTGCGTCACGACGCTATACTCACAGATTGGTTTGCACAGAATTACACTAGTGTGCGTCATGACGGACCATCTACCCTCATGTGTACAATCTACTAGTTGATTTGTAACTGTATTTCCTTCATAATTAATAAATATACTAATTAATTAAAATAATTAATAAACAATATAATATATTAATTAACTATTATTGACGAGCCGTAGCAGATAATATACGTGTTTTCCCTCAGACCGTAGCAGAAAAAACCGACGTAAACACTAGTTTCCCTCGACCGGTAGAAAAAAATCCGACGTTGATAATACCAAGTCTCGGCCCGTCGCAAAAAAAGGCTCAACGCTGAAAATATTATTACTCATGGCCGGTCTCAAAAAAGCGCATTACCGACAATACTTTCCCCGACGGTGTTTTACCGAACCGTCGCAACTACCTTTACCGACGGTTTTACCTATTATTTCCGACGGGTCTTACTGTCGGTAGTAGTTAAATTTGTTGTAGTGGAAGGGTTGAGCGCTTTCTTCCATCATTTTCTGCGTGCTTTCCACTCCGACAACACGAGCGTCCCATACCACACGACTCGACACCGTTGTGGTTTTCCTTCTGTTGATTCAAATTTCTCATGATTTGATTATCTCAAAACAATGTTGATACAACTAATCAATGTGTGTAAGTGCAAAGTGTAGAGATTTAGGTATGGCCCACTAAATGAATCAAAAGAAGAAGACAAGCACTTCAACAAAAGATATAGACCGTCAAGATCATAAGATTGAATTATCAAAACAATGCATGATCAAGTGAAGAAATCAAGACGTAGATGAATCGAGAAGACGAAAACGCAAAATCAAGTGAAGAAGTCAAGACGTCGAAGATTTTCGCAAGTTGGGATATCATACAATCATAAAAAATAATCCATAGGAATCCCTAGACATATCTTAGAATTATCAAGCTCGATTAAATTGTTCGAAACGTAAAAGCGGGAGATTGGTAAAATCTGAAATCAGAAGTATGTCCGTTCGAACGAACTAATCCATGCATTCGAACGGACTATCTTCTATGACAGAGCTGTGTTTATTACTCAAAATAAATAAATAGTGTGTTCGAACGTAGCAACCCATCCGTTCGAACGAACCTTCATACATCGTTAGAACGAACCTCCATCGTTCGTTCAAACGGAAGTATGAATGCGAACTCAATCTAGTTACATGAGTATGTCCGTTCGAACGAACCATAATTGTACGTTCGAACGGACCATACACGTTTCAAATAATTATCACATGACGACTAATTTTGACTTATGGTCTTTTCGGACGAACCAAGAGTTCCGTTCGAACGGAATGTACAAAAAAACTATTTTTTCAAAGGGAAACTATGTGTTCAATAAATAAGACCACAATAAGTTTTCTCTCACTAACCTTTTGCAAAATCTATTCCCACAATCTAAAGAGAGAAAACTAAGCCAAGATATTGAGCTTTGAGATTTCTAGATAAACCTTAGAACTTAGATCCTCATTCGAATCCCTCTACTAACGATTTCCAACTTGCTGGACCGATCAAGTGTAGTTCGTTAGTAGCATTGCAATAGGCTAGTTACATATCTTGTAAAACCCGTCATAGATCGATAGATTCGTGTAAATCGATCTAGGCAAACCTTGTAAGTGTTGATTTGCGAATTCAATAGAAATCCGAAAATGCGGAGACGTAGGTACTTGCAATCAATCGAGTCGGTCGATTGAGCAAGTAGCCGGTGAGTTAAAGCTACAAAGCAATAACCTACCGAACTTCGTAAACAAATATCGTGTGTTATTTATTTCTGTATTGTATTTCTTTCTCTAATTTATTTACGCTTCATCACCAAATTGTACTTGTATTCCATTACCGCGAAAATTGGATCTAAAGACTTCCTATTCACTCCCCTCTAGGTCTAAATTAAACAGCAGTTCGTATAATATAGTGTGTGGTTATTTGATATTAGACAATCTATATTGAATAAGTCTTTAATTGTATAAATGTTCGAGCATCGTTATGATACGATTTTTTATAGTAAAACCGTCAAACAATAATTATAAAATTATAAATGTTCCTAGTCAAATATAGATGTCTGGATGGACATAGATGAAATAATATAACGGAACTATATATGCACACTAGTACATTCGCATAAGAGAGATGGTCATGTTTCTTTGATCATAAAACTTATGGAAATAAGGTATATAATGGGAGACAATATATCGAATGGGCCATCTTATGGAAATATTCATTGTTTACGTCGTTAATAATATTCTCATAACAAATACGGTATTGGTTCTTTGATATGAGATTATTGTACTATTAGTATGTGAATCGTACTACTTTGATATATTTTTTACTACATGTAAGGGGTATAATAGAGAATTATTTGAAGCATAACGGAAGGTGTGTTTAACCAAGATCGGATTTGTGCCTTTCTTAAAGAAAGAGATATCTCTCGCTCCCTGAATGAATTAGGTTTGAAGTAATGCGTGGTCACACTCAACGAGACGTCACCGTATAGTTTGGTCTAATTCTAAACGGGGAAGAATTGATCAAAAAAAGAAGGCTGTTACCATGCCTTTGAACAACGGCATATCGCAAAAAAGGACTAGTTGTTTGTTCTTTGAGTTAGTTTTTATGATCACGGTCATATTCGATTTAATCTAGGTGTTCATGGCATTCGTCTAGGAGCTATTCATGATCAATGGATTGTCAAATCAATTTCTAGCAGTAAAAGTGTCACGACCCGAAAATAATATAATCGGGCACAACGTACTTACATTAAATATATGAGCATTAGCAGAGTCAAAAACACACAATACGAAATCAGTTGGCATGAATTATAATCTACAATCTACAACAACTATATACATATGGTGTGCATAAACAAAGCACAACAAATAAAAATGGTAACTGGTGATCGCACTCTCCGCCACGCTCGTAATATACACGAATGCCACTGCCACCTCAAGTGCTACCTGAAAATGTTGGTTGAGAGTTAGATAAGTAAAATAATATTTAATTATTATTTACTATCGACCACGACCATGATGACCGACTACCACAACTAACATGAATTCTGCAAAATACGACAACCACTACAGAATTCTCATCGTGAAACCACAACGATAACAACACGGGACTCACTCCTAGACTAGTACCTCGGATCAGCTTGAGGTAAAAGTCAACCACAACAACTACTACCACAACTATGATCCTGCAACTACGGTCGGCACTCTAATACAACAACTACTTCGATAAGGTCGGCACCACACGGGACCCCTCATAGACAAATATCCCGATCATCTTGATGAAAGAAATACAGTTTCGGATCAACCGTAAAAGTGTACACACAAGGACACACGAACGTACGCGTTCGAGAAAACGGATAGATCACAATAGGATTGTGCAGAATTGGGCGAAATAACACTGTGCATCATGACGCACCTAGTGTGCTCAGTCTGCAATGGTTGTGGACTTAGCCAAATTCAGGAAAAATATGGGTGTGCATCATGACGGACCATATGGTGCATCATGACGCAAGGATGCGTATTTTGTCCAGAAACTTTTTGACATCGTCAGTCATGACGCACTGTGTTAAAAAGCTGTTTTATGGCAGTTTTTTGGTACACACGATTTGGTGTGTCTAAAACGTGCCTTTTGGGTGTCCTTATCCTATTTAGTATAAATAGGATAATTCTCTCTCTCTCTCTCTCTGTAAGAGGCAGATTTAATCCAAATCATTCTATTATAAGAGAGACACTTTTTCATAGAGTGAAAGGGTGCGAAAAAAAGAGAAACGAGAAAAAGGATTTTTCTCGGTTTAGAGAATCAATTCAATCAAGCAAGTTTACCGGTATATCGTCTAGGCAGGTATACCCGTAACCGAGGTGCTACGACGCATGGTGGATACGCGAAGAGGAGCGACACTTGTGGCTCTTCGTTGTGATCGAACCGAAGGAGAGAAAACTGTTAACGAAGCAGTGAGAGACGTGTGGGCGTGGGACGCGCGTTTTGTCACCAACGTGACAACGAGAAAGGAGGATAAGCGATCAACCCTTCGAGCGCGATCAATTTCATGCCGGTAATTGACTATCCTACTTTGCATCGTACCCTCGATATCGAAGCGTGATCTCGGGATTTGGGAACCGGACCGGACCTTCATATCCGCTGTGCGGGCCCAGGGTCGGGATAATTCCCTTCACTTGAGGTAAGAGTCCGCTGCACTCTAATACAATAGTGGTGTCTTCAACCACGCCACAATCGAAGACACGCCCCCTCGATCAGCTTGGGGAGACCGTACTGCTACGTCTAACAGCTTGCAAGTTCGGTAGCGACCCGAAAATGCACCCCTGGCCAGGCACTATTAAAATGTACAAACATGGGTTTCCTTATCTACCACTCGTCCTCGCTATGAGTAGATCTACATCAACAACAATCCTACATTTTACAAGGAACTACCCATATTCTATAGATAGTATGATAACTAAATAAACAAATGATTAGGTGCAATAAAAATAAATACTTCATAATTACTGCCATCTAAAACCGCCTCGGAATAAGCTTTCCAACGGAACCAAGAACATGTAAAACGGAGACCGAATGGAGGAGTATGACCAAATTACGAAGACATGACACACGAAATCTGGTTCGGTAGACCCATCAAAGGACAAATCAACTACAATTCTTCTACTTATCCGACATACCGGAATAATTAATGACTGCGAGATGAAATCCTAAACAGGATATGAGAGGAACGAATGACCCGAGAAAACTCAGCCATGTGTTTAATATTGGCCAAAAAGCTCACCAATCCAACCATTATCTAGTTGGACGTTATCAAGCGATTGAGCCTTTTCTCAATTGCATAATTGTGCCCATGGTTCTAAAAATCAGTCTAGGCGGCCGCCTAGGCGCCGCCTAGACGCTAGACGTCAACAAAACGTATAGATCTAGCCTATTCGGTTCTATTTAGGCGGAAATCCGCCCAAACCCGCCCAAATAACGAATAATTCTGCCTAACCCGGTTAAATCCGTCTAGGCTAAAATTGCGATACGGGCCACACAGAATATATGTTAGCCCAAATCATTGAGTGAGTTATTCAGGTGCAGGACCCCTTTATTTATAGGAAAAGTCATGGTTCTTTCATCTGGATTTACACTTGTGGGACAAACACTTTTCCCAAATTGTTCCGGTGGTTAGGCGGAATTATACCATGGATGGGCTGAAGCTCCAACAGGCTATTTCCTTTATTATCCTAAATAATTTTAATTTACAAAAATAACCTTACACTTTTTTATAACTTGATATATGAATTTTCAAAATGAAAATAATTATTAGAATAAAATTATATATTCATATTGAATTCCTTTTATTAATTAAATTTAGTACATTAAAATAATATAAAAAATAAAAAAATGACAAAAATTATGTAAAATTACAAATCCGCCTAGATCCGATTAATCCCCGATTAATCCCTCTAGGCGCTAGACGGTGCCCGTCCGCCCGACTAGCGCCTAGCGATTTCTGTAACCTTGATTGTGCCCCTGAAAAATCATGTTCTCCACAATTACGAAAATACCCCTGATATTCCTGAATTTGAACTAGAGTTAGCGAATACAGGGTTAAAGGATCTTGACTCAAAACCAAACATAAACCCGACCCATTAAGAACAAACAACTCAATTGTATCACTTCTTTTCTTCCCAAAAACCGAAACCCTATTTTTTTTACCCTTTCTCGATGGAAGCCTAATAGATGATCGAAACACCATTATTCGAGCGGCCGACTCACCATGGCACCATCCTTGTACCCCGAAACCATCTATGAAACACTAAAATCCAGAATTACTTCCACCCCCAAAAATCAGGATTTCCACAAGGAAAGCTCAAATCAATCTTCCAATCGATTTCCATGGCAGTAAATACGAAGGATTCTGCGAATTAGATTAGAAAATATATTTACTACCTCAAAACTTCAAGCTCCTAGGTCTAGACAACTCCCCCCCCCCCCCCCCCCCCCCACCTATATGTGGCTGCCTCGATGAAGATAACCTCCAAAGCGAGCTCCCTTTCTTCTTTTCTCCTCTTGAATCACTTGTTTCCTTCCTCTTCTCCAATCTCCTCTTCTTGCCTCTTCTTCTTCTTTCACCTCTCTCTTTAGCCACGAAATTAATGAGTATATGGGACAGGATAGAAGGGGCTAGAATCACAAAATAATATTATATTCATGACAAGGGTTTAGGTGTGAAAGGGGTTAGGAATTTTTGTCATTTTTCCATTTTGATCCATAATTTTTCTTGTAATTATTTTCTATCAGGATTTTTCTTGTATTTAATTATTGATATAACAAAAAGAGTCTACACGATCATGCCAAAATCAATAAAAATTGGCCACGAAATTAGTAGTATATACTAGATATACACACATATTGGATATGCGTAGTTAAATTGATAATATAAATGGTGGATGTCGAATGAAAAGATCACACTGTTTATGCAGAAAAATGTTTTAGTAATACTGGCATAACTGCCAAGTTATGAACCTATTCAGGATGGTTCTGAAAGAAATACAGTTTCGGATCAACCGTAAAAGTGTACACAAGGATAAACGAATGTAGTCGTACATTCGTGGCCATAACTTTCAGTGGGAAAATCCAATTAGAATGGTTCAAATTGGGTTAGATAGATAATGAGATTATCTACAACCTTCATATAGAACTATATTTCATATGAACGAAGTATAAGTGTCGTTTCTGTGAAATACCGAAAGGGTGCAACAGTGTGACATACAGTTAGTACAACAGTCATAACTTTTGCATACGAACTCCAATTGGGCTGGGCCAAATTGGGTTGTGTAGATAATAAGATTATCTACAACTTTCGTGTTGGTTGATTTTCTGTCAGAGAAATTTATCAATTTCGTCTGGACAGAATACTGAACAGATTCATACAGTTTTCTGTATGAAAGGGTGTATATTGGATATACATGCCTTTTGGCTAATCCTTATCCTATTAAGTATAAATAGGATTTTCTCTCTCATCTTTACTAAGGGAATTCAGAAGGAATTCATCAGTTGAATCATTCTAAGCAAGTGATTATTCTGCCCAATATACACAAGAAAAAGAGCAAATTCAGATTTGATCTTTAGTGAGTGAAAGGGTGCGAAGAGAGAGAAATCGAGAAAGGAGTTTCTCGAGTAATAGAGAATCGATTAGATCGAGCAAGTTCGCCGGTGCATCGTCTAGGCAGGTGCATCCGCGACCGACGTCTTGCGACTCACGGTGGATACAAGTAGAGGAGCGACAATTGTGGCTCTTGGATTGTGATCGACTCAAGGAGTGAGAAGACGGTCAACGAACGGTGAAAGACGCGTGGTATGGGACGCGCGGATTGTCACCAACGTGACAGGAGATAGAAGGCGGCGATCAACCCTTCGTGCGTGATCAATTTCACGCTGGTATAGATCTATCCTTCTATTCGCATCGTACCCTCGAAGTCATGGCGTGATCTCGGGAATCGGGGAATCGGACCGGGCCTTCATTCCGCTGCGCGGGTCCGGGGTCGGGGATATTCCCCTACAGTGGTATCAGAGCGATCGCCATCGATTCGAGGGTCGAATCATAGTCGTATATTAGATATACGCACGGGTTATCAAAGTTCGTACCCGTTTGCATGATGTTATATATTTAGAATGTCAAATTCCATTAAAATCACAAGTGAAATTCGCTAGATATCGATCAATAGTTGATTGAGAGTATCTAGGAATAATCGTGAAAAGGTTTCATGATTGATCGTTTTGGAAACGAGCGAAAACAGCAGTTCAAAAATCGCATAGTCCGTTATAACGGACACTGTAGCAGATACAGGAAATTGAGAATTTTTCGAAAAAACACATATTCCGTTGTAACGGACTTGGAGTCCGTTGCAACGGACCCTGTATAGGATGCGGGGGTGTGAGGAGGACCGTGAAAACTGCTTATTCCGTTGTAACGGACTTGGAGTCCGTTGTAACGGACCTTGTATCTGATACGAGGTTGCGGGGATGCCAAGGATGTCTATTGGAGTCCGTTGTAACGGACTGGGTCCGTTGTAACGGAGCTCTACGCAGTTGGTCCGTTGCAACGGACTGTATGTTGCGTTGTAACGGACTGGTCTCTGGAAATTTGGACGAAGGTTTGCAGAAAATAGCGTTGTAACGGACCTATGTTGCGTTGTAACGGACATGTTTCTGGCAAAATTTGGCCAAACTCCGAAATAAATAGCGTTGTAACGGACTGGACTTCCGTTGTAACGGAGTGCCAAGTATACTGGAGGTCCGTTGTAACGGACTATGTTGCGTTACAACGGACTGGTTTCTGGATGCTGTTTTTGTTTTCGCGATAACTTTGGCTACGAAGCTCGGAATTTTGAGTTCTTTATATCGATTTGATCGGCATCAAACATTCTAGCATATTAGATAATTAATTATTTAGAATAATTAATCTCCCTAAATAAATCATATGCATTTACAAATCTTGTGATAGTGATATAATATGATTATGTCACGAATTTAGAAACATGCAATGGCATGATCCCTCATAATATTTAAGTCATGGAAATGCCTTCCATATTCACAACCACTATGATCGGTACTACGTCTCACATGGGTTAAGGCCAAAGCCGACATGGGTTATTGTAGTCATCGACGGGGTGGCAAGCGTTAAATAGGGACTGATAAGGGTTAAGGCCAAAGCCGACTTATTAGTAGTTTATTTGAACGATACGATGAGTATGGTTGTGACTTAACCGTTCAAGCCAGTAAGGGTTGAGGCCAAAGCCGACTTGATTGGAAGTTCGGGGCATAGATAGGATGCACACACGGAACTGGGATTGTATAGGATACGATCCATCACCGAAATCCTATAAAGGTTCGAGAGTCGCATTGGATGCGATTGGATATAATCCTACCTAAATAGCGAGATCCCACTCGTCTGCCAAAGCAACTTGTGGGAGGATCGTAAAATATGGGTCTTGAGTGTTATGGACTTGGAGTCCCGTATCGGTATGAGGGTTATCGATTCGATAAAAATAACACATTCATATATTCATCATATAAGCATATAGATTAAGTACGCACGGTTAGGAGTTAATCTTCATCATCCGTTTAGAATTATGTTTTCAAGCAACACCAAATATATCGATGAGATCGATATGATAGATGGCTTTTGGGCCGAAATTACCGTTATTAACCTTGATAGTCAAAGAATAGTTCTTAGACTTAAAGGAACGTGTTGGACACGGAAATGGTAGATTCGGGGCTCAATGCTATGGCTTTAGAGAAAGCCGGGTTCGATAAACTTTAAGAAGGAATCGAACGATATTACGTGCCTTGTGGTGGCATGTATAGACGCAAATTTCTCAAAATTGTTTTGAGAATTCGGGTGTATATGAAAGTAAAACACAACGCTCATGAAATAGTTTCAAGAGCTAGACCGCGTTGAATGACTCAATGCGGCTCAAAGAGTAGGTTAATTTTGAGACGCCTTATGGGTCTTTGATTAACACTCGTGTGTTGATGGTACGAGATTTGATCTTTGTGACCGAATATCATATGCATTCGATAGATAAGTCGATCCCTGAATTGCATGAGATGCGATTTAAAATTGAATTGGAGATGCTTGGAGTATCCGAGGAATCCAATGCATTAAGATGCGTGGATGTCCTTGTAATTCAAAATTGGGATCGAAAGAAATGTATGTCTAAGGGTATTTTGGGAAAATGTTTTCCAATCAGAGAGTTCGGACAAGGAGTTGTCCAAACTAGTGACTCAAAGAATGGTGAAATCCGAGGAGGATTAAACCTAGAAGTTGATTGCTTCTTTTGGCATTGCCGTCTTGGCCATATAAACGAGATTCGCGTATCTAGATTCCATATGATGGATTGCTAGAATCATTCGAATTAGATTCGATTGATTAATGTGATACTTATTTATTAGGCAAGACGACAAAGGGCATCATTCTCCAAAGTTGGAGAAAGATCCAACGAATTATTGGAAATTATATTTACATATGATGTTCCGATAAGTTCCGAGGCAAGAGGAGGCTATCGGTATTTTGTTACGTTTATGGACGGTTAAAGTAGATATGAAAACATCTATTTAATGCGTGCCGAAACGGAGACTTTTGAAAGGTTCAAAGAGTTTCAAAAACGAAATACGAAATCAACTAAGCAAGAAAATCAAAGCTTTTCGATAGGATCGAGAAGGCGAGTATTTGAGCTAAACCTTTCGATAAGATCGAAGAGGCGATATTTGAGTTATGAATATTGATGATCATTTATGATTGTGGAATCGTTTCACGATTGCCTTTATTCGGAACATTGAGATGTGTCCGAAAAGAGGAAATGAACGCATGTTGGACATGGTTCGATAAATGATAAGTCAATAGGATCTCCCAAAAATATTTTGGGGATACGCCCTTGAGACAGCGGCACTAATGAATGGTTGCATTAAGATATGGACCATAAACCTTCTAATCGGTACAAAAGACGCCATACGAGATATGGATCGGAATGGTTCCGAAGTTGTCACTTGTACAGATTTGAGGATGTGAGTGTATTTCGAAATTTGTTTCGGTTAAACTCAATCCCAAATATGGAAATTGTTCGTTTATCCTTAAGGAAACTAAAGGGTATTAGTTCTAACGTCCCGACGAAAATGAAATTTTCGTGGCTCGAAGAGATGCCTTCTTGGAGGAGGACTAGATGCGCACAAGTTTGGAACTTGGTGCCATTTATCTCTATGCGGGCTAGTGGGAGTAGAATAAATCTCGAAAGAGTTCGTGATTTGAAAATGAACATTGTACCGATGAGAGTTGACATGGCTTCATCAAGAGTTGATGAACGTAAGTCGAACACACAAAGGAATTTTTCGTAGATCAAGTAGGCTATATCATAAGCCAGTAAATACGGATTTATCGTGGCTAATGATGATAGATTGAAATCATATGATGATTCGATATCTTACAAGGATGCTATGAAAAGTTGATTCCACATGACATGGTGTCATGAAATCTGAGATTCGATCCATGTGAATTATCAAGTTTAGAACTTGATTTCATTACTTTCTGGGTTAGACCCGTGAAATGTGAGTGGGTTTTTCAAGATGAAGAACCGACATGGATAGGAATACGCATATATGTAAAGCGAGGCTTTTTGCGAAGAGTTTCATGCAATTCATAGTCGGACTATGAAGAAACGTTTTCGCTTGTTGCCATGCTTTCCCATTCTCGAAATTCTGCTTGCCATGGTCGCGTATTATGACTATGTGATGTGGCAAAATGGATATCAAAACCGAATTTCTTGACAGAAATTTTATGAAAGGATGTGTACTTGACACAACCTTACGGTTTTGTCGATTCATAAGAATCGGGGATAAGATATGCACGCTTTAACGATCCATATGATGGATTAGAGAAAACTTCTCGGAATTGGAATATTCATTTTGACAAAATTATAAACTGTTATAAAATGGTCGAAACGAATGGAATCTTTGTGTACACATGAAGGTTAGTGGGAGCTGCGTTATATTTCCTGTAACGACAAAGGATTTAGACGAGACCACTTATGAATAAGCGTGAAGATCTATAGGATAGATCTAAGAAGTTCCTCGTTCTATGTTATGACACATATATCGACATATTGTTGAAAATGGTTTTCAACATTTAACTTCTTGGAGGAGTTAAATCAAAATGTCGAATGACAGAAATTTTCAAAGGCTCGATGTGAGACATCAAGCAGCGCGAAAAGTAATAATATGATGCCTTACATTTGATGTTAGGATCTATTATATCTGTCATGATATGTATGTGGCTATACGTCGTACACATAAGTCGTCTAATTTACCGTCAATAAATTCATGGGAATCACATGAGTTTGAATGTAATTCTATTACATAAGACTAACTCTTGTGAATGTATAATGGTTACACATTTATATACATAATGGTTATGTATATTTAAACCCATTAGAATCTGTATTTATAGCGGTGAATGTTATCCTTGAATAATTTGCGAAAGAATTCAGGATTTTTATCTATAATGGTGTGGAGGACGTGTTGGTTATAAAGAGTTATAACAACAACAGTTTCCAAAGATTAAGCACGTCCAAATATGTAGCACGACTTTCGATCACAAAGTGTGTACACGTTTTGCTTAAATGAAAACACGGTTATGTGGAATGGTTCCACAAAACCAATAGTTTATGATTCTATGTACGGAGGCGAGTATATTGCGGTTATTAATCGCAAAAGGAAGTGGTATATGGATCAAGGAAACATGACCAAACTCTCGTAGCCATGAGTTATCGGATTTATGGTTGTTTATTGCGTGAAACGCTATAGTACAAGCCAAAAAATGCCGAGGTCACAACCACTTCTAGCCAATACTCAGAAAATTTCATTTGATCCATGAAATTTTATGAAAAGATGTGATCGTAGGTATTGGAAATGTTCCAATCCTGATGATGATTAACACTAGCGGGAACGTGCGGACCCGTTTACAAAACCGCTCTCTCTAGTCGCGCGTGACTGTCATGCGATGACTATGGGTATGGAGATACCTAGAGGAGGAAGAAGAGAGTAGAGTGTAGTTATCTAATACGATAGTCCTCACAGGTTATGGGTATGGAGATACCCATAGGTAAACGTTGTATCACCCAAATACTTAGTCCATATGAATGCATCCCTTTTAAAAATTTTGTTTACTTAAATTAATATGCATTCACCTTATATGAAAACTGTGTGCTGGGTTGTGTAATATGATTGTTACATGAACCTTGATTTGAACTTGTGTGGACGTCGACATGGTTGAGGACCATGTGCAGCGAAACCGTCACACTTAAAGTGTCATTTCTAAACATCCCTAGTCGCGGGTCAGTTTGCTTAAGAGAGAAGCATTACTATTACAAGGGAATAGACTGAACGCGTACACTAGTACGTTTGCCGAGGAGATGATTATGTTTTGCTAATCATGGGACAAAGGAGTTTGTCGAATCGGGAACGTAGATATATGTTAGGTTACATGTATTGGATATGACCGAAGCCGCGAGACCATGACATGGTTTAGTCATTATAGATGGACTTGCGACGGATGGGGTTTTAGATTCTTCATACTTGAGGGGATCATTGATTGCGTTACGTGCGTAACACAATGCTTTGATATGATCTTACGCTCACCGTAACAGGGAGTTAAAAGGGTCATCATTGGGTATTGTCCGAAACACGGAATTCAATATGAGTCTCCAAGATAGGAATTGTTTATTCCGAAAGGAAGAGATATCTCTTAGGCGCCGCTCGATGAGTCGATTAACGAAAACCGTGGCCACGGTCAATGATATTAATGGTTAATATCGATTGAAATTTGTTAACTCAACTCGGAATCGGGGAATAAGTGTAGTTAATCAAATTATAAGGATGACTATTACCATGCCTTTTGATTAACGGATATCGTAAACAAGAGAACTAGTAACCGCTATTCGAGATAGGCACAATGATCACAATCATTTTTCGTTTAACATGGGTAGCTATGATGGAGTGACTAGATCCCGCTCATGAGCTTGTAGGCATTGGAAACAACCTACTGCCATCGTTAAGTCGAACCTACATGGTCACACAACGAGTCGTACTAAGTCGGGCTTGATCATAAAATCGACACATTGGATGTGCATAGCTTGGTATTTGATACGCGAGCTATATTCTCTAAAATCGTGCGTATTGGATATGCATGAGTACCTTTTAGGTAGATCTGAAATTGAGTGGGAGACTGAAAGAAATACAGTTTCGGATCAACCGTAAAAGTGTACACAAGGATAAACGAATGTAGTCGTACATTCGTGGCCATAACTTTCAGTGGGAAAATCCAATTAGAATGGTTCAAATTGGGTTAGATAGATAATGAGATTATCTACAACCTTCATATAGAACTATATTTCATATGAACGAAGTATAAGTGTCGTTTCTGTGAAATACCGAAAGGGTGCAACAGTGTGACATACAGTTAGTAAAACAGTCATAACTTTTGCATACGAACTCCAATTGGGCTGGGCCAAATTGGGTTGTGTAGATAATAAGATTATCTACAACTTTCGTGTTGGTTGATTTTCTGTCAGAGAAATTTATCAATTTCGTCTGGACAGAATACTGAACAGATTCATACAGTTTTCTGTATGAAAGGGTGTATATTGGATATACATGCCTTTTGGCTAATCCTTATCCTATTAAGTATAAATAGGATTTTCTCTCTCATCTTTACTAAGGGAATTCAGAAGGAATTCATCAGTTGAATCATTCTAAGCAAGTGATTATTCTGCCCAATATACACAAGAAAAAGAGCAAATTCAGATTTGATCTTTAGTGAGTGAAAGGGTGCGAAGAGAGAGAAATCGAGAAAGGAGTTTCTCGAGTAATAGAGAATCGATTAGATCGAGCAAGTTCGCCGGTGCATCGTCTAGGCAGGTGCATCCGCGACCGACGTCTTGCGACTCACGGTGGATACAAGTAGAGGAGCGACAATTGTGGCTCTTGGATTGTGATCGACTCAAGGAGTGAGAAGACGGTCAACGAACGGTGAAAGACGCGTGGTATGGGACGCGCGGATTGTCACCAACGTGACAGGAGATAGAAGGCGGCGATCAACCCTTCGTGCGTGATCAATTTCACGCTGGTATAGATCTATCCTTCTATTCGCATCGTACCCTCGAAGTCATGGCGTGATCTCGGGAATCGGGGAATCGGACCGGGCCTTCATTCCGCTGCGCGGGCCCGGGGTCGGGGATATTCCCCTACAGGTTCAAATAGGGTTGGTTAGATAATTAGATTATCTACCACTTCGATGCAGAAAGCTTTTTTCGTTTGAGTACTTTAAGATAATGGTTTGATGGGAATGTATCAAAGGATGAGGTTGTTTTACACGATGTTAGTAAACATGTTATAACTTTCCAGTTATGAATCCAATCAGGACGATTCAAATTGGATTGGTTATATTGTTACTTTATCTATCATTGTGATGTAGGATCTTTCCATTTAAGCACTTTAACAAGTGGGTATGAATGGAATGCCAAAGGGTATGATTGTTTTACACACGGTTAGTAGAACTATCATGACTTCCATGCCTGATATTCCATTGGGCTGGGTCAAATTGGTTGGTTAGATCATTATATTATATGTAAGTTGCATGCATCGTTTTTTTTTTCGTCTGAACGACCTGACATGTTTGTTTGAACGGATTGGTAAAAAACGTGGCAGTTTTAAGATGTGTCTTGTCAATTGAAATTATCCTTTTTATCCCTTCTTGTTCCCCAATTGAGAATAATTCAAATTTGGTCTTAATTTATCCACACCCTTATTTGAGACTGAACTTTGTGCAATTGTCTTGTGTCACATCATCACATTCATTTGAACCATTAGATTATGATACATGGCAAAATTTAGACCATTTGATTAATCATTGATTTTTTATAGTTACGATTTTCTTGTAGCCATTATGTGTTCATTATTTTATAACATGTTCTAATGCACCTCTAAAAAGGAAGGAATGAACCTTTGTAGAGTCCCTCCTACTACTTCTTAGCATAGCCATCTCCAATACTCTCATGCAACCTGAAGTCTCTGAAATAGAGAACCTCCGTCAAACAGACCAAGAAAGCGACATACATATAGTTCAGCTCGTCTGGAGGCAGAAATGCGTGACCTTCGGGAGATGATTCTTTCTAACTATGGTTAGAAGCTTCGTGAAGAGCCAGTGATGCCTCCTGTTACACCACAACAGTCCGATCAACCATCACCAACACTCAGTCCCACGAAGGAAGATCAACGGGTACTTTCAATCCATAAAGCGATTGTCTCTTTGGTAAGGGGATGTTTAGTCACATTTTTTATACATCCAATATTGAATTTAAACACTTACACATGATTAAATTATAGAAAATAATCATAATTCTGATTTATTAAAAAATGATATTTTAACAAGTCTTTCGTTTATTTCGGATGTATAAGACAAATTATCTCAAAACCATGGTCATGGTTACATTCCTCTCATTTTCTTGATCTTTTTGATATATAATATCATATTTTTGATGGAAGCATGAGAGAGAAAACAAGATTTTTCTTCAAACGGGTCAAAAAAAGGTGATTCGCTACACTGAAGACCACCTACTGGTCAAAACAGACTCATTACAGCACGAAACCCAAAGTCAAAAGCTCAAAAACCTCTGCAAAGATTATTTGTGTCGTGGATCCATTTGGGTCATATGGCAAGCTTTATTCCCTCTCAATACTAGTTGCTACACAAATGTCAACAAAATTTAGCCCACAGAGAAACCTTGTTGACCCAGATCTAAACCCGGATCCAGATCCAGACCCAACACCGTTCTACAGATTTTTTGTGGCAATGAGACCTTGTGAGCATAGCTGGCAAGAAACTCCTGTCTCTCATACTCTCATTACATAGATAGCAACTTAGTTTTGTTCACAAAACATCTTGACACCCACAGATCCTCTGTGACATGAATATCACATTGATACCCTCTGCATTCCCCCTCTCCCCTCTTTTTCTCTTGCTATTACACAATCGTGTACAAACCCCATACAACAGAAGATATTTGAAAGTCATTCAAAAGAGTTGTATGAGCGCTAATAGCAATCAATCCTCTCTTCATTCAATTCTTTAATGGACAACTCCATTATTCTTTAAACACAGGGAATATAAAAGAATCATCCTACTCGTTCTCTCCAGTTACTTCTTAAACACAGACATTTTTCCTCTTCTCCTTGCAACGTTTTAACAAACGTCGGCGTAGGTCTATTTTACACGATAGAAGTTGGATCTCGCATGTTTCTTGCTCGATTGAGCTATTTTTTCCTCCCTTCTTCCCTAACAGCATCGTACCCACCCCAGTGGGTCCCACCATCACTTCTCTTCTTCTCTAGCCTCTCTATAGTGTGCTTGAATCAAGAGAACACTTCTTTTTTTGAATAAAGGGGCATAGCCACCATAGGATGCGATATATAATAAAAAGAAAATAAATTACATTTTTCTTGACAAAATCAAAGAATAGGAAAGACATTACATTTATGTCCTAATGTCTAAGGCGCGTATGGTCTCACGAAAACTAACAAGAGAAAACTCTAATTAAGATTATGGCACACTCTCTAACAAATCTGGTCCAGTTATTGTCCTTTTTCTTCAATTTCAATAGAATTTAGTTCAAATCTTGATGATTCTTGTTTGTATGTGTGATATATTGTGATATAAACCTTCAAAAAAAATTATATTTTTTCATAAATTTTCTGTGAACTTGAATTCAATATTGTTTATTTATAGTTTGCATTTTAGAACTGAGATATCAATTTTCATGTTAGATATTTTGATCTTAAAAAAATGTGAGTATGTTAAGAAATATTAGAACTCCAGATCTGTGTAAATAGTTTTCTTTTTTATTTCTAGAAAAATTGATAAATATCCTCAAAAACCACTACGGAAACAAACTGTTTATCTGCATGTTATTTGATTTGTTTTTCTCGATTTTATTGAATGTTTTCTAGATCTGTTTAATTTGTATTACATACATAATTGTGTAGATCTTTCATTCTACTTTTATTAGAAATTTGTTTCACTCCATTTGGATCATTATTCAAATTGGTATACAATTTAAACAACTATTGAGAATCATTCTGATTTAGGACTAGTCCCGTTGGTAATGTTCATTATCACGCATGGAACTATTAGTGACGGCCTGTTGATAATGTTCATTATCACGCACGGAACTATTAGCAACGGGGTATCGCTGCTTATTTTATTAGCAACAACTTTTCCTGTTTTCACCAACGGTGTCCCCCGTTGCTGATACATATATTTGTTGTAGTGACTTAATTGTGATCATGTTAGAATCTTGTTCACTTGCCTGTTTGATCTTGATATTTTTTGCACTTTTGGATCTGGGAAAATTGTAGTGATTTCATCTTGCATTATATCCGTTAATCACGTTCATGTAGATTCTTGTTTGATAAATTTTGGGATAAATTTTTATTTGTTATGATTTTATGAAAGCTGTCTCTTTTGATAAAAATTGTCTTGACATTTATTTGTTGCGAGGAACCTATTTGTATATCTTATATTAATTTTTACTGGTAACTCTAATATACACAATTCTTGTTTTGTTAGATCCAAAATTATATTGTGCATGTTTGTGCAAAGTTTGAGACTCTGATTTGAATTCTATAATTTTGTGATTAATAAAAACTCTTTGATTTGATCTTGTAATTAAATATTTTTCCAGACTATTGCTTTAAATTGAATTCTGAAATTCTGAACTTTCCATTGTTGAGGTTTAACCTTGCTTGTGATACATTCTCATAATTTTTGGACTGATAGAAATAATTATTGAATAGTAAAGCTAAAATACGCAAATTTTCTCCATGAAACGAACTCTTACTTGTCACTAGATAAGAATTAGTTTATAAATATTTTTGACTACTCTAAGAATAAAATAACACTTTCAACGAACACTTTCTAAAGTTATCACTCTCCCTCATTTGAGAACCACCCGACCTTTCTTAGAAGACCACATCATCATACATTAGTGACATGAAATATTATTATTGACTACGTTCTTGTTGGACTAAGATATTTTGTTTATCATTTCACATAAGATTACTTGATCAAATGTGAATGTAACAAAAGATGAAAATTTTATATATGAAATACTAATAAATTAATATATAATATTATAAAACATACAACATATATTAATATTAATTTTGGAACTCTAATTTGAAAAATCCATAAAATCTATATGTTTCAGTTTTTACTTAATTTTGACATCCGTATTAACATAGATCATACATACCGTTTTCCATAAAAACTAATAGAAATTAAAAAAAAAAATTATCTATCTAAATAACTTCTTAAACTTATATATATATATATATATATATAGAATAACTAAAAAGCTTGTACAAGCAAAACACATTTTTTGCTTGTAAATTATTTACCGTTCGATCTGTTCCAAGATCCGTGCACGTTACATCTCTGTTTGCTTTCTTCTTTCTTCTCGTTAAACATACTTTTCATCTCTTTTACTTTTTCATTCGTTCACTCTCAGGACTCCCTTTTGTTTCCTCCCCTCTCTCACCATGGATTCTTCCGGATCATTTTTTCTCTCTGGCGGATTTGTATTATCTCTCAGCAGGTCACCCTTCCTCTCTCTTTGGCGGAGCTTTTACTACCTCTCTTGCTGCAGCGACGATGGAGAAGCCTAGATGAAGAAGCGACGGGCCATAAAGGACTCTGTACGGAGCACTCTCCTACGGATCACCCTCTTGCAATCAACTTCTCTCTGCTTGTTTTGGAACTCTTTTGGTGAATCTCTCTCCATTCTCCGATCCGTTGTTTGCAATTGCGCTGAATGAGGCTAAAATAGGTCTATAAATTTCATCCTACCAAGTATACGATGGTTGCAGTTGCAATCAAAAAGGGAAATGTGTCGAGCTTAAACTGCTCGATGCAATTCCCAAAAGAGATATGTTGGTATTTTTCTTCAGTATATTCAAAAAGTTTTTGATAATTAAATTTTTTTTTCTTAGTTTTTGTTATAGGTTTCTTAATCGAGACGTGTGTCGAGCTAAAATAAGCTGGCACTGAATTGTTGGATGGATAATGGCCTAAAAGTCCCCGAAATAAAAGCAGATTTGCGAGGATGTTAGATGTGCGGATAATATGAGTTGTTGGTTGATGATCAATTGAGGGTCTTGAATGAATCAAATTGGGGGGGGGGGGTGTGGTGGTGGTGGTGTGTGTGTGTGTGGAGGGGTACAAGAATAGGGATTCAGAACATGACTAAAAAGATGACGTGGAAAGATTTGATTATGCATATGACAGTATTTAGGATTAGTGATTTATAGTTTAATGTGTTTAAGGTTAGGATTAGAGTTGAATATGAATTTGATTTGGATGTGATATACATTGAATTGTGATTGTATTGATAGCATAGGTGTATTTGAAACTTGTATTTACGATTGAAATGAGAATGAATACTGAAATTGAATAAACATGTTCATTCATTTAGTACTAACTTGTAATTTTATCAAAATTCAATATTTTCATGTATTCATTTTAATTTTAATTTTAATATTAGTTCATCCATACAAGTTCATTTTAATTTTAAATACACATTCACCCAATACCCTCATCACAAACACAATTGTATTCGTATGGAAAGCAAAAAAAATTGTATTCATACTCAACCCTAAATCCTAATTTTAGTCGCTTACATTTCTTTGATTAACTCTAAACTATGAGAGAACGGGCTTAATATCTTCTTTGTCATTTCGTCAATTTCTTTAATGAATCTTTTCTGGTATAGTTTACAGAGCCCCTGCAAAAACATACATAAGAATATTCACTTTGTTGAGATTTGAAATGGTACATCTTAGGCAATCAATCTTTCAATAAGTGTTTGATGCAAACATAAGAACTCGGTTGCACAAAATATACTAATTAGTAGATTTGAGATTATACACGAGGCCGAACCACATCATTAGAAGCAACAATAAAATTACAAATACCGGTTCATGCGTGTACCATGAGTGTCAGTACCGGTACCATTCTTTCACTTACCTTTCCAAATCTTCCTTGTACTTCCGAAGAATCTTATGGGCTTGTCGAATCTCTGCTTCACCACCTCGCTCTCTATTTCTCTGTCGCCACCATCACCAGTCTCATCATGAGCTAAATCACAATGATATTGGACTATTAAGGTTCATCAGTAAAAAAACTAAACCACAATGGTATTGGACTATTGGTCCATACTTGACACAGTATTGAGAATATTGCCTGATTTCACTCAAGTTATTAGTAAAATTTCACTCAATTTGGTCCATACTAATATCAACCGTAGAGTCAAGTGTGTACCCATATTTTTCTTCTTATATACAACATAATTATCGCCTAATAAAATAAAATAAACATGTAATTAGTGCCTAACAAATCCTACAGCCTAATAAACCCTAATTTGCCCCAATCATCCTTCATGAACCCTAAAAAGAACTTTAACAAACTCTAATTAGCCCCACTCAGCCCTCAATTCATCAAAACTAGTCTTAATTCAAAAAAAAAAAATCCCCATTCAGCACATATTAAGACCCAATTAATCTGAAAGCAGTCAATTTAGACAAAATTAAACAAAAATTAATAAAACCCACCACGAAATTTAATTGAAACAAAACAATTACTATCAAAGATTCAAAATTGAAATTGAATACCATCATAGAGATGCTGTTAATTTCTTTCACCACACCCTCAAGACAACTGAAAGAGTAAAATGATTCTTTGATATGCTTTTCATCCAAGAGAGAATCAGTCGTCGTCTCCTCCAGAGAGCTGTCCGAAGGGCGGCGTAGCCTTGCGAAGTTGGTCTGGAGGTCACCTCAGGGAGGAACTCATGAGAGGAAGTATACAGTGAGTGAATGTTTTGAACGAGAGGGAAGGTTTAACGGAGCTCTCTCTTTTAGTTAACGGAGTGTGTTTCAGAAAACTTTGCACAGATCTTGATGGAGATCGCAAGGTTTAAAATTTACAAGCAAAATATAAGGGTAACTTGTACAAGCTATTTAGTTACTCCCTCTCTCTTTCTCTCTCTCTCTCTCTCTCTCTCTCTCTCTCTCTATATATATATATATATATATATATATATATATATATGTCAATTAAATTTTGATATTATTTATTAAATTACTTTCATTATTAACTTGGATATTACTAATAATTTTCGTTGCATTTTGAATCAATAAAAAGTTATAAGTTGTATATAATTAATGATGTGTTATTACATATGTACGATTCACTATTTTTATATTTGATATTGTGTGAAATATTGTGAACGACGATGATACAATTGTCGTTAAGTTTTTTCGTAACATTGTGTTATACCTCATAATGTAAAATAATTATAAAACATATACATAATCATAGACAAATGAGTTCAATTTTTATTTTGACATGATAATATCAATATTATCATACAATATGTACTTTATACTACAATGAAAAAAAAATTAACATCCTCGGTGCTTACCTCGAGTAATTTATACTACAATTGTATACTCCGAGTTAACAAACTATACCTCTCTCAAATGTGTAATTTATAGTATAATGAAAAACATAATTAATATGCTCTCGCTATTAAAAGTAAGCCTTGGAGAGAGAGAGAGAGTGTGTGTGTGTGTGTGTGTATACCGTGACATTAATGTCTCCGGGGTTTTTGAGCCATTAAATTTTTGACTGTTCAGCCATGATATTTGTGTGGATCAGTGTACATACAAACTATTTCATCCGTCTCTTTGCTTGTTTCATACTTCCCTCTTGCGACTCTTCTCTCACAATCAAACCAGAGCTTTATCCTCTCTCGCTCTCGAGATGTAAGACCTTCTTGATACCTCTCACAATCAGATCCGGTTTTTTTCTACAAAAGCTCGACGAAAGGTAGAGAAGCTCGAATTTCTCGAAAGAAACTCACACACTCGATTCTCTTTGTGATAGAGTGAAATATAGTATGGCTAACGATCCATCCATTGCTCAAATGATTTTTTTAATGGTATCCAGCAAATTTCGCCTATCATGAACGGTACCTTATGGATTACAAAGATATAAATCGACGTTTTCATAGCTTTTGTTGCATTATGTGTCGTTGTTCTAGATTTTTCTCGAAAAATAGTTCATTCTACGTCGGATCGTCCATGTGATTGCATTGGTTCTTGTCGAGATTAATCATGTTATTCTCCCAATATTGTAGTAGAGTTGGTTGTCATTTGGAGCCATCAAAGTATTGGTGCGATCATGCATAATTTTCCAGATTCTTTGACATACATACATTGTATAAATATGTTCTCCGCACATTCGAGGTTTCTTTTACAAATGAGGGCACCTAAAAGACCCCCCCCCCCCCCCCCCCCTCATTTACTATTTAAAATGTCACCCGTTAGGATTCAACCATTTATAGTTAGTCGAATGCAAATTGTAACCTTAATCGGTGTCTTGGTTGTCCATGGCATGTTGATCCAAGATACGCGTTCTCCCGGACCGATTAAAGCTATGTATGAACTTGATGTAGAAAAAGAAAGGTATCTTGTCCTTTTCCATTCAACAGTTTGTACTTGGGCTAACATGGCTTGGGATGGACATTCTGTAGAAGGAGATCAGTTTAATCAGATCCTTTAGAAAGAAAAATAGTTTCTTTAGGGTGAAATTATCAAAATAATTGAACTGGGCTTATTCTATGGAGTTTTTGAAATCACTGTGTCCAATTTTCATAAGAATTTAATAGTGAGAGATTGTTTTTGTGTTGTAAGATTTTTGAGTATCAGACCTCTCATATTCTTAGGTCTCCCATATTCTTAGGGAGACATACTCTCTTCCCAACTTATTAGGCATTAGTCAGATTGGATCTATTAAAGTCTTTCCAAAAAAACTCGGATAATTCTTTTAATCTGTTTTGTTATCTATTTTGGTAAGACACACTTTTGCATTATATATGTTAGTATACTTAATAGTATTGATTGTGTAAGCGTGTATCGTCCTCCGTAGGATAGTAGTATTTCTTGTCATGCCAAGACATGTATTCCTAATTTTTTCCTTATTAGTAGGAAATTTCTACCTATAGATTTGTTGATCGTAAGAGTGCGATATTTTATACATTTAAAAATAACAACCCTCCGTAAAATTTTATATGTTTAACAAATAATAACAACACTGAATAATGTTTATATATTTAACAAACAACAACACTGAAATGGTTCTCAATCTTCTGAACTTATTTCTCTCTCACACAACTGAAAGAAGACTTAGGATAATGTTGGAGTGCACTGACAATCCAAAAGAAGAGAAAAATATAACTGAATAAACACAGTCCTTGCAGTGAATCCGATGGGGTTATATATGGCGTCCCTTAAAAGAGTAAAAGTTGTGATGATGCGTCAATCGAGGAGGATTAATGAAGATTAATTGGATTGATTACCACTTGTTATGATCAACCGAAAACAAAATAGAGATTAGATCAATAGAGTTTAACTCTTTTAATGAAAGAAGCTTAGCTTCTTTAAGTAAGAATAGAGCTTACCTCTAATGAAAGAAAAGAGTTTTGCTCTAATAGAAGAAAAAAGAGGTTTGCTCTAATGGAGAAAAGAGCTTTGCTCTTTTAGTAAAAATATAGCTTTGCTCTATTAGGAAGAAGAGCTTTGTTCTTTTCGGGAAGAGAAGAAAGATGGAAGAGAGAGAATGGAAGAAATGTAAAATGAGTCCCTTGCCATTACACTATCCTTTGGTGTCCTTATATACACATAATGACATAAAAAAGTAAATAGGCGTATATCATAGACCAAACTAAATGGACCTAGATCATATTAATACCATAGATCAAATAACAATTTGGATCACTAATATAACAATACTCAAATCAATACTTAGTTGAATTGATTTAATTAAATAGTCTAATCAATCCAGTTAACTCTCCTCGATTGACGCATCAAGGATATTTTTTCTTGTTCATGGGGGCATATTATATTTACCCAATTCTAATCGCCAATCATAAGTAATCCCAATCAAAATATAAAGGAAACATAATCTTTGGTGGTACATAACAACACTGAAATGATAAATAATTATAAACCTTAAGTGGTAATAAGAGAAGGTAGCTTAAAAGATGTCTCCCCTTTCACAGCGGCGCGTGTGTCCGGAAACAATCCATCCTCGGGCAAATCCGACAAATCTCCATTCTCCAAAACCTTAATAGGAAACGGTAGCAAATGGCAAGGCAAATCCACTATAACATCTCCAATATACGCCTCCCAAAGTTCCTCTGCTACTTCGCGTACAGCCCTAACACACTCGATGCTCTCCGGTTCAAGAAATACATGCATTAAATGCTCATAATGGTTCATGAAGTGCTCGTACCACAATGACATACGGAACGAGTGGATTTGACCATTGGCATGTCCGTTCTGCCTATTTAGGTATGATGGCTGGTATGAGCCTTGTGCGATCTCTGTGTCACGGTCACCTGCAAGTGATCTCTGGTTTAAGTTTGCGGATCCAACAATCACGTATTCATCGTCGACTGCAATAGCAGAAGTTGAATTAGTCAAATGTATGGTATATGAAAATTGAAATATGTAAGACATATTTGATTTTTGATTTTCGCAAATTTTGTACGTTTTCTGATTTTGTTTTATTTAGATTCCTTTATGCTAATGGTACAAGTCTTGCCATATATGAAAAAGTATGCCCACTTGAATTTTATTGAAAGTACACAAAGAAAGAATCTTACCTATCATAAGCTTAGCATGGACGTAAATAGGAAATCGTCTATTAATCTGCGCCCTCGAGTAATCGGTTCCTTCCTCAGGCGGGACAGGCGGAACGTACTCCCCATTCCTCTTGACCTCTCTATTGCCAAGACAAAAGAAATTGAGGTAATCACACAGATGTGCTTTCTCACTCAAACCCGCATCTGCTATCGCCTTCGCAATTATTCCGTACATCATCTCCATAGTTAGCCTATTCCAATTTAAATACTAGTTAATATTGCTTGAATTGTTTGAGATTAGTTCAATGATTATTTATGTACTTGTTTAATGATTTTTATAGTTTTAAATTGTACTACTAACCTATTCCAATATAATATGGCTTGGACCGTGTCGCCTTCCGGCACACCTTCTGGCCACATGGGCGTAACTACGTATGCTACAAATCTCTCTCCATTTTTTATTTTGCTTGCAATTTTCAAGGCAATTTCAATTGGGACGAGGTTTAGGCATCCGCAGTCTTGTTCCTCTTTCCATGCATAACAACTGCCGAAGAAGTATTGGTTTTCTATGTAGATGAACCGTTTGGCCCTTCGGATAGCCTCAATATATCCCGAGTGAATACTCTGGTCGATCGTGACGTCCTTGCCACTTATTAACCCCATCTGTAATGCCAAGGCCGGGTCCGAAGGGAAGGCATCCACTGAAGCATCGTCTATTGATCTAAATACCTGCAAGTTCAACCAATTCAGTAAAATCTGTTTCGTTGAATTACGAGAAGATAAGAACACATACAGTCATAAACATATACGATATACCGACCTGTACATTCCAGGAATCTTTCTTATCAAACCATGTAGGATTTGGAAACATGTCCTCCGTGACATTTAAAAGAAACTGAAGGATTTTGCTTGGTGCTTGTTTCTTCCACCGTTGCTCAAAGTTTGTCAGTACGTCCCACGCAGCAGGGCCCTCGAGACGAGAATGGACATCATGCCATGGCTCGCGTGGGCCTCCATGCTCCAAATTGACATGCTTGAAATTATTTTGCTGGAAGTCATTTAGGTATGTTGTGTCTAGGTTTCGGAATAGTGTGTGGTTCTCGTCGTCGTACCTGTCAGATAGATTACACATAAAAGAGAGTTTAATAACGAAGTAAACACAGTGCTAAGTTTACTTCAATCTCAAAATAAACTCACCTTCCGCCACAAATATCAATCCCACCAACGAAGCTAACAACGTGTCGTCCCTCCCCTTCCACATGGGCCACATCAAGAGTAATTGTCTTCTGGTGGTGCGTGAATTCCCACAAAAGCTCGAGAGTTTGCACGGCTGTGAGTGAGTCGTCTGCATTTCTAGGGCATAAGAAGCACTTAACCTTACTTCCCTCAAAAAACGTATATGTCTCTTCATCATGCGTAGTCATTAATCCCGGATTCCCCAAAAATGAAATTGATGTTCTGTCCTGCCACGCCATTACCAAAACGGTCACGCCTTCATCGGCCTTTCTTTTCAAAAGTTCCCCCACCATAACCCCATCCGCTCCAGGAATCATCCGTTCTGAGTCTCGAATCAATGTTATTTGAGTGTTCACCTATTGTATTATTAAACTTTTTATGTCAATTCATAAGAAAGGAAAAGAAGTAGATTGTATCATTGTACAGGAATAAAGAGAACTTTATACAGTTGTACTAGAGCAATATAGTTGTCCTTACCGACCAACCAGCAACGTAGATGAAATGTTTTGCATCATTTATGGCGTTGTACAAATCCTCCCATAGTCTTGGCGGGTTGTAACGGCTTCCATCCGGGAAGAGTAAATCAGGTTTGAAATTGTTGGAAAGGTGAGCGTTTTGGTATAACGTCACATTGCAGTAGGTTCGTTGAGGGAAATAGGAATGGCTAACACCATCGAATTGGGGAAGATTAATGCCCGAGTTCCAGCATGGGTCGGAACGCACGTCAAAATATTGAAATTTTACATTGATAGTTGCCCTGATCATTTATCAATTAGTTATATGGGCTAGTGCAAGGGCAATTTAAACAAACTTGTACCTAGCGAGCTTCTGAGTTTCATCGCCATGCAGCTCAAACCAATCATTCACAGGATCACCCGACAAAAGACGCGCAGTGGGAATCGTTGCCTGTCCAAACACTTCAGCGGAAACAGCTTCCTGGTTCTTGACTGAGATTGTTATGTTAGGTGATGAATGAGCCACGTAAACTCGAAAGGACTCATTCCAGACCGGGTTATTTGGATGAATGGCAACCTCACGTGTTCTTGCCACCCTGGCAGTGCCTACGTCTATTGTTGCGTACAGATTGATCTTCGACAAGTTCAGTTGCAGCGTTTGTTCTATTATCTCGGTCAGCTGCGATTTAAATTGAACGGTTAGTTCATATTGAGAGAAAAACTTTCATGTGTAAACCTGCAATAACTTCAAATATGATTGATCTGTACAATAATGAGAAGTTGAGAAGATTTCTGCAGTCCAAATGCATGATATGTTTTATATGGGTACAAAATTAGGATGTAAACAGGTCGGATATTATCTCATCAAACTGTATCCAGAAATTATGTCTTTTTTATTTCTGTGTTTTTATATTGTTTTTATTAAATGGTATTTGAATATCTCGAATAAGAAAAATACGTATTGTATCAATAATACTTTTTATATATTAATAATATTTATAATTTTATAAAATGATATTTATTTAGATAATTCTTTATATTTGTAATGAGATTTGTAATTTTTTTTACCGGATATTCCTTTTAGTAAATATTATAATTAAGATATAATAAATGTTTCATTATTAGAAATTAATTCGTATTTTATTCGTATTCAATAATATTCAAACCGTATTCGTATTCATATAATATGCAAACCGAATCCGTATTCGATTATTGTTCGTATTTGTATCCGTATCCGAAAAGATTGAATGCAATATATTGTTATTCGTTTCGTGTCGGTTTCGTTTACATCCTCATGGGGGCCTGTCCTTTGATCCCGTAAACCAAAGCCACATATATATGTATTAACTATATATGTATATGGATCAGTGTTTTAAATTGCGGCGCAATTGCGGAAATTGCGGCCCGAAATTTAGAATCGCAATTTCGCAATAACATATAGCGGTATATTGCGTTTTCGAAAAATTGCGGCCATTGCGGCGCAATTGCGGGAAAATTGCGGGAAAATTGCGGTAATTGCGGGTACAAATTGCGGGATAATATTCAAATCGTTGTAATTTTCAAATCCTTCCATCAAATTACACGAAATTTATATTGAAATCGCTCGTCTCGACGAGAGGAATGCAATGATGGGCTTGAATTTGTGAAATTTTGTCTTTTACCCTGAATTAAACACGAAACACACGTTAAATTAATTTCGTCGAGAATTATTTAATATAAACATTATAACATAATTTTTGAGATTATTTAATACTTAGTTTCCATGTTTTATTATCAAAATATTTGATAAAATATACTCATAACATACATAACTTCTAAAATATGTCATTTTCATCTATAAATATATGGCTTTCATAATTTTCATTGTATTTCATTGATGTTTCGATTTAAAATTTGAGTTATAGTGTTTTGATATTTTTGGATGTCGACAAAAAATTCTTCAACAAAATACAAATCCAAAGATCCCGTATAATTGCCATTTTAATGAAAATTTTATGATCAACTTTTATTTATACTGAAAATGTTCCTGGACAATCAACTTTTTTATTCTTTTTAGAAGAAAATATTGTGAAAAATATATTTAAACAAACTATTATTTTTACATAATTTAATATCGCAACGACTGTCCGCAATAAGTTCATTGCGCCGCAATTGCGCCCGCAAACGCAATCCGCTGCAAAAAAGACCCGACCGCAATGGACCGCAATATCGCAATTTAAAACATTGATATGGATATAAATAGTAAATGATAAACTCATACCGGTGCAACTTCATAATTTACGCCTAAATCCGGACAAACACTATCCAAGCCTGAAAAAAGTTTCATCTTTTTCTTGATTTACTTTTTAATTTAATTCTTGTTGAATTTTTGTCCAAATGCCAGCTCTTGTCTAATTCAAGGTTTATATTTTTTAGGTGTCTAATTCTTAATTATTGCTGAATTCAAGTTTTAGGTTTACCATATATTTTTGCAAACTCGTTTTGATTTGGAAAATATATCATTTTATATCGGAAAAATCCGGTATTAAAATTTTCCTAAAATCACCTAAAACGTAAGGCCGGACTTACACATGATATGTATTAAAAGAATTGCTAGTTACAGTTTATTTTTTGCTCTTGAATGTTGGAATTTTGGAGTTTGAATTTGTATTGTACATAAAAATAGATATTAAAAAAAAACATTAATTTCAATATTGAAGGGTTGCACATGAAGCTGATAGCCTGATACAACTTTGGTTACAAGGTTGTCCAATGTGCTTTTCTTTCATTCTTTCCTTTCTTTTTTGAGATAAATCCGAGTATTTTTGTTCTATTGAAATGCAGATACTTCAAAGAAGATGATTTTTATTAACATTCTCAAATTTTCTTTTTCTTTTTCGGTGAATTGGAAGTCTTTTTCCCACTTGAATAGGGTATTTTCATTTTTTTTTTATGTTTGAAAATGACTTGCTTAAAACCATAAAAAAGACCAACTTTTCGTCCTCCAATTATTTAGTTTGAAGGGAAGGGGTCTGTTCCTAATTACATAATTGAGTGTCTAAATCGGTATTTATTGTATTTTGGTTAACTGAGTGGAATTTATGAAAAAAGATTGAAACAAAAAAAAAACTCCAGTCCTTAGTAACACATTTTATTGATTTTGTTATAATTTTTATCTAAAAGAAAAGACAAAATCATATAGCTAGTAAAAGAAAAGAAAACATTATATAGCTAGTGAATGCAAAAGAAAATCAAATATCTTGTAAGAACTTCGGACATAATTGATCACTGAATTTTGCAGGAATTGATTAAATCTTGTTGATTGAAAAATTGTTTTATGCCCTAACTAATAAGAACTAACAAAAGAAAGTTTATAAGAATTTATAAATTAACAATGAGTGGATATCTTAATTTATAGTGAAGAACCTGATGACTAAATCCTGACTGGTACGCAGGACCGGGCCGTGGGCAAGCCCACGGACTAGGGCACCAGCAAGATTAGGGGCACCAGATTTAGAATATTATATACATTACCGGTTTTGTTTGAGCAAACGTTCAAACCAGTACAGTTGGTAAACAATAAATATGGGATTGAAGAGGTCCAGGGATCAATATCCTTTGCTAACTATTTTTAACATTCAATGTTAGTTTTTTTGTCATTGGGTAGACATTCAATGTTAGTTGTTAATACCTAATTGACAATATTAACTATATTTATAACAATTAAATGTTTAAGATGAAAAATATTATTGTATATTTGTATTAAATGGATGGGGGCAAAATTAAGGAAACAAATAAAGTTTTGTATTTTTGTTACTTAAACATATTCAGTTAAGAAAATTCTTATATATGTACCTTTCTGATGTGTCAGAATATCATATGCATTTTTATAAAGTAAAAAAACTATAAAAATATGAATAAATATCTTACAAAATATCATGTGTATTGAATTATTTTTATAAATCATACAAAAATATAAACTAAACTACAGATTAAAGATCAATATTCATTTTTGTATAATTATTTTATACACTATTTGTATTTCTTTTTCTAATTATATATTTTATATTTTTGTATGGCAATTTCTAATATATATAATTTTGTTAATTTGATGTAAACCACACCAATAGGAATTTATGTGTTTCTAATTTCTTCAAGTTATGTACAATAATAAAATTTCATTAAAAGAGACTGATATAATAGTTTTTTTGCTCTGTGTTTATATATTTTGCAAGGAGTAGCATGAAATTGAGATTTCATGTCCATCATTCAATAAAATAAAGTATTTTAATGTCCATGTGATATGATCTATAGACGGTAGTTGATATGTGCATGGATTTTAATGTCCTTATAGTTTGGAATTTGAGTCCTAAATACTTGTGGAAACAAATAGTTTGAAATATGTGAAGATAAAAAAATAATAGTAACATGATGAATAAAAATAAATCGACTATAAATAAAAATAAATATTTCACGATTTAAATGATATTTTATAATAATAAAATATTGAAATTAGAAGTATGTAGGTGAGATTGTGGATATTTTTATTTTTTTTTGTTATATGGAGCAACATTTTTTGATATTTTTTCATAATCAAGTATTAAATTGAGCTAGGGCATCCAAAATGTTCGGACCGGCACCGTTGGTACGGGCACTGCTGGTACGGAGGATTTGGGATAGAAAAAATAGTATTACTTGCATGATGCTTTCATCCCGAGAAATGTGCAAGTTATTAGCCTCAAACACCGTCACCTCTAGAACTCCATGGAGCAAGTTGGAACCTTCTTCTGCCATATTCTCTCTCTCTCTCTCTCTCTCTCTCTCTCTCTCTCTCTCTCACACACACTTCCTTGAGTTCATGAGTGAGTGACCTTTTATTTATATAGAATTTTTTTGATATATATAACATGCAAAAAAACCTAATTTGCAAAAACAGCACGTTTCTGGCCCAGTTAGCAAATCTAGTTTTTTCCGTCAAAACTCATGGAGAAAGTGAAAAAACTTTCGACAAGAGGGTTGATGAAAAAACTTAAAAGAAAAATTGGGGTGTTAGCTGGGTTCTAAATAGGTTTAGTACGTCATCAAATTCAGAATTTTTCATCCTCCAATATACTACCTATTGAGATTTCATTGGCAGCTTGTTGTGTCTCAGACTTCATATGATTTTTTGTGTTAAATACTCAATTAACTGGATTATAAGTTCATTGACAATTTTTATTTTAGTTTTAGCTAGTGTTTGTTTGTTTGATTTTTGTTTTGTTTTTATATTTTCTTTCATGTTAAAAGTAAGTTATGTACTAGTTTCTGGTTACGTCTATTATGTTTAAGTGTGTTTATTCTTTGAATTTTATATCATCACTTTTTCATAATTGTTGTGTTATTATTTTTTGAAATAATTTGATAGCTCAAATGACAACTTAAACGATCAAATAAGATATGCAAATTACGCTACTTCAACAAAAAAAATTATATTTGTTCAAAAACATTGCAAGAGTTGGATTGTAAACATTAAAAACTAAACAACATTGACACTTTCGTCAAAAGTTCTGGCGAAAATGCCGAAAGTTAGGTTTACATGGATCAAAGATACCAAATCCTGGTTTACTCACTTTTCGCAGGTGTGCTGGCGAAAGTAATCAAATCTAGAATTTGATATCTTTGATAATGTTTTTTACAATTTATCCATGATTAACAGCCCAAATCTTTATTTCAGTTCTTTCGTCAATTTTTTTGGCAAAAGTTCATTCACTTTCGTCAAATATTTTGACCAAAGAGTTAGTTTTGAAAATTACACAACGGACATGGTATTTTTGCAAATTGAGCTTTTTAGATGTTATATATAAAAAAAAGGATAATTATACTCTCCCCCCCCCCCCCCCCCCAATTCCCCCCACTATTCACGATTTGTACCAAATCCGTGAATAGTGAGGTGTTGTTTTAATGGTCCTCTCCAATTTGCACCCTCCATTTTAATTGACGGTTAATTGTGTTTTGAATTAACGATTAATTCAAATATAATTAACGGTTAATATAATTGTATTAGTCATTAATATAATTAATAATTTTAATTAACTATCAATTCAAATGGGAGGGTATAATTTTGGGAGATGGATATCATTTCCCCCACGGGAAAGGTTTTTTTTTTTTTGCTTCCCAAAAAAAATCTCTTTTATATCATTAAGGTGATCCACATTGCACGCGTGGTTCCCAAATCCCAATTCCCACCACTTATTGGCACTTTAAAATTTGAATTGGAAATATTAAAGTTGACAACGCAAAGGACCAATCAATTAATGACACGTGGTAAATAATGATATTTGAAAGAAAAAATTATGTACTATTATTTCAAATAGGAAATAACGTGCATTTTGATTTTATAGACATACAATTTTTGTTATATTGTTAAAATGAGGAATTTTTTTACAAATAACCAAGTTGAATAAGTTAATTAACGAAATAACCAACATTTGAAAAAAATTTGAAAAATATCTATTGCGGACTTTCAAAGAGCGTCATGCGGTGAATCATCATCCGCCTTTTTTGATGAACTTACTTAAATGGTTTAAGAATAAGCGGGGAATCATTGTCCGCCTAACTAAAAAATAGGCGGGGAATCATTGTCCGCCCAAATTTTTCAATTGAAAATTTGGTATTTTTCCCCAAATTTTGCCATAACATGATATATGTTCTAAATTAGTATATTTAATTAACATGATAACGAGCACATTTTAGCTATTAACTTAATACGTAATTAATATTTATTCGAATTCATAAATTTTCATAAATTTTAATGAATATTTAATTATATGTTTTAATTATCACGTTAATTAAAAGTAATAGTTCAATAATGGAGAATTCGGCAGGTACATTTTGGAGGAGACTAATTTTTTCTTTTTTTTAATATCTGACGGGTCGAAAAAAATATATAAAAATTTTATTCTCCTCCAAAATATACCCACCGAATTCTCCATTATTTAGTTATTACGTTTAATTATCGTGATAATTAAGATATATAATTAAATATTTATTCAAATTTATGAATTCGAATAAATATTAATTATGTATTAAGTTAACAGCTAACATTTACTGGTTATCATTTTAATTAAATATACTAACCGAAATTTTCCAAATTTTACCATAACATCTCTATGTTCTAATTAGAATATTTAATTAAAATAATAACTATTACATGTTAGCTGTTAACTTAATATATAATTAATGTTTATTCAAATTCATAAATTTGAATAAATTTTAATGAATATTTAATTATATGTTTTAATTATCACGTTAATTAAATGTAATAGTTCAATAATGGAGAATTCGGCTGCTACATTTTGGAGGACAGTATTTTTTTCTTTTTTTTTAATACCTGACGGGTTGAAAAAAATATATAAAAATTATATTCTCCTCCAAAATGTACCCACCGAATTCTCCATTATTTAATTATTACGTTTAATTATCATGATAATTAAGATATATAATTAAATATTCATTAAAATTTATTCAAATTTATGAATTCGAATAAATATTAATTATGTATTAAGTCAACAGCTAACATGTACAGGTTATCATTTTAATTAAATATACTAACCGAAATTATCCAAATTTTACCCTAAAATCTCTATGTTCTAATTAGTATATTTAATTAAAATAATAACTATTGGTGTTCGTTCGAACGGATGACTACGAATGTAATTATGGAATTAACACAGAAATGAGACAGAAAGTATACGTTCGAACCAACCAAGGTGTTCGTTCGAACGGACCTCTTCGGGTATAAAAGTGTTTTATACATTCTCATGACAGAAGCTGTGTGTTCGAACGAACTGCATGTTGCGTTCGCACGAACATGCTGCTGGAAGTGTATATTGGATATACACAACCTTTAACCCAATACTTATCCTATTTAGTATAAATAAGATATTTCTCTCTCCTCCATGCAGTCCAATCCAGTCTATCATTTAATCAAGGTGTTGAAAGAGTGCGGAGAGAAAGAGAGAAAGAGAAAAGAGGAGAAAAGAGTTTTCTCTGTCTAGAGAATCGAAAGCAATCAAGCAAGTTCGCCGGTGCATCGTCTAGGCAATTGCACCTGCGACCGAAGTGCTACGACTCACGGTGGATACGGGTAGAGGAGCGACACTTGTGGGTCTTCGTTTGTGATCAAACCGGAGAAGTAAAGGAGTGAAAGGCTGTGGAAACGTGTGGACATGGGACACACGAAGACAACCGGAGGCGTGTCAAGACGGTGGGAGACGTGTGGTATGGGACGCACGGGCAAGTCACCAACGTGACACCGAAGAAGAGAAAGATGCGAGCGATCAACCCGTCATGCGTGACCAATTTAACGCTGGTAATCGTCTATCCTACTTTGCATCGTACCCTCGATATCGAAGCGTGATCTCGGGATTTGTGAACCGGACCGGGCCTTCATATCCGCTATGCGGGCCCGGGGACGGGATAATTCCCTTCAGTGGTATCAGAGAAAGCGCTGCGATTCGAGTGTCGAATCATAGTCGTATATTCGATATACGCACGGGTTATCAAAGTTTGTACCCGTTTGCATGATGTTGGATATTTAGAAGTTTAATTTTTCGTTAAAATCACAAGTGGAATTCACTAGAGATCAATCATGACATGATTGAGAGTATCTAGGAATGATCGTGAAAAGGTTTCATGATTTATCATTTTGGAAACGAGTGAAAACGGAAAAACGGCGAAAAACTGCATGAAAACAGGGTTTTCAAGGCCTCCTGGACCAGTTCGTTCGAACGGACACGGGGGTGCGGGGATGCGACCAAGTGTCTTGAAAGACAGTGAAAGTGAAAGAAATACAGTTTCGGATCAACCGTAAAAGTGTACACACAAGGACACACGAACATACGCGCTCAAGAAAATGGATAGATGCACAATAGGATTGTGCAGAATTGGGCGAAATAACACTGTGCATCATGACACACCATATGGTGCATCATGACGCACCTAGTGTGTTCAGTCTGCAATGGTTGTGGACTTAGCCAAATTCAAGAAAAATATGGTCGTGCATCATGACGGACCATATGGTGCATCATGACGCAATGATGCGTATTTTGTCCAGAAACTTTTTGACATCGTCAGTCATGACACACCATATGGTGCATCATGACGCACTGTGTTTAGAAGCTGTTTTCTGGCAGCTTCTTGGTACACACGGTTTGGTATGTCTAAAATGTGCCTTTTTGGTGTCCTTATCCTATTTAGTATAAATAGGATAATTCTCTCTCTCTAGATGATGCAGATTTAATCCAAATCATTATATTATAAGAGAGACACTTTTTCAAAGAGTGAAAGGGTGCGAAGAAAGAGAGAAACGAGAAAAGGGATTTTTCTCGGTTTAGAGAATCAATTCAATCAATCAAGTTTACCGGTATATCGTCTAGGCAGGTATACCCGTAACCGAGGTGCTACGACTCACGGAGGATACGCGTAGAGGAACGACACTTGTGGCTCTTCGTTTGTGATCAAACCGGAGAAGTAAACGAGTAAAAGGCTGTGGAAGCGTGTGGACATGGGACGCACGAAGACAACCGGAGGCGTGTCAAGACGGTGGGAGACGTGTGGTA
Source organism: Luzula sylvatica (assembly GCA_946800325.1). Classification (NCBI taxonomy): domain Eukaryota; kingdom Viridiplantae; phylum Streptophyta; class Magnoliopsida; order Poales; family Juncaceae; genus Luzula; species Luzula sylvatica. The sequence continues at coordinate 4,672,335 of OX326961.1, forward strand.
TGGGACGCACGGGCCAGTCACCAACGTGACACCGAAGAAGAGAAGGATGCGAGCGATCAACCCATCGTGCGTGATCAATTTCACGCTGGTAATCGTCTATCCTACTTTGCATCGTACCCTCGACATCGAAGCGTGATCTCGGGATTTGGGAACCGGACTGGGCCTTCATATCTGCTATGCGGGCCCGGGGTCGGGATAATTCCCTTCAGTGGTATCAGAGGAAATGCTGAGATTCGAGGGTCGAATCATAGTCGTATATTCGATATACGCACGGGTTATCAAAGTTCGTACCCGTTTGCATAAAATTGGTGATTGAAAAGGAATTTCGATTAAAATCACAAGTGAATTCACTAGAGATCAGTCATAGGATGATTGAGAGTATCTAGGAATGATCATGAAAAGAGTTTCATGATCGATCGTTTTCGAAACGATGAAAAACGGAATCAAAATCAGGGCAGAATTGGCAAAAAACGCATGGTCAGTCATGACGCACGAGTGGTCAGTCATGACGCACCGATCGGGTGCCACGGACTCTCGAGGTGCCTTTGGTCCGTCATGACGCACGGATCGGTCAGTCATGGCGCACTGAAGGGGTGCCTTTGGTCAGTCATGATGCACAAGTTTGGTGAGTCGTGACGCTAGGGCCCCTGGAAGTTTTTGATGTTGGCCAGTCATGACGCACGAAACTGTCAGTCATGACGCTAGGGCTATATTCTGAAGAATGATGGTTGGTCAGTCATGACGCACCATATGGTCAGTCATGACGCTAGAGCCCCAGGTTGCCAGATTTGTTTTTTTACTACACACTTCGAAAATTCATATTCTTTGCACCAATTTATTTCATATTTATTTAATTATTATTTAGAATAATTTAGTCTCCCTAGATAGTACATATGCATTAGAAAATCTTGTGATAGTGATATAATACGATTATGTCACGAAGTTAAACATGAATATCATGGTCCCTCATAATATTTAAGTCGTGGAAATGTCTTCCATGTCCACAGCCATCGAGATTGGTATGACATAATGTGTGATCTTTGGCCATACTCGGGCACGTATTATTGTATGTATTGATGCGTGTGGTAAGCGTTAATTAGGGACTCACGTGGGTTCAGGCCATAGTCGGGCATGTGAGTAGTTCAATTGAACGATATGATGGATATGGTTGTGACTTAACCGTCCAATCTAATTCGATTAGAGTTCGGGGCATAGATAGAATGCACACACGGAACTGGGATTGTATATGATACGATCCATCACCGAAATTCTATAAAGGTACAAGAGTCGCATATGATGCGATTGGATTTTATCCTACCTAAATAAATGTGATCCCATTTGTCGGCCATAGTCACTTGTCGGAGGATCGTGAAATATGGGTCTTGAGTGTCATGGATTTGTAATCCCGTATCGGTATGAGGGTTACCGGTTCGATAAAATGATATATTCATATAATCATCATGTAAGCCTATAAGATAAGTACGCAACGTTAGTAAACAATCTTTATTTGATTTGTAGAGCATGTTTTCATGTAACACCACCACCTTATCGATTAGATCGGTATTAGAAAAGGATAAACTAGTTGGATGGAACTATCTAGATTGGCACCGTAACCTAAGAATCGTTCTTATGCAAGAGGGTAAAAGCCACGTATTGGATACGGCTCTAGTAGTACAGGCTAGTGATGTTGCGACCGAGGTCAAAGCAGAATCCGAGAAACTTAAGAAGGACTCGAATGACATGACATGCCTTACGTTGGCGTGCATGGACGCAAGTCTTCAAAAGCAGTTTGAGGACACGGATGCATATAATATCAACATCGTGCTCAAGGAAATGTTTCAAGAGCTAGAGCGTGTTGAATGGTTCAATGCGGCTCAAAGAGTAGGTTAAACTTAAGACGCCTTGCGAGTCTTTGATTGACACTCGCGTGTTGATGGTACGAGATTTGATCTTCGTGACCGAATATCATATGCATTCGATAGATATGTCGATCCCGGAATTGCATGCGATGCGATGTAAATTTGAATTGGAGATGTTTGGAGTATCCGGGGAATCCAAAGCATAGAGATGCATGGATATCCTTGTAATTCAAGGGCGGGGTTGAAAGAAATAAATGTCTAAGGGTATTTTGGAAAAATATTTTCCAAACAGAAAGTTCGGACAAGGAGTTGTTCAAACTAAAGACTCAAAGAAAGGTGAAATCCGAGGAGGATTAAAACCTAGTAGTTGATTACTTCTTTTGGCATTGCCGTCTTGACCATATAAACGAGAAACGCGTAACTAGATTCCATTAGATGGATTGCTAGACTCATTCGAATTAGATTCGATTGATTAACGCAATACTTAATTATTAGGCAAGACGACAAATGACATCATTCTCCAAAGGTTGGAGAAAGATCCAACGAATTATTGGAAATTACATTAAGATGTAAATGATCCGATAAGTTCAGAGGCAAGAGGAGGCTATCGGTATTTGTTACGTTTACGAACGATTAAAGTAGGTATGGTAATATTTATTTAATGTGTGCCGAAGCGGAGACTTCTGAAAGGTTCAAAGAGTTTCAAAAACGAAATACAAAATCGACTTAGCAAGAAAATCAAAGCCCTTTGATATGATTGAGGAGGCGAGTATTTGAGCAAAGCCTTTCGATAGGATCGAGAAGGCGATTATTTGAGTTAAAAGTATTGATAATCATTTATGATTATGGAATCGTTTCACAATTAACTTCATTCGAAACATTGAGATGTATTCAAAAAGAAGAAATGAACGCATGTTGGACATGGTTTGATAAATGATAAGTCAAACGGATCTCCCAAAAAATATTTTGGGGATATGCCCTTGAGACCGCGGCGCTAAAAAATGGTTGCATATATGATATGGACCATAAACCTTCTAATCGGTACAACAGACACCATATGAGATATGGATCGGAACGGTTCCGAAGTTGTCATTTGTGCAGATTTGAGGATGTGAGTATATTTCGAAATTTGTTTCGATAAACTCGATCCCAAATCTGAGAATTGTTCATTTATCATATATTCTTAAGGAAACTAAAGGATGTTAATTCTAACGTCCAGACGAAAATAAGATTTTCGTAGCTCGAAGAGATGCCTTCTTGGAGGAAGACTAGATGCGCACAAGTTTAGAACTTGATGTCGTTTATCTCTATGTGGGCCGGTGAGAGTAGAATAAATCTCGAAAGAGTTCGAGATCTGAAAATGAACATTGAACCGATGAACGTTGACCCGATTTCGTCAATTGTTGAGGATCCGGAGTCAAGTGCACAAGGCGCGATTCGTAGATCGGGTAGGACTCGTCAAGAGCATGTACGATACAGTTTATCATGGCAAATGACAATAAAGTCAAACTCATCGATGATGAGCCGACGTCTTACCGCGAGGCTATGAAAAGCGTGGATTCCAAAAAGTGACATTCGGCCATGAAATCCGAGATTCAATCCATGTACGATAATCAAGTTTGGAACTTGATTGATCCACCTCCCGGGGTTAAACCCGTGGAATGCAAGTGGGTCTTCAAGATGAAGACTGACACGGATGGTAATGTAAACACTTGGAAGGTACGACTTGTGGCGAAAGGTTTCAAACAAATTCATGGTGTCGACTATGAAGAAACGTTTTCACCCGTAGCACTGCTTAAATTCATACGAATCTTACTTGCCATCGAAACGGCATTCCTTAACGGGAATTTACAGGAGGATGTGTACATGACACAGCCTGAGGATTTTGTCGATTCAAAGAATCCGGATAAAGTGTGCAAGTTGCAACGATCCATTTATGGATTGAAGCATGCTTCTCGGAGTTGGAACATATGTTTCGATGAAGTTATGAGTGAGTATGACTTCGTGAAAAACGTAGAGGAACCTTGTGTATACAAGAAGGTTAGTGGGAGCCGCGTAGTATTTCTTGTTATATATGTAGACGACATCTTGATCATAGGAAACGATATACCAATGCTTACAGATGTTAAGAAGTATTTAAATACTCGTTTCCCTATGAAAGATTTGGGCAAGGCCGCCTATATTTTAGGCATGAGGATTTATAGAGATAGAACCGAGAAGTTACTCGGCTTGAGTCAAAGCACGTACATCGACCAAGTATTGAAATGGTTTTCAATGCTTGATTCGAAGAAATGGTTTCTTCCGATGTCGAGTGGCATATCGTATTCCAAAGCTCAATGTCTGACATTGAGCAAGGATAAGAATGCGATGAGTATTGTTCCATACGCTTCAGCGGTTGGATCAATTATGTATGTCATGATTTGTACGCGCCCAGATGTGTCGTATGCATTAAGCGTCGTTTCGCGTTACCAATCAAATCTAGGGGATATGCATTGGATAGCGGTTAAGAACATCCTTAAGTACAAGGACTAAGGATGAATTTCTAATTTATGGTGGAAAGACATCCGGGTTGGTAATAAATGGTTATACCGACGCCAGTTTCCAAACATGTGTCGATGACTTTCGATCACAAATCGGATACGTGTTTTGTCTAAATGGTGGAGCGGTCGTATGGAAGAGTTCCAAACAACCCACGTTAGCAAACTCTACAACTGAATCCGAGTATATTACGGTTACTAATTGCAAAAAAAACGATATGGATCAAGGATACATGACCAAACTTGAAGTAGTCATGAGTTATCGGATTTATGGTTGTGTATTGCGTGAGATGCAATAGTACAAGCCACAAATGTCGAGGTCACAACCACTTCTAGCCAATACTAAGAAAATTTCATTTGATCCGTGAAATTTTGCAACGAAAGGATGTGATCATTGAAAAGATTGATACTAACAGGAATGTTGCGGACTCATTTACTAAACCACTCTCGCAAGCGAAGCATGATTACGATGCGAAAGCTATAGGTTTGAGATACCTAGAGGAGGATGAGAGTTAGTCAGTTATCTAAACGATAGTTTTCGTGGGACGAGATTAGTCGTATAGTAGTAGTAAACGTGGTATCACCCCAAGCTTATCTTATATTAATACAATTTCGAGATTTTAAAATTTCTCATTTGCATTTACCTTATATGAAAACTGTGTGCGGGTTGTGTAATATGATTACATGAATCCTGATTGGAGCTTGTGTAGACGTCGGCATAATCGATGATTATGTGCAACGAAACCGTCACACCTAAAGTTTCATTTCTAAACATCCCTAGTCGCAAAATGGACTGAACGCGTACACTAGTACGTTAGCCGAGGAGATGATTATGTTTTGCTAATCATAGGACAAAGTGTTTGTCGAATCGGGAACGTAGATATATGCTAGATGACATATATTGGATATGACCAAATCTATGAGACCATGACATGGTTTAGTCATTATAGATGGACTCGCGACGAGTAGGGTATTAGGTTCTTCACACTTGAGGGGGTCATTGATTGCGTTACGTGCGTAACACAATGCTTTGATATGACCTTACGCCTACGTTAACAGGAGGCTAAAACGGTCATCATTGGATATTGTCCGAAACACGGAATTCAATATGAGTCTCCAAGATAGGAATTGTTTATTCCGAAAGGAATATATATCTCTTAGGCGCCGCTCGATGAGTTGATTAACGAAAAATATGGTCATAGTCAATGATGTTAAAGGTTAATATCGATTGTAATTTGTTAACTCAATTCGAAATCGGGGAATAGCTGTAGTTAATCAAACTATAAGGATGACTACCACCATGTCTTTTGATTAACGGATATCGCTAACAAGAGAACTAATAACAACTATTCGAGATAGGCACAATGATCACAATTATTTTTCGTTTTAACATGGGTAGCCATAATGGAGTGACTAGATCCCGCTCATGGGCTTGTAGTGCCTTGGAAACAGCCTATTTCCATCGTTAAACGAACCTACGTAGTCACACAACGAGTCGTACTATGTCGGGCTTGACTGCAAGTTTTGGCACATGTGATGTGCATAGCTTAATGTATTTGATACATGGCTATATTCTCTATTATAGTGCATATATGATATGCATAAATACCTTTTAGTTAGATCTGAAACTGAGTGGGAGACTGAAGAAAATACAGTTTTGGATCAACGATAAAAGTGTACATATAAGGATATATGAACATGGATGTCCATGGGTTTGATTAAATGCATAATAGGATTGTGCAAAGTTAAGTTCCAGAGAGTGGTTCGTTCGAACTAACCATCGGGTCCGTTCGAATGGACCACTACGAGTATAAAACTGTTTTACACATATTTATTCCAGCGAGTGGTTCGATCGAACTAACCTTGGTGTTCGTCCGAACGGACTATTACGAATGTAATTTGGAATTAACACAGAAATGAGGCAGAATATGGTTCGTTCCAACTAACCTCATGGTGTGTTCCAACTATGCAAGGAAGTGTATATTAGATATACACAACCTTTGACCCAATCCTTATCATATTTAGTATAAATACGATGTTTCTCTCTTCTCCATTATGCAAAGAGCTAATTCAGTCCAGAAATTAGAGAGACTCTTATCAAGTTGTTGAAAGAGTGCGAAGAGAAAGAGAGAAAGAGAAAATGTGTTTTCTCAGTTTAGAGAATCAAACGCGATCATGCAAGTTCGCCATTGCATCGTCTAGGCAGGTGCATCCACAACCGAGGTGCTATGACTCACGGTGGATACTAGTAGAGGAGCGATACTTGTGGCTCTTCGTTGTGATCAAACCGAATGAGCAAAAGGCTGTGGAAGCGTGTGGGCATGGGACACACAAAGACAACCGGAGACGTGTCAAGACGGTGGGAGATGTGTGGTATGGGACGCACGGGCTAGTCACCAACGTGACACCGAAGAAGAGAAGGATGCAAGCGATCAACACGTCGCACGTGATCAATTTCATGCTGGTAATCGTCTATCCTACTTGACATCGTACCCTCGATATCGAAGCGTGATCTCGAGATTTGAGAACCGGACCGGGCCTTCATATCCGCTGCGCGGGCCCGTTGACGGGATAATTCCCTACATTAAATCAGTGAAGGAAAATATTTTTGCTTACATAGAACTCCTTGATATGACAGAGGAATTTCGGACGTTGTTCTTAAATGAAAGAAAATTGCGCATAGATCTTCGAACAAAAGCTTATGACTTGTCCTTTAACGAAGAAGTGAAATGGCAGCAAAGGGCATCCATAACATGGCTTAAATTAGGTGATAGAAACACATCTTATTTTAATGCAATCGCCTCAAACAAAAGATCGCGCAATCATATCTCCTCTTTGCTCATCAACGACACGAATATAACTGATTCCAATGATATCCTCTGGTCTTTCTTCGCCTACTACAAACAAATCCTAGGGACAATGAACGAGGCAGGGACTACATGGAATCCCCACACTACCCCTCTTTCATCACTGTCGCCTTCAGAAGCTTTTCCCCTCGTAGCTCCTATTGTAGAAAAAGAAATTTTCGACACGATACTTCAAATACAAAGAGGAAAGTCAGCGGGTCCGGACGGCCTAAGCATAGAATTCATTAAAGAAATGTGAGAAACCATGAAAAAAGATATACTAAAAGTGCTTAAAGGTTTTGATGATGGGACTTTAGACGTGAGTCCTATTAACAAAGCGACAATTACACTCATCCCTAAAAAGGAGGGAGCTACCAAGCTAGAGGATTTCCGACCGATAGTGTTATATCGGTTCCTATAAAAATAATAACGAAAATACTTGCAACAAGATTGCAAAACGTGATCTCTTCTGTAATATCAAACGGCTTTTATAAAAAAAAAAGGTCCATTGTGGACTCATACGCAACCGCAAGGGAACTTTTAAATTACTTCCATAAAATTCCCTCCGTCCTTATAAAAATTGATTCCCAAAAAAATTTCGATAATATATCATGGCCCTTTCTTTATAAGATCTTTGAGACTAGAGGTTTCCATGTAAAGTGGTGTACATGGATCAAATCTCTACTCTCATCCTCCTCATCCACAATCAAAATAAATGGCAAACTCTCGCCCTACTTCTTTCACAAGAGGGGTCTAAGGCAAGGCAACCCTCCCTCTCTACTCTTGTTTAATATTGCCGTAGGTTTTCTACAAGACATTATTAGAACAATCGATCCACTCTTCAAAAAAGTCTCCGACTTCCAAACACCAATACTACAATATACGGACGATACTCTAATATTCTTAGAGGCTCATCCGGACAACTTGAGAATAATTTCCACCGCCCTTGAGACTTTCACAGAAATTATGGGATTACCTATCAATCAAGAAAATCCACTTTTTCTCCGATTAGCATTCCTAACGATCTTCAAAACGTGGTCAAGACACTATTGAATTTTCCTATGAAGGAGTTCCCCATCAATTACATTGGCATACCACTCTCTATACGAAAACCGAATAAATTACTATTCATGCCCCTAATTGAGAAAGTACAAAAACAAATGGCCTCTTGGAAAGGAAAACTTTTATCGACGGGAGGTCATTTAACTCTTGTTAAGGCCACTTTAAACGTGATTCCTATCTATCTAATGCAACCCATCAAGCTCCCGGTGTGGGTTATTAGAGAAATTGAAAAACTCATGCATGCTTTCCTATGGTCCGGTAAAGAAACTAACCAAAAACGAAAAAATCTTGTAAATTGGGAGACGGTTTGTCTCCCGAAAGAAAATGGGGGGCTCGGCATTCTTGTGGAAATTAGATACCGACCCGACCAATCTTTGATCGGAATATACGTCTACTCTATATGGGATCGATGGATCTCATCGACTTGAGGAAAGTATCGGTAGCGAGGCTATCGGGTTTTTAAAAAAAAATACTTGGGCTACTGCCACGATACAAAGTGTCGACGACGAAGGACGAAGCCAATCGCACACTATGGCGCTGGAACAACTCCGGACAATACACCTCCAAATCGACCTATAGATTTCTGAGAAATCCGGGCATAAGAAGCGAATGGCATAACCTAATATGAAAGACTCGCACCCTTCTTAAAGTCAAATTCTTTCACTGGATTGCCTCGCATAACAAGCTAAATACGGCAGATATCCTCGCAAAAAAAGGGTGGCCGAGCACGCCAATTTGCGTATTGTGCCATCGACATAACGAGACGCGTGACTACTTACTAGCACAGTGCTCTTTCACTACGGCAGTTAGGAAAAATATTGCGGCAATTCTGGGCGTACAGCTAAACTATAACCCACGAGGCGATTTGTTTGATGATTGGCGCACCGCGACTAGGGCTATAGCAAAAGATAATAAGAGAATATACAACACCATGTGAATGACGATCAATTGGGCGATATGGAAGAAGCGTAATGGCCGAATCTTTCGAAGGAAGAAAACATCTCCGAAGCACCGAGCTAACAAGGCCATTGAGGATGTGCTACTATGACACAATCTGAAGAATTACAGGACAATTGAAGCTACTGTTCCTTGATGTTTTTTACTATTCAGTTGTCATTTTAATCTTCCAATTTGATTGTACATATAAACTATCCTTTTTGTTAAGAGTCGCGATGTATATCCCCCTCAACTGTCCCCCAAGAGTGTTGATGTGTCATCAAAATGAGGTGTTAATTGATGGCACCATTTTTTTCCCCTCCTATAAGACAAATCGGACTTTGGGCTTAACGGGTTTAAGGCTTAACGGACCCGACCCATATATAAAATTACAAACCCTATTTTTCTCTCTCTCCTCTCATTCTCACAACCTCTTTCTCTCTCTCTCTCTCTCTCTCTCTCTCTCTCTCTCTCTCTCTCTCGTGAACAATACCAAAGCTTAGATCCGGGTTTTTTTTGTTCGTTTTGCAAGATTTTCGAAGAAGAAGTGGTTACTTGTAAGGAATTAATAGTTGATTTCTTGCTTATATCGGGTTTTTATTCGTTTTTGTTCGTTTTCTTGCTTAGATCCGGTTTTTTTTTGTTGATTTCTTGCTAAGATTCGAGTTTTTTTAGTATTTTCTTGCTTAGATTCGAGTTTGTTGTTATTTTCTTGCTTAGATCCAAGTTTTTTTTGTAAATTCTTGCTTAGATTCGAGTTTTTTTTGTTAATTTCTTGCTTAGATCCGGTTTTTTTTGTTGATTTCTTGCTAAGATTCGAATTTTTTTAGTATTTTTTTGCTTAGATTCGAGTTTGTTGTTATTTTCTTGGTTAGATTCGAGTTTTTTTTGTTAATTTCTTGCTTAGATTCGACTTTTTTGTTACTTTTTTGCTTAAATTCGAGTTCTTGCTCTTAATTCCTGTTTTTTTGGTAATCCCTGGTAATTTCTGGTAATTCCAGTAAATTCCTGGGTAATTCCAGTTAATTTCTGTTAATTCTGTTAATTCTTTGCTATTACTGATAATTTCTGCTATTTCCTGCTAATTCCTGTTAACTGCTGTTAATTTCTGTTTTCAGGGGCTTTTCTGTAATTGTTCAGGGGCTTTTTTGTGATTTTCAGGGACTTTTTTGTAATTTTCAGGGACTCTTTTGTAATTTTCGGGGATTTTTTCAGGGGCTGTTAATTGGTAGATGTAATTTTGGAATGTAATTTTTTGGAGTTTAATGTTGTTAATTGATAGATGTTAATTGAAATGTAATTTGTGTATTAAGTGTTAATTGGAATATAATTCTTTAAGTTTACTTGTTTTAATTGGTATCTGTTAATTGGATTGTAATTCAAGTTATATATACTGTTAATTGAAGTGTGATTGGTATCTCTTAAGTGTTGATTGGTATCTCTTAAGTGTTAATTCAAGCGTGATTTTTTAAGTGATATTGTGTTAGTTGATATCTGCTAATTGGATGGTTAATAAAAGAATGTTTGAGTGATATTGTTGTTAATTACTGTTATATATACATTAGCATTCGATTAATTACTGTCAATTTACACTTAATACATGTTAATTACGGATTAATAGTTGAGTGATATTTACAAATGTTGTTTACACATGTTAATTGGAAAATTTTTGAGTGATATTTACACATAGTTGAGTGATATTTACACATTTTATCACCCATAACATCTACCAAATTTCCTTAATGAAAATTGTATAACTGTTAATTCAAGAATTAACACGTGTTAACCCATAAGTATGAAATTTTTATCAAATCCGCTAACACAGTTGTACGGCTTAACACAGTTTTACGGATTAACATTGCCAGCACATAAATAGGCTTAACGCAGTGCGGCTTAACACAGTTTTACGGATTAACACTGCCAGGACATAAATAGGCTTAACGCAGTGTTACGGCTTAACACTGCCAACACATCAAAAGTGCTAGGGGAAAAGTGGGGGAGGTTGAACATTTTCCTTTTGTTAATATAAAATACCTGAAGGCAAAAAAAATTTATTAAATATACTTCGGGGTTTGGTTTTCTTTTTTTGAAGACTTTCGAGAAAAAAAATAGTCCTCTCATCCTTGACCTTGATTTGATATGTCCATTATAGAACATAATGTGCAAAAGAAAATGACCATTAACATCGTACAAGATAAAGTGGAAAAGAAAATGGCCATTAACATCGTACAAGATAAGGTGGAAAAGAAAATGGCCATCCAATCCAAGACAAAAAAGCATTCTTCTTTTTATCTTTAATAATGGCACTGATGAATGTCAGAATGTTTGTATATTCCATGTTTATAAAGTTGAGAAATTAAAAAATATATTTTTTTTCGAAAATTTTAAAAGTCGTATTAGACATTCAAATTTTCTTTCTAAACAAAATTTATTCTTATTTATTTCCATAAAAAAAAATTTAACTTTCGGTTGAATCGAAATATTTGTATATTCCATGTTTAGTTTCACTATTTTTTTAAGAGAATCATAAGTCACGAATATGACCATTATATGTTTCTATTTTTATATTGGTACCGTCGGGATTCGAATCCATAATATTTTCAACATGTGATTTTATTGTGTCAAACATTCAACCAGCTAAATGGGTTATGGAACTATTGGTTTCACTAAATATTTTTTGATATTTTGATATTAATATTTAAAATTCCATAAATATTTTTAAAATAAATTATTTAAAATAAAATAAAATTATAGGTTATATTTACTTTATATATATTTTTCATCAATGACTAACACTAAATAATAATAAAATAAAATATAAAATAATTATGAATTTCAAAAGTTTCTTGATAGAAAAATACTATAATAACTCATTTTAATGTTCATTATTTTTTAATTTCAAAAACGACTATAATCAAAAGGTTCAAATTACGAATTGCAAAATATCCTGATGCTTACTTGGACCACAAGGACCTGAGAATCATTTTGAAATTCGAAGAAAAGAATTAACATTTGTTAGAAGATTAAATGGAGGTGTCCATTGTTCATGCAATGGAGATGATTAAGTAAAATTAGTTAGTGTTGTTAGTGAGTTTAGAATGGATGGTTATGATTGATTAAGTTAGTTTATGTGTGTGATTTAGATTAGTTTAAAACTTTAAACTAGTATAAATAGAGATCTAATCTCTCAATGTAATTTAAGCAAAATATTAATCAAACGATTTTATCTTGTCTTCAATCTTGTATCTTTCTCTCTTCTTAATATCTTCTTAATCATCTATTATTGATATTTAATAATCAACGCTTTGGATGCTACCTTTTCCCTGACAAAATGAAAGTCTATTTCGATATGTTTGGTTCTGGCGTGAAAGATCGGATTAGAGGCCAAATATGTGGCACCTATATTGTCACAGTAAAGAGTTGGTGGAGAAGAAGAAACATGGAGTTCTTGGAGTACATACTGAAGCCATGTCGATTCTGAGGTTGCAAGAGCCAAAGCCTTGTATTCAGCCTCAATGCTGGATTTAGAAACTGAAGCTTGCTTCTTTGAAGACCAGGATATGAGATTCTTGCCAAGAAAGACACAATAACCGGTAGTAGACCGGCGATCATCGGGACAACCAGCCCAGTCAGCATCAGAATACACATGAAGAGATTGATCTAATGGAGGATTAAAAAGATATTAAGAAGAGAGAAATATACAAGATTGAAGACAAGATAAAATCGTTTGATTAATATTTTGCTTAAATTACATGGAGAGATTAGATCTCTATTTATACTAGTTTAAAGTTTTAAACTAATCTAAATCACACACATAAACTAACTTAATCAATCCTAACCATCCATTATAAACCCACTAACAACACTAACTAATTTTACTTAATCATCTCCATTGCATGAACAATGGACACCTCCATTTAATCTTCTAACAACATTAGATCTCTATTGTGATTCACCAAAAGAATTCAAACTACAATTGGAATCACAGTGCAACTTGGATCTAGGGTTTAAATGTTGGTACATGGCAGAGAGTAGTGAGTAGGTCGTCTAATTCTCTCCTCTTTGCATAGGCGAGACTCGTATTTCGTGCGGAGCAATTTGAAGACAGTGAGGAGACGAAGATCGGAGAGAGAATCCCAGTCTTGAAGATTGGAGAGGGGGAGAGTAAAAAGGAAATATGTGAATTTTGGTGAAGATATGAGAGGAGGAGATGTGGAAGAGAGTCGGCGAAGAGGTGAATTCCGCTGAGGCGCGACGCGAGGGACGTTGTTTGGTGGAGAGGTGTGTTCCGCTCGGTGTGTCTTATTCTGAAATTTAATTACAATCTGTGTTGCACGGCGATAGAACGATACGTATTGAATACGACGATACGGGTAAAATTGGTTTTTTGAAGTATCTGCGCAACATAGATTACAATACGATTTAGTAGATGTGTTTGGTTTGTGAGTTGTATTAGTACGATTAATAATCTAATATTTACTGAATAGTAGTACTAGAATCGTGCGACTTTGAAGTTCGTTACGATAGATCATATTTTCTTGTTCGTTAAAATCGGTTTTTTGAAGAATCGTGCGACTTTGAAGTTCGTTACAATAAGTCAATGACAATTTTCTTGTTATTTACAATAGATAATATTTAAAGCGTTTTATTTTTTTATGCATATTTGTGATCAATTTTGCAGAAATAATGTTTTTGTTAATTTTTCGTGATGTTTGCAGAAATAACAGTTTCGTCAATAAAAGGGTTACAATGAGAAAATTCATCTGATTTCAATGATTTTAAAGCGTGAGCGTTAATTGTTTTTTAAACACTAAACCTAAATTTATTCACGTATTTTGGCACCATATTATGACGAAAATAATTTTATTCAGACATTTTTGTATCCTGTAGTGGTGTGGAAATATATTTTTTCAAACTAGTAGCAGAATAAATTAGTATTTTTTTTTTGCCCCATACTTTATTTTTCTTTTAAACCAATCATTCTAATGTCTAATTTGTCCCTTCATTGTTGTATTTAACAAACAACGCCGAGAAATTTGCAAAAATACTTCGTTTTCTCTATTGCACTTGGCGAAAATACTATTTTACAAATATGAACAAAAAAACGCTATTTTTGCTAATAGAGTCGGAAACAAAGCTATACATAAATTCTTTTGGAACAAAACAATTATAACTATGAAATATTAGAAATTTTACCTCTTTACCCAGGTAATTTATTTTTTATTCAGTGTATTATATTTATATTGTATATGAATTCTCAAGCAATGAATTGTATTTGAATTTCGAAATCATCTATATACAATACAATTGCAATGAACTCTGATACGCCATATCAAACGTGCCGTTTGTGTTTACCCCAAAATTCTAACATAACTATTTCCATAGAAAATAATAAGTTGAAATTCAAATAGAAGCCTTCAGAATACAATATATCACGGTCAATGTTGTAAATTAATATTTTTCTTTTCGTACAAAATAATTTAAATTTCAATGTTCGAGTGAAGATAAAATCTGATTGGGTGGATTAATACAAAGTTTACGACTTCAAAATGAACATTAAACCTAATTCTTTTGCTAGAATTATCATAACATAAGCTGTGCATTTGTGATAACACGTGAATTCAACAAAATAACATGTGAATTAAGAACATGTTAATAAAAAAAAATGTGAATTAAGAAAACAAAAAAATTTTGAGCAAAAAGGACTTGTGCATGAGAGCTTGTCGCTATGATTTTCTTATTGTTCTTCTTTTCTACTGATCGAGTCAAAATTTTGTCACTACGATTTTCTTATCGACTCATAAGCGAGTGATAGAGAAGAGATTTGTTTAATTTATTGGGTTGTGTCTGAATTTTGGATTTTTGCGTTTTGAATTAAGTGAGTATGAGTAAAAAATCAATTAAAAATCTATTTAAACTCGTTAATCGATAAAAAATAGTCAAACTCAATAAAAATAGATCAAATTATTCTATCAATTACTTATTAGTTTTCGATCAATCGAGAGTTTTACAACATTGATCACACTATACCGCCGCAAGCAATACACCGCAGCATTCCTGTTATTTATCGTATGAGTAAAAAACCGCACCGTCCAAACGCATGTTCCAAACTTCTCGTACATTACGATGCAATACAACAAATGGAACAGGCTCACCACGTTATCAGTAGTCACATACCTACCCAACAAACACAAATGCACGAACACCCAGCGCACAGACCCAAACAACGGACCAGATCCTAACCGACCAAAACAAAGTTCATCCCACGGCTCAAATTCATGCGATGACGTGGACGAATATGGTGACAAGAAATTCCTTAACTTTATATCTATTAATAATATTAATAACTAGCGTTTTACCCGCGCAATTGCGCGGGCTGATTTAGTTTTCCCGTTGTTTTTTATTTTATCTTTCATAATTATTTTGGTTGTCGAAGTTATATACTTGTTGTGTCGCTAGTGTGGTTTTCATCGAAGATAGGTGTTGCTCGCGAGTTAAGTGTATTGTTGTATTATTGATTTATTCGAGCTTACAAATGTGTATTGTTATATTATTGTTTTCAATATCATATTTGTACATGTTTCATTTAATTTTTTTTCCAACAATGTACAGTTTGATCGAACAAAGAATCACACATTCTTTTGAAGAACAGCACAACCAAGAATGACAGACACTTGAAAAAATGTGTTTATTTAAATCCATAAGACCATATATCTGCCATTGCATCATCATGAAGTACCTAATTTAAACAAAAAAATGATTCACATTAAAAAGTATACCTAATTAATATTAAAAAAATAAAATTGAGTAATGTAAAATAAAATACATGGTTCATGATTTGTTTTTAAATATTTACCTCGAGAGGCATGCAATTAGGAGTTCCGTAAATAATTGAATTAAATGAAATAATTGAATAAAATTAAATTTTCATATTTGAAATTAGAAAATTGAAAAATAACTCAGGATAAGTTTCTATTTTAGAAAAATGATTACACAAAAATATCAAAAGATAAAAATATTTACCTTTAGGTCCCTGTGATAAATGTCTCTAACACGACAACAGTCTTCTAGTGAATTAATTGCTGAAAATATCTTCGCGCTTCGTCTTCTCTCATTCTCCCTTTAAGACTCTCTTGCTCGAATAATAAATGACGAATGATCAGATTGAATGAACTGGAGAACGTACAACTTCTCTCATTCTCCATCTGGCGCTCCATTTTCCTTTTCTTGTACCCCTGAATCTTCTTCAATCGGTAGAAGTCCTCCCTCTTCAGATCGTCCACTTCGCCCTCGATGTACGTTATCGTGTTCTCAAGTCTTAGCTTTGTGACGTTCTCCAGTTCATTCACCCTACAGTACAAATTGCAAAATTTAGATATATTTATATACCCCTATAAAAGTGAAGTTACAAAATCTAAATTACCCCATAAATAAAGTTACAAAAACATCAATATATATCATGCACCCGTATAAAAGCGAAAAATATCACATACCCCCCTATAGTATATAGTTCTGATTTCCGTAACTGAGATTGGTGGTTTTGATTGCCTCGTCTAGAGCGAGAAAGGAGGCCTGTAGAGAAGCAAGCTCAAATATTCCACAATAAATTAAAATTAGTTCGACAATGTGCTCAAATATTCCACAATAAATTAAAAATAGTTCTGGCTGACCTTTGGTTTTCATTTCTGACAGCTTGGGCCCACACTTGCCTTTTTCGGAGCCTTTGCGAGTTCAAACAGGGTTTTGCAGTCCTTCTCTTTGCTTCTTATTCTTTTTGTAGCGAAAGTACCGCCTCCATTAACGCGTGGAAGAAGCTACACCTGTCCTCTTCTGTCGGCTTGTCCACTTCATACCTAATTATCAAAAGAAAAGAAAATATGAATAATGTAGGGGATTTTTGCAATTTTTTCAGAATTAAGTAATAATCGACAACAAAAATTAACAACAGTTTGAATTAACAACCCTAAATTGAATCACTCTCGGATGAAATCGTCTCAATCTTACTCGATATGTGCTTCGAAGAAGCTACACCTGTCCTCTTCTCTTGGCTTGTCCACTTCATACCTAATTATCAAAAGAAAATAAAATATGAATAATGGAGGGGCTTTTCTAAAAACACCAGCGAAATCGAAGAACACTTTTATTGAGTTGTAGCGATGAATTCATATGCGTATACTGAAATTCGAACAAAAAAGAAAAGAACAGTACCTATAGGTGAAGAACGCCACCGCAAAGTTCACCATTGCCATCGTCTCCAGTGAGCTCAAGATGCGCTTCATTACCGAAAATACACTTTCCTGAATCGTGGTGACGGTCTCGATCCAGTCCTCTAACTCGGCTCCCTAAAAAATCTGAGAGTAAATAATTTGCATATTTACATTGATATTTTCTTAAAATCAGAAAGTAAGCTTTTTTTGAAAAATTATCAAAAAATTAGATCTTGTATGTGTCAGTGATGGCGAATTTATTGTTTCGCAACGCAGCCCGGTACGGCCATGACTCGAGCCAGTGCGACAGGTCTCTTCCCACCGAATTCCATAAGTGGAAAGTCAATTCAATAAAAATTACAAATAAGCCCTTTTGATGAAACAAAGGAAATTAAAAGAGATTGAAAAGTTTGAATTAGAAAAATACCATGCAAAACTATAAATACGGAGTTGCGAATTCGCAACATACCCGGTCATAGACCTCTCGAAAATATATTTCAAATATACACCTTCTATCAAAACTTTCCAAACCCCCAAAATATATTATTTCTTGCAAAAATAACCTTAAATGAAGAAAATTTCACACAAAAATCTATTGCGGATATACCCTCCAAAACGCACGAAATTTTCAATCCTCATCCAAAATGTAACAAATTTTAAAAAAAAAGTAGATGTGTTATCTTGTGAAAAAACCCCTAAGATGCAAAAAATTACCTCATAATTTATGTCAATTATACCCATTTCAGAATTTTTTTCAAACATACCCCTTGAAAAATGCAAATTGCATAAACAGTACTTTTATTTCGTATTGGTAGCCCACTGCTGCCAAGCCCCAAGCCGGTGCGCCAGGTTGGTGCCCGCTGAATTGCATCAGTGGCAAGACACCTGTAAAATTATGAAAGTTGGTTATTAAATTATTTATTTACAGATTTTCTGAGGGTAATTTTGATATTTCGAATTTTGCAAGGGTAGATATGACATTTAAGTTTTTTAGAAGGGTAAAAAAGTAAATTAGTTGTCCTAGAATTTAAGTTTTTTTTTTTAAAATGTTGAAATGAACGTACCAGCGAGTGTCGACGTATTCGGTCATCAACTGACCCGTTTTGATGGAATTGGTACGGGCAGAACCGTATTCGGTCATCGACGGACCCGTTTTGATGGAATTGGTATGGGCAGAACCGTATTCAGCCATGAAGCGACGATGTATTTGCTTGTGCCAGGTGTGTCTTTCAGTTATTCATACCCAATTTTATGCCAAAAATAATATATAAAAATAAGAGTTAAAATTTGAAATGTTGAATACAATATTTTAATATTATAATTATTTATTAAATAAAAAAGATACGTACATTTACTTCGCGAAGAGACAGACCAGTTTGAAGAACCGGCTAAACCAAGTAAACACGAATATTAGAAAATAAGAAAGAAAATAAAATAAAATGAAATAAAAAGTGAAAACCTGGGGAGCGAAATTTATGGTGCAGTAAATATGGTCGATACCTTCGTTCTGATGACTTACAGCCTCCAAGTGGGCAACCAAGTGGCAATTCACAAATCACATTATTCGTCCATATATTCTCAATCTCAAACCTACTGCTCCCTATATTAAATATAAAAAACTTTTAAAATTTAAAAAATACTAAAAGAAAACAAAATTTAAAAAAGTACCTTGTCTTGATTGGCACGACCAAGAACACACGCCACGACAGCACTTTCTACGTCGCCTATATATTGCTTCAGATTTTTCCTACTTTTTTCAGAAAAAAGAATTGATTTGTGTATATTTTTTGATTCTTCTATTTAAGAAAAAGAATATATAATTAATTATTGAAATTCTCGAAATGAATTACCAACCATACAGAGAGGAGTAACCCAGCCATTTTGCACAAAACACGTTCAAAATTGGCACTACCTAAGACTCTTCCAATCGTATCCAACCACCATTCGCCATTTGGACTCGGACTTCCTTCAGACCCCACCTTCACGCCACATCAATCAAAAAAATAATAATAATAACTTTTACTAAATTATTCAATTGAAAGTTTAATCTCTTTTTTGTAGTACCGTTAGGGGTGTCAACGGTTCGGATTGTGGTCATACCAGATCCATATCCATATTTTTTTTCGGATACGGATCCGGATACGGAATTACCCGGATCCGGATACGGTTCGGATAATAAACGGATACGGATACGGTTCGGATATTGTCGGATACGGATACGGATACGGTTCTCTTTCGGATATTAAAACGGATACTATGTTATCATAACATGAATTATTTTTTAGCTATAAATATATATAATTTGTGACATGAACGATAAACTTGATTACATTTAAACGTAATTTTACGATTATGAGTTTATATCACTCACAAATCATTATTTTGTATATGATTTTTCAACTAATATCAAATATAATACATAAAAATAATATATAATATACGTATTCGGATCCGGTTCCGGATACTCGAATCCGGTTCCGAGTATCCGGATCTTAAAAATATCCAGATCCGGAACACGGATCCGGTTCCCGCACCAAAATCGAATATCGAATCCGGTTCCGGATACTAAAATTAGCAACCAGATCCATATCCGGATCCACTCGGATCCGGATATTTTTTTCGAATCCGGATATTTCTTCGGATACGGTTCGGGTCGGTTCGGGTCGGTTCGGGCAGTATCCACACCATTGACATCCCTAAGTACCGTTTCTTTAGCAGCAGCCATCCTCCCTCTTGCATTTGTCGCTTCATACCCGATCCTTAAATACAGGAATAAAGAAACCACTTCATCTCCCGCGATTTGTTGGACGATGGAGGGCGACGTAGCTTGTTCTGCCCATTTGCGAGTTAGGAAGAGACAAAGAAAGAAGGTAGAGAAGATTGACCGTGTTCTCTTCAAAGCATGCCCAAACCGTGAAGAGAGATAGGTGAGGCGGTTGGCCGCAGCTGCTGCCATGGCAAGGCTTCGTCGTCATCAGTCGTCGCTCTCGTTTTGTCAGGATTTCGTTTCTAGGGTTTGGTCGCCATCTGCGACCGGTGTTTTCCAGCCGAAGAAGCCGCCTAAAGAACCACCAATCGCGTCGGCCTGCGAGCATCCTAGGATTTCGTCTGGTTTTTCTCTTCTTCTGGAGCGTGAATGAGGAGCCGCCATTGTTTTACCCTCTTTTAACTCACGATCCTACGACAGTAAAAGAAAGCATCGAAGGGTGAAGAATGTAACGACCTGGAAGAAGCAAATAACAACAAATAAAGAGTCAAAATTTCGGGTAATATCAATGAAAGGTGGATTCGTTGCAATCTGAAGAACAAAATGAAAGAAATTACAAAATGAATGTCATAAATTATAAACTAAACTCTAATTTAGCGAAAATTAGCGCTGATTCAGTCACTTAAATACTAATTCTTCACATGCCATCGCTAATCGGCACAAAAAAAGCAGAAGGAGAATAAATACCTTTGCACACATGAACGGAAAGGTCTCGATGGATACTTGTTACTCAGCCCTAAAATGCGAAGTTCAAGAACCGGTACCAGTTAGCGTCAACCGGCTAGGTCGTCAGAGAGAGGAGAGAAGACGCAATCGTTCCTTGTTTTCTCGCTTGCTCCGCGTCGTTAATTCCTTTCTCTCGTGCGGCTTGCGGCTAGCTAGGGATTACCGTCGCTCTCCAGCGGCTCCAGCTCCGGCTCGCGGCTACGGTTTATCGTCGCTCTCGAGTAGCTCCGTCTCGGAGCTAGGGTTTACCGTCGCTCTCTAGGGTTTACCAAAGAAGAACCGACGCTGCTCCGCGCGTCCACGCCGCCATGAAGGTCGGAATCGTCCGCGTCGTCCACACCGTTTCCTCCTTTTTCCGGTCGCTAGGGCTTCGTGAGGGTTTTGTGAGGCTCCATCGAAAAATCGCGAGATACGTGAATTTATTTAGAGAGGCAATACAGTAACTGGCGACGTGGAAGTGGGGTTTTTCGGCCCAATGTTTTGCATTATATCTATTTAAAGATATAGAGAATTTGATAGGAACAAAACAATTTTTTAAGCACAATCATATTTCTCATCAAATATGGAGAAGTAACATTTTTGTTAATTTTTGGTCGTTAAAGAGGTTAAAAAAGATCCTTTGATTTTAAGGCGTTGATGTTAACTTGTTTAAACACTAAACTTATTCTGGTATTTTTGCCCCTTAATGTGGCCATTTTTTTTTTATTCAGACATGTTCACCCCACAATGGTGCGAACGTATTATTTGTTCAAACTAGTATCAGAATGGATTAATATCATTTTTTTTCCTCGTCTTTTTTTTTTCTAAATCAATACCGGAATCCCAGTATCATTTAAGTCTAATTTGTCCTTTGATTGTGTAATCAAGAGAAAATGCCGTGAATTTTGCGAAAATATTTCATTTTTGTCAATGCACTTGAAAATTACTATATTTACAAATACAAACAAAAAACGCCATTTCTGCTAATAGAGTTGGAAACAAAGCTATACTTAATTATTTTTCGAACAAAACTATTGTAACTATGAAATATTAGAAGTTACTAGCAATAGCCAATAGCCCGCGCAATAATTGCACCGGACTTTATATCCTTTTTTTTACATGTTTTTGTATAATTTGTTTAAATAGAATTTGCGCGTGTACGTTTAAACTCAATTATATAATCATGATATGTTCGCAAATATATTGATGTCAATAAATACATTATAATTAATAAATGTTCATAAAATTTGTCTATTATGGATATATGCATTATAATTAATAAAAGTTCATGAAATTGGTCCATCATTATAAATTCACACCAAATAAATAAAATATTATGATTATTTTGGGGGTCAATTATATATTTTTTTCATACATGGATGTAAGTTGGGTTGCAATAGAAACATAACTATTAAAAAAAAATACGTGCTGACACGTGTCCGTTTATTGTGATATGTTTTCATTAAGATTATGTATTAATCCTACTAAAATATTTTATAAACACTTTTCTCAAATATGATGATGCCACGTCATCAATTTTCTATGTCAAATGATCGCTAAACAGTAATTAAATGTTTCTCCCACCCCCATGATTGCTAAACAGTAATTAAATGTTTCTCCCACCCCCATGATTCCCATCTTTTTCATTACGCCTCCCACAGCTTCTAAACATAAGACTTCTCATCTCTTCACGCCTCTCAAGCCTCAAGCCTCAAGCCTCAAGCCTCTAGCCATCTCTTCCCGCCTTCACGCCTCGCACGAAGGAAGGCTCCTATCACTTCATGCCCAGCACGCGCTCGCACAGAAACGCCTCCTCAGATTCATCCGGATGGTACCTATCGATCTCTTTCTCTTCTAAACATTATCGTCACATCTTCTCTTTCTCTTTTCGGTCGCCATTCCTTATCTGCTATTTTCTTGCGATAACCAGCGGATAGTTACTGCAGGCTGAAAAGAGTGGTACTAATATTGGGTTCCACAAACTTCCTCTTTCCGATGAGATCCACGTGTTCAAACAAGTGCATTCAATTGACGCTTGTAGATGATTATCCCTCTTTCCAATAGTTTCTATTGTCTTCTCCTTTGTTAGGTACAAATTTGTACTCATTTTATTAAAGCCTCTTAGTTTAGCAATTTCGAAATTTATTTACAATCAATTATCCCTCTCCAATACTTGAAATTTATGATTAATGAATAATAATTGCAATTCAGTAAAGTGTCATGCAATGTTTATTTCAAATTCAGAAATAGGGTATCATAAATTTAAAGGCAAAACCTTATGATGATAAGGTGTTCGATGAAATTACTCTTAAGAAGTTTCTTCATATTTCAAGATCCAAATACCAAACTCATTTCATAGGTATTAAACAATACTTTCGATTGCCATCTCCTTTCTTATCAAGGTATAATTTTTTTTGAAATTTTTAAAACCTCTTAGTGAAGCAATTTTAATTCTCTGTTGCTAATGGTCGAAACCACAGAAATTTTAATACTCTGTCGCTAATGGTCCAAACCCCAGCAATCTCCTTAACGGAACTCAAAATATAGGCATCCAGTGATCCGTTGATTATAGGCGATCAGAGTATGTTAATAGGTATTGTGTTGCAACTTTTTGATTGATTAATTCCACTATTTTTTTAAATTTGTTTTTTACTTATTCTGAAGGAATTGTATTAAATTTCCTTTTTAAATTCATGAAGATACATCTGATGATGAAGGTGGGAAGATGATTCTGACGAGAATACAAATACTGGTTCTGAATAAATCGAGGAGAGTATGGATTCTGGAATTCGAGACGAAACCAATTGCACACGGCATGTAAGTAATCATTACTTAACGAATATATAGTTTACATTCAAATTAAACAGGGACTCCTAATTTAATTTTTTGTAGATAGGTCAATCCAATGTGTTGATTTATAGAAAAAAGATTGAAAGTTATTTTCTTAAGCAATTACGAATTAAAATTCGAAATACTTTGAGCTGTAATTGCTCCATTTGTTTACGCTCGAACATTTTGAAATATAGTGTGTGTCGAATTTATCTTACTTCTGATTTTCTTTTTTGGGAAACCAAAGTAACACTCTTACATTTCATTTTACAGCCTTGATTAAATTATTAATTCATCTAAAAAGGATTGATTTTTTAACGGATAGAGTACTGAAACGGATCAAGAAAGCAATTTGTTTTTTATTTTTATTTTTTCATTGATATTATAAGAGGTTAAAGAGGATAGTTTAGAAAGAAAAAAAAAACAGCAAATAATTGAAGTGTTATCACCAATTTTATATTTTCAGGTTTAAATTTTTTTGTCTTTTGCATTTTTCAAGGCTATATCCCATATTTTCGATCTTTACAAGACTATTTTGGAATTTTGTGTTTTAAAGAGTACATTTGATATTTTTGGATCCTAAAACAACATTTCTGAAAGTTTCAACTTTTCGAGAGGTCTGCTTAATTTATTTTGAATTATTATATGGGTATTTTTTATATTATTCTGCTTTTAGAGAGGTATATATTTTCATATTTTACTAAGTTTATAGGTCTGTTATTTTCGTATTTGTAAATTTTTAAAGGATTTTGTGCAATTTTTATGATCTCTGAAATTTCAATTTTTTAAAGGGTTTATTCCAAAATTTCAGTACTGATTGAGTTTTTATTTAAATTACCAATATTAGTTATTTTTTCCAATTTTCGCAATATAAAGGGTATTTCTTAATTTTCAGCATCTTTTAGGAGTATTCGGAAATTTTCTTTTATTTCTATTTTCGGAATTTTAAATGTATTGTTTTTTAAATTTCAGCATTTTTAGTTTTTTTTTCTTTCTTTTTGTGCAAAAAGTCTGGATTGTTGGGAAATTAAGACAATTTTTAGATATTTGAGGGGGTCTTCTGCACATTTGTAAAACTAAATTTTTTTGTGCACAATTTGTTTATTTTGTGGGTACATATGTATTTAGGATATTTTAATAAATTGACGAAATCTTCAATTCTTTTTGGCAATTTTCAACATTTAAAAGGCTCTTTTGAAATTTTCAGGAATATTTTGGTTTTTATTTTACAAGAACTCACAATTTTTTTTCTTTCCGAATTTCAGCAATCTAATGTTACTTTATGTTATTTTCAGCGTTTAGGAGGTTTTTGGTTTAAAGAGAACATTTCAGCATTTATCATTACGAAATGATAGATATCTAGAAGATAAGATTTTTTTCAGATCCATCTCTCTCTAATAAAATAATGAAGAAAAAGATGAAGCAAGGATGAAAATGAAATTAACGACAAAAATCAAGTTATCTGACGAGTTAACAGCGAGTCGTTCAAAATTATGACAAGTCAAAAATAAAGAAATGAATGCTAAATATGAAATAAAATGAGAAAAAGACGAATTTTTTTTTATCATGAGTTTAGAAGAAATGGACTTGTATACCAGTGTTAAAGAGATATATTTACCTATTCTTTCAACTTTCAAGTAAATGATGGTACTTTATTTCATTTATTTTTAATAATTAAATAATATTCTCTTTGCCACTTCTGAGAAAAAAATAATAATCTTTTTTTTTTCAGGTCAAAAAGTATATATGACCTGTGACCATGAAGGCCTTCAAGAATCACTTCAATTTCTTTTGTTGATTAAAATTTTATTGTTCATTTGCATATTTTATGATGAAATAAAATTGTTTTATGTTAAAAAAATAAGACATTTTGAAAGTTTATTATACTTTTTGAGTGTATATGTGCTGTGTGACATTTTGGAAAGAAGACACACATATTTTGTGAGTGTATTTTATTCTGAAAGTGTGATATTTTGTGAGTGAATGTGATATGTGTCGCAACTTTTTCGAGTCAAATAACAGATTGTATAAAAGTAATTTGACATTCTTATTGTAACTTAGATTGATTAACTCTTAGTTCATTAATTTTATTGTGTTTGGTATTTTTTCTATTGTCTAATAATACTTTGTTGGATGTATAACAATGATACATGATAAAACAAAAACTACATATTTAATGTAACATTTCTGTACGAATGTTAATATCAAAATAATAATGATGATTACATAATTTTACTTAACAGCCATATTAAACTCTTCGTAGCGAAGCGCGGGACTTTTACTAGTAATATAATATAATAGGAGGTATACATAACTACTATTTATTTTTTGTTTGGTGTATTCTATAGTATATGAATTCTACAACAATGAATTATATTTACAATTTACAATTATGCATATACAATACAATCAAACGTTTTTTGATTAATTACAATCAAACGTTCTTTTTGTGTTTTCTCCGAGATTCGAGTTGCTATGATTTTCTTATTGTTCTTCTTTTCTACTAATCGAGTCAAAATTTTGTTGCTATGATTTTCTTATTGTGTTGGGTCTGAATTTTGGATTTTGCATTTTGAATCAAGTGAGTAAAGTAAAAAATCGATTAAAAATCTATTTAAACTCGTTAATCGATAAAAAAAAATAGTCAAAATCAATAAAAATCGATCAAATTATTTCTATCGATTACTTATTAGTTTTCGATTAATCGAGATTCTCACAACATTTTTGCTATTTATACATTGTTCTTAATAAAGAAAAGAATATATGGGTTGACATTCCACAATACTTTGTTGGGCCTAGATTTAACCAATCGATTCCAGTACCCATTATGGCCTTTAAAACCCCAACCAGCAAAATCATAGTTGTGTTATCCGCTCAGAAGATCAGGAGAAAGAACTATCTTTTCAAAAAGCCAACTCCTTCAAATTCAAAGAAAAAGGGTAAAATAAGTGATTGCCGTTCTATCGTTTCTTCTCACTAAGTCGTTCATGGTAAATTATCCACTATGGAGCTTTGCTCTTCTAAATTCGACACAAAAATCACTTCCATACATGTACGGAAACACAGAAATTTCAATGTTTCACTTTGTGGGTTCCCCCCAAACCGCTCTAGCTTGAAGATGAAGACCCATTTTAGTCGTTGCCAGCTTTGCTTGAAAGCATCACACGATGTAGAAACCAAAGAGAAATTGCACTCCGAGGTGAATTCAGACAATGTGATGTCAATCCTCAGTTCCATTACCGACCCAATTGATGCTTTATCCTTTTTCCAATCAATTGCAAATCAACCAAAAATCGTTCGAACGACAGAATCTTTCAATTACATGCTCGAATTGCTGCGGCGTCACGGTCTGGTAAAGGAAATGGCTCTGGTATTTGATTCAATGCAAACGCAAGTAGTGAAGAGGAACCCCATTACGTTTTTGACCATTTTCAAGGCCCTTTCTGTAAAAGGCGATTTCTACTCTGCACCATTCGCTCTTAAAAGAATGAAAAACAATGGCTTTGTGTTGAACGCATTCTCTTATAACGGTTTAATTCATTTTCTTCTCCAATCTGGCTTCTTCACACAAGCAATGGAGGTATACGACCAAATGGTTTATGACAAAATCGCCCCTAGTTACAAAACGTACACTGCATTGATGTCTTCATTTGGGAAAAGAAGAGATACCCAAACGGTATTCATGCTTCTCGATGAAATGCAGTCTTTAGGGCTTCAGCCTAACGTGTACACGTACACAATTTGCATTAAGGTCCTCGGCCAAGCCGGTGAAATCGAAAAAGCTTTGGATCTTTTCAGAAAAATGCCAAGCGAAGGGTGTAAACCAGATGTGGTGACCTATACGATACTCATACAAGCTTTATGCGAATCGAGTCGACACGAAAAAGCCAAAGAATTATTTTGGGAAATGAGAAAAGGTCGTTGGAAGCCAGATAGATACACGTACAACACTTTAATGCAAAAATTCGGAGAAAATGGAGATCTCCATTCCGTCCAGTCATTCTGGGACAATATGAAACTCGATGGGCACGAACCAGACGTGGTTTCCTTCACCACATACACGGATGCCTTGTGTAAAAAAGGAAGGGTAAAAGCGGCATTTAACCTGTTCGATGAAATGAAAGCAAAAAACATTTCTCCTAACGAGTATACTTACAACGCATTGATTCAAGGGCTTCTTAAAAGAAACGAATCAAAAAGAGCTGAAGGGCTTTTTGGTCATATGGAAATTCACGGGCCGAAACCAAGCACTCGTACTTACACTCTATTTATCGATTATTACGGTAAAATAGGAGATTTCGAGAGGGCTTTCGAGATGTTTAATCATATGAAAACAAAAGGTATTGTACCAAATATAGCCGCGTTAAATTCTTGTCTCGCGGGCCTAGCCGAATCAGGTAGACTCGATTGCGCCAAAAAGGTTTTAACCCAATTGCATGCAATTGGGCTGAATCCAGATACAATAACATACACCATGGTGATAAAATGTTTAAACAAGGTGGGTAAAATGCACGACGCACTACAACTGTTCGATGAACTGCTTACGAGAGGCATTAAGCCCGATATAATCCTCGTTAATTCGATAATCGACACGCTTTACAAAGTGGGTCGCGTGACCGAGGCTTGGGACGTGTTTTTCAATTTGAAACCCGTATTTGAGCTCGAACCGACCATTTCGACTTATAATACTCTTTTATCGGGTTTAGGCAAGGAAGGAAAGGTTCGAAAAGCTTTAAATCTATTTCACGAAATGAATTTGTACCCAAATTGTCAAAAATACCCTCCCGATATCGTGACGTACAACACGTTACTAGATTGTTTGTGTAGAAACGGGGAGATTGACCATGCACTCGAGGTGTTCGACGAAATGTCTAGGAGAGGAAATCACATGCCTGATTTGTTGTCTTATAACACCGTGCTAAACGGCTTGGCCAAAGCAGAGAGATTTGATCTAGCATTTTGGCTTTTTCATCAAATGAGAAAGATTTTAATGCCTGATTTTGCGACTTTATGTACCGTTATTCCAGTTTTTGTTCGAAAGGGGTATATAGACGAGGCGATGAGAATTTTTACAGATTGCACCTTGCAAAAAGATAGAATTACGGATAGGCCCTCGATGGAAATTTTAATGGACGGAATTATTAACATGTGTGGAATCAAAAATTCACTCATTTTTGCAGGAAGGACCGCAAAAAATGGTGTGTTATTACAAAAAGATTTCTTTTTGGTTCCCTTAATTCGGTATTTTTGCAAAAATAAAAAACCCCTATTTGCACGTAAAGTATTTTACACGTTCAAGAGTTATGATATATCTCCCACGATAGAATCTTATAATGCCCTGATTAATTGCTTGTTGGAATCGAACCGAATCGAGCACGCACAAAACCTGTTCAATGAAATGAAGAAGGAAGCTAAATGCCCCCCAAATGTGTACACGTACCGCGCATTATTAGATTATCTTGGAAAAAATATGAGAACCGAAGAAATGTTACAATTGTTCGACGAAATGAAACGCGGTGGATCCGAACCGGACATCGTTACCTACAATATTATCATTTCTAACCTCGTAAAATCAGGAAATATCGAAAACGCCCTTGATTTATACCAAAAAATAATTCGAAAAAATTTAGCACCTCAACCTCACACTTACGGGCCATTACTCGATGGGCTATTAAACGCGGCCCAATTCGAAGAGGCCGAGAATTTATTCGACGAAATGTTGAGTTTTGGGTGCAAACCTAATTGTGCAATTTACAATATCGTCCTTACCGGGTTCGGCAACGCAGGTCTGATCGATAAACTTTCATATTTCTTCGAGAAAATGTGTAGAGAGAGAGTAAAACCAGACATGCAATCCTACACGATCCTAATTAATTCTTATTCCATGGTTGGCAAAATCGAAAAAGCATTGTTTTATTTCAAACAATTCAAATTGAAAGGGTTGAAACCAGATATAATCGCGTACAATTTAATGATCAATGGATTGGGAAGGGCCGAGAGATTCGAAGACGCGTTGAAATTCATGAACGATATGAAAAACGAAGGAATTTTGCCCGATTCGTATACGTATAATTGTTTGATTCATAATTTGGGGAGAGCGGGTTTAGGTTCGGAGGCGAATAATATGTTGGAAGAGATGAGAGAGAAAGGGTTCGAACCAAGTGTGTATACGTATAATGCGATTATTAACGGGTACGGGTTAGCAGGTCGGGTCGATGAAGCGTACGAAATGTATAGAAAAATGAGGATTGAGGGTTTTGATCCTAATGTCGTCACGTATCAAAAGCTTCCGAATGCGAATTGTATGAAGTAGAAATTTTTGGTTTTTATTTTGGAATTTTTGGTACCAGTTTTGTTGTGACTTGTGCATATGAATGGTACAAAGAAATTCATTTATATTTGTTGCATGTCATGTTTTATAGAGATTTAATATTTTGGTTACACAATGTATCAAGCCCCTAATTGAATTTTTTCTTTCTAAATTTTGAGTATGTGGAATTGAGTATTTGTAATAAATCATTTTTGTTATTGCTCTAAAAATCTTTATAGTAAATAATACTATTGATGAGTAATATTACTACAGACTTTCAATGTTATAAATGAAATTTTCATATTTGAATTTGCACCCAATATTCCGGCATAATTGCCATCCAGATCAGACTTTCTATGCTAAGGCGAAACCAAATAATTAATTTTATTTAGAATAAAATAACCAAAGAAATAAAATCCTGTTTTAGAATAATATATTATGTCAATAGGTCATTTATAACATTGTTTACTTTCATAATTTCGAAAATAACATTTTACTAGAAGAAAATTCCAAATCTAATCTGATCCAGATTTTAAAAATTAGGCTCGTATGCTTTAGTTGCATCGGATAATATAAAACTTACTGTCTATTATTGAAGGAAATACAGTTTTGGATCATCGCTAAAATGATACGTAGGACAAACGAACGTACGCGTTCGTGGGCATACGAAACAGATTAGTAAAACTGGTATAACTTTTAGTAGGAAACTCCGATTTGAATGGTTCAAATTGGGTTAGTTAGATAATGCGATTATCTAGAACTTTCATGTTGTAATATATTTCATTTGAGCGAAGTATCAGTATCGTTCTAATGAAATACCGAAAGGGTACGACAGTTTGACATACAGTCAGTAAAACGGCCGTAACTTTCGGGTCCGAACTCCAATTGGGCTGGGCCAAATTGGGTTGGAAAGATAATTAGATTATCTACAACTTTCGTAAATGTTCAAAGTCGGTTGGAACGATTTAATATTTTCGTTCTGACAGATTACTGAAAGGGTGTATGCAGTTTTCTGTTTGAAAAGGTGTATAGAAGATATACATACCTTTTGGCCCATCCTTATCCTATGGAGTATATATAGGATGTTTCTCTCTCTCTCATAAGTCAAACTTGAAGACTAATTAGATTAGTTCAACCAGAAAATTAATGGAGTTAATTCGGAATTAATCCAGAAATTAAGAGACTCTAATCACTTGATGAAAGAGTGCGAAGATATTGAGAGAGAAGGAGAAAAGAGTTTTCTCCGTCTAGAGAATCGAAACGCAATCATGCAAGTTCGCCGGTGCATCGTCTAGGCAGGTGCATCCGCGACCGAGGTGCTACGACTCACGGTGGATACGGGTAGAGGAGCGACACATGTGGCTCTTCGTTGTGATCAAACCGGAGAAGTAATCGAGTAACGGGCTGTGGAAGCATGCGGGCATGGAACGCACGAAGACAACCCGAGGCGTGTCGAAACGGTGGGAGACGTGCGGTATGGGACGTACGGGCTAGTCACCAACGTGACACCGAAGGAAATAGAAGGCGGCGATCAACCCTTCGTGTGCCATCAATTTGGCACTGGTATAGATCTATCCTTCTATTCGCATCGTACCCTCGAAGTCGTGGCGTGATCTCGGGAATCGGGGAATCGGACCGGGCCTACATATCCGCTGCGCGGGCCCGGGGCCGGGGATATTCCCCAACAGTGGTATCAGAGCGATCGCCATCGATTCGAGGGTCGAATCATAGTCGTATATTAGATATACGCACGGGTTATCAAAGTTCGTACCCGTTTGAATGATGTTACATATAGAGAAAGTCAAATTCCGTTAAAATCACAAGTGGAATTCGCTAGAGATCGATCAAAAGTTGATTGAGAGTATCTAGGAATGATCGTGAAAAAGTTTCATGATTTATCGTTTTGGAAACGAGCGAAAACGGACGAAACGGCAAAATCTGCAGAAAGTTAGAATACGAAACAGTGAGTAAAACTAAGATAATTTTCAGTGGGAAACTCCAAATTGATTGGATCAAATTGGCGTAGTTAGATAATGAGATTATCTATGACTTTGATACAGAAAGGTTTTCCATTTGAACGAATTATCAGTGTCGTTTTTATGGAATACTGAAAGGGTGCGACTGTTTGACATACAGAGACTAAAACGTCCGTATATGTCGCATCGAAACTCCAATTGAGTCCAATCCAATTGGGTTAATTAGATAATAAGATTATCTAGAACTTTAGTTCACGTTTAAAGTCGGTTGGAACAATTTAATATTTTTGTTTCAACAGAATACTGAAAAGGTGTCTGTAGTTTTCTGGTTCAAAAGGTGTATATTGGATATACTTACCTTTTCGTTTGTTCGTATTTTACTAAAACTGGTATAACTCTCAGTAGAAAATTCCGATTTGAATGGTTCAAATTGTTTTAGTTAGATAATTAGATTATCTAGAACTTTCATGTTGTAATATATTTTATTTGAGCGAAGTATTAGTGTCGTTCTAATGAAATAACGAAAGGGTGCAGAAAAATAGTTTTTCTGCCGCCCCGGGGGCAGTTTTTGGCGCCCCGGACGCGTCCCGGGCGAGGTTTTCTCGCGCCCCACGGCCCCTGCGTTACAACGGATGGGGCAGTCCGTTATAACGGACCCTTCTCTGGATGCTGTTTTTGTTTTCGCGATAACTTTGGCTACGAAGCTCGGAATTTTGAGTTCTTTATATCGATTTGATCGGCATCAATCATACTAGCATATAATTAGATAATTATTTAGAATAATTAGACTCCCAAATAAAATCATATGCATATTGAAAATCTTGTGATAGTGATATAATATGATTATGTCACGAATTTAGAAACATGCAATGGCATGATCCCTCATAATATTTAAGTCATGGAAATGCCTTCCATATCCACAACCATCGAGATTGATATGACATAGTGCGTGGTTTCAGGCCATAGTCGGGCACGTACTATTGTATATATTGGTGCGGGTGGTAAGCGTTAATTGGGGACTCACGTGGGTTCAGGCCATAGTCGGGCACGTGAGTAGTTCAATTGAACGATACGATGGATATGGTTATGACTTAACCGTCCAAGCCAATCCGATTGGAGTTCGGGGCATAGATAGAATGCACACACGGAACATGGATTGTATTGGATACAATTCGTCACCGAAATTCTATAAAGGAACGAGAGTCGTATTGGATACGATTGGATTTAATCCTACCTAAAATATCGAGATCTCATTTGTCGGCCATAGTCACTTATGGGAGGATCGTAAAATATGGGTCTTGAGTGTTATGGACTTGGAGTCCCGTATCGGTATGAGGGTTATCGATTCGATAAAATAACACTATCATATATTCATCATATAAGCATATAGATTAAGTACGCACGGTTAGGAGTTAATCTTCATCATCCGTTTAGAATTATGTTTTCAAAGAACACCAAATATATTGATGAGATCGATATGATAGATGGCTTTTGGGCCGGAATTACCGTTATTAACCTTGATAGTCAAAGAATAGTTCTTAGACTTAAAGGAACGTGTTGGACACGGAAATGGTAGATTCGGGGCTCGAGGCATTGGCTTTAGAGAAAGCCGGGTTCGATAAACTTTAAGAAGGAATCGAACGATATTACGTGCCTTGTGGTGGCATGTATAGACGCATATTCTCAAAATTGTTTTGAGAATTCGGGTGTATATGAAAGTAAAACACAGCGCTCATGAAATAGTTTCAAGAGCTAGAGCGCGTTGAATGATTCAATGCGGCTCAAAGAATAGGTTAATTTTGAGACGCCTTATGGGTCTTGGATTAACACTCGTGTGTTGATGGTACGAGATTTGATCGTCGTGACCGAATATCATATGCGTTCGATAGATAAGTCGATCCCGAAATTGCATATGATGCGATTTAAATTTGAATTGGAGATACTCAGAGTATCCGAGGAATCCAATGCATATAGATGCGTGGATGTCCTTGTAATTCAAAAATCGAAAGAAATATATGTCTAAGGGTATTTTGGGAAAATGTTTTCCAAACAGAAAGTTCGGACAAGGAGTTGTCCCAACTAATGACTCAAAGAATGGTGAAATCCGAGGAGGATTAAACCAAGAGGTTGATTGCTTCTTTTGGCATTGCCGTCTTGGCCATATAAACGAGATTCGCGTATCTAGATTCCATATGATGGATTGCTAGAATCATCCGAATTAGATTCGATTGATTAATGCGATACTTATTTATAAGGCAAGATGACAATGGCATCATTCTCCAAAGGTTGGAGAAAGATCCAACGAATTATTGGAAATTACATTTAGATGTAATGTTCCGATAAGTTCCGAGGCAAGAGGAGGCTATCGGTATTTTGTTACGTTTATGGACGGTTAAAGTAGATATGAAAATATCTATTTAATGCGTGCCGAAATGGAAACTTTTGAAAGGTTCAAAGAGTTTCAAAAACGAAATACGAAATCCACTAAGCAAGAAAATCAAAGCTTTTCGATAGGATCGAGAAGGCAAGTATTTGAGCTAAACCTTTCGATAGGATCGAAGAGGCGATATTTGAGTTATGAATATTGATGATCATTTATGATTGTGGAATAGTTTCACGATTGCCTTTATTCGGAACATTGAGATGTGTCCGAAAAGAGGAAATGAACGCATGTTGGACATGGTTCGATAAATGATAAGTCAATAGGATCTCCCAAAAATGTTTTGGGGATACGCCCTTGAGACAGCGGCACTAATGAATGGTTGCATATAAGATATGGACCATAAACCTTCTAATCGGTACAAAAGACGCCATATGAGATATGGATCGGAATGGTTCCGAAGTGGTCATTTGTACAGATTTGAGGATGTGGGTATATTTCGAAATTTATTTCGATTAAACTCAATCCCAAATCTGAAAATTGTTCGTTTATCCTTAAGGAAACTAAAGGGTATTAATTCTAACGTCCCGACGAAAATGAGATTTTCGTGGCTCGAAGAGATGCCTTCTTGGAGGAGGACTAGATGCGCACAAGTTTGGAACTTGGTGCCATTTATCTCTATGCGGGCTAGTGGGAGTAGAATAAATCTCGAAAGAGTTCGTGATTTGAAAATGAACATTGTACCGATGAAAGTTGACATGGCTTCATCAAGAGTCGATGAACGCAATTCGAACACACAAAGGAATTTTTCGTAGATCAAGTAGGCTATATCATAAGCCGGTAAATACGGATTTATCGTGGCTAATGATGATAAATTGAAATCATATGATGATTCGATATCCTGCAAGGATGCTATGAAAAGTTGATTCCACATGACATGGTGTCATGAAATCTGAGATTCGATCCATGTGAATTATCAAGTTTAGAACTTGATTTCATTACTTTCTGGGTTAGACCCGTGAAATGTGAGTGGGTTTTTCAAGATGAAGAACCGACATGGATAGGAATACGCATATATGTAAAACGAGGCTTTTTGCGAAAAGTTTCATGCAATTCATAGTCGGACTATGAAGAAACGTTTTCGCTTGTTGCCATGTTTTCCCATTCTCGAAATTCTGCTTGCCATGGTCGCGTATTATGACTATGTGATGTGACAAAATGGATGTCAAAACCGAATTTCTTGACAGAAATTTTATGAAAGGATGTGTACTTGACACAACCTTACGGTTTTGTCGATTCATAAGAATCGGGGATAAGATATGCACGCTTTAACGAGCCATATGATGGATTAGAGAAAGCTTCTCGGAATTGGAATATTCTTTTTGACAAAATTATAAACTGTTATAAAATTGTCGAAACGAATGGAAACTTTGTGTACACATGAAGGTTAGTGGGAGCTGCGTTATATTTCTTGTAACGACAAAGGATTTAGACGAGACCGCTTATGAATTAAGCGTGAAGATCTATAGGATAGATCTAAGAAGTTCCTCGTTCTATGTTATAGCACATATATCGACATATTGTTGAAAATGGTTTTCAACATGTAAACTCCTTGGAGGAGATAAATCGAAATGTCGAATGGCAGAAATTTTCAACGGCTCGATGTGAGACATCAAGCAGCGCGAAAAGTAATAATATGATGCCTTACATTTGATGTTAGGATCTATTATATCTGTCATGATATGTATGTGGCTATCTGTCATACAAATAAAGCGTCTAGTTCACCGTCAATAAAATTCATGGGAATCACATGAGTTTGAATGTAATTCGATTACATGAGACTAACTCTTGTGATTGTATAATGGTTATACAAATATATACATAATGGTTATGTATATTTAAAACCCATCGGGATTTGTATTGATAGAGGTGAAGTTTATCATTGAATACTTTGCAAAGAATTCATGATTTATTATCTATAATGGTGTGGAGGACGTGTTGGTTATAAAGAGTTATAACAAACAACAGTTTCCAAAGATGAAGCACGTACAAATATGTAGCACGACTTTCGATCACAAAGTGTGTACATATTTTGCTTGTATGAAAACACGGTTATGTGGAAAGGTTCCACAAGACCATTAGTTTATGATTCTATTTACGGTGGCGAGTATATTGCGGTTATTAATCGAAAAAGGAAGTTGTATGGATCAAGGATACATGACCAAACTCTAGTAGTCACGAGTTATCGGATTTATGGTTGTTTATTGCGTGAGACGCAATAGTACAAGCCAAAAATGCCGAGGTCACAACCACTTCTAGCCAATACTCAGAAAATTTCATTTGATCCGTGAAATTTTGTGAAAAGATGTGATCGTAGGTATTGGATATGTTCCAATCCTGATGATGATTAACACTAGCGGCAACGTGCGGACCCGTTTACAAAACCGCTCTCTCTAGTCGCGCGTGACTGTCATGCGATGACTATGGGTATGGAGATACCTAGAGGAGGAAGAAGAGAGTAGAGTGTAGTTATCTAATACGATAGTCCTCGCAGGTTATGGGTATGGAGATACCCATAGGTAAACGTTGTATCACCCAAATACTTAGTCCATATGAATGCATCCCTTTTAAAATTTTTGTTTACTTAAATTAAGTATGCATTCACCTTATATGAAAACTGTGTGCGGGTTGTGTAATATGATTGTTACATGAACCTTGATTTGAACTTGTGTGGACGTCGACATGGTTGAGGACCATGTGCAGCAAAACCGTCACACTTAAAGTGTCATTTCTAAACATCCCTAGTCGCGGATCAGCTTGCTTAAGAGAGAAGCATTTCTATTATTGGATAGACTGAACGCGTACACTAGTACGTTTGCCGAGGAGATGATTATGTTTTGCTAATCATGGGACAAGGTGCTTGTCGAATCGGGAACGTAGATATATGTTAGGTTACATGTATTGGATATGACCAAAGCCGCGAGACCATGACATGGTTTAGTCATTATAGATGGACTTGCGACGGATGGGGTTTTAGATTCTTCATACTTGAGGGGATCATTGATTGCGTTACGTGCGTAACACAATGCTTTGATATGATCTTACGCTCACCGTAACAGGGAGTTAAAAGGGTCATCATTGGGTATTGTCCGAAACACGGAATTCAATGTGAGTCTCCAAGATAGGAATTGTTTATTCCGAAAGGAAGAGATATCTCTTAGGCGCCGCTCGATGAGTCGATTAACGAAATCTCTGGCCAGAGTCAATGATATTAATGGTTAATATCGATTGAAATTTGTTAAATCAACTCGGAATCGGGGAATAAGTATAGTTAATCAAATTATAAGGATGACTATTACCATGCCTTTTGATTAACGGATATCGCAAACAAGAGAACTAGTAACCGCTATTCGAGATAGGCACAATGATCACAATCATTTTTCGTTTTAACATGGGTAGCCATGATGGAGTGACTAGATCCCGCTCATGGGCTTGTAGTGCCATGGAAATGGCCTACTGCCATCGTTAAACGAACCTACACGGTCACACAACGAGTCGTACTATGTCGGGCTTGATTGCGAGTTTTTGCACATTGGATGTGCATGGCTTTAGCGTATATGATACGCGGGCCAGATTCTCTGATATAGTGTATATGTGATATACATGAGTACCTTTTAGGTAGATCTGAAACTGAGTGGGAGACTGAAGGAAATACAGTTTTGGATCATCGCTAAAATGATACGTAGGACAAACGAACGTACGCGTTCGTGGGCATACGAAACAGATTAGTAAAACTGGTATAACTGTTAGTAGGAAACTCCGATTGGAATGGTTCAAATTGGGTTAGTTAGATAATGCGATTATCTAGAACTTTCATGTTGTAATATATTTCATTTGAGCGAAGTATCAGTATCGTTCTAATGAAATACCGAAAGGGTACGACAGTTTGACATACAGTCAGTAAAACGGCCGTAACTTTCGGGTCCGAACTCCAATTGGGCTGGGCCAAATTGGGTTGGAAAGATAATTAGATTATCTACAACTTTCGTAAATGTTCAAAGTCGGTTGGAACGATTTAATATTTTCGTTCTGACAGATTACTGAAAGGGTGTATGCAGTTTTCTGTTTGAAAAGGTGTATAGAAGATATACATACCTTTTGGCCCATCCTTATCCTATGGAGTATATATATGATGTTTCTCTCTCTCTCATAAGTCAAACTTGAAGACTAATTAGATTAGTTCAACCAGAAAATTAATGGAGTTAATTCGGAATTAATCCAGAAATTAAGAGACTCTAATCACTTGATGAAAGAGTGCGAAGATATTGAGAGAGAAGGAGAAAAGAGTTTTCTCCGTCTAGAGAATCGAAACGCAATCATGCAAGTTCGCCGGTGCATCGTCTAGGCAGGTGCATCCGCGACCGAGGTGCTACGACTCACGGTGGATACGGGTAGAGGAGCGACACATGTGGCTCTTCGTTGTGATCAAACCGGAGAAGTAATCGAGTAACGGGCTGTGGAAGCATGCGGGCATGGAACGCACGAAGACAACCCGAGGTGTGTCGAAACGGTGGGAGACGTGCGGTATGGGACGTACGGGCTAGTCACCAACGTGACACCGAAGGAAATAGAAGGCGGCGATCAACCCTTCGTGTGCCATCAATTTGGCACTGGTATAGATCTATCCTTCTATTCGCATCGTACCCTCGAAGTCGTGGCGTGATCTCGGGAATCGGGGAATCGGACCGGGCCTACATATCCGCTGCGCGGGCCCGGGGCCGGGGATATTCCCCAACAATTATATGTGAGTTAAATTATCACTCCATTCAATTTTAACAAATTGTATGTCATATCTTTTATTACCATTATAAAAGTCATACAAATTCATTTTGCCGAAAGAGAAGAAGGAAGAATCATATACTATATAGCTCGCATAGTAAATTTTATATCACTAATTGCAAATAGTAATTTCTATGGTTATTTTGTCATTTCAAAATGCCACCTAGCAATACAATGGCAACAGTGTAAATAGTGAATGAAAAAAAAATGAAGAATGAAGGTTTTATTTTTTGCAAATTAGGATCAAATTGTGTTATTGTTTTCGAAAAAAAATGGAGAATCAAGTTGCTATTTGAAATCAACAATTTTGTACCATGTGTTTAATCGTACGTATTTATCGTTTAACGCATATTCAAATTCCTAAGGTTCTTAGGTCACTTGCATTTGGACGAATGTGAGATTCGTTCAAACATTGTCTGAAGTTTTGGCTTCATTTAACCCATGTGACAAAAACAATTATTCTTCGTCTAAACGCATAACCGTTCGTTTAAACGTATTGGACATACGGTTAAACGCAAGTTACATGTTTTGTTGTCAGTATAACTTATGTGACAAAAACACGGATCACAGTTGGAACACATATGTTATCCGTCTAAACGTTTGGTGTACGTTTACACGCATGAACCATTCGTTTGAACGATAACGTATTTTACTATTTTATGCTGATTTTGCAATTGCTAAGTTACTAGTTTGGGAATTTGATAATTTCATATTAATAAATTGAGGTTTTTTTTATAATAAATGGAGAATACTCATATGTCATTTATTCATTGATGTCAATGAGACTTAAACTCACTCACAACCTCTCACAACACATTATTTTTTGTATCTTATATTCAATCAACTGAGCTATGAGTACATTAACCAAATTGAGTTTTAATTTAATCAATGATAAGTTTGGAATAACCTTGAAATCATACAAACGTAGAAAATTATCCCAACTCATGGAAGTTATTTTTTAGAAAAGAGCTCATGGAAGTTCATAAGACGAACTCTTGTAATCTTGAATTTACGTCTTCATTCGTCTTTAATGATCTTCACTATAGTTCTTATATCTTGTGATATTGTAACTTGATTGATTTTGATTTATGTTTCTTCATCTTATTTATTTTTATGATAAGTGTGCTCCATTTTCTCTAAACGGTATTTTCCTAATTTGAAACACTCAAAACAAATCGTTAGTATTATCGGTTTTGTTTGAAACAATCAAATATAATTTGAACCAACACATGACAACAACGCATGACAAGTTAAAATTTATAGGACCATAAACAATCATTTCATTTTTTGTATGAAATATATATGATAATTGTCATTTCTTAAAGCATGTGCTTGCTAATTTAAAAATTTTGTAAGGGTATACAGGATAATTTAAGGTTTTTAGAGGCGTTTGGGTGATGATTTGATACTCCCCATGATCACATAAAAATGAATATTTTTGTAGAAAACTTGATAATCAATAGAATATTTGAAATTCAAGATTTTATGGGTGTATACATGACAAAGTAAGATTTCATGGCGATACCCATGATAATTTCAGAAATTTCTCACGCGTACACAATGATTTCAGATTTGCTTGATGTATGGATTATAATTTAAAATTTTATACGAATATATATGATATTTCGATATTTTATAAGGGTATAATGATAGTTTCAAAATTTATGAGGGCATATGTGAAATTGGAGACTTTATCGGAGAATACACCACAATATAATATTTTATGGAAATATTCATTGATAATTTTAGATTTTTTGCATGTTTACATGATAGTTTCAATAAATCACAATTTTAGGTTTTACAGGCTTCGTAATCTTAAACGCGATGCAAGTTTTTGCTTTTATCTGGTTCATGATCACAAATGCAACATTTTTGTTCTATTTGATCGCGAAAAATGTCTTGATCGATTCTTCTATTTCATCGCGAGAAATATATTGAATGATTCTTTTATTTCATCACGAGAAATGTCTTGATCGATTCGAAAGCACGTTACGTCAGAACTTGCATGATTTTTTTTTAAATTGTTTGTCATTTAAAGAGTTCTTCTCGAGGATCATACACTCTACATCCTAAATCCTAAACTTAATACCCAAATTCTAGATCCTAGAGCCCAAACCATTGACCTAAAATCCAATGTCCGAACCCTAAACCGTACATCCTAAACCTTGAATCCTAAACCATTAACCCTAATTTTAACGATGATTTGTACCAAAAAATAAACAAATTTTAAAGCAAAAATTGCTTGAATTGTTAAAAAAAAATGGCTTTTAAACAATTCAAGCGATGTTTGCTCTAAAATTTATTAAAATCAATATTTACTGAGGCAAATGCACCTTGCTCGTAGATTTTACGTCTGACTGAGAGTGCTCGTTCTTCTGAACGCATTTGAGTGCACAATTTGTTAACAACTAAATTAATTATGACTTTGTATTGCATTGTTTTCCATAATTCTCTTGTTATTAAATACTATATAACAAGATCTGTCATTTGGTTGTCAAATATTCATATTTTGTGTATTGTGATTTTACATGTTACTTACAATGTATATTGTATACATAATTTGTTAGTTTGCTAGATACTAAAGAAATATGTTACATGACTCTAAATTTTTGTATTTCGAGTCAACACATAATATAATACATGTTTGACTTTGAGCGCAATTTTTTTTTAATATGTAGTAATTCCAGTGAAACTTATAATTTTAAAAAATAATATAATAACACGTACACATATTTTATATCCACGGTGATTTATAATTATTTTACACAAAATAAATAACCACAAACAAAAACCATATGCACCTAAACAAACATCAACCCTTTGACTACAAGAATCTCACAAACCCAAACAATCCCGTGCAATAGCGCGAGAGTAAATCTAGTTCAATATAATTCTTAGCAAAAATTATAAAAAATCATCATAAAATTATAAGCACAAAATGATAATGTTTGAAAATAAGGGGATTTTGATAATTTTGAGAAAAGTTAGGACGATTTTAATAATATTGAGCCAACCTTAAAATTTGGGATTTGTTTTGTAATATTCATAAATATTAAGGTGTTTTTGAAACATTTCCCTTGTCCCTTTATAATTTCCCTCTCCCCCTTTCAACATATAAAATGACATTACAATTTACAATTACAATTAACAAGTATGAAACTTTAGAAAGTTCCACTTGTCAATGTTGTCATGCATAAAAAATGATATACCCAAAAAAGATAATAAGTTGCATAAGAAAGAAAATTGAAATTAGAGAGAAGAAGATAACAACACAAACACTGAAACAATGGTTATGGCGTATGGTATTATGTATCTTCCAACCAAAAAAAACTCGGTTTTCTTCCAGGCCACACCAACCAAAGAAATTTTCCAATTCCATCACTGTAAAAAACTTACCCAAAATACCCCTTCGAGTTCGAACCATTCTCCATTACCGAGCTCCTTAACTCCCGGTCTATACATGGGGTCTTCCCTCTTGCCATTGTGGCAAGGGCTTATTCGTCCTTTTTCTTGGTCAAGAAGAAAACAGAAACAAACCAAAGAAAACCCCCTTTATTTCTCCATTAATATTCCTCTTTGCTTTCTCTCTAAAATTAGGGCTTCTTGTCTGGCCGCCTCTCTCTCTTCCTCTCTTTTTTTTCAAGAGATTTCGATCTTTTCTTGATTTGATTGTTGTTGATTACGATGAACAAGAAGGCGAAAAAGGCTTGTGTCGAGGTTCCGCAGATTTACGGTTCTTCTTATGCGTTTGTCGATGACAAGGCCAGATTGAAATTGAAATACGATAATTTGTTGCAAGATTACCATGAATTACTTAGGGTAAGATCTTTAGATTTGATGAAATTTTTTAAAGATTGAATTTTAATTGATGGCGTTTTGATTTTAAAGATTGACTTGCAGATTTAAATTATTCCTTTTTAGGGTTTTTTTTCTTCTAATTTATGTTTTGTTGCTGTGTTTTTTGGATATTTCGGTTTGAAGATTTTCTTTCTAACTATTTGGATTGTTAATTCAGGATTTTTCTTAATTTTGCATTCACCGAAATTTTGTGATTAGTTTCAATTTTCTATTACTTCCATAAAAAGGGGACCTGTGCTTTTTTGTAATCGGGATTATTTTTCTGCATATTTGATCAAGAAATTTTAAAAAACAATTTTGTTTATGTTATTAGAATAGAATGCATAAAATCGTACATTGCCCAATCTTTTTGAATCGAATTTAACTATGAACGATCTAAATCAATTTGATCATTTGTTAATTCTGTTTAATAATTGTGAATTTGTAGGACGCAGAAGCAAAAAAGAAGAAATTGCAGAAGATCAACCAGAAAAAACTCGGATTATTGAATGAAGTCAGGTATATATGCAAACTTGTTTCGCTAATTACATATTGAATTGCCCAATTTACTCTCATTTTTTCGGTTACAAATTTTTATTTAAAATTTAGGTTTTTGAGAAAGAGATATAAAAAATTAACAGAGAACCCATCTCAACAAATCCAATGTGTGCTACTAAAGAAGCAATCCTTCTCCATCGAGC
The DNA here is from genome assembly GCA_946800325.1 of Luzula sylvatica. NCBI lineage: Eukaryota > Viridiplantae > Streptophyta > Magnoliopsida > Poales > Juncaceae > Luzula > Luzula sylvatica. Next base: position 4,716,126 of record OX326961.1, read on the forward strand.
CAAATTCAGAAGATTTATATCGAACAAAACAATGCGAGGCTCCATCTACGAGCCGAGTAGCAAAATTAGCTCCGAATCAAACTTCACTATTGGTAAATTACATATAAACCCTTATTAATAATATAATACTATTTTTACAATCGAGTTTTGCTAAGCAAGAATTTTATTGTTTTGTAGAACGAAGAGGAAAGAGAAGACCCAAGAATGCAAAGAACGAATATCAAAGGTAAAAATTTGAATAATTGGTACGTGGAAGATGAGAAGGAAAGTATATTTCCTAGTAGAAAACTCGGTACCGGTTCGAGTAGAAATTTTGGTACCGGTTCGAGTAGGAAATTAAGTAGCAGTTCAAGTAGGTCTGGTAAAAGAAAGATCACTTGGGAAGATCAAGTTGCCTTGCAAGTGTAATGAAATAATTCTTTTTTGGAGAATTGATATTGGTTAATATTGTATGTGCTTTGTAGTAAAGGAGGGAATTAGTAATTGTAGACGAAATTGCGAGAAAAAAAAAGGACATTTTGCCTTTAAATATTATGTTAAATAAGATAGAGCCTATTTCAGCATACTTAAACATGCATAAATAATAAATATTTAATTATGATTTGATGAAGTGAAGTAAAATAAAATGCATAAATAAATAAAGAAGTATGTAAAAGGGAAACTTAGTTATGTATCTTTACTAACCATCTAAATAATATATTTATCCCTCTTTTAAACATTATTTTTATATCAAATTTATTTTAAACACATATGATATGACTCGTCATTTTTACCCAATAGATATATTTATTTGAAATTGAAGAATAAATAGCGAAGTGATAAAAAAGAATATTATTCTCAGTAGATAAAGAATGGAGGGGAGAGAGATATTTTATATATCCTGATACATCTTATAAACGATATATTAAAAAAGCAAATTTTCATGTGTGCCCCTGGGAAATATCATAATTTCACGTATTCCCCTCAAAAACATGAAATTTCATTAGAATCCCTATACATCCCTTTAAATATCATGAATACCTCTAAATTAAATTTTTAGTTAAAAAAATGTTAATTTTTTTGTTCAAAATATGTTTCCGTTTTACTAAATATATTAGCTAATTCAACTTTTGAGAATAGTATTGATTCGAGTAATACTTTTTGGAAGGAAATCATGAGATACATTTGACAATATTTGATATTTTAGTGTTTTATATATTGTTTAAGCAAAAATGCTACAGTGCCCGATATAAACAACAAATTCTGTCCCGAATGAATATTTAAAGTAAGAAATGAGTGGGTCCCATGACCATAATTTTCTATAATATGCACTTCGGGAGAACTTCGGTGATTAGTTTCTTGCTATGTATCATTTTTGATTATTTAAGAGCATAGAAAAATAATTTTAAAATGATCTAATTGACAGATTATTGATGAGAAGTACATTGATAGTTTTTAATGAGATTATAGATATATATGTGATATTTTAAGGGTTTCAAAGGATAACCATCATATTTAAAAGGTTTTAAGGAGTGTCCACGATTTTTGAAGGGGTTTGCACGGCTATTTGTAATATTTCACATTATTGAGGGGACATATGAAATTATGATGTTTTTATTGGATAGACATAAAATTGCGTCTATTTAAAATAGACGTCAAATAAATAAATTATTATGATTTAGGCTTTATTTTTTTTCATAACCTTTGTATTGATTTTATATTAAACCCCCTTTTCAATTTTGTAATTCTCTTTTTAATCTCCACTCTTAATATTTCATAACCAAATTTTAATACTATTGTGTATAAAATTATACAACACATACTTGATTTAATATAACACGTCCTAATGAGAAAAATGTACTTCGTACAACATATATCACACACATGAAAAAAAATGGAGGATTTTTTTGGATAGAGGAGTATCATAATTCTATCCTTAGTAGTTAGTATAGTCCTCAATGAGAGTAATCATGCATGTTCTATTTTTAGCCATGGAGATGAGTTAATTTAGGGACACACATTTGCATTCAAAATAGATTCACCTTGCAACTCTACTTAGAAGTGCCCATCATTAGACGTTCCTTCCTTAGCTCCATTTTTGACTGATAAACCAGAAATTAGTACGGCAAAATGGCAAGTGACCAGCAGATTCGAAAAGAAGGCAGTAGTGGACGATCCTCGAAGATGCGCGAGTTCTTTAACAGTTGGAAATCGAACACGCTTCAGAGGGAATCGACTAATTTCTCCCCTGACCGCTCTGATCTCCTCCCTAGCATCAAGATCACCTACGATGCGTCTTCGAATGACGACTCTGCCAGCGATGACTATGGCAGTGCTAAAAGCGACTTTAATCCCATCGATGTAAGAGGACTAAACTACATTCAATATTATTGAAATGTACTTTTATAATTTATACCATATATTAATATGAAAATTGAAACTACGTAGTTTCAGGTTCCGAGAGGGCATTTGCCAGTCAATGTGGGTTTCGAAGATAAGGGCCGTATCGAGAGGTTTGTGATACCATGCAAATTCCTCAACTTGCACCCGTTCAAAGTGATGCTGAAAAAAGCCAAGGAGATTTACGGTTACAATCCAGAGGGAGTGTTGGCACTTCCTGTCGATCCGAATACTTTCAGATACATCCTTCAGTGCTCTCTCGCTCAGCACGGCGATTTGCCTTGCGATTTACCTGACTCTGACTCTGATGATGATTCTAATGATGACGATGAGGATGAGGGTAAGTTAATTTGATTATTTAATCATTTTGTAAATCTGTATATTAACAATTTTGTAACTGTTTATTTTTCTTCTTTATGCCGATGTAGCTCTCTAGGGTTTGAAGATGAATCAGTCCAGCAGGATTATTGACTTGACATGCTTTTTTGAAAGAACCTCAATGAATTGATATCTTTTATTTAATTAATAATTAGCCTGCATGTCCTTAATCTCTACCAGATTTGCATTGCTAGGAAATTTATGCATTTTTTTCATTTACCAGTAGTCAATGAAATTAAGGGCAAGGATCAAATGCTATTATTTAAACTAATTTAGATCTGTGAAACTAAGTTGGAGTGCTGATAATTGATAAACCTAATTTATTTTTGAGTTTGTTTTGTTCTAATGTAAAGAACAAGCTATCTATGCAAGATTTTCTTTTTCGATGTAATTTATTAGTTGGGTGCACGTAAAGAAAATGCTAATTAATAATTGGAACAAGTATTTTCTTTTCGTTCTCTCTCTCTCTCTCTCTCTCTCTCTCTCTTGTCTACTCGGCGTATTTCTCGGCCGCGAGGGAGACATTACCTGACAGGAGAAAAAGGAAAGAGAGAAAGTTGGATGTATATCTAATTGAGACAATATATTCAGTGGCGGATCTTGTCTCAAATCAATGGGGAAGCGATAATCTAGGGGGGACGATAATCTGTGGTGGGTGTGTGTGTGTGTGTGTGTGTGTGTGGGGGGGGGGGGGGGGGGGGGGGGGGGGGGGGGGGGGGGGGGGCGGATGGCAGTAGTGCGAAATTTTCAAAAAAATTTGGGGAGCGGTAGTACATAATTTTATTGTTCTATCGTAAAATACACTGACATTATTACAAGTATATACTACGGTTCAAAAATCTAGGGGGGGCAGCTGCCCCCTAGTCCCTTAATAGATCCGTCACTTAATATATTTTGGATAAACTTGGTTCACGATGAATCAAGGTCCCTGGTAACTCTTACATTACTTGGTCTACATGAACCACGTTCAAATGAATAAGCTGCCCCCTAGTCCCTTAATAGATCCGTCACTGAATATATTTTGGATAAACTTTGTTCATGATGAACCAAGGTTCCTGGTAACTCTTACATTACTTGGTCTACATGAACCACGTTCAAATGAATCACCGATTAATATAGATTTTTCGATCATGATCGAATGGTCCTTAACCGAGATGATATGGAGGGCTATGAATCGTCCATTTTTCGTAAAATTAGAATATACGGATAATTAGTGAATTATAACAGTCCAGAACAGAAAAAATGTTTAAATTCATTATAATTGATATATTAAGAAATATTTTGACTTGTTGTTTACTATTTCCTTCTCGTATAATATCAATTAATCTAAATTTAATATAATGCATACATAATAAATATTTTAATTTAATGAGAAATATAGGTTCGTTATATTGATGTCCAACAATTATCATAAATATAACTTTAACACACAACTAAAAAATATACGTTGCAATAATAAATGTATATCATGCGTTTCTAAAGTGGTCCGATACATCTAAACTTTTTTGTTATACATCTAAAAAAATATGAAAAAAAATCATAGTGCGCTCCGTTTTGAAATATAAAATAGAGAATTTATTGTGCGAAATTATTACTGTATTTTAGAAAATTATAGAAAAAGTATTATCTTCTATTTTTTTTATGAAATTATGAAATGATCATGCCTTGTAATTTTTTTTTAGCAGATATATTTTATCTTGATAATTGTAACTTGTGAGGTTATAAAAAAAAAATTTAGTTCTAAATTTTATAATTATATATATATATATATATATATATATATATATATATATATATATATATATATATATATATATATATATATATCTGTGTGTGTGTGTGTGTGTGTGATTCGTTATACTATACATGTGTTATTATTATTATATTTTACTCAACAATATTATATACAATATACTTTCAAGAATAAAAAAAAGTATTTTTTTACAACAAAATAGAAATATATATATTTTTTTCATTTTCCATTTCATGGGAGCATAAATACCTTTCTAAAATTGCATACACATTATACTATGAATTTATTTATATATTAAAATAAGTCTTATGACGAATTTCTTAGATATTAATATTATATTAAAATATGAATTTATTTATATATTAAAATAAGTATTAATATAAATTTATTTGGGAACTCTTAGTACGTTCATATTATTTGTCCATTATTGTGTGTCGTTACACGATTGACTGCTAAATTTTTTTTTTCAACAAGCCCTTATGACTTTTATTCAAATTCGGGAATAGCGCATGAAGTGGCCTATTACATCAAGATCAGAATTAACCATATAAAGATAAAAAAAAAGAGGAATATCAAATAAATTCAGATGCTAATACTAGGTAAAGGTGCATCAGAATATGAAATTGCCAAAATTATAGATACTTTTTTGCTAAATAATCTACTTCTTTGTTCTTCTCCCTTGGTATGTGATAGAAAGTATGATCTTTTACTCGCCATTTCCATAGGATACAATCTCTTGGTTGGGGTATTGCCAGCCAGGAAGACAACTCAAGATCATCAATTCGAACTTTCGATCCTAAAATTTCTGTGACTTCATTGTTGTCCGAGAAAAAGGTGCAAGATTTCATCGGACATAACAGAACAATATACTCTATAGCACTTTAACGCCTTGAAATTCTCCTTGTAAAGCATTGTGAATTCCATTTTATTTTTGCATATTCACCCTTACTATTCTCCCCAATTGGTCTCAAATGACAAAGGCTGTCGCCGAATTATTTAGCGGGGATAAAGATGCATCAGACCAACAATATAGACCTGATTGGATTTGCGATATGTGAGGTGTAATTTTAGTACGCTGAGGGATTGTTTTCGCCATGATTGGGTTCTTCTCCACTGTTTTGTGTAGTCTTTGAAGCATCAAATTGGGATTTGTGGTTTTTCCTGGAAATACAAATTCATTTTGTGATTTCCAGATTTCCCATGCTAATGTCAAAATTGTACCCCAAGTTGAGGTTGGCCAAGTTTTTGGAAGGATAGTGACGGTCTGGTGGGTCAGATTATTTGGTAGATTTTCGGTCCGACTTGGGACCGGCGACATGATCCATGTTACTCGGGCGTGGTTGCATTTGAAATCTAGGTGCATTAGTGTCTCTGGCTCAGTTTTACAAATGGGCATATCGGTTTGATCTCCGGAAATCTATTGTTCAAAACCGCCTTTCTAGGCAAGGCCCACTTACAAGCTCGCCAAATAAAATCTGAATTTTAGGTGGTATATCTCTTGTTTTTCAAATTGCTTATCATATGTGGCATTCTTGGTCACGAAATTCACTGCCATTTCGAGAGAGATTTAGTTTGGCAGCAACTACAAACTTGTACGCCTCCTTCACCAAAAATCCTCCACTTGCTACTTCTGCCCATACTAATTTATCGCCGACATCTATATTTCTCTCTGGTTCAAAAGGAACAACATGTAAGTATTGCGGGTCTAAACCCGGAAAGAACTTACTGACTAAGTCTTCTTTCCAGGACCGTGTTAAGGGATCCCAAATATCTACGACTTTTAGAGTTTTATGAGCTATTGAATTCGGCCCAAAATTATCCCACTTAGCTAACCATGGGTGACCCACTGCTCCGGTCATTTTACCATTACCGAGTAACCAAAAGACCGATTTATCAAGGATTTACCTTAAAATTAAAATACTCTTCCAAAAACCAGAATTATTTCTTGTTCTTTTGGTTTTCCACAAGGTGGATGTAGAGATATATTTTACTTCTATTTGCTTAACCCACATGACGTCATCCCCCGAAGCGAACCTCCAAAGACTTTTTAACACGAGAGCTTTGTTGCGGCAATCCAAATCTTTTATTCCGAGTCCTCCTAGCAGCTTTGGTTTAGTTAATTCTGACCATCGACACCAAGCAAGATAGCGGTTACTTTCTTTCCCTCCCTAAAAAAACTTTTTTATTACTGAAGTGAGGCTATTTATTACTGCCTTGGGATAAGATCCGTGGACATGTGATAGACCGGTAAGGATTCTAATACCGATCGAATTAATATTACTTTTCCGGCTTGCGATAAGAGCTCAGATTGCCATCCAGCAAAGCGATTTTGGAATTTCAAAACCATATAATCGTAGTCTGAAATTTCATTATTAGTTATGGATGATTATATTTCTATTAAATGAAAAATGCTATTTGTCCCCATTCATTATTTGATGTCGATAAAAATTGAATCCTTAACCTATATTTAGTTAAAGATAGTTAATATATTTAATTAGAAAATTGTTAGCTTCTAGGCTAAGATTGAGCTCACCTGGCAGTGGTGAATCATCGTAGTTATAATATAATTTATACTTACTAGCACTTCTATAATCTGTCATTTTCAAATAACAGCCCCTAATCTTTCCGTTTATTAAAATTCTATAATTGGATCGAGTTGTTATTATTACTCGATAAAAAAACCCAGAATTCCGTTCTTTTACAGATCGTTCAAATTGGTCAAACTATTTACAAGGTTTTCGTTCGCTCAGTTAATTTTTCATCGTCACCTTTTGTCCCTCTCTCCTTATCTCTCCAACTTAATTTTTCTGATCCTTTTTATTGCTCTTTGGTGCTTTCATTTTCTTTATCATTTATTTGATATCTCTCATCAACCTATATTCTGAACACCCTCCTTCCAATTTTGACCAATAAACCAGAAATTACCACTACGAAATGGCAAGCAAATATCACCATGGAAAAGAAGGCGATAGCGGATTCCCGAACATGCGCTGGTTCTTTAACAGTTGGAAATCGAACTCGTGCATAAGGGGAGCAACTGATTTCTCCCATGACCGCTCTGATCTCCTCCCTCACATCGATGCAACCTACGATTCCTCTTCGACTGGCGAGTCTACCTCTGATGATTGTGGTAGTGCTAACAGCCAATTTATACCCTCAGATGTAAGAGGACTAAACTACATTCAATTTTATTAAAATGTACTTTAATACCCTATATTTACGAATTATTTTGACGAAATTATGAATTCATACGAAAACTATGTAATATCAGGTTCCAAGAGGGCATCTGCCAGTCAATGTTGGTTTTGAAGACAAGGGGCATATCGAGAGGTTTGTGATACCATGCAAATTTCTCAACTTGTATCCATTCGAAGCGATGTTGAAGAAAGCCGAGGAGATTTACGGGTACAAATATCCAGAGGGAGTGTTAGTGCTTCCTGTCGATCCAAATACGTTCAGATACATCCTTCAGTGCTCCCTCGCCCAGCATGACGATGTGCCAATGTGATCTACCTGACTCCGATGATGATTCTAATGTTGACAACGAATGTGATGGTAAGTAAATTTGATTATTTAATCATTTTGAAAATCTGTACATTAATCACTTTATAACAGTTTTTTTGGTAGATGGCAGCTCTCCATGGGCCCGAAGGATAATCAGTCCAGCAGGCTTATGAGCTTGATATGCTTTTGAAAGAACCTCAATGAGCTCCGTTTCGAAACATAAAATAGAGAATTTATTATGCGAAATTATTACTGTATTTTGGAAAATTATAAAAAAAGTATTATCTTCTATTTTTTTTATGAAATTATAAAATGATCATGCCTTGTAATTTTTATTTTCTAGCAGATACATTTTATCTTGATAATTGTAACTTGTGAGGTCATAAAAAATATTATGGTTCACATTTGGTTCAAAATTTTATAATGATATATATGTGTGTGTGTGTGTGTGAGATTCGTTATACTACACATATGTTATTATTGTTATATTTTACTCAACAATATTATATACAATATACTTTCAAGAATAAAAAGAGTATATTTTTTACAACAAAATAGAAATATATGTTTTTTTTTTCATTTTCCATTTCATGGGAGCATAATACCTATCTAAAATTGCATACACATTATGCTATGAATTTGTTTATATACTAAAAGAAGTCTTATGATGAATTATTTAGATATTAATATTATATTAAAATATGAATTTATTTATATATTAAAATAAGTATTAATACAAATTTATTTGGATACTCTTAGTACGTTCATATTATTTGTTCATTATTGTGTCTCGTTGCACGATTGGCTGCTACTTTTTTTTTCCCAACAATCCCTTCGGACTTTTATTCAAATTCGGGAATAGCGCCTGAAGTCGCCTATTACATCAAGATCAGACTGAACCATATAAAGATTAAAAAAAGAGAGGAGTATCAAATAAATTCAGATGCTAATACTAAGTAAAGCTGCATCAGAATATGAAATTGCCAAAATTATAGAAATTTTTGCTAAATAATGTACTCCTTTGTTGTTCTCCCTTGGTATGTGATAGAAAGTAGGATCTTTTACTCGCCGTTTCCATAGGATACAATCTCTCGCTTGGGGTATCGCAAGCCAGGAAGACAACTCAAGATCATCAATTCGAACTTTCGATCCTAAAATTTCTGTGACTTCCTTGTTGTCTGAGAAAAAGGTGCAAGATTTCATCGGACATAACAGAGCAATGTACTATATAGCACATTTAACGCCTTGAAATTCTCCTTGTAAAGCATTGTGAATTCCATTTTATTTTTGCATATTCACCCACACTATTCTCCCCAATTGGTCTCAAATGACAAAGGCCGTCGCCGAATTATTTTGCGGGTATAAAGATGCATCAGACCAACAATATAGACCTGATTGGATTTGCGATATGTGAGGTGTAATTTCAGAATGCCGAGGGATTGTTTTCTCCATGGTTGGGTTCTTCTCCGCTGTTTTGTGTAGTCTTTGAAGCATCAAATTGGGATTTGGGATTTTTCCTTGAAATACAAATTCATTTCGTGATTTCCAGATTACCGATGCTAATGAGAAAATTGTACCCCAAGTTGAGGTTGGCCAAGTTTTTGGAAGGATAGTGACGGTCTGGTGGGTCAGATTATTTGGTAGACCGGCGACATGATCCATGTTACTCGGGCGTGGTTGCATTTGAAATCTAGGTGCATTAGTGTCTCTGGCTCAGTTTTACAAATGGGCATATCGGTTTGATCTCCGGAAATCTTTTGTTCAAAACCGCCTTTGTAAGCAAGGCCCACTTACTAGCTCGCCAAATAAAATCTGAATTTTAGGTGGTATATCTCTTGTTTTTCAAATATCTTCCCATATGTGGCTTTCTTGGTCTCGAAATTCACTGCCATCTCGAGAGAGATTTAGTTTGGCAGCAACTAGAACCTTGTACGCCTCCTTCACCAAAAATCCTCCACTTGCTACTTCTGCCCATACTAATTTATTGCCGACATCTATATTTCTCTCTGGTTCAAAAGGAACAACATGTAAGTATTGCGGGTCTAAATCCGCAAAGAACTTACTGACTATGTCTTCTTTCCAGGACCGTGTTAAGGGATTCCAAATATTTACGACATTTAGAGTTTTATGAGCTATTGAATTCGGCCCAAAATTATCCCACTTAGCTAACCATGGGTGACCCACTACACCGGTCATTTTGCCATTACCGAGTAACCAAAAGACCGATTTATCAAGGATTTACCTTAAAATTAAAATACTCTTCCAAAAACCAGAATTATTTCTTGTTCTTTTGGTTTTCCACGAGGTGGATCTAGAGATATATTTTACTTCTATATGCTTAACCCACATGACGTCATCCCCCGAAGCGAACCTCCAAAGACTTTTTAACACGAGAGCTTTGTTGCGGCAATCCAAATCTCTTATTCCGAGTCCTCCTAGCAGTTTTGGTTTATTTAATTCTGACCATCGACACCAAGCAAGATAGCGGTTACTTTCTTTTCCTCCCTAAAAAACTATTTTATTACTGAAGTGAGGTTATTTATTACTGCCTTGGGATAAGATCCGTGGACATGTGATAGACCGGTAAGGATTCTAATACCAATCGAATTAATATTACTTTTCAGGCTTGCGATAAGAGCTTAGATTGCCATCCAGCAAAGCGATTTTGGAATTTCAAAACCATATAATCGTAGTCTGAAATTTCATTATTAGTTATGGATGATTATATTTCTATTAAATGAAAAATACTATTTGTCCCCATTTATTATTTGATGTCGATAAAAATTGAATCCTTAACCTATATTTAGTTAAAGATAGTTAATATATTGAATTAGAAAATTGTTAGTTTCGGGGCTAAGATTGAGCTCACCTGGTAGTGGTGAATTATCGTAGTTATAATATAATTTATACTTACTAGCACTCCTATAATTTGTCATTTTCAAATAACAGCCCCTAATCTATCCGTTTATTAAAATTATATAATTAGATCGAGTTGTTATTATTACTCGATCAAAAAACCCAGAATTCCGTTCTTTTACAGATCGTTCAAATTGGTCAAACTATTTACACGGTTTTCGTTAGCTCAATTAATTTTTCATCGTCACCTTTTCTCCCTCTCTCCTTTTCTCTCCAACTTAATTCTGATCCTTTTTATTGCTCTTTGGTGCTTTCATTTTTTTTATCATTTGTTTGATATCTCTCATCAACTTATATTCTGTACACCCTCATTCCAATTCTGACCGATAGACCAGAAATTACCACTACGAAATGGCAAGCATATATCACCATGGAAAAGAAGGCGGTAGCGGATTCTCGAACATGCGCGGGTTCTTTAACAGTTGGAAATCGAACTCGTGCATGAGGGGAGCAACTGATTTCTCCCATGACCGCTCTGATCTCCTCCCTCGCATCGATGCCACCTACGATTCCTCTTCGACTGGCAACTCTATCTGTGATGACTATGTTAGTGCTAACAGCCAATTTATACCCTCGGATGTAAGAGGACTAAACTACATTCAATTTTATTAAAATGTACTTTAATAATACCATATATTTACGAATTATTTTGACGAAATTATGAATTCATACGAAAACTATGTAATATCAGGTTCCAAGAGGGCATCTGCCAGTCAATGTTGGTTTTGAAGACAAGGGGCATATCGAGAGGTTTGTGATACCATGCAAATTCCTCAACTTGTATCCATTCGAAGCGATGTTGAAGAAATCCGAGGAGATATACGGGTACAAATGTCCAGAGGGAGTGTTGGCGCTTCCTGTCGATCCAAATACGTTCAGATACATCCTTCAATGCTCCCTCGCCCAGCATGCCGATGTGCCAATGTGATCGACCTGACTTCGACGATGATTCTAATGTTGACAACGAATGTGATGGTAAGTTAATTTGATTATTTAATCATTTTGTGAATATGTACATTAATCACTTTATAACTGTTTTTTTGGTGGATGGCAGCTCTCCATGGGCTTCAAGGATAATCAATCCAGCATGCTTATTAGCATGATATGCTTTTGAAAGAACCTCAATGCGCTCCATTTCGAAACATAAAATAGAGAATTTATTATGCGAAATTATTACTGTATTTTTGAAAATTATAAAAAAGGTATTATCTTCTATTTTTTTTATGAAATTATGAAATGATCATGCCTTGTAACTTTTATTTTTTAGCAGATACATTTTATCTTGATAATTGTAACTTGTGAGGTTATAAAAAAAAATTGGTTTAAAATTTTATAATGATATATATATATATAGGTGTGTGTGTGTGTGTGTGTGTGTGTGTGTGTGTGTGTGTGTGTGAGATTCGTTATACAACACATATGGTATTATTATTATATTTTACTCAACAATATTATATACAATATACTTTCAAGAATAAAAAGAGTATATTTTTTACATTTCATGGGAGCATAATACCTTTCTAAAATTCCACACACATTATACTATGAATTTGTTTATATATTAAAATAAGTCTTATGATGAATTTCTTAGATATTAATATTATATTAAAATATGAATTTATTTATATATTGAAATAAGTATAAATATAAATTTATTTATATATTGAAATAAGCATAATTGTAAGAGCTCTTAGTACGTTCATATTATTTGTTCATTATTGTGTCTCGTTACACGATTGTCTGTTAAATTGTTTTTTCCAACAAGCCCTTAGGACTTTTATTCAAATTCGGGAATAGCGCCTGAAGTTGCCTATTACATCCAAAGGGAGTGTTGGCGCTTCGTGTCGATCCAAATACGTTCAGATACATCCTTCAGTGCTCCCTCGCTCAGCATGCCGATATTGCCAATGTGATCTACCTGACTCCGATGATGATTATAATGTTCGCAGCGAAGGTGATGGTAAGTTAATTTGATTATTTAATCATTTTGTAAATATGTACATTAATCACTTTATAACTGTTTTTTTGGTAGATGGCAGCTCTCCAAGGGCTTGAGGCACAATCAATCCAGCAGGCTTATTAGCTCTATATGCTTTTAAAATAACCTCAATGCGTGTGTGTGTGTGTGTGTGTGTGCGTGTGCGTGCGTGCGTGCATGCGTGTGTGTGTATGTGTGTGTGTGTGTGTGCGTGTGCGTGTGTGTGTGCGTGTTCGCGCGTGCGCGAGTGTGTGGGTGTGTGCGTACGTGTGCGTGTGCGCGTGCGTGTGTTGTGTGTGTGTGTGTGTGTGTGAGCGCGTGCGTGTGTACGTGTGTGCGTATGTGTGTGCATGCATATGTGTGTGTGTGTGTGTGCGTGCGTGCGTGTGCGCGTGCACGTGTGTGTGTGTGTGTGTGTGTGTGTGTGTGTGTGTGTGTGCGTGCGTGCGTGCATGTGCGCGTGTGTGTGTGGGGGGGTGTGTGTGTGGGTGTGTGTGTGGGGGGTGGGGGGTGTTTGTGGGTGGGTGTGTGTGAAGGAAATACAGTTATAGATCAACTAGTAGCTTGCACACATGAGGATAGACGAACGTACGCATTCGTCGATACGATTGGATGCATAATAAGATTATCCAAATCTGACAGAAATAACATGGTCAGTCATGACAGACTATTTGGTCAGTCATGACGGACCAATAGGTTAATCTGTCAGATTACACAGAAATAACATGGTCAGTCATGACGGACAGATTGGTCAGTCATGACGGACCAAAGGGAATTTTGTGTACCAATCCGTGAGTATGGTCAGTCATGACGCACAATATGGTGCGTCATGACGGACTGTATGGTCAGTCATGACGGACTGTATGGTCAGTCATGACGGACCAATAGTAAATGATGTTTCTAGGAAAGGTGACTGGTGCATCATGACGCACCATTCTGTGCGTCAAGACGGACTGTGATCCAAATTCCAGATTAGCAGTTTTCTTTGTACTTATTAATTCCTCATTAATTATGGTGTTAATATAAGATCAATTGTTGATCTTCTCTCTCTCTGGCAATTCCAGATCTGAGAAGAGAATTCTTGTGAGACAAGAAAAGAGAGAAAACTCCATTAGAGAGATTGAAGGTTTTAAGCAAGTTTACGGCAATTTTAGGGGAATCGCGCGTAACCAAAAGACGAGGCTTAAGGTGGATACGAGTAGAGGGATTTCATCTGAAATCCTCTATTGTGATCAAACAAGGGAAAGATGAATGACGAACCGCATGCGATCCAGTTGTATACGACAAATTGGAGCTTCGAACAAGGTGTCGAATCGCGCGGGCGTGGGACGTGCGTGTTGCCGGAGTTGAAGCAAAGAGCAAAGCAACTACGCGAGGATCAACCCTTCACCGTGATCAATTTCACGTGGTATGATTCTCTTTGAATTAAGAGTTAATTTCATAGGTTTAGTTGCATTTACATGATTCGTAATTTCGGGTCGTTGACGTGGTCCTCGGGATCGGGTCGGACCGGCCTCTCAATCCGCTGCGTGGGGCTCGGTAGTGACGCCGATACCCAACAGTGATATCAGAGCAATCGTCGCGATTCGATCGTCGAATCAATTTCGAATAAAAGTTATTCGGAAAATCATGTAGAATTAGAACATAAATCATATAGTTTCATAAAATTAGGACCATGGAAAACTTATTAGAGTTTGATCATATGATGATCAAAGGCATCTAGAAGTAGTCATGAAAATGTTTCATGATTAATCGTTTTCGAAACGATTCAATTTCAGCAAAAATTTACTGTCAAAATTGAGTTTTATAGTAGGTCAGTCATGACGAACACTGTTCATCGCGAAATCCAAGAGTGGGATCTGAAGCGTTACAATGGTCCGTCGTGACGCACAAGAGTTGTGCGTCATGACGGAAGTTTGTACAAAATTGTTTTGTACAGTCAGTCATGACGGACAGGTTGTCAGTCATGACGGACAGTATATATCGTGCAGTCCAAGAGTTGGATTTTGAGAGTTATAATGGTCAGTCATGACGCACCAAGTGGTACGTCATGACGGACTGTATTAACTAGTTCCGTCACGACGGACCATTTGGTCAGTCGTGACGGACATAACACGAATTAGCCCCTGGATTGGACAACAAAATTGTTTTGTATAGTCCGTCATGACGCACCTTCTGGCGTTATGACGGACCAGTGAAGTCCGTCGTGACGCACTGTTTTGTGCGTCATGACGGAACAATCAGGAGAAATATTGGACATGGTCAGTCATGACGGACCAACTGTCAGTCATGACGGACAGTGTAAATTTTTTTCTGAAAATTTTAATATGGGCATGGTCAGGCATGACGCACCATTCTGTGCATCATGACGGACTGTATACTTGCGTCGTGACGGACCATGTGTCAGTCACGATGGACAGTGTAATTTTTCTGGAAATTTTTTATATTGGTTCTAATAATTAATAATTATGTTCATATAAGTCATTCGTCATGATTAAACCTGTTTAATGATATAATTAGATTATGTCATAAAATCCATAAGTAATATTTAAGTCATGAAATGCCTTCCATGTTCACAACCTCCGAGGTTGGTCATCACACCTTGCACGGGTTCAGGCCAAAGTCGGGCGTGCATTGTTGTATGTATCAACGTGTGAGGCAAGCGTTAATTGGGGACAAATGCGGGTTCAGGCCAAAGTCGGGCGCATTTGTAGTTCAATTGAACGATACGTGAATATCGTTCAATCATAACCGTCCAAGCCAATCCGATTGGGGTTCGGGGCATAGTTAGGATGCACAAACGGAATTTGGATCATATGTGATATGGTTCAATACCGAAATCCTATAAAAGGTCAAGAGTCGCATTGGATGCGATTGGATTTTTCCTACCTAAATAATGAGATCCCATTTGTCGGCCAAAGTCACTTGTGGGAGGATCATGAAATATGGGTCTTGACGTATTATTGGATTAAGAATCCCGAATCAATATTAGGGTTATTGATTTGATAAAAGTAACATATTTCATATTATATAAGCATATAGAATAAGTACGCACGGTTAGTTGTCAATTTCGTAATTCATGTAGAATAATAATTTTAAGCAACACCAATATCATATCGATATGATCGATATTAGAGAAAGAAAAGTTTGTGAAACGGAACTACCTTGATTAACATCATATCCTAAGAATGGTTCTTAGGCAAGAGTGCAAGAGTTACGTGTTGGACACGAAATGTGTGGAACCGATTCACATTCACGAGGCTTTAGAGAAAGCCGGAATTTGACAAACTTGAGAAGGAGTCAAATAATATTGTATGTCAGATGTTGACATGCATAGACGCGGATCTTCAAAGGAGTTTGAAGAATTATAAGAAATAAGAGTCTAAGGGCGATTAAGACAAATGTTGTCTCAATCAAGGATTTGGGCAAGTTGTTGTCCCAATATCAAAAGAAAGGTTAAATCCGAGGATGGTTAATCTAAATGTTGATAGTAATAGCTTCTTTTGACATTATCATCTTGACTACGTGTATGAGATACACATTTCTAGAATCCAATGGATGGAATACTAGTTTCATTCGAATAAGATTCGCATGACAATTACAAGACTTGTTTAGTAATCAAGATGACAAAAGTGTCATTCCAAAAGTTGGAAAAACGGTCAAAGACTTATCAAAAACCAAACATTTTGAATGTAGGTAAATAAGTAAGTTCTGAGGCGAGAGGAGGCTACAAATATTTCATTATATTTACCAACGATTATTGTAGATATAAAGATATCTATTTAATGCGTTTGAAACATAATTTTGAATAGTTCAAAAACGTTTCGAAATGAAATACGAAGTCAACTAAGCGAGAAAATCAAAGTTTTTCGATAAGATCGAAGAGACGAGCATTTTTAAGCTATGAGTATGATAATCATCTAGAAAATTTATGAAAAAGTTTCATAGTTATTTTCATTCGGAACATCAATGTAGATTAATGTGTCCGAGAGGAGGAATCAAACTTTGTTGGACATTTGTTTGATAGATGATAAATAAAAATCTAATATTTCAAATAAGATTTGAAAATTTAACCTTAAGACCAAGGTTAATCACATACCTTCTAAGTCGGTGCAAAAGACCCCATATATGATATGGATCGGAAATAAATTAAATTGAGGATTAACGTGGTTTCAGGCCAAAGTCGGGCACGTTAATAGTTCAATGTTAATGAAAACTTCCGATGTTATCTTTTGTAAGATTTGGAGATTTGAATTCGAAAACTGGTTTTGGATAAACTAAATCTCAAATCTTGATATGTTCATCCATTGAGTATTCTTAAAGAAACTAAAGGATACCATTTATTAAATCCCAATGAGAATTAGATTTTCATAGTTCGAAGAGATACCTTCTTAGAGGAGGACTTAATGTGCATAAGTTTGAAACTTAATGTCACTTATATCTATGAGGGCTAGTGGGAGATGAATCGATCTCGAAAGGTTCGAGACTCGAATGGAACATTGAACCGATGAATATGATTGGAATTTCATCAAAAGTTGACTTGGATTCATCAAAAGTTGATGAATCCAAGTCAAGATCACAAAGCGATTTTATAGATCAATTTAGACACGTCACGAATCAATAAATTATGAATTTATCAAAGAATGTGACAAACGAATCGAACTCATACATGCTGAGTCGATGGACTAAAATGATGCTATAAAGGATAAAATTTCATATGGCATGGTGCCATGGAATCCATGATTCAATCCATGCATGTCATCAAGTTTAAAACTTGATTTAAACATTCCTTAGGGTATGACCCATAGAATGTGAGTGAGTTTTCAAAGTGAAAACTAAAGTGGATTGGAATATGTATACTTACAAAGCAAGAATGTTTATGAGATTTGCGAATTCATGATATGATCATGAAGAAACGGTTTCACAAATAATCACGCTTTATTCATTAGGATTATATTTGTCATTTCACATAGTATGACTATGATTTTTGACAAATGGATGACAAGACCGTATTCTTTAATAGGAAATATTAAAGGATGTGTATGTGACACAACCTAATGGTTTTATCGATCAAAATAATCCAAGAAAAGTATACAAATTTCCACGATCCATATGATGGATTGAAGAATAATTCATGGAATTGGAATTTTATTTTGATAAAATTATAATTAGTTATAATATTATCAAGAACAAAAGAAAAGCTTTGTGTAGATATGAAGGTTAGTGGGAGCCACATACATTTCTTATATTAAAATATATGAACGATATATTATTCGTAGGAAACGATTGTCGAGACAACTTATGAGATAATCGTAAAAAATCTATGAGATAGATTTAACATTCCTCGATCTGAATTGAAGTATGTACATCGACAAAATATTGAAAATGGTTTTCAGTACATAAATCCAGTATCGGATTTTTCCCAAATGTCGAATGGCGAAATTTTTCTGAGGATCGATGTTCGACATCGAGTTAAAGAAAAGTAGGAAAATGGATAATCTATGTTTCGACAATAGAATATTCCAAATACGCCATGATATGTACTAATCTTTAAATATTGTTCATGTTAAGTGTCGTAATTATCAATCGAATAATTTAATGTGGTTGTATAATGATTATACTTCACATATGCATAATAGTTATGCAACATTTAAAATCTGGTTTCGTATTGAAATTAATAAATAATATCCTTTTAGAAAGGATTAAGACTATATTTCTCATATAAAAAGGTGGGGAGGATGAATTGGTGATAAAAGTTATACCGATGGCATTTCTCCAAACATGCGACACATTTATGAAATGTGTACATATTTTGCTTAAATAAAATTGAAGTTGTATGAAAGAGTTTCACAACAACTAAAGATGAAAATTTTATGATGGAATTAGATTTCAATACGGCTTACGAAGCCGAAATGGAAAAGTTATGGATCAAGGTGTTGATCATACTTGGTATTGTCCCAAGAAATAGGATTATTTGGTAATCTATTTCTATGGACGAAATAGCCCAAACCAAAAGAAATTGAAATAACATAACCACTCCAAACTTATATTCAATAGGTATTGGATACCTAACGAAAATTGACACTAACGGTAACGTAGCGGAACCGTTTACAAAAACTGCTTTCTTCGTAGTTAAGCATGAATGTCATGCAAAGACTATAGGTATAGAGATACCTAGAGGAGGAATATATTTGAGGTATAGTTATCTAATACCGATAGTCATCGCAGATTATAATCCTAGCAGAGATTATAGGTGTAAACGCTGCATCAAACAATACTTACTCTATATTCGTGCATTTCAAAATTTTAAAATTTTAATTGCATTTATAACTTATATGAATACTTGTGCGAGGTTGTGTAATTTGATTACACGAACCTTGAATTATGACTTGTGTGAGCGTCTACATAATACGTGATTATGTTAAGTAAAACCGTCACATTTCAAAAGTTATATTTCAAAAACGTCCCTAGTCACGATTAGGATACTTATGTGATAAGTGTATCTATTATAAGATAATAGACTAACGTGTACACTAGCATATTCGCCGAGGTGATGATTATGTTTTGCTAATCATAGGACAAAGAGTTTGTCAAATCGGGAATATGGATATGCATTAGGTTATGCATATTGTGACTTGACCAAAAGTGCGATACCATGACATGGTTTAGTCATTGTAGATGGAATCGTAACGAATGGGGTCTTAGTTCTTCACACTTGAGGTGATCATGGATCGTTTTCCGTGCGTAGCATGATGCTTAGATATAGTCTTCCACTATCTGTAACAGGATGGTCATGGGATTATAATCGGGTATTATCTGAAACACGAAATTTGATGTGAGTCATCAAGATAGAAATTGTTCCTTTCGAGAGAAAGAGATATCCCTTAGGCCTATCGATGAATTGATCAACGAAATCTCTGGCCAGAGTCAATGATATTAATGGTTAATATCGATTGTATTTGTTGATTCAATTCGGTATCGAAATTTAAGTATAGTCAATCAAAATATAAGGATGACTATTACCATGCCTTTTGATTGACGGATATCGCAAACAAGAGAACTAAACACCACCGTTCGAGATGGGTATAAATGATCACAATCATTTTTCGTTTTCAACGTGGGAAAGCTATGATGGATTTCTTCCTAGATCCCTCTCATGAGCCCGTAAACTTAGGAATAAGTTTACTACCATTGCTTGATACGAACCTACGCGGTCACACATAGAGCTGTCTTATTTCGGGCTTGATTTCAATCTCTAAGATAAGTCTACATGTGATGTACATTGGTGCATTCTTTAGTTGGATCTTGAACTGAGTGGGAGACTGAAGGAAATACAGTTATAGATCAACTAGTAGCTTGCACACATGAGGATAGACGAACGTACGCATTCGTCGATACGATTGGATGCATAATAAGATTATGCAAATCTGACAGAAATAACATGGTCAGTCATGACGGACTGTTTGGTCAGTCATGACGGACCAATAGGTTAATCTGTCAGATTACACAGAAATAACATGGTCAGTCATGACGGACAGATTGGTCAGTCATGACGGACCAAAGGGAATTTTGTGTACCAATCCGTGAGTATGGTCAGTCATGACGCACAATATGGTGCGTCATGACGGACTGTATGGTCAGTCATGACGGACTGTATGGTCAGTCATGACGGACCAATAGTAAATGCTGTTTCTAGGAAACGTGACTGGTGCATCATGAAGCACCATTCTGTGCGTCATGACGGACTGTGATCCAAATTCCAGATTAGCAGTTTCTTTGTACTCATTAATTCCTCATTAATTATGGTGTTAATATAAGATCAATTGTTGATCTTCTCTCTCTCTGGCAATTCCAGATCTGAGAAGAGAATTCTTGTGAGACAAGAAAAGAGAGAAAACTCCATTAGAGAGATTGAAGGTTTTAAGCAAGTTTACGGCGATTTTAGGGGAATCGTGCGTAACCGAAAGACGAGGCTTAAGGTGGATACGAGTAGAGGAATTTCATCTGAAATCCTCTATTGTGATCAAACAAGGGAAAGATGAATGACGAACCGGATGCGATCCGGTTGTATACGACAAATTGGAGCTTCGAACAAGGTGTCGAATCGCACGGGCCTGGGACGTGCGTGTTGCCGGAGTTGAAGCAAAGAGCAAAGCAACTACGCGAGGATCAACCCTTCACCGTGATCAATTTCACGTGGTATGATTCTCTATGAATTAAGAGTTAATTTCATAGGTTTAGTTGCATTTACATGATTCGTACTTTCGGGTCGTTGACGTGGTCCTCGGGATCGGGTCGGACCCGGCCTCTCAATCCGCTGCGCGGGGCTCAGTAGTGACGCCGATACCCAATAGTGTGGAGGTGTGTGTTTGTGCGGAGGGGGTGTGTGTGTGGGTGTGTGTGTGTGTGTGTGCGTGCGTGCGTGCGTGTGTGTGTGTGCGTGTGCGTGTGTATGTGTGTGTGTGTGTGTGTGTGTGTGCGCGTGCGCGTGCGTGCGTGCGTGCGTGCGTGTGTGGGTGTGTGTGCGTCTTTGCGTGTGTATGTGTGTGTGTGCGTGTGCGTGTGCGTGTGTGTGCGTGTGCGTGCGCATGTGCGTGTGTGTGTGTGGGGGGGGAGGGGGGTGCGTGGGTGCATGTGTGTGTGTGCGCACGCGCGCGTGGTAGTGTACGTGTGTGTGTGTGTGTGTGTATGTGTGTGTGTGTGTGTGCGTGCGTACGTGTGTGTTCGTGTGTGCGTGTGTGCGTGTGCGTGTGTGTGTGTGCGTGCGTGTGTGCGTGCGTGCGTGTGCGCGTGCGCGTGCGCGTGCGCGTGTGGGGGTGTGTGTGTGTGTGTGTGTGTGTGTGTGTGTGTGTGTGTGTGTGTGTGTGTGTGTGTGGGTGTGTGTGTGTGTCGGTGTAAAGTGTCTTGCATCCTTGATCTTTCCCAATCTCCTTCAGAAAAGTCAAGAGCCATACCATCTCCTTTCCGGCCTCCGAGATTGCCACATACTCAGCCTCCGTTGTCGATAGAGGCACACACTTCTGCAATCTCGACATCCAACTCACCGCCGTGCCTCCCATCGTCAAAACATCCAATGTCGATAGTGTAGGGAATTCACCCGACCCCGGGCCCGCGCAGCGGATATGAAGGCCCGGTCCGGTTCCCAAAATCCAAGATCACGTCATGACTTCGAGGGTACGATGCAATAGAAGGATAGACGATTACCAGCGTGAAATTGATCACGCATGATGGGTTGATCGCTCGCATCCTTTCCTTCTCCGGTGTCACGTTGATGACTAGCCCGTGCGTCCCATACCACACGTCTCCCACCGTCTTGACACGCCTCCGATTGTCTTTCGTGCGTCCCACGTCCACACTCTTACACATCCAACAGTTTTGCTCCTTCGGTTTGATCACAATCGGAGAGGCACAAGTGTTGCTCCTCTACTTGTATCCACCGTGAGTCGGAGTTCGTCGGTCGCGGGTGCAACTGCCTAGACGCTGCACCGGCGAACTTGCTTGATTAGATAGATTCTCTATACCGAGAAAAACTCTTTTACTCTGTTTTCTCTCTTCGCACTCTTTCGCTCTTAGAAAGAAGACTCTCAATATTCTGGATTAATCTTATTAATTCCACAGCTTGGACTGACTGAATTGGTTTTAGAGAGAGAGAGAAACATCCTATTTATATCACATAGGATAAGGATGGGCCAAAATGTATGTATATCTCATATACACCTTTTCAGACAGAAAACTGCAGACACCCTTTCAGTATTCTGTTGAAAAGAAAATATTAAATCGTTCCAACCGACTTTGAACATTCACGAACGTTGTATATAATAGTATTATCTTTCCAACCCAATTGGATATGGCCCAATTGGAGTTCGGATGCGAAAGTTACGGACGTTTTACTAACTGTATGTCAAACAGTCGCACCCTTTCGGTATTCCATTAAAACGACACCGATACTTCGCTCAAATGAAAAATATTTATATATGAAAGTTCTAGATAATCTCATTATCTATCTAACCCAATTTGAACCATTCAAATTGGAGTTTCCCACTGAATGTTATGCCAGTTTTACTAAATCTTCTTAAGCTGAATTTTCTGGTTTTCTTAATAAAACCGTTTCTTATCAATTTAACTATGTATATCGAATATACATATGTGCATCTAATATACACATTATTTATGCCCACGAACGCATACGTTCGTTTATCCTTGTGTACATTTTACGGTTGATCCGAAACTGTATTTCCTTCAGTGTCCCACTCAATTTCAGATCTACCTAAAAGGTACTCATGTATATCCAATATACACGATTTTAGAGAATATAGCTCGCGTATTAAAATACTAAGTCATGCACATCTTATGTGCCAATTTTATAATCAAGCCCGACTTAGTACGACTCGTTGTGTAACCATGTAGGTACGGTTAACGATGGCAGTAGGCTGTTTCCAAAGCACTACAAGCCCATGAGCGGGATCTAGTCACTCCATCATGGCTACCCATGTTAACACGAAAAATGATTGTGATCATTGTGCCTATCTCGAATAGCGGTTATTAGTTCTCTTGTTAGCGATATCCGTTAATCAAAAGGCATGGTGGGAATTAGTAAGTGTAGACGAAATTGTGAGAAAAAAGGACATTTTGCCTTTAAATATTAGGTGTGATTGGGACTGAGGTGATGTAGGCTCTGGACCGACTTAACGGAGATGAAAATTTTCGATTCGGCCCTGGAAAATAGGTGTGATATGCCCCTGAAAACTGAAAGAAGTTCGAAATAGAAGCGATTCAGCCTAATTTTGCGAGAAGAAGATCATCGAAACCCTGTTTATGGCGCTTTGGGTCTGATCGGGTGTGATCTTCGAAGCCGCGATGAGAGCGGAGTGGGGCTGAGGTGAAGTAGAATCTGGACCGAGTTAAAGGAGAGGAGAAAATTTGCGATTTGCCCCTGAAAATAGGTGTGATTCGCCTATCAAATATTATGGTAAATAAGATAGAGCCTATTTCAGCATACTTAAACATGCATAAATAATAAATATTTAATTATGATTTGATAAAGTGAAGTAAAATAAAATGCATACATAAATAAAGAAGTATGTAAAAGGGAAACTTAGTTACGTATCTTTACTAATCATCTAAATAATATATTTATCCCTCTTTTAAAATTATGATGTTTAGGGTTTAGGATTTAGGGTTTAGGGTTTATGGTTTATGGTTTAGGATTTAGGGTTTAGGGTTTAGGGAGTTACGGATGCCGCCACTTAGGATTTAGGATAACCATCATATTTGAAAGGTTTTAAGGAGTATCCATGATTTTTGAAGGGGTTTACACGTCTATTTGTAATATTTCACATTATTGAAGGGTACATATGAAATTATGATGTTTTTTTTGGATACACATAAAATTGCGTCTATTTAAAATAGACGTCAAATAAATAAATTATTTGGATAGAGGAAAATTATTTTGGATACCAAATTTTAATACTATTGTGTATAAAATTATACAACACATACTTGATTTTATGTAACACGTCCTAATGAGAAAAATGTACTTCGTACAACATATGTCACACACATATGAAAAAATGGAGGATTTTTTTGGATAGAGGAGTATCATAATTCTATCCTTAGTAGTTAGTATAATCCTCAATGAGAGTAATCATGCATGTTCTAATTTTAGCCATGGAGATGAGTTAATTTAGGGACACACGTTTGCATTCAAAATAGATTCACCTTGCAACTCTACTTAGAAGTGCCCATCATTAGACGTTCCTTCCTTAGCTCCATTTTGACTGATAAACCAGAAATTAGTACGGCAAAATGGCAAGTGACCAGCAGATTCGAAAAGAAGGCAGTAGTGGACGATCCTCGAAGATGCGCGAGTTCTTTAACAGTTGGAAATCGGACACGCTTCAGAGGGAATCGACTAATTTCTCCCCTGACCGCTCTGATCTCCTCCCAAGCATCAAGACCACCTACGATGCGTCTTCGAATGACGACTCTGCCAGCGATGACTATGGCAGTGCTAAAAGGGACTTTAATCCCATCGATGTAAGAGGACTAAACTACATTCAATATTATTGAAATGTACTTTTATAATTTATACCATATATTAATACGAAAATTGAAAACTACGTAGTTTCAGGTTCCGAGAGGGCATTTGCCAGTCAATGTGGGTTTCGAAGACAAGGGGCATATCGAGAGGTTTGTGATACCGTGCAAATTCCTCAACTTGCACCCGTTCAAAGTGATGCTGAAAAAAGCCAAGGAGATTTACGGTTACAATCCAGAGGGAGTGTTGGCACTTCCTGTCGATCCGAATACTTTCAGATACATCCTTCAGTGCTCTCTCGCTCAGCACGGCGATTTGCCGTGCGATTTACCTGACTCTGATGATGATGATGATTCTAATGATGACGATGAGGATGAGGGTAAGTTAATTTGATTATTTAATCATTTTGTAAATCTGTATATTAACAATTTTGTAACTGTTTATTTTTCTTCTTTATGCCGATGTAGCTCTCTAGGGTTTGAAGATGAATCAGTCCAGCAGGATTATTGACTTGACATGCTTTTTTGAAAGAACCTCAATGAATTGATATCTTTTATTTAATTAATAATTAGCCTGCATGTCCTTAATCTCTACCAGATTTGCATTGCTAGGAAATTTATGCATTTTTTTCATTTACCAGTAGTCAATGAAATTAAGGGCAAGGATCAAATGCTATTATTTAAACTAATTTAGATCTGTGAAACTAAGTTGGAGTGCTGATAATTGATAAACCTAATTTATTTTTGAGTTTGTATTGTTCTAATGTAAAGAACAAGCTCTCTATGCAAGGTTTTCTTTTTCGATGTTATTTATTAGTTGGGTGCACGCAAAGAAAATGCTAATTAATAATTGGAACAAGTATTTTCTTTTCTCTCTCTCTCTCTCTCTCTCTCTCTCTCTCTCTCTCTCTCTCTCTCTCTATATATATATATATATATATATATATATATATATATATATATATATATATATATATTGTCTACTCGGCGTATTTCTCGGCCGCGAGGGAGACATTACCTGACAGGAGAAAAAGGAAAGAGAGAAAGTTGGTTGGACGTATATCTAATTGATCAATATATTTTGGATAAACTTGGTTCACGATGAACCAAGATTCCTGGTAACCCTTACATTACTTGGTCTACATGAACCACGTTCAAATGAATCACCAATTAATATAGATTTTTCGATCATGATTGAACGGTCCTTAACAGAGATGATGTGGAGGGCTATGAATCGTGTATTTTTCGTAAAATTAGAATATACGGATAATTAGTGAATTATAACAGTCCAGAACAGAAAAAAATGTTTAAATTCATTATAATCCATATATTAAGAAATATTTTGACTTATTGTTTACTATTTGCTTCTCGTATAATATCAATTAATCTAAATTTAATATAATGCATAAATAATAAATATTTTAATTTAATGAGAAATATAAGTTCGTTATATTGATGTCCAACAATTATCATAAATATAACTTTAACACACAACCAAAAAAAATACGTGGCAATAGTAAATGTATATCATACGTTTCTGAAGGGGTCCGATACATCTAAACTTTTTTTTGTTATACATCTAAAAAAATTACGAAAAAAATCTAAACTTTTTTGGTATACATCTCAAAATTTTACGAAGAGCCACAAACAAAACTGGTGACAATTAAAAAGCGTTTAAAAAAAAAATGATATGAAAGAAAAATATAAAATTACGCCGAAGAGGAACGAGGTACAACCTAGTTTACATTACTAGTTATGGATGATTATATTTCTATTAAATGAAAAATGCTATTTGTCCCCATTCATTATTTGATGTCGATAAAAATTGAATACTTAACCTATATTTAGTTAAAGATAGTTAATATATTTGAAAAAAAACAAAAAAACGAGTAAATGGAGAAGGCTCGGTGGTCCCCCATCTATTGATGTCAATGGGACTCGAACCCGCAACCTCTCACAACATAAAATTTTGTGTCTCTCACTCAACCACTGGGCCATGATCGCATTGACGATAGTTAATATATTTAATTAGAAAATTGTTAGTTTCGAGGCTAAAATTGAGCTCACCTGGCAGTGGTGAATCATCGTAGTTATAATATAATTTATACTTATTAGCACTCCTATAATCTGTTATTCTCAAATAACAGACCCTAATCTTTCCGTTTATTAAAATTCTATAATTGGATCGAGTTGTTATTATTACTCGATCAAAAAACCCAGAATTCCGTTCTTTTACAGATCGTTCAAATTGGTCAAACTATTTACACGGTTTTCGTTCGCTCCGTTAATTTTTAATCGTCGCCTTTTCTCCCTCTCTCCTTATCTCTCCAACTTAATTTTTCTGATCCTTTTTATTGCTCCTTCGTGCTTTCATTTTCTTTATATTTTATTTGATATCTCTCATCAACCTATATTCTAAATACCCTCATTCCAATTTTGACCGATAAACCAGAAATTACCACTACGAAATGGCAAACAAATATCACCATGGAAAAGAAGGCGGTAGCGGATTCTCGAACATGCGCGGGTTCTTTAACAGTTGGAAATCGAACTCGTGCATGAGGGGAGCAACTGATTTCTCCCATGACCGCTCTAATCTCCTCCCTCGCATCGATGTCACCTACGATTCCTCTTCGACTGGCGAGTCTACCAGTGATGACTATGGCAGTGCTAACAGCCAATTTATACCCTTAGATGTAAGAGGAATAAACTACATTCAATTCTATTAAAATGTACTTTAATACCATATATTTACGAATTATTTTGACGAAATTATGAATTCATACGAAAACTATGTAATATCAGGTTCCAAAAGGGCATCTGCCAGTCAATGTTGGTTTTGAAGAAAAGGGGCATATCGAGAGGTTTGTAATACCTTGCAAATTCCTCAACTTGTATCCATTCGAAGCGATGTTGAAGAAAGCCGAGGAGATTTACGGGTACAAATATCCAGAGGGAGTGTTGGCGCTTCCTGTCGATCCAAATACGTTCAGATACATCCTTCAGTGCTCCCTCGCCCAGCATGCCGATATGCCAATGTGATCTACCTGACTCCAATGATGATTCTAATGTTGACAACGAATGGGATGGTAAATTAATTTGATTATTTAATCATTTTGTAAATATTTACATTAATCACTTTATAACTGTTTTTTTGGTAGATGGCAGCTCTCCATGGGCTTGAAGGATAATCAATCCAGCAGGCTTATTAGCTTGATATGCTTTTGAAAGAACCTCAATGCGCTCCGTTTCGAAACATTAAATAGAGAATTTATGATGCGAAATTATTGCTGTATTTTAGAAAATTATAAAAAAGTATTATCTTCTATTTTTTTTATGAAATTATGAAATGATCATGCCTTGTAATTTTTATTTTTTAGCAGAGACATTTTATATTGATAATTGTAACTTGTGAGGTTATAAAAAAAAATTGGTTCACATTTGGTTCAAAATTTTATATATATATATATATATCTGTGTGTGTGTGTGTGTGTGTGTGAGATTCGTTATACTATATATGTGTTATTATTATTATATTTTACTCAACAATATTATATACAATATACTTTCAAGAATAAAAAGAGTATATTTTTTACAACAAAATAGAAATATATGTTTTTTTCATTTTTCATTTCATGGGAGCATAAATACCTTTCTAAAATTGCATACACATTATACTATGAATTTGTTTATATATTAAAATAAGTGTTATGAAGAATTTCTTAGATATTAATATTATATTAAAATATGAATTTATGTATATATTAAAATAAGTATTAATATAAATTTATTTGGATAGTCTTAGTACGTTCATATTATTTGTTCATTATTGTGTCTCGTTACACGATTGGCTGCTAATTTTTTTTTTTCAACAAGCCCTTAGGACTTTTATTCAATCTCGGGAATAGCGCTTGAAGTCGCCTATTACATCAAGATGAGAGTGAACCATATAAAGAGAAAAAAAAGAGAAATATCAAATAAATTCAGATGCTAATACTAGGTAAAGCTGCATCAGAATATGAAATTGCCAAAATTATAGATAACTAGGGAAATTCCCGCGCTTCGCTGCGATTTTTACCCTATTATAAATCATATATGTTTTATTTCAGTAATAATAATAAAATAAAAAAATTATGGTTATATGCGAAGATACAACCAAAACATATCATAGCACAAAAACATACAAGAGTTGTGCGTGCTAATTGACATGAAAATAATAATAATACCTTACAACTATGAACCCTTGATCCACTATCTATATCAAAATGGGCAATTGTTCCATACCCCTCAAACCCACTCAACCATCCACGATCCGTACAAAAACCCATCTTTGCACCAATAAATCTCCCCAATTTGCACCCCACATTTTCGATTGTTTGTTAATAGTTAATTCAAAGTTGATTGGGCTCTATCAAAATAAGAACATAGATACAACCAAAAACATATCATAGCACATATAAATAGACTAAAAGGAAACAACGAAAAATATATACCTAAAGGAAATCATAAGAAATCATAACACGTCGAATTATAGGACAAATATTATGGTTTATATGAAAAGAGATAAAATTGAATTGCAACAAATAGAACAACAAAAAGTTTATGGTTTAAGAATACCTTCATCGAATTACAATTGACATGTTAATCAAATCCATTGTAGACCTTGCTAACAGTGACTACTTATAAAAAGAATTAAGTAAAAATATATGAAATAAATTATATGATTGAATGAACCACGGTGGAAAGAACCAATGTCAAAAAAATTGGACCAATTAGTCATAGGAAGTACATTCACTATAGATTGAAAAAAGAAGATAAAAAGAAAGGAAAAAGTTGTACCTCCCCCAACTCTCCCCCACAATCCTTGATGTGTCATCGTAAGGCTTAACGCCTTCAAATTTAACACCTTCATTATGATTTAACATCTTAATTTATGATTTAACGCCTTAGTTATGGTGTTAAACTATAGATTAAGGTATTAAATCATGATTTTAAGATATAAAATTTGATGGTGTTAAATCTTCCGGCGTACATCCCGAGGTGGGGGAGAAATGGGGGAGAGAATGGGGGGAAGTGCATCATCACTCAGAGAAAAAAAGAAAAGAGAAATGAAGTTGACATGCATCAATGAAAGCCATACCGAAGCTGACAAGTATAAAACAATTGAGTCAAATAAAACATAGTTGAATGAGTGAGGTGGGGCTATAAAGAGAACGTGTAAATTTCTATTCTTTCTTAATTAAGAATGGCTGGTAATAAAATAAGAGAAAATGAAACTGGACACCAAAAAACTTTCTTATTGTTAATGGAAAAAAGAAAACATAATAGCAATAAATGGAATAGTTGAAATTATCATTACTTTTTAGGAAGAAAATAGTAGGTAGAAGTCCCGAGATAAATTTTCCACGTCTAAAACCTACCGTTTCTTCATAAACCCGGGCATCTTACAAAGATGGAACGAAACTCTATGGAAAATAAAGGCCCCATCAAAGCAAAAAATTTCGCTTGGCTTGCAATAAACGATAAAATACTAACCGGGGACAACTTAATAAAAAAGAATTGGCCGAATGTGCAAAATTGCCAAAATTGCGGCACTCAGGGTGAAACGGATTTCCACCTTTTGATCTCTTGTAGGTACGCCCAAAGAGTTTAGAGAGCCGCGGGCTACTTGACACCCAACAACATTCCGGCCACATCCTCCATTCTACATTTTTGGGAGTCAAGTAGAGCCCTCAAAATCGGGGAGGACAAAAATAAACTCGACATCCATTTCATCGCCATCATTTGGGGAATATGGAAAAACAGGAATGCAAGAGTTTTTAGGTCGCAACGAACCACGACATCGGCCACGGCGACTAAGATAAGGCTAGAAGGCAATCAATAGCTCCTCTATTGCTAGAGTGGGCAACTAGTAGCTAGCGTAGAATAACATTAGCTATCTCTTTTTATATTCATTATGTAAAATTCTAATCCAATGTATTAAACTTCGGTTTAATATATTAAAAAAAACTATATGCTTTCTTAGTTTTCAAAAAAAAAAAAAAAAATAAGTAGGTAGAAGTCAAAAAGTAAACCTCATCGTGATACAAAATCCTGGGTAGTCCTCATGATGGAGAAAACTGTTTTGGTACTTGAAGTTATCTTGATGCATCATGCTTCTTTCGTTACAATTTTATAAAAAAAAATAATCATTGTACCCAAAAGAAAAATATTATTAGGTTTAATACCAAGACAAATGTACATGGCATGGAAAAAAAATACCTTTCAAGGATGAAGAAATTTGGAGTCCATTTGCAATTTATTTTACCCTAGCCTTTCTTACAAATTAATCTATACTTGAAATACTGAAAATATAATATATCACATTCATAAAGAAATGGAACTAATGGGTACAAAGTAATATAACCATTTACTTAAAAACAGTGCAAATATAATTCATCTTTTTGTTTCCTAATTGGAAAAGATCAAAGTGGACTCTTAAAGTCTGGAAAAAGATATCCAAAAAATGTCAAGATCATAAAAAACATGAACCAAAAACAAGTTAATAAAATTCACAACCATTAGTTTCCTACTGATCAATAATTAGTTTCACAAAAGAAAAACAACCATTTGTCAAAATTTGGAAATCATAAAATCATGACAGAAAAGAAAAGAATAATAAGCATCTAAAATTGGATAAAAATCTTGATTGCTAATTGGAAAAGAAAGAATCACTTAAATGAAAACTAAAGTCTCGAAGAAGATTTAATTTTTTTTCAAAATCATTATAAACCATTATTGATGGAGAGCAAAAGAAGAATTAAGGATCACAAATGAATCATACCTTAATTAATTGGCTAATTACATGTGTGAATCTTCCTACCTCAGAGAATGACAGTTATGACCAAAAGAGAACAACTAAAGTCTCCTATCTGCCTCCTTTTGCACACGCACACACACACGTCCAACAAGCACACACACAAGACAATTTCATCGAATTTCTTCTCCCTCTTACGCCTCAGCTGATTTTTTCCCACTTGCCTAATAGTTTTCATTATCAAATCTGTCACATATCTCTCACAAATACGAAGTAACCGAAAAGAGAGTTTTTGTACAATCAAGAACATGAGAAACAGTCAAAGGGGCACAAAAGATAGCGACAATAACAGTGAAGAGAGAAGCGAGAGAGAATAACCTGCTTACTCTTGTACTAAATGCTGAAGAGAGTGAAAACCGGCTTCATGGCATATGAATTGTCCCTCTTCCGGAAGAGAGTGAGAAACGCCTTCTTCCTCTTCCTTCGAGGCGTGGCCGAAGGATATCCTCAGAGAACTCGAAACACCTCACGATGGAGGTTGGAGGCGGTTTGCTCGAAATGTGACGCTCCATGCACACGACGTGATGGTCAAAAAAGAAAAGGGGCATGAGAGAAGAAAAGCGATAAAGAGAGAGATGGAGAGGGAGAGAAAGGGGTGGAAGTAAGGTGGAGGGGTTTAGGTTTTATGTATAAAAATAAACGGTGGAGATATATTTGATAAAAGGTGCAAAAGAGGGAAGCGTAGCTGGGTGTGGAGAAAGTTATTGAAGATTTAATAAGAGGGGACAATTTTGCTAAATAATCTACTTCTTTGTTCTTCTCCCTTGGTATGTGATAGAAAGTAGGATCTTTTACTCGCCGTTTCCATAGGACACAATATCTCACTTGGGGTATAGCCAGCCAGGAAGGCAACTCAAGATCATCAATTCGAACTTTCGATCCTAAAATTTTTGTGACTTCCTTCTTGTCCGAGAAAAAGGTGCAAGATTTCATCGGACATAACAGAGCAATGTCCTATATAGCACATTTAACGCCTTGAAATTCTCCTTGTAAAGCATTGTGAATTCCATTTTATTTTTGCATATTCACCCACACTATTCTCCCCAATTGGTCTCAAATGACAAAGGCTGTCGCCGAATTATTTTGCGGGTATAAAGATGCATCGAACCAACAATATAGACCTGATTGGATTTGCGATATGTGAGGTGTAATTTTAGTACGCTGAGGGATTGTTTTCGCCATGATTGGGTTCTTCTCCACTGTTTTGTGTAGTCTTTGAAGCGTCAAATTGGGATTGGGGTTTTTCCTTGAAATACAAATTCATTTCGTGATTTCCAGATTTCCCATGCTAATGAGAAAATTGTACCCCAAGTTGAGGTTGGCCAAGTATTTGGAAGGATAGTGACGGTATGGTGGGTCAGATTATTTGGTAGATTTTTGGTCCGAGTTGGGACCGACGACATGATCCATGTTACTCGGGCGTGGTTGCATTTGAAATCTAGGTGCATTAGTGTCTCTGGCTCAGTTATACAAATTGGGCATATCGGTTTGATCTCCGGAAATCTTTTGTTCAAAACCGCCTTTGTAGGCAAGGCCTACTTACAAGCTCGCCAATTAAAATCTGAATTTTAGGTGGTATATCTCTTGTTTTTCAAATTGCTTCCCATATGTGGCTTTCTTGGTCTCGAAATTCACTGGCATCTCGAGAGAGATTTAGTTTGGCAGCAACTAGAACCTTGTACGCCTCCTTCACCAAAATCCTCCACTTGCTACTTCTGTCCATACTGATTTATCGCCGACATCTATATTTCTCCCTGGTTCAAAAGGAACAACATGTAAGTATTGCGGGTCAACCGGAAAGAACTTACTGACTAAGTCTTCATACCAGGACCGTGTTAAGGGATTCCAAATAGCTACGACTTTTAGAGTTTTATGAGCTATTGAATTCGGCCCCAAATTATCCCATTCAGCTAAGCATGGGTGACCCAATGCTCCGGTCATTTTCCCATTACCGAGTAACCAAAAGACCGATTTATCAAGGATTTACCTTAAAATTAAAATACTCCTCCAAAAACCAGATTTTTTTTTGTTCTTTTGGTTTTCCACAAGGTGGATCTAGAGATATATTTTACATCTATTTGCTTAACCCACATGACGTCATCCCCCGAAGCGAACCTCCAAAGACTTTTTAACACGAGAGCTTTGTTGCGGCAATCCAAATCTCTTATTCTGAATCCTCCTAGCAGTTTTTATTTATTTAATTCTGACCATCGACACCAAGCAAGATAGCGGTTACTTTCTTTTCCTCCCTAAAAAAACTTTTTTATTACTGAAGTGACGTTATTTATTACTGCCTTGGGATAATATCCGTGGACATGTGATAGACCGGTAAGGATTCTAATACCGATCGAATTAATATTACTTTTCCGGCTTGCGATAAGAGCTTAGATTGCCATCCAGCAAAGCGATTTTGGAATTTCGAAACCATATAATCGTAGTCTGAAATTTCATTATTAGTTATGGATGATTATATTTCTATTAAATGAAAAATGCTATTTGTCCCCATTCATTACTTGATGTCGATAAAAATTGAATCCTTAACCTATATTTAGTTAAAGATAGTTAATATATTTAATTAGAAAATTGTTAGTTTCGAGGCTAAGATTGGGCTCACCTGGCAGTGGTGAATTATCGTCGTTATAATATAATTTATACTTACTAGCACTCCTAGAATCTGTCATTTTCAAATAACAGCCCCTGATCTTTCCGTTTATTAAAATTCTATAATTGGATCGAGTTGTTATTATTACTCGATCAAAAAACCCAGAATTCCGTTCTTTTACAGATCGTTCAAATTGGTCAAACTATTTACACGGTTTTCGTTCGCTCAGTTAATTTTTCATCGTCACCTTTTCTCCCTCTCTCCTTATCTCTCCAACTTCATTTTTCTGATCCTTTTTATTGCTCTTTGGTGCTTTCACTTTCTTTATCATTTATTTGATATCTCTCATCAACCTATATTCTGAACACCCTCATTCCAATTTTGACCGATAGACCAGAAATTACCACTACGAAATGGCAAGCAAATATCACCATGGAAAAGAAAGCGGTAGCGGATTCTCGAACATGCGCGGGTTCTTTAACAGCTGGAAATTGAACTCGTGCATGAGGGGAGCAACTGATTTCTCCCATGACCGCTCTGATCTCCTCCCTCGCATCGATGCCACCTATGATTCCTCTTCGACTGGCAAGTCTACCTGTGATGACTATGGTAGTGCTAACGGCCAATTTATACCCTCGGATGTAAGAGGACTAAACTACATTCAATTTTATTAAACTGTACTTTAATACCACATATTTACGAATTATTTTGAAGAAATTATGAATTCATACGAAAACTATGTAATATCAGGTTCCAAGAGGGCATCTGCCAGTCAATGTTGGTTTTGAAGACAAGGGGCATATCGAGAGGTTTGTGATACCATGCAAATTCCTCAACTTGTATCCATTCGAAGCGATGTTGAAGAAAGCCGAGGAGATTTACGGGTACAAATATCCAGAGGGAGTGTTGGCGCTTCATGTCGATCCAAATACGTTCAGATACATCATTCAGTGCTCCCTCGCCCAGCATGCTGATGTGCCAATGTGATCGACCTGACTCCGACGATGATTCTAATGTTGACAACGAATGTGATGGTAAGTCAATTTGATTATTTAATCATTTTGTAAATATGTACATTAATCACTTTATAACTGTTTTTTTGGTAGATGGCAGCTCTCCATGGGCTTGAAGGATAATCAATCCAGCAGGCTTATTAGCATGATATACTTTTGAAAGAACCTCAATGCGCTCCATTTCGAAACATAAAATAGAGAATTTATTATGCGAAATTATTACTGTATTTTAGAAAATTATGAAAAAAGTATTATCTTCTATTTTTTTTTTGAAATTATGAAATGATCATGCCTTGTAATTTTTATTTTTTAGCAGATACATTTTATCTTGATAATTGTAACTTGTGAGGTTATAAAAAAAAATTGGTTCAAAATTTTATAATGATGTGTGTGTGTGTGTGTGTGTGTGTGTGTGTGTGTGTGTGTGTGTGTGTGTGTGTGTGTGTGTGTGTGAGATTCGTTATACTACACATATATTATTATTATATTTTACTCAACAATATTATATACAATATACTTTCACGAATAAAAAGAGTATATTTTTTACACCAAAATAGAAATGTATGTTTTTTTTTCATTTTCCATTTCATGGGAGCATAATACCTTTCTAAAATTGCATACACATTATACTATGAATTTGTTTATATATTAAAATAAGTCATATGATGAATTTCTTAGATATTAATATTATATTAAAATATGAATTTATTTATATATTAAAATAAGTATAAATATAAATTTATTTGGGTACTCTTAGTACGTTCATATTATTTGTTCATTATTGTGTCTCGTTAGACGGTTGGCTGTTAATTTTTTCTTTTTCCAACAATCCCTTGGGACTTTTATTCAAATTCGGGAATAGCGCCTGAAGTCGCCTATTACATCAAGATCAGAGTGAACCATATAAAAAAAAAAAAAGAGGAATATCAAATAAATTCAGATGCTAATACTAGGTAAAGCTGCAGCAGAATATGAAATTGCCAAAATTATAGATAATTTTGCTAAATAATCTACTCCTTTGTTCTTCTCCCTTGGTATATGATAATCGTAGGATCTTTTACTCGCCGTTTCCATAGGATACAATCTCTCGCTTGGGGTATCGCCAGCCAGGAAGACAACTCAAGATCATCAATTCGAACTTTCGATCCTAAAATTTCTGTGACTTCCTTGTTGTCCGAGAAAAAGGTGCAAGATTTCATCGGACATAACAGAGCAATGAACTCCATAGCACATTTAACGCCTTGAAATTCTCCTTGTAAAGCATTGTGAATTCCATATTATTTTTGCATATTCACCCACACTATTCTCCCCAATTGGTCCCAAATGACAAAGGCTGTTGCCGAATTATTTTGCGGGTATAAAGATGCATCATACCAACAATATAGACCTGATTGGATGTGCGCGCGCGTGCGCGTGCGCATGTGCGTGTGCGTGTTCATGTGTGTGTGTGTGTGTGTGTGTGTGTGTGTGTGTGTGTGTGTGTGTGTGTGTGTGTGCGCGTGCGTGTGCGTGTCCATGTGCGTGTGCGTGTGCGTGTGCGTGTGCGTGTCCATGTGCGTGTGTGAGAAGCGTATCTCAAAACTCCATAAGGATGGACGTTTGGACTAATTTGAATTTGATTCTTATGGGGAATGCGAATCTTGTTTACTTGGCAAGATGACAAAAGCACATTTCTCCAAGGTTGGAGAACGGTCCAAGAAACTATTGGAACTTATATATTCGGATGTATGTGGTCCAATGAGTACCGAGGCAAAAGAACGTTATCGATACTTCATAATGTTTACGGATGACTTTAGTAGATATGGGTATATCTACTTAATGCGTAACAAATCTGAATCTTTTGAAAAGTTCAAAGAATTTCAGAATGAGGTACAAAATTAACTTGGCAGGACAATAAAAACACTTCGATCAGATCGGGGAGGCGAATATTTGAGCTTGTGTTTGAGGATCATCTCAAAGATTGCGGAATTGTTTCGCAATTGACTCCACCTGGAACGCCCCAATGGAATGGCGTGTCCGAGAGGAGGAATCGGACCTTATTGAATATGGTTCGATCGATGATGAATCAAACTAGTCTCCCAAAATCATTTTGCGTTATGCCCTTGAGACAGAGGCTTTTCTAATAAACCGCTTACCTTCTAAATCGGTGCAAAAGACTCCATATGAGATATGGACCGGACAGCCTCCGGTGTTATCTTTTGTCAAAATTTGGGGATGCGACGTTTAAGTCCGGAAAATGTTTTCGGACAAACTCGAACCCAAATCTGAAAAATGTTTATTTGTAGGATATCCTAAAAAAACTAAAGGATATTATTTCTACAATCCCGAGAAAAACAAGGTTTTCGACCCTTCTTGGAGGAGGAATTTATATCTCAACGAGCTAGTGGGAGTAAAATTGATCTCGAAGAGGTTTGAGATCCATAAATAAACCTTGAACCGATGGATGTTGACCCGAACCCGTCAATAGTTGAGGATGTCGAGCCAATTGCACAAGGTGCTCCTCGTAGGTCTAGTAGGACCCGGCTGGAACCAGTACGATATGGATTTATCGTGACTGAGGAAGGTGATAAGAGGAAAATTAAGCACATTTTTAGTATATAATTTGGGGATTTTAGCTCTTTCAAATGACAACTTTGTGTATATAATTGTTCATATTTAAGATTACAAGAATATTTCTTCACTAAGTGTGTTTCATTGATAATTTCAGGTTTTTGGACGAAAGTTTTTGGCATTCCAACAGTGTAGTTGTCTTCCTCTCCTCGCGCCGATAAAATCGATATATTATACTGTCCATTTCGGTACACGTATGAAGAAGGAGGCAAGAAATCTACCACACAAAAGTCTACACCAAATTCTATACGAAAACCACTCACACTATAACCACCATTCAGCCCACCTTCCTCACCTACAATTACCAAACTGCCCTCAATCCTCTCAACCATCTCTTGACCAATGGGAAGGCTCCAAATACACTATAAATAGACCCCAAGGGCCCATGGGGCAGGATGCTCTTTTTTACTCTCTTTCTTTGCTTCTTCTTCCTCCCAAGAACTCTCTCTTCCTAGCACAATCAAGAACCTTCAAGATACTTCAAGATCAATCAAGAAAAGTCTCTCGAGGACTAGTCGAGACAAGGAAGCTCATCCCTTCAACGAATCCTTTTCATCCTTCGAAGATCGGGCCGTGACAAGGAGCTATTCCCTGCGGTGGATTTGAGAAGAAGTGCCGTGACTCGATCCGCGTTTCTTCGAAGTGATTGCGATCCGTGACTCGGAGCTTCAGCCTTTCGGTACAATCGATCACTCTCGAGACAAGGAGCAAGGATCTTTCGGTGCGAGGCAAGGAGAAAAGGAGCTTCACTTCGAGGCTTTCTCAATTAGGTGTACTCCTTTTTAATTACTTGATTAATTGTTGTTTGATTGGATTTTGTTGTGTGAAGAATGAATCTTTGTTTGAATCCTTGTTTATGATTGTTTACTTTCTGTATATTCTAAATCTGGAAAGTTAAAATTGTTTCTTTCATTGCGTAGATCTTAATTTCTAGTTTCGGGAACTTTTTGAATCGTTGAATTTCATGAAATATTCGAATTGATATGAGTCTTTGAAAATTGTAACTTAAATTGAAAACCTGCTGTTTCCAGGGACAGTTCTTCAGAGACCTGATTGTAATTCGTTAATAACTTTTTATTCCGTTGTCCAAATTGTTTGAAATTTTAGGATAAATTTGATAATATTCAGACCTATCTCTACAAAAATTTTCATTAATTTTGGAAGCTTCGAAATAATTATTTTAAAGATCTGAATTTTAATCATATTTTGACGCAATAGCTCCCTGTGGAACGAATCTATTATTTTCTGCTATACAACCATATAATTCACTTGTTTGATATTACGGGACTTTAAAACAACGATACGCATTTTAGACGTGCAAAAAGACCGTTACCTCTCGATTGGCGGCTATAAGGCGAGAACTTTTGGCAATGACGCAAAAACCGAACGAAGCATTCCATGAATACTATGATCGTTTCATGCGCTTGAAAGAAGAATGCCCAAGCCATAGTGTGGAACCGCAATACCTCTACGAACAATTCATTAACGGTCTCGGCTACTCGGAGAGCCAATTCCTCAACGCATCCGCGGGGGGAAGTATCTCCA
Organism: Luzula sylvatica; assembly: GCA_946800325.1. Classification (NCBI taxonomy): domain Eukaryota; kingdom Viridiplantae; phylum Streptophyta; class Magnoliopsida; order Poales; family Juncaceae; genus Luzula; species Luzula sylvatica. The sequence continues at coordinate 4,755,696 of OX326961.1, forward strand.
ACAAGGATCTCGCAGAAATTAAGAAGTTGCTAGAGCTCATGACAACCAATTCGCAATCGAGGAAGAACGTGGAATACCGAGTTAACGCATGTACCGACCTCAATGTCGACGTGCTTAACAACAAACTAGAGATCATAATGAAAGCTTTGGGCAAGGAAGAAACCAAGAAATGTGGGGTTTGTAGTGCTAGTGCTCACTACACGGACGAGTGCCCGAGCTTAGTCGAAGACGTAAACGCCGCGTACAAGAAGTTCGAGCCCTCCAATTCGTACAATCCAAACCTTCACAATCATCCGAACTTCTCATGGTCAAATACGAACAACGCTCAACCCGATCCGTATCGCCAACCGTTTACAAAGACGGCCACGTACCAACACCCGAACGCTTCACAATCGGTACCGAAACCGGTACAAGGACAAGAGTTAGATATGAAGGCGATGATGGACGGTCTAACCTCTCTAATCAAGCAAGAAATCGGAGGGGTCAATAAAAACGTGGACTCGATGAAGCAAGATGTGACAAGTTTACGACAAGAATTTAAGAGCGAAATCGTGAACACGAATCGCCATGTGGGAAGTTTGGAGACCCAACTCACCCAAATCGCCACTCGAGTAAACGTAATCGAATCCCAAGGTACATCTCGACTCCAATCTCAATCGTTGGCTCCTTCCGAGCAAAGGCATGTGAACGCAATATCGCTCCGAAGCGGTAAAGAGGTGGGTGAAAGTTCGAAGAACAAGGAGGTACAAGAAGAAAATGAGCTTGAGGTACCGGTACCGAAAGAGAGTCCGACTCAAGCCACGAAGATACCAACTCGAGAACTAGAACCCGAATCGACTCAAGTCAAGCCACCTTTCCCGAGTCGTCTCCCAAAGCCGATTGAATCGAACAACGACGTGCTTGCCATCTTAAAGAAAGTGGAGGTAAACATTCCTCTACTTGAAGCAATCAAAGAAGTGCCTCGTTTGGCAAAATACCTCAAGGCATTGTGCACGAATAAAAGAAAGACAAAAGGAGATGAGTTGATTAGTGTGGGGGAGAGTGTTTCGGCGATCTTGAGACTCCCCCAAAAGCACAAAGATCCGGGGATGTTCGCTATCCCTTGCAAAATCGGGCAACACGAGTTACCCAAATGCATGCTTGATTTGGGCGCTTCAATAAATGTGATGCCATACTCGATATTCAAGACTCTCGATCTAGGCCCCCTTGATGATACTCAAGTTGTGATCCAATTGGCCGATCGGTCCACGACTCGACCGGTTGGGGTGATTGAGGACGTGATAGTAACCGTTAATGGGTTGCTATTCCCCGCGGACTTCTACGTATTGGACATGAATGAGGGGAGTAGCGATTCAACCCCGATTCTCCTTGGACGGCCATTTTTGAAGACGGCACACACAAAAATTGATGTACACGTGGGAGAGCTCGCGATGGAGTTCGATGATGAGGTAATTAAATTCAATATTTTTGACAAACTAAAAGAACCCATTGTAGGTACACTCAACTTGAGCGCTTTGGACGTGATCGACGATTGTGTGCAAGAGGTCATGGACAGCTCATTCGAAAATTTTCAGGGGAGCTCGAATCCATTATTCGAAGAATTCGAAGGATGTGACAATCCTATATTCGAGATAGAGCCGGAGTTGGAAGAAGAACGAAGCATAGTTCAAGCACTCTTTCTAGGAGACCTCGAGATTCCGATGAAGAGAACTCCACCTTCCACCGAACAAGCTCCAAGGTTAGATCTAAAATCACTACCTTTTGGACTAAAATACGTGTTTTTGGATGAAGCAGAGACTTTGCCGGTGATAATCGCCTCGAATCTAGCAAAGGAGCAAGAAGAAAAACTCATCGAAGCGCTCAAAAGGAATAAGAAAGCTTTGGGGTGGACACTCTCCGATATTCCGGGCATCTCCCCCTCCATGTGCACACACCGAATCCTTCTCGAGGACGAAGCAAAACCATCGCGCGAACCTCAAAGGCGGCTCAATCCGCCCATAATGGAAGTAGTGAAAAAAGAGGTGATCAAGTTGTTGGATGCGGGGATCATTTACCCCATCGCCGACTCGAAATGGGTCTCGCCCATACACGTGGTACCGAAGAAAACGGGGATTACGGTTGTTGAGAACGATGAAGGCGATCAAGTACCGACTCGAGTTCAAAACGGGTGGCGGGTTTGCATCGATTACCGAAGGCTCAATAAGGTGACGAAAAAGGACCACTTCCCGCTTCCATTCATCGATCAAATGCTAGAAAGACTCGCGGGAAATCCATTTTTTTGCTTCCTCGATGGATTCTCGGGCTACTTCCAAATACCGATCGCACCCGAAGATCAAGAGAAGACCACATTCACGTGCCTGTTTGGTACCTTCGCATACCGACGCATGCCATTCGGGCTATGTAATGCTCCGGGTACTTTCCAAAGGTGTATGCTTTCTATTTTTTCCGATTATATTTCCAAATTCATAGAAGTCTTTATGGATGACTTTTCGGTGTTTGGTGACTCATTCGAATCATGTTTAAGCCACTTGTCACAAATACTCGAAAAGTGCATCGAAGCTAACCTTGTTTTGAACTATGAGAAATGCCACTTCATGGTGAGCAATGGAATTGTACTAGGTCATTTGATCTCGGAGAAAGGCATGGAGGTCGACAAGGCGAAGATCGACATTATCAAGACTCTCCCGTATCCAAAGACAGTGAAAGACGTACGATCATTCTTAGGCCACGCGGGGTTCTATCGTCGATTCATCAAGGATTTCTCCAAGATTGCCCAACCAATGTGCCAACTATTGAAGAAAGACGAGAAATTCGAGTTCGGGGAAAAGTGCAAGAGATCCTTCGACGATTTGAAAGAGAAACTATGCTCCGCGCCGATTATCAAAGCGCCGAATTGGGAGCTCCCTTTCGAAATAATGTGCGATGCTAGTGACACGAGTGTGGGGGCGGTACTCGGCCAAAGAGAAGGAAAGGACCCCCCACGTCATCGCCTACGCCTCGAGGTCTCTCGACAATGCCCAACGAAACTACACCACCACCGAAAAGGAACTCCTCGCAATTGTGTTTGCGTTGGAAAAATTTCGCTCTTATCTTTTAGGTACGAAGGTGATAGTCTTCTCGGACCACGGCGCGTTGAGACATTTGATGAAGAAGAAGGAGTGTAAACCGAGATTGCTTCGATGGATCCTTTTGCTTCAAGAATTCGACCTCGAGATCAAGGACAAAAAGGGATGCGAGAATCTCGTGGCGGACCATTTGAGTCGGCTTCCATTGAAGATCGAAGATCTCATTCCGATTCGCGAGGAATTCCCGAGGAACACGTTCTTGCGGCCCAAGTCGAAGCGCCATGGTACGCCGACCTAGCAAACTACATCGTCACGAAAAAATTTCCCCCGAGCTTCTCCAAGGCGCAACGCGATAAGATGAAAAGCAACGCGCGATTCTACGTTTGGGAGGACCCGCTCCTATTCCGCATTTGTGCCGACCAAGTAATTCGAAAATGCGTTCACCAAAGTGAGGTACAATCGATTCTCTCTTTTTGCCATACATTAGAATGTGGAGGCCACTTTGGCATAGCTCGCACCACACACAAGGTACAAGAATGTGGATTCTATTGGCCAACCTTGCACAAAGATGTGGCTAATTTCGTGAAAGGTTGCGAAAAGTGCCAAAAGACTGGGAATTTGAGCCGTAGAAATCAAATGCCCCTCATCTCAATTGTTGTTTGTGAGCCATTCGACGCATGGGGCATATATTTTATGGGCCCATTTCCCTCGTCTTTTGGACATACTTACATTCTTTTGTGTGTAGATTATGTCACTAAATGGGTGGAAGCGGTACCTACCAAGAACGCGGACTCAAAGACGGTGGTGGATTTCTTAAAAAAAAATATCTTCCAACGATTCGGCATTCCGAGGGTGCTAATAAGCGATCGAGGGACTCACTTTTGCAACCGCCACCTTCAAAGCCTCTTGGAGAAATACCACGTGAGCCACCGCACCTCAACCGCCTACCATCCTCAAACAAACGGCCAAGCGGAGGTCTCAAACCGCGAGATCAAATCCATTCTAGAGAAGGTGGTGAACCCGAATCGAAAGGATTGGAGCACTCGACTCGGAGATGCGCTTTGGGTGTACCGTACCGCATACAAGACGCCAATTGGGATGTTCCTATTCAAGCTTGTCTACGGCAAATCGTGCCACCTACCGGTCGAATTAGAGCACAAAGCCTTTTGGGCGATCAAGCAATTTGCCCTCGACTACCCGAAGGACGCATCGGCGCGTAAGCTTCAGTTACTCGAGCTAGACGAATTCCGGCAAGAGGCCTACGACAATTCGAGCTTGTGCAAGGCAAAAGCCAAGAGGTTTCATGACCGAATGATTCAAAAGAAAGAATTCCAAGTAGGGGAAAGGGTGTTGTTATTCAACTCCCGTCTAGAGCTTTTCCCCGGAAAACTTCGGTCCCGATGGATTGGCCCCTTTGTGGTCACCAACGTGACTACTTATGGCGTAGTCGAAATTCGAAGTGAGGAAACGAACAAGACGTTCAAGGTGAACGGCCATCGACTCAAGCACTATTATGCAAATTTCGAAACCGGATGGGTGGAGGAGAAAAAACTCGAACTCAACGACAAACCACGAGAATGAGCTCGGCTAGGTCGAGCTCAAGACGTTAAACAAGAGCGCTAGCGAGGGAGGCACGCCCACGCAACAAAGGTTGTTTCTCTCCATTATCTCTCTTTTTGAAATTTTCGATCTTTTATACTTGAGGACAAGTAATCTCTAAGTGTGGGGGGTAACAAACAACCTTTGAACTGTATGAGCCCAACTAAAATTTGAAAATTTGGGAAATAATTGAAAAAAAAATTTTAAAAATTTCTGAAAAAAAAAAAAAAAATTAATTCGTAAAAATTAGAAAAACCCAGAAAAATCCATAAAAATTAGGAATTAAAATTTTCTCTTAAACCTAGGAGCTTGTCTAGTCATAATACAACCTTGAATTATATAAAAAAGATTTTTCTCCTCTTCATTGAACTAAATCGTTGTTTCTCAAACGAATTTTCACTTAGCTACCATTTTCACTCTCAAAATTGAATTTTCGCAACGCATTTGAAAGATTTGGTTGAGATTTTTAAGAGATTCTCTTGGGGATTCAAACCCTAATCGATATTTTCACAAAAATTATGAGTTTTTGACAATTTGATCAATCCTCGATTTACATGACACGCCATTTTCAATAAATAAACCCATTTTGAACTTGGAATCTCTAAAAAGTTTTGTTTGAACCAACTTAGTAAGTTTTGCTTGAATCTAAAATTTGACCATTTACACTTAAAGAGCTCGACCGTTCATGGGGATTCGAAATTACACTAACGGGAACCAATTTGCGCTCAAAGCTTGATTCAATGAGCTCATGCACCTTGATTAAGTAATGAGTGGTGTGAGTCATGATTGGCTAAAGGGGTGCATGAGTCGTAGTAAACCAAAGTAGCCGGTTCTTGGTGTGAGTCATGATCAAGAGTCGATGCGAAAAAGTTTCCTACAATCACGGATTAAAGTGCTTTCGATTGTCGAATCCGTGCGATTGATTAAGTAATGAGTGGTGTGAGTCATGACCACTTGTTGGCTAAAGATTGCGCGGATCCATGTGGTTTTACTAAGTAATGAGTGGTGTGAGTCATGACCACTTGTTATCCCAAAGGACACACATGGAGACCATCGAAAGCAACAACGAACAAAAGAAAAGGAATAAAAAGAATAAAAGAAAAGAAGAAAAGAAATTTAAAAAAAAAAAAAAAAAAGAATAAAAAGGAAAGAAAAGGAGTTCAAAAATTGAGCGCAAGTTGGGAAAATTTAGTAGAAATCGAAGATGAACCAAGTACTAACGTACCGAACGGTTTAAAAAGTGACAAATTACATTTAAGAAACGATTTTTGCAAAACGGAAAAATTGGTTTTCATTAATGCTTTTTCATGATAGTCCTTGTGAATAGTGGAGTGAAAAGAATTGAATGATGGTGTTTAATCGCCTTTTTCGGTTGAGATCATTTGCTCTAGTGAACTTTTCGAATTTGTGCAATTTATTGAAATAGATTCTATATTTGATCAACCTATATCTCTCTCAATATTAGTAATCGTGATGAAATGAGAGAAACCCGATTTGTCTTGTGAAATTAGTTTTTGAACCAACAATATAACTTCAACAAAATCCTATGTGATTCTCTCTTGTGTTTGATTTTTATACTCCAATTGATCGAGGACGATCAAGGGTTTAAGTATGGGGGTATTTGATAAGAGGAAAATTAAGCACATTTTTAGTATATAATTTGGGGATTTTAGCTCTTTCAAATGACAACTTTGTGTATATAATTGTTCATATTTAAGATTACAAGAATATTTCTTCACTAAGTGTGTTTCATTGATAATTTCAGGTTTTTGGACGAAAGTTTTTGGCATTCCAACAGTGTAGTTGTCTTCCTCTCCTCGCGCCAATAAAATCGATATATTATACTGTCCATTTCGGTACACGTATGAAGAAGGAGGCAAGAAATCTACCACACAAAAGTCTACACCAAATTCTATACGAAAACCACTCACACTATAACCACCATTCAGCCCACCTTCCTCACCTACAATTACCAAACTGCCCTCAATCCCCTCAACCATCTCTTGACCAATGGGAAGGCTCCAAATACACTATAAATAGACCCCAAGGGCCCATGGGGCAGGATGCTCTTTTTTACTCTCTTTCTTTGCTTCTTCTTCCTCCCAAGAACTCTCTCTTCCTAGCACAATCAAGAACCTTCAAGATACTTCAAGATCAATAAAGAAAAATCTCTCGAGGACTAGTCGAGACAAGGAAGCTCATCCCTTCGACGAATCATTTTCATCCTTCGAAGATCGGGCCGTGACAAGGAGCTATTCCCTGCGGTGGATTTGAGAAGAAGTGCCGTGACTCGATCCGCGTTTCTTCGAAGTGATTGCGATCCGTGACTCGGAGCTTCATCCTTTCGGTACAATCGATCACTCTCGAGACAAGGAGCAAGGCAAGGAGAAAAGGAGCTTCACTTCGAGGCTTTCTCAATTAGGTGTACTCCTTTTTAATTACTTGATTAATTGTTGTTTGATTGGATTTTGTTGTGTGAAGAATGAATCTTTGTTTGAATCCTTGTTTATGATTGTTTACTTTCTGTATATTCTAAATCTGGAAAGTTAAAATTGTTTCTTTCATTGCGTAGATCTTAATTTCTAGTTTCGGGAACTTTTTGAATCGTTGAATTTCATGAAATATTCGAATTGATATGAGTCTTTGAAAATTGTAACTTAAATTGAAAACCTGCTGTTTCCAGGGACAGTTCTTCAGAGACCTGATTGTAATTCGTTAATAACTTTTTATTCCGTTGTCCAAATTGTTTGAAATTTTAGGATAAATTTGATAATATTCAGACCTATCTCTACACAAATTTTCATTAATTTTGGAAACTTCGAAATAATTATTTTAAAGATCTGAATTTTAATCATATTTTGATGCAATAGCTCCCTGTGGAACGAATCTATTATTTTCTGCTATACAACCATATAATTCACTTGTTTGATATTACGGGACTTTAAAACAACGATACGCATTTTAGACGTGCAAAAAGACCGTTATCAGAAGGCAGCGTCGAACTCATATATGAAGAGCCGACATGCTACAAAGATGCTATGTCGAGCGGAGATTCCGACAAATGGCATGATGCCATGAAGTCCGATATCCAATCCATGTACGATAATCAAGTTTGGAACATGATTGATCCACCACCTACGGTCAAACCCGTCGGGTGTAAGTGGATTTTCTAGAATAAAACCGACATGGATGGGAATGTGCATACTTATAAAGCAATGCTAGTCGCGAAAGATTTCAAGCAAATTCATGGTGTTGACTATGATGAAACGTTTTCGCCGGTAGAAATGCTTAAATCTATAAGAATTATCCTTGCCATAGCTGCATATTATGACTATGAGATATGGAAAATGGATGTTAAAACCGTTTTCCTTAACGGAAACTTATCGAAGGATGTGTACATGACACAACCCGAAGGTTTTATCGATCCAAAGAATCCTAAGAAAGTATGCAAGCTTCAACGGTCCATTTATGGACTGAAACAAGCTTCTCGGAGTTGGAATATTCATTTTGATAAAGTCATAAGCGAGTATGATTTTATCAAGAACGAAGAAGAACCTTGTGTATATAAGAAGGTTAGTAGGAAACGCGTAGTGTTTCTTGTTCTTTATGTGGACGACATATTGATCATAGGAAATGACATTCCGATGTTATAGGATGTTAAGAAGTATTTGAATACTCGTTTCGCTATGAAAGATTTAGGAGAGGCCGCCTACATTTTAGGCATGAGGATCTTTATAGATAGATCCAAGAGACACCTCGGCCTAAGTCAGAGTACGTACATCGACAAAGTGCTGAAAAGGTTTTTCAAGCAAAACTCTAAGAAAGGGTTTCTCCCCATGTGGAGTGGTATAAACTTTTCGAAAACTCCATGTCCGACATCGGGCGAAGAGAAAAGTAACATGGATAAGGTTCCATACGCTTCGGCAGTTGGATCTATCATGTATGTCATGATATGTACGAGACCTGACGTGTCGTATGCATTGAGCGTCCTATCACGTTACCAATCGAATCCTGGTGATCCGCTTTGGCAAGCTGTGAAGACGATCCTTAAGTACTTGCGAAGAACTAAGGATCAGTTTCTAGTCTATGGTGGTGAGGATAACGGATTGGTTGTAACGGGTTACGTCGATGCCAGTTTCCAAACATGTATCGATGATTTTCGGTCACAAAGTGGGTACGTGTTCTGCTTGAACGGTGGCGCGGTTATATGGAAGAGTTCCAAACAACCGACAGTTGCTGACTCTACGATGGAAGCGGAGTACATTGCGGCTTCGGAAGCCGCAAAGGAGGCGGTTTGGGTCAAGAAGTTTGTAACCGAGCTTGGTGTCGTGTCGACCATCTCGGAACCCGTGGCTGTGTATTGTGACAATACGGGTGCAATAGCACAGGCCCAGGAACCGAGATCGCATCATCACTCCAAACATATTCTGCGTAAATTCCACTTGATTCGTGAGATTTTACAAAGGCAGGATGTTGTTATTTTGAAGATTGATGCTGACGAGAATGTAGCGGATCCGTTTACGAAGCCATTTCCAGTTGCGAAACATGATCGTCATGCTAGAACTATATGTTTGAGATACCTAGAGGAAGAAGTTGGAATGTAGTTATCTAAAACAATAGTTGTTATGATTAGTTGTAAACGATGTATCATCCAAGACTTATTCTATATTAATGCATTTTCAAATTTTATATTTTAATTGCATTTATCTCTTATATGAAAATGTGTGCGTGGTTGTGTAATTTGATTACACGAACCTTGATTTATGACTTGTGTGAGCGTCTACATAATACGTGATTATGTTAAGTAAAACCGTCACATTTTAAAAGTTATATTTTAAAAACGTCCCGATTAGGATACTTATGTGATAAGTATATCTATTATAAGATAATAGACTAACGTGTACACTAGCATATTTGCCGAGGTGATGATTATGTTTTGCTAATCATAGGACAAAGAGTTTGTCGAATCGGGAATATGGATATGCATTAGGTTGCATATTGTGACTTGGCCAAAAGTGCGATACCATGACATGATTTTGTCACTGTAGATGGAATCGTAACGAATGGGATTTTAGTTCTCCACACTTGAGATGATCAAGGATCAATTTTCGTGTGTAACATGATACTTAGAACTAAACATTAACTAGTAGATTGTACCCCATCTTGAATCGTAACGAATGGGGTAATAGTCATCCTTATAATTTATAGTTTAATCTCGACCAATATAAAATGCCCTTGACCCAAATAGACCAATATAAGTTTGTGAAACCCTAACCCAAATAATAAACCTTTTTTCCACTGAAACAAAGGCGGCTCTCTCTCATACATCATCCTTGATCCTCCTCTCACAACTCACCAGAGATTTAAAACCGCAAGTTTTTCACCAGAGATTTAAACCCTAACGCAAATACTTCATTCTTTGTGTTTTCGTTTTTTTCTTGACCCGGTTGTTCAGGCATTTTCTTCTAATTGAAGACTTCATTTGATCATATATTTGCGTTTTATTTTCCTTTTTTGTGTTTATTGAACAGTACAAAAAGAGTTCAGTGCATCATTGTTTGGATTCAGCAAGCTACAATTTTGATTCTTTAAGTGAATCACAAAAAGAACAGGATTTTTTTTAAAAAGCTAGCTATTTAGAATTATTTTCAGGTAACGGGTGTACCCGCGGGTACAAATTTACCCGCGGGTTCGGGTATGGGGGAAAAAATTACCCGCGGGTATTTTGGGTTCGGGTTCGGGTAATGCTCGAAAATTCGGGTTCGGGTATGGGGAAGGCTTACCCGAACCCGACCCGCCCCGTTGACATCCCTATGACGGACGATGATCCAAATTCTGGATTGGCAGTTTTTCTTAAGATACTCATTAATTTTCAATTAATGGTGGCTTGATTATAAGATCAAGGCCAGCCATTTCTCTCTCCATGGTTCATCTTTTGACAGAATAATACTTGTGAGACAAGTTAGAGAGAGAGAAGAAGAGATTGAATCTTGAGCAAGCTTACGGCAATTTTAGGTGAATCGCGCGTAACCGAGAGATGTTAGCTCGAAGTGGATACGAGTAGAGCAGTTTCGGCTGAAACTTTCTGTGGTGATCAAGGTCGAGCAAGGTCGGAGACGAACCGGAGAAATTTCGGTTGTATACGACAAATCGGAGCTTCTAGCAAGGTGTCGAATCGCGCGGACGTGGGACGTGTGTGTTACCGGAATCGGAGCTAGCAACAACTACGCGTAAATCAACCCGTCTCCATGATCAATTTCACGTGGTATGATTATATGTATATAATAGTTATATTCATAGTTGTAGTTGCATTTTAGGATTTGTACTTTCGGATCAGTGACGTGGTCCTCGTGATCGGGTCGGACCGGGCCCTTTATTTCGCTGTACGGGTGATAAGGGGATTTTTCATCACTTTTTACATACACAAAATATAGAATTTAAACACATAAATATGATTAAAGTATACCAAATATGCATAATTCCAATTTATTGAGATTAAATATTTTAAGATGTGTTTTTATGATATTTCAGGTGAAGAGTGCAAAATCTTACAAAACCATTACTGTAGATGGATTCGTTTCGTCTTGTCGGTCAATTTGATATATCATATGATGATATTTGATGAAGGCATGAGAGAGAAATCGAGCTTTTATTCCAAACGGGTCAAAGGGTGTGACTCGTTACACGAATGGACGCAAATGGGGCAGAACTGACTCATTTCACCAAGGACAATGAAATCCAGACGTGCCGAAACCTCACCTGTGATCTTCCGTGGCAGCTGAAGCGTTATTACCCGCGAAACGAATCCGCCGTCCTCTCTTCCTTGACCCAGCACACAGATAACTACACGGAAATATCTCGCACCGGATCCAGTCGCGGACCGGTCAAAGATTTCTGTTCACCAGATTTTCTGTGAAGTCGAGATCTTCAAGGCCGTGCTATTCTCCATATCAGCCTCTGGTATTCGCTCGCTACACATAGCTTACACTGTTTGGTGAATTAAAAGAATAAAGAGGCATTTACTGTGCTCTCGATTTTCTGTATCACGAGATCTGTGGGAACCACGCTGCTAGGCCTCTGCCTCTCTCTCCCTCTGTGCATTACACGTTCGGACACAAGGTTGCGTTTACCGAGAATCCTTTTAGGTTGTTTGAACATAATTTTTGGCTCCAACCATGAAATATTCCTCTCCATTATAAATTTCACACATTCCCTCCATTACAAGCCCAAAGAAGGAATTATACACAGCCCAATGGTACTCTCCCTCTCCATTTACTGAAGAACCTGAGACGATTTATTTACTATGCTGAATTTTCAGTGAATTTAAAGGGAATTAATCTGAATCTTGGGGGAATATCTTCAAGGGTATTTTCGAGTTTTCTCCCTCATCCTTTGGCCAAATCTGATGACATTTGGACCGTTGGATTCATTGCAATTTGTTCTACCAAACCATGTAAGTTGCAACTCGAGTTTTGTCCTGTAACAATCTCCACCTCCTATAAAAGACATCTAAGACCATTATTTCCTTCACCATTGGTCCTCTTTGGTCACTCACTCCATTTTTTGGGGAAGGTAAGGTCTTAGCCTCTTTCCCTCCATTGTTAGAGCTTCGAAGCTCCGTCTTGCTCGTCGTCGAGTTATTTTCGCCAATGAAATCTTAGCATGGTTTCCGAGGCCGTTCCGAGGAGTTCTTCCTCTCTCCACCTTCTCCGAATCGAAGCAAGATTGTTTTCCTCTTCCTCTCACTTCCTCTCAGTGCGTGAAGGCTCGAGGACCACGCCAAGATCCGTTCTTGGACTCAAATTCTCCTTTTTCGGTATTTTTCCACTCTTTTTATTTATTTGATTAGGAATTAAGCATATCTGATTGAAATCTCTTTGTGAACTTGTTATATACTGTGAAATATAGTTTGTGGAATTTTTGTAGAATTTTTCTTGTATTTTTTCTATTTTTAACTTGTGAAATACTCAAACTTTTGTGCTGAATTGTTTGATCTGTTTGAATCAAATAAAATATCAAAAATACTCTTTTCTTGATATAAATATTTAGATCTAAATATCTAGTTTATTATACTTCTTGAATAAATCAATTCTCTGCAATGTCCTATTTGTTATGGATTTTTCAAAAATTATGTGTTAGGGACTAAACTGTAAAATTAGTAAAAATTTAGTTCTGGACCTTTTTGTCCCTGTTCATTAAATAATTTCTAGATCTGATTAAAATATAAACTTTGCATTTTCTTGTAGATCTAGAATCAATATGAAATTAGAATTTTAGTTGGGCACTTTTTGATTGATTTTCAATTTTATATGAATTTTTTAAAACTGCTACTCAACATCAAAACTTTCTGGACTTTTTCGTGATCTTCCAGGGACCTGATTATAATTTGATGATTACTTTTTGCTCATAATTCAAAACAGTGAAATTCTTTTGTTCCTCATCTCATTATGGAATTGTGAATCTTTGAGATCTTGATTCAATATCTGTAATTTTGTGAAAAATATTTAATGCCTAAAATACCCTTGTGATCTATAAATTGCATAAATTCGAAAATTGTGTGTGTGAAAGTAAAATTTTGACGAGCTTTGTGAAGTTTAGATCTTGATTGTGACAAAATATTATAGTCTCTGGATCAATAAAAACAATTCTTGAATTGAGAATTTGATTATACGCAAAATTTTCTTGGAACGAACCTATACTTCGCACTATACTTAGTATTTGTTATAAATTGTTTTGATTAACTCGTGAAATTGAATTACCACATTTAAACGACCCTTTTTGCGAGTTATCAACGGGACTCGGTAGCGACGTCGATACCCAACAATAATAAATGGGCTCTTTATATATTTGAAAGATCAAGAGATAGTGAAAGCATAAGAGATTATTTTAGAATTTATTGTATCTCCCAAATTATTTTCTCTGGGCACTTTCTTTTAAAACAATTCTCTTCCATTATCCATATAGCTTCTCTAAATTCCATTGTTTGATTTCTCTCTCTATTTCTCTCACTATTCTGTTTAAACCCAATATCTATATTCAGTTTGTGATCTATGGACCACGATTCAAATAAATTTGATGACAACATTACCCCGCAACATTTCCTATGTTTCTGAAAAGAAAGTTAATAAATCAAATTTGTTAGCTAATTAGCATTCTCAAAAGCCCAATTTTACAAAAAATAGGTATGTCTTGTTGCAATTTGCAAAACTAGCTCATTCGTCAATCCGCCTGGCGAAAGAGAATCCACTTTCGCCAGGCTGCCTCACGAAAAAGTTCAAACCCTAATTGTTGTCTTAATCCTCTGATTAACACTTTTAATCTTTTTTCTCCAGACAGCCTGACGAAAAAAGGCAATAAGCATATGTGAGTCCCGAGGAGACAATGTGCGTCTGCGAGCGCGTCTTTTAAAACTCGTGTCTCTTTCATCAAGCCCTCGGACAAAAGCGAGTGCAATAACTCCATTCAACAACCTATATCTTCTTCTTTCTTTCTTTCTCTTCATCTTCTTTCTTCCTCTTTCTTCTCCTCTTTCTACCTCTTTGTTGTTGCAACCGAGTATAGTTTTCGTCCTCTCATGTGTGTTATTTCTTCCTCTTGCAACTGAGTGGAGCATCGAACCGAGCTTTTCTTCGGACTTTGTTCAAACCGAGATTTGAAGATGTTTCTTATTAGTTTGGTACGTTCTTGTTCTATTTCGAATTTATGTTAATTTGTTGTTTCGGTTAATTTAGGTTAGTTTATGTTAATTTAGGTTTATTTGTTAATTTTGGTTAGTATTTAATAGATAATACTATTTTATTTTTATTATATTATTATTATTTTAATAGAGAATATTATTAATATATTTCATTAATTCTTATGTTATTCTATTATTTTATTGTTGAATTTATATTATTCTATTATTCTTATATTGTTTTAACAACTTGTTCTCATGACATCTGTAGCTAGTGGTAGTGGTAGTGATGAGGGTGGCGGTGGCGGTAATTATTTGTTCGGTTCGGGAGCCGACATCTTCTGGGAGGAGGAGTAGGAGGAGGAGGACTTTCCTTCCATGCTATCCATGCAACCACTACATCGCACTGATGCATTCAATGTGGAGGGAGACAAGCTTCCGTATTTACCAGTGCGTCCGCGACATGGAGGAGTTCTCCTTGGATGGTACGAAGAGTACCAATCTTTTTTCGAGAATTTGGTCGAGCGTTGGAGGCCAGAGACGCACACATTTCAAATGACACAGGATGAGATGGCGATTACCTTGCAGGACGTCTCGTGCCTCCTTGCTCTCCCCATTCAAGGAAGACCGGTATGCAAGGCCAATTACAAAGGACCGGTTTGGAGGAGTTACGTACACGACATGCTCGGGATTGAGCCAGATGAGAATACCTTCACGAAAGGCAGTCATTATTGATTAGGACAAGATGGTTGCAGGATCACTTCAATCAGCCTCTGGGTGATCGGCCATATGATCCCGATCAGGTAAATTTTTATTTGGGAAATTTTTATTTGGTAGATAAAACTATAATATAATGAAATATGTAGTTGTAACATTATAGGTCGTGAGACATGTCAGAGCTCACATGCTTTATTTTCTCGGGGTGGTATTGTTACCCGACCTTACTTGCGATTGCGTGCATGCCATGTGGTTGACGTTGATGGATGACATCGGCGCGAAGGGTCGGTATGAAGGAAGTAAAGTCATAGATTAACTAGTAGATTGTACACATGAGGATAGATGAACGTACGTGTTCGTCGAAATGATTGGATGTGTAATAAGATTGTGCAAAACTGACAGAAATTACACAGTCCGTCATGATGGACTGGTTGGTCCCTCGTGACAGACCAAAGGTGTTTTCTCTGCAGTCCAATCTGAGAGTATAGCGTCATGACGCACTGGTTTGTGCGTCATGACGGAGCTACGTCACGACGGACTGGTTGGTCCGTCCTGACGGAGCATTAGAGTAACAGTTGATTTAGTAACCGCGACAAGTCCGTCACGACGCACCATTTCGTGCGTCATGACGGACTATGATCCAAATTCTGGATTGGCAGTTTTCTTTATGCTCATTAATCCTCCATTATTGTGGTGTTAATATAAGATATGTGGACCTTTCCTCTCTCTCTCTCTCTCTCTCTCTCTCTCTCTCTCTCTCTCTAACCAAGTTTTGGGACATAATTAGATTCTAAGAAAAGAGAGAAAACTTTTGATACAAGTTACACCATTAGAGAGACTTTGCGTCAGGGTAGAGGGATCATGCAGATCATTCGCGACGCTGTGGAGTCCGATATATCTTCCAGGATGAAGAAACGACTCAAGAATGCTATGAAGAGTTTGGTCTCGTCTTGCATGCATGGTACATAGCTTCTGAACGATATACCACACGTAGAGTGACGGAGACGAAGGTGATCTCACACATATTACACAGTGTGGCCGTGTACGTGCACGTCGTGCCGTTCCCCGACGTGGTGCAGGTGGTCGTGGCTGTGGAAGAGGGTAATCCTTTTTTTTTTTGGATATTTGTGTGTGTATTTGGACTATGATATGCTATGTGTGGATTATATGTGTTTCGATTATGATATGTGTGGTCGAATATTTGTGTTTTGGATTTTTTGTGTTTTATATATATTTGATATTTTGAACGAATTTGAGTGAGTACATGTTACTCGAAAAATAAAATAAAATGACCTAAATTAAAGATTTTTAAAATTTCTAAAACATTCATGTTATAAATATTTTCCAATTGGAAGCTTAAATTTATGAAATATATAAATGAAATTGAAGAAAAAAAAAAGACAAAATGTGCTCTCTTTCGCCATAAGAGCACTATTCCTATTTTCCACCCCTAATGTGATGTGGGATATGTTTCATCCATCACCCTAGTTGTACAGTCCTTCCATGCACTCTTTCGCCAGGCTGCCTGATGAAAAATATTAAAAGGTGTTAACCATAGGATTAAGACAACAATTAGGGTTTGAGCTCTTTCGCGAGGCTGCTCTGCGAAAGTGAATTCTCTTTCGTCAGGCAGCCTGGCGAAAGAGTTAGTTTTGCAAATTGCAAAAAGACGGACCTATTTTTGCAAATTGGACTTTTGAAGACGCTAATTAGCAAAAAAAAATCTAAAAAATCAACATACATGAACTTCTCCTCTCTCTCTCTCTCTTCTCGTACAAAAAAAGAAAAAGGAGGACAAAACGGAGATAACTCAAGTTTGGGAGTGGGGGTTTATCCTAGCAGCGCCCCCCTCCCCCCTTAACAGGTCTATTAACAGTGATTAGCATTCGTCCTCCTCTCCATTAATGTCCTTCTTCTAATCTTGTCTTCAAGATCACAACAATGACGAGAAAACCACGTTATGGGTAGACGACATGCCATGACAGCAAGCAACGACAACTCCAAATTCTAAACCTTAACCGTAGAATAATAATTAAAATTTGCCCGTACAAACAGACCGTAATAACTATGTGAATTCAACCGAATAATCTTAATCAAAATCGTATCTTAACCGTATGCGAAAGCGTATGGAATCCGTCTGAATTGATGTCGTGCCATCACCGTTGTTGCGTTCATGAAACCTTAATTGCAAGAATGGATTCCAAGTATTTTATGATGTCTAATTTAGAGTTATTTTGATTTTCTCTAATGGATCTCTCTCTCTCTCTAATCTTAATGGGGCAGAATAAAGAATGAAACATTATCATATGTACTTGGGACCAAATTGCTTATATAGCCACAATGCATCTTTTCACAAAGACATACCTTTTGGGCCTCATAATATGGATCTTCTAATTCAGTCCATCATAGAAAATAGAATCACCATCCACAATATTCTACACATCAAAGGCTCACAACTTAATTGACACATTTAATGCTTAATTGATACATTTAATGCTTAATTTTATTACTAAAATTGATCACTATGTTATAAGCATTTAAATGACAATATTACAACACATAATATTTTACATAGAAGTCCAATGTTAGAATAATGTTTCAACAACGACGGCCACAAAAAGTCATGACAGTGAAGGCCGGGGGTTTGCCGTCAAGATCGAATGGTAAAGAGAGAACAAAGGCTCCAACAGTCTTTGAAGGTGGGTCTTCAAGGCGATGATAAGGCAACGTAGTTCTTGAACCTAGATCTTGACAGCCACGATTGATTTCGACGTTATATCTGGAGGCCCGACAACGAACTTAAACCAGAAATTTCACGGCAGCCTATGGCACCTACATTAGGGTTTGTTATAATCATCTTTTTTTTATTGACTGAAAGGGGTTTTTAGGGTTTGTTATAATCATAATTAGGATTTTTTTTTTTTTTGTTAGTTCTTTTGACGCCATATAGACAATAGGTCTCACAATCTTTCTTTTTCCTTTGATTTTGTCAAGAAAATATAACCCCTCTTCTTTTTATTATAATGCATCATAAGGTGGCTAAGTCCCTTAATTAAAAAAAAAAACTCATGTGTTGTGAGAGGTTGTGGGTTCGATCCTCATTGACATCAATGGATGGAGGACACAAGAGCCTTCTCCATTTATTATCAAAAAAATATTAAAAAAAAAAAAAATCCTATTTTCGCATTTTTCAGTGTTTTTAAAGGTTAATATGGGTTATTTTTTGCAAATTTCAGCTTTATTATAACGTTCTTTCAAATTAACTAGTTAAGTTCTTAATTTATCTAACTTGCAATCTTAATTAATCCCGCTTGAAGTTCTGCACATGCATCATATGTTTTAGCATTTTCTTCAGCAATATATCAAAGTTTTAGCATTCAACTGCAATTTGTAGAATTACACTAACACATCACTGACATGTTTATAGAATCGCATGTATCTAAGTTTACACCTATCCATGATGTCAAAACTCAAAAGAGACAAAATAATGAAAGAAAATCAAGAAGTATATCATCACATAAAAATTGCTTGTAATTTAACCTATCGATTGTTCTAGAAAAAAGAAAACCAAGAATATCCAGAAATATCTTGAACCCAGAATTTACGACCATATTTTATTGGTCACAGCTCGAAATAATGGAGAAAGTAATTAGATAATAAGGAAGATCGCTACAAAAACGAACTAATTATTAAAGGATCATTTCGTCATCACAAAACAAATTTACTAATTATCATTCTTAAAATCATCACTCATCAACTCATACAAAATGATTGGTTCATTTACTCCTTAATTTGCAACTGAAAAATGAAAATTCCACCCTTAATTCGTCACAAGACCGAACAGACATTATTCCAAATACAAAAGAAATGAAAAATCAGATCTCAAACTAACGAAAATGCCGATCATTTAGACAGCCTGTGCGCCTCCACTAGGACCCATCTTTGGTTTCGACTTCGACAAGGGGCAAGCAGTAAAAAAAGCAATAGCCCCCACAACCGCGAGGCCTCCGATCACCATCCCTATTGGGCCCTTTGGTGCACCGGCACGCCCATGTAACACCGCTCCTTGTGGTGGCAACGCGTGTTGCTTTTTCGCTGATTCCTCGATTTTCATCTCATTGGCCATGCTTGATATTATGCTTCTTTTGGTTTCTTTGCGTTTGTGTTTTGATTTTGGATACAGTTAAGAGATGTTGATTGGGGGTGTATTTATAGGATTTGGGTTGAGGGTAGAAGTTAATTATAGAACATTGTTGTTCGTTCCGCGTATTTATTTTTGCTGAATAATGTATGCTAAAATTAATTATTCGATTGAAATGTGGTCTTGGTGCATTATGACAAGTTGGGCTTAGTGCATTGTGCTAAGTCTGGACTTTGAACTTTGGATGCTATCCTGCAATTTACAAATCTCACTTCCCCTAAATTTTTGGGGTTCCACGTATGCTTCTGGAACTCAAAAAATGATTTATGATACGTTCAATTAAATGGGGTATTTTTAATTAACGTTTAATTTAATTGACATTTTAATTATTATTTATTAATACTAATATATTAAATGAATTGACGTGTCAATTAAAATTATTTAATTGAGACAATTAAAAATATTAATCAATTCATATAATTTGTAATAATCTCATCGATGATGGTATCATGAACGTTTTTTTCGAACTGCAACTTCTTCGACTCTTCTTCTAGCACGGAAATTGAAACATTTTCTCAAAACGAGCTAACCGAGTTGAGAATGGATCAAACCGAGTGTTGATGGGAAAGATTCGGATTAGAGTGTTGATATGCTAAATTTCGAGTCTTGATATGGAAAAACGCGTAGGACGGCCCTAGTTGATGGATGTTACCAGATGAGGATTTGTACCGGTCAGGATTGCACCATCTAGTAGTACATGTCAGAGTTGCACGCAATTTCGAGATACGTAAATTATATCGAATTTCATTAAGTGTATTATTAGATGACGTTAACCTTATTTAGCTAATTTTATATTATATAGGATTTATATTCAATTAGTGATATATATTTGTATTAGGATAATATATGATACTACAAGCTATTAAAAAATAATGCCATTAAAAGATAATTAAATAATATAAATAAAATATTTTTTTCGAAGTTATAACATTACAATCACATTATAAATGATATAAAAAAAATAAAGGCAAGAATTATATGATCATATGATCATATATGTAATTATATTGAAAAGATAATGTTATTCAAAGATGATTAAAAAATATAAATAAAATTACATCTTTTAAATTATGATATTACGAGGACATATAAAACGTTGAGATAGAAGTACATGACCATACATGTGATTATATCGAAAACAAACGATAATGTTTTTTCTCAAAGAATTAGTAAATTTCGTGAACCTAAAAGTCGGTAATGTTACTACCATTGTGAAAATGAGGCACCATATGTGTTTTTATCCATGATCCTAGATGAGAAAAATATACGGAGCTCTCATATTGATGTTTCAATCGAAAATACTTAATTATATTGATTAATTTTTTTAATTGAATTAATTAAATTAAACATTAATTTGAGAATTAATCGAATCAATCAACTCTTCAAAACAATCTCGATTGATGCATCAAAATTTTACATCAAGCGGTTGTGGGGCGCCATATCAAATCCCATCCTAAATAGAGGGAGTTACGGAGAAAATCCAGAAACCTAGATAGCTGGGATAGGGTCCACAATCATAGACAAAGAGGATTATTGAAATGATCCCTAGCTAGGAACCATAACTTTGATTATGACGCTCATTCATAAGGGGAGCAGGTAGCCATGAATAAGATTATTGGATCTACGTTGAATGCAAGTTCAAATATGATATGATTCTGATTCAAATATAATATGATATGATTTTAAGATAATGATGATATGACTTGATATGGTTTCATCAAAAGGTAAAATATAAGAATATGAATAAGAATAATAAACGAGAATACCAAATAAGAATATTAAATGATTATGAATAATAATACGAATAGAAAATAAATAAAGTAATAAAACGGGAATATGAAAAGAATGTCAATTTTAAAATGATTACCGTACATTATGCGTATGATACAATGTTGTAAAAAACACCGAAAAACATCGAAAAACGGTCGAAAAACGGTGTTACGGTGGAAGACCGTTCCGTTTTTTGTCGTAACGTTTCAAAAAACGGCCAAACGTTTTTTAACCGTGTTTGACCGTTTTTTTGACCGAAAAACGTTTTTAACCCGTTTTACATACCGATTTTTTCTTTTAATTATTTTGGGCCCGATTTTTTTTAATTGTTTGGGCAGTTATTTTTCTCGACACATGATTTCTTTTTCACCGAGTCTCTGTTTTAGTTCTTCTTCATCTTCACGACATTGGTTGGGATGCTACATTCTTCAGTTCTTCACGATTGACTAAAGGATGACGTCGGCTCGGTTTAATTTACGACAATGGCTGCTCTCTTCTTCTTCACAACAAAGCTAATCTCTTATGCACAAATTGTGATTGCGAGTGCTAAGTTTATTTAATTTGTGCTAATTTGATACGGCAATGGATGAGGAGAATGTGGAATTCGTCATTAACGAGGGATCAACTCCGACGGATTTGGCCCCAAATTATGTTAATGATTTTACGCTTAAGTTTTTTTTTATTTAAATTTATATTTTGATGTTACATTTATGTTTGACATTCGTTTTGATGTTACGTTTATGTTGGACATTGTTTATGTTATTTTTTTATTATTAAAAAAATTAAATTATTATATATTTTTTGTTTTATCCATAATTTTTAATTAAATTATTATCGATTTCGGTGACCGTTTTTTCACCGTTTTTTTACCGTTTTACGACCGTTTTACGGTATTCCCGTAAAACGGTCCCCGGCCGTTCCGTACCGTTTTCCGTATTTTACAACGTTGGTATGATATGACAAGTCACATGACATGATGCGGATATGATATGAAATATTTTGATACGGGTAAGATGTATTATGAATCTTGAAATGTTGATGATATGTTTTGATATAAATACGACATAATTAAACAAATTTGAATTAGTTATGATATTTCGTGATGAATTATGATAAGTATGACTTTGATATGATTAAGATACGATAAGAGTATAAAATAATACGTCAATGACTTATAACCTAGTTATTTGAGTGTTTGATACAAAAAATCAGATTTTGTGAAAAATTATGGATTCAAGTTTTATTGGAATAAATGGATGAAGCACAAACGAAAATTCTCCATTTATTTTTTTCAAAAAAAAAATTCTCCATTTATTTTAATATATATATATATATATATATATATATATATATATGATCAATGGCCAACGTCGGCCAACACCACTTATTTCATTAAATCTAAACATGAGAATCGAATTTTAACCGTATAGATATGATTTATATTATTTGAGAATGTTGTAGATTCAATTTCATGAAAAATAAAAATTTATATCATACTTATCATAATACTTCAAAAAAATTAACGGTCGAAAATAATTACAACATGAATCATCATTAAATAAATTTTGAAATTCGATTTTTTTGGTTTGGATGTAATTTAAATCATATAGATAGGCTAAGGACGAATTTTTACTAGGTTTCGAATTTCTCTTAATGGAAATCTATAAATTTACCGAAATAAACGGTTGTGAAAATATGTTATCGATTTTGTTAGATACAAAAATCAAAATTGTACAAAATTTATTCTACATCATATCTAAATGATATAAAACATATATATACGGTTAAAATTCGATTATAATATTTAAATTTAATGAAATAAGTGGTGTTGGCCGACGTTGGCCAAACAATAGTGTTGGTCATTGATCATATATATATATATATATATATATATATATATATATATATATATATATATATATATATATATATATATATATATATATATATAATACGATGTGAAATCACGTAAGTAATATGTTTTGAAAAGAATATGATCATGAATAAGAAATTAAATAATAAAGTAATTAAATTTATGAGATAACAAAATAGAAAATAAAATAATTAATTTAATACATGTTATTTTGGTCAAGTCATTAAGATAAATTTAGTGAACTAATACCTGATGCAACTCACAGGGGTGTTTGGCAACCATATAATTAAATAATATTGTATATATTATTATTATTATTATTATAGAGTAATTATACTATAATTATTATTATATAGTAATTACATCATAATTATATTAAAATTATATTTATTATATTCATAAAATTAATATAATATTATATGATTATGTTGTAATAATATTATATGTACTTTAAATTATTGTAATATTATATTTTATACATATAATGTGATAATATTTTTATAATAATATATAACATTATATTAATTATATATAATATAATTACTATATCGAATATTTATTATATATTATTATAATAGTAATAGCAATATTATTATTATATTATTAAAATAATATATCAAATGTTGTAATATTATATTATTATAGTAATATAATTATTATATATTATTACAAATAATATATAATATTATAATATATCTTGTAATATAATATATAATAATTATTAAACTCATGTAATATAATTAATTAATATTGTATTATATATTTAATGAACATTTTGTCTACATTTTCAATAACAAAATTCCAAAAAAATTTAAACAACCAAACAAAAAATTATATTATCCAGTATCTTATAATTCGGACATCCAAACAAACCGTGGAATTACTTATTCCAGAACTTTTTACTCCTCCACCTTATAATCCAATTCCACTCTACAATTCCGCTTGCCAAACGGAGCTATATGTATGGATAACTCGAGCCAAGTTGTTAAAATTTTAACATGTGTGATTCTTTTGCGATCTGAAGTCTTTTATTTTATTTTTATTTTCATCTTCATCGTGAGTGGGAACTGAAGTGCTCTCCATTGTAATTGATTTTTATTTTCATCTCCATTGTAATTTTCGAAACCTGTTTTTTATCTTCATCTTCATCGCTAAGTTGTTTAATGGATCGTGTAAATAATATTCGAAACCTGTTTTTTAAATAATATTCGAAACCTGTTTTTTATATATTTCACATCACTTCTAAATTAATGTTGAGCAAAATCGCAGTGTTAATTGTTAATCAATCATTTTCTTTTCATGAAAATTTCATCAAACGCATTATGTGTATTATTTTTGGTTAACTAGTTCATTTCAACAAACACCACAACACTATCTGATTTAACCCAAATACAAGGGATAAACCACACACAAACAAGACACGCCAATATAAGCGTAAAATTCTTTCTAAGCTCGGTACCGATAAAAAACGAGAAAATCTAGTTCCACTATGGGTTTTTTGACAAGTGGAATTAGTATAGTGGAATCGGATCATAAACTGAAGGAGGAAAATGTTCTGGATTTAATAATTTCATAGTTTGTTTGCATGTCTAAATTGTAAAATACTGGAAAATATAATTTTTTTTGTTTGGTTGTTTAGAAAAATTTAGGAATTTTCTTTTTGAAAATGTGGAAATAATATTAAACTTAAAAAAATAAGAGTGTGTGTGCGCGCGCGTGCGCGTGCGTGCGTGTGTGTGTTGTTTTTTATAAATGTAATAATATAATTTATAATTATTATTATATTAGTGTAATACAAATATTATGATAATTATTATTATATTAGTGTAATACAAATATTATGATAATTATAGTAATTATATGGATATAATAATTGCAATGTAATCATTTTATTATTCTAATATAAATATTACTAAATTATAATTACTATAAAATATAATAATTGTTATTATATTATTACAATATAATAGTCTAAATTTTGAATAGAATTAAATCATTAATAAGAGCTAATTTTAATAAAATACACAATCCAGGAGAAAATAAATTAAATTGATGAAACAATAAATTGAAATTAGCTATTATTAATGATTTAATTCTATTCAAAATTTATAATATTATATTATTACAATATCATAGTTATTAACATGAGTTAAACATGCATATTATACCCACAAACAAATAAAGAATCAATGAATCATTAATATGGATTGATTCTCCACAAACAAATAAACGTCGAAGAAGACAGGTTAGGATCAATATGCATTTCGTTTGGCGCCTAATATTTGCCAACATTTTGGTCTGGATTTTTCTGGAGTCAAAAGTTGTCGAATCTATAGGTAAGAAAAAGATTCGTTAAACTTAAATTCAGTTTTTGAGCCTTTAGAGAGAATTTGAGTTTGCTTCGCTATAAAAGCAAATTCCTGCCTACATTCCACACTCCCAAGAGACCTTTAGGATTCTTTTTCGGATACGAATACGATTCGGATATTATCGGATACGAATACGGATACGATTCTTTTTCGGATATTAAAACGGATACTATATTATCATAACATAACTTGGATTATGAAACGGATATAATTATAATATTTCTAATTCCATATTCCAAACAGTCCCTAAGAAAAATTGGAAAATGATTTCTACCGGACCGGATTATGAAACCTGCAATCTCATTAAAGTCAAAAAATAATCGAATTTCAATCTCTTTTTTTTCCTCTCTTTTTATTTTTCTTCTTCCTTTCCTTGTCTCCCTTTTTCTCACGTACCACCGAGTTAAGCAGAGAGCATATATACTCTTGCAAGGGATAAGAATTTTTTGTTCAGGCTTACAAAACAAACCCTTCATTTTTCAATAATTTACAAAGTCAAATTGAAAATGTTAATAATGAGGTACAACAATGATTTATTCGACAAAACTGTCGGAGAACTAATTATATTACATGAAATGGATACATACAATTATCAGTCCATTATGATACCTCTAATTTTAACAGTATAAATAAATTATGATTATGATTATGGTGATAACTTAATTAGAGAGGAAAGTGAAATTACAGCCTCGCTAACCGTAAGAAAAAGAGATTCCGTTTCGATGAAATTATGAACCTCGTTTGCACGTTGTAACTTCTCCATTACCTCTCCAACTGGATTCACAAGTATAAGCTGAAAAAATATAATTCAGTATTATCCTCGTGAAATAAAAATTTCAACAAAAATATATAGTACCTCAATTTCACGTTTATCCATTGATTTTTTCAAGTCCATGAAGAATGCAATGCCACTCGTGTCAACAGTAGTTACAGCTAAAACCAGCACATTAATTACAATATTATTGCTTAATTATTAATTAATTAATTAAAACCAAGGTAACAAACATACCAGACAAGTCTAAAATTACATATCTGAGAC
Source organism: Luzula sylvatica (assembly GCA_946800325.1). NCBI lineage: Eukaryota > Viridiplantae > Streptophyta > Magnoliopsida > Poales > Juncaceae > Luzula > Luzula sylvatica. Next base: position 4,782,002 of record OX326961.1, read on the forward strand.
TGGTAACTTTATGCTCTGTTTCTTGTTCTTCTTCTATCCATCTTTTAATTCTGTAATATAAATATTATAAGATGAAAATTTGTTTATCCATATTATAATTATATGATTATATTATTGCCTCTCTGTGAGGTAGTTTGTATTTGAGAAGTTAATCGGAGCCTCCACGGCAAGGATGAGGAACCCTGGTATTCTTTGAGCCTCTTTATAGTGATGCAAGTTTCTATAAATATCCGTACCCCTAATATTTCCTAAGTTCACTATCTTAGGCCTCGTCATTTGAATAAGTAACCTAAATATCGATATACAAACCTACATATAAAAACAAATTAATTAAAAGTATCCGAGAAAATACAATATTATGTACTACTTACCGCAATGGCGAGTCCATCTTGAACGGAGATGAAAATGACGCCGAGAAAAGCGCAAACGCAAATGAAGAAATCGACCTTGTCCATTTTGTAAATGTGGTACGCGGCAGGAATGTCTATGAGACCGATAACCGCGACGATTATAATCGCTGCGAGAACCACATTCGGAGTGTACACGAACAAAGGCATCAATAATAAAAGCGTAACCATCACCGTTATTGCCATTATCACGTTCGACATGGCCGTTTTGCATCCCGCATTGTTGTTCACCGCCGACCGCGAGAACGATCCTACGAATAAAGAGTTATAACATGTATGCCCCTACGAATATATATTAAATTATCATGTATACCTGTTGTTACGTAACAAGAAGTACAAGAACCAACAATGTTCATCAACCCAATGGCCATCATTTCTTTGTTTCCATCTATTTTGTAGTCCTTGAGAGAAGCGAATGTTCTCCCCACTGCCACTCCTTCCTGAAACCATCAAAATCGATTGTGTTCATAATCACACAATTGATATTCATCGAGAATTTTGGTTTGCATACAGTTAAGGAGATTATTCCGGTTATGAGACCGGTTTTCATTGTCGTGCTCAAAAACGTGCCGTCAAAGAGCAGTTTATCCCATGACGGGCTATTTAGCCCGCGTTTTAGCTCGCCAATCTGCAAATATGAAATCGAAAAATTGGCAATTTTGATCGAGATAAAGTAAATAATTGTACTTACGATACTAATGTTATGTTTCTGCCCTTTGACCAAGTAAACAAACAGGGTGGAAATAATCACTGATGCCAACGGAGCTCCTGCCGAAATCCAAAACCATTTTGGATTTCTCATACTCTTCAAAAAAGAATAAAAGTTAATTATTTAATTAGCACAAATTATTGAGTAACAAAAGAGGAAAAAAAACATACCATGTGTCTTGTAAACAAAAGGAAAGCGAGGAAAAATAATCCCATCAACACCGTTTGCCACGACCACTGCATTCATTCAACAAAAATCACTCAAACACACAATTTTCCAATTTTGTAAAATTACAAAAAAACCTGCCATTTTTCAAAAAAATGCAAGAAGCAATAATTAAAATTACCTCGTTAGTTTTGTGAAAGACGGAGTTCATAACGGGTACAATACCCATTTGAGCTGTGAAGTGCACGATACCGAGTAGACTTTTTAATTGTTGTAGCGAGACTATAATGGCGGCTCCGGCCATGAAACCAACCAATGTTGCTTTTGACAAGAAATCTATTATCAATCCCAACCTACACACATTAATTCATTATTTCCAAACAAAATTAATTATCTTTCAAAGTTAATTCGTCTACACCAAATATTAATTTAATTTTTTTTTTTTTGAGTAAATAATACATTGAACCTAGAACATTTAAAGTTTTAAACAACAATAATAGTTCGGGTATGAACGAATAAAATATAATATTACGTTACTTTGAATGGTTTCAATTTAATTTATTAAGATAATTAAATAGAAACGTTGTACCTAAAGATGCCAAGAGAAGCTTGAACTATGCCGGCGAAGAAAGTAGACGTGAAGGCAAGTTGAAGAAAGAGTAACGGGTCCGTGCTCGGGTTCGCAACTTGTCTAAGCATCGAACCCATTATCAACGACGCTATCGAGACCGGGCCCACTGCCAGGTCTTTCGAACTCCCAAGTACCGAGTACACCAATGGTGGTACAAAACTCGAATCTATCGTCAAATTTTTACATTAATCTCACTGATGTTAACTATTTCAATCTCTATTTCACTTGAATTATAAATTATATATAGCTAATTTGTTCAAAATTTAATGAAAAATAAGAACTAGGTTTGGAAGAAACAAAAAAGAGGGTAATTATGAATTAGCATACAAAGACCGATGATAGGTGGCAGGCTGGCGAGTTTGGCGTAGCTGATACCCTGCCAAGTGTACCATGAATGCAATTAATTAGCATGGAGGATAAATACAAAGTATCAATATTCTCATGTCTACCCCTGTAAAATATTAAAATTGCATGCACTACCCAATACAATGGAATTTATCCTAAAGCACCCACTACTTAATTTATTAAAAAAAATAGACAATTTTAAGAAAAAAATAATTATGCTCAACTTTAATAAACAAACAAATATGGAGATTAAAGAGAATTTTTAGGGGTATCCAAGAAAAGAAAAGAAAAGAAAGAATCAAAAGTTCGAGTTGAAGAAATTACCTGAGGAATCGCCAAGCTAGCAATGGTGAGACCAGAGACGAGATCGGACTTGAAAAGGGAGAGGGAATAGCAAGGCAACCAGTCGATAATCGGGAAGAGATACTTAATGGCGAGAAGCCATTTTTGGCCCTGACTTTTGCCTTTGAAGCATCGAAAAGGATCGTCGGGGAAGAAGGTCTCTTTGAGTTTGGCCTTCATCTTGTTGACGGAGCTCTGAGGGGGTGGAGCTGAGACTTTGTGTACCGGTACTTGCACTGGTACAGTCTCCATTGAGCGAGATTATATTGTTTCTCTGTGGTTTTGTTGGTAGCATTTGCATTTATAGAGGAAATTGCCACATGTATGGTTTTAGAAGACGAAAAGTGTTTTTGCAACAAAAGAATAACGCCAAGAATATAATTAGGTGATACAAACATATTGATTTTGATTATATTTAATATAATATACAATAAAAATAATAATATTACACCAAGTTTTACGTTTACATGTTTTTGACGTGGCAGTACGAAAAAATTATTTATTTTACATAAGTAATCAAGAAAGAGTAGTGATGTAAAATAAATAAAAAAATTTAGACAAATAAATAATTTCCCCCACTATTACTACTCTTTCTTGATTAATGACGTAGATATATTTTAACATTTTAAAAATTAAGACATAAATATATGATTTGACATTTTAATTTATAATTTTATTATCTTAATTTATGAACATCCAATTAAGATGTCAAATCATGAATTAAGGTGTTAATTATTAAGGTGTTAAAAAAATTAATTTTTTAAAAGGAAAATTAATTTAATTAATCCACCGAATTTTTAAAATACGGTGATATTGAATTTTTAAAATTTGATTCGAGTTAGTTTTGAAATATTTTGAAAAATAAAGTTATTTTTAAATTTGGAGTTAAAATAAGTTATAGTTTGAAATACTTTTATATTATATGCATATTTCTATGGGAAATTTTCAAAAAAAAATCCTAATTTTTTTGGATATTGTACAAAAATCCTTATTTTTTTTGAAAACTCTAAAAAAACTTTTCCACCAAACTTTTATTTTCCAAAAAACACCATTAATGATTAGTTTTAACTCATATAGGGATCAAATACGTAACTTACTGGGTGAGGGAAATAGGAAGGGAGTGCATCTTCATAGGGATATATGAAAATAAAAATTTGGTATAAGAGTTTTTTTAGACTTTCCAAACATATAGGTTATTTTTATCATATTCAAAAAAATTAGGATATTTTTTTAATTTCCCTATTTTCTATTTTGGGAAAATATAACTTGCCTCCCCTCCTCACATCTCAATTCTCTTGATGAGTTGGCAAAAATGGGGTTAATTGGATTGATTAGTATTATCCATTCATGTAATTAATTGTTAACTGACTCGTTAATTTACCAACTCCCATATTTTGGACCCATCTTTATGCAATCTCCTCATGTCACATCATCATAATTATTTCAACCATTAGATTATGATATGTGGCAACATATGAACCATGGATTAACTTTTGATTTTGTGTGATTATGTTTTATTTGTAGACATTTATGTGTCCCTTATTTTACACATAGTTTTAAGCAATTTTAGAAGGCAACATCACCTTACATTGATGATGTGTCAAAATATTATTCGTTAGGTTCATGTTGAACCAATTGTATTTAATTTTGAATTTTTTCATTACATGATCAATTGTGAATACAAATAGAATGTGAAGAGTTTAAATATCTAACATTAATAAATTAATATATAATATCATACAACATACATCAAATATTGTTACTATTTTCATAATATAATTTTAAAAAATTAAGAAATATATTCACTTGAATTTTATCTTTATTTTGAGTTCCATATTATCATATATTCAATATTTTTCTCTAACTTAAAATTATGAAAACAATTATGTAAAAAAAATATATAAAAATAAGTATAATTACATTAATGACTTGTAAGCCTAATAATTATTATTTTTAAAACTATAATTGAAAAAAATTGCACATACTACTAAGTATGTTATATTTGTATTTTTACTTAAAACAATTTCATGTTAATTTTTTTAAAAAATGAAAGATATTTGTTTACTAAACACAGATAATTTCTTTAACTTATATAATATTTTTCAATAATAAACATAAAACATAAAATTTATCAGACACAAATATTTTTTTTGAACTTTTATATTGTTATTATTCTTATTTTTAGATATGAAAATTTAAAATATCATATGATTTTTCTTTTTATTTATGTCCACGCATGTTATTTTATTATCTTATAGTAACATTTATTCTTTTTTGTATGTGTTGTATTAAAGTATTAAATAAATATTTCGCATTGTGTCGGATTGAAAAATAGTATAATAATTTTGTCACCATCAAACTTCCTTAATCAATATGATTTTTATTTTCACAAAGTCTTATGTTTGATCCCGAAAAATCATAACTATATATTATGTATATATATTATGTGTATGGCAAAACAAATGAAACAATATCGCCGCGAAGCGCGGGTAGTCTCCTAGTAATTTTAATATGTTAATAATATCAATACATGTTAATTTACATGTCAATTTAATTAAATAAATAATTAAAGTGCTAATTGAATCAATTAATTGATTCACATAATTTTTCTTTCCACCTCAACAAGAATGACGAAGCTATATTTTAATTTGTATACCAAAAAGAAGGAATCAAGCGGATATATAGGCTGATAGGAGGACCCGAATAGGGAAAAAATAGGAATAAAGCATAAAAAGTATTCAAGTGAATTGATTGATTTGAAGCCAATAAGAGAGAGAGTCTTATCCCTAATCGATTACTTACCATTAATGGAATCCCAAAGTTAAAAGAATTAAATTCTATCTTGATCCATTTTTATGCAAAATTCATACTTAAAATTTGGTAAACTGCCAACGGTCCAAAGTCCAGCTGGTTAAATATCGGCACAAAATAAATTGAGTGCTTGGCCCCATATATTATCCTGGGTGGTAAGTTCAAATCTCCTTTACTTCATATAAATCATAGAAAATATAAAATAATAACATTAATCACTCTAGGATTCTCTAAAAAGATAAGATTATATATGGTGCTTCCAAAACTCCATCTATCATCTTTGAGGTGAAAAAAAAAATTATATCGATTGATTAATAACAATAATTTATTCAATTAGCCATTTAATTAATTATTTAATTAAATTGACACGTCTAGTATCATGTACTAATATTAACATATTAAAATTATTGACGTATCAATTACACATGTTAATTAACAATTAATTATGTCAATTACTAATACTAATACTAATTAATTCAAGGACAAGTTATATTTTTCCTAAAAAGATTTGCAAACTTCTTTAAGATTTAATCACTAGACACTTGTCATGTAATTTCATGTGTGGGGTACGTCTAGTCTAGAAGGATAATTATACCATGCTCGCAAATATCCCCACACTTTCTATATCATCAATTAACAATTAATTAACATGATAATTAACAAAATGGTTTTCATTAATGATTAATTGATATTGATTAAGAATTGTTAATTTATATGTACTTTAATTATATATCAAATTAACCATTAATAAACTATCTTTTTTATTAATTATCATGTTAATTAATTATTAGTTGATCATATAGAGATTGTGGGGGTGAGGGGATTACAGAGACACTATGTATGGCCTCATCCTAGAAAGCCTGGAAACAGTCCTCTAAAATATGAAATATCATGAAAAAATGTTACGAGATTCCAACACTTTTGATGTGTCAATCGAATAGCGATTAAATGGAGTAATTGTGGTGAGTTAAAATGATTAAAACTTTCAATTAATTATTTATTGACATGTCAATTCAGTTTAATCCATGTTGCACGGATACAGATACGAATATCGTATCCAATACGATACGGATAAGGATACGACAATACGATAATTTTCAAAAAAATACGGATACGATAATTATTATTTTAATATATTTGATATTATATATAAGTGATAAATAAATAATAAATGAATAATATTTTTAAAGTAATATCATTACAATAATAAAATTAACCAAACAATACAAATATCGTAATAGTATGCTAAACTTACTCTAGAAGTATCCTAGAACTAATCCAGAAGTATTCTAGAAGTATCATATATAATTTATTTTAAAATATTATGAACCAAAATATATAATGGTCCGAAGTATCTTAAATGAAGTATCTCAACCCACATCATGTAAGTATCTCAGTCATATCATGTCGTATCCACGTTATATCCGGAAAATAAAATTAAAATATTCATATACGTCACGTGGCGTATCCGATACGTATCCGAGCTGTATCACACCCGTATCAATATCAGATACGCGTATCTTCATGATACTTCTGCATTTTCTTATGTATCCGCATGGTTTACATAGAATTTAATATATAAATATATATGTTATTTAATATGTCAATTTAATTAAACGATCAATTAACTGTTAATTAGAGTGATAATCATTCCATTTAACCATCATCGATGGACGCATCAAAAATATTTGAGTGTATATTGAAGGCGCCAATATAATCTCCTTACAGAATATTGACTATATCATTAATATTTCTTTGCTTCTAATTTTTCAAAGAAATGCCTTACCTCCCTCTCTTTGGATACCTGCATAAATGAAGGTAATACAAAAGGTAGTTTTGGAATCAATAAAGCAAATACGAAAATGGAGAATATACACGATATATTTTAAGTTTTGTAGGAAGGACATGAATGATATTTCCTTTTAGGAAAATTCTACTATGCCCCCGTTTCCCGCTATTTTGACGAAAATGATATTTTCTTTAATTAACAAGTTGGATTAGTGATTAATATGTAATTAATAAAAAAATAATGTGTTATTAGAATCTTCATCAATTAATTATTAATTATAAATACTTAAAATTAATAATTATACATCAATCGTTAATTATAATTAACAATTATAATATTAATTACTCATGATGACATCATCATGATGTCTTCACGAAAGTGACAGGAAATAGAAGGCATGATAAAAAACGAAAAAATATACTTGATCTCCGAAACTCATCTCAAATTTCTTGACGAAGTGACAAAAAAAAATTAATTGGATTGATTAGTCTCTGTAATTGACTCAATTAATGGTTAATTGACACATTAAATTGTCACGTTAATAAATTATATTAGTATATATTAATTAACGTATCAATTCATTAAATCATTAATCAAATCAGTTGACAATACTAATCAATCTACTTAATCATCATTTGTCACATCATCAATGTTCCTTTTTGTGTGTTATGGAGGCTGCATATATAAATATGGAAAATTTTGGTTTGTAGACGAAATAAGTTTGCAAATGATTAAAATAGCCAACATAGTTTGATAATTCCTGAAATAATAAACAGATATAATTACAATCACCAAAACTCTAGAAATTCTCAGGTTTCAAAATATGATATATTTCCCCAGATTTTACCATAACATCATCTATGTTCTAATTAATATATTTAATTAAAATGATAACTAGTACACGTTAGCTATTAACTTAATATATAATTAATATTTATTCGAATGCATAAATTTGAATAAATTTTAATGAATATTTAATGATATGTTCTAATTATCATGTTAATTAAATGTAATAGTACAAATATGGAGAATACGGCAGGTACATGTTAATTATCATGTTAATATATAATTAGTATATTTCCCCAGTTTTTTGGAGTTTCCAAAAAGATAGGGTTTTTTTTTAAATATCCAAAAAAGATAGGGATTTTTTTGAAAATTTCCCATCCCGTAAAGACCTCTTCCTTTATGTGTTGCAGGGGTTTTGAGAATTCGTAGGGTAGCCGGGTGTAGGGATATCCTTGATATTTCCTACGTCCATTGATTGATTGTTCTTTTTCAAGTGTAGTAGTGAATGACATGCATAGTAGAGAGTGCCTTTTGAATCAATAAGACAAGAACACATTCATTGAGAAATAAAATAGAGAGAGGTAGGGTTGAAAAATAATGGTGGACTTGGAATAATGTTAAAAGAGAGGTCGAATAGACAAAGGGATTCGGATGAAGAGCTTTACGAAAGATTTTATTTTCTCTCTCCTCGTTTTTTCTTCGTATTTTGGGGATTCCATGGCTTTATTTATACAAAAAGGTGATAAGAGTGGGGACTGAGAAGAGATGGTGACGTAGAGAGATGCGATACTCTCTCCTTTTGGTGGGGGCGGCTGAACGGAAAGGACTGCACCAGTAGAGATCGAGCGTCCCATCCTTTAAAGAAGAGGAGAGGAAGATTGGAAGAAGAAGATGATTAGAGAAGATGAGAAGATAACCACGACACCACAAAGATAATGGAAGAGATGGAGAGAGAAGGGCCCGGCCTTTCGTCCTTCTTGCTTTTGCTCCATCATTCTTTGAATCATTTGCATAAGAGCCCATTTATTATGCTCCACATTTTCCATATCACATCCTTTTATATCCTTCTTATCACACTTAATCAACATTGTAATTAATAAAAAAAAATTAATATATAATTAATCGTGCATATGAACTAATATTTTTAATTAATATCAATTATATGTTCATTCTTAATCATCGTGTTAATAAATGGTGTGGTGGGAAATTGTGGGGGCATAATGAAACTTTCCTTTGCATAAATATAAAAAATGAAGATTACAATTAGGGGCCTGAGTTTAGCTCATGGCTTTTTCGTGCTCGACTCGGTTAAAACTCAGTAGTTGCTCGGTCGATTTTAATTCGAAACTAATCGAACCGAGTTTGATCTTGACCCAACTCGATCTAATTAAACTTGCAAAAAATTTGAGTTAATTATTTTTTCAATTAATTCATAATATATAATATATCAATAATTAATATACAATCGGAGACGAAGCAAACAAAAATTAAATTGTGGGGGTGGGGAGGCAATATAATAGGCAACAAAATAAGTATGTTATATCATATATATAAACTCGGCATAGTTGTTTGTGATTTCAACGCACGGTATACCACCATGGTTAAAGTCCCGGATCATACATTATTTTACACTATTTTTTCAAAATTAACTCGTAAAAGAATCACAAACATGTTAAGTAAGAAAATCAAACTTGGGACTGAATGATTGCGAGATTGCGAGACTAACAAGTGAACCACAAAAATACATGTGATAGTAAAAAAATGTGAGTGTACATAATGTTATTAAACAGTAAATTATATACATTTCTTGAATCTTGATATTAAAACGATATCAGTATATATAATGCATCATTTGTATTTTTTTTGGGCTTTAAATCATGGTTTACATGATAGACTTGACCGTTTTCGTATATGTGTGAAATCATTTCGATTTACTCGTTTATTACATATTCATTTATTTAATACAAATGGTAAAATTTCATTTATTAATATAATAAAAAATAATTTATGCATCACGATCAATTGTAAACTAAACTTCTAGTTCTAGTTTTTAACTTTCAAAGCAATTTATTTTCATCACTGTTTGGTTGGGTAGTTAGTTGTTTTCTCAACATCCCAAATTATTTTTATAAGACCCGTAGTTGTCTAGAAGCTTATAGAAAGTTAAGTATTCTTTTTGGACAATAAGAAATCCAAAACAAAAAAGTTAGGAGGAATATAAAATATTCACGGAAATTAGGATGGTTTTGAAAAATTTCTTCCTATAAAAATTGTCATTTTTTTTATATTTGAGTAGCATCTTGATTATTTTGTTTATTTACACTACACTACAGTGTACACTCTACACTACACTACAAGCAATATATCCATCGCAGCGTTCAAAATACAATGTTTCGTGGCCCCAACCAAGATGATTGAGATCTCATAAAAGTGCACTCAAATTGCAAGTGTTAATAATTGGTCAATATTTCTCTTTTCTTTCGTTCCACTTGTATAGCTATAATTATAGATAGATACTCGTAAAGGCAAACATTAATAACAATAATGAATAGACCTTGATCATCAATTAAACAACACACCATAATAATATTATTTATGTTTTCACAGATAAATTACTTTTAAAAATTTCTATTAACTTTTTAAATGTCTTTGTTTGAACAAAAACACAAACTTAACCTACTTAATATTATACAAACTATCTTAATATAGATTTCCAAATATAGAGATAATTCAAGGAAATTTTTCTAAACTAACCAAGTTTTCAAACAAAATAGCAAAAATAACCAAGTTTTGAAAATATTTCTGAAAATGTATTTTGCGCTGAATGGTTCAGCGCCTTTTGTAAAAGGCGAGATATGGTTCCGCGCCTTCCTTAATTACGTGTTCATTGGTTGATTGTGACGGTTAATTATTAACTAATAAAAGGCGACAAATGATACAGCGCCAGGCGACAAATGATACAGCGCCAGGCGCGGAATGGTTCCCCGCCTTTTCCCCAGATCTTGCCACGTGTACAAGGCGCTGAATGGTTTAGCGCCTGACGCGGAATGGTACCCCGCCTTTCCTCTGTAACCCTAATAGCGCCGCTTCTTCTTTTCTTTTCTTTCTTCTCTTCCTCTTTTTCTTCCTTCTCCCTTTCTTCCTTCTCTCTTTCTTCTTCTTTCTTTCTTTCTTTCTTCTCCTCGGATTCGGACCAGATTTGGTGCAGTTTTGGTAATAAAAACATATTTTAAGGTATGTGTTGTTATTTTTTCTTATTTATATTGAATATTTGTTTAAAATGACAGATTTTAGGCAGATTTTGATTTAGAGATTTTGATTTTAGGCAGATTTTGATTTTAGACAGATTTTGATATGAATTTTTTGTTTAAAATGACAGATTTTGATTTAGAGAATTGAAAATTTCAGATTCGGACCAGATTTGAAGTTTGTTCACTTATCAAGGTACATTTTTTTTATATTCAATTATTTTCCTTAGAAAAAAATTGTTGAAAAAATAATTTGAAAAATTAAGAATTGAAAATAAATTTGACACAAGAACAACTTGAAGTGCAAGCATGGAAGGGGCGTCTTTTTGTATTTTTTGGGGGGGTTATATTGTTAGGGACGGAAATATACCCCGTTATGAAGGAGGCAGAAGTACGTTAGTAATTTTACCAAACGGAAGTAATTTTACGGATTTGATAAATTTGGTTCGTAATTGCACTGGAATAAATACAAAAATGTATGATATAATACTGAAAACGAATTGGCTATTTCAATCAGGAGTTTGGAATATTGTTGAAATTAATAGTGATTCAAGTTTAAACATGATGATGGCAAATATTACCGGAGGTTACAATCAATTGTTTGTTGAACAAATAGCTAATTATTCGGGTCATCCCGGGTCATCCGAACATTTTGCCGGACCCTCAGTACCCTCAGAGAGGCGCGTAGAATTAGAGGAAGATATGGAGGAGGAGGAAGAAGAAGAAGAAGAAATGGAGGAAGACGATGGTAGTAGTGAAAATAGTGTTCCAGAAATTGATATAGATTATGTGATTCGTGAATCTAGTCAAGGCGGGGCGTGGATAAATGGAATGAATATGACGGAGGATATCCCCGAAATTTTTGAAGATGACGAATGGGTGGATTTAATGGTATGTGAAGAAGGAGATGACGACAATGATGAAAAAAATGATTTATCATCCGAGAAATCTTGGCACGGGCTAATGTTTGAAACGAAGAAAGAAATGCAAAACCAATTGAGAGATTGGTCGATTAAGAATTTTGTCCAGTTTCGAGTAGAGAAAAGTAATACGAGCGAATATCAAATTCGATGTGTTCAAAATGAATGTGAGTGGAGATTGCGTGCAATTGTGCCGAAATATGGAATCTCGTGGAAAATTACTAAATTCAAAGGTGGACATACGTGTGTTAATTCTGGTGTTGGATCTCAGAATCGTCAATTAAATGCCGAACACATTTGTTTGATGATCCTTCCCAATTTACGTCAAGATATAACTATTGATGTTCATAACATTAAAGAATTCGTTTTTAAGGAATATCATATCGAAATTAGTTATAAGGTTGCATGGCAAGCACGGTCAGATGCAATTGCCATAATTTATGGAAAATGGGAGGATTCTTATGCCGATTTACCATCGTATATGAAGATGTTACAAATAAGAGATCCAAGTACCGTTGTCGATTTCGATTACGATGACGGCCGTCGGGGTAACTTACATTTCAAACGCGTGTTTTGGACATTGGGGGCCTCAATTAAAGGATTTCAGTACTGTCGTCCGGTTTTGAGTGTCGATGGTACACATTTGCATGGGACGTATTTAGGTACTCTTTTAATTGCTACTGGAATGGATGCAAATCGAGGGATATTTTCCGTAGCATTTGCAATTGTTGAGAATGAGAATAGTTCTTCTTGGCAATGTTTTCTGGTTTGGGTAAAAGATTACATTACTAAAAGATTACCAATTTGTATAGTTACGGATAGATGGTCAGGTCATCGAGCGGTAATCGACCAAATTTTTCCGAGTGAGCAAGGACACGCGATGCGATATTGCATTCGACATGTTCAACAAAACATTGCTAAACAATTTGGTAATAAAACGTTGGGTGAATTATTTTGGACAGCGGCCACTCAAAGAAGAAATGAGGGATTGGAAACTCGGTTGGAACGAATGAGACTGATGAAACCAGAAGTGATTGAATATTTGGATAGAAGCGTGGGTCAAAAATATTTATGGGCTGTATCTCATGATGGTGGTCGTAGGTTGGGTATTACGACTACCAACATTTCAGAGTGTTTTAACGGTGTATTGAAAGGTGCTAGAGGTTTGCCCATAAGATCGTTGGTTGCTCAAATCGTTGGTCGACTAAATACCTATTTTTTTACGAGAAGTGAACAAAGCCGAGAAAGCAAGACCCGTTTGGCTTTGAATATTGAAAAATTGCTTCATGCTAGGAAAACCGAGAGTAGAAATATGCAAATAACTCAACACTCTAGTACGTTATTTGGTGTTGCGTTTTATGATTTTAATCGATGCGAGACTCTAGTAAATGAAGTTCGTATGCCAGAGTTGGCAACAAAATGTACTTGTTCGTGCGGAATACCGCAATTGGAATATCTTCCGTGCTGTCATGTAATAGCGGTTTATGGAAAAATAAACAAAAGTCATTATGATATGTGTGATTCGTTCTATCGTATTGAAGCTTATAGGAGAAATAACCTGTGAATAGGCGCTGAATCATACCTCGCCAGGTTCTGAACCATACCGCGCCAGGCGCTGAACCATACCGCGTCTTTCTCTAATTACTAATTAACGAACAAATGATGTAATTAATTTGAAATAAACAAAGGCGCGGAACCATACCTCGCCTTTTACAAAAGGTGCTGAACCATTCGGCGCAAAATACATTTTCAGAAATATTTTCAAAACTTGGTTATTTTTGCAATTTTGTTTGAAAACTTGGTTAGTTTAGAAAAATTTCCATAATTCAAACAACATGTTAGATGAATGTGTGTTTAAAATTACAGGTCCAAAAAATATATAATACTTTCAAATTAAAATTATAACAATAATATTATTCTATATTTGTTTATTATTATTTCGTATATAAATTTTGCATGAAACTAACAAATAATAATTCGGGCCATTAGTGTAAAATGACTTATCTACCAAAAATGTTGGAAGTGTCTCCAAAATATATTATAATTATAAGCAATCAATGATTTGATTAATCAATGTTAATTATACATCTTCTTTACATGAATTCTATAATATAAAACCATATATTTTTTTTTATAGATATCCGGTTAAATATAGTTAGGAAAGCCAAATCATACGTGGCAGTCATTTCTTTGATCTAACTTGGCTATTTTAAAAGATAGTATACATAAATCTTTGATGACCTCAACTCAAATGATCATTTATAAATATAGGAAAGAGATAGTATGTTTCCGTCTCACTTAAACATTTTAGATGCGTCAATCAAGAATATTTAAATGGATTGATTAGATTCTTAATTGAATCAATCAATTTTTTAATTGAATCAATCAATTTAACTCATTAATTTTATGTGAGATTGGGAGGACACGATATCAAACCATTTAAACATCTTCGATTCATATGTTTTATAAATTCATTTAAACATTTTCGATTGACACATTAAAAATGTTTAAGTGGGATGACGAGGCACCATATCAAACCCATAAATACACTAGACGAAGAGAAACAATGTACATATTCTCCTTACGTGTCGCTTGGACAAATATTTTCATATTGGTATTTTATATCAATGTTAATAAAACACATTATCATTAATTAAATAACATATTATCTTAAATATCTCAAGTATGAATATAAATGTATTTAGAATTGTATTATCTTTGTTCCACGGTTTCTCCATCATAAATCACATATTTTAATTTCCTAAAACGAAAAAATAAATTAATAATTATTTTAAATAATCAACTCACAACAGTATATGATAAGTATACGATTTTAAGATCAAAGCTAAAGCTAATTATCAATTATCAATTTTGTTTATCACCAAGACCCAAAGTCAGCCTGCTATATCATATATCTACATATGAAGCCCAAATATACAAGACTCTCGTGAATAAAGGCCAGTCCAGAAATCAACGAAATATCGAATTTGTCCTTTTAAAATTTATTTTTGTATCAAATTTATCTTTCAAATATACCCAAATTTGATAAAAACATATTATATTTACTCACTTCAAACTTAGAAAATATCAAAAATATCCAAATCATCAAATCACCGTTAAGTTAAAAAATAATTTAACTAAAAAGCCCTTTAAACAAGTCAAATTTTAAAGGGACCATGACTACCAAGTTCAAATATTTTTCGTTTTTCCGTTTAAAACGACCATGAACCATGAACATGTACGACCTTTGTCTTCCTTCGTTTCGCAGATCATCATCAAGTTCAAATTTATTTTCTTTTCACTTTTAAAGCGACCATGACCATGACCATGAACGCACCTTCATTTTTCAATTGGCGGCCTCCAAATTCACCTTCTAATCCACCTCGTGATGGAGGTTGCTCTCTGTTTCTCGTGATACTCGAATCTGATTAATTTTTTCAATATTGTGTATGTAATATTTCTTGTCTATCCGTTCTTTAGTTTCGAGTATTTGTGCATGAATTACATATGAATTGTAATTTTTCGGCCATTTTTTTATTATTTGGACAATAAATTGTGATAATGTATAATAATAAAAAAAAACATAAACAATTATGTTTTCATCAATTATGATTTGAGCTAGTTGGTTATAGATCCATTGAATTTTTTGTCGACATTAACAATTTAGATGTTCTTAATGGTAGATAAATGTTCACCATAATTGAAATTTGTACTTAATTTTTTTTTTAGCCAATGTACATATGTGAATTGATTGTATTTCTTGTAATTTCGTCATTATAAATTAATTATACAAGATTTTAACTCCATTCTTTATTGTTTTATGAAAGGTCCCTCTAATTACAGTCAAGAACAAAGGATGATTGATACTTCAAGTTATTCGGCAATTCTTTAGGACGAAAACTCCTACAAGTCAAATGATTTTTGAACATGTGTAGTTTAAAGTTTAGCGTTGATTATATTTGTTTCGATACTTGTAACGTAATGAGATCAATATTAATTTTGATATTATATTTTGTTAAGTTTTTTTAATATCACCTAAATGTTAAAAGATTGTCATATAATTCTATTGGATTTCCTTAAAGTAAGTAGATTTGTAGATGATTACTTATATATAAACACACCATATAGAAGTGTCATTGTATTGAATTCTTATATTATATTAAAAGCCTCAATAACTAAATCATCAATGTTAATTGCATAATTACAAAAAAAAAATTACATAATTATTTGCAAGACCTAATTAACCCTAATCAGTACAATTAAACCATATAGCCAGGTCCAGCCATAATTTATTCTTGTCAATTACGACTTTTAATCAAACCATATATTCAATTGACTCTACCCTAGAACATGCTGATTTTTTGAAACTCGTTAAAACAAACATTTTGGACTAAACTATAATTATTTCATAAAAGTCAAAAAAAAAATCACTGGTGTCAATTAAATACCCTAAACATTTTCTTGCCATCACAAACCCCTTCATTTTATCATTGAATATAAAATAAATAAAATTATGGGATTTGCATAGAAAAGTAAAATTATGTCATCACAAACTCAGATCAATAAATTTGTATTGAATGTGCAAATATCATCTCAACCATACAATCTAAAATAATGATTAATTTTTCTAATCAAATAAAGTTACGGGCCGGCGACTTCGGAGGTCTTTGACAAAGTTTCAATTGTTCTACTAGTCGTTTTTTACTTTTTGTGTC
Source organism: Luzula sylvatica (assembly GCA_946800325.1). NCBI lineage: Eukaryota > Viridiplantae > Streptophyta > Magnoliopsida > Poales > Juncaceae > Luzula > Luzula sylvatica. The sequence continues at coordinate 4,798,870 of OX326961.1, forward strand.
CGTAGCATCCTTTTAAGATTGAACAAAATTCTAGATTTTTTTTTTCTTTTTCATGTCCCCGCATATGGATTCTTTTAAGGAGTGTATAACTACAATTATGCGATAAAAATTAAAATATTAAACAAAAAAATCTACATTTGACAAGGTAATTGAAATTGAAATATAATTAAATAACACAACACATAAAGAAAAAGCGAAAAAAAAGTTATACCCTTAAATAAAATTGAGGCAAATCGACATTAGAATCGGCGCGAAATTGAAGAAAATCATCAGAGAATTGAGGAATTGGAACAATAATTGACGAATTAGCACAGGAATTGAGGAAGTTAGGCGAAATCGAGCAGCGAAGGCCAGATATCAATGGAGCACTGGGTCCGCATCGTTCAACAGAGCTCATTTTATAAAAACCTTTTATTATTTACTGTTAAGAGCGTTAGTGATTTAAGAATTATCATCATCAGAAATTCATTAAGAATTATCATCATCTTCTTCTTATCTCTAATCTTCATTAGAGCTCTTAATTAAGCTACTCACTAATTATATTTTCATGTTCAAGAATACGATTGAATACAAAAATCCAAATATATTAACATTTTTATTACCTAAAATCACATATTCATTCCATATAAATTACATATGAATTATCATGTTCAAGAATTTCAGTATCATTTCATATCAATATTTTCAACTTCTTCTGGTAATCAGTACTTTGTGGTATCTAGTATGATAATAAAATCACATATTTTGATTGTCTAAAATGGAAAGACAAATTCAGCCTGCTAAACATACTATCTACATATAAAGCCCGAACACACAGAACTCTGTGAATAAAGCCCAGTTTTGCAGAATCCGTGAAACAGGTGCACGTTGGAAATGGGACCCAATTTTCATAAAGTAACGGAGAACAAATTTGCCCAAGTTATGTGTTCTGTGATGTCATATCATATTCATTATTCGTAAATAACCCAATTTTCATTATTCATTATTTCATATTTCATTATTCCATAAATTAATAAGTAAATAATATTTTGCAATATAATATTTTGCAATATAATATTTTACAATATTATCTTATGATATTTATTATATTATTATGTAATTTTTATATGATTTTTATATAAAATTATTTCATGTAAAAAATTAAAATTGTAATATAAAATAGTATTTATTTAATAAAATAATACTATACATATTATAAATATTAAAATAAAAATTGAGTTGTAAAATATTATCATAAACCATTTTTAATATAACAACACGAAATATTTAATTTATTTATGTATTTATTAATTTATATTGAATAAAAGAATTTATATAAGAAAATCAATAAGGATATTTTTGTCAAAAAAAAAAGAAAAATTGGATGGGATGTTAGAGTTAACACTAGTAGGAGATTTTTGAAGAATGAAATTTAAATTTTAAGGAATTTTTGAAAAAATCCAAAAGTTCGGAAGTTTTTGATAAATTCCAAAAAAATCAGAGGATTTTTCAAGAATTCCCCTTCAATTGAAGTGTCAATGAACAGACAACAGTACTACCGAGGGAGGACTCTTTGTCTTTTATCGATGAGTTTGGAGCGGAGGTGAAATTTTTTGTTATTCCCTAAACTCGGTATATAAGTTAATATATGAACCAGATAATACTGGCATACTCTATAATAACATTAAATCATGGACCGATTTCATTTTATTTAAATCATGAACCAGATAATACTGGCAAACTCTGTGATATCCATCATATCATATTTCATTATTCATAAATAACCCAATTATTCATAAACTAACGGCGCTGTTAACTTACATTAAAATTACTTGCTATTTCCTCTCTCCCACTCGCATGTCCCTCTATTCTTTGGTACTCCCTCATGTCCTCGCTCTACACTGCTTGCTGGCTGCCGCCGTCTCCTCTGTACTCTTTAGTAAACAATGAAGAAATGTAAGGCTTAAGAAGGAGAGGACTCCTCAAATCAAAGCGAATTTCTACACACGAAGAAAAGAATTTTCAATTGATCCAAGGTAGATCCAACAAATCATCTCAAACCCCAAGGTTTTAAAAGAAAATCTAAATTATTTTTTTCTGGGGTACTTGTAATTTTATCATAAAATGACTCCTATTTTCTTACCTCCTATTTCTCCAGTTATGTCAAACACACGGAAAAAATCAATTTGTCTAATTTATTAAAAACAAACATCAACACCTCTTTTTTTCTTACACAAACAAATTTAGCCCCGAATGTCTTGACATTATTTAATGCAAAAGTGATAATTTTTGGCAGCTAAAAATAGAAAACGGCACTACAAATAATTTTTTGGCAGCAAGAAAAAGAGAACGGCACTAAAACTTATTTTTTAAACTTATTTTTTGGCAGCCGAAAAGAAAACATGGCACTAAAACTTGTTTTTTGACAGCAATAAATAGAAAAAGTCACTAAAAGATATTTTTGGCAGCGAAAAAGAGAAAAAAACACTAAAACATAATTTTTGACAGCGAATATCTTAAAATAACACTAAAACTTATTTTTTGCAGCGAAAAAGGGAAACGGCACTAAAAGTAATTTTTGGCAGCGAAAAAGATTGAACGGCACTAAAAGTTATTTTTTGGCAGCGAAAAAGAGAGAACGGCACAAATACTTCACTCTAGCAGAAAAAGATACAACTGCACGGACACTTCAACATTGCAGCGAAAAACGCAAATCGGCATTAGAACATCAAAATTTGCTGCGAAAAAAGGAAATAGGTACTAGGACTTCAAAATTGGCAGCGAAAAGAGAAAACAGCACTACAAGTAATTTTATGGCAGCCAGAAAAAGAGAACGGCACTAACACTTATCTTTTGGAAGTTGAAAAGAATGGCAATAAAAATTAATTTTTGGCAGCGAAAAAGGTAAAATGTCACTAAAGTTTGTTTTTGGCAGCCCAAAAAAACGGCAGTGAAACTACAACAATTGCAGCGAAAAGAGAAAAGGGCACTAAAACTACTTTTGGCAGCGAAAAGAGAACAGGGCACTAAAACTACTTTTGGCAGGGAAAAGAGAAAACTGCACTAAAACTACTTTTGGCAGCGAAAAGAGAATAGGGCACTAAAACTACTTTAGGCAGCGAAAAGAGAAAAGGGCACTAAAACTGATTTTGCCAGCGAAAAGAGAAAACTGCACTAAAACTACTTTTTGCAGCGAAAAGAGAAAACTGCACTAAAACTACTTTTGGTAGCGAAAAGAGAAAAAGGCAATAAAACTACTTTTGGCAGCGAAAAGAGAAAACTGCACTAAAACTACTTTTGGCAGCGAAAAGAGAAAACTGCACTAAAACTACTTCTGGCAGCGAAAAGAGAAAACAGCACTAAAACTACTTTTGGCCACGAAAATAGAAAAAGGCACTAAAACTAGGTTTGGCAGCGAAAAGAGAAAACGGCAGTAAATCTTCTTTTGGCAGCGAAAAGAGAAAACGGCACTAAAACTACTTTTGGCAGCGAAAAGAGAAAACAGCACTAAAACTACTTTTGGCAGCGAAAAAGGGAAACGGCATTATTTCAACTTTTGGCAGGGAAAATGAGAAAAGGGCACTAAAACTTTTTTTGGCAGCGAAAAAGTGTAACCGGCACTCATACTACTTTTGGCAGCGAAAAAGAGAAAACGGCAATAAAACTTATTTTTTGGCAGCGAAAAAGAGAAAATGGCACTAAAACTACTTTTGGCAGCGAAAAAGAGAAAACGGCAATAATACTTATTTTTTGGCAGCGAAAAACATAAAACGGCAATAAAACTTATTTTTTGGCAGCGAAAAAGAGAAATTGGCACTAAAACTTAATTTTTGGCAGCGAAAAACATAAAACGGCAATAAAATATTTTTTGGCAGCGAAAATGTGAAACGGCACGAAAGGTAATTTGTTGGCAATGAAAAAGGAAACGGCACTAATGTACTTTATTGGCAGCCAAAAAGAGAGAAGGCACTAATACTTCACCTTTGGCAGCGCAAAATGGAAAATGGCACTGAAACTTTAAGATTGCAGCGAAATATTGAAATCGGCAGTAGAAATCAGGATAAGGCACTAAAAGTTGTTTTGGCAGCGAAAAAGAGAAAGGGCACTGATACTTTATTTTTGGCAGCGAAAAAGAGAAAACGCCAATAAAACTTATTTGGCAGCGAAAATAAAAAACGGCACTAAAACTTGATTTTTTGGACATGTTTTAGTGTCTTGAAAAAAGGGCAGGAAACATCATTTTTTATTTATCCTGCAAAATTAGAAAAATTCATGTATGCCAGAAATATAATATTTTTGAAATAGAAGTCGGAGAGTATATAGTATATACATGCATTAAGTGAATTCATATTATGTCAACTAAATTGGTCACGACCAACTAATGCATTAAATGAATTCATATTATGTTAACTAAAGTATATAGTATATAATATTGCTACATCAATAGAAGAAAATATATCACAGAAGAACAATAATTTCTTGATTATTTTTAATAAAAAATAATACATATCCGGAAAAAATCTCCCAATTAACCAGAAAGTGACGTGACTATATCTGATTGGCTCATAATCTTTTTTTTTTCTTTTTTTTTTTAGAGTTTTGATTGGCTCATAATCAAACTTGATCATATGGACAAGGAGGTTAAATTGGGCTCTAATTATTCAGGTTTTGGACCATTCTTCTTTATGTATGATCCAGAAAAAAATATCATGATTCATGTATGTCCTTATAAAGGAGAACAATCATGAAGACTACTATTCTATGAAATCTCAAAATTTCACTTTCTTTAATGCCACTTTGCATATAATACTAAGAATCCAGAAATATAAAAAACGGCTTTTAATAAAAAAATATGTTATATCATGTTTCTCCCGAGAAAATATCATACAAAAAACCTTTTCGTAGTTCCGTTCAACAAGTAATTTCATGTTTATCATGTAAAATCTCAAACTTATGATGACATGTCACGTTTTCATTGGCTCTACAGTCTACCCTACTTTGAAGTGAAATTATGAATCTCCATACCATGTTTAGTGTTTCTTCGAGAAATTGACGCAAGCTTTAATATCTCTTATGAATTTGTCCAATTTATTATTATCCAGAATATAAATGGCAGGTAACCGGTAAAATATGCTTTCTTTTTTGTGAAATAACAATATAATTCCAATGTCCCGTATCATTCCAAAACTCAGAGAATCAAATTGGTCCTTGACAAAATAATTGTATCAAATGTATTCTTTTGAAACACAAGAATTAACCCTAGTTTAATTTCGTAAACCGCAATTATGCATGCACTAGATCCAATTGCAATGTACCAAAATACTTCTAATTGTATGTATAATTTTGAACATCATCTCAATTCCGTCACCAATTAATTAAATCTAATGAATTTAAGGTGAATGTATTTTTTAACATTATTTATTTAACTAATAACTATAAAATAAATATACCCCTAACTGGACTATGCTTTTTTAACATGAATGTATTTTTTATCTCCATTTTTATTAGAGGCCATATATCATGCCCCTCAAATTCCCCCACAATTCTTCCACAATAGTAATTCATGATTAATCCAATAATTAGTACTTTGGATTAACGATTAATTCATAATTACCTTGTTTTAATTAATTGTCCTGAGAAAATATTGTCCTGAGATTAATTGTTAATCCACTTTGCTAATTATGAGATTAATTAGTGTGGGGAAATTGTGGGGGAAATGAGGGGGAAAAGTAGAATTGTCCTTTTTTTTATACTAGCTAATTGAAGAAATGCCTATAAAATAACTGGTAATCATTTGATAAATAACGATGCGTTTTTAACTTGAATGTATTTTTTTTTTCATATTTTTTGCAAGAAAAATGTGAATGTTTTGCAAGGAAATGAGGGGTATCTTTTACGATTTATCACGAAATTAAGCTCTCCTTTGAATGACCATTTTACCCTGATCTGGACCGTTTGTTCAACTTCAAATTTGATTACATTAAACTGATGATCACGACAACGTTTTTTTATTCGGATTTTTATATCAAATTGATAATCACAAATTGATGGTACTTATAAATTAGTTTCATTTAATTTATTTCTAAAATAATTGATTATGAAGTACTTTTACTATTGAAATCATTCAATCAACTTATAATTATGCATGTTTTGTAGCTAATTTTTTATTTGCCATTTTGCCCTAAAAAGTTGTTATTTCAAATTGAAGTTAGTTATGTAAAATATTAGTCAGTCAATTCTAAATTGTACTGATTAATTATTTTTCAAGGGTTTAACTATTATTATGTGTGTTCTGAAATTTTTGAATATCCGAAGTGAATAATTCTGTCAAAAATATTTAGTCAACATTTTAGTGTTTGGATTAGTCACTCCATTTTTATTTATTCACAAGTTATGAGTAAAATCTTCATTTGAATCAATTATAATTTATAGATTATAGATTATATGAAATATATTTATTTTATTGTTAAAACATTTTTGATAAAATAAATATAACTAAACCACACACATTAGAAATTTATTTTGACATATATTTATTGTTTTTTATAAAATATTATGTATTTTCAAAAATTGTGTCAGTTATTTTCGAAAATTATAATCACAATTTAGTGAATTTATAAAAAAATTATAATCTATTTTTTGCAAAATAATTATAGTGCTCTTCAATCTTCATGTTTTCTCTATAGTTTATTTGGATTTTGATAATTGTGGATTACATGAAGCTAGGGAGCAAAGAACTTACATACATGGACCATGCGCCATGTGTATTCAACAAATTAGGGTGATTCTCTGGTACGGTCATGTGTTGATTGGACCGTCAAGATTTCAAGTTAAAAAACAATCTAAGTTGCATCGTGATTTGTGCTTGACATGATGATTTCATCATCTGCGATCTTCGACTTGTTTTGTAGGAAAAAATTAGGGCCCTTTTGTTTAAGTAGCCTTTGCTTGCAGATTTATTTATTTTGTTTAATTAAAAGGGAGAGAAAATTACAAATAATAAAAATCAGATGGGAGATTTGCCAGCTCAGCACCACCCTATTGGAGACCTCCAGTCAATCAAAACCCTTGATAAACTGCAGTGTTATTAAAACCGGACCGGACCGGGTGGTCGGACCAGAAAAAACCGGACCCGGACCTATTTCCGGTTCGGTCCGTTTACAATACCGGATTTACAATTAAACCGGTAAAAACCAAGGAACCGGCCGGTTTTTTTGAAAAAAACCGTGAACCGGATTGACATAAAAAAACCGGTCAATTTTTTCTTCTCCTGGATGAAGTTTCCAAAGTTATTTTTTTTATTTTTTCTTCTCTTCTCTCCGAACTAGCAACTATTGTAAATAAATCTTGTCTTTTCTGTTATGAAAATATTTTATTTATTATGGAAAATAAATCAGAAAATTGGAAATAAAAATTAATTAGAAAGATTTATTGCAAATTATCAAGATATTTCTTCGCTTTAAACAATCAAGTGAATATTTTGATAAATCATTTAATGATATTATATTTGGTATATATAACTTTATACTGTATTTATTTTTTATGTTTCCAAATATTAACGGTTCAACCGGTTCAACCGGTTGTTCGACCAATGAACCAGTAACCCGAGACTCGGCGGGGTCGATGTCCGGTCCGGATTTAATAACATTGTGATAAAGGCCTCATGGCTCGTGCAATACGGGTCGCTCCTCTCTTTCTCTTTCTCTTCTCTCTCTAAATATACAACAGTGTAATATTGGTGTTCAATATGGAATTTCATAGATGCACACATTATAGAAGGAAGGAGATGCAAGAGAAGGGCTCCGTGTTGCAATGAATTTTTTTATTGTAGACATTGCCACAACGAATATACTACTACATTTTAATAATGTCATATAACTTTGCATAATATTATAGAGTAAATTTTACAAAAAAAATACCCTATGTTTTTATATATTTTTCAAGCTGGCATGTGTTTCTGATAAATGTATTTCTGATTTTTGCAGAACTCGATAAACATTGATGAGATAAATGAAGAAACATGATTTGCCATGTCATCAAATCTCGCAAATTATTTGGTACCGAACAAGAGGTATTACCAAAATCGAATTCATTTTACTTGTGTTATATTTTAATTCAAACAATTATGCATTTAATTATGTAATTTTGAAGCTTAAGTGGGGCAAATGTGTGTCAATTGCAGCGTGTGCCTGGGAATAACTTGTGAGATTAATTCAGTATTTCAATTCCTATTACATCAAATCTCAATTTTGGACAGTAATATAAAATATAAATTTCGTTTTTTAGGATATGCCATTTGTCAAAAGTATGGGAGAAACTCGACATGGAAATAGCCGCCACGCCCATGCCTGAATCCCTTCTGAATAAAATGGTATATTGAGTTAATTTCTCGTAATTTTAAATTGTGTAGTATATATTTGTATCGGTGTTAAATTTTATGTTTATTGATAAGGTGAGAGGACACGTCAGAGGTGCAATTTCACGTTCTTGCTCAGAAATGCGGGAATTGTAAATCCTACAATACTCGCCAGATTTGAGTTTTTTCAATGAACTCTATTTATTCCGTGTTATTATTTTCGTATTTCTTTTTTGTTGGGTTTGATTTCTTAATCAAAACCAAATTTGACATCAGAGGTGCAATTTCAAGATCAGGATGTTTTCACTATCCAACACTCATTTTGACACGTGTTAAATCGAATTTATTTACTCGTTTCGTTACACCATTTATCCCAAATAATGATATGTATTCACAAAATTCAAGTTCGCTCGACTCGGCTCGGCTCGAAAAAACTGTGTTTTTTGAGTTTATATGTAAAATTATTCGAATTTGAGTTAACTCGAGCCAAGCACGGTCTAGTTCGAGAACGGCTCGATTTTGGCTCGGTTTGAGTTCGATCGAACAGTTTATATTTATATTACCTTTTTTTTAATAAAAGGACATTTTAAAAATATTAAACAATTAGAAGGACATGACTCCTCAAATCAAAGCGAATTTCTACACACGAAGAAAAGAATTTTCAATCAATCCGGCGAAAAGAATTTTCAGCTGACGTCGCGAGTGCGTCCCTGCCACGTCAGCATGCGGGTTGGTTGCGGGTTAAATGGTGCGGGTTGCCTAATCATCGTTGAGAAAGAATTGAGTTTCATATATTTTGCAAAAATCATCGTTGAGAAACAGACCATAATAAATACTTGGCTGTAGATAAATACATGCAAAAATAATACATTTAGAAATACTGGAGAGGATTAGGAAGTATCTGTTAAACTAATTAATAACATGTCATTTAGAAATTACAAAATGTTATTCAAAGCAATTATCTTATTTCTTTGAGAAGTTGAGCTTGAAAAACGAAAGTGAAAAGAAAAAGAATATGAACTTGATGATGGCCTGCAAAACGAAGGAAGACCAAGGGCGTACATGTTCATGGTTCATGGTTGTTTTAAACGGAAAAACGAAAAAGATTTGAACTTAAAAGTTGACAGGATATTTTTGATATTTTCTAAATTTCAAGTGTGTAAATATGATATGTTTTATCAATTTTGGGTACATTTTTTGAAAGTTAAATTTGATACAGAATACAGAATAATTTTTAAAAAAACAAATTTGATACAAAATAAATTTAAAAAGGACAAATTTGATATTTGTAGTTTAAAAGAGAAATTTGATATTTCGTTATATTGGAGGGATATGCCTGAATAGGATCAAACTTTGGGTATATTGACGAAGAACAAAATTGATATTTTATCTTGTATACTCTTGTTGTGAGTTGATTATTTAAATTAATTATCATTCTAAATAATTATTAATTATTTTTTCGTTTATGTAATTAAAATACGTGATTTATGATGAAGAAACGGTAAAACAAAGATAATACAATTATAAATGCATTTATATTCATACTTAAGATATTTGTGTTGCTACTTGATATACTAGGTATGTATTTAATTAATGATCATGTTTTTTTTAACCTTTTAAAATGTCAATGGTACAATCTGTTGTCTGTTTATCCAAAATTGGGCTTTGTTCAATGAGTTATGTATATTTGGGCTTTACATCTAAAGATAGGATAGCAAGCTGAATTTGTTTTTTTTCCACTTTATGCAATCAAAATATGTGATTTTATTGTCATAGACTCATACTACATATGCATAATCAAGGTTTATTCATTATTCTTATTGGGCCCGTTCGGCAAGGGGTGGAATAGAGGAATAGAGGAATAGAGGAATAGAATTTAAATCATTTTATTCCAAAGTCGTTCGGCAAAACTAATGAAATAAGAAAATATGTTTAAGAGAATAGATATTGATAATGACCAAAATACCCCTAGTATATTAATAATATTAATAACATCAAATCATATTAATAATAATATTAATATTATTATTATAATTAATTATTATAATAATAATAATCATGATTATTATTCTTATTTTCGAAATAATAATATTATTATTATTATTATTTATTATTATTAGTATTATTATTATTATTATTATTATTATAATAATAATAATTATTATTCTTATTTTTATTATAATAATAATAATCATTATTATAATAATATTAATTATTATTATTATTATTATTATTATTATTATTATTATAATAATTATTATTATAATTATTATTATTAAAATAATATTATGTATTATTATAATAATATTAATTATAGTAATATTATTATTATAGTAATATTATAATTATTATAATAATTATTATTATAATAATTAAAATAATATTAAGTATTATTATAATAATATTAATTATAATAATAACAATTATTATTATTATTATTATTATTATTATTATTATTATTATAATTATAATTATTATAATAATTATTATTATAATAATTATTATAATATTAAGTATTATTATAATAATATTAATTATAGTAATATTATTATTATTATTATTATTATTATTATAATAATAGTAATTTTTATTATTATAATAATAACAATTATTATTATTATAATAATAATAGTAATTATTATTCTTATTTTTATATTATAATAATAATTATTATTATTATCATTATTATTTTTTTAATAATAATAATTATTGTTAATAATAATAATTATTGTTATAATAATAATACTATTATTATTATTATTATTAACGAGGGCAATTTGGTCTAAATATTTCGCTAATCCGCGGAATAGAGCTATTCCATCTCAAACATGGAATAGAGATAATCCTCTTTTCCATATTTTTATTCCATGCTATTCCACTCTTGTTCGGCTGGAATAGAGTGGATTCACTCATTTATTCCTCTATTCCACTCTATTCCACCCTTGCCGAGCAGGCCCATTGAGTTAATTAAGTCATTAAGTGTAACTTATTAACATTGGTAATGTTAAAAACCATATATACTGAAACGGACAAATTATAAGAAAAGCATTGAAAATTATAAGAAACGGACAAATTATAAGAAAAACCATATTGAAAATTAATGTTTGCCTTTAAGTGCATCTATAATTAATTAATTATAGCTATACAATACAACTAGAACGAAAGAAAAGAGAAATGTTGACCAATTATTAACACTTGCAATTAAAGTGCACTTTTTTATGTAATCTCATCATTTTGGTTGGGGCCACGAAACATTGTATATTAACACTTGCGACGTCAAGATTATAAAACATTGTATAATTGTTGCACTTTTTATGTTCATGAACTAAAAAATGAACTAAAAATTCCAACACTCAAAATTACATGAACTAAAAAATCAAATTACATTACTATTAAAAATAAACAGACAATTAACAACATTCAAGTAACAAATTTGAAGCAATTGACTATTTTCCAAACAATTAACTACTTTCAAGTTAGTTAATTGTTGCGGCGTCAAGATCAATTAACAACTGTCCAGTAATTAAAATGAGTACAAATTGAATGGATTGTGGACCGATTAAACTTAATCCACGATATTTTTGGATCCTCTTATAGGGCTTCAAAATATGGACGGATTAACGGCATTCCGGATTAATCGATTTAACCATGAATTCCTCAATCACAACATTGGAATTCAAACAAGGAAATAAAATGACAAACCGCGAAGCCGAGGAAGATATGGAGGTAGGAGAAGACGAGGTAGGAAACGAGGCAGAACAAAAGGATGAGGTCCACAAGGATAAAGAAGATGTATCTCTCTATTTAAGGAATCGAACTTTGTTTAATTATGTGTAAGAACTTAAAGATTATGTCTTGGAATGTACGTGGATTCGGATTGAAAGGAAAATGTAATATGTTTAAGGACTCGATTAGGAATGACAAACCAAATATTATTTGCATCCAAGAAACGAAATGGGCCAACCCCAATCCTTTCCAACATAAAAAGGTTTTAACCGCGCGCCATGGCAACGTCCTATTCAAAAATGCGCAAGGATCAAAGGGAGGGCTCATGATTGCTTGGGACAACAAAGTATCCATGGTCGAGCACTTCCACACCCGATCGTGCTTGAACATCGTCTTTACAAAAGATGATGGAGGAAAATTCCTCCTCTCAAATACATATGGGCCGGCTTCCGCATCACCAAGGGAAAACTAGAATATATCCAAGAAATAGAGGAAATAAATAAGGAATTAAATCTACCATGGATAATCATTGATGATTTCAACCTCATTAGATCGAGGGAAGACACGACCTCGACCAACTTCAACACAACGATGGCTTTGCGGTTCAATGAGGCAATTAATGCGGCCGATCTAACTGAAATCCCCTTAAGGGGAAGGAAGTTCACATGGTCTAATAAAAGGGAGATGCCAACGCTAGCTCGTAGGGGTGTACGTATGCCGGGTTGGGTGGGTTCTTATCAAAACTATAACCCAACCCACTTAGAACGGGTTTCCATTTTTCCAACCCAACCCAACCCATGATATTTATAAAAATTTCGAAACCCAACATAACCGGGTTGGGCGGGTTGGGCGGGTTAGCCGGGTTTCTTTTTTGCCGATTATATACTATATAAATACGTATTCGATTATTCATAGGTAACAAAAAAAATATTCAATAAAAACTATATTTTTGATTAAATCATCAAAATTATTTTAACAAATACATGAATGACAATTGAAAAATAAATCATAATTTAATTAAACCATATAATATAACAAACACCGATGGTATCAATTGTACTTAATTCATATAATATAATATTAATTAATTAAATGAGAATTCTAAATTTATGTCCCGTGAAAAAGTTTTTATGTTGTTGGTTTATTTATTTCAACTTCATATACTTCCGGCGTGATGAAAATAAAATAAAAGATTTCATTATGTTATTAACTATTGAGTTTTGTTATGAACTTGTGGTTGTGTCTTAGTGGATTATTAATTGAATTGAAGAGAAACTAAGTTTAATTTATGTTAAACTAATGTATAGGATAAATGTGATAATTAACTTTCTAAAATATTAGAGATATAAATAAATTTTCCCTAATTAATTGGAAATTCGATAGTCTATGGGTCGGGTTGGGTTAATCCGGGTTTTTAATTTCAAATCCACAACCCGACCCACAAAAACCGGGTCGGTCCGGGTCCCGACCAAACAATTTTGTAACCCGCAAAAACGGGTTGGTCCGGGTCGGATTGGGCGGGTTGGGCGGGTTGGAGAATTTTGTGTACACCCCTACTAGCTCGCCTCGATAGAGCTTTCATCTCGGAACATCTCATCGTACAAAACGTGACGATCACTCTCGAAGATCTACCAATGACCACCTCGGACCACGCTCCAATAATCCTAAAAATCCAAAATACCCGAATTGAGACAACAAATCTCTTTAGATTCGAAAGAGCATGGCTCAAATACGGAGAATTAAATGTGCTATTAACCGAATGTTGGCAAGATTCGTCATCAACAAATGACATTGGAATTAAAATCTTCCAAAAATGTCTCAACAAATCGAGAAAAAAAATAAAGGAATGGGCTAAAGGCAAATTCAAATCATCCGACACCGTTCATGAGGATTGTACCCTTATCATCAAAATTCTCGACCTTGCCGAGGAGGAGCGGGACTTATCATTGGATGAATTACGGTTGAGAATCGCGACAAAGGAAAAATTATTTGAAATAGTCAATACAAAAGAGGCTATGTGGCAACAAAGATCGTCTTGTACGTGGCTCAAGCTCGGCGATGCTAACACCAAATATTTCCACGCCATAGCCTCGGCACGGAATAAAGGAAACAAAATAACGGCAATAAAAATAGAAGATGAAATAATCTACGATCCTAACCGGATTCAATTGGAATTCGACAATTACTACGAAAACATCCTTGTCATGGCCCCGCTCGTCCCCCTAACCCATAACATGCGGACACTACTACCAACCGAACCAAACACCACGGCATCATTGTTAAGCCTAGCGGCCCCCTTCACCGAAGCGGAAATCCAAGGGACCATCATGAACATGAAAAAAGGAAAATCGGTGGGACCCGAAGGATTCCCAATTGAATTCTATCAAAAATTCTTCAATTTGATAAAACCTAACCTACTAGGCTTATTCGACGAATTTTACAATCATACCTTGAATCTCGACACCATCAACAATGCAACCATCTCTCTAATTCCAAAAAAAGAGGATGCCATAGAAAGAAAAGATTATCGGCCAATTAGTGTAATCAACACGATAGGAAAAATATTCTCAAAGACGCTAGCAACGAGGCTACAACCGAAAATGGAAAACCTAATTCATCGTGACCAAGCCGCCTTCATAAAAAATAGGTCGATCGGTGAAGTCTTCCGTTCGGCGCGAGAATTGCTTTGTGCGGCACACAAAAGGAAAATACCGATGATCATGCTCAAAATAGACTTCTTCAAGGCTTTCGACATAATTTCGTGGGACTACGCGCAAAACCTCTTAGAGGCCCGCGATTTCCCGTCAAAGTGGGTTAGATGGATAAAAGATCTATTTACCTCGGCTTCTTCGAGGATTAAAATTAATGAAAATTTAGAAAAAAAATCCAAACACAAGCGAGGTGTAAGACAAGGCGATCCCTTATCGCCGATGCTATTCAATTTGGTGGCCGACTCGCTTCAAGCTTTTATCCAAAACACGAGCCACCTAATGGCATCACCGGTCAAATTTGCTACTAGGGCGCTACAATACGCCGACGATACTATTCTATTTGTAGAAGCGCACCCGACCAACCTTAAGGTACTAACCTACGCTCTAAACCTCTTCCAACGGGTCTCGGGTCTCGCGATTAATTGGGACAAAACCGCCTTTGTGCCGATAGCGGTACCGGAGGAATTACACGGGACACTAGAGAGGTTACTAAATTGTACGAAAACATCGCTACCGATATTGTACCTTGGCATGCCCCTAAACACCAAAAAACCAAGGAAAATCGACTACATCCCTCTAATCAAAAAAATGCAATCAAGACTCTCCGGATGGAAAGGAAAGTGTCTCTCTTTAGGGGGCCGATTAGTCCTCGCGAAGTCGGTCATCAATGCGGTACCAACATATTTCATGCAATACTTTCGCCTTCCCAAATGGCTATTTAAGGAAATAAATAAAATTACAAAAAAATTTCTTTGGAAGGGAGATCAAGAATGTCTTGGTGGACATTGTCTAATTAATTGGGACAAGGTATGTTTACCGAAGGAAAATGGAGGTTTAGGGATGCTAAACCTAGAAACCCACAACACCGCTCTATTACTAAAATGGTTATGGAAAATTTGCCAAAATAATCAAGGAATGTGGGCGTCCACCATACGAGACATTTACGGAGTCGGGAATGCATCCGAGTTACAAAATTTATTGAACAACCACTCCTCCTACTTCGTCAAAGACCTCTTCTCCCTTCTCCCTCAATTCCGAATTGCATACGATCTTGAGCCATCAACTAGCAAATGGAATACCATCCTATGAAAAACAAAAGCTCCGATAAAGACTAGATTATTCGCGTGGTTAGCTCTAAACGAGAGGATTCTAACGGGAGACGTCTTAAGGAAAAGAAATTGGCCCCACGAGACGATTTGCAAAAATTGCAACAACGTCGAAGAATCGGCAATCCACCTACTTGTAAATTGTCCTTACGCAAGAAGGGTTTGGCAAGGGGTTAAGACCATCATCGGGTTCCCGTTCGAGACCCGAGATACAATACCGAATTTTTGGTTTGACGCCCGAGCTAAGAAGTCCAAGGAAGAAAAGGAGATCCTCGACACATATTTTGTAGCCACTATTTGGGGTATTTGGAAAGAACGAAACAACCGGATTTTCAACCAACAAAGGACACCACCGGCCTCGACAATAGCAAGGATCAACCACGAAGCAAAGGAATGGAAACGCTTCTTCTAGCCGCGAAACATATCTCTACCTCAAAGCTTCTCAATCTCCTTAATCTTTTAGTTTTTGGTAATAAGTTTATTACCTAGGAAATGTCTTTTATTTATTTTTTGGTCGCTATACTAGGTTTTTTTTTACATGATTATGTAAAATTAAAACGATGTATTAAACTTGCATTAATATATCAAAAAGAAGCTCCGCTTCTTTATTTTCAAAAAAAAAAAAAAACATTGGAATTCATGATAATAAAGTGGAAAATTGGAATGATACCTGTGAAATAATTACCATGTCCCAACATTTGATAAAAACATATTTTATATAACAATGAACATGATAATAACAATACATAATTAATATGTGAAATAATTAATCCAATATGTATATTTGTTATACGAAACTTTAGTAATTTATTTGATCAATAATACTTCAGTTCTGCTTCCGTGTCGGCAGAAATATATATTTGGGATTTATTAACAAAAGTATTGTGTATTTGGGCTTCATATGTAGCAGGCTGAATTATATGACTCCATCCCAAAATGAAATTATAAAACATGGCTAATAATTATACTGAAGTAAAATCTAAGATGCTCAACATAATTAATAAAATCATGTTTGTGATGACTATGCTAATATTTTAATATTTAAACGGAGAGTAATGATATTTCAAATTTCTCTAAATAAGTAAGCTAATAAGTATCTAACAAAATATTGTTTCCAACGGTAACAAAAATCTAACAAAATCTTAATCCTAACGTTATAATTTAATGACAACTGTAACAAAATATTTGAATATTTAAATAAAATGAACTCGGTGCATAATTTAATGTGGACATAGAGTATGCCATTATTATCTGATCCATATATTAACTGGTACACCGAGTTTAGGGAATAACAAAAATGTTTCACCTCCGCTCCAAACTCATCCATAAAAGACAAAGAGTCCTCCCTCTGTAGTACTGTTCATTCAATCTCCCACAAATCTTCTCTCTTCTCTCACAGATGGTCTCTTCTCTCTTCTATCTCATCTTCTCTCTTCTCCTCCCCAAAAGAAACCGAGAAACTCTACAGACTACAGATGAGAAATTCTAAGAAATCGATTAATCAAATCGCAAGAAAGCTTTAGAAATGAGGAATCAGAGCACTCATGAAGAACGTTGTCCTCTTATCTCGTGGACTCAGATCTCGTGAAATCACGAGATTTACATGGTTGCGCTGAGATTGTAAGTGTTTCTCCTCTATTTTTGTATTTTTTGGTTTTCTTCGATCATAATTAATGATTTATTTAGTACCCCCAAATATTCTTTCTCTGATTTTCGATTTGCACTTTGTTTTCTGGCCAGAGCCATTCTCGGACATTTCTCTGATATTGAATTTTTCGATTTTCATTTAATTTTTTTAATGGTTTTGAATATGCTGCAAAAAAAACCCTGAATTTCCTGTACAAATCTATCAAGAAAAAAAAAACTGAATTGTTTTGAATAAATAGTCTTAAATTTTTTTTGTGTGTGCAGGACCAGGGACTTAAGAGGAAGTTTGATATTCAACAATTAGTTTCTGCTTCTCGTCTTTTAGTTTTAGTCGCTACCAACGAATATACAGAGGAGAGTGTTGCCTAAACAGATCAACCCAAACAAGGTGATTTTCTTGCGGAATTTGCATAAAACCCCCTGCTTCATGTTTTTGTAACTTTTCTCCATTTGTTTTAACATGTATATTTTCAATAGTTTGATTTTTATCTAATATTTGTTTTTTCAGGCCATTGAATCGAGAGCTTCTTGAAACCCATTTTGTGAGTTGAAGAAACATCAGCATGGTAATAATAATTAATAAATAATCTTCACTTAAAAATACAAGAAAATATACTTATCATATATATTCAAAACTAATGCGTCTTTTTATGTTATGTGAACAGGTTAAAACCAAATTATTATGAAGAACCAACAAATAATGAAAAGAAGGAAATACAAGATTTTCATCAGGCTTGTTAAATATCAATAATGGAAGATTAAGAATATATTAAGAAGATAGATTTATTGAAGAGAGAAAGAGAAATTGAAGACAAGATAAAATCGTTTGATTAATCATTCTTGCTTAAATTACATGGAGAGATTAGATCTCTATTTATACTAGTTTAAACTAATCTAAATCACACACATAAACTAACTTAATCAATCCTAACCATCCATTCTAAACCCACTAACCACACTAACTAATTTTACTTAATCATCTCCATTGCATGAACAATGGACACCTCCATTTAATCTTCTAACATCCCCCCTCAAGCGCAACCGGCGACTTGTCGACGGTAAGCTTGAATCCAATACAATTGCGAAAATACTCGTACCGGTTTGGCACCGGTTGATTAGATTTCATGAAAATTTTGTTTAATAGAAAGATATTTTTAGAAGAAGAAAATAAGAAAGAGATAAAATTGAAGTAGAGAGGCAGGGGTTAATTCATAAATTTGCAGGGTTATAGATGTAAGTTACACCATACCGGGTTATCGGATCTTGAGAAGGAGATAAAATTGCGAGAAATGGTGTATAGAAGAAATATTGGCGATAAGATTGCAAGAAGAATGGTGGAGACGGATTAGAGAAATGTACGAGTCCGGTACTGGTTTGGGCATGCGGATTGGTACCGAATTTGAAGAGAGCTTGGTACCGGTTATCGTACCGATCATTGGTACCAGATGAAACTTTCGGTTCTGGTACCGAAATATGTTGATTGAATTGTAACCCTTTTCTTTTCGCAAAGATTAGTATCCTGAAATTAGCTTACCAAATACTCCTCAGCAACCTCTTACAAGACAGCAATGACAAAGCTCCGAAACTTCAAAGCAATCTTGAAAGCTTGTGCAATTTTTCTGACAAGTCTCAGGTCTGAACCGGTGAGGTTTCTTGACACCGGCACCGCCTGTCGCCGGAGCTAACTTTCGAGCAGCCTTGGTGCCCGACTGCTTAGGTGCTGCCTTGCCTCCAGTAGATTTGCGAGCGGTTTGTTTTGTGCGATCAGTTAGAACTTGGAAAGAGATTGCTAGATCGATTGGTTAGGTGGGATTCTTGATAAGAGAACAAGATAGAGACTTGCTAGTTGATTTTTGCGATAGTACAAGAAGGGGTACAGTGTCTCAGAGAGAGAGAGAGAGAGAGAGAGAGACAGGTGTATTAGTTTTTACTTAGAAAAGAAAGAGATTAATGAAAGAAAAGGGTTCTTTGATAGAATTTAGGCAGTTTTGCCTTAGAAAAGAAAGAGATTAACGAGAGAAGGGGAAAGTGGTATTTTTTTTTTATTTTCTTACTGTGGAAAAGATAGAAAGATTCACAGTGATAATAATTTTGGTAGTTTTGCCTTGAAAAAAAAAATCGAATTTGGAGAATAAGAAAAAAAAAATTTGGATCGATTTACTCGTTTGAGTTTTTATGCTCTAGATACCATGTTAAATATCAATAATGGAAGATTAAGAATATATTAAGAAGATAGATTTATTGAAGAGAGAAAGAGAAATTGAAGACAAGATAAAATCGTTTGATTAATCATTCTTGCTTAAATTACATGGAGAGATTAGATCTCTATTTATACTAGTTTAAACTAATCTAAATCACACACATAAACTAACTTAATCAATCCTAACCATCCATTCTAAACCCACTAACCACACTAACTAATTTTACTTAATCATCTCCATTGCATGAACAATGGACACCTCCATTTAATCTTCTAACAGACCTCAATAAAATTTTCAAAATTAACTTCATTTGAATTTTTATTAATTGTTGTTGTAAATGTGTATCTGTATGTGTGTGTGTGTGTGTGATTGTGTGTGTGTGTGTGTGTGTGTGTGTGTGTGTGTGTGTGTGTACATTATATGTGTATGTGCATTTTACAGGTGCGCGCGGTGGGGGCGGTGGGGAGTTGGTCCGGCCCGAACGTGAGCCGGGCCCAGGGGAGGAGTGGGTTCCGTCCGAAGAGGGGCGGGACCCACGGGTGGAGCCGGGTCCCGCCCGAAGAGGGGCGGGCCCCACGGGGGAGGAGGGGTGGGTCCCGTCCGAAGAGGGGCGGGGCCCACGGATGAGGGGTGAGTCCCGCCCGAAGAGGGGCGGGGCCCACGAGGGAGGGGTGGGTCCGGCCCGAAGAGGGGCGGGGCCCACGAGGGGGAGGGGTGGGTCCCGCCCGAAGTGGGGCGGGGCCCACGGGGGGAGGGGTGGGTCCCGCCCGAAGAGGGGCGGGCCCCACGGGGAAGGAGGGGTGTGGGTCCCGTCCGTCCGAAGAGGGGCGGGGCCCACGGGGGAGGGGGGGTCCAGCCCGAAGAGGGGCGGGGCCCACGAGGGGGAGGTTGGTCCCGCCCGAAGAGGGGCGGGGCCCACGAGGGGGAGGGGTGGGTCCGCCGGAAGAGGGGCCCGGCCCACGAGGGGGAGGGGCGGGGTCCACGGGGGATATTTTTCTTTGACACATTAACACATTAATTAACACATTAATTAACACGAGAAATAACAATTAATACATAATTAGTAAGAATTTCATATGTAATTAAAGTCTCATTCAATTAACAGTTAATAATTAATATTTGAAAGTTGTTAATTGTATATTACTAGTTAATTGTCATGTTAGTTGCGATTTGGAAATATTGTATGAGATTGTAAATTTTGTTAATTTGGAAATATTTGGAGGACTAGCAAAAGAAATGAAATATCAATTTGAAGAGAGAGATTATTCATCTATTACCGACTGCTGTATTGAAAGAGAAAAGAGCACACATGGAGCGCAATTGGATCAAGTCAACGTATTTTTAATAATTTAGTTGCGTTCACAAATTAAATTAGGATTTAATTTAATAATTTAATTGACAGTATTTTTTGTTAAAGTTAACGTATTGTTTGACTGGGTAAACTTGATAAATTCTTGTGTTTCAAAAGAATAAATTTGATACAATTATTCTGTGAATATTCAATATAACATATTCTATATGACAACAAACATGATAATTAACAATACATTATTAATATGTGAAATAATTAACACATGTTAGTCAATTAATCCAATATGTATATTTGCTATATGACACTTTAGTAATTTTATTCTATCAATTATACTTTAGTTCTGCTGCCGTATTATAATTTGGATATATATCCATTTATAAAAGAATTTGCCAATTTTTCATTGATTAAAATGTATAAAACAAAAAGTTTCCTTAATTAATTATGCTTATATATATGTGATAATTAATAATATATATTTGAAATTAAATTTGACTTCAATAATGAATTATGAACGCCATATCATGATATACATGCTTGTTTATGAAGTTCTTAATATTTTTGATGACATATATTTGAAATTAATTTGTTTGTATATGTTTCTATACAAATAATTCTAAATATTGTACAGAGTTTTGAATTTGATTTTGCACATTTCAGTTTTAATCTTTTTTATAATTTACATATCTACAATAATATTTTTATTTTATGGGATTGCAAATTTGATGCGGATATGAAAAATATTAGTAGGTCGTACAATAATACTCAAAACAAATTTATTATCTTCAATATGACAAATATTAGTTGGTTACAAATTTATGAACCAAGTAATAAGTAATACGAAAATTATGAGATGTATTAAGTGATTAATTAAAAGAGAGATTACGTGCCAGGGTTTTGGGGGTGTATGTCCAATATTTCCTAATATAATTTTAAGGTATTAAATCTTTGTTTAGCCAATAATTTTTAAGTTTTAACAAAGTTATTTAAAGGGCATTTTAGCCATTATACTAATACTAATTTTACTTTTGCATGTGTGCGACCATAAGTACAATGATGGTTATTTAAGGTGTGAAATTAAAACAGCACATTTCTTGAAGAGATTAGTGTTAACTCAAATATTAATTAAACATCAAGTATATAATTTATCTCCTACTTTTGACTGTAACTAATAATCCATATTTTATATTTTTAAAATGAGTTATATTCATGTGAAAAAAAATCAAATATCATGGTATGGCGTGAATAGTCTTAAAATAAAATCCAAGCAGCTTTTTGCGATTTTCTTTTACGTGGTATGGCGTGAGAGGTGTAGAAGAGCTTTCTCTAGCTCCAAAAAAGAGGGAGCGAAGTTAATTGGGGAGATCGTAGTAGATTGGAGGAGAATCGAGAGAGCTCTCAACAAGAAGGAGGAGGAGGTAGATTGGTAATGGCGAGAAAAGGAGAAGATGAAAAACGAGGAGATAAAGAGGGGTAGACAGTAAGTCGATTGTAGTACTCACAAGTAACTTCAATCTATAGTTTGGTCGTGGTGTTGTCTCTTTGACCATGCACCAGATTTAAAATCAAAAGAAAAAAGAAGGGCTAAGTTTATTTGTGGGCCGTGAGTTTGGGCCTGGAAATAATAGAAAGGGAAGAGCTTAGGGCCTGGTTGGAGAGGTGAAATTTGAGGTGGAATTACATTTTGAGATCCGGCAAAGTATAGATTCTCTGTTTGGTTAACATTTGGAACTAGAATTTATGAATGCGGGTATTTCTCCCCCTTCTATTTACCCGCAAACTGGGACTCTTCAAAAAATTGGAATGTCAAATTGCTGGCAAATTATCAACGCCCAAATACCCATTCCTTCTCTCTCTTCTATTTCGCCAACTCCTCTTTCTCTCTTTACTCAGCTCTTCTCGTGTGATACTATTTAGTTTGCTTACTAATTTTCTGAATTTCTCTCATTTTGCTAAATCTCACGCTGGCTCTCTCTCATTTGCAAAATCTCTGTCTCACACACACTCTCTATCTAGTCATCTTTGTCTCTTTCTGAGACATGCAAATAATTGGGGACTATTAATGTTCGGTTAATTTTTGTATCTCTCATTTGCTAAATCTTTGTCTCGGTTAATCTTTGTATTTTTGGGTTATTTCTTGGTTGATTGAAGATTTGAAGTTATTTGTTACAATTTTTTTTTTTTTTTTTATTAACCGAGACGGGTTCTTAGACCCGCACTCAGGCTAAGTTATTTGTTACAATTTTCTGATTCAGTTCAATTGATGTATATTTGGGAACTAACTGATCTTTAATTGATTATATTTGACGTTTACTTGATGACTATTACTGCAAGATGGATTTATTGGATATAATTAAGGACTATTAATACAAAGTGAGGTGTAATTGAGGGCTCGTGAAGTCAACTCTAAGAATAGTTTCTTTGAGGAGTAATATTAGGCCTTTAATAGTTTTAATTGAAAGATTTCACAAAGTTCAAGAGATATGTTTTATATGTTTTAGGGGGTGTATTTGACAGCCTTTCATTGTTTTGACTCTGATTATGTTTAGTATGCATTCAAGAGATATGGTTAAATGTTTCATAATGACAATACATGCAGTGATTTTAAGATAAACAAAATATGATTACTGTTTTTTTAGTCTCTGTACATTGTGTATCCATTGAATTCGGTCGGTGGTAAACAAAAAAGCTTCAAAATGTCTTAAATAAAGTTTGTAGATTAAGATAATAGTCATTTTAATCAAAAAATGAACATAATTATTATTTTCATTATCTATACTTTTTGTTTCATCAAAAAATGAACACAATAACAAAATTCCAGAATTTTTTCAAACAACCAAACAATGAATTATACTTTCCAGCATCTTATAATTTGTACATCCAAACAAACTATGGAATTACTAGTTCCAAAAAAATTTTCTCCTCCACCTTATAATCCAATTCCACTCTACTAATTCCGTTTGCCAAACGGCCCCGAGTTGATATAAACATTATCTCTATTTTATGTTCTGTTTTTTTTCATATGTAGTTAGTTTAAAAAGAAGCTCAATGTGTAATATTGTAACAAACTCCTTTTTTTACTTTTTATATTATTCTTTTGAGTGAAGGGCTTTGAACCTTCCTCGAAAATTCCTCAAAAAAAAAAAAAAAATCTTAAAATATATCACGCATACACCAGTATAATACTATTATTAAGTTTTCATAAAATTTAGTATTATTAAATTGTCATAAAATTGCGCTAGGATAATCTTTTCTCATGAACCCTTGACAAAGTTTCAATTGTTCTACTAGTCGTTTTTTACTTTTTGTGTCCATAGCATCTTTTTAAGATTGAACAAAATTCTAGATTTTTTTTTCTTTTTCATGTCCCCACATATGGATTCTATTAAGAAGTGTATAACTACAATTATGATATAAAAAATTAAGATATTAAACAAAAAAATCTACATTTGACAAGATAATTGAAATTGAAATATAATTAAATAACACAACACATAAAGAAAAATATAAAAAAAATTATACCCTTAAATAAAATTGAGGCAAATCAACATTAGAATCGGCGAGAAATTGAAGAAAATCATCAGCGAATTTAGGAATTGGGAGAATAATTGACGAATTAGCACAGGAATTGAGGAAGTTAGGCGAAATCGAGCAGCGAAGGCCAGAGATCAATGGAGCACTGGGTCCGCATCGTTCAACAGAGCTCATTTTATAAAAAACCTTTTATTATTTACTGTTAAGAGCGTTAGTGATTTAAGAATTATCATCATCAGAAATTCATTAAGAATTATCATCATCAGAAAGTTATTAAGAATTATCATCATCTTCTTTATATCTTTAATCTTCATTAGAGCTCTTAATTAAGCTACTCACTAATTATAAAATCTAACATGGTATCAGCGATTTTTTGAAGTTCTGATATTTCAAATACTCTTTTCGCATTCCGCAAAGTACTCTAGATACAAACTCTTGTACCGGTACCATCTCTGTACCGGTCTTCACTTCAGCTCGCGACGTCTCCATTCCTCTCCACTCGTTCTCTCATCTCTCTCCCAAACTCCAAACAAATTTCACCATTCTTCTCGATTTCTCAATACAAAACTATCTCTTCTTCATTATTTTGTACGATTCTCTCTCTATCATTAAAAACCGTTAACCCGTTATCACTGGTTTTATTCGATTTAGCCCATTTCTTTCCTTCTAATTCGTTTATCTCTGACTTTTACAATTTCACCCCTCTTCGTAACTAACTGACCGTTATTAAACCTCCTCAAACCCCGACTCCTCTGAAACACTCGACAAAACCAAATAACCTCTCGTGACGACGAATTCTTCTTCCACCATGAATCCACCATACAACTAGAAGCTTTTAATCTTGAATTCTGGAAAATCCGAGATTTGAAAACCTATATCTGGAGCAATTTGGTTTTTGAAATCCCGGATTTAAAATGCTATATTTGGACTAACTAGACTACAATTAGAAAAATGATTGGGGCGCATTTTAAAATCCTGGATTCTTGAAACCTGATATTAGAAATCTTGGACTTACCTATTGATGGAAATATGTGGGCTGATCCGAACCCTTGATTCTTCGGATCCTTTGACATTCTATGATATGTTTTTTATTTTCTTTTAACTTGTACTTTAAAAGGTTAATTCTAGGAGTAATGATAGGGACCACGAATAGTCCACACCTGCCACGTGGCACGTGGCAGGTGGCAATTGGCTGCATTAAAAGTTGTGCAAAAATGCAGCCAATTGCCACCTGCCACGTGGCAGGTGTGGACAATTCGTAGTAAGAAATTTGTGGTGCCTATCATTACTCATGATTTTACCACCAAGTTTTCCCGTCATATTCTTTGTATCATCAATTAATAATGAGAAATTAGAAAAAAAACCCTTAACTTTCTTCAATATTGTAAAAAAAATTCTAACTTTTTAGAAACTCCAAAAAATCTCTTAAAAGCAAACTTTTCTTTCAAAAAAATTCTCTATAGATATTAAAGTTAACTCTTTTGGTGTTAAAAACAAATTTTGGACCAAAATACCTCTCTAGTTTTATAAAATACAATTTTGGTAAATAATGTTTAGTATTTTTTATTTTAAAAAGTCATAAATATTTCATGATTAATTAATTATATATTACTCCTTTAATTATTTTTATCATCAATTAATAATGAGAAATTAGAAAAAAAAAACCCTTAACTTTCTTCAATATTGTAAAAAAAATTCTAACTTTTTAGAAACTCCAAAAAATCTCTTAAAAGCAAAATTTTCTTTCAAAAAAATTATCTATAGATATTAAAGTTAATTCTTTTGGTGTTAAAAACAAATTTTGGACCAAAATACCTCTCTAGTTTTATAAAATACAATTTTGGTAAATAATGTTTAGTATTTTTTATTTTAAAAAGTCATAAATATTTCATGATTAATTAATTATATATTACTCCTTTAATTATTTTTATTTGAATTTTGATGCAGATTAATTCACCTTTTGCATTGACGAAGCATTTGAAACCAGAAAACCAAATGCATAGAGACGAAGAAGATTGAACTCATTATCGTCTATGTATGTATGTGTTTAATTTTGTGATTCATTTAAAAAATGTATTAGCAAAAGAAAAATGCATTATCCGTAAATTGCAGATGAGACCCTACATTATTGAAATTTTAATGTTCATTCTGATAATTTGCAGAAAAGAGGTCTTCTATTCTATATGTTTTTTTAATAATTAATTTGCAAAAAAATAAAACATTATGCGTAAATTGCGGAACAGACCCTACATTATTGTAATTTTAAGTTTGATACTTTTGTTGTCTTTTGATTTTCAGTTTTATTCGAAATTATAAGGAAAGCAGCAAACTTTGGAGGCTGAGAAAATGCAAAAACAAAAATAAAACCAAGGTTTGTTCGATTTCAATTCTAATTTCAGGTAAAATACTACCAAGCTCTCTCCTCATTATGTCTTACGACAAGACAAGGTGTATATTTAAATATTGGGAAATTTTGCAAATAACCCCCTATATTTTTCAGAAATTTGTAAACCGCCCATTACATTTTTTGTATGATGTCGATTGAAGAAACATGATTTTATTAATTCTGTTGAGCATGGTAGAGTTTACTTCAGTATCACTTTTTAACATGATTTATCTAATACAAAATCACATTCTTTTATAATTATCCATTAAAATAAACTTATTAGCAATCTTCAATTATAATTTTCATTTTGGGATCAAGTAATATAATTCAGCCTGCTACATATGAAGCCCAAATATACAATACTTTTATAAATAAAGCCCAAATATACAATATTCCATTACTATTTTCCAACATATTCTATTGTATGGTCTATAGTCTTTAATGGAAAAATACAAATTCAGCCTGCTATACATACTATCTACATATAAAGCCCAAATACACAAAAAAACTGTAAATAAAGCCCATTTTTGCAGAATCCATGAAACAGGTGCACATTGGAGATGGGAGTCTGGGACCCAATTTTTCATAAAGTAACGGAGAACAAATTTGTCCTTCTGTGATATCCATTATTCATAAAAATAACCCAATTTTCATAAACTAACGGCGCTGTTTTTTTTTTTTTGA
This sequence comes from Luzula sylvatica, assembly GCA_946800325.1. NCBI lineage: Eukaryota > Viridiplantae > Streptophyta > Magnoliopsida > Poales > Juncaceae > Luzula > Luzula sylvatica. The sequence goes on from OX326961.1 coordinate 4,826,509, forward strand.
TTAACTTACGGCGCTGTTAACTTACATTTCTTCGACGTTGTTGTAATTTTTGCAAATCGTCTCGTGGGGCCAATTTCTTTTCCTTAAGACGTCTCCCGTTAGAATCCTCTCGTTTAGAGCTAACCACGCGAAGAATCTAGTTTTTATCGGAGCTTTTGTTTTTCATAGGATGATATTCCATTTGCTCAACAAGCCGGGGTTTATGAGTAGTTTGTATATTGTGGAGGTGGAGAAGGTGTCCGGTTTGCCCATCCATGATTGTTGGTTAGTTGACGGCTCGAGATCGTATGCAATTCGGAATTGAGGGAGAAGGGAGAAGAGATCTTTGACGAAGTAGGAGGAGTGGTTGTTCAATAAATTTTGAAACTCGGATGCATTCCCGACTCCGTAAATATCTCGTATGGTGGACGTCTACATTCCTTGATTATTTTGGCAAATTTTCCATAACCATTTTAATAATAGTGACATTAAATCCTGGACCGAGTTCATTTTATTTAGATATTCTAATGTTAACGTTAAGATCAAATATTGCTACAGCCGTCATTAGATTATGTTAATGTTAGGACTAAAAATTTGTTACCGTTGGAAACAAGATTATATTAGAATTAGCTTTGTTATTTTTAGAAATTAGAAATATTATTACTCACCGTTTAAATATTAAAATATTAGCTTAATTATCACAAAACATGATTTTATTAATTCTGTTGAGCATGGTAGAGTTTATTCCAGTATCACTTTTTAACATGATTTATCTAATACAAAATCACATTCTTTTATAATTATCCATTAAAATAAACTTATTAGCAATCTTAAATTATAATTTTCATTTTGGGATCGTCATATAATTCAGCCTGCTACATATGAAGCCCAAATATACAATATTCCATTATTATTTTCCAACATATTCTATTGTATGGTCTATAGACTCTGTACACAAAATGAACATATAAAATGAAGTATTGAGGATTCACTAACACATGAATTTAATAATTTTCCTAATATTTTTTTTTCTTGTAATGTTTGAAATAATTCAAATCAGATCGATCAACAAGCAGCTTATTCCTTGAATGATTTTTTTTTCATGTATGTCATCCTTAGTTTAGCTATTTTCATGTTCAAGAATAAGATTGAATACAAATATATTAACATTTTTTATTGGGATAGTGACTCGGACAGGAATAGTTTTGATAGTTGCAGAAAATTAATTTCTGCAACCATCAAAAATATTCCTATCCGAATAAAAAATGATGAGATTTTGATTGAGACAGTAATAAATTTTATTGTTACATAAATTAATTTTCTGTGACCATCAAAATTGTTTTTTATTGTTTAAAATCACATATTCATTCCATATCAAGCATTTCAATATCATGTCGGTGGCTTACTTTTGGTAATCAATACTTTGTGGTATCTAGTATGATAATAAAATCACATATTTTGATTGCCTAAAATGGAAAAACAAATTCAGCCTGCTATACATACTATCTACACATAATTGCCCAAATACACAAAACTCTTAAATAAAGCCCAGTTTTGCAGAATCCATGAAACAGGTGCACATTGGAGATGGGAGTCTGGGACCCAATTTTCATAAAGTAACGGAGAACAAATTTGCCCTTCTGTGATATCCATTATTCATAAATAACCCAATTTTCATAAACTAACGGCGCTGTTAACTTTGATTACTTGCTCTTTCGTCTCTCCCACTCGCATGTCCCTCTATTCTTTGGTACTCCCCTCCTCGCTCTACACTGCTTGCTGGCTGCCTCCTCCTCCTCTATACTCTTTAGTAAACAATGAAGAAATGTAAGGTTTAAGGACAGGACTCCTCAAATCAAAGCGAATTTCTACACACGAAGAAAAGAATTTTCAATCGATCCAACAAATCATCTCAAAACCCAAGGTTTTAAAAGAAAATCTAAATTGTTTTTTTCTGGGGTACTTGTAAATTTATCATAAAATGACTCCTATTTTCTTACCTCCTATTTCTCCAGTTATGTCAAACACACGGAAAAATCAATTTGTTGGCAGCGAAAAATGGAAATAGACACTAGAACTTCAAAATTGGCAGCGAAAAGAGAAAACGGCACTACAAGTAATTTGTTGGCAGTGAAAAGATAAAATGGTACTAAAACTTAATTACTAGCCAAAAAGATAAAACCTCACTAAAGGTTGTTTGTGGCAGCCAAAAAGAGAAAAGGGCACTGAAACTACAAAATTGCAGCGAATAGAGAAAACGGCCCTAAAATTACTTTTGGCAGCGAAAATGGGAAAACGGCACTAAAACTACTATTGGCAGCGAAAATGGGATAACGGCACTAAAACAACTTTTCGCAGCAAAAAATGTAAAACGGCACTAGAATTACTTTTGGCAGCGAAAAAGAGAAAACGGCACTAAAACTACTTTTGGCAGCGAAAAAGAGAAAACGGCACTAAAACTTTTTTTGGCAGCGAAAATGATTAAACGGCACAAAAACTTGTTTTTTGGCAGCTGAAAAGGAAAGGCACTAATACTTGGTTTTGGCAGCAAAAAACGAAAACGGCACTAATATATAGTTTTGGCAGCGAAACGATCAAATGGCACTAAAACTAAATTATTAGCCGCAAATAAAAACGGCACTAATACTTTTTTGGCAGCGAAAAAGTGATATGGCACGAGAATTTGTTTTTTGGCAGCAAAAAGGAATACGGCACTAAAGTACTTTTTTGGCAGACAAAAATTTAGAACGGCACTAAACTTACGTTTCGCAGCGGAAAAAGGAAAATGGCACAAATTAATTTTTTGGCAGCGAAAAAAAAGGGCACTAAAACAATTTTTGGCAGCGTAAATGGGAAGGCACGAGACGTTGTTATGGGCAACGAAAAAGTGAAACGACACTAAAGTACTTTTTTGGCAGCCAAAAATAGCGAACGGCACTAATACTTCACCTTTTGGCAGCGAAAAACGGAAAAAAGCACTAAAATTTAATTTTGACACTGATACATTTTTGGCAGCGGAAAAAAAGGCACTAAAACAATTTTTTGGCAGCGAAAAAAAAGCACTGATACATTTTTTGGAAGTGAAAAAGGGAAATGGCACGAATAGTAGTTTTTTGGCAGCGAAAAAGGGAAACGACACTAAAGTACTTTTTTGGCAGCCAGAAAGAGAGAACGGCACTAAAACTTCACCTTTGGCAGCGAAAAATTGAAAATGGCACTGAAACTTTATTATTGCAGCCAAAAATAGAAATCGGCAGTAGAACATCAAAATTGGCAGCTAAAATAGAAAACGGCACTAATAATTATTTTTTGGCAGCGAAAATCAGGATAAGGCACTAAAAGTTGTTTTTGACAGAGAAAAAGAGAAAGGGCACTGAAACTTCATTTTTGGCAGCGAAAAAGAGAAAAGACCAATAAAACTTATTTTTTGGCATCGAAAATAGAAAACGGCACTAAAACTTGATTTTTTGGACATGTTTTAGTGTCTTGAAAAAAGGCCAGGAAACATCATATTTTATGTATCCTGCAAAATTAAAAAAATTCATGTATGCCAGAAATATAATATTGTTGAAATAGAAGTCGGAAACTATATAGTATACTGTATACACATGCATTAAGTGAATTCATATTATGTTAACTAAATTGGTCACGACCAACTATCGCGGTGGGGCTTTTATTTTAAGCAATATTGAATAAGAGCAAATTAATAATAACTCAACATCAATAAAAGAAAATATATCACAGAAGAACAATAATTTCTTGATTATTTTTAATAATAAATAATACATATCTGGAAAAAATTTCCCAATTAACGAGAACGTAACGTGACTATATCTGATTGGCTCATAATCTTTTTTTTTTTTTTTTAGAGTTTTGATTGGCTCATAATTATTCAGGTTTTGGACCATTCTTTTTTATGTATGATCCAGAAAAAAATATCATGATTCATGTATAATAGAATAGAGAGAGAGAGAATTATAGATGATTAGAGAGAGAGAAACAATCATCTAAATAGAATAAAGATTGTATTAATTGTGTGTTTTAATTACAATGGAAGGGGTCTCTGTTTATAGTAAGAAACCCCTAACTACTCAATCTAATCCATTCACCTAATCTCACCTAATCTCACTTATTTACAAATATAACCCTCTTGCCTTATTACAAATGTAACCCTCTATTACCCCCCCCCCCCCCCCCCCCCCCAAGTGTAACGGGTATAGGATACACCGTTAACTTGTCTCGAAGAAGTTTGAACCGAGGAGACGATAATCCTTTGGTTAGCACATCCGCAATTTGATCATTGGTATGGATATATTTAACAAACAATTTTTTGTTTGCTACTAAATCCCGAACGAAATGAAAGTCAATCTCAACATGCTTAGTGCATGCATGAAAGACCGGGTTGTGAGTGAGATAGGTTGCACCAACATTGTCACACCAAAGTGATGGTACGGATGAAGGTATATGGAGGTTCATGGAGAAGATATTGGAGCCAAATTAATTCCGAAGTAGCCATCGCTAGGCTACGGTATTCGGCCTCGGTACTCGATCGAGACACGGTAGGTTGCTTCTTGGAAGACCATGAAACAAGGTTCGGTCCTAAGAAAATGCAATAACCGGTCGTCGATTTTCGATCATCGGGACACCCCGCCCAATCCGCATCCGTGTAAGCTTGGAGAGTAAGATCACACGAGGAGCGAAAAAGCAATCCATGAGTGAGAGTCCCTTTGAGATACCGAAGAATTCGCTTGACCGAGACCCAATGATCTTCGGTGGTAGTATGCATAAATTGCGAGACTTTATTTACCGCAAAGGAGATTTCGGGTCTCGTAATGGTCGCGTATTGGAGAGCTCCAACAATGCTTCGATAGAGACTCGGATCACCCATTGGCTCACCTTTGTGTTTGGAAAGTTGTTCGCCGGCAATAATAGGAGATGAGCAAGGTTTCGATTCTTGCATTCTTGATCGTTCAAGAAGTCCAAGAATGTATTGAGATTGCGAAAGGTGAATGCCATCTTGAACCGTTTTGCCTCGATTCCAAGAAAGTAGCCAAGGGGACCGAGATCTTCAAGCGAGAATGCGCGATGGAGTTCTTGAACGATCTTGTCAACCACACTTGATTTATTTCCTGTAATGAGAATATCATCAACATAAACAAGAAGTAAGATTAGTTCTTGGTTGGAATATCGAACAAAAAGGGATGTATCCGTTTTGGAGCCTTCAAAGCCGAGAGAAAGAAGAGTGCATCGAAGTTTGGTAAACCAAGCACGAGGCGCTTGCTTCAACCCATAGAGTGCTTTAGAAAGAAGACACACATGAGTCGGTTGAGTCGGATTGACAAAACCGGAGGGTTGTTGCATATGAACCACTTCTTCAAGATCACCATTTAAAAATGCGTTGTTTACATCAAGTTGCCGAATGGACCATCCTTTTGAAAGAGCGATCGAGAGAATAACACGAATGGTTGTGGGTTTAACTACGGAACTAAAAGTCTCGGTGTAGTCAACTCCTTCCTCTTGATGATACCCTTTTGCCACAAGTCGAGCTTTGTAGCGTTGTATAGATCCATCAATATTGCGTTTGATTTTAAACACCCATTTGCAACCCACCACATTTTGATTGCTCGAGGATGGAACGAGAGACCATGTGTTGTTTTGAAGGAGAGCATTTATTTCCTCTTGCATCGCAACTCGCCATTTGGGATCCTTTTGTGCTTGAGAAAAGCACGTTGGTTCATGTTCACTTGAGCAAAGGGTTTTGGAAACCGGATGCTTAGTGGATGTATAGACCTTATGGTCCGGAAATACCCGTGGGCGACGCGTATGATCTCTCGTGCGAGTAACCATAGGATGAAGAGAAGGTGATACCTCATTTGTGAGGTGGATTGGCATTTGAAGAGGTTTCGGTGGAAGTTGGTTCTTGAAAAACTTGAAGTTCAGTCGTAATGACCGGAGAGGAATGCTCGGTTGTCGTGGTTGGCGATGACGCAAAAGGAAAGTGAGTCTCATGAAACACCACATGTCGGCTCGTATAAATTTTGTTAGTTGGGATATGAAGACATTTATACCCCTTATGATTGGGAGTGTAGTCAAGAAAAACACAAGGAATAGAACGTACCTCAAGTTTATGCGTGTTGTATGGCCGAGTGTACGGAAAACACAAGCACCCAAGAACTCGAAGATTGTTGTACTCGGGTATCTTTTGAAAAAGAATTTGGTACGGAGAAGTCTTGGAATTCTTGTTTGGTACTCGGTTTATGAGGTAGACCACACTGTAAAATATGTCGTCCCAATAAAGAGAAGGAATGGACGCTTGCGCCATTGTCGAAAGAGAAAGTTCGACGATATGGCGATGCTTTCGTTCGGCGAGGCCATTCTGTTGTGGAGTGTGCGGACATGAGAGTTGAAACGTAATTTCGGGGAAGAGGCGATGAAGAGGCGAGTACTCGGAACCGCCATCGGTTTGAAGGGTTTTAATGGTAGTGGAGAGTTGGTTCTCAACTTGTCGCTTGAAAATTGAGAACACACTTGCCACTTGGTCCTTGGTTTGTATGAAATAAATCCATGTATACCTGGAAAAATCATCAGTAAAGTGGACAAAATACTTGGAGCCCGAATTTGACACGACTTGAGTTGGACCCCATACATCAGAATGAATTAATTCGAGGGGTTGAGAAGAACGACTTGAACTCAAAGAAAAGGGTAGTTTACAAGATTTTCCCATTCTACAAGCATTACAAAAATCCAATTTCTTTGAATTACAACTCAATTGATTGCTTTGTACTAATTGTTTTACAAGGTCAAAATTGACATGACACAAACGTTGATGCCAAAGCGTTGCGGATACGCGTTCAGCTACAAGAATCGACAAAGATGAAGACGAAGGAGGGGGTCCAACCCGATACAACCCGTCATGAAGAAAAGCTCGAATAAGTACCTCATTGGTGTGGCGGTCCTTAACAAGGCAACAAATTGGATTAAACTCAAGTAGAATATTATTATCTTTGGAAAATTGAGAGATACTTATCAAGTTTTTAGTAATTTGAGGAACATGTAGAACATTGGATAATTTGAGTTGAACGTGTGAAGATGGAAGAAACGTGTGACCAATGTGTTTTATTTCAAGTCCTTGACCATTACCTACGCGAATTCGATCTTTACCTAAGTATGGCATGTACGAAGAAAGCGAATTGAGATTCGAGGTAAGGTGATTCGAGGCTCCCGAGTCGAGATACCAACCATCGGAGGCTTGAGGAGAGGAATTCTCAACGAGATTGGCTTGTGCTCCTTTGAGTAGCTTTTGGAGCTTATAACATTCATTTGCCTCGTGATTCGGTTTTCCACAAAATTGGCACGTCTTCGTGTTACTCGAGTTTGTCTTGTCGTTTCGATTATTTTTGAAATTTTTATTTTTGCCACCTTTATTATTCTTGAATAATTGGGCTGCAAATGCTTCACAAATGGGTTTATACAAATTATCATTTGTATTATTGGAGCCCATATTACCTTGTTTAGAACCTGGCCCAGTAGAGGAATTATTTTCATGGGAATTGGGCTGAGAGAAATGGCCCAAGGCCTGCAGCAGGTCAGAAAGACCGAATGGAGATGACCCCATGCTTGATGAACTGGAGAGAGAAGCCTGTTGAACCCCTCCCTCTTTTCCTCTTTCTTCTCGACTCTTCGTGGTCGCCATGAGAGCCACAGAGGAGCTCTGTGCCTCGATTGCTAGCTGCTCATGGAGATGTTGCTCGTGGTTTAAGAGCTGGCCATGGAGCTCTGTGATGGTGGGCAGCGATGCTCGTGTTGACATGGCTGAGACGAAACCATTGTAGTTTGGCCCGAGCCCTCGAAGAAGAGCTACTGGAGCCACGAAATCAGGCAACCCAAACCCTAGTTGAGTCAACTGATCACCATATTCCTTGATTTCTCTGAAGAACTCACTGCAAGTTTTCGAACCTTTTCGAGTAGTAACCAATTTCGAGAAGAGAGTTCGAATTGTTTCCCAAGCTTGAGATGTGGTCTCGCAGTTGAGAATCTGAGTTAGACAGGCCTCCACCATGGTTGATTGAAGCCAGCCAAGGAGGAATAGGTCTTGTTGCAGCCATTTGAGATAGGCAGGGTTCGCTTTGGTGATATTGGATTCAGAGATCGTTTTGGGTGGTTGATCACTGCTGTTGAGGTGATGTGAGAGGCCATAACCCCCAATTAGGGTTCGAATCTGAGTACTCCACACTCGATAATTCGATCCATCGAATTTAGCAGTGAGTTGGTTTGTGAAAGTGATGATCTTGTCTCCCATTCTCTCACTGGTACCACACCTTTGCTTTGACAGAAGAGATTTAAGGAAACTGTTGGATCTGAGATGAGTTTCAGTACCAAATTGACTGAATCAGAGTGATTTTAGTCTCAATCAGGTTTGATTATCATGATTTCAGACTTAATTTGACTGAATCTAATGAATTCAGTCAGAATCGAAAGGAATCAGAGGAATTTCAGTCCCAAATTGATGTAATTTGACTGATGTCAGGCCCAGATAGTATTGCAACAGAAACCAGTAAAGAAAGAGAGGATCTTGTACCAGTTTGTAAAGCCAGTGATGAGAGAGCAAAGTAGAAGCTTGAGGAGAAGAGGAGAGAGAGGCTCAGGCAAAGATTTGGAAGCTCACCAAGATCCAGTTGAGATTCGAGGGGACTTCTTGAGAAGGAAGTGGCTCATCTTGATTGGATGTTGGACTTGAGGAATCCTAATCTTGCTTGCTTCTTGATCTTCTTGCTCAATGCTTCAATGATCAATGCTCAAAAGAATCTGAGGCTATCAATCTCAATCTCAATCAGAGAATTTTAACCACTGATACCATAATAGAATATAGAGAGACAGAAACAATCATCTAAATAGAATAAAGATTGTATTAATTGTGTGTTTTAATTACAATGGAAGGGGTCTCTATTTATAGTAAGAAACCCCTAACTACTCAATCTAATCCATTCACCTAATCTCACCTAATCTCACTTATTTACAAATATAAATGTATGTCCTTATAATGGGAAACAATCATGAAGACTACTATTCTATGAAATCTCAAAATTTCACTTTCTTTAATGCCACTTTGCATATAATACTAAAAATCCAGAAATATAAAAAACGGCTTTTAATAAAAAAAAAATGTTATATCATGTTTCTCCTGAGAAAATATCATACAAAAAACCTTTTCGTAGTTCCGTTCAACAAGTAATTTCATGTTTATCATGTAAAATCTCAAACTCTCATGTTATATAATTTACGAAATTAATTAATAAATAATTTGGAAAATAGAATGATATTTTAAAAAAATTATTAGTCAATTAGTCAAAATTAATTAATAAGGGGCCAATCATAGAATTCTCCATATAATATCAGACCCAATCAATTAATAACACGTCATGTCTTTATGATGACATGTCACGTTTTCATTGGCTCTACAGTCTACCCTACTATGAAGTGAAATTATGAATCTCCATACCATGTTTAATGTTTCTTCGAGAAATTGACATAAGCTCTAGTATGAAGTATCTCTTATGAATTTGTCCAATTTATTATTATCCAGAATATAAATGGCAGGTAACTGGTAAAATATGATTTCTTTTTTGAGAAATAACAATATATAACGAAGTTAAAGCGGTTGAGTCGATAAATTGAATTTCTTTTTTATTCTTTAAAAAAGGAATTACTGAATTTCAAACAACCATTTTAAAAAAAAAAGGAATTACTGAAATTACCTTGCCCCAACGGCCAACATTTGAGAAAGCATCTTATTCTTCTATATAAAAGTTAACATGCTATTTAACCACAGATAACTAATATGTGATATAATTTATGTATTAGGTATAAGGCTATAAGCAGTACACTAAGCGGATGTATTTGATATATTTGGTATTTCTCTCTTCAAAATATTTTGATATTGGTTTTCGATCTTTGCTTTTATTTTACAGGAACCGAGTCGAATATTTCAAGGTGAATATTTGATATAAATTAGTTTCATTTAATTTATTTCTAAAATAATTGATTATAAAGTACTTTTACTATTGAAATCATTCACTAAACTTATAATTATGCAAGTTTTGTAGCTACTTTTTTTTATTTGCCATTTTGCCCCAAAAAGTTGTTATCTCAAATTGAAGTTAGTTATGTAAAATATACGTCAGTCAATTCTAAATTGTACTGATTAATTATTTTTCAAGTGTTAACTATTATTATGTGTGTTCTGAAATTTTGGAGTATCCAAAGTGAATAATTCTGTCAAAAATATTTAGTCAACATTTTATTGTTTAGATTAAAAAAACGAGTAAATGAATAAAACTCAGTGGTCCTCCATTCATTGGTGTCAATGGAATTCGAACTCACAATCTCTCACAACATACGATTTATTGTGTCTCACACTCAACCACTGGGCCAAGAACCCATTGGCTTTATTGTTTAGATTAGTCACTCCATTTTTATTTATTCACAAGTTATGAGTAAAATTTTCATTTGAATCAATTATAATTTATAAATTATAGATTATATGAAATATATTTATTCAACAAATTAGGGTGATTCTCTGGTACGGTCATGTGTTGATTGGACCGCCAAGATTTCAAGTTAAAAAACAATCTAAGGTGCATCGTGATTTGTGCTTGACATGATGATGCTGCCATCTTCGACTTGTTTTGTAGGAAAAAAATAGGGCCCTTTTGTTTAAGTAACCTTTGCTTGCAGGTTTATTTATTTTGTTTAATTAAAAGGGAGAGAAATTTACAAATAATAAAAATCAGATGGGAGATTTGCCAGCTCAGCACCACCCTATTGGAGACCTCCAGTCAATCAAAACCCTTGATAAATACCTCATGCAATACGGGTACTCTCTCTCTCCTCTCTCTCTCTCTCTTTGTAGATATTAAATAGGGTAATAAACTAATATTGGTGTCCAATATGGAATTTTATAGATGCACACATTATAGAAGGAGATGCAAGATAAGGGCTCCCTCCGTGTTGCAATGAATTTTTTTTATTGTAGACAGTATTTGAATTTTAATTCCCATACAAATTGCTTGGAAGGAATGGAATATCATAAGTCGTGAGCTTAATTCAGTATTTGAATTCCCATTACTTCAAATCCCAATTTTGGACAGTAATATAAAATATAAGTTTCGCTATTTAGGTACATGTGATGTGTCCTCTATGCTCGAAATCGGTATGCGATATGTCAAAAGTATGGGAGAAACTCGACATGGAAATTAACTTCAAATCCCTTCAGAATAAAATGGTATATTGAGTTAATTTCTCATAATTTTAAATTGTGTAGTATATATTTTTATCGGTGTTAAATTTTATGTTTAATGATAAAATTAGTCAATATAATACATCATAATTATATTCTTAAAAGTTTACATTATGTAAAATTGTTCATTTTAGATGTAAATTTGTTCGAATTTGAGTTGACTCGACTCGAAAAACCTGTGATTTTCGGGTTTATATGTAAAATTATTCGAATTTGAGTTAACTCGAGCCAAACACGGTCTAGTTCAAGAACGACTCGATTTTGGCTCGGTTTGAGTTCGATCGAACAGTTTTGGAACGAGTATTTTTAAAGTCGAGTTCAAACGTTCGTCGATCTTTTAATGTTTTATTGCTAGTCTCTCTTACCCAACTCTTTTGATTGTGGCATAAACATTTGAAAGGTTCCACTCCTCTCAAAAATTACATTGAAATTGTTGTGCGCATTAACTGCCAAAATCAAGGAGAAACTTTTACTCTTGTCTCGATCAGACCAAGTCATGGACTCAAGCTATTAGACCATGTTGGATTCAAACTCATGCTCTTCCCTCAAAATCACAGGAATCTCATTCATGGAATACTATTTCTTGGGGTCCCTCAAAATCACACATCGTAATTGTTAGCATAACAATGATATTGATATATCATAATAATAACATATCGGGGATAGTATCATAGGTAGGGATGTCAACGATTCGCATTCGGATTCGGATCCGGTTCGGATAGTGGTCATACCATATCCATATCCATATTTTTTTTTGGATACGGATACGGATAAGGAATTAATCGGATCCGGATATGTTTCCGATAATAAACGGATACATATACGGTTCGTATATTGTCGGATATGGATATGATTCTTTTTCGGATATTAAAACGGATATTAAAACGGATACTATATTATCATAACATAGCTTACTTTTTAGATATAAATATATATAATTTGTAACATGAACGCTCGATACGACTATATTTAAACGTAATTTTAAACGTAATTTGTAACATGAACGCTAGATACGACTATATATATATATAATTTGTAACATGAACGCTAGATACGACTATATTTAAACGTTATTTTATGATTGTGATTTTAAATCATTCACAAATCATTAATTTATTTTCGCTTGAGATCATATATAATTTCAATAAAAGAAATTACAAATCATTCACAAATCATTAATTTCCATTATATAAAAAATTTATTTAATGTATTTAATAAAAGAAATACAATGCAATAATAAATAATAATAAGTTGACTCTCGAATTTAGTAAAGAGGCTCACTGACACACAACTAGTGTTGATAATTTATTTTCGCTTGAGGTATTTTTATTTTCGCTTGAGATCATATATAATTTCAACCTGCAAAATTCACTTTAAATGTTAAAATAAAATTGCCATTCAGTTAGGTGATTTATAACTAACAAGGCCGTCATCCAATTTTGAATTTGAATTTGAATCCAAATCAGTGACTCTTGAAGAGGTCCCATTGGCTGAGAAATCTCTGGTCACTACAAGAAAATTAGTTTTTAGTGACGATTCTTTGGTGACGACGAGCAAGTCGTCACTAAAAACACACTTATCGTGACTATTTTTTGTGTTGTCACTATTTGTACAAGACAATAGTGACAAACAGACGTCTTGTCACAAAAATAACTATTAGTGACGACGAAATAATGACCAAATTTTTGTTGTCGCAAATTCAATGATTTGTTGTGACAACTATTGATTCGTCACTTTAAGGAGTTTTTTGTGACCGATATTGTTTTGTCACTTTAGAAAGTGTTTAATTGTGATGACTTTCGTTTGGTCACTTTTAAACATGCTTATTTGTGACGACATTTATACTGTCACAATCATGATATTTATTGTGACAAATAACTAAGTCACAAATATTAAATTTCCTATTTCAAACCATAATATATATATATATATATATATATATATATATATATATATATATATATATATATATATATATATATATATATATATATATATATATATATATATATGAACATTTACATGTTTTTATTTTACACAAAATTTAAAGGAATATTCTTAAGTAATATTGTAATCTTTTTAGTTACATTTTTATATCGATATGAACATTTACATTATCACTTTGAACTAAAAAAAATATCATATAATGAAATAATATTTCTCAATTGATCATGAATAAAAAGTTCATATTCATAATTTTTATATATCGATATATTATATCCGTGTTATGGAAAATAAATGTAACTATACAAGAAACTATGATTATTAATGCTAACTATGATCATCCATATATTTGTATTAATGTGACATAAATATATATTTTTTATTTGTATTTGGTCAAATGCTAAATTATATGATTATGGTCGAAATATAAGGCTAGAGATGTTTATTTGGCAAAGTGTTAATTTTTTGTATGCCAATATATTTGTATTATGCAAAAATTTATATTGCATCTATAGTAAAATTACACTATTTGATCATTGTTTACCATTCATAATATTGAAATTGAAACTTCTAGTTCATAAACTCACATAAAGCTTTGTTTGTAGTCATAATTTTTTCATATTACGGTTAATAAATTATTTGATCAATGTTATTGTTTCATATTAATTTTTATACTATCAATGAAATATAAACTGTAAACAATAATTCTCTTAAGCTCATATTCATTTTTCTTTCTCTCACTTTTTTATTAATGTAATATAAAATATTTATATGCATTTATATTTCTCCAATGAATGAGAATGGCAGCCGAGCCATTTTTTTAATGGTTATATATGTTAATTTCTTAGAATTAGGTACAAAGGCAACAAATAATTCATGTTTCCATTTATACTAATGTTTGAAAAAACTATGTACAAAGGCAACAAATATTGATATCCATTTGTGTTCATTTCTTTTTTGGTCAAGACAAAAATGGAATGCTATGTAATGTTTGGAAAAAGGTATTAAAGGAAACAAACGAAATATATTGCTTTGGAAACTAATACTTATTTTATAACCAATACACTTATCAGGGAAGGAAGTTTAATAATTTTGCTTTCTTTGAAATTTCAATGGCAGTTTTTTAATATTTTGAAAATGCGCCAATTTGATTTAGTGTCCCATAATTATAAAAGACCTCGATCGATGTTTCGTTTAGTGTCCCATAATTATATACGATGTCAAATATTTTGAGACGTAGAGTTTCAACAAATTTAGATGAAATCAACGAGAAATCTCATGAAAAAAGGAACAAGGTATGTTTTATCGCTTGAATACAATTTGATTATGTTTTTCTTTACTGTTTTGCTTGATTTAAATTTTTTTGATTGATCTTATTGATTGAATTTTTGTAGACAATTTGAAATTAACAAAGAAGAGAGGTCGTGACCCGACAATAAATTCCAAACTCGCTAAAAAGAAAAACAAAGGATTATGTTTTTCTTCTGGTGAATCATCTTTGCCATTTATGTCATCCTCATGTGCTCCAATGTCAAATAAAGGTATAATAGTTCGAATATAATCTTATTATATTTTTTTTATACGAACTGATTATTTACAATGTAATATAAAATTGATTATTTCATTTTTTTTTTTTTATTCGCAGAATCCTAAAAAGAACAAATCAGTTGTTTTTTCTCATAAAATAAAGAGTGGTGAATTTAAGGAAGTTTAATTTTTGTATTATGTTTCTATAATTTATCTTTTTTTTGTTTCTTATCATGTAACCTAGATCTATTAAATATGAAAATTAATTTATTGTTTTATATTATCTTGGCTGTTTTTTGAATAAGTCTGAATTGTATAATTATGAACTATGTAATATTTATAATTTTCATTTCGATTTAATAATGACATTATTTTTGTCACTAACATAATAGTGACTACTCGATCACAGTCACTTTCGAAGACTGTAGTGATGACATATAATTAGACATATTAGTCTTAATGACATACATTGTCATCATTTTTTATTATGAATTTGTGACAACATTATCTTCACGAATTATATCATTTAGTTGTGTCATACAAAATTGTCACTAATAATTATGTATTTGTGAGTAAGTTCATCGTCACAATAATTTTATATTAGTGACAGTTGTATGGTCACCAATAACAAACCTATTAGTCACGGTACATTTTCATCACAATTATTGAAGTTTTGAGTGATATTATCAGTTGTCACAAATGTAGATTTTATTAGTGACAACTATATAACTTGTCACTAATACATTAGTGACGCTCGTATTAGTGACGACCAGTGACAACCAAAAAGTTCGTCACAATATCTATTAGTGACATAATTTTATGTTTTTAATTACAAATTTGCTCGTCACTAAAAGTCTTTTTTCTTGTAGTGGGTGGCGAGAGATTTGGGAGATCTAGGAGCATCTTCGAGCTTAAATTGTTCTCCACTACATGTGCACAGCATTTCAATCAATTCGATGCCGATTTTGTTAGCTTGTAAATAGATTTTCGAGTAATTGAACTGTAAAAGACAGAGAAAAAAAATGTGAATTGAAATACTTGTGAGCACAAAGTACAAATGTGGAACAAAAACATATAGATTATAAAGATTCCAGGTGATTACTATCAAGATATATAATGTGATTGATCTCTCACTAATCCAAGCAATTCTCAATTGTTTTAAGTAAATTAATCTCGACTAAAATAGCTCATAAACAATGTTAACTGCAAAATAAAAAGTGATTGAGACTAATTATAACATAATCAAAATTTTCTGATCAGTAGAGATATATGGAACCTAATGCCTTCTCTATAAAAAAAAAAAGAGATAAATCTTAAATAATGCCCTATTAATATTATGATCAATATCAGCAACGTTAATCACAACTCCAGTTTACTAGAATGCTGGAGAACAAAAAACAGACACAAAATACACAAAATAAAAACAAAAATCAAGCAATTCGTAACTAACATTAGTCACTTTCTATCAACTTTATAAAATTCAACCACTTGAAATCTGAAATCATCAAAATCATGTAAATATTTCATCAAAAGTCAAAACACACAATCTGATATAAAAAAAATACTCACTAACTGAACTACAATTCAAGTAAAGATTGACACTCACCTCGAAGGATCGCCGATCTGAAGAAGGAAAGCTAAAGAAATTCAAACTACGAACACAGCCAAATCCGTAGACAGAGCGTAATAAAAGATTGAAAACGAAATCTAACTGAGCATGTTTGTCATAGTAACTCTCCCTTCTTACTACACAGGATCAAACTGTACTGTACTCTGTGAAACCCCGTGCAGCTTTTCACTGTCACGGGGTTAAGCTTGTAAATGACTTGTTACACGAACAGCAGATAATAGTTTCATATAGAGGATCTGGAGAATGGACTTCCCAGAGAAATAGAATCTTTTTGAAGAAGTTGTTGGGCGCTTGTACGGCTGTCTGTATATTGTATACCTACAAATCATCTCTGTGTATAAATTTGTAACGAGTCATTTTGTGATAAAACACTGACTTGTTATAGGGAAGGATATAATAATGATTAGTTGGGAGTTGGGACGTGTTTTTCCTCCAGTTCAGCAGGAGTGAATTTATTACGAAGGTTTATATTATTTTCCTCCATAGTTGTGCGCATTCCTTCAAGTGGCCCATTACCACTTGAGAGAATTGACAATCTTTGAATAAGTGCACGTCCGATTCAATGGGAGAACTACAAAGTGAACATGTTGGGTCATGCGGCCACCTTCTCTTGATTAAGTTATCCATCGTGAGAACTTTGTTGTTGAGTAGCAACCACCCGAATCTTTTTACTTTTAAGGGTGCTGTTATCTTAATGATCCGGAGGGTCCAATCGCATGTGATACCCGGGTGAGATATTCTACTATACACTTTACTCTAGAGTATTTAAGGGGAGCATCATCATTAGCGGTGCATAGGGTGATGTCTCGATGTAATATTTCTTTGAGTGATTCATACATTGGTATTAATTTTTGTAGATCCTTGATAAAGAAGGATGCAATGGTACTAGCAATATTACTCATTCCCGCAACATTTTCGACGTTGTAAAGGGCTTTAAGTGTCGATGACCATTGCGAGTCGGCCTCATAATCTAGCTTGTAAAGCCATTTCTTGACTAGTGCTTGATTTTTCCTTTCTAAGTCTAGAATTCCCAAACCTCCGTGTGCGAAAGGTAAGCAAACTCTTGACCAACTAATGAGACAATGGCCCCCGTGAGTTTTATCTCCGCCTTTCCAAAAGAAAGAACGTAATAGTTTGTTTATGCATGTCTTCAATGACCTCTTTTGGTATGATTAATGTTTGCATATCACAAATCACAAATGTAATAATAACATAAATGGGTACCACCTATTTTTATATGTACAAATTAAATTTCGATATAAGTTTTATGATTTGTTTCTGAAACTATAGCATTTTTTCCGATGAAAAATGTTGTCCATCCATTTTGCAAAAAATTGAAATATTACAAATATTATCTCTTAACATAATAAAAAATATATAAAATACCACATATTGCTTTTTTGTTTTTATTAATGTCTATCAAAATTTGAAAACATCAACTATATAATTTCTTGAAGAGTTTAGCCGTTTGGCAAGTGGAATTAGTAGAGTGGAATTGGATTATAAGGTGGAGGAGAAAAAATTTCTGGAAATAATAATTCCATAGTTTGTTTGGATGTCTAAATTTGGAATTTTGAAATTGGAATTTCATTATTATAATATACTTACTATATTACTAGCAATTATAAACCCATTATATTCATATAATATTATTATATGAATAAAATAATTACATTATAATTATTATATTCATATAATTAATATAATATTATATTATTACTACAATAATATTAAATGTATTGTTTTATTATTATAACATTATATTATATCCGTATAATTACTATAATAATTATTATCTTAGTACAATATATTATATTAATTATATAGATATGAAAATAATATAATAATTATATTATTATAATAAAATAATATTACACATATAATAAGATTATTTATATATAATAATAATATAATATTCTTAAATGCATTGATATATTATTATAATATTGTATTTTATCCATATAATAACATTATTTATAATAAAATATATAATATTATATTCATATAATATAATTATCATAATTTTTTTTTTATTATTATAATAATAATATATAATATTATATTAATTTTATAGATTTAACAATTACAATATAATTATTGTTTGATTATAAACTTTTGCTCCACTTTAATATAAATTAATAATAATAATAATAATAATAATAATAATAATAATAATAATAATAATAATAATAATAATAATAATAATAATAATAATAATAATAATAATAATAATAATAATAATAATAATAATAACAACAACAACAACAACAACAACAATCCAAATCTTATAATATAAATTTGAACATTCTAAAGCATAATTATGAAAATATAAACGCTAAATATGTGGATTCGAAAGTATGAGAGTTTTTGTGTAGTGCAGACATTGCATTGTAGTGTGTGGTTTTTGGGACCAATGCTGTAGGATCTTTATATAATTTTGGAGATTTTTTTATGGTAAATATATTATAGGACCTCATTATGTACTTCAGATTTAGTATGCTTTATTATTTATTACTCCATTTAGTATTCAAATATTCATTTTCATCAATACAGTTTTTCTGAAATGCTAGAATTATGTTTGCTTTTTAGCTAAATCACACCAATTTTATGATTCATGTCAATTATACTTTTTTTCTTTTGTTAAGCACGAACTTTTGTAATATACATAACATACCCAAATTTTGTAATATTGTGAAAGATTTTGGGAGAAAAAAAGATGAGTAAACTATTAGAGTATTAGTTTCATGAGTTATTTTAAAAATGCATATTAGACTTATTGATGAGATGTTTTAAAAATGCATTGAAAGAAATCATTCATAAAATTAAATTGACGGTACCGGGAAGGCGAAATGCATCGGTAGAAGCGGCATTTCATTTCCACCATGTTCTAGTACCGTCCTTACAACACGAACCCGGTAACGAAGACGAAATTGGCGACAAACCTTTTGATGCAGACTTCTAACTAACTTGATTAACTCTAACTAATCCAAACTCCAACGGCCATATGGCTCTTATCTATTCATAACATTAATTAACTTAATCTTAACCATAGATTAATCACACGGTTTAATACTAAGAATGTCGATTTAATCTCACAAACTCAAACAAATTATATCTACATCATCAATCAGAATGAATGTAAAATAAAGTTGATTTGTGGATTTATGAATGAATATTATTTTTTATTTATACAATTATCTGAAAGCACTATTGTTGAATATTTACTTATTTGCTAAGAAAAATGATGAAAAAATTAATGAATTATGTGCAGGGAGTTAGAGACCCCTCTTGTTAATTTGTCAAAAATATATGCAACTTATTTTTATCAGCATATGAAATTATCTGTATACTAAATAAAAATAGTATTTAAAGCATAAAAGCTAAAATTGCCCTCTCAATTCATATTCATATTCATAATTCATAATTTTATTTAAATTGCATGGAATTGACTTTATTAAGTTCTAAATTGTATGACATTACGGTGTATTGATATGAAGTTACCGTTGCTTTCTAACTAGTCATCGATACTTATTCTTAAAAAATATTATTTGAGTTTAAATCCTGTCAATTTGGTCTAACTTTTTTTTTTTTAAGTTTAATAACATTAAATATCTAACTCTATTATCAAAATGGGTTTCAAGAAACTCTCGATTCACTGGCCTGAAAAAACAAATATTAGATAAAAATCAAACTATTGAAATTCTACAGGTTAAAACAAATGGGTAATTTACAAAAAATGCAGCAGGGGTTTTATGCAAATTCCGCAAGAAAATCACCTTGTTAGGGCTTTTTTCAAAACAAATGGGACATTTATCAAACTCTCGATTCAACACCCTCCTCTGTATATTCCGATCCATGTAAATCTCAAAAACTACTCGGTAGATTCAACACATTTATCAAACTCTCGATTGAAAATAATCATTAATTATGATCGAAGAAAATCAAAAACTACAAAAATGGAGGAGAAACGCTTACAATCTCACCGCAACCATGTAAATCTCGTGATTTCACGACATTTGAGTCCACGAGATAAGAGGACGACGTTGTTCTTCATGAGTGCAGATTCCTCATTTCTAAAGCTTTCTTGCGATTTGATCCATCGATTTCTTAGAATTTCTCATCTCTAGAGTTTCTCGGTTTCTTTTGTGGAGGAGAATAGAGAAGATGAGATAGAAGAGAGAAGATTTGTGAGAGAAGAGAGAAGATGAGATAGAAGAGAGAAAAGACCATCTGTGAGAGAAGAGAGAAGATTTGTGAGAGATTGATGAACAGTACTACAGAGGGAGGACTCTTTGTCTTTTATGGATGAGTTTGGAGCGGAGTGAAATATTTTTGTTATTCCCTAAACGCGGTGTACCAGTTAATATATGAACCAGATAATAATTGCATATTCTATGTTGACATTAAATCATGGACCGAGTTCATTTTATTTAAATATTCAAATGTTAACGTTAAGATCAAATATTAGGGCGGGCATTCGATTGAACCGAACCGAACCGAACTAGATTCAAACCGAACCGAACCAAATAAAATTTGAACCGATTAAACCGAATTTCTTATTCAGTTTGTTCGGTTGAACCGAATAAGAAGTTTTATAATGATAAAATTCAAATTTTATTTAGCAAAAAAAATATAAAAACAAATCATATAAAATATAATTATATTATTTATAATTTTACAATATGAAATATTAATTTTTTTAAATATACATAATAAAAACATGAAAAATAATATTAATTCGGTCGGTTCGGTTTAATCGGTTTTAAAAATACCAAAACCGAACCGAACCGAATAAACCGAATAATATCAATTTTTGAACCGAACCGAACCGAACCGAATGAACCGAAAAACCGAACCGATTAAACCGAATTCGACCGGTTCGGTTCGGTTCCCAAATAAACCAAACTATTTGCCCACCCCTAACTACAGCTGTCATTAGATTATGTTAACGTTAGAACTAAAATTTTGTTACCGTTGGAAACAAGATTATATTAGATATTAGCTTAGTTATTTTTAGAAATTAGAAATATTATTACTCTCCGTTTAAATATTAAAATATTAGCTTAATTATCACAAAACATGATTTTGTTAATTCTGGTGAGCATCATAGATTTTACTTCAATATCATTTTTTAACATGATTTATCTAATACAAAATCATATTCTTTTATAATTATCCATTGAAATATAATTATTAGCAATCTTAAATTATAATTCAGCCTGCTATATATAAAGCCCAAATATATAATAATACTCTTGCAAATAAAGCCCAAACATATAATAATACTCTTGCAAATAAAGCCCAACCCATGAAAAAATAGATTAAACAGGTCTGCCGACATGGCATTCAGATATTGGCTACGGTGTACCGTGCACCAGTTCCGTCCAATTATTTCTCTTCTCCGATACTGCGATTCCGAAGCATAGCGTCTCCTGTGAGAAAATCTGATCTCGTTCAGATCCCTCGTATCCTCCACGACGATCGGCTTCTTCGCCGGCGGTGAACCAATTTCCATATGTGTGTGATTCGTTCGTTATCTATACTTAAACTCGAATTATAGAGGATACTGAAGAGATTAAGCAATGTCGGGCTGGATCTCCTCCAAGATCAAAGCAGCTGAGAATCTGCTCCAACAGGTAACAATTTCGCTTATCCATTCTCGGTTTTATGAGCTATAATTGAATCTGTGCAGGATAATCGGTCTTTGATTTTTTTTGTGTACCAGTCAATACCAATTTGTAAATTATACCATCTCGATATGCATAATGAACATATAAAATGATATATTAAGGATTTATTAACAGATGAATTAAAAAAAATATTTCTAATAAAAAAAATTCTTGTAATTTTCCAAATAATTGAAATCAGATTGATGAACAAGCAGCCGAGTCCTTACGCAAATCTCCCTCTGAGCTCTCTTTACAAAGCAGTGTACCGTTTTCCCAAAGCAGTGTACCGTTTTCTAATAATGATATTCCAGAGCCTTCGAAAGATCAAAACCCTAAATCCATTAATCTCCCAAAGAGAAAATCCTCTTTATCCAAATTATTACCACCCAAAAAACCACTCATCGGTAGCAGTAGCGGTACCAGTTCTGTTTCTCTCTCTTTGACTACAGATAAAACCCTAGATGCGGACTGGACCGAGATTCTAAACTCCCCTTCAGAGCCAATAAAAAATGATTTAGTGTTACATAATAGTACTGTGAAGAGAGAGAAAGAAAAGCAACTCGAAATTCAACCTATCAAAATAAATGAATCTTTCGACGAAGAGAAAAAATTAAATTATAGAATTTTCAATCGATCCGGCGAAAAGAATTTTCAGCTGACGTGGCGAGTGCGTCCCTGCCACGTCAGCATGCGGGTTAAATGGTGCGGGTTGCCTAACTTTATTGAGTTTCATATATGCACTTACATAATAAACTGAAAGGAAGAAGATGGGAAGTTTCCTTTATTTTGCAAAAATCATCGTTGAGAAACAGACCATAAGAAATACTTGGATGTAGATAAATACATGCAAAAATAATACATTTAGAAATACTGGAGAGGATTAGGAAGTATCTGTTATACTGGAGAGGAA
This sequence comes from Luzula sylvatica, assembly GCA_946800325.1. Taxonomy (NCBI): domain Eukaryota; kingdom Viridiplantae; phylum Streptophyta; class Magnoliopsida; order Poales; family Juncaceae; genus Luzula; species Luzula sylvatica. The sequence goes on from OX326961.1 coordinate 4,849,464, forward strand.
AATAGAAAAAGACAAAAGTCATCTAATGGACAGGTCATTCTCATTATACTAATTAATAACATGTCATTTAGAAATTACAAAATGCTATTCAAAGCAATTATCTTATTTCTTAGAGAAGTTGAGCTTGAAAAACGAAAGTGAAAAGAAAAAGAATTTGAACTTGATGATGGTCTGCAAAACGAAGGAAGACCAAGGGCGCACATGTTCATGGTTCATGGTTGTTTTAAACGGAAAAACGAAAAAGATTTGAACTTAAAAGTTGACTGGTTTTAAAAGGCTTTTTAGTTAAATTACGTTTTAACTTAACGGTGATTTGATGATTTGGATATTTTTGATATTTTCTAAATTTCAAGTGTGTAAATATGATATGTTTTATCAATTTTGGGTACATTTTTTGAAAGTTAAATTTGATACAGAATACAGAATAATTTAAAAAAAAAACAAATTTGATACAAAATAAATTTTAAAAGGACAAATTTGATATTTGTAGTTTAAAAGAGAAATTTGATATTTCGTTATATTTAGGGCTGTAACTTTAGCTCGTGGCTCGTGGCTCGCTCGAACTCGACTCGATAATAGTTCGATAATAGCTCGCTCAATATTAACTCGAAATTAATCGAGTCGAGCCGAGCTTGCTCGAACGCTTATCGAGCCGAGCTGGAGCCAGACTCGGCTTGCTCGAATTAAGCTCGAAAAGAATTTGAGCTCGATTTAAAAAATTAAAATTCGTATCATAATTAATTCATATTATATATATTATTATAATTAGAAAATTTTATAAAGAAATTTTTTATCTCCTTAATAATTTCAAGTCTGATTACAACTCAAGTCCTAAAAGGAAAAAAAAAATTAACTAAGTGAGACAAATTAATAATTCAAGTCCAAGTCCTATTTTGTGTTTTGTGTTGTATGTTTGATTTATTATTGTTATGTTTTAAGATATTTTGGTATTTAAAATATTTTTTGTTTATTCGATTGTTACAATTTTTTTAATTAAAATTCAAATTGATTTTTTAATTGAGCTACTGTTGAGCCGAGCCGAGTTTGAGCTTGATTTTTTAGCTCGAACCATAATTCTAAACGAGCCGAGCCAACTCGAGTAAGTTGTGAGCCGAGCTTGAGATGGGCACAGCTCACTCGAGCTCAACTCGTTTGAGAGAAGGCAGACTTTGATATTTGGACTTCTTACATATGTTTGAGAGAAGGCAGACTTTGGGTATATTGACGAAGAACAAAATTGATATTTTATCTTGTATACTCTTGTTGTGAGTTGATTATTTAAATTAATTATCATTCTAAATAATTATTAATTATTTTTTCGTTTTATGTAATTAAAATATATGATTTATGATGAGGAAACGGTAAAACAAAGATAATACAATTATAAATGCATTTATATTCATACTTAAAATATTTGTGTTGCTACTTGCTATACTATGTATGTGTATATACACGGTACCAGTATGTTATTTAATTAATGATCATGTTTTTTTTAACCTTTTAAAATGCCAATGGTAAAATCTGTTGTCTGTTTATACAAAATTGGGCTTTGTTCAATGAGTTATGTATATTTGGGCTTTACATCTAAAGATAGGATAGCAAGCTGAATTTGTTTTTTTCCACTTTATGCAATCAAAATATGTGATTTTAACTGATGATCAAGATTTATTCATTATTTTTATTGAGTTAATTAAGTCATTAAGTGTAACTTATTAACATTGACCAATTATTAACACTTGCAATTAAATTGCACTTTTTTATGTGATCTCATCCTTTTGGTTGGGGCCACGCCAAGATTATAAAACATTGTATAATGTATAATTATTGCACTTTTTATGTTCATGAACTAAAAAATGAACTAAAAATTACATGAACTAAAAAATCAAATTACATCACTATTAAAAATAAATAGACAATTAACAACATCCAAGTAACAAATTTGAAGCAATTAACTATTTTCCAAACAATTAACTACTTTCAAGTTAGTTAATTGTTGCGGCGTCAAGATCAATTAACAACTGTCCAGTAATTAAAATGAGTATGAATTGAATCGATTGTGGACCGATTAAACTTAATCCACGATATTTTTGGATCCCCTTATAGGGCTTCAAAATATGGACGGATTAACGGCATTTCGGATTAATCGATTTAACCATGAATTCCTCAATCACGAGATGTTATGCTCAATTAAAGGACCAATTTGGCACTCTTGAGGTTTGGAATGATACCTGTGAAATAATTATCTTGTCCCAACATTTGATAAAAACATATTCTATATAACAATGAACATGATAATAACAATACATAATTAATATGTGAAATAATTAATCCAATATGTATATTTGTTATACGAAACTTTAGTAATTTATTTGATCAATTATATTACTTCAGTTCTGCTTCCGTGTCGGCAGAAATATATATTTGGGATTTATTAACAAAAGTATCGTGTATTTGGGCTTCATATGTAGCAGGCTGAACTATATGACTCCATCTCAAAATGAAATTATAAAACATTGCTAATAATTATATTTCATTTTCAATAGATAATTATAAAATAATATGATTTTGTATTAGATAAATCATGTTAAAAAATGATACTGAAGTAAAATCTAAGATGCTCACCATAATTAATAAAATCATGTTTGTGATGATTATGCAAATATTTTAATATTTAAACGGAGAGTAACAATATTTCAAATTTCTATAAATAAGTAAGCTAATAAATATGTAACAAAATATTGTTTCCAACGGTAACAAAAATCTAACAAAATCTTAATCCTAACGTTATAATTTAATGACAACTGTAACAAAATATTTGAATATTCAAATAAAATGAACTCGGTGCATAATTTAATGTGAACATAGAGTATGCCATTATTATCTGATCCATATATTAACTGGTACACCGAGTTTAGGGAATAACAAAAATGTTTCATCTCCGCTCCAAACTCATCCATAAAAGACAAAGAGTCCTCCCTCTGTAGTACTGTTCATTCAATCTCCCACAAATCTTCTCTCTTCTCTCACAGATGGTTTCTTCTCTCTTCTATCTCATCTTCTCTGTTCTCCTCCACAAAAGAAACCGAGAAACTCTACAGACTACAGATGAGAAATTCTAAGAAATCGATTAATCAAATCGCAAGAAAGCTTTAGAAATGAGGAATCAGAGCACTCATGAAGAACGTTGTCCTCTTATCTCGTGGACTCAGATCTCGTGAAATCACGAGATTTACATGGTTGCGCTGAGATTGTAAGTGTTTCTCCTCTATTTTTGTATTTTTTGGTTTTCTTCGATCATAATTAATGATTTATTTAGTACCCCCAAATATTCTTTCTCTGATTTTCGATTTGCACTTTGTTTTCTGGCCAGAGCCATTCTCGGACATTTCTCTGATATTGAATTTTTCGATTTTCATTTAATTTTTTTAATGGTTTTGAATATGCTGCAAAAAAAACCCTGAATTTCCTGTACAAATCTATCAAGAAAAAAAAAACAGAATTGTTTTGAATAAATAGTCTTAAATTTTTTTTGTGTGTGCAGGACAAGGGACTTAAGAGGAAGTTTGATATTCAACAATTAGTTTCTGCTTCTCGTCTTTTAGTTTTAGTCGCTACCAACGAATATACAGAGGAGAGTGTTGCCTAAACAGATCAACCCAAACAAGGTGATTTTCTTGCGGAATTTGCATAAAACCCCCTGCTTCATGTTTTTGTAACTTTTCTCCATTTGTTTTAACATGTATATTTTCAATAGTTTGATTTTTATCTAATATTTGTTTTTTCAGGCCATTGAATCGAGAGCTTCTCGAAACCCATTTTGTGAGTTGAAGAAACATCAGCATGGTAATAATAATTAATAAATAATCTTCACTTAAGAATACAAGAAAATATACTTATCATATATATTCAAAACTAATGCGTCTTTTTATGTTATGTGAACAGGTTAAAACCAAATTATTATGAAGAACCAACAAATAATGAAAAGAAGGAAATACAAGATTTTCATCAGGCTGACCTCAATAAAATTTTCAAAATTAACTTCATTTGAATTTTTATTAATTGTTGTTGTAAATGTGTATCTGTATGTGTGTGTGTGTGTGTGATTGTATGTGTGTGTGTGTGTGTGTGCGTGTGTGTGTGTGTGTGTGTGTGTGTGATTGTACATTATATGTGTATGTGCATTTTACAGGTGCCGCGCGGTGGGGAGTTGGTCCGGCCCGAACGTGAGCCGGGCCCAGGGGAGGAGTGGGTTCTGTCTGAAGAGGGGCGGGACCCACGGGTGGAGCCGGGTCCCGCCCGAAGAGGGGCGGGCCCCACGGGGGAGGAGGGGTGGGTCCCGTCCGAAGAGGGGCGGGGCCCACGGATGAGGGGTGAGTCCCGCCCGAAGAGGGGCGGGGCCCACGAGGGAGGGGTGGGTCCAGCCCGATGAGGGGCGGGGCCCACGAGGGGGAGGGGTGGGTCCCGCCCGAAGTGGGGCGGGGCCCACGGGGGGAGGGGTGGGTCCCGCTCGAAGAGGGGTGGGCCCCACGGGGGGAGGGGTGGGTCCCGCTCGAAGAGGGGCGGGCCCCACGGGGAAGGAGGGGTGTGGGTACCGTCTGTCCGAAGAGGGGCGGGGCCCACGGGGGAGGGGTGGGTCCCGCCCGAAGAGGGGCGGGGCCACGGGGGAGGGGCGGGTCCCGTCCGAAGAGGGGAGGGTCCCGTCCGAAGAGGGGGAGGGTGGGTATCGCCCGAAGAGGGACGGGACCCACGGGGGATGGGTGGGGTGGGTCCCGCCCGAAGAGGGGAGGGGCCCACGGGGGAGCGGCGGGGCCCACGGCGGTTTCGGGTCGGGAGGACCCGGACCCCTTCGGGCGGGTATGACTTCAATAATTAAATTTGTTTGTATATGTTTCTATACAAATAATTCTAAATATTGTATGGAGTTTTGAATTTGATTTTGCACATTTTAATTTTAATTTTTTTTTTTAATTTACATATCTACGATAATATTTTTTATTCTAAATATTAGTAGGTCGTACAATAATATTATACAAATTTATTATGTACAATATGACAAATATTAGTTGGTAAATTTATGAACTAAGTAATTTGGAAAATTATGAGATGGATTAAGTGATTAATTAAGAGAGATGTATACTCTCTATATTTCTTTCCCACATATCTTGATGACATGACAAAAATTTTAAATCTTTATTATATATCACGATATATGATTTGATATCCTAATTTATGATTTAATTATCTTATTTTATGATTTGATATTTCATAAAATTATGAAATCATAAATTAAGATTTTAAATTTTAAGATGTTATATTTTATTCGTCATCAAGCATTGTAAGGGACAGTTTGGATGAAAAGTTAAAGTTAATACTAGTAGGAGATTTTTGAAGAATGAAACTTAGTTTCTAGAGAATTTTTGAGGAAATCTAAAAGTTAGGGAGTTTTTGACAAATCCCAAAAAAGTTAGGGGTTTTTTCAAGAATTTCCCTTTCAAATTTTTAGATGTTATATTTTACTCGTCATCAAGCATTGTAACGGACAGTTTGGATGAAAAGTTAAAGTTAATACTAGTAGGGGATTTTTGAAGAATGAAACTTAGTTTCTAAGTAATTTTTGAAGAAATCTAAAAGTTAGGGAGTTTTTGACAAATCCCAAAAAAGTTAGGGGTTTTTTCAAGAATTTTCCTTTCAAATTTTAAGATGTTATATTTTACTCGTCATCAAGTATTGTAAGGGGCAGTTTGGAGAGTATGTCCACCATTTTCCTAATATAATTTTAGGGTGTTAAATCTTTATTTAGCCAATAATTTATAAGTTTTAACAAAGTTATTAAAGGGCATTTTAGCCATTATACTAATACTAATAATAATTTTACTTTTGCATGTGTGCGACCATAAGTACAAAGATGATTATTTTGCATGTATGGGATACATTGTTTTTTTTTACTAAACTATTCAAGAAATGTGAAATCAAAACATCACATTTCTTGAAGAGATTAGTGTTAACTCAAATATTAATTAAACATCAAGTATATAATTTATGTCCTAACTTTTGACTGTAACTACTAATTCATATTTTATATTTTTAAAATGAGTTATATTCATGTGAAAAAAAATCAAATATCAAATATACGCCAAGTAAAATCTGTTTGCACAATAAAATAAAATTGTGAATAGTCTTAAAATAAATCTTCAAATATATCACGCATACACCAGTATAATACTATTATTAAATTTTCATAAAATTTAGTATTATTAAATAATAAATTATCATAAAATTGCGTTAGGATAATCTTTTTTCATGAATCTTTTACGTATATATTTGATCTTTCTCATTTCAAAATATTTTGGTCTTGATGTTTTGTAAGAACCGAGTCGAAATATTAAAATGGAGGCCTTCAGCGTTTTTGAGGTGAATTTCGTTTCATTTTGTTTCGAAATATATTTAATTGCAATTACTCACTTTTGAGGGGTTATATACGTGTATGTCTGTTGCCTGCCCTTCTCTTACAAGTTTGAGAATGGACAACTTTTTGAAAATATTATTTATATATAATATCCTATAATATATTTTTAGGATATATTTATGTGTGTTATGGAAAATGTCAAAATATTATCTACGCATGCAAAAAATAAATAAATAATAGAATGTCAAATTTTATTCACTTGTAAATCTCAGCCGTTTGATCAACTCCAAGATGAGTGCAGATCTCTCTCCATATACACTCCGTTAATCTTAGAACACCCACCTCAAGGGGAAAAAAAAATCTTAGAACACCATTTCTTTTTGCCTTTATTCTCTCTACTTTGTTTTCTCTCTCTACTTCGAGCTACCTGGTTTTTCCTCTCAGATCTCTCCTTCGATGACCATCTCTCCTCGGGGTATTCTCTTACAGTCACCATCTTTTTCGATCTTTTTCGATCTACGAGTCATCATCTCTCTATATGTACAAGGTTGTTCTAATTGAAGATCAATTTATAATTGAGACTGCAATATTATTTTTTTTGCGCTGATGAGAACTAGTGGCGAGTGATTTGGAGTCGAGTGAAGCTAAAGTAACTAATTCAGGTTAATTTTATTTGAATTAAGGCTAATTGTGCCTAATTGATTCTTAGTTGGCTTTAAATGTCCCTTAAATACTTCAATTGTAATTTATTTCGTTGATTTTGGAGTTTATTTGAGTTTAGTTTAAGCTTTAAATTTTTAATTGGCTCCTACTGGTGGGGACTCAAAAGGGAACTAGTTCGTGTACAATCTCAAGGTTTGGACTTTGGTACTAGGGGTGTCAATGGGCGGATATTGCCCGAACTGACCCGAACCGTATCCGAAAAATATCCGGATCCGGATGGAACCGTATCCGTTTTTACGGGTAAGGATCCGGATCTAGAAGCTAAAATTTTGATGGATCCGAATATGGATCCGGATACTCCGTTTTGTTGTAATCATGATCAAAATTATAATAATACATAATAGACAATAACTATATTTTAATTCATAATATTACATAATAATTAATAATCACTTATATATATGTGTACATATGTAATTTGTTTTAAAATTCTAAAGTAATCAAAATTTGAATTCTAAAAAAATTATTATATTATGATATCATAGTATCCGTTTTAATATCCGAATAGGATCCGTATCTGTATCCGTATCCGACAATATCCGAACCGTATCCGTATCCGTTTAATAACCGAACCGTATCCGGATCCGGGTAGTACCGTATCCGGATCCGGCTAGTACCGTATCCGGATCCATATCCAAAAAAAAATATGGATATGGATCTGGTACGACCACTATCCGAACCGTTGACACCCCTATTTGGTACACACACTCAACCTTAAAATGAACTAGCTTTTTCCCCCGCGCGATTGCGCGGGAGTCTTCGAGTTTGTTATGATGTAATTTTTCCTAATATGTTATTGGATTCTACGTTTTATTGCCTGATTGTTCACACATCTGTATTTTGGTATATTTTTTACTCCCTATCTTTTTTGGATATTGTAAAAAAATTCTATGTTTTTGTATATTTCAAAAAAAAAACCTCTACCAAACTTTTGTTTCTCTTATGGATGATATTCACTTCTCCTTTTGCCAAATACTTTTTAATCTTCATACGTAATGATTAAATATTTTTTATTATTAATTTTAACCTAAAAAAAATTATTGTAAAAGAATATCTTCATACGGATGATATTCACTTCAAAAAAAATTCTATGATTAAATAATTTTAATCTTCATACGTAATGATTAAATATCTTCATACGTAATGATATTCACTTCTCTTATGGATGATATTCACTTCTCTTATGGATGATATTCACTTCTCCTTTTGCCAATAATAAATAAACACATTGAAAACATATCGTAAAAGAATATCTATTTAAACATCAATTTATTTTAGTAATAATTTCATGATTTTATATTTTTATCTATTGTAAAATAATATATTGTAAAAGAATATCTATGTTGTGTTCTTTTTATCATTATTTTGTGTTAGTTTTTCAGGGAAAAAATATAGAAGTCAAATATATATAATGTATGAAATATTAAAATTGTATAAATATAATATATTATAATTTTTTTAATTATTATATGCTCCAAAAATATGAAGATTTTTTTAAATTAATAGAAAATAATTTTTTTTAATTACTACATATATAAATTTAGGTGTTTTTATAATATCCAATAATTTAATGAGTTTTTTGAAAATTTTTCGTATATAATTTATACAAAAAAATATGAATGAACTTGATCCACGATGGACCAAAATTCATGTAATTTTTTAATTAGTGGGTTTATATAGATCATGTTAAAATAAAAAATCATATATTATAGAAATTTTTGATCAAGATCAAGTGGTCCACATTAAAAGGATGATGTGACCTTTTGTGAGGACTTTAATTTCTCTCTAAAAAAAAAGAGGGTAAATATCACATTAACTGAAACCGGTAAGAAGACCAAAAGGCTAAAAATAAATTATTAATGATATCATTAATTACTAATGATATTAATTGTATATAGTTGATATCCATGATAATGATAAGAAATCAATCATAATTAAAGTGAGAAATTCAAATATAAAAAAGTGAAAAGGTAAAGGATGACGTGGAGCAAGCACAGAAGAGCAATTTTCTTAACTTTATAAATATCAAAAAATGTAAATTAAAACTAAAAAGGACCAACATATAAAAAAAAAGGACCAAAATATAAATTCAAATGTTAAAAAGGACCGAAATTTAAATTAAAAAGGACCTAAATGTTAATAAAAATGACCAAAGTGTAAACTAAAAATAAAAAAGACCAAAATATACATAAAAATGACCAAAATGTAAATTCAAAAATATAAAAAAAGACCGACATGTAAATAAAGAGGATCAAGGTGTAAATGAAAAGTAACAAAATGTAATTTTTTAAACTAAAAAGGACCAAAATGTAAATAAAAAGGACCAAAATAAATTTTTTTTTTTTTTTACAAAAAGGCCCATGGTGACGAAGAGGACCAAAATGTAATTTTTTATACTAAAAAGGACCAACATGTAAATAAAAAGGACCAAAATGTAATTTTTCAAACTAAAAAGGACCAAAACGTAAATAAAAAAGGACCAAAATGTAAATTGAATTTTTTTCACAAAAAGGCCCTGGAACACTGGTCGTACCAGATATTGGAACAGTAACAGTCATGAACAGCGAATTTTTTTTCACAAAAAGGGAACTAGTTCGTGTACAATCTCAAGGTTTGGACTTTGGTACTAGGGGTGTCAATGGGCGGATATTGCCCGAACTGACCCGAACCGTATCCGAAAAATATCCGGATCCGGATGGAACCGTATCCGTTTTTACGGGTATGGATCCGAATCTAGGAGCTAAAATTTTGATTGATCCGGATACTCCGTTTTGTTGTAATCATGATCAAAATTATAATAATACATAATAGACAATAACTATATTTTAATTCATAATAATACATAATAATTAATAATCACTTATATATATGTGTATATATGTAATTTGTTTTAAAATTCTAAAGTAATCAAAATTTGTATTCTAAAAATATTATTATATTATGATATCATAGTATCCGTTTTAATATCCGAATAGGATCCGTATCCGTATCCGTATCCGACAATATCCGAACCGTATTCGTATCCGTTTAATAACCGAACCGTATCCGGATCCGGGTAGTACCGTATCCGGATCCATATCCGAAAAAAAATATGGATATGGATCTGGTACGACCACTATCCGAACCGTTGACACCCCTATTTGGTACACACACTCAACCTTAAAATGAATGTGCATTATCTAGGGGGATACAAGACTTTGTAATTAATTTGTGTGCAATCAAAATCATTCATCAGTCTGTAATTAATTTGTATTTATGCTTTTTGCAGGGACTTGTACACAAAAAGATGACTGGAGTTTAGGGTTAATTGAAGTAATTTGTGCGACTAACATTAGGATTTCGGATTGTGTGTGAATGGGATTGCTTTAGGATTAGCGTTAAAATCAAATTGGATCATTTAAAATGAATGTGTGATTTTTTTGTGTGATTTTCATCTTATGTTGTCATGGAATTTGTGAATAAAAAAATGATACCAATTTTACAACGAATATGCTATGAAATTGTTTGGGCTTTCGTTTATTTAATTTAATTTAATAAACGTGTAATGAATTTGTCAAAATTTACAAGTACGTACTAATATAACTACAAAACCCATTCAATATGAATTTTACGACTTCGACACAACTCAACTAAATATGGATTTAAATAATTATAATCAATTAAAATTACATCAAAAAATCAATGAACATATTTATTTCAATTTCAATATTCATTTATTCATTCGTCTTCATTTCAATTGTAAATATAAGTTTCCAATACACTAATACACAGTACCTACACGAATACATTTCCATGCATATTGCATCCCAAACACACTCATATTCAATCATAACCCTATTGTAACAAAAATAAAGAGACGTGGCATAAAATATGAGGCCATATACGATGAGTACGAAAATCAACATTTTGAAGGGTTTATTGTTGCGGCGTTTTTTTAATAAAATTCACGTTGAAACCAATTTTCTAAAATCAAAAATCAAAGTAAACATTTGTTTTTTTGCTCGTATTAAACACTACCATCATAATAAACAGTAGGCGCAGTTTTATTTTGCGTGAGAGTCGTCATAAAATTCAAAATACAGAAACTCTTTATATCAAAATATCAATTTCTTTTCAAAATTAAAATGGAACCCAAATTTATATTGGATTTCTAAGTTATTTTAGTTATACAATTATATTGAATGTTTAAAATAAGAGAGTTTGTATGGGACATATTTTTTACAAAAGAATAATCTGGGTCTAATATTATTGCCGAAAGAATCTCGGATTTGCCAGACGAATCACCATCGAGGAATCACCGCCAGAGATCTACAAAATTTGTCTACCATTTTCCTTCAATGGAAGAGATCGACAAATCACCGACAAAAATATTGATCGTTGAATGGCCTTCTACTGTTGCATTAAATCTTAAATGATATACCTTGTGATATATTTGAACTTGTGAAATAGTATATTGAAATTAAGAATACATGAATATGGCTCATGAGAAATATTATAACGGTGTATTGACAACAAAAATAGTATATTGAAGTGACCACAAAAAAACATATAGTAGCATGCAAATTATATTATCAGCTAAAATCAATACATTTGACACAAAAATACAATATGCAGACATAAAAAATAGTATGTTGACACTACCAATGATATAAAACAGTTTATTGATGATATAATAATACCAAAAATGATGTATTAACATCATATATGATATAATAATACCAAAAATGATGTATTAACATCATATTTACATGAGACACCAAAATGATATATTGTTTCAGGCTAAGTGTTTTCATTTTTGCAAATTTATCATAATTCATATTTTCAGTATAATATTTTATATTGTCTATTTATATTTTTAACTCGGCATCCTTCCATTGCATATCCAACGGACCAACTATAATTTACACATGATAATTAGTACTGTTTAGATGTTTTTTTCCTTAAGTCAATTAATAATTAGAAGTCAATTATGTGTATCCTATCTATAATATATATTATAAAGAAAGAATAAAAAAATCATAATCCCTTATAATTTACACTTCGGAAAAAAAATGAAACCTATTTCTCCAGTTATGTCAAACACACGGAAAAAATTAATTTGTATAATTTATACATCAACACATCATATTTTTACACAAACAAATGCAACCCCAAATATTTGACACTATTTAATACAAAAGATAATACCAATTAAAAGTGGATTCCGTGCAGATGATACCAATTATATTAAGGATTTGGATACTTACCCTTCTAAAAATTACTCTCAACAAAAAGAAACGTACTACAATTTAATAATATTTTTACTTATGATTATATTTTTTTAACGAAGCTATGTTGTTTATATTTTTTTTGTCATTTGAGAATGGTAGAATGATTATCTTTTCAAATTTTATTGATGTATTTTTGTGTTTATATTGTTATCTATTAGATTACATTGTTATATTTTTTGGGTAAATATTATATTTTTATTTAAAAAAAGGTAAATATGATATTTTGGATTTTTAGAAGGGTAAATACTTAAAGGGTAAAATAGTTGAACGTTAATTTTAACGGAGAAATTGAATGATTTTTAATTTTTGGATAAATATGATATTTTAGATTTATGAAAGAGTAAATATGATATTTTAATTTTAAAAAGGATAAATATATAATTTTAAGTTTAAGAAAGAGTAAATATGTAAATATATAATTATATATATGAGGATGGGAGGATGGCTAAAATACTCAATTAAGTATCATGAGTTTGATACTTAGGATTTTGTAGCCATTCGATTTGATTTGAGATTTGTGTTTTTTAATGCTATATATACTCATCATTAATGATTGACATATCAGATAATCATTAAATGCACAAATCTCAAAGCAAATATAATGATCAAAAAATCTTAATTGTCAAACACATGATACTTAATTAAGGATGGCTAATAGTCAACTTATATGGAAAAAAGTTTCCATATAAGTGGACTTGCGAAATAAATTGTTTAATATAATTTGAGCTTTCTTTTCAAAAAAAATGATATAATTTGAGCTTTATACTTTTTATTTGGTCTTGTTGCAATTCTTGTATTAGATATTTTGCTGTTACTGTTCGGGTTCTGTTCACAAGCAGAATGAGTCTAAATTTCCATGAACCTATTTGATGTTGTGTATTTTTTATATACCATGTTGGTACTGATCTTCAGATATTATACAAACAATATCTCACTTGAATGGTCATTTTTCATTTGTATAACCAAATAAAGCATTATATTAGAAAAATATAATCATATTCTAATTTGTAAATCACTAGAATATAATTAACATCCGCAAATCCCCGCATCCAAATCAATTATAATATGTCCAATCTACATCAACCAAGATACACTCAATTCACGCAACATACATCCAATTCTCACATCTAACTGAAAAGTACGGTTCACTCTTAATTCTCTAACGTCATCGAGATTAGAAGAGGAAATGCTGCATGATATAACAAAATGAAGGATTCATTAATCAAGGCAAGAGATAAACTAATATAAAATATGCTATATAGGTTTTATAAATATTAAATTCCATTATTGCGATAAAGGGCTGTAAAATTAGGCAATCATACCAGCAAAGTCGAGAAAGTGGTTGAGACTTGAGAAGTTCGAATCTGCAATTAAAGAAGATAAAAAATAAATCCAATTTTAATAGCACTATTGATATGGTAATAATAATGATAAGCACGACCTTAATTTGGTATGATGAAGTGGTGGGGATAAGTCTCGTCTTTCTCTGGTTGCATGACATCGGTACCCCTGATTTATCGAATTGCGTTTAGTTGGCAACAATCCTACAAAAATTAATGCCAATTAAGCAAATAGGAAAACTCTAGTCTATCTAAGTTTACCTAAATTCACCCTCCATTTGTTCAATTAAAAAGAAATTGGTGAATAGATAAATAAACAACATGAATAAATTGTTTTACAAATACATAAATGGTTCAAACTGATTTGGTTTCGTGAGCAAGACGCTCAGATTACATCATTACAGGATCTCTTGTTTCAGTCGGTGTTAGGTTACGGCATTGAGGGTGGACTCTTAATAAAATTTAATAGACTGGTATGCTCGCACCAGTTCAAATTTAACCTAAATTTGTGCAATTTTGTTTCATTGTAGGTACTATAATTGCTACAAGTATGAATTTGTGGACTCGTAACAATAAAACCCTACTGAAGATAATGACGAATTGAGAAAATACCCTAAATTGGGAAACACTAATTGCAACCATACCGTAATTCTGATGAGAGAATCGAGAAACAAAATCAATTCAACTCGATTCCGATGAAAAGTTCAGAATAACAAAAAATTAGCATAGTGAATCACTCAAATGATATGAATAGTTTAAAATCTAATTGATACCCAAAATGGAACAGTGATCCGAGTGAATTTACGAGTGTACTGTAGTTGTATTATAAGATAGGGCGAAAAGACTAAAATCTCGTACTATCCTTCAAAAGGCATGGCATTTCAGGGAACTAGAGTACAAACAAGTCATGTAATTTTAAAACGGAAATAAAATTAACAACAAAAATGAAAAGAAGTAGAAGGGAAAAAGCAAACAAACCTGCTTCTAAGCTAGAAAGAGCAGCCTTTCCGTGCTCAACTTTCTAGAGATTACAATTTACACATAGAGAAAAGAGACGAGATAAAGCGAAATTGATGAAATTTCCCAGATTTTACGAGGAAGAGAACGGAGAAGATCGACAGTGTGTTGGGTATTGGGAAGGAATTAGGATAGAGGCAGGGTGCTTCGGCCTCCCCATCGATACAGAGGACAGATTGTGAGGGCTCACCTCCATGGGGACAACTACAGTCTACAAGGAGGATAGATATAGGGACAAAGCCATTAACTTATAACGCCGTCGTCTATCGAATCAAAGGGCACACACGAATCATAGAGCAGATCTGACGGTTCAAAAACTAATTACATCAAAACCTTGGTAAAACCAATTGTACACTAGACTTAAAAAACTATATATATATATACGAATTTAAAAATGATGATATTATATAATTATTAATTGATAGAAAAATATATAATTCTAATAACTTAATATATTTAATAACAAATATTTTGTTAGCACTAAACTTAAAATATTTTATAACTTAATATTAATAAAAAATATATCTAATAACTTAATATATTTAATAACTTACTATATATGATAACAAGTATTATTATAATAGTACAGTCAGTACTCAACACTTAGGAGAAAAATGAAGTAGTTGATATTTAATTAATACTAGGAGATTATCCGCGCTTCGCGGCGGTTTTGTTTCATTTGTTTTACCATACACATAATATATACACATAATATATAGTTATGATTTTTCAGAAACAAATATAAGACTTCATGAAAATAAATATCATATTGATTAAGGAAGTTTGATGATAACAAAATTATTATACTATTTTTTAATAGGACACATTGTGAAATATTTCTTTAGTATTTTAATGTAACACATACAAAAAAATAATAAATGTCACTATAAAATAATAAAACAAAATGTGTGGACATAAACAAAAATCAAGACCATATAATATTTTAAATTTTCATATATAAAATTAAGAATAATAACATTGTAAAAGTTAAAAAAAAATATTTGTGTCTGATAAATTTTATGTTTCATGTTTATTATTGAAAAATATTATATAAGTTAAATAAATTATTTGTGTTTAGTACTTAAATATCTTTCATTGTTTTTTTTAAGATTAACATGAAACCGTTTTAAGTAAAAATACAAATATAACATAATTGTTTTAAAAAAAATAATAATAATTAGGATGTGCAATTTTTTTCAATTATATTTTTAAAAATAATAATAATTATGATTACAAGTCATTAATGTAATTGTATTTATTTTTATAAATTTTTTTGCATAATTATTTTCATAATTTTAAGTTAGAGAAAAATATTGAGTATATGATAATAACATAGTAGTATGTGCAATTTTTTTCAATTATAGTTTTAAAAATAATAATGATTAGGCTTACAAGTCATTAATGTAATTATATTTATTTTTATATCTTTTTTTGCATAATTGTTTTCATAATTTTAAATTAGAGTAAAATATTAAATATATGATAATATGGATCTCAAAATAAAGATAAAATTCAAACCAATATATTTCTTAATTTTTTTAAATTATATTATGAAAATACTAACAATATTTGATGTATGTTTTATGATATTATATATTAATTTATTAATGTTAGATATTTAAACTCTTCACATTCTATTTGTATTCACAATTGATCATGTAATATATTGTGAAAAAATTCAAAATCAAATACAACTTGTCCAACATGAACCTAACAAATAATATTTTGACACGTCATCAGTGTAAGGTGACGTGGCCTTCTAAAATTGCTTAAAACTTTGTGTAAAATAAGGAACACATAAATATCTACAAATAAAACATAATCACAAACAATCAAAGGTTAATATATGGTTCATATGTTGCCACATATTATAATCTAATGGTTGAAATAATTGTGATGATGTGGCATGAGTTGTGATGAGGTGGCATGAGGAGATTGCATAAAGATGGGTCAAAAATAAGGGGGTTGGTAAATTTGAGTTAACACTAAACTCTTCAAGAAACTATATAGTTGATGTTTGCAAATTTTGCTACACATTAATAAAAAGTTAAAAACAAAAAAGCAATATGTGGTATTTTATATATTTTTTTATCATGTTAAGATTTGTTAAAGTTCACATTAAAATACTTATAATCTATATTAGGATGACGTGGCCATGCTCTAATTGAATAAATTTTTCATTTTGATAAAATTCGTATAAAGTTGTAGAAATACAAATCTGACGCTTCCGAAAAATCAATATTGAGTCCTTCCTTAATTCTGGGAAATGAGTCCTTAATCACCCTTTCTCATTTTTTAGACTGATTTAGGTTCTAAGCGACAATGATTGAAAAATATTTTAAAATACTAACATGATTTAAAATAATTTAAAGGTTGTGAGAATAATTAGTAATGTACAAATTTAAAGGTTGTGAGAATAAATGATTTTATGTCAATGATGATCGAACCCACAACCTCTCACAACATATGATTTTTTTGTATCTCACACTCAACCAACTAGACTATGAATCTATTGACTTCAAAATTTATAGAAGTAAATATCATATTTTTCTTCATGAAAACATGGTAAACATAATATTTTCGGTTTTTCTATGTGATACAATGATAATCATATCTGGTGATTTAATTGGCAAAAGGCATAAAAATATTTGATGAGGTGTCTTTTTGTTGTTGGTTTATTTCATCATGCATGGGTTTTGCATTTTCATAACGAAAAATATATTTAAATTTTAGGATTTGCAGGATTTGCGAGTTTGTAAAACTGACTATGGTATTGAAATTTGGGCTTTCATAAAAAACAGGAACAAAATCAAGGCTTTGTGAACCAACATCAATTTATTATATTAACATTTGTTAAAGTTCACATTAAAATACTTATAATCTATATTAGGATGACGTGGCCTTACCTAATTGAATAAATTTTTCATTTTGATAAGTTGTAGAAATACAAATGAGACGCTTCCGAAAAATCACATTATTGAGTCCTTCCTTAATCCTTGGGCAATGAGTGACAATGATTTTATGATTCTAAGTGACAATGATTGAAAAATATTTTAAAAAACTAACATGATTTAAAATAATGACCGAATGGTGAATTTGGAACTTTTGCAAGGTAGCTGTACAAATTTAAAGGTTGTGAGAATAAATGATTTTATGATTCATATTTCTTGTTCTTTTGTTTTTGCAAGAAATAATCCTGGCCCCCCATGCGTGGCGGGGATTTGGGTCCTCCCCCCCCCGGCGGGGATTTGAGAGCTACGGGTCCCCCGACCAAACTCTCCCTCCGTGGACCCCGCCCCTCTTCGGGCGGGACCACCCACCCCTCCTCCCGTGGGCTCCGTCCCTCTTCGGACGAGATCCACCCCTCCCCCCGTAGGCCCCGCCCCTCTTCGGGCGGGACCCACCCCAGGACGGGACCCACTCCTCTCCTCGTGGGCCCCGCCCCTCTTCAGACGGGACCCACCCCTCTCTCGTGGGCCCTCCTCTCGTGGGCCCCGCCCCTCTTCGGGCGAGACCCACCCCTCCTTCCGTGGGCCCCGCCCCTCTTCGGGCGGGACCTACTCCTCCTCCCGTGGGCCCGGCTCACTTTCGGGCCGGACCAACTCCCCACCGCGCCCACCTGCAAAATACACATACACATATAACGTACAACACCACAGCACACACACCATACACACACATACAATCACACACACACACACATACAATCACACACACACACATACAGATAGATACACATTTACATACAACCATTATTAAAAATTCAAATGAAGTTAATTTTGAAAATTTTATGGATGTCAGCCTGATGAAAATCTTGTATATGTCCTTCTTTTCATTATTTGTTGGTTCTTCATAATAATTTGTTTTAACCTGTTCACATAACATGAAAAGCTGCATTAGTTTTGAATATATATGACAAGCATATTTTCTTGTATTTTTAAGTGAAGATTATTTATTAATTATTATTACCAGGCTGATGTTTCTGCAACTCACAAAATGGGTTTCGAGAAACTCTCGATTCACTGGCCTGAAAAAACAAATATTAGATAAAAATCAAACTAATGAAATTCTACAGGTTAAAACAAATGGGAAATTTACAAAAAATGCAGCAGGGGTTTTATGCAAATTCCACAAGAAAATCACCTTGTTAGGGCTTTTTTCAAAACAAATGGGAAATTTATCAAACTCTCGATTCAACAGCCTCCTCTGTATATTCCGCAAGAAAGTCCCTTTGTCATGCACACAAAGAAAATATAAAATTTAAAACTATTTATTCAAAACAATTCAGGTTTTTTTTTTGATAAATTTGTACAGGAAATTCAGGGTTTTTATTTGCAGAATATTCAAAACCATTAAAAAAATTAAATGAAAATCGAAAAATTCAATCGCACACTCAAACATAAAAATGGACGAGAATGGCTCTGGCCAGAAACAAAGTGCAAATCGAAAATCAGAGAAATAATCATTAATTATGATCGAAGAAAATCAAAAACTACAAAAATGGAGGAGAAACACTTACAATCTCACCGCAACCATGTAAATCTCGTGATTTCACGACATTTGAGTCCACGAGATAAGAGGACGACGTTGTTCTTCATGAGTGCCGATTCCTAATTTCTAAAGCTTTCTTGCGATTTGATTAATCGATTTCTTAGAATTTCTCATATCTAGAGTGGCTCGGTTTCTTTTGTGGAGGAGAATAGAGAAGATGAGATAGAAGTGAGAAGTGGCCATCTGTGAGAGAAGAGAGGATTTGTGAGAGATTGAATGAACAGTACTACAGAGGGAGGACTCTTTTGTCTTTTATGGATGAGTCTGGAGCGGAGGTGAAATATTTTTGTTATTCCCTAAACTCGGTGTACCAGTTAATATATGAACCATATAATAATTGTATATTCTATGTTGACATTAAATCATGGACCGAGTTCATTTTATTTAAATATTCAAATGTTAACGTTAAGATCAAATATTACTACAGCTGTCATTAGATTATGTTAACGTTAGAACTAAAATTTTGTTACAGTTGGAAACAAGATTATATTAGATATTAGCTTAGTTATTTTTAGAAATTAGAAATATTATTACTCTCCGTTTAAATATTAAAATATTAGCTTAATTATCACAAAACATGATTTTGTTAATTCTGTTGAGCATCATAGATTTTACTTCAGTATCATTTTTTAACATGATTTAACTAATACAAAATCATATTCTTTTATAATTATCCATTGAAATATAATTATTAGCAATCTTAAATTATAATTCAGCTTGCTATATATGAAGCCCAAATATATAATAATACTCTTGCAAATAAAGCCCAACCCATCAAAAAATAGATAAAACAAGTCTGCAAACATGGCATTCAGATATTGGCTACGGTGTACCGTGCACCGGTTCCGTCCAATTATTTCTCCTCTCCGATACTGCGATTCCGAAGCATAGCGTCTCCTGTGAGAAAATCTGATCTCGTTCAGATCCCTCGTATCCTCCACGACGATCGGCTTCTTCGCCGGCGGTGAACTAGTTTCCGTATGTGTGTGATTCGTTCGTTATCTATACTTAAACTCGAATTATAGAGGATACTGAAGAGATTAAGCAATGTCGGGCTGGATCTCCTCCAAGATCAAAGCAGCTGAGAATCTGCTCCAACAGGTAACAATTTCGCTTATCCATTCTCGGTTTTATGAGCTATAATTGAATCTGTGCAGAATAATCGGTCTTTGAATTTTTCTGTGTACCAGTCAATACGAATTTGTAAATTATACCATCTCGATATGCATAATGAACATATAAAATGGTATATTAAGGATTTATTAACAGATGAATTAAAAATAATATTTCTAATAAAACAATTTCTTGTAATTTTCCAAATAATTGAAATCAGATCGATCAACAAGCAGCCGAGTCCTTACGCAAATCTCCCTCTGAGCTCTCTTTACAAAGCAGTGTACCGTTTTCCCAAAGCAGTGTACCGTTTTCTAATAATGATATTCCAGAGCCTTCGAAAGATCAAAACCCTAAATCCATTAATCTCCCAAAGAGAAAATCCTCTTTATCCAAATTATTACCACCCAAAAAACCACTCATCGGTACCAGTAGCGGTACCAGTTCTGTTTCTCTCTCTTCGACTACAGATAAAACCCTAGATGCTGACTGGACCGAGATTCTAAACTCCCCTTCAGAGCCAATAAAAAATGATATAGTGTTACATAATAGTACTGTGAAGAAAGAGAAAGAAAAGCAACTCGAAATTCAACCTATCAAAATAAATGAATCTTTCGACAAAGAGAAAAAATTAAATTACTCTGAGAGTGAGAGTGATTCGGATTCAGACTTGTCATATGATTCAGAGGAAGAGAGAGAGAGGTTGGAGGAGAGGGCGAGAAAGGCAATTGAGGAGAGAGAAGAAGTTGTAGGGAGGCTGCAGAGAGAGAAAGATGGATTGGAGAAGATTCTTCTAGAGAGAGAAAAAGAACAAGCTGTGCTGGTACGTTTTAATTTCTCTCTCCTCATTTTTTGTACACGAACAATTCTTAATTTATTTTTTTGTGAATTTTAGGTGAGAGAATTGCAGGATAATACAAGCGAAACAATTGAGGCGGTAGAAATGGAGAAGAAAAAACATTACAGTACAAGAATGGAAGCTCTTGATCGAGTCGCTAAGTTAGAAGTATATCCATTTAATTAATTTCATTTCTTTTGCAGGAGTATATGTGATGTATTGATATTTTACAGGGTCTATAACAAAAAAGAGTAATTTTATTTATTATCTTTTCAGGGTGTGAATGCAGAGCTTTCGAAAGAACTTGCAAGGGTTCAACGGAATCTAGATATGGAAGTACGTTTTTTTTATTAATTATATTATTTATTAATTATAATATATTATATTATTTAATTAATGTCTCTTTTACATTACGAAGGTTAATAAAGTAGCAAAACTTAGAGAACAGATTGAATTGAACGAAGCTTCTAGAAAAGGTGAGTTTTTCTTTTTCACGAATTTAATTGCCATTTTTTTTAAAAAATTTTGATGTATTTTACAGAGTTTAGAAGAAAAATATATAAAATCCAAAGTAAACCACCTTTGCGAGAGGAAGTAAGTCATAAATAAATTCTCGATTTTTAGGTTTCATTTATACAAATTGAAATGATTATGAAATTTCTTTGAATTTTTTTGTGTGTAGATCTCGTCTTTGAAAAGGTTTAAGTTGGAAATCTTCGAGGCCGAATATTCTTTCGTATCTGATAAAATTGCAAAACTCAAGGACAAGGTTAATCTTTTTTTTAGAGAATTTTGCAAAAAGACCCTGCATTATTGAAAATCGCAAACAAGCCCTCAATGCCAGGGTGTTTTTTGCAATTTCAGTATAATAAAGTTTTTATTGGATTTTGTATGATTTTTCTTATATTTATTATTTTAGGCGAAAAGCATTGAAGAAAATATAAATACAATAAAAAGAGAAATGGAGAGCCATTCTGAAATGGAGACTGAAATGGAGAAGAGACTGGACCAACTTACTGATCGTTTAATTCAGAAACAAATGCAGGTAAATTATTATTTTCATAAATAATTCACATAAATTAAATCCTATTTATTAAAACTCTAAACCCTAAAAAAATATTATTTAGGTCGAATCCCTCGCTTCTGAAAAGGCAACACTTCTTCTTCGAATCGAGGTTTTCACATAAAAAATATAAAATCAAATGTCATTATTTTACCAAGTTAATAAATATTATTAATTTATTATTTTATTTTCAGATGGTATCGAGATCACTAGACGATTCATTTGACATAGAGGAAGGAACGTCGAAAAAGCCGTCGACACGACACGAAGTAATAACTGGACGTCTCCAGTTGGGGTCGATTATCCACCAACTGGACTCTCTTTTTTCAGCGGGCCTTGTGTTCCTTAAGAGAAACCCTAAAGCTCAAATTTGGGCTCTTATTTATGTTGTTTGTCTCCATGTTTGGTTCGTGTATATATTTATGTCTAATTCAGAAGTTTCTGAGGGTACCGATGTAATTTCTCTCGCATCTATTAATAGGACTTTGAGTTCTTGATTTTTTTTTTGTTCTTTTTATAGTTAATTCTTTTATGAGAATACAAGTATACATATTTGAATATTTAATAATGTATTTCTGATTTAATATATTTGGAAAATCTAAATTTATAAAATTACCTCGCAAAAGGATTAAAATTTGGAAGGCGTTTAATTTTATCTTATCTGTCCATTTTATCCTTGAAAAAACCTAGAATATCATATTTACACCTCCAAAAATAGGATAATTTTACTTTTGGAAGGTTAATTATGTAAATCCATAAAAATATCAATCAAGAAAATAGAGCTCTTTGAGCATAACAAACACATAATTTTACTTTTGGAAGGTTAACAATCAAAGTCATTCACGAGATATACTCGAAGCAATTCAAAAGTATTTCATCTATACATTTAATCTATGCGGAAAAACCCAAAAAAAAAAGAATATTATTTTCTTTTTCTTCTTTTTTTGAACAAATATCAGCTCAAAAAAGCCAACGAAAAATTGTATCTACATTTCATCTGAGGGCGCGGATGTAATTTCTCTTGCATCTACTAATAGGACTTTGACTTGATTTTGTTTTTGTTATTTTTATAGTTAATTCTTTTATGAGAATACAAGAATGTTTAATAATGTATTTCTGATTTAATATATTTCTTTGGAAAATCTAAATTTATAAAATTACCTCGCAAAAGGATTAAACTTTGTAAGGCGTTTAATTTTATCTTATTCATCCATTTTATCCTTCAAAAAACCTAGAATGTCATATTTACCCCTCCAAAAATAAGTATATTATATTTTAGATTTTTGAACGAGCAAACAGTATATTTTTACTTTTGGAAGGTTAAATATGTAAATCCCTAAAAAGATCAATCAAGAAAATGAACTCTTTGAAGATTAATAATCAAAGTAATAAACAAGATATACTCGAAGCAATTCAAAAATATTTCATCTATACATTTCATCTATGCGGAAAACCCGAAAAAAAGAATATTATTTTCTTTTTCTTTTTTTTGAACAAATATCAGCGGAAAAAAACCAACGAAAAATTGTATCTATATTCTATACTTGAAAAAAAAACCAATTATCTTTCTCTATACTACTCAATTACTTTGAGTAATTACCAATTTACCCCTCAATGAGATTCGAGTCCAGATATTATTCCAGCATATTGATACGGAACCCCGTGAAAATATGCATCCGCGAGTTTAAAAAATGTATTTAACGTGACGTGACTATCAGAACCGGCCAAGTGAGAATTCCCGTACCGTTCAATACCGAGCCTTTTCGAGAGTTTCTCCAACCCGCCATATAAATTGTCGCAGAATTTCATTAAATGCTTAATGTCGAAAAGAACTGGAAAGAAAACCCTAATTAGGGTTAGGAATTCCTTTAGGGTATTGGGTAAAAGCCGACCCGTTATGATACAGATCAGGTACGCAAAGTCGTACGAGCTGTGGAAGGTTATCCAGTGTACCGAACTGTTCAGTACCACTCCTGAAGACATCAAGAGCTCGACGAAACGAAATGAGGATATGCCATGTGTCATGTTCCTATTGGTTCGTGAAAAAGTTCTTGTTAGGCTCTGAAATTTCATTTTTGAATTGGATTGTAATTTCAATCAAGAACGAATTTGAATTTGAATTAGTTGTTTAATTAAGGATGTTTAGGAGTTTATTTAAATGTGCAACATCAAGATATGGCAAGATTACTTTGAGTATAAAGATTTGGTACCGAATGGCGTGTACGAGTAGTGGGGGTAAGAAATACGGAAAGAATTGTAACAAAAAACGTACCGATCAAAGTCTATGCCACTTTGCTTGAGCAATTCGATCGAATCAGCCATGTGAGGATGAAACCAGGGGTGGAAATCACAAAAATTAAACTGCCAGACACAATTTCCAGGAGGCAAATTCCCATTCTCATCTGAGAATGTTAACCCTAACTGAATCAAGCGGAGTATATCAACATTTGCCTTGAGAGACGCATAACTTTTATCGACAGGGGAGCCGAATTCTCCGATCGCTCGACAGACGGCGCCGGGGAACTCCGTGTCCAACGCCACGTACGGGTAATCGTCGATTATGTCGCGAATGATCGCGAATTCTTGATCGACGTTCTCACGCCACACATCTCGGATCTCCACGGCTCGTTTGCTTTGCGCCATTGATGCATCAAAAGGTTGGTGAAGGAAGCGAGGGAAAATAAAGAAGACGAGATTTTTGGTTTTGATAAATTAATGGATTTAGAAAAGATGATGGATCTGAAAGTACGCTTTATTGGATGCGAATCCGCTTAAAATCTTTGAATTCTTGACCGTGATTTATTTTTGAACGTATGCCGATTTTTTAGAGCAATGATTATAGTGGAATGTTATAGTGATTTATCAGCTGTTCTAATTTAACAATAATTTAAAATTAACACTTCTAAAAATAATTATAGTGGAATGTTATCCTATTTATTAACTGGAGGTTCAGTGTTAAGTATTTTAATTTTAATTTCAAATTTTCTATTATTTTAGTTTTGCTATTTCAGAAATCAAATGTTAATAATTGTTAATTTCTCAATATTGTAATTTGGTTTTTTATGTAATTTTATTTTACTAATATAAATATAAAAATATAACATCACAAAACTATAACTCTAGTAATAGGCGAGTAATCGGCCAGTTACAACTCCATCAATAAAAAATCAATTATTTATAATTATATATCATATTTTAAACTAATTTCATTTATAATAAAAATATATTATGTATGTAATCTATTCTGAAAGTATAGTCGTTAGTTATGTACCTTCCATCCTATGAACAATTTATTTTAATTATTATTTGAAAACAATTTATTTTAATTATTATTATATATTTCTTGTACATCCTGAATACATTTATATTGATATATGTTGCCTGTATAAAATGAATAATTTATTTTAATTATTATTATAATAAAATAATAATTACATGTATAATGTGTTATGAAAATATAGCGGCATAACCGCATAATGAACTAAAAATACATATGTGCTCTCCACTCTCCATTGCAAAATTAGAAAATAGTATGCCTCACTAAAGGCCGATTATTTGCCAACTAAACGTCATTCACTTATTTTATAATTTTTTCAATATTTATGTCTTTGTGTATACCTATTATATTATTTTATAAATATTCTCTTTTTTTTTGTCATACTAATATACATAATTTGAAAATTATATAAATACATAACGTTGTTTTAAATTTTAATTGAGAAAATTTGTATCCATCGCCTACAAATCTCCGGATCCGGGTACACACCAGTTAAATGATCCGGCCAATTAACTAAGTGGTTATTAACTTATTATATCTTAATGGATCCGAATACCCACTAGCTATCCGGATTCGAACCCATTTGTGGTTTTGAATGGGGCCAGTTCAGGACTCCGGTTTAGGAGTTTTTTCTGTAGCGAGAGGTGCTTGTCGTGACTCGTGGTACGTGCATGCACTACTTTTGAGTATTTTACTATGAGGCCATATACTGTACCCCCAATTTCCCCACAATATACTCTATATTCCTAATTAATGGTTAATTAACATGTACTTAACCAAGTGGCACTCGATTAACAACTAATTAATATATAATTAAAATAAAAATATATTAATAATTTTTAATTAATATTAATTAACTGTTAATTTGATGTCATTTTGTTAATGATCATATTAATTAATCACCAATTAATTAATTGGTGATATAGAAAATGTGGTGAGGAAATGAGGGGGTATGACATAATTATAGCATGCCTCTCGTATTTCCTTCAATTCTCTCTATATCATCAATTAACAATTAATTCACACGGTAACTAACAAAAATACATTTCATTAATGATTATTTAATATTGATTAAGAATTATTAATTCATACGTACTTTAATTATATATCAACTAATCGTTAATAAAATATATTTTTATTAATTATCATGTTAATTAATTGTTAATTCATGATATAGAAAAAGTTGGAGGGAAACTCACGGTCACCGTGGTAAAATCATTTTCTGCAATTTGGAATTTGTTGGCAGGGGTGGACATTCGGTTGAACCGAACCGAACCGAATAAGAGCAAATCGAATTAAACCGATCCGAACAACATTTAAACCGAACCGAACCGAATAAAATTTGAACCGATTTAAAACCGAACCGAATTAGAAATTTTATAATGTTAAAATTCAAATGTTATTTAGAAAAAAAATATAAAAACAAATAATATAAAATATACTTACTTTATTTCTAATTTTACAATATTTAATTTTAATATTTTTAAATGAATATAATAGAAAAAATGAAAAATAGTGTTAATTCGGTCGGTTCGGTTTAATTGGTTCTGGAAACACCAAAACCGAACCGAACCGAACCGAACCGAATAAACCTAATGATATCAATTTTTGAACCGAACCGAACCAAATAAACCGAAAAACCGAACCGATTAAACCGAACCGATTAAACCGAATTCGACCGGTTTGGTACGGTTCCCAAATAAACTGAACCATTTGTCCATCCCTATTTGTTGGGACTATTTCGAATTGAGATTTTGAATAATTCGAAAATATGGATTGGAAACTAGGATTATGAATTTGCGATTGAAAATCCATATTAATCAAACCCGAACTTACAACTCTAAAATTTTAATTATATATTTCTATTTCTATTACAACATAGTACTGTAACTTATCAGTAGTAATATCAAATTATGATTTTTGAGGTGTTACAACTTACAAGTACTAATTATCATATAGTGTAAAAAAAAAAAAAAAATTATGAAACTCGAGGAGAATATGAAATGTTCATATACTTTTCTTTTAAACTTGTCCGGAACAAATATTAGATTATTTCATTTTGTCTAATACCGTTTTTACCTTGGAATATTATATGACAAAATTTATGTTTAATGCCATTATTTGTTTTATGATTTTTTATTATCACGATTTAATTGTATAGCATGATTGGTGATTAATATATGCCACGAATTTGTCAAGAATCAAAATTAATGTTTGACTAAAATCATCTCAAGTTTTTTAAGGAAATCTCATGCACACAAAAAATTAGATGGTGCAAATGCATTACATAGTCGTGGTGGCTAGTGGAAAAAAAATATGACTTTTTTGTTTATTTAATTTTCGTAATTGTTTATAATCTACTTGTTTATAAATATATACACAAGTGTTGTTATTTTATTTTCTGTTTATATGATTATTCTTGGAGTTTTTTTTTTGTGCAACTAAATGTTAAAACTTTTTTATACTAATATTTTATTATAAATTAATGAACTAAGATATAAAATAAATAATGTTATATTTTTAGTTGAGATACAAATGACAACGTTCAAAATTGAATGAGATGTCGATTATGTATGTGATTTTGATTTGAATGTTTGTTGAGAATATTTATGTAATGTAATTTAAATTATTTTGTATAGTTTGATCAACATATATCTGCAATAGTATATACTTATAAAAAATCCGGCTAATCCGGCCAAACCGTCCAATCCGATCAAGACGAATTTGAAATTTTTATACGAATCCTGAATTGGGTCGAGTTGAAAAAATAAACTCATTCTAATTGGATTGTGTTATAATTTCGATAAAAACTGCCAACCCGGTTCATCCCCAATATCAAGATTTAAATTAAAGAAAATATTATTGACAAAAAAAAAAAAATTAATTAGTTAACATCGATAATATTTTCTTGAAAGAAAGACTTGTCATAAGAAAAATGAGTTTTGCTTATAAAACTAACATAAATATTATGTAGGTTGATGATTGGTTACTAACAGAAGTTTAACAATTAACCTAGCGTGTTCCTTACACTTTAATTTAGCATACAAATTTGAGACTTTTTAGCGTAAATTAGCCTTTAAATTCAAGTTTCGCACGAAATAATATAAAACTCGAATACTTTCAATTTCAGACATTTTTTACAAAATCCTGAAAATTGAGTTATTTCCATGGTTACACTTCAATTTAGAAGTTCATTAAAAAAATCTTGTAAATTAAGTATTTGGTTTGTAGATTGACTCATTATAAATATAAAATTGACTCATTACGTATAAAAAAAGGGGTAATTTCTTCTGTGTCCTTCCAAAAATTAGAAATAACAAATTTATCTCTCTAAAACAACTAATAACATAATTATCCTCTCAAAACTCAACTAATATCATATATATTAACTTAAAACTTATAAATATCAAATTTACCCTCTGTTAAATTTCTGTTACATTACTGTTCAACAAACTGTTATCTCAAATTTTAAATTTAATTAAAATAACAAACATAAATATAATGACAAAAATACCCTTCCATTATTTTGCAAAACCATCACTAACTGGATTCTCCAGTACATACCTTTTCCTTTCTCTTTTTCTTTTCTTCTTCGTGTGGCTGTACAGTACGTATCTTCTCTTTCTTCTTGTAGCTTGTTTGGTCTGGAGCTATCACAAAACACCTACTAGTCGCTGAATCGCTCCATCCATCAAGAAGGGCGAGGCAACCTCTCCTCTGTTCTCTTGTCCTGCCTGTAATTGCGCCCCCTCACTTATCATTTGCTGGTGAAGGGCGACGGGGCAACGCGACTGGATTAAGGTCAAAGATACGGTCAAAGATATGTACTTTCTTTCTTAATTTTATCTATTATGTGATTTTTCTTACTTGGGGATGGATTTTGGTCAATTAATACTGGTTAATTATCACGATTGGATTAATTTAGATTATATTAAGGCCAATTCGACCAATTACTATTAATTGGGGACAAAATAAAATGAGTTGTGCTTAATTATGACTAAAATAGGATCAATTATTGGTACATTATGTGGTGCTAGGGTTAATTAAGTTGTATTAGTTGTGCATTTGAGATTGGTGAAAAGTTTTAAGGTAAAAACTGTAAAGAATTATTATGGGCTAATTTTTTTTATCATATCTTGTCATGTTATGTTTTTTTTGCTCAATTTTAGACTCAAATGAAATTATATGTCTTGATCGGAGCGATTTAAATAATGAATACCTAAAAAAAATGTTGATGAATTTTAGGTCATTTTTTTCCCTTTTTAACAGAGTATAATTTTCTGCAAAAAAATTTTATGTAGGAATGTAAATGGTGCAAGAATGTGGATTGTGATGATATGACCGAGTATATGCAATGGAGAAATATGCATTTTTTGTGGATATATTGAGGAGATGTGGTGTTCTATGTTGCGGGGATACTTCACAAAACCAGTTTTTTACATGCACGAATTTATTCTCCTAAACCGATAAAAATCTCAATTCAATCTTTTTCTTCGTATTTCATTACTTGGTATTTGGTTATATTTTTTTATTTCTATGTCTGAAAAACTCTGTTCATTTTATATTGTAAATAATGTTATAATGATTGGTATTTTAATTGTGCAAGATTAGATAATTATTTGTATTGGTAAATTGTGTGTATTGTGGTATGATTATTGTAATTCCAGTGATGTTATGTATTGTGATTGATGCATATATTTGAATGGGATAGTTATTCGTATGTTTAGGGAAAAATTTCTATGATTGTAAATTTGTAATGCAAATATAAATCTATATTTGAAAGATTTTGTATATTGCAATTTGATATGAAATCGAATGGTACCAACTTAACATATTCAACTTCATTAGACAAGTATCACGTATTTCACAAAATATACACACACTCAACATACACATGCACATCTCAACATACACTTACAAGTTACACATACACTTAACATACACATACACATACTTAACACACACAAGATAACAATCAAATGGATAAAAACACATAGAAGAGACTGAAATATAGTTCACATATAGTACCGGGTCTTGATGTGGGTACCGGATCTTGAATTGCTTGCCTCCGACATGTCTGAAATGGGAAGACTGAAATACAGTACATATATGTATTTTGTTTGTCTTTAAATCATCGATTTAATCATTATTGTCACTAATTCGTTTCAAATTGACCATTATCGAGCCCGTATTAACCCTAATTCATCACAGATTATCATTAATTAAGCTCAAATATATCACATTCAATCCCAATCAATCCTAATTCAATGTCATTAACCCTAATTCAACATAAATATGGCTAGTAAACCCCGAGTTACATAATCAATAAAATCCTCAAATGATAACAATACCTTTACTGACCAAACAAATCATTTGCTGGTCAAATTGTGTCTCTATTTCACGCAGGAAAGGTACATAGAGGATACTGCATCATATATCGCCTAGTTTTGATACTCACCTCGCTTAAGGACTGAAGAGTAAAGTCAATAGCTTTGTTTTCCGCCCTAAAAGGCTTTATATCTCCACGCTATATGATTCGGAAGATTATCGATCGATCGATCGATCGAGAGATCGATCGAGAGAGAGAGAGAGAGAGAGAGAGAGAGAGAGAGAGACGGTGAAAGAGGGAGAGAAATTGTGTGAGAGGGGAGACATGCTCTGCAAAGAGATGTATATTGAGCGAAATCGTAAGAGTGAGATGTGCTATGCAACTTGCAAGGAGATTTATATTGAGATAGAGATCGTGAAAGAGATGGATACTGAGATAGGGAGAGCTGTGCGAGAGAGAAATATTGAGGTGTCTTGAGGGAGAAGGAATACTCTATGTGAAGGGCATAATTGTCAAATTACCTTTACTCTGTTAAATTTGACGGAAAATGTTTGTTCAGGATAAATTTGATAAAAATGAGTTTAGGAGGGACAAATATGTTATTAACATTTTTTAAGGGATAAATTTGTTATTTAGATGCTAAGTAAGGATATAGATGTAATTCCCCCATAAAAAAAAATCAACAAAAAATAAATAATCATTCCTGTCAAAAATATAGATTTTCCATTCGTTTGCTCGTCAGACCGTAGAAAAAACATGTTCTCAAACAAACAAACACATATACATGTAGCACGATAAAAACAAATTCATTTTAATACAAATCTATCTTTTCATTTCAAAATAAAATTATGTGACATGTCACAATATATTGAGATCATTATATTTCATAGCACATCTAAATAAGAGAAGTTTAATACAATGATATGATTATATTTGAGATATGATACAATTTTACCAAAAATATGACAATATTATTATTTAGAATAGAAGTAATAATAAAAACGAAAAAAGGACAATGGTTAATAATTTCACCTGAACACTTGAATTCTTGAGAATATTGATTGGACCTCCAGTTCTTCAGATTTCTCAGAATTTTGCGCACGAGTTGAACCTCGAGGCGACATGATTGTGCGATCTGTCCAAAGTAGAGTATTGTGTTACGGAGCACAAAATCATCGAAGAAGATGCCAATTGGGAGATCTCCTCTAATTTGTACAAGTGAAAATATAATCAATACTAGACAATTAAGTTATTAACACTAAAGGTTGTTATATTAAATCCAAATTGAGCATCAATTAATTATAACGAAGGAGTAGAAAGTAGAGTTCTGAGATGGAGAAGGAGAGGCACGAAAGCCATTGAAACTTGAAAGAGGAGAAGAGAGATCAGAGTTTCTTAATTTGCCGATTTATTTTATTTATAATTAAGATGGGCCGATGGGGGATCCATAAATAGCCGTTGGAACTAATGCTGTAGTGTTTATATATATTGGTTGTAATATTGATTGATTCATGATTCATGATTCGTGAAGTTTATTTATTGTAAGGATTATTTTGCTAATATTCCATTATTATTATATAGGAAGACAAAAAAAAAAATAATGAGTTGCTCCTCCAATTCTATACAACAACAAAGACAGCGAGTTCTTTACAAACATTCTCATATTATATATTAGCTAACCCAAAAGTAATAAAGTATAAAGCCACATTTCGAAAACTAGTATATAATCTCGTTACAAACCATAAGTAGAATTTAAAAATAATTTAAAAACATAAATATAAAATATAAGTGAAGTCAAAAATAAATAGACCTCTTATAATTTGAATTCGAGATTGTTGACATTCAAATTTCAAATTTTCAAGTTTCGACTTCTTAAGTAAACTAAAACAGAAAACTACACAAATATTATTAAAAAAACAACCAATGAATATGAATATCTTGTAAATAATTCCACATGTAAAAAACTCACATAAAAAAATTGCAATTTTTCGGCTCAGACAAATCGACTATGAGAATCCTTCGCCTCATCAGCAGAATAAGATTCTCTCTGATTTAAAGATTCTCCAACAAAAGCAACGGAAGAAACGGCCTCAAATCACCGTATGTGGTGTTTCCGAATAAGATTCTCTTTGAGCTTCTCTGATTCCACTCGAATATATATAAACCTAACTTCGAGTAATTACTTATTATTAAATATTAATAAATAATAACACGAAATTAGTGTGTGTGTGTGTGTGTGTGTGTGAGTGTGTGAACTTGATGCCTCGACATTCGATACCAGTGCATCGATATCTGCATTTTTCCCAGATTCCTCAGGCGGAATCGGTACCGTACCAGATACCCCTTGTTTC
Organism: Luzula sylvatica; assembly: GCA_946800325.1. NCBI lineage: Eukaryota > Viridiplantae > Streptophyta > Magnoliopsida > Poales > Juncaceae > Luzula > Luzula sylvatica. The sequence goes on from OX326961.1 coordinate 4,882,742, forward strand.
AAATCATCTTTAAGCTATTACGTTACGTTTAATAACTGTTGTTTATCGATTGGGAGGGGCATTTCCGTAATTTAATGAAATACCTGGGCCCCTAACAACTCGATGTCGTGTTTGGTTTGTCGGTGCCGTAAGTAGCGACCAAATGTTTTCTGATGTTATCACGCACATATGGAAAAAGAACCTCGAAAACAAACGAAATTGGCGTTGTAGTCCTTTTTATGTCCAACACTATACATTTCTATCAAAAATAGATAAGCAAATTTTCAACTTTAATCACGTAATTGGAACCCAAATTCCTTATTTTATTTTATTTTATTATTGTTGAGAAAGAAAGAGAGAAACTCTTGTTGTTATAGGCGCCACACTGTCGTTCTGGATTGCTTGGCGTTGAAATTAATTTAGTCACTTTATTTGGGCTATTTTTTGGATACGCCTGATCCATCACATATTGGTAGAATTTTATGCAAAGAATTGATGTGGTGATACACTGATATTGATGTCGTTATTTTATTTTTTGACAAATTAGTTTTCATGTTTTTTGTTTAATCTATTTTGTGATATTGATGTAGTTATATTGGTTGCGTCATATCTTGTAATTTGATTTGTTATTATTTTATTTCAATAAAAACTCAATTAAACACAAATTTAGTCTGAAATTTCACCTTATATTACTCAATAAAAAAAAATAACAAATGTCAATTTTGCTAATTAGTTGAGAGAAGAACTTCCATAATTGAATTTTATGTAATAAAATTCAATTGAATGTGTAATTTTAGAATCAACCGAATGAGTTTTTTTTCATAATCAATTGAATGTGTAATTTTAGAATCAATTGTAGTTGTTCTTCATCTCTCAGTTGAAGTTTTTTCAGAATAAACTGATTCTATAAATTACCTAAACAATGAATTTGTACCTAAAATAATTTCAAACTATATATTTTTGCCGAATAAATTGATTTTATTAATTACCTAAAATAATTTCAAACTATGAATTTTGTTAATTGATTGTTGAAGGGTTTTCATTGTGTTTGATAATTAGTATTGGCAATAATGGGTCTTTGGGTTGACATGCATGCATGGTAATAATTGTTCAAATTAATTAATTTTTTGTTTAGAATGTGTTAATTAGCATACATTAGTGTGGTAATCGGCAATTTTTTTATGCAAAATTCCATTTAATTGTCACTTGTCATTTACATATTAATATAAAAAGTTAATGAGTGTTAAATCAATATTGGGCATCCTAGTCAATAGCAACTATTATTAATGGTGCCACACATAGGCATATTTGTTTCTTAATTAACGAAACCCTTCTATAAAAACTTACGATTTTCAAATATTTTAATTACATCTATACAAATTGGTTAACTGCAAAAAATATCAATTTAAGATTTTAAAATCTGTGATTCATTGTAATCTTTGATCTCTTTCTATTCTAAAATTTAATCACCGAATTGCTCCCGAAATCATATGTGGACACAGTGGTGCATCCACGTTCTCGGAGAAAAATGAAAAAAAAATTCCACGAAGAATCCATCCATGCGCTTGAAATAGAAAAATTGAAATAGAAAGATAGGATTTGCAGAAGAGAAATGAAGGAGATTGAGAAAACGAACGATTACTCTTCTTTTCCATTGAAGATGTTTGCTTCTCTTCTTCATGGTACTTGTGACTTGTGAGCTCTCATTTCCTCCCCCACTTCTCACTATGATAGATTAATTAAAACCTGATTTCTTTTATCTTAGACTAATTTAACCGTGTTTCGCTGAAATTCGTAGTTTTACGGAAGTTTCGAAATTTTTTGAATAAATTCGAAAGTTTCAGCAATTTCTTCAACTGAAATTCTAAAATTTCAGAAATTTCAACAATTTAAACATCTCTCTTTCACGGAAATTCTATGGCAGTTTCAACAATTTCAGAAAAATTGGGGACTGTTGATTAAATATAACATAGTCAAATAACAAACAAGCAAGTACAAGACTTGGTTGCAAAAACAGAGGGTAATTGAGCATTATTTGTATAAAATGAAGCTTTGTTGCACAATATAGTCTTTCAAGAAGCGCATTTAGGGAGAAATTGAAATTATATTAATGTATTTTGTTTAAATATGATATGTTTTGGTTTATTGAATTAAAATGACTTGTCTTTTTATGCATGTGTGTACGATTTTTCTTTGGGGGAATTTCATGTATATCCCTTCAAAAACTCAGAATATCAAATATGTCCTTCTAAAATTACAAATATGATATATATCCTTTCAAAACTATCTATTGATCAAATTTATCCTTGATAAAACTAAAACATATCAAATCTATCCTCTTAAAATGAATGTAATATCAAATTTATCAAGTCATTAACTTTCCATCCAATTAAACATAGTTTATAATTATAAGTTCTGATGATATATCTAATTTTAATTTTATATGACGAAATTACCCTTCATTCTATAAACTAAACCCCCGTCATCCCTAATCTCGCCACTTCATGTTTTCTCACCTGTTCCCACTCGACAAGAAGAAAGAAGTCATCGCCAATGGCAATCTCTTCGAAAAGCTGCCGCGGCCACGATAAAGTCCTCGAGCTTCACTGTCATCATCCATCACCCAAACCCTCGTTTCTTTCTTGGTCAAGAAACGTAGTTCTTTATATTTCTTGGATTTGAAGGTAATCGAATGAATAATTTATCTAATTAGTCTCAATTTTGGTACTAATCCATGAAATAATTCATCTAATTAGTCTCAATTTTGGTACTAATCCATGAAATAATTTATTTAATTAGTCTCAATTTTGGTACTAATCCATGAAATAGTTTATCTAATTAGTCTCAATTTTGGTTACTAATCCATGAAATAATTTATAGTCTCAATTTTGGTACTAACTGTTAAATATCAATAATGGAAGATTAAGAATATATTAAGAAGATAGATTTATTGAAGAGAGAAAGAGAAATTGAAGACAAGATAAAATCGTTTGATTAATCATTCTTGCTTGAATTACATGGAGAGATTAGATCTCTATTTATACTAGTTTAAACTAATCTAAATCACACACATAAACTAACTTAATCAATCCTAACCATCCATTCTAAACCCACTAACCACACTAACTAATTTTACTTAATCATCTCCATTGCATGAACAATGGACACCTCCATTTAATCTTCTAACATCCCCCCTCAAGCGCAACCGGCGACTTGTCGACGGTAAGCTTGAATCCAATACAATTGCGAAAATACTCGTACCGGTTTGGCACCGGTTGATTAGATTTCATGAAAATTTTGTTTAATAGAAAGATATTTTTAGAAGAAGAAAATAAGAAAGAGATAAAATTGAAGTAGAGAGGCAGGGGTTAATTCATAAATTTGCAGGGTTATAGATGTAAGTTACACCATACCGGGTTATCGGATCTTGAGAAGGAGATAAAATTGCGAGAAATGGTGTATAGAAGAAATATTGGCGATAAGATTGCAAGAAGAATGGTGGAGACGGATTAGAGAAATGTACGAGTCCGGTACTGGTTTGGGCATGCGGATTGGTACCGAATTTGAAGAGAGCTTGGTACCGGTTATCGTACCGATCATTGGTACCAGATGAAACTTTCGGTTCTGGTACCGAAATATGTTGATTGAATTGTAACCCTTTTCTTTTCGCAAAGATTAGTATCCTGAAATTAGCTTACCAAATACTCCTCAGCAACCTCTTACAAGACAGCAATGACAAAGCTCCGAAACTTCAAAGCAATCTTGAAAGCTTGTGCAATTTTTCTGACAAGTCTCAGGTCTGAACCGGTGAGGTTTCTTGACACCGGCACCGCCTGTCGCCGGAGCTAACTTTCGAGCAGCCTTGGTGCCCGACTGCTTAGGTGCTGCCTTGCCTCCAGTAGATTTGCGAGCGGTTTGTTTTGTGCGATCAGTTAGAACTTGGAAAGAGATTGCTAGATCGATTGGTTAGGTGGGATTCTTGATAAGAGAACAAGATAGAGACTTGCTAGTTGATTTTTGCGATAGTACAAGAAGGGGTACAGTGTCTCAGAGAGAGAGAGAGAGAGAGAGAGAGAGAGAGAGAGACAGGTGTATTAGTTTTTACTTAGAAAAGAAAGAGATTAATGAAAGAAAAGGGTTCTTTGATAGAATTTAGGCAGTTTTGCCTTAGAAAAGAAAGAGATTAACGAGAGAAGGGGAAAGTGGTATTTTTTTTTATTTTCTTACTGTGGAAAAGATAGAAAGATTCACAGTGATAATAATTTTGGCAGTTTTGCCTTGAAAAAAAAAATCGAATTTGGAGAATAAGAAAAAAAAATTTGGATCGATTTACTCGTTTGAGTTTTTATGCTCTATATACCATGTTAAATATCAATAATGGAAGATTAAGAATATATTAAGAAGATAGATTTATTGAAGAGAGAAAGAGAAATTGAAGACAAGATAAAATCGTTTGATTAATCATTCTTGCTTGAATTACATGGAGAGATTAGATCTCTATTTATACTAGTTTAAACTAATCTAAATCACACACATAAACTAACTTAATCAATCCTAACCATCCATTCTAAACCCACTAACCACACTAACTAATTTTACTTAATCATCTCCATTGCATGAACAATGGACACCTCCATTTAATCTTCTAACACTAACCCATGAATAACATTAGATTAGTTACTTCTAGATTGAGAGAAGGACATTCAAGAAATGGCTGGAAATTAGAGACCGGTGATTATGATGCAGTAGAGAAACTCCTAACTGAATTTATTCTCGTGAAAGAGATTAATTAATTGAAGAAAATGTCAAAACAAACTTGAAAATTTCAGGCCGATAATTTGCATGCCAATACTCAATGAAACTCTTAATTGAATCTATTCCTGCACTACTTCCATTCTAGGAGAATTTGAGACTGGATTCGTACCCAAAAAAGGTCCAACATGACCAACAAAGTCCTTTCAACGTGGCTACGCAACAGGTACACTGGAGATAAACCGCAAAACAATGCATCTGTGCACTCTAGCTATATGGAAAGAAAGAAATCAAAGGATTTTCATGCAAAAAGTGTTATCGACGATAGTTTGGCGGTTATCATTCGCAGACACTTCGCAATGGACACTCAATTGCTTGTGAATTCTAAATAATGTTTTTTTTTCCTTACAAGCTAGTTTCTGAGTGTACCTTTTTCGGTTGTTTGAATATCCTAGAGAGAAGGAAATCTTTCTTGTAACTAAACTCTGTTTTTTTATAAAATTATCGAGTAAAGGCCTTCGTCTCCTCCAAAAAAACCTTGAAAATTTTCAAACCATGCTCTAAATCTGTGTATAACTTTTTTGTTATAGTTTGTGGTTCTAATTTAGTATGGTTATATTGTAATTATGTTTGTTTTGAGATCAAACTAATATTCATGATTATTAAAAAATTGTGAAGTATTATGTCATCTTATATCAAAAGCATTAATGTCGTACAATCAAAACTTAATTCTCAAGCAATCTTTACACCCTCATTTACAAAACAAATGAATTGTGCGAGAACCATTGCATAGACTCGGCACGGGGTTTCGATAATTTCGGAGGTGCATTTTTCCAACCCATGAATTGTGCGAGAATTTTATGAATTGGCATGAGATTTTACTTTCTTTGATGGAATCATTTTTACTACAAAAAAAAACATAGAAAAGAAAGTTATTATTAAACAATTTTAAAGTTATTGTACATTACTTAAATTGATACCTGAGATTAGTTGAAATTAAGGTTTATCCTTAGATATAGTCCTTAAATGGTCCCTAGTTATGCTATAATTGACCTTATTTTTACTACAATGTGTCCTCAATTTACTCGAAATAATCCAACTGATTGCAATAGAATCAAAATTAAACTTATTTACCTTAATTCAGTAGAATAGGCATCAATTTTAACCTCAATATAATCAAAATTAAACTGATTTACCTTAATTCAGCAGAATAGGGATCAATTTCAACCTCAATAAAATCAAAATTATACTTATTTACTTTAATTAAGTAGAATAGGCATCAATTTGAATCTCAATTCATCCCAATTAACTATAAAAAACACAAAATCGATCAAAATTCAGAAGAAGAAAAACGTACCTTCAACTGGAACGGCAATGGAGATCTGACACACACAACATAACGAAATAAGACGAGAACTAGCAAAACTCGACGATGGCACAAGGCATTGGAGCCCTAAATTGATGGTGACACGTATTCCATCTATTAGCACCAACACAAACAGAGCTTTTATCACTGAGCATCGTCTGAATCCAGCGATCGTAACATAGAAGTTCAATAGGCGGAAGAGAGCAGAGCTGAGAGCTCTAAGTTGGAGAATCAATTTGTAGGAAGCTTCAGGCCTCGTTGAAGAAGAGCGGTTTGGAACAAACTAACAAGAAGATGCGTTAGTGAGTTAAAGTCTGTGGATATTTATTGAAGGGTAAAAGTGTCATTACACAAATTTTCTGTCAAATATAACTGTTCTGTTAATTTGAAATAAGTATAATTTTAGAGGGATAAATTTGATATTCTGAATGTTTGGAGGGATATACAAGAAATTATCCCTTTTTCTTTTGGATGAAAATTTGACAAAATATGATACCAGTCAATCATTGATTATTACAAACCTGACAAAACTTGTATCATAAAATTATTGTAAAAGTAACAAAATTTATATCCAAAACAAATTGGTATTGAAGTACTAGCATAGTAGCATGTATGTCATATTTTCACTTTGTTGTGTTGAGAAAGAAAATTAAAAATAATGACTCTTTGCAGTGCAGAGATGAGAATTCCGCACTTTAAGTGATACGAGATATGAATTTAGCACCTAGAGAGAAAGAGAATCGCTTAAACCAAGCTTTGGCAATTGGCAATTAGAAAAAGCGAAATGTTTTTGGGAGAGAGTACAAATAACATTTTTCATGTACAATTAATCCACATGTGTCATCGTTAATTTGTGAGCACGACCTGTTTGTAAATAATTATTTTGTGTCTTTTAATTATTGTGTCAATAAATATTAAATACTAATTAAATTGGATTAATCCGTACATGATCGATACAATTATTAACAGTACATAATTGTATATTACAATACATTTAAATTAATTATTAACTGCAAAAAATACCAATTATAATAAAATACATGATTACAATCCATTATTTACAAAAATATGACAATTATATTCCTTCTTTAGGAAAATAATTAGGAAAATAAACCCTACAAATCTGTCAATCGCACCCGTTAATGGTATGCACCTGAAAAAAAAGGAAAATAATTAGGAATCGACAACTAAAATGTTTTCAATTAACAATGTTTTTCAGAAGAATTTCAAATTAACAATAAATCTAAATTATGTTCATTCTCTTGTACGGTCAAAGTTTTTACAAATTTTGAAGTTCAAAAACCGATAACTTGACTAAAGAGTACTTATTTCAAATATCATAATTGAACGTTCAATAAATGTTTATCTATTTCAAATTTCTTTTCCAAGTAAATCATACAAACATAAATAACATGAATTAACTTTCAACAATATAATTAAATTTTAATATTTTATTTTGGATAAAGAGCTACAAAGAAAATATTGAAGGGCACTTAATTCATCCAGTTCCGTACAAATGGAGACGATCCCGGTTTTTCTCGAACGTTGGAAATTCGAACGTTGGAAATTGGACCGTTGGAGGTCCTTGGATTGGTCGCCCTTCTCTATATATTTCCCCATTCGCCCGCTCCCATCTTCTTCTTCCCATATCTCTTTTCTCTTTCCACTTTGTGCTTCTCTTTGTCCTCCATTAATGGAGAGCTATTCCTATTTCACTCATTCGCTTGGTTTACTCTCCTCTTCCAAGGCACTCTAACACTTGTTACGAGGGAGCTATTCTACTCAATTCTCTTTCCGCAGTCATGAACATGAACGAGATGTGGCGACCAGATAAGATCCTTTCGAAGAAGGTCAGAATCAGACCATGCTTGGCCTCCTCGCCTGGCCTGGTCCAGCGCTAATGGAACTTCTCATCCACCCTCATAGTCAGACTCATAGGTACTCTTTTCTCGTGAAGCACATCTAGTTTTTTCATTGTTGACCTTGTCTTCTTTTTTTATTGTTCCTCTTCTTGTTTTCCCTCTTTTCGAGCAGTGTGCTATCTATTTTGTTCGCGTCTTCATTTTTGCTTGAGCTTCTCTGTTATAATAAAGACCTACGGGTCATTTTCTAAAAAAAAAACAAATTTTTTTTTTTTTACGATTTTTGCACTTTTTCGATTATGTGATGATAATTTGTAATTTGAACATAATCCACGGTTCATGCTAATTATGTGATTATTTATCCTAATTTTGTGTAATAAGTTAAAAAGGCCCTGATTTATGAATGACTTGCTGGAACTGGAAGTAGTCCTTCTTATTATTGGAGATACTTAACGCCCAAAAAATTTCTTTTGAATTTGAAATATTCTTTAAAAAAAATAGTAGAAATAATCTTTGAATTTGGAATATTCTTAATCCTCTTGATTTGTAAAATACTACATATAAACACCTTCATTTTCGGTTTTGATAAAAACAGAAACTTAAATGTTATTGCTTCTTAATGGATTATACCTTCCTAATTTATTTGCACCTTTGTATGCACAGCTTTGCAGTTTCCTTTGGACTCTATGCAAAGATCCCCCAAGCAATGAAATGAAGAAAGACAAACTACTGGGTTTTAGGATGATCACAAACTGAGCTCTCTTCCAAAAGGACAATTTTGACTTTATATGTGTTGTGTCTATTTGTTGTATGTTAAATGTGTAATTGTGTGTGTCTATGATCTGTGCGTGTATGTTGTAGGTGTACATGTGTATTTTTGTATATATTGTATGTTTTACTTGTATTTTGCAGGTACAAGCAAGGAGGCGAGGAGGGTCCGGCCCAAAATGTGGGTCGGGCCTCGGGAGGGGGGGGTCCGGCCCGAAAGGGGGTCCGGCCTCGGGGGGGGGGGGGGGGTCCGGCCCGAAAGGGGGTCGGGCCTCGGGGGGGGGGGTCCGGCCCGAAAAGGGGGTCGGGCCTCGGGGGGGGGGGGGGGGGGGTCCGGCCCGAAAGGGGTCGGGCCTCGGGGGGGGGGGGGGGTCCGGCCCGAAAGGGGGTCGGGCCTCGGGGGGGTCCGGCCCGAAAGGGGGTCGGGCCTCGGGGGGGTCCGGCCCGAAAGGGGGTCCGGCCTCGGGGAGGGGGGTCCGGCCCGAAAGGGGGTCGGGCCTCGGGGGGGGGGGGGGTCCGGCCCGAAAGGGGGTCGGGCCTCGGGGGGTCCGGCCCGAAAGGGGGTCGGGCCTGGGGGAGGGGGGGGTCCGGCCCGAAAGGGGGTTTAGGGTTTAGGGTTTCCTGGGGGGGGGGGGGGGGTTCCGGCCCGAAAGGGGGTCGGGCCTCGGGGGGTCGGGCCCGGGGGTCCGGCACGAAATTTGGAGTTCTCACTGAAATTTTTCTTTTTCTTTTTGAAATAATTTGTGGTCTGAATCATAAAATTCTTCGATTCATTAATGTTGTGAATTGTTTAGAAGAGTGAAGAATATTGTTTGTACAAAAAATTTATAGTATGGGAAGGATAATTACAAATTATAAAAAGATAGCATGTTTGGATGCAAATGAGTTAATTTAAACTATTAATTCCGTGATGTTTTCTTGCGATCCAAACAAGCCCTTACTGTTTAGGTGGTACACTGGGATAAGCTTGGTTTACATGATTAATATGAATGAGAGTTATGGCATGAGCGTGGAAAATTTAAATTATATGCTCATGTCAAACTTTGGTCAGTTAATTTATTTTGGTTACTAATGAAAAGTTGAAGTATCATAATATATCTCTAATTTATACCTCAATTCGTTTTTGTAAAGTGTTATAAAAGTTTTTCTCACGTCTTGAGAATATTATAATAATATTTGATATTATAATAAAGATTCTTTTGTACTCGTCGTATTTTCAGTTCCTTGTATTATTTTTCATAAACGAAGTCTATTGCTTCTCTAGGTTAAAAAATTCGCCTTTTTCTGTTTTCTTTTTTTAGTGTCTCAGTTTGACTTTGTTGGACCTGATTGTGAATTGGGAAATTATAGTCTTCCCCTGAGATTCCCCCCCACCCACAATGCTGATTGAGTCAGCATGACGTCATGAATTGATAGTTAATCCGCAGCTTCATTTTGCCCCCCAACTTTTATAGTGAATCGAAACTTTCAATTAACAGTTCCAAACAAAACAATTAACAGTCCCATCAACACATTTCAATTAACAATTAATAGAAATTAAAAAATATAATAATAATTAACAATAATTAGCAGCATAATTAATTATTATAATATTGACAACCTAATTAATGTATGTAAATTAACAAATATGTTAATTAATTATCAAATATAATTTTCAAATATTAACAACTTTTGTATGTTTCATAAATTTTGTTTGAGTTCAATTATTCAAAATTTTTTGAATTACATTCATTAATTAACACAAATTTTTAACACGCTTTCATTAACAATTAATCGTTTTCGTTTTTTTGAATGTCTTAATTTTTGGTTAATTCATTCTTTATTTATTACCTAAATTAACAATTAAAATTACCTATTATCAATTAATATAATTATATCTTGGTCATAGATACTTAACAATAATTAACATAAGTTGCATATTTTACCAGTAATTAACAATTAACAATAGTTTTACCTTTTCTAATAAGTTGCATATTTTAACAGTAATTAACTTAATTAATAATTACATCCTTAATTAACAATCTGTACATTTTTAGTATTTCTTTAAATCTGGCAACTAATAAGTTGCATATTTTTGTGCTCGCCAATTAACAACCAATTCAAATGCTGAAATTCAAAATTCAAAATTCAAAATTAACTAATTAATGATTAATTCGATATTCATTTATGGATGTACTTAATGATTAATTCGATATTAAAAAATCAAAAATCAAATAACATAAACATAAACATACAAAATATATTTCATTGTTTTTATTGACAAATAATAAAACTTGAAAATAAATAAATTAACAAGTAATACAACTACATAATACATTTCAAAGTCCATAAACTACAAAACAATGCTATAATCCACTATTAAACGATAAATAAAATGCAATAAACATTATAAAAATTGAACACTAAATATTAACAAATTGAAATAAACAATGAATATGAAATCAAATGAACGGTTAATCATCAATTCAAATAACAATGGAATATTAACATGAAAATCAGATCTGAAATCAGATTAATACACACGGAATTAACACAAAATTAACGGTTAATCATCAGTTTCAAAAACAACACAAAATTAACACGAACAAGCTCTGAAATATCAAGTAAATCCAATTAAAAAAAAAAGTAAAAACCAGCATAGAATCAGATTTAATTGTTAAAACACAACAAAATAAATATAAAAAACCCTGCACAGTTAATTACCAATACAAAAAATCCAAATTAACTATAAACTCGACTGAAAAGTAAGAAATTTGCAGCAATGCCCTATTATTAACTGAAAATTGATTGAAAATTAACAGTAAGAAAGTCAAAATTTCAAATAAAATCAAGAAATCAGTAAAATAACTATGAAAATCGGTAGAAACACCATAAATGATAAAGAATCTCAAGATTTAACTTTAAAATCAGTTCAAACATTTCAGATTTTGTGAAACACCAAAATCACTACCACAAATTCGAAAATCACCATAAAAATCGTCCAAATCAGGAAAATATCCATGAAATAATCAAAAAAAAAAAATCCTCGAACAGCAAAAAATTACTCAATTAACAGCAAAAAAAAGCTCAAAAAAATCGATCCAACTAGCACCTAGGGTTTGGGCGAAATATTGAAGAGAAGAACCCAAAAAAATCGAAGCATGGACGACGAACCTGGAGTATGTGCGGCGGATCTAGGGTTTGGGTTTGGGTTTGTGTTTGTGCTGTTGTTGTGGTTGTGGGTGTGGGTTTGGCCGTGGGTGTGGGTGTGTGATGAGGAAGGTGAGAGAAAATGGGGAATAAATGGTTATATATGGTTCTCTGAATCAATTGGATTAACCGTTAACTCTGGGCGGAGTTAATTGGTACAATTCTGGAGAAGGATAGCAGGGTGCCCCCAATTGACGCTGATTCAATCGTCGTCGCGGGGGGAATTATGGGGGCACCATGTATGCCCTCTTGTGAATTTGTGATCCGATTGAGATTTAACTGGAGCCCTAAACCCTAAATTCATTATTTTTTTGTTTTTTGTTTTGTTTTGTTCTGTTGAATACTATAAATTCAGCCATGCTTAATTCTCTTGTTTTGATTAAAGAAACACACAAATACACGTCAATTTTATTTTATTAGTTTTATATTACTGAATCGGTAAATTCTCACTTGTATTTGTTATTGCAGGAATGCGTCACAGCTTCTTCAATGAGCCTTAGCCTTTTGTTTGAATAAAGTATGGTATAAAAAAAGTGGAATTATTTCATCAATCTACAATTCTACATAGACAATGAGAGATTTGCCTCTCGAAAATGGATATGGACCAACGGCATAGGTGTATCAAAATTCTCACTTGTATTTGTTATTTTGGCCGAGTTCCAACATTCACCTAACGCTAATTCATTTTCGAGGTGATTTGCCTCTCGAAAATGAATTATTTCATCAATCTACCACATAATGTATCAAAATGAATCAAAATCTCTACTTGTTAAGTGTAAGAGAAATGAAAAATATTTTTTTTTATGGATAATGTGTGTATGATTCAACATAAATTCATACCGATTGAAATGGCCAAAAGGTAACATATTTAAAACATTAGATATCTTTCATCATAAATTGTTACCGATTGATATTTTTTTCATGAGTAATATGTGTATAATTCAAAATAAAAAAAATCACGCAAAAACATCATACAATTGAAACCCAAATATAATTCATAATACAAGAATATGTTTCGTTGTGACCAAATCAACTCAAAATTTCAAATATTTTAGAATTAAATGAAATCATATATATTTTTTTTCCTTACGAATCAAATAGTATCATAAAGCTAACAACCACGCATTTCACATTACTTTAAATAAAGCTTCTCATAAGCATTTCATCAAACAAGTTGTATGCATTCCATCCCCAAGAGACAAATCTCAATGAAATGTGTGGCTACTGAGAATTGAAAATTCATGCTATTTAAGTTAGTCATTTCATATAAATAGCTTCAATTTTTATTTGTTAGTCATTTCATAAGTTAGTCTACTGAGAGACAAATCATAATGAAAGCAAGGTCGTAAATGGACTTTGTTCGAGAAAATGTGACATTTGCATACCTTCCCAAACTTGCAATAACAAATAAAGGCGTGAATTATTTTAATTATCAAAAGAGAAACTATAAAAATAAACAAACTAATGAAATAACAGGTCAAGAAAACAATTAAGCCACATCTGTTCAAAGCATCGATTCACAGCATCACCATTTTTGTGAGATTCACAAAAACAAACTATAAAAATTAAGGCTAGATCTAATTTATTTAGCTAATTAGGTGAATTTAGCACAGGTAACAGGGTGTACTACTGTCGTAGGAGAAAATCATTCCCAGAGAATACTCCATCATACACCGAGAGAGAGAGAGAGAGAGAGAGAGAGAGAGAGAGAGAGATATGAAATGTCGGGTCCGGAGAAGATCCGATTTTAGAGAGTCCGCAACGAAGAAACAAATTTGATCCTTCCAAACGAGAGAGGAGAAAAGAATGGAAACGGAAGTAATTAAAAGAAACGGTCTGTTAACATGCAAAAACTTAATTAAGCCCGCACGAATCTTGATATACATCTGAAGGTCAAAAAAGTAAGAGCACTACTGGGCATTTGATTTGAGGGATTAACATGAATATGTATTTCAATATCCGGGATAACATAGAAATCCTTTGTTTGATTTGGTGATTTTGATAAAATCATGATTTTGAAGGTGGATATGGAATACACAAAAAACTTAGAATTACAAATACATGAATAATCTTATCCATATATTTTATTATAAAACCATTCCTCCAAATTATATGCACAAAATAATGATTATATTTATATTATATCATATTATATTATACAATATTAACCACCTTTGACGATAGCAAGAAAATCACTAGAAGAAGCTACGAGTTGGTATAGATGGTGCTAGGAAAAGCTAGGATAAAATAATTTATAGAATAAAAAATGATTGTAATATCACATGTAAATATTTTTCTCTTTTTTAATATATCAAAAAACTCCGTTTTTTTTTAAAAAAAAAAGAAAAAAGAAGAAGCATTGATAGTATACTGGACATAATAAACAAAACAAAGAGGTTCTTTTTGCAAAATTTGTATACGGAAGATGTTTCTGTCCAAATGTTTTATGTTTACCAGATAAACCCCATTCTGTGCTTCTGCAGAGAGAGATGGCATCAATGGCGCCGTTACGTGTCCTCCTCCCCACATGCCACGTCGCCTTTTCCCCCTCAGGTCAACTTTCCCTGCTCCTAAGCCCCCTCTCTTTTCCAAGCCTTTCGACGAACATGTTGCATGCATGATTTGCAATGTTAATGTGCGTGGTGCGCTCAGAAAATCACAAAATTACGATTTTTTTTTTTCAGATATAAGTAATTTTCCTTACAAGAACTTCAATTTCATGAAGGTACTGCCTCCACTTTCTTCTTTCTAGCTAAATGAACTAGCAATTTTATTTATCTCTCCCTTTTATTTGGGATTTTCAATTCTTTGCATAAAATTCTATCAATATGTAATAGATCAGGTCTATCCAAAAAATAGCCCAAATAAAGTCATCAATTCATTTCAACGCCAAGCAATCCAGAACGACAGCATGGCGCCTCTAACAACAAGAGTTCCTCTCGTTCTCTCTCTCTCTAAAAACGAATTTGGGTTCCAATTATGTGATTTAAGTTGAAATTATTGTATCTTTTTGATAGAAATGCATAGTATTGGACATAGAAGGGACTACAACGCCAATTTCGTTTGTTTTCGAGGTTCTGTTTCCATATGCGCGTGATAACGTCAGAAAACATTTGGTCGCTACTTACGACACGGACGAAACCAAACATGACATCGAGTTATTACGAGCCCAAGTATTTCATTAAATTACGAAAATGCCACTCCCAATCGATACACAAAAGTCTTATTAAACGTAATGTAATAGGTTGAAGATGATTTGAAACAAGGGGTATCTGGTACGGTACCGATTCCTCCAGACGAATCTGGGAAAAATGCGGTTATCGATGCACTGGTATCGAATGTGGAGGCCATGATTAAAGCCGACAGGAAAATCACGTCTCTTAAACAACTTCAGGTTTTTATAATTTTATCCCCCCTTTTTAATTTAATAACAATTATGCATTATTAATTAACTAATTTAATTGTTAATTTATCAGGGACGTATATGGAGAACAGGATTTGAAGGTAAAGAAATTCTCGGTGCGGTTTTCGATGATGTGCCACTAGCTCTTAAGCGATGGCATTCCACTGGCATCAAGGTCACACACTCACACACAGACACACACACACAAATTTCATGTTATTATTTAGGGGGATTTACATATTTATCTTTTTTTTAAACTTGAAATTACATATTTATCCTTCTTAAAATTAAAATATCATATTTACCCTTCATAAATCTAAAATATCATATTTACCCAAAAATTAAAAACCATCTAATTTCTCCGTCAAAACTAACGGTTAATATTTTACCCTTCTAAAAACCCAAAATATCATATTTATCCTTTTAAAAAATAAAAATACCATATTTACTCTTTTAGATTTATGAAAAGGTAAATATGATTTTTAAAAGGGTAAATATTATATTTTTATTTTTAAAAGGGTAAATACGATATTTTGGGTTTTTAGAAGGGTAAAATAGTAATTGTAAATGTTGACCGTTAGTTTTAACGAAAAAACTGGATGGTTTTATAATTTTTGGTTATATATGATATTTTAGTTTTATGAAAGGGTAAATATTATATTTTAATTTAAGAAGGGTAAATATGTAAACCCCTATTATTTATTAATATTTAATAATAAGAAATTACTTGAAGTTAGGTTTATATATATTCAAGTGGAAGCAGAGAGGCTCAAAGACTAATATTTGGAAACACCACATACGGCGATTTGAGGCCGTTTCTTTGTGGATTTTTCGATACCAATATTGGGTTTGTTTTATTCTCTTATTCATTATTTATTTATTTCTGAAAAATCAATTAAATTGTCAATCTTTTGTTATTATATGTAGAAACAAAAGAGAATCGAAGAGTTATTTCGAAATCACACAATCGTTAGGAGTCGATAAACCGTCACAGGTTTTGTTCATTACCGACGTATATGCCGAAGCCGTAGCCGCTAAGTCTGCCGGTAATTATGCATTTTAGTCCTCCAAACATTTTTATTTTGTTTCTAATATTTTACTACATTTCAGGGCTCGAAGTGTTAATATCTATTCGGCCCGGTAACGCCCCTCTTCCAGAAGATCATGGATTCGAAACAATTTCCTCTTTTGCACAAATTTGAAACGAAAAACAAGATTTAATTAAAAATAAAAACTAGCATGTCTGATACACAAACTCCACGGACTATTAACTAAAAAGCCGGGAGCTCAATGGAAACTTACATTTAAACCCTCAACTAATACCTAATTACATATAACTAAGAAAATTATGATTTAAATTTAATAATTAAGGCACGATACTTTAGGGTTTAAGTAGCCTCCGGTGGAGCCATAGGCGTTAATGCATACGGCCTCGACATTATCATTTGAAAACGGTACTGACGTGATATTAATGTCGGTTATTTGTATGTTCGTGCAAGGTATCGATTTGCTACAATTTAGCGTGACCGCGTTATTATTCATCGAGGTCCCCGAAAAGTTTGAATATTTGACGTGGCTTATTTCAACTGCTTTGCTCTGCAATGGTAATCAAAAATTAAAAATAATTGTGATTAAAGCATAAAAAAAAATATATGTTCTTACGTGTGTATCGCAATCGTTATCATCGTCAGCGCAATAATATTGATCGATTATGATCGGATTTTCAACATAGCTTAACGAAATATTCTCGAATGATATAGATCTTGCATATCCTTGGCCTCCCTATATGAATCGCAAATATAGAATTATAATCATGTAACTAATATATTGATATTCATATAATATAAACCTGCCAAGTTTTGATTCTTGCACCGTTTGTAGTGTTGAAAAAGTTCGAATTCGAAACATGAATTTCTTCTACACGTGCTTTTGAATTATGACGGCCTAAACTTCCAATACTATAACACGTATTTAGTAATATAAATTGGATTATTGATTATATCGTTTAAATGAAAAATATTTCAATTCTTGATTTGAGTAAAGCTTAAGTACCTTATGCCATGACCTTGCCCGCAGTTAACTCCATCGATAATAACATCATAAGTGAGATCTCCAATTGATATACAATCGTCGCCTATAACAATCGAAACAAAAATGAAATTAACCAATTTAATTAAAATATACGTTAATAAATTATTGTACCGTACCGGTACTTATAACCGAGTGTTGAATTCTGACGTGCTGAGAATTCGCGAGATGAATGCCATCGGTATTAGGGCTAAATTGAGGGGAGCGAATGCTAATTCCAGTTATATTCGAGTTTGCGCAATTTAGCAATACGAGACCCATTTGTTGGCTATTTACTATGTTCAAATTGGTAATTGATAGATGATTGCAAGTCACAAATTTTAATGCCTGCATTTGGATTTGAAATGAAAAAAAGAAAGATGCAATTGAGAATATTCGATTTAAATAAAAAAAAACAGGAAAATATGTATAGGTCATACCGTTGGAGATAAAGTGTAGCAACCCTGCATCACAAATAAATCGAATATTAGAAATTTTATAGCTCAAAATTAAAATTATACTACTAACATGGTAAATTTCCACAGAAAAAAAAAGCAAGATGGTTGTCTATAATTTCTTGTATTTTTTTTAATAAAAGGTATATAAAAGTTGAATCATATATGATATAATAAACTTGATATTTAACCTCTTTATTAGGATTCAATTTGCAAGTTCTCTCCCACCAAGCGGATCCTCTACCGTCGATTGTACCCGAACCCGTTAAAGAAAATCCATTAATGTTGTAAAATACCAGCCACATGTCCCAATCTGTCTCGTCCCAGGTGTCAACTCCAGGGGCAACTATATATCCTTCAATCTATCATAATAATCCAAAAATATCAACTATATTTGTTTCCATTTTATTTTATATCAATTACAGTTTGTTTACTAATTTATTATTTTTAAAAGCAAAAATATCATATTTACCCTTTTAGATTTGGTAATGGATATGATAAAAAAAAAAAAAAAATGGGTACCTGGAAATTAATACTCGGAGAATTGCATGGACCCTTAAAGACCGTTGGATGGACCAAGAATTTCATGTTGGCCGGTACGTACATAGTTGGTGAACCGGTACACCTTGCACTACATGTTGCCCACCATGCATTTAAGAAAGCCTAAAAAATAGATACATCAAATTTTGTACTAAATCAGGAAAAAAATAAGAAACCCTAAACCCTAATTTCTAATATTATTCAAACATTTTGCTAAGTTTTTTTTAAATTTTCCAACACATATTTTGGCAGTAGTATAAAACAAATTTATGACAAAAAAAAATATTAAATACTCATTTAGTATCAAAAGAGATTAATTAATACTAACCTTTGTATCATCTGTTTCTCCATCTCCAACGGCTCCAAAGTTAACTACATTGAAGTAAGAAGAATTTGGTTCTTCATGCCAATTTGTTTTGGCCACGGAAAAGTTAACTAGGTTTGTGATTATAAATAAGCAAAATAATATCTGAAATTAAGAAGAAAAAAATCTATGATAAATGTTATATAAAAAAAATATATTTCAAGTACAAAAAAACAATGAGGAGATTGAGAAGAAGAGAAAATTAACAACAGAAACGATTTACTTTTAAACCCATATTGCTTGATAATAGTTTGTACTTCAAATTGAATAGATGAAATGAGAATATAAATGGAGCTCTGTTCATAACATTTAAAGAAAATGATAGGGCTAATTCAGAGGCATCTATTTTGATCAAATTCCCAAAAATTGATGCATTTCGAATTTATAACAAAATGGAAAGCTATAAATCAAATTTTACTTCTTCCTCTTTCAGAAAATACAATGAAATGCATCCCATATATATTCTTGAAGGGATCTTTTAGCATGGATATTCTATAACTGGAGTTAATTGAATGAATCGTGAATTAATTTATCTTCAAAAATAGTAATTTGTCCAATATTATTATTTTATATGAATATTGATACAATAAAGTATAAAAAATATATTATTACTTAATTAAGAACAATTCAATTATTTTTTACTAAATGATCATTAAAGATGATTGATGTTTATTATACTTATTTATTAGTGTTATTATTTTTCATAAATTATGCAAATAAAAAATTTCATATATAAAAAATATATTATTGTCCTTATTTTTTGTTATCATAAAAAATCACTCAAATTGTAACGTGTAATATATATACATATGAAAAAATAATATATATACATATAAAAGTACAATAGTCATTCGGTAATTTTTTTTTAAACCGCTATTAATTAAGCCATGTTATATTTTACAATAACGTCAACCATTTTGGCCATAATAAAACTTGTTTGTTTCATTCAATTCATACTTGACCGGACGCAAAAATATTGAAAATCAATTTTGAAAACATATTCGGACCCGAACATCCGAAACCCAGTTGAACTTGTCTGACTCGACACATAGACCGGTCATCGAATCTGTCATCCAGAGTGATCGAAAAATATGAAAAGCATTCGGACCCAATGACACTCAAAACAACCGAAATTGACCTGCACCTGACACGTGATCCGAAACCGGTAACCCGAATTGACATGTAACAAACAGAAATAAAATAGAATTTAGTCCTACATTGAGTAATTAGAAGAAGTAATAGTAACTTAAATATTATAATGCACTTACTAATATTACATCACAGGCATTTTGAAGGTGTAATTGTATCATTAAAAATAATAATAGTTATTTAAATAGTTAAATATATCTACTACTGTAATTATCCAGCTTGAACATTTTAAGATCCAATGTACGGTGTTTGTTTATTTGTACTGGGCCAGTAAATCGGGCTTTAACAAATGATATTCTTAGCAAAATTACGGGGATATTGGGTGCATTCTCGACAAAAATTACTTAGAACTTAAAACGAAAATAACTTTTTTTTTTAAGGAAAAAACGAAAATAAATTGATTGGACAAAATGAGAAAGTCCCAAGGAATTAATTAATTGAACAAATTAAATGTTATGAAATGGATCTCATTGAACATTGGACAATACGTGTCTCCTAAGTCCTGACTAGCATTTAGCAATGTGTGTACATGGCGCACAGAGCACATGGAAGGTCTGCTCAACACTCAACAGAGTCAGCAGTACGTAGTAATGAGATTATGGGATAGTAGTGCCAAGACTTTTATCTAAAACTAAGTATACTTTTTGGTTGAAGAAAATATAATTTAAAAAGAGGCCTTCTATCAATGTCCCCAATTTCTCCTCCACTTTCGTGATGACATCATCTTTGATGATTAATCCACTAATTATCCCTTCTCAATTAACGATTAATTTATATTTATTAATAGTTGAATATTTTTAATTAATCTTTAATTGGTAAGGATCTTAATTACGTATTAAATTTTTAGTAACTATGAATTAATTGTTAATTAACTTTGCTAATGATGATTTAATTACGAATAGTGACGGCATCATGAAAGTGTGGGGAAAATGAAGAAGAAAAGTAGAATATTCCATATAAAAAAACTGAGAGACTAGTACAGTGACGATCTTGGCAGATGTTTTTTAAGGGACAAATAAAAAATAGAAAATTACGGTATTCCCTCACATTTCACCATTTGGTGAAAAATATCCCCATTTTGCATCCTAAATTCTCTCCAATTAATTTTGTATCCAAATTTTGATAATTTTAATTGAAATTTAATTAATTATATCATTGATTAGTTTAATTAGAAGCCAATTAATTAGAAATTAATTGGAAGAAATGTTCGGGTGCAAATTAAAGATTCATTTCATCTAAAATGATTTCATGATGTCATGATGATTGACATCATGAAATCATGAAAGAAATGGAAGAATATAATATAATTCCTCATAAAAAATAGTAACTGCAATTGCACTATAAAATTTATATTGTTATATCCAAATCGTTAGTTATATATATTGGTTGACCAAAATCTTACAAGAACCAAGATCCCAACTCCTATTAAGATCCGATCCTGCTAATGTACGCATACCTACTCACAATTCTTTTCTTATATTTTTTTTATGTCTATTTCAAAAAATATAATTAGTAATTCAATTAACACAAAAAAAACAAATTAAATGACCATATTAAATTTGACTAAAATTAGAAGGAAAATTATACTTTGCCCCTCCATTTTCCCTGAGATTCTTCCACACTAATTAATCCCATAATTAGTGTGGTGAATTAACGAGTAATTTATGATTATTAAAATTTTAATATGTAATTAAGATCTATATCTAGTGATGATTAATTCTAAATAATTTTAAATTAATCGTTAATTCAAAATACTAATTATTGAATTAATCTTGAATTATTATTGTGAAAGAATTATGGAGGAATTTGAGGGGCATGATATATGACCTCAGATTAGAAATGCTCCCCTATTCCGTATTTGTTAACAACAAAGCATGGAAGCGACATTGAAGAAGCGACCAAAAGTAAAATACTAAAAGCTGCCTCAAAAGTCACACTCCATTATAAAACGCGCCTGGACCAGTGCGTGAATGATGAGTAACCAATCCAACTAGAATCCAATAAAGCTGCAAACCCATCACGTTCTCCTTCTCCCTCCCTTTCCCGATGCGACTCCTTCCATTCTTCTTCAATCCAGAAAAAAAAAAGAGAACCGAATCTAGCTAGTCACTAGCTCCATTGTTAACATGCCCGCATCAGACCGAGCCGCCATGGCATTTCGTCGCAAGCTTCTAGAAGTTCTGATTTGCGGCGGCAGAGTAGTGAATGACCACCAAAAGAGACCCAGCGGCAAATGCACCGCATTCGAGCCGAAAGTTAAATCCGAGAGGCTTGTCGAGTTGATGATGACGGAAATGGTGGACGAGATAGCCGGAGTTGACTTGACGATGCATTCTGACGAAAAGGTAGATGGACAAAGAGAGACGAGGCGGAACGTCGAAGATTTCGAGGAGTTTAAGAGAGTTGCTTCGATGCTTCGTTCCGACGGCAATGAAGATCGCCGGAAGGAGGCTGCGGCTGAGATTCGGAGACTGGCGAAGGGTGACGTGGAAGCTAGAGATACATTTTCAATGCTAGGCGTGATCCCTCCGTTGATAGGAATGTTCGATCCTGAACTAGATCTGGATTCACAGATTGAAGCTCTATACGCCATTCTTAATCTCGGTATCGGCAATGACTTGTGAGTAGTCAATTTATTACCTTAAATTTATCAATGTACATTTTAATCTGATAATATTCCATTTTTATTAGAAATAAAGCGGCAATTGTGAAGGCGGGATCCGTGCATAAAATGCTCGGATTGAACCTCGCGGAAAACTCCTTATCGGAAGCCATTGTTGCTAATTTCTTAAGTTTAAGCGCTCTAGACGCGAATAAAAATATTATCGGTTTGTCAGGAGCAATACCATTTTTACTAACCACCCTGCGCGAAAACCCTAATTGCAAAATCGACACATTGCGCGCAATTTTCAACCTCTCTATACTCTCCGATAATTCTTCCTCTCTCCTCGAGGCCGGCATTATGCCGATCATGTTATCAACCATTGATGACTCGGACTTAACAGATCATGCACTCGCAACGATTTCCAATTTAGTTAGCTCCTCATCCGAGGCGAGAAAAACCCTAAGTAAAGAACCCGAATCGTTCCCTATTTTAATTGACGTGCTGAGTTGGATGGACTCTCCGTCATGTCAGGAGAAATCCGCGTACGTATTAATGGTGATGGCATACAAATCCAATAGAGATCGAGCATTAATGGCCGAGGCCGGTATAGCAAGTGCTTTACTCGAGCTCACATTGCTCGGCACGCCGCTAGCTCAAAAACGAGCGTCGAGGATTTTAGAAATATTACGAGGTAAAAAAGGAAAGGAGATTTCGGCACCCATGGAGATTCATCAAGGGAATGGAAAAAAAAAAGTTTACGAAGACGATGATGGAGACGTGAGCGATGAGAAAAACGCGGTGAAGAAGTTGGTGCGCCAGAGTTTGCAATGTAATATGAGACGGATCGCAAAAAGGGCGAATTTGCCGGAAGAAATATTGCCGCCGGAGCATGTTAATAAAACCCTCGCCGTCTCCTCCACCTCCAAGAGCTTGCCTTTCTAGACGTGAAAAATTCGTCGTGTCGTCGATTTTGGTGTTGAGTGAATTTTCATTTGTTGTTTTAAGAGAGAATTATTGCATGCAAATATTTAGACATAGTAGGGGGGGATTTTTGGTAAATATTATTTTAGCAATATTTATTATTTATTTATTTATTTATTATCAATCTTAGCAAAAATATAATTATTTGTAACAAAATTTAAATTTCTACCATTGCACTGAAATTTTAGGGTAAAGCATTTTGTTTCACTAATATTTTAGTAGAATATTTTTATGTACATTATGTAAAAAATGTCATAATATTAATTTTGGTATGACTAAATTGAAAAATGGGTGGTTGGATGATAGATGCGGGGCATCGCCGCATTAGGCTAATAAAGATGTGTCGGTGGCCAATGAGGGAAGAGACCTGTAAAAGAGGGCAATTGGAAAATTAAATCCTCTGTGTGCTGAATTGTGTCATAATATTTTTGTTTTTATATGGTGAATTTATTTGAGTTGTGAAATCGAGAGTTATTTGGCGCAATTTCGTGTGTGCCCGCGCAAACTCTCAAAATATCAATTATATAGTTCCATGAAAAATTATATTGTCCCATTTAATAAATAATAAATTCATTAAATTCTAATTTATATCATAAGAAATGATAAATCATATTAATTAGATGGTAAACCACATTAATTAAATGGTAATTATATTAGTAGAAAATAATTTGTCTTATTTATTTTATTTTATTTTACACATAACAAATCGTATTTGTTTAAACAAATTTTTAATTTATGATATTTTAGATTTATTTGGAATTATTAAAAAATAGCATTATTATTTTTTATCAAAATGTACTACTGCATTTTTGTATTATTAATTGTTTAGAATAAATTGAAAATAGATTGGTAAATAAATTGAAAATCTAATTTATTAGAGTTTTATTGAATTATATATATATATATATATATATATATATTTTTTTTTTTTTTTTTTTGAATTTGAATTTGAAGGAGGATCGACAATTTGTCGAGGCCTCGAATATATTGGATAAATGAATGTGATCTATTTTGACATTCATAGAGAGAGAGAGAGAGAGAGAGAGAGAGAGAGAGTTTTATATTGATGCCGTCGGGACTCGAACCCACAATCTCTACAACATGAGGGTTTTTTTGTGCTAAGCACTCAATCATCTAGTATATATATATATATATATATATATATATATATATATATATACTAACAAGAATCCATAAAAAGAATCCAAAAAAAAATTCAAAAATCAAAATATACTATGAATTTAGCAAAATATATTCTTGTATTTATCAAAATATACTATAGAAAATGTATTATTTTATTCTCAAATTTGACTATATTAACATATTGGATTCATTAGTATATTTTGCACGCGCGGATTCTTTTTCTGGATTCTCTTTAGCAAACATGTATATATATATATATATATATATATATATATATATATATATATATATATATATATATATATATATATATATATATAGCTAAGATACTTAATTAAGTATCATCCATTCGGTACTTAGGATTTTTTGACAATTTGATTTGTTTTGAGATTTGTACATTTAATGATTAACATAAACAGATATGGATGATACTCAAAAAAAATCTCAAAAACACAAATCTAAAAAAACAAATGTTACTTAATTGAGTATCTTAGCCATCATATATATATGTGTGTGTGTGTGTGAAACATTGAAAATGAGTCATGCGTATCCGTTTAACACATGTTAAACGTTGGATTAATCTAGCTAAATATCTTACTTTTCAAATTAGCAAATTTGAATTTAATTAAATATGAATGATGGTAAACAAGACGAATACAAACATCAAATACACTAATAATGTGTGGAACACTGAATATTTAATTCTCTTTCATCATCTTATATAGATGGTATAAACTAAAACGGGCGTGAATATCATTATATTTTTATGAAATTTGAGGGACATGGTGTAATTATCCTATTCATAATTTGCAGAGTATGTGTTATATTTTGAGGCCTCTCGAGGGACGCACATGAAATTATATTTTTTTAATGTTACGAAGTGAACTGTTAAGTGTGAAAGTGCATACCTAAAAGGTCAAATTATACTTTCTTTTTATGTTGAGAACTGAGAAGTGAACTGTCAAGTGTGAAAGTGCATACCTAAACTAAAGGTCAAGGATAAAAATATCATTATATTTTATTTTTGTATAAAATAAAATGTAAAATGTCGTTTGCACTAGGGCTGGCAAAAAAAGCTCGGCTCGAACGTTCGTTCGTGTTCGGCTCGAAGATCGTTCGAAAATAGCTCGTTCGAAAATGGGCTCGAATTTTTCGAGCCGAGCCGAGCCAACTCGAGCCAATTTCGAGCCGAGCTCGAGCCGGGTGGTGTTCGGCTCGCGAGCCAGCTCGGTTCGAACAGTTTTGCACATATACCCTCAAAAATAAGTTATTTACAAATAAATAAAATAAAAACCCAACCCAAGTACCCAACAGGCCCAAACTAAAAAATAACTCAACCCTATCCCACGCTCAGCTCCTCTCTCCTTCACACACTCCTCCTTTCTCCTGCCGCACACCTTCTCTTCTCTCAGATCTGTAGCTCGTCTCTTCTCACACCTTCACAAGCTTCTTCTGTGTCTCTACTCTCTACCCTCAAAACCCTTCTTGCTCCTGAAGCCGCTCGCCGTGCTCGCTTCCTTGTGCTTTGTTTCGCCAATTCTCAGAAGGGCGCGACCTTCCGAGCTCGGGTTCGTCACCAGGGTTCGTCACCAGAGTTGTCTTCTTCGCCAGCACTCCGCCAGCAACCTCGAACCGGATCGAGCCGAGCCGAGCTGGCTCGACATTTTACCGAGTCGATCTCGAACTGGACTTCGGAGCTCGAACCCCTCCTACGAGTCGAGCCGAGCTGGCTCGAACCAGACTCGAGCCGATCTCGAGCAGGGTGGTGCTCGGCTCGGCTCGGTATATTGCCACCCCTAGTTTGCACCCCTATAAAACACCAAAATATCACACACAGTACACACACGCACTCACAAGTCACAAGTCACACATATATATCATCATGTATACACTTTCTCACTCTCTGTCACCACATATATTAAGAGGTTATTTACTGTGCCCCCATTTCCCCACTATTCACGATGTGGGAGGGAAATCATATACATCTCCCAAATTTATACCCTCCCATTTGAATTGATGGTTAATTGAAATTATTAATTATATTGATGACTAATACAATTATATTAATCATTAATTACATTTGAATTAACCGTTAATTCAAAGCACAATTAACCGTCAATTAAAATGAGGATGCAAATTGGAAAGGACAATTAAAACCACACCACACTATTCACGAATATGATACAAATCGTGAATAGTGGGGGAAAATTGGGGGGAAGAGTAAAATTTCTCATATATTAATATCAAATTATCGAATGAACACATAAAATGTATGGGAAATAATATATAATAATAGAGGTATTAGGTATATATATATATGATAGTTTGAGATTTTTGCAGGTATGCAAATGAAATTGAATTTTATTTAGTCGGAGTGGGAACTCGAGTCAGAGATCTAGAATCTCGTTGGATTTGAAGAATGTAGTCAAAAGACTAAAGCTGGCTTTTCTAATAGGTTAGTCAGGTTAACAAAATAAAATAAAATAAAATAAAATGCCAATGGAACCCACGTGCTTCCTCTCTGTACCGGACCAGACCGGTACACAAACCAAACCAAGAGAATTGAGCTAGCATCCCAACTAAAGTAATAGGCCAATTTAATTTTTCTACGGGGTTATATATTCAACCTCTCAAACTCCAAAAAAATTAAATGAATTGATTAGTAGTATTAATTGACTCAATTAACGATTTAATTGATCGTTTAATCGAATTGACACGTCAATTAACTTGTGCTAATATTAACATATTATAAATTATTGTCAATTAATATTTAATCGAGTCAATTATAAAAAGTAATCAATTCACTTAATTCATTTTTGCCACCTCATCAAAAATATCTTTTTAGAGTTTGGGGGGCCAAGTATATTTTCCCTTTTTCTATTTTGTCCTGATTTTCGAAATTGAAATTTGAGAACTATGAAATTAAAAAATAGACCAATTGGTTGTGCTTTTAAAGAGGACCAGTATATACAGGTCACTAGATCACATTGTTCATGAATTTATTTGGTATCTCATCTTATCTTGTATAATTGTTGGTATCCTTTTAAATTCTAAGAGAATAATTTAAAATATTATATCACAGTGTCGAGCTCATAATTTCATATTGTATCACCAAAAAAGGTCAATACAATAAAGCTGAATAAAAACAACAAAATTATAAGTTGTCAATTCGCTCCTAATAATACAAAACTAAAACTCGTATTTTACAATAAAATAAAATACCAAAAAAACTGAAAATCAATCTACCAATTCTCTCTTACTTTTCTCTTTCTTCTTGCTCTTAATTTCTTCATTCGCGATTTCTTTTCTTGTTTTCGTAACCGAAGACTCGTCAGTCAAATCCCCATTTATTAATTCATCTTCATTATTTTGAATTTTACTCGCCTTTTTCTTCTCCTTTAATTTGCGAATTTTCTCTTCATTTTCTTCTTCATCTGATTGGTCATTTATTTCTGACACGCTAGTACGCTCCTCAAAATTCGTTCCTTCCAATTCTACACAACAAATTACAAATTAATTAATTAATATTATTATCTAATTGAATAAAATGTGACGAAACAAATCTTGAGTAGTGAAATGAGAATCGAACACGACACTATTGAGATGCTGCTTGAGAAAAACTGTTTATTAAAAGGATTAAAATATCAAAAAAAATGGTCTATTAACAAATATTAAAAAACCCATTAATAATAATAATTAAAAAAAAACAAATATATATTTAAGAACATTTACCGCAGAAAGAAGTTGTCTAGTATTTGTGTCCCAAATTCTTAACCAACTATCGAGACCTAAATAAAAGAGAGAATAAATAAAAACTCGCTGAAATATAATTCAAAATAAAATAAAATAATTGATTAATTTTTGACTTTACCACATGAAGCTAATAAAGATAAATTAGGATGTTTCGCAATGGATCTAATACTCCCACTACACTTCCCCTTTTAGCACCCCAACATTTTCCCTTTTAAAAGTAAATAAATAACAAATACAACTTATTAGAAAATTCACAAAATTTCATATATACCCCTTTCCATATTGTACCGTACCAGTTATGATATCGTAGGAGGCCAAGTCACCAATCGCGGTTCCGACATAGACGGTGTGGCCATCGGTATCTTCTCTCACTACTTTTATTAACGTAATTACCGCCCTTTTTTGAGCCCCTATATCATAAAGTCTCACCTAAAAAAAATATAAAAATATATAATATTTGATAAAATGAAATAATGAGGCGAACATGATGGTGACCGGTACCAGTAATGATTTTTCTATGATCGTCCTTGCAGAGAAATGTCGAGGCGGTGAACCAAGTTTTATCAACCAAGATTATTTGGTTTCGGCTGAAATATTAATAAATTAATTAATATTATTTATTTGGATATAAATTTGATAAATAAAATATTATTATGAATGAACGTACTGGTTTAGCGTTCCATATCTTCTTGCTACAAGTGTTTAAATCCCACAAATTTATTTCCACATGCTTTCTGAAGAAATTATAAGGAAAATCAATAATGATAAATAATAAGGGTATATTTGATATTTTGGGTTATACCGACCCTGCAAATAAAGCATAGTTTGAACTCGAATGGAGAGAAGAGCATAAAACTTGGCATCCATTGGTCACGCTCCGTTCGTTTATTAAGTTCACATTCGAATTTGAATTTGAATTTGAATTCGAAATTGATTGTAAATTAACCTTTCCTTTCTCCGAACATGTAAGAATCGTCCCTAACCTGGTTCGCAAAAAACATACATGAATTAATAAATACATGTTTAGGGTTTTAAATTGAAATTGAGAAGAGAATATTACATGGAGGATGAATCTTGTGTATTTGTATTCAACCAATCAAAGGATCGCTTGATTTCTCGGTTTTGATAGTGGCCAATGTTTCTCCATTCATAGTATTCAAAAGATCGATCTATTCATTCATCAAAAAGATAATTCGTTACGTGTGAATAATGATCGAATTCAAATTTTACTCAAATGTACTGTTCAGTTACTTACATAGCCATTTTTTCTCGCAACTGCCAAAATCTGAAAAGAAAAAAAAAATTAAAAAAAAAAATTAAACTGAAGTTCAGAAGAAGAAAGAGAAATAATCATTGCAAAATGGGCATACTGGATTCTTCAAAAAGTCAAGATGTGAGGTAGCGAGCACGGATCTCGATGCATCGCACGGCCCCACGTCTCCACCACCTTCGGCGTACCGCAATCCTTACCCCGTACCTCAATAACTGCATAATTCATCATTTATTAGTATTATTAATCCACTAATCAAACATTTAGCTTTGTTTCTGGATTGAGCTAACGATTGAAGTTCAATTTGGGATCAAAACGACAACAAAAACAAAAGACGCGAGACCTTTGATAAGGCCAAGAGAATCGGCGGTTAGTGCTCGCAAAGGAGGGCATCCAGGGCTCTCGACTGCATTAATTCGCGGCATTTTCTCCTTCAATCAATCTAACACGGCGAACTGTGCTCTTCGAGATGTGTAATTTGGTGAGTGAGTTTTGTTTTCAGGGTTTGGAGAAGAAAATCAGAACTTTTTTGGGGGTTTAGGATTTTGACAGGAAAGGATAATGGGCCAAATATTAATTGGGCCTAAAGAAATCTATTTCTGTAGTTTTAACTACTGTAGTTGCAACAACGGTAGTGCTAACTATTGAGTAACAACAACGGTAGTTCAAATTACCGTTGTACTAACTACTGCGTTAACAACTATGGTAGTTAAAACTACGAATGTAACCACAACAGTTATTTTAACTGCCGTATTTACAACTACGGTAGTTTTGACTGCCTCAGTTACAACTATGTTAATTTAAACTACCGTAGAACCAACTACGGTTGTTTCGACCACTGATTCCTAATATTGATAATTCTAACTACTGTAGTTAAAATTCCGGTAGGTCTAACTACTGTGATTTCAACTCAGGTATTTTTAACAACTGTGGTTGCAACCACAGTTGTTTAACTACTGTTGTTACTACTACGGTAGTTCCAGTTGCAGTAATCGTAATTCTGATTTTAACTACAGTTTTAGAACAGAGTATGTAACTGCTGTACTCAGAACTACATTACAAAATTACGGTAATGTCTGCAATTGGTGATAACCCGGAAATGGAATTCCGGGATTGACGACCACTAGTTTTTCAACTCGGTCTTCTTCACCTTCTTCTTTCTCGCACCACTGGCTCTCGCCTCCCTTCTTCTCGGCGTGCCTCTCGGCATTTTCTTCTCCGTTCAAGCCTCTTCCTTCTCGTCCCTATTAAGAAAACAATTGATCTCCCTCCATCTTTCTTGATCTCTCCCTCACCCAGAAGATTCATTTCTCTTCGCCGCCACTTGATTTCAACCCCCTTTTGCTCCGCACTCAATAGAGAGGCGCAAGAAGACCGTTCAAAAACCCAAGTAACAATCACCTTCATCGTCACTTCTCTTTATTTGCGAAGATTCGCCATTAACAAAGAAATAATTCCTGAACCAGCGGGAATCTTTAATGGTGGGAATATTTGGACGTCCCAAACCCTAGCAGAGGCCACCATCACCGTCACTTCGATTACAATTGAACCATGGTCTCCCAGCTGGTTCTTCTTTGAAGGTATCTTTATTTCTTGCGATTTTTTTTTTATTATGTGAGCTCAATTTGGCATAATTGTACTTAATTATAGTTATTTGGTGGGATAATTAGGTAATTTGAGCTTAATTTGTTCAATTATAATGAATATTTTCAGCAATGTATGGACTATTTTGCTATTTAGGCATAATGCAGGAGTTTACTTAGGCATTGTCTCGCCCAACGGGTATTGTTATTAGTATTATACCGACGAATTGTACAAGATGTATAACGATATAAGTGAAAAAAATAATAAATAAATAAATAATCTCTGAATTGTGCATAAAGTTCCTTAATGCTGAGGTTATATTTGCAAATTTCCCTATAAGTTCGTTATCATGGAGGTTATTATTGTTGTTTTATTATTAGTAGGCTAGGTTTTTTGTGGCCTCCATTTCTACTATTATACGATGTACAGAATAAATTAATTGTATACCGAATGAAATTTGTTTTAAATAAGGGAGTGACACCACGAAGAGAAAACTAAAATCATAGCATACCTCCAAAGGAGTTTTTTTTTTCTCTCTCTCTATCGATTAGTTCGTCAAATTTCTACGATTTTAGTTCGAGAATGTCAAATTACTGGAATTCACATGCAAAATGACGATTATGAATAATCGTCCATTTCCCTCTCCGAGGTATTTCAGAATAATATATTTTACTTGGAACTTTTTTAAAATGAATAATATTCAAAATTTAATAATTTTATTTTACAGATATTTAAGTATAAATTGAAAGCGATAGAGGCGCACAAAACATGGATGAAAATTTTGTTATTATGATATATTGTAGACTAATATTACTATGTTTCATTTTATATCGTAACGATCTATACTAATCTTATGCTTAAAGTATTTTCCAGGAAAGAGAAACCAAGACAATAATTAACAAATATATATATTATTTTGATCTCTTACAATAACGATAATGATGTGGATAATACATTCTTGGAAAAATATATAGTTTAAAGTTTTGTACAAGTTAAAAGGACCCACGATGGTACCTCCTTGTTTTACTATCTCTTCACACTGTCCTTTTTGCACAAATAACCTTTAATTAAAACAATTTTGGATTCAAGGAAAAGATAAAGAAGATTTACTGTAATTAAGAATCGAAACTATGATCTATAATTCTCATAAAAAATATTTAATTTGTGTATCAAAAGATTCAATTTTCCAGGGAGTAATAGAGAGATTGAGAAACCTTCGAAAGCGTGCGATTCCAGACAATAACGCTGCACCCATGTTTTTGGTAAAGTTTGCAAATAAACCCCTTCCTTTTTACTAAATTGTGAAAAAAACCTTTAACGATTTTTTTAATTCTTTTAAGCACATTTGTTTCAGTCCGAAACAGGAACATATGCAGGATTTTTGGCGAATTATAACACGAAACAATTTGGAGCTAAGGTATTATAATTTATAACATTTTTCTCAAAATATCAAGTTTACCATTCCTATCTTAAATTATTTTGTGAAGTTGGGGTGCAAACATTGCAAATGCAAATGTGGGGGACCAGTACCGGTTTGTTAGAACAGTGATCCATCTCAAACTAAGTCATTTTGTTATTTATTAATTTATTATTAATGTAATTATATTAATTAATTTGTTTGTTTATATTTTGTGTGTGCATTATGAATTATGATTTGGCAATTATGTTGTGTATATGTTTGTGAGTTATTATTTACATTTGTATCCAATTTAATTTTTGATTTTCTTTTTATTAAATTTTCTGGTTTTTAATTAAAAAAAATATATAAATATATATTATTGGCTATCATTTTTAGGATGGTAGCTAGTAATACTTGTCGTCCCCAATACTATTATGGGATAATTTCTGGCATGTCCTTCCAAAAATTACAAATAACAAATTTGTACCGCCAAATTCGTAAATATCAAATTTATCCTCTCAAACTTTATACTTATCAAATTTATTTATCCGTTTAAAATATATAACATATCAAAATTGTCTTAAAAATCATAAAATAAATATGAAAACACGATATAAATATTAATATAATTAAGGTAGAACATGATATAAATATCATAAAATAAATTATTAAATGGTTAAATGGATAAAACATGATATAAATTAATGAATGTAATCAAATCATAAAATAAATATGGAAATTATATAAATATTAATATGTGTTGTAGAAAGTCAAAGATATGAGGTGGCTAAATTATTAAATGGTTAAATGGGTAAAACATGATATGAATTAATGAATACACGATATAAATTAATGGATATAATCAAATCATAAAATAAATATGAAAATTATATAAATATTAATACGTGTGATAGAAAGTCAAAGATATGAGGTGGCTCAATGTGGGAGCTCAACTTTTCAAAAGTCGTAATATCCAAAATAGATAACACAGTTTGAAAATTTGCGAAATAACACTCTCCACTTTTCAAAAGTCGAGATATTAGAAAATGCTCGACTTTTCAAAAGTTGAACACCCTTAATTACTGTTGCAATCACCATAACTACCACCTGACGTTATTAAAGACTGAATAGACCTCGACTTTTCAATTGTCGAGCAGTTTATGTCACCTCTCGGGAACACAAACTGCATTTATCAATCTCCCCAACACCCAACTCCCAATTAAAGTCCTCGACTTTTGAAAGATTGAGCAATTTTCTCTATATAAATCGAGCTCAACTCCTCATTTCTCTCTCTCTCTCTCTCTCTCTCTCTCTCTCTCTCTCTCTCTCTCTCTCTCGACCTCTCTCGACCTGTTGAGAATTCCACCGAAATGTTGAAGGCCGCATCAATCATCTCCAGTCCTCCGAAATTCCTGCATGACGAGAGCTGTGTTTCCAGTGAAGAGAGAGCACAGGTTAATAAGGGTTCGATGGAAGAGAGAGCACGGATGGAATCGCTTCGAAATTTCGCCATGTCGAGAGCTAAGTGGTTACAGTGAAGAGAGAGA
Source organism: Luzula sylvatica (assembly GCA_946800325.1). Taxonomy (NCBI): domain Eukaryota; kingdom Viridiplantae; phylum Streptophyta; class Magnoliopsida; order Poales; family Juncaceae; genus Luzula; species Luzula sylvatica. Next base: position 4,916,918 of record OX326961.1, read on the forward strand.
GAGAGAGAGAGAGAGAGAGAGAGAGAGAGAGAGAGAGAGAGAGCAAGCACGGGTGGAAGAAGGGTTTGAAGGAAAAGAAAGAGAGCACGAGAGAGTTAGGGGTCTGGGCAGTTTTTTTATTAATTAAGCGTGTGTTAAACTTTTAATTTGATCTCAGCCCTCCATCAAATATATGAACGGTTAAAATTAGGAAGTCCGATATGAGAGTTTAATATTGATGTCAAGGGATCCTCCCCCTATATATATATATATATGAGAATGACTAAGATACTTAAGATTTTTTAACCATTAAATTTGTTTTGAGATTTGTACATTTAATGATTAACATAAACTGATATGACAATTATTAATGATGAGTACATATAGCATTAAAAACACCAATCTCAAAACAAATCTAATGGTCAAAAAATCTTAAGTATCAAATTCATGATACTTAATTGAGTATCTTAGTCATCCCCTCTCTCTCTCTCTCCAAGGTGGTGGATGCTTTCATTTTTTCGACAGTTAGATGTACATCAAGATTTGTGTACGATGAATTAATTTGACATGCTAACAGTTATGTTTACTTTTTTATTTCCTCCGTTTGATATTAATTATCGGTAATTTTCAGAACCTTGTCCCAAAAATACTCTTCGACTTCTTCCCTCATTCTCTCTAATCTCCCTCTCACGAAATACTTCTCAGTTGACAAGGTAAAAAGAGTAGCCACTGTAATCTCATCTTTCTCTCTTTGTAACCACTACTATAATCTTACCCCTCTCTCTGTAGTCATTCCAATCTCTTCCAATCTGCCTTTCTTTCCCTCTCTGTCATGGTAAATTTGGACACTATTTTACTACTTGCAAGGAAAAGTGATTTTTATAACGTAGTTTTATAATCACTAGGAATATACCCGCGCTTCGCTGCGGTTTTTATCATATAATAAGTCAAATATATTTCCTTTCCGAGATAACTCAAATATACATTACCGGATAATAAAATTACAAGTAAAAAGAAATCAATTGAAACACATACTTGAATGATAAATAACTAATCATTACCATCATTACAAACATAATACTTGAAACACAAAAATGAATTGAAACCCTGCATCTTTTGTAAATGGAGGTCTCTCTCTCTCTGCAGAATTTGCAAAAGATACTTGTATTTTTTCTAAATTGAAAAAATACCTCTCTAGAAACTGAGGCTCTATGTAAAAAGTTATATGCATGGCAAATTTGAAAAAAGAGCCCTATATTTTGTCGAAAAACCCCTCTCTCTCTATCTCTCTCACACACACACACACACACACACTATATATTCTCCTTTTCTCTTTTGTCAATAGTCATCATAGTCAAGGTAAAGAAATGGGGAGAGCATGCTTAATTGCTTACCCATCACTCTCTCTCTCTAGGCAGGTACTGAGGTATGGACAATATGAGAAAAATGAGGACCAAGAAATGGTATACGTGGCTCACTGGGGAAAGAGTTATTGTCCTATTAATGGGAGGGTTCAATTTGAACATTTATTTATATTTGTATCTCAAGAATTTCTTTGTTTTTCTGCTCTTAATTATATTTACAAGGATTGTTCTGAATTATGTTCTGAATTATATTTGATATTTGAGTTATGAATTATATTTCATCTGTGTATTTTAAATCATTATTTCATTTTTTATAAAATTACTTGAAGTCATTTCATTTAAAATTTAATTCAATAACAATACAATGGCATTCTTTAAATTTACCAACCCCCTTATTTTGGACTCATTTTTATGCAATCTCCTCATGGCACCTCATCACAACTCATGCCACATCATCACATTTATTTCAACCATTAGATTATGATATGTGGCAACATATGAACCATAGATTAACCTTTTATTTTGTGTGATTATGTTTTATTTGTAGATATTTATGTGTCCCTTATTTCACACATAGTTTTAAGCAATTTTTGAAGGCCACATCACCTTACATTGATGACGTGTCAAAATATTATTTGTTAGGTTCATGTTGGACCAGTTATATTTGATTTTGAATTTTTTCACAATATGATACATGATCAATTGTGAATACAAATAGAATGTGAAGAGTTTAAATATCTAACATTAATAAATTAATAAATTAATATATAATATAGTAAAACATACATCAATTATTGTTTGTATTTTCATAATATAATTTAAAAAAATTAAGAAATATATTCGCTGGAATTTTATCTTTATTTTGAGATCCATATTATTATATATTTAATATTTTTCTCTAACTTAAAATTATGAAAACAATTATGTAAAAAAAAATATAAAAATGAATATAATTACATTAATGACTTGTAAGACTAATTATTATTATTTTTAAAACAATAATTGAAAAAAATTACACATACTACTAAGTATGTTATTATCATATATTCAATATTTTTCTTTAACTTAAAATTATGAAAATAATTATGTAAAAAAGATATAAAAATAAATATAATTATATTATTGGCTTGTAATCCTTATTATTATTATTTTTAAAAATATAATTGAAATTTTTTTGCACATCCTAATTATTATTATTTTTAAAACAATTATGTTATATTTGTATTTGTACTTAAAACAGTTTCATGTTAATCTTTAAAAAAAAAAAATAATGAAAGATATTTATTTACTAAACACAAATAATTTCTTTAACTTATATAATATTTTTCAATAATAAACATGAAACTTATAATTTATCAGACATAAATAATTTTTTTAAACTTTTACAATGTTATTATTCTTAATTTTAGATACGAAAATTTAAAATATCATATGGTTTTGATTTTTGTATATGTCCATGCATGTTGTTTTATTATTTTATAGTGACATTTTTTTTATGTGTTGAATTAATGTACTAAATAAATATTTCGTAATATGTCATATTCAAAAATAGTATAATAATTGTGTCATCATCAAACTTCCTCACTCAATATGATATTTATTTTCATAAAGTCTTATATTTGATCCCGAAAAAACATAACTATATATTATGTGTATATATTATTACGTGTATGATAAAACAAATGAAACAAAACCCCCGCGAAATGCGGGTAATCTCCTAGTTTAAATTTAAATTGAAGGTTCTTTATTGAGAAATCCATGCTCTAATGCCAGCTATTTCATAATCATCTTCTCCTTTCTATGTCTGTAGTAGGGATGTCAACGGGGCGGGTCGGGTTCGGGTAAGCCTCCCCCATACCCGAACCCGAAATTTCGGGTATTACCCGATCCCGAACCCAAAATACCCGCGGGTAAAAATCCATACCCGAACCCGAACACGTTACCCGAAAATTATTAATAAATAATCTAAAAAAATTAAAAAATTAAAAATTATTATACAAATACGTAAAATTATCAATAATTTTAAATACATAAAACAAACAACTTGTACAAATACATCAAAAATCCAAATATTACAAATAATTAATCCATAAAACATCCAAAATTTTCTTATTATGGGTAATTTTCGGGTATTTTTCGGGTATGAGTTCGGGTTCGGGTAACGGGTATACCCGCGGGTAAAAATTTTCCCCCGAACCCGAACCCGAACCCGGAACGGGTATTTTTTTTCGGGTATTACCCGACCCGCGGGTATTTTTTTCGGGTATTACCCGCCCCGTTCGGGTCGGGTACCCGCGGGTTCGGGTTTCTACCCGGCCCATTGACATCCCTAGTCTGTAGTAAATAACAGTGGTGAGAAAATTCATGTAATAGTAATTAATTGATTGATTCCAATGAGTTAATTACCGTGATATAGTTGAGGCTTGAGATTGAGTTGTTTTAGCGAGTGCGTCATGTTCGATGAAATTATCAAGTGCACACTTGTTCGATGAAATGTATTTGTTATTTCGTGTAAAAGGAATGTGTAATTGTGTATCACATATTTCAATATTTTATGAATAATGTGTATAATTCTAATTAAAATGTTTGAAAAAATGAATTGGTACCGATTTAAATAGTTAAACTAGTACATATAATTCATTGGATAATTTTTTTTTTTTTTTGAAGTAGAGCCTAGAACACGAAACGTGCTCTTACGGATCCATTTTTATTATAAAACACGTCAAGGTACGTACATTATAGGGTTACATGATGTAAATAAGTACATACTCTCATGACTCTCATATAAGAAATATCCTAGATTAATCTATAGTCCCGTAGGAATGATTATCATACCCTAAACCCTATACCCACCCTAAAATGAAATTGACCCTAATGTCAATCAGTTTTAAACCCTAAATTTTGTCATAATTTAGCTGCCTTACAGGTATTGAGGGTGTTGACGACCTCGGCTTGTATGAGTATATGCATTCGACCTTGTTTCTTGAAGATTCGGCTATTTCGTTCCTTCCATATCGCCCAAATGCAAGCGATCGCCGTTTGTTTGTAGGTTATGAACGGGGTGTCGGACTTTGAGCTTACCAGTTCCCAATATGCAAGGAAGGAGGCTGGTTGGGATGTAGTTGGTAAATTGCATCGCTCCAGGCAATCCTTTGTGAAAGGACACGATATAAACAGATGTGAGACCGTTTCCAGAGTTTCTCCACATAGTACACATAGGGTACCGTGAGGCCAACCTCTTTTGGCTAAATTTTCCTAAGTTAGGATCCTGTTGTGGCCTACTAGCCAGAGGAATATTTTAAGCTTAGGTGGTACCGGCAGTTTAGAAATGTTGTGAGTCCAGCTTACGAGTAAGCCTGGATTACTTATGAGTTGGTAGACTTTTTTTGCCGAAAATTTTCCATGGCTTGTGTCCCCTTCTTGGGGGTTGTGAGTATCTTCGTGGAGTGAATGTTGCGGGTATGCTATTTTGTATATCGGGATTAGCTTCTTTAAATCTTTTAGAAAATAGGAGAGGAAACCTCCTCGAAGGTTCATTAAATCAGTGACATTCTGAATTCCATAGATTCGTTGAACGTATCGAGTCCAGACTGCATTTGTGTCAAAATCTATCTTAAAAAGCCATTTAATAAGAAGTGATTTGTTTTGTGTTTGAAGATCTGCGAAGCCCAAGCCACCATTCTTAATGGGTGTGCAAACTTGCTTCCAACTTGCTAAGCATTTGCCATTAGGGATTGAGTTTTTCCCTCCCCAAAAGAATGATCTTATGATTTTAATAAGTTCTTTATGTAGCTATTTTGGGAGCAAGAAAACTTGCATGTAGTAATTTGGCAAAGCATTTAGGACGGATTTGATAAGGGTGGAACGTCCTCCCATTGATAATAGTTTCCCGTTCCATGAATTTAATTTTTGCCGAATTTTACTTAATAGTGGTTTGAATGAAATTTTTGTAGGCTTTTTGTGAGATAGAGGTAGCCCCAGATACATAATTGGTAATGTTGTTTTAGTGCAACCAAGGATATTGGCCACGCTTGAGTGTGATTCCGATGGGATTGAGATTGGGACAAAACATGACTTGGACCAATTGATCTCAAGATCCGAAAGCGACGAGAATGTTTTAATAGTTTGAGTGAGGATTTTCAAGTTTTCGGGAAAAGCCTCAACAAATAGGAGCGTGTCATCAGCATATTGAAGAATTTGCGGTGCGTAATGAATATGGGCTGTGAGAAGTGGTGTAATGTTGGATATGAAGATTTGTAGGACATCAACCGTGATATTAAATAACAATGGAGAAATGGGGTCTCCTTGTCTAAGGCCCCGCTTATACCGGAAATATTTACCTTGTATTTAGTTTGTCAAGACTGAGGATCGAGACGTTCGTAATATTTGATATATCCAATTTATCCAACGAGATGGGAACCCCTTAGCCTTAAGGATGGTAAGCAGAAAATCCCAAGAGATGGTATCAAAAGCCTTTTTAAAATCAATTTTGATCATGACAGCAGGTATTTTCCGACGATAATACGACGTTAGTAGCTCCCTTGTTACTAAGTAAGTGTCCAAGATGGAGCGATTTTTAATAAAGGTTGTTTGACAATTGCTAATGAGAAGTGGCATAAAGGGTTGGAGTCTATTTTGTAGAACTTTAGTGATTAATTTAATAGGTGCTGAGATAATACTAATAGGATAATTTCATCCAACATGAGATACTTGCTAAAACTGTTGGAATTTTGGAGTTTATTTGTTGATTTGATATTGGAGAATATTTGTGGTGTTTGAGTTGGGAGATAATTAACAAAACAAGTTGAAAAAAAATGAAGGAAATGAACAAAGGCCAGGCTTAGGCTGGACAGAGAGATAATATCACACGGAAGATTCTTTTTATTGGATAAAGGAGGATGCACTTCTCCAAAAGATACACAAAAATAGATAGATAGATACAAACACCAAAATGTGCACACTCAATAATAAATTGATACAATATTTAATAGATATAATAGATGGATACAATATTTAATAGATAATAGATACAATAGTTCGAGATAAGGGTGAGATAATTTTCTCTACTCCTTACTCTAATTTTTTACATAATTTTGCTCTATTTTTCTGGAGATTTTCTCTCTCTAAAAACATATGAGATGTGTTGCATTTATAGATCACATGCACCATCTCAAATACAACTCTTTGTTTATTCTAGATATTTCTATTCTATTTAATAGACACATATTGATATTAATAAGTATCTCCTAAATTAAGATACATCCAACATAATTATCATGTCCTTAAATTATGCAGAATACTATTAATTAATATATTAAAAAAAACATTAATTTTCAATAAAAACCACTAATTTCAGTAAGAATTAAAATGAAGTGAAATTATAAATTTCATAAAGTTCAGCTAGAAAGTTGAATCAAATTGCAAACATTAGTCTTAAAGAAAGAAAAAATACTATAAAACCAAATGTATAATTTACAGGATAATTTTGTTGAACATGACACTCGCTAAAACCACTCTTAACTCAAGCCTCAACAAACCAATGGAAAGATGCAAGAAAGAATGGAATTTCAGTAGAAAAGAAAGAAAATCAATAAATGGGTTTCAAAATATAAAAACAAATCAATAAATTGTACCTAGATTCTCTGAACACAATTAAGTCGGAGGTATGATATTTTAATATAAAATTTTGCTTCATTCCAAGTTAAGCAACCTCCCAAACACATAACTATCTAGATGTTAAATACACATCCACATATCAATATCTCGCTTTTGCTTCTTTGGATTGGATCTTTTAGGGTCAAATAAGAGAGACAAATTGTAGAGAGAAGAGAACCACCAAACTGAAGAACAGGAGGCAAAATGTAGATGTGTAGAGTAGATGAGAAAAAAGACATTCAATAGAGAGAGACAAAAGGAGCGGAAGAGTTTCCACTCGAGAGAGTCTTTAGAAACGGAGGAGAATAAAATCAAACGGCCCGTTAGCGTGGAAATCAAATCCGGCATGCACGAATCTTCGAACATATCTAAGGGTTAGAAAAGTGAGAGCCTCCGTATCCTTGATGCTTTTAGAAGTACATATATATGGAAAATGTTGGACATACCCCCACTTCTCCTCCCGCATCATTGATGATGTGGATATGATTTAACATCTTAAAAATTAATATTTTAATTCATGATTTAACATCTTAATTATATGTTCAATCATGAATTAAAATAATTAAATCATAAATTAAAATATTAAACCATGTTTTTGTGTGTTAATTTTGAAGGTGTTAAATCATATCCATGTCATCAAGGATGTGGGGAGACAGTACTAGAGGGTGTACATCACTACTCTCTCTCTCTCTCTCTCTCTCTCTCTCTCTCTCTCTCTCTCTATATATATATATATATATATATATATATATATATATATATATATATATATATATAGGGCCTGTCCCGTACTTTTGGTTGCCCTAGACCAATATATTAGTGTCACCATATATTATAATTAGATGTTGCCCTTGCGTAAATAATAAAAATGTTTGAATTTAAAATATCATCAAAGTATCGGCATCCTTAACTTAAAAAAATGTTTAAATTATTTTTTAATTCGCTCAATACGTGCAAAAATATAAGATAGAATTAAGAATAATTTTGAAATCTAAAGAAATTTATTGTAGTCCAAATCTAAGACATCGATATTGTCCTTCTTATTCTTACGTAACAAAAGATACGACATCCTAAATCAAACAAATGAAATTTAAATTATATTATATTTTAATATTTTATTACATAATTTTTTTTATCATCGCAACTTATTTATAACACAATATAAAATAAATTATTTCGACATTTTACACATATTAATATTTTTTTATTTTGAAATTTTGTCATTTTAAACATCATTATTGTTCAAGATTTAGGATAACAAAATATTATTATTTTTTTATTATTTTGGAAGAAAAGAAAGTATCAGTTTTGAATTGTGATGATTTAGCATTTTTATGGGAGATGAGAATCATTATCATTGATTATATTTATAAATGGGAGATCGTGAGATCATGATATTTATTTAATCAAAGCTCTAACTCATATTTCTACAACTATTTACAAATTGATGTGTATTGCATTAGAGTCAAACCCCACATATATCGGTATAAAAGTGTAGAAAATAATTGTAACAAAAACAAATATTCTTTATCACGTGTTTGGATCTGATGTGTCCTATTTGTAGTATAGAATAAGTGGCTCAATTATATATACAAGAAAGATTATAGTAATATTATGTATGTATTGTCAAACCACAAATATATAAATTTGATAACCACAAAAGATCCAAAATAATGTTCTTATTTCTTTCACGCTCAAGAGCTCATCTAACAATGGCTATCTTCTCCTCTGTTGAGATTTTTTGATTTTTTTTTTAACTTGCAAAGTTTCAATATCAATGGTTGCCCACTCTTAACTTGTTGTCCTAGTCCAGGGACTTGCTGGGCTTACTCCGGGACCGGCTCTGCCTATATATATATATATATATATATATATATATATATATATATTTTGTCAATTAGGCTTATTGATGCATCAGAAGTAGCGACAAGTTATATGGAAATATTCGAGAAAAAAATAATATTATTTTGAAATAAAATATTTAAATGCGCTACACGAAATATTCGATCCGATGAATATCGGACGAGTATCGATATTCTATACGATATCCGATCCGATATGATTTGTTTTTTTTTTTCACGTGATTTGATTTTTGAAATATACGACTAAACCTATATAAAACTCCAGAAAAATTCTATGATTAAAAGTTTTTTTTTCCGAACAATATACCGGACTCGGTTCACATGGTTCACGATGATTTCTTCCCGGTGTACATGAAACAGATTCAGACAAAAATAGTTAAGCTATTGACCCCACCGAATATGGATTTCTTTCACATAAACCACATGATTCACATGGTTCACAGTTCACAACAATTACTTGTCTATTCCTCCAAAGTCCAAACTAGATTAGATCATTAGAGTGTGAATCTCGACAGAGAAGATTAGAAGTGAAATGACGGAGCTTCTCGAGTCAAGCTTTGTGACGCCGGCGAGGTCAACTCCACAGCGCCGGATATGGCTATCGAACATCGACTTAACACAGTCCAATGCCCACACGCCTCTACTCTTCTTCTACCGAGCTCACAGCGATCCGATTTTCTTCTCCCCTGATAAACTCAGATCCTCTTTATCTCAAGTGCTGACGTCTTTTTTTCCATTAGCCGGTAGATTGGTTGTCGGTACTGCTGGCCGTCTGGAGATCAACTGCTCCGGCGATGGCGTGCCCTTTGTGGTAGCCCGTTCGAATTGTACTCTCCATGATTTACAGAATTTTGTGCCATCGCCGGAGATGAGACTGGCTTTTCTGCCTCATTCGGTCTTGGCTAATGAGCCCCTTATGCTTCAGGTAATACATTTGCTTGAAATTTCAATTTTAACACAAGTTCATTCTGTCAAATGGAAAAGAAAATGAAAATTTTAATTGGTAATTGTCCTCAATGGAAATTAACTTTGTTTTGCAAATTGTTATCTTGGACTTGGGCCACTTTTATTGATAATTTTCTGAGAAAAAAAGGTGAATATTTTGGGCTCAAGAGATTTCTTATGCCCAAAATCCTAAACCCTAAGAATATCTTATGACTATGAAACTCAAAGATTTCTTATGCATGACCCTTAAAATTCTGCTATAATATATTGTATACAAGAGATGAGCACTACAACTGCAGAGATTGAAATTCCAAATTGGAAACATTTATATTTCTCTAAATGATGACAAATAAAATTTTAAAATAACGACATTGTAACGCGAACAAAAACTATGTTTAAGTGTTATTTTTCTCTAAATTACCACGTCCACCAACAGATTATAAACATTTATATTTCTTAGAAAGTTAAGAATACACTATCTTATACTCTCTTATAAACATATCTTTTTATTTTTATTACAGATCACATATCTGAAATGCGGCGGAGTTGTTCTCGGCATTGCTGTGCAACACATATGTTATGATGGTCGTTTTTTGAGCTACTTTCTCCAAAAATGGTCTGCAGTCACACGCGGTGCAATAAATCCAACCTCTCTTCCCATCATTTTTGACCGTGCAAGGTTTCAAGCTCGTTCCCCTCCGACCATTCTCTCCTACAATACCGAGTACACACATTCGCCCTTCTCGGGGAATAAAATGTCCAAACCTTCCACTACTTCCATACTTACACTCGATATAAATCAGCTCAACGAGTTGAAAACCCGATTATCAAGACCTGGCACAAGATTATCCACATTTCAAGTAGTCGCATCTCATGCTTGGCGTTGTATCTGCATTTCACGCGATTTACATTTAGAACCAGATCGTGAGGTCCAACTCGCTTTAGCATTTGATTTGCGTCAAGTCATGGAGCCCCCACTTCCAGAATTTTTCTTTGGTAATGCAGTCGTGCGAGTTCCCGTAACTTCCAATGTGGCTAGTTTAGTGTCCGACACGATAAAATATGGGGCAGAAAAGATTAAAGAAGCAATGAATCGAGTTAACAATGAGTATGCTAGGTCTCTCGTGGATTATTTGGAGACAATTGAAGTAGGCAATTTGTCGAGAAGAAGCGGACTTCAAGAAACAAGAATTTGTGTAGTTAGTTGGCTTGGTAAGCCATTTGACGATGTCGATTTCGGATGGGGCAAACCGTTTTTCGTGACCCGCGCTGAAATGTATGGGGCTGGATTTGTTTATCTTATAGATAGACCTAAGGTGCAAGGAGGGATTAATGTCATGGTAAACTTGGAGGTAGATTGCATGGAAAGATTCAAAATACTCTTTTACGATAAAACAACAAGGAGTATGATTTAGGACATATTTGATTTCGTGAATTTTGCTGTATTTCATTGTAGTTCTCAAATACATGCATCTCAAAATATATGTATTTTTTCTTAAGAAAAAAGAATCCTTCAAAAGGTTAAGTGTATTTGAGGATTTATACCATTTAATAATATAGAGTGATTCTTCCATACACCCAAAAGTTCACCAACTTCTTTGATGGATTTAATCTTGACCGTACATAGATTCAAGGGCATTTTGGGAGTTCAATTTTAACCGGTCACTTATTCATGTTATTAAAAAGTTTGAGACTATCATCAATACAAATTACAATTCCAAGACAAAAAAGCAGTATTTCGTGTTTTTTTCATATCCCATTAAATAAGTGTACAAGCCAAAAAAAAACATTTTAATATAATATCAATTAGTATAGCATACATTATTTGGCACGAATTCAAGTTTTGTAAAATTATCTTCTTTATAACTTTTTTCCCTACAAAATAAAATCTTTTGTTTCACTATTTTTTTATCGAAAAATAATGCTCAAAATAAGACTTTGTTTGGCATCATAACAATTTTTATGCCTTTTTAAAGACTAAATATACAAGTTTTTTTTCTTTCCAAATCAACGTTTTAAAAAAACAGGAAATAATTTTTTTTAGGATAATAATTACCAAATATTTACTTTTATATATTTTATAGTAGCAACTGACATTGTTTGTGCAAATATATTGTTTTTTATGTATATACACAACTATTTTCAATATTAATATATTTTTAATATCAAAATATTATTTCAGTATTAATTCACACTTTTAGTGTTAATACATCATCTGCAACATATACTATTTTTGTTTTCAATATTCAATATTTATCATATACTATTTTTGTTTTCAATATTCAATATTTATTTTATGGGACACGAGAAATAAGAAACATCAACATAATTAAACATACTTATGTATTAAAATATAAATATTACAAATTATACTTTTACTTTAAGTCGAAATCATTTTTCATTTATCATAATCATTATAATTTTATTTTGAAAATTGCATTAAGAAAAGAGTTTTTGATAATAAATAAAAATTACCCCTAGTAATGATTCAGAAAAAATATTACTTTTAACTAGGACATATTTGATATTTAAAGATTTTATAAAATAATTTTGTATTATTATATTTGTTATTATAAAGAAAGATTGAAAATACATAAAAATCATAAACAAATCTTGAAAACTATAAATAAACCAAAAAAAATTGTAGTCTCGAAATCATGATCAATAGATTCAGCGTCGAACTCATTAGCATTTGTTCTGCACAATATTTGTAATTTAAGTCACAAACATAATGTATTAACTATAATTTTAATTGGTGCTCTCTATCCGATTAGTACAATTGTTTTCTTAAATTAACATAAAAAATTATAACTATTATCTCATATAAGTTAAAATAAAAAAAAATTCTTAGAATCACGAACGAAATTATTATTATTTTTTTATTTTTTCAAGAAAAAAATAAAATTAAAAATTGATAATCACTGGTTTTTTACGGCGTCGAAATCCAATTTTATATTAAATAAAATGCATCCATAACATAACTTATGTCTTTTCTATAAAGTCATATTCAATTGTTAACACATTTTGTATTCAAAGATTAGGATTTAAAATTTTGTACTAAATTATGATTATGATTATCATTTTGGTTTCAATATATTATTTCCGGTACCAATATATCATTTGCAACATTAATATGATATTGTTTGGATTAATACATTATTTGTATTATTATACCGACTTTTATGTTAATATATAATTTTTATTGTTAATTCACATTATTGGTGTTATATCAATGTACCCTTGAGTTGCTAATCTACTATTTTTAAAACCCCAAATATTATATTAATACCCAAAATATTATTTTGAAATATATATTAACACCAATAAAGATATGGGGGCATTACAAATAGTATGTGCAAAATAATAATGGAATATCGGTGTTAGCATGAAAAAAAAACCGATTTGAAAACAAAACGATAAATTCAACTTTTATTCAGTCAAATCGAATAAGAAAAATTATAATAACAAAATAATTTTTTTACTTATAAAACTTACATAAATGAAAAAACTAAATATAATTATATTTTTGTAACATTATTAGAATCACATTTTAATTTTTTTTACATTAATATATTAGAAAAATCTGATATAATTTTGTATATCCGGTTTAATTGATTTTTCAAAACATTAAAACGGAACCAAATGAACCTAGTAATAATAATTTTTCAAACGAATCGATCCAAACATACTGAAAACCGAACTGATTAAATCGAATTTGACTGATTCAATTCCCGAAAATCGATTCAATTACACGCCCCTAGTGAAATGAGAGATTTAGAGTGAAATGGTGTGTTTCACCGAAATATTTATTATAAATGATATATTTACGCAAAATTTTTTAAATTTATAACAGTCAAAGATAAAATTGGCTTGCATTAAAAAAAAATATATTGATAAAGTTTAATTACTCTTTGCACATTACGTGTTATTTATAACTATAACTATAACTATAACTATATATATAGATATGTTGTAGAACAAATTTTGTTTCATTTGTATTTTTCTATCTAACAAAATCGATAACATATTTTTACAACCGTCCATTTCGGTAATTTTTTAGATTTACATGTAGGAAAATTCGAAACGTAGTGAAAATTCATCCTATGCCTATCTATATAATTTAAATTAAATCCAAATAAAAAAAATTGAATTTCAAAATTTATTTAATGATGAATAATGTTGTAAATATTTTCGACCGTTAATTTCTTTTAAGTATTATGATGAGTATGATAGAATTTTTTATTTTTCATGAAATTTAATCTACAACATTCTCAAATGATATAAATAATATCTATACGGTTGGAATTTTATTTTGATATTTAGATTTAGCAAAATTATCGTTGTTGGCCGATGTTGGCCAAACAAGAGTGTTGGCCATTGATCCTATCCCATATATATATATATATATATATATATATATATATATATATATATATTAGAAACTCCAAAAAGTTGAATCATGTATAAATAAATATTATTTTTGTTTTAATATAATATAAGATTCACTTTAAAAATTTAGTATGATTTTTTAAAATTGTATATTTCGAATTTATAATATCGAGAACGCTTTCAAATAATTTTAAAACTTACCATCCGGAACTAAAATATATATTTTATATAAGATTGTTTACTTATAAATACTATATCAATTAATTCTCTAATTAATTTCTAATAAAATTAATATCTCATCTTAAATATTCATAAATTACATCTAAGAACATAAAATAAAACCACAATTAATCCGTCAGTCCTCAAGTAACACATTAATTATGAAAAACATTCACTCCGAAAGGAGTAATGATAGGGTCACAAATACCAACCACAAATGTGTCACAAATAACTAAGTTTGTAATGTTAATTATGCATATATAAATCATAAATCAAATACAAACTTAGGCATTTGTGTCATATTTGTGGTTGGTATTTGTGTCCCTATCATTACTCCTCCGAAAGCCATCTTTGCATTTCTCGGTAATCACCACAATTATAAAATTATTTTAATGCTCATTTCTCTCTCTCTTAACTACAGTCTACACATGCATGTTGATACCAAAATCAGGAAGAACATTTACTTTTATACCCTTTTCTTTATAATGTTGTGACCGGCTCAAACAGATTTCAAGAAATTTTAACGGGTTGATTCAATCTATCCGGTTTTCGTAGTTAATTGAGACCATAGGATCTGAGGAATTGAACCGTAGCAAATGTTTTGGTGTATTGAAGAAAAACTCAATAATATAATACATGAGTTATACTATTTATTTTAATTTAGTCTGAAACGGGTTCTATGATCGTATCCAGACTATTTACATTGTTACAACAACTCGAGGTCAATTAAAGCTGACCTATTTCCTTAGAAACTAAAAGAAACCAAACTATCAAAACTAATTAGTTTTTATATTTGTAATGCATTTGGTTTCTTCTTACTCATGCTTCAATATAACATAATTTCGTCTTTAATTTTCGTACCAATTCTCCGTGAGTTGCGTATTTGTCTTGGAATATTCGGTCACATCTTTCCTTCCATATCTCGAAGCGTACCTGTACCATTATTTTTTTCTTCTCATTTGGTACCTTTTTGTTGAGTATGGCAGCCATGATACGATATTCATGTAAGGACTCATTTCCCCCACAATTCCCCTACAATAATTAATTTCATAATTAGCAAAATAGATTAACAATTAATACATGATTATTAAAAATTTAATATGAAATTAAGGTCTATACTAATTAATGATTAATTTTAAATAATTAAGAATTAATCGTTAATCCAAAACACTAATTATTAAATTAATCATGAATTATTATGTGGAGGAATTTGAAGGGCATTATATATGACCTCTTCATGTAATATGTTGATGTCAAATATTAACATCAATTGACGTGGAAACTACCACCGTGTATGGACATGTACCCATAATATGTCTTAGACTAATTTCCTCGTTCCGCTTACATAGTATGCATCTATTTGGTAATTCCCTTTTCATTTTCATTAGATTACCCAACGTAAGTATCTTATTTAAGGAACATAACCATATAAAGTTCTTTATATTTGGTACTGTTTTGATTTACCATATGTTTGCAATACTTTGCCTTGTGTTAATTCCCTTGACTGAACTCATAAGTGCTTTTAACAATATAGATTCCATTAGATTCCGTCTCCATTTTATTATATCTTCTTCTTCCCTTTCAAAAACCAATTATGATGTATTTATTATTTGTTGAAGGTTCTAGTATTCATTGCTGCCCGTTCCCATAGAGGTGTCTTGACAATTACATAAGTAGTGCTAGAAATGAGCCTACAAAGATCCTGAAGCATCATCCATTTCAAAAATGTGTTACTAACGCACTCCAATGCTAATGTACTCCAAAACAGGACCGGCCGCAGGCACCGGCCGGCAAGGCCCGGGGCTGGGGTCTGAAAAATAAGGGGCTCCATTTTTTCTTACATCTATATGCTGTGTTTGAATGTTTTTGAAGCTCTAACGATGGAGAAATAAAACCAAGGTAGGAGAAAGAAGTTGTTTCTGAAAAAGAAATAAATGGAGAGTTGGAGGCAATAAATAAATAATTGTTTGATCTCTTGTGTATCAAATATTACGATATTTTATATTCCTAATTTTTTTGTAGTACTTTGTACATACAATACTCTATGTTATTAAAAAAAATCACAGAATATCTAAAGATAAACTATTTTCCTCTCGTCTTTCCAAAACAATGCGGCTGGCATTAATTAACATATTAAATAGCAATATGAAGTATAAATAGTTAACATATATTAATTAATTTGCAGAACAATTAACATAATTAATCACTATAATTTATATATTAATAAGGTATAATACATTAATTAGTATAGAGACTATAGAGGATGATGTGTTGAGAACTTGAGATATATTAATTAGCTTGTTAATATAAATATCACTGTTTTAAATAAACACTAATACATGTTGTATTTTAAATTTTGAGACCGAAGTTAGTTTTTCATAGGAAACATTATGTGTAAATTAGAATTCAATCAGATGTATATAAACATTATAGTTAATATATTTATTTTTTTGAAAGGGGATATTAATAAATATCAATGTTTTATATAAACACTAATACATGTTGTATCTTAAATTTAGAGATTGAACCTAATTGTATTCATAGGAAACATTATGGGTAAATTAAAATTCAATCAGATGTAAATAAACATTAAATTTGATATAATTTTTTTTTTTGAAAGGGGATATTAAAGTCTCTCCAAACCTCTAAAAAAGGAAACACTAATACATTTTACATAATAAACATGATTTTTTATAGAATAAACATTTTATAACTAAAATTTAGTAATAGAGTGATAAAATTATAATGATTTAAAGGGGTCAATCTTAAATATTGGCCTCGGGTCTTTTGATGTGTGGGGCCGGGCTGCTCCAAACTATCATTTGGAGCAATGTTACAGAAATCGCTCGGCGCTTGCTAATCGACAGATGACCATCAAGCGCCTAGAGGGATTAATCGAGATTAATCGAGAATCTCGGCGGATCTCGACGGATTTTACTTTAATACATATTTAATACCAAAATTAATTAAACAAAATTACAAATCACAAATTTCTTAATAAATCTCTAATATAATTTAACTAACAAAATATATTACATCACAAAATCCAAATAATTTTAAATGATAATTTAAAATCAAATAACATAACATAATTACAAAGCACAAAATCCACAAAATAACAAACCTTAATTTAAATCAAAAATATTTTCCTTGATTTTGCTTTTCCAAAGAGAGAGAAAAGGGCAAATAAATGAAAGGCCCAAACAAAATATAAAAATCTGAAGTTTCTAGCTAAATTTCAGTCCAAATAAAAATTTGAAATTTTTAGCTAAATTTTAGTCCAAATAAAAGTTTGGCCCAAAAATTAAATCTTGTAAAAATTGGTTTGGCGGCCGCTCGGCGGAAATTTGCCAAGCACAAAAAGTCAAGAGGTTATCGAGACGGCGGACCATCGACTAACGATTAGTCAGCGACTAATCGACCGCCGAGATCGATTTGTGGAACACTGATCTGTAGTCGACACGTGACAGAGACGCTGGCTTAAAAAAAATGCAGACATCAAAATTAGACGAGGGGCCGCATTTAACGGACAATGCCTAAAATGCGGACAACCTCCAACGTTTTCATATAGTTGTGTTATATCTTTTACCTTCATATTATTATACCTTTTGAAAATGACTTCTAATTAAAAACAATAGTATTTATACTTTTTTCTACTGTAAATATTTAAAAATGTATAAATAATAGTAAACAAGATATAAATATGTCAACATATCTTTATCCACATTAAAAAATATCAACAAGATGAAAATTTGTATCACAACATAACAAAAATAAAATAAGAATTATTTACATATTTGTTATTAAGAATATAGAAAATAATGTATGAATAATAGTAAACAAATAAGCTGCAACAAATATTTTACTTGTAGTATAGAAAAAGATATAGTGAAAATGACATATATATTTATTTTCATGATATATAAAAAATGTTATTAAAATACTAGAAAATTGTATAAAGTATAATAAAACGGCAAAAACAAGAACATATCATTTATACATATTATAGAGAAAAAAATATAAAACAATATAGAAAATTTTGGAAATTATATAAATAAAATATAGGATAAAGTGTAGAGGTGATCAAACAACAATATGTTTTGGAGTGCACTCAAAAATGCATTGGGGGTCGTTTGAAGTACACTCCATTAAAGTGCAAAATCAATACTCTTGATTACAACGAGAATCACAAGCATGATTCATCTACTCTAATGGAGAAAACTCTTTCCTCTTTTGGTTAAAAAATGATGGGAGATTGACGCTCTATCCAATTTTAATTTGTCGTGATAGGTAAGGATGTTGAGTGCCCTCATAAACAAGTTAAGAAAAAAATGCAAATGCGTAATCATTCGAAATGATAGATAAATTTGACATATCCGATACGCCACGTGACGTATCGGACTATTTTAATATATAAATTTGAACGGATACGGTTGGATACGGTTCGGATACGTCTGGATTGATACGGCCGACTCATTGTTTTTTGTTTTTGGCCCAACATAAAAATATCCAATATTTTTACTTCTCAATAATCTTTTATTTCACATATTTTTTATTTTACTAATTCGTAAAATATCCAAATATATATATATATATATATATATATATATATATATGAGGGATGCTAAACTACTTAATATATATATATATATATATATATATATATATATATATATATATATACACACACACACACACACACACACACACACACACACATATATATATATATAGGGAGGCTAACATACTTAATTAAGTACCAAAGATTTGGTAATTAATGTTTTTTAACCATTGAATTTGCATTGAGATTTGTGCATTTAATGATGTGCACAAAACTTCATGATCATCATGAAAAAACAATACATATGTGTGTGTGTGTGTGTGTGTGTGTGGGTACTTCATGATCATCAAAAGATGGGAAAAGATATATATCTGTGTGTGTGTGTGGGTGGCCCACAAACGAATCTAATGGTTAAAAAACACTAAGTCATGCGGGTAGTAGCGGTACCGGTACAACATCAAATCTAGTATTTTTTCGTGTATTCTTCTAAAGAAAGAGGAATTCTTTCACGTAAACTCTTCAATATATGTGAGATATTACAAATAACCCCTTCAATATTAATAGATCTCAACTATGATCAGGTTATGTTTTTTAAGTCCAAGTAACCCGATTTTGCAAAATTACAATTAAGTCCGAACAATTGAAAATTTTATAAAGGAGCTCCTTATTTCCAGCCCCATAATTCAGAAAATTATAAAATGTGGTCCCAATGTTCTAAAATTAAAAGTTAGTAAAAAAAAAAAAAAAAAAATAGAAAACATGGTCAAAATATTTTAGAATTACAAGTTAGGGCAAAAAATTAAGAAAAAAAATACAAAATATGGTCCATTTTTTTTGAAATTACAATTAAGTCCAAAGACTTCAGAAAATTATAAAATGGAAAACATGTTTTACCACATTGTCATTCTAGTGCTCAATTGCGAAAAAGAAAATCAGAATCTGTCTCTTTCAGCTTATCAAAGTACAAAATAATGGTATCAACATCAATTCGTGCTAATATTATATTATCACCACCAATCACATTACTCATATCTTTTCTGGACAAACACAATTTGGCTGAATCCCTGCCTCTTTGTTTTTGCCAAAACCTTTGTAATTTGTACCGGTTTGAAATCTTGATCACCTAACCTAATAACTTAATTTCCTCTTTTTGCTCTTCTGTAACAATTTTACAAGAGAGGGAAAGCAACCTTGGTCACTTAGTCGTGGAGATAGAACCAGGAAAATGAAGCAAATTTTAGTCAGGAAAATCGATTAAGCGTCAAACTCCTCTGGTTTCTTATGCTAGTTGGTGAATGACGGGAGCCTGGGAAAAAGTCATCTGTTTTTTCTTCTTGGACGCTAGCCCTTGTTTTTTGACGGAGCAGGTCATTGACGGAAACTTTTAAAGAGACGGAACGTAATCTCCCCATCTTAGCGCACATCTGGATGATGATCCGAGGATTTAAAACTCACAAGTAGAAAAGTATATTTACTTGTACAAGCATTTTAGTTGGAATATATATATATATATATATATATATGTCTAGGTTTAATGACCAACACTCTTGTTTCGCCAACTCGGCCAACAGCGTTTATTTCTCATAATATATACATGAAAATAAAAATCCAACCGCATAAATGTGATCTACATCATTTGAGAATGTTATAGATTTAATTTCATGAAAAATAAATATTTTTATCATCTCCATCATGATACGTAAAAATATTGACGGATGACAATATTTACGACATGATTCATCATGAAATCAATTTTAAAATTCGATTTTTTTTCATTGGATTTAATTTAAATTATATAGATAGACTTTAGATTAATTTTTACAATGTTTCGACTTTTCTTTCATCGAAATCCAAAAAAATACCGAAATAGACGGTTGTGAAAATAGCTTATCGATTTTGTTAGATAGAAAAATGCAAACGAAACAAAATTTGTTCTACAACATATCTAAATGATATAGATTACATCTATACGGTTAAAATTTAATTTTCATTTATATAATTTGAGAAATAAATATTGTTGGCCGAGTTGGCCAAACAAGAGTGTTGGCCATTGAACCTAGCATATATATATATATCCTAAATTTTTCAAAATTACCGTATCGTCATATCCGTATCGTATCGGATACGATATTCGTACCCGTATCCGTGCAACATAGGATATTTGTTCATTTTTTCACATGTATCATGATGAAAGATGTAAATCCCATATTTTTAGGTAAGGATGTTGAGTGTCCTCATAAACAAATTAAGCAAAAATGAAAATGTGTAATCATTCAAAATGATAGATAAGTTTGTTCGCGTTTAGTGACCAAATATATCATCATCATTCTTTTAAAGCTCGATGGAAGAGTTGACACGTGCCAGCCCAAAAAATATAACAACCCTCAACAATTAGTATCCAAAAAATCTACAATATATAAGAAAAGATTTGTTGGTCTAGTGGTTAGTGTGTCTGGCTTACAATCTTGAGATTTTTGGTTCGACTCCTGCATGTAACTTTTTCCAAAAAAAAAACTGTACTGCCAATAAGAAAGAAAATATCAATTACATTTCATAACAAATAACTTGGTGCTACAATGGTTCGTGTGTTTGGGTTACTAGTGCAAATTTTTTAACCTATTTTACTATAAAAAAAAGGTTAATATTCAGCCAAAAATTGGTGAATTAAAATTCTTTTAACCTATTTTTACTATAAAAAAAACTTAATATTCAGCCAAAAATTACTGATTTTTTCTGGGTAATTTTTGACTCGTGCCTATGTGTGGCTACAATATTTCCTAAAAAATAGTTGGTGCAGTTTTCAAAATAATTCGTGATATTCGAAAGCGTAGCGGCAGCTAAAAGTTTCTTAAAATAACATGATTTAAGCTACCCCGAAGCGGAGCGAGAGAACCTACTCGTTATATAAAAGTCAAATCATACATATCATTTCTTACAAGAAGAAGAATCAACTAGTGCTCGTAGAAAGACATGCAACAAAGATCCCAACTCTACTCCACGTTTGGAAAGGAGGATATTTGTCCATTTTTTCACATGTATCATAATGAAAGATGTAAATCCACGTTTAGAAATGTATATTACACATCTAAAAGTTATCCCACATTATAAATTATGTGATACGTCTGAACACGCAAAAAAGTGTATTCCAATAGTATAAAAAATAATTTGTTGTTTTTACCCAATTTATTATAGTTATAAATCTTACGAGTGAAAAAACCAATAAAAATAAAAATTGTGGACCGGGTTTCTCCATTTATTGGACAGACCATTTTTTTTTTATTTTTTTTTTATTATTATTATTATTATTATTATTATTATTATTATTATCGTTATCGTTGTTGTTGTTGTTGTTGTTGTTGTTGTTGTTGTTGTTGTTGTTGTTGTGTCTTGATGTGACATAATTATTTACCACAATTCATATAGTTATAACTATTTTATAGTTGTGTTTGTAAAAATAATATAATTAGGATGCATGACTAAGAGTGAATACATAATATTTTATTACATATACATATTATTTGCAAAATTATAAATTATTACATTATATTAAATTATTTTATTTAGAGTACTTTTAAAAAAAAATTAAAATATAATTATTTTTGTGATTTATTTATTTAACAAAGATACGGCTACTAATTTGAGAAGAAAATGTGAAGTACAATTTGAGGCCCCAAGCATAATACAATTTACAAATTCATATTTGTCTCAAATTCATTTTTTTAATGGAAAAAGTTGGACCTCCCCACTTACCCTCCCCCACACCTCTTGATGTGTTGGCATAAGGCTTAACACCTTCAAATTTAACATCTTAATTATGATTTAACACCTTAATTTGTAGTTTAACATCTTCATTATGATGTTAAACTATAAATTAAGGTGTTAAATCATAATTCAGATGTTAAACCATAGTGGTGTTAAGCGTTACGATGACACATCAAGAGGTGTGGGGGAGAGTTGGGGGAAGTGCATCACTACTCTTTTTTAATTGGCCTCCTATAAAAAATCCTTGACTTGAAATTCTGGATTTTACGAATCTTATTATCCCGCCAAAACACTCTTTCCTTATTTTCCGCGAGATCTCAAATGCTGAGTTTCACTGCGAGACAAGCGTTGGACCCGCCGACCCATATTGCTTAAGCTTCACGAATCCTCTAAACCCTAGTTTCTCTTTCGTTCTCTCTGCTTCTTTCTTCCGCCCAAAAAAACTAAATCGATTCTTTCTATCGCTAGCAAAGAACGGGGCTGGCCGGATCGGCGACCACCATGCGTTCGCCTGGCTTGAATATCGCACGACCTCTCTGAAGACCACCTCTCTCTCCCCTAATTTCGTGACATCATTCTTTTCTGAGATCGAGAGTGGTTTTGTGTCAGCAGGATAACAGGGCATGCGATTCGAGTTCAATCTCAAGATTTATGTTCAGGTTTTTATTTTCTCCTCTTTTGTTTCTACATTTTGTACTGAATGCTCGATTTTTGTTTTGTTCATTAATTTAGAAGAAAGGTTGTAAAAATCTGTTGTTTTCTGGTTCGTTTGTGCATTTCTTACTCAATCTTTTCTTGATTTTTCTCGTCCATTTATCTACTAAGATCTGAACCATTTTACCTGTAGGATCTGGTCCATTTTACCATTTTAAAGTAGAAGATTGGTACTTAATATCCTAGTTTTAATCATGTTGTTTGTTTCTTCCTTTGTATCTTATCAGCAGGAATTTATGTGGTGCCGTTCACAGAAAGTTTGATCAAGTCTGAGAGGATGTGATATCACCAAATGATGAGATTAGCTCTGTGATATCAAGCTTGATCAGATTTGTTGGTGTTTCACCTTATTTAATCGGTGACTGGTACCAAGCTGGTCATAAAATTTAGATTCGGGAAATTCAATGCATTTCAAGCTGACATTTGAAAATCCGTAATAATTTATGTAACCCTAAATTTTTTGAAATAACTAATTTAATAGACCATCACAACTAGATGGCGAAAGAAACATTTAATTATTAAACAAGATTAAAACAATGTTATTTTATTAATTTTCATCATTACCTCTTTTATTTTTTATTTTCTGTTAATTCAGAGTTTTATTGCTAAATAATAACAATAATTTTTTTCAACAATAAAATATATAATGAAAGTGATGTGTACTTAATTATTTAAAATTAGGGTTAGTAAGAAAATTGGAATATCGACGTTTGTTCGAACTCGATTTGAAAATAGTTCGAGAAAACCTCGTTCGAAAACTGACTCGAACGAATTCGAACCGAGCCGAGCCGAATCAGCTCGATCTGGATTATGTTCAGATCGAGTGAACTTAAATTCGAACAATTTTGCGTATAAATTTAAAAAAATATATTTATTTTCAAATCGAGAGTTCGAATTTGGACCGAGCCGAGCTAGTTCAAATTCATACAATTTTATATTTCTAAGTGTATGATATATATATATATATATATATATATATATATATATATATATTGAATTTTTACAAGTATGATATTGCTCAGGTAATGAATCACGATACACTTAAAACCTTTCTAAGTGTATGATATATTTTTTGATGTTGCAGATTATGTGGGGAGTAAGGCGGAGAGGAAAGAGATTAATGGCGGATTTGGAGGATTGGTGAAAACTAAATCTTTGGACTGGAATCAAGCAATTAAGAACGATCCCACTTTATTCCAAGGTAAAGGACGTGATTTTTCGATCTGAAGTAATTTTAAATCTTGTATTTTTTCGAATTGTGAGACTTTTAACTGATAAAGATTGGGATTTTCCCAAATGACTAATTGCAGATTTATCATCTGTTGGGAAATCACCAATTAAGTACATTCTTGGCAATTTTAAGAGTAGAAATTCACTGCAAAAGACCCGTTTGGTGTGAAACGAGAAGGAAAGACCGAGAGTTTTACAACAGAATGTTTCATACGTAATGGAGATGCGAAAGAGTAATCCCCAAAACTCAAAACCCTAATTTATAAAACCAAATTACCAAATTCCCCCTTTTTTTTCCATAAATTTGTTTAATTTCGAAATCGCAGCTTATGATGGCAGGGTTCTTTGTGTGTTTGGATTCGTTTCTCTTTCTTCTAACAATCATGCCAGCTATAATTCTAATTGATCAGTTGGAAATTTCTCAAAACACGGTCCATTTTTATTCTTTCGAAATTTCAATTTTACCCTCTCAACTTTTATTAATATACTTAATATCTTATAAATTTGTCATAACACAAATAATTTTTTGAAAGGCAGTTTGCAAGGCCAAATGCAGACGAATTATCTTATCGTGGTTGTTTTATAGTATTACTCTCGGTGTCGCTTCTCTACAAATGATCGGTACAATTTTTGTCCTACTTTTTACTCGATAATAAAAGTTAATAATTTATTATTATCATTAACGACTATTAATATTTCTTAATTTCAGATATTAGTTTGATATACCATGTAATTCGTGGGCAAGGAGCAATAAAGCTCTGTAGTATACTGTATACAACGTGCTTGAGGTAAGAAAATAAATTTTTGTAATCAAACATTTGCAAAAGAGACCCTGATTTTTTACTAGTTGATAAGTAATTGATAAAATTTGCAATTTGATCCAGATTCTCCACAAATTATGCCAGTCTTTTGGCGAAGACGCGCTTCAAGCTTTAGAAGGGCTTTCAAATTGCTCTCAAGAAAATTTAACTTTTGAATTGATGAGGTTCATTTTCGACGAAGCCATCACAGTCATTGCTTTTGATATCTTTTTTCAAATTACTTCTTTTTTAAATTGATTTTTCAAAATTGAAGATTTGAAATCCTTCGATTAAACCTGAGAGTTAGACATACTCTGGATTCTTGGGGGATTTATGCAAACAGGTCCCTTTTTTGCAAAATTCAAATTAGAACCTTCCTATTTATTATTTATATTCTCATTCTTCGTTTTACTTTTAATTTTTTTTTGCAGATTTTGAATGATTCGCCTGACGAGCGTCAGCAGGATCCCACTTTCATTCCTCTCGCATCAGCTTATGTGGTGCATAATTAAATATGGAAAATACCCTGCGGATCTAACATCATTTGGTTCTTTATCGTGACAGGTCATCAGAGTTCTGGCGCGAGTTTATGCGACTCTACTTCCATTGTCCATTTTACTGGAGATTATTTTGTATTATTATTTTGTTGAGTTTATAATATATAATGCTTTATTGTCAAAAATATAAAATATATAACGCTCGTGATTTTTGAAATGCTCCTGATTTTTATTTGGAAATGTTTTGCCGAGGTCTTAATATTTAATGCTTGGACCGGGCGGGTGTACATGAGATGCGAATTTGCAAATTAATGTGAGTTCGGTTGAATTTAAATTTTGAGTCTGATTTCATTTCATTTTTGCTCATGTATATCTTGTAGTAGAACAAAAAAAAGGTGTCGAATACTTTGATTCTGCTAATTAATATAAAACGGCTGCCAAAATATAGTTTTCGTGGCGACTAACGTAAAGCTACCAAAATATAGTTTTGGTGTCGATTACAATAACAGCAGCCAAAAGACTATTGGTGTCGACTACAACAAGAGCTGCCAAAAGATAGTTTTGGTGCAAATTACAGTAACCGTTGCCAAAAGATAGTTATGGTGCCGATTATAGCAACCGCTACCAAAATATTGTTTAGGTGCCGATTACTATAATCGCTGTCAAAATAGTTTTCGTGGCCATTAATTGTAACAGCTGCCAAAAGATAGTTTTGGTGACGATTACAACAAGCGTTGCCAATAGATAGTTTAGGTGCCGATCAAATAAAACGCTGCCAGTAGATAGTTTTGGTGCGGATCAAATAAAAAGCTGCCAAACGATAGTTTTGGTGACGATTACAACAAGCGTTGCCAATAGATAGTTTAGGTGCCGATCAAATAAAACTCTGCCAGTAGATAGTTTTGGTGCGGATCAAATAAAAAGATGCCAAAAGATAGTTTTGGTGCCGATCAAATAAAACGCTGCCAAAAGATAGTTTTAGTGCCGATCAAATAAAACGCTGCCAAAAGATAGTTTTGGTGCCGATCAAAGAAAACGCTGCCAAAATATAGTTTTGGTGCCGATCAAATAAAACGATGCCAAAAGATAGTTTTGGTGCCGATCAAATAAAACGCTGCCAAAAGATAGTTTTGGTGCCGATCAAATAAAACGCTGCCAAAAGATAGTTTTGGTGCCGATCTAAGAAAACGCTGCCAAAATATAGTTTTGGTGCCGATCAAAGACAACGCTGCCAAAAGATAGTATTGGTGCCGATCAAATAAAACGCTGCCAAAAGATAGTTTTGGTGCCGATCTATGAAAACGCTGCCAAAAGATAGTTTTGGTGCCGATCAAATAAAACGCTGCCAAAAGATAGTTTTGGTGCGGATCTAAGAAAACGCTGCCAAAATATAGTTTTGGTGCCGATCAAATAAAACGCTGCCAAAAGATAGTTTTGGTGCCGATCAAAGACAACGCTGCCAAAAGATAGTATTGGTGCCGATCAAATAAAACGCTGCCAAAAGATAGTTTTGGTGCCGATCTAAGAAAACGCTGCCAAAAGATAGTTTTGGTGCCGATCAAATAAAACGCTGCCAAAAGATAGTATTGGTGCCGATCAAAGAAAAAGCTGCCAAAAGAAATTTTTGGTGCCGATCAAAGAAAAAGCTGCCAAAAGAAATTTTTGGTGCCGATCAAAGAAAAAGTTGCCAAAAGAAATTTTTGGTGCCTATCAAATAAAACGCTGCCAAAAGATAGTTTTGGTGCCGATCGAATAAAACGCTGCCAAAAGAAATGTTTGGTGCCGATCAAATAAAACGCTGCCAAAAGATTGTTTTGGTGCCGATCCAATAAAACACTGCCAAAATTTTTTTTTGGTGCCGATGAAATTAAACGCTGCCAAAATAAATTTTTGGGGCCGATCAAAGAAAACGCTGCCAAAAGATAGTTTTGGTGCCGATCAAATAAAACGCTGCCAAAAGAAATTTTTGGTGCCGATCTAAGAAAACGCTGCCAAAATATAGTTTTGGTGCCGATCAAATAAAACGCTGCCAAAAGATAGTTTTGGTGCCGATCAAATAAAACGCTGCCAAAAGATAGTTTTGGTGCCGATCTAAGAAAACGCTGCCAAAAGATAGTTTTGGTGCCGATCAAAGACAACGCTGCCAAAAGATAGTATTGGTGCCGATCAAATAAAACGCTGCCAAAAGATAGTTTTGGTGCCGATCTAAGAAAACGCTGCCAAAAGATAGTTTTGGTGCCGATCAAAGACAACGCTGCCAAAAGATAGTATTGGTGCCGATCAAAGAAAAAGCTGCCAAAAGAATTTTTTGGTGCCGATCAAAGAAAAAGCTGCCAAAAGAAATTTTTGGTGCCTATCAAATAAAACGCTGCCAAAAGATAGTTTTGGTGCCGATCGAATAAAACGCTGCCAAAAGAAATGTTTGGTGCCGATCAAATAAAACGCTGCCAAAAGATTGTTTTGGTGCCGATCAAATAAAACACTGCCAAAAGAAATTTTTGGTGCCGATGAAATTAAACGCTGCCAAAATAAATTTTTGGTGCCGATCAAAGAAAACGCTGCCAAAAGATAGTTTTGGTGCCGATCAAATAAAACGCTGCCAAAAGAAATTTTTGGTGCCGACTATAGTAACGGCTGCCAAAAAATAGTTTTGGTGACTATTACAACAAGCGCTCCGAAGAGATAGTATTGGTTCCCGTTACAGTAAATGCTGCCAAAAGATAGATTTTTGTGCCTATTACAACAAGCGCTGCCATAAGATAATTTTGTTACAATAGGAAAACCCGACTTGAGTTCTCCCTCCTCTCGTCACTCCTCTCTCACGACACAAACAGGCACGAAATAAAAAAACCAGCTCTCGCGGGTCTCTCTCTCTCTCGTCTGGCGAAGATGATTAATGGCGAGCAACGCGATTCCTTCTCTCGTCAGGCGAAGACGAGTAATGGCGAGCAATTGTTCTTGCCACGAGTAGGGTTTTCTTCTCTCTTTTCATGACCCAATCTACTGTGAGGTAAAACCCTAGAATTAACAATCAACTGTTCTTGGTGATTTTGTTAAGAAATGGACTTGTTGTTTTATTTTTGTTGTATTTGTTTGATTTTCAGTCTAATCTTCTCATGCTGGTATTATCGGGTTTTCAGATCTGTTTATTTCTTGCTGGTATTACTGATTTTAACTGTTGTGTTTATTTCTTACTGGTATTGCTGAATTTTTAGATCTGTTAGTTTGATCTGATCTGCACTGGTAGTGGTATTACTGAATTTTGAACTGATCTGCATTGGTATTACTGAATTTTCAGATCAGGTCTTGCATGATGATTTGCAGTTAATTGAATTGATCAATACATGTGATTAATAGGTAATTGAGTTAGTTATACATGGATTTAGTTAGATGAGTTTCAATCTTGCATGTTAATTAATTTTTAATTGAAGAATACATGTATTTAATTTATTATTTTGCTGTTTTTTGAGAGGTGCATACAAATTAACATTTTAATTTGTACGCTTAGCAGGGAGTTCTTCGATTATCGCAAGGGGTTATCGCAGTGGATTATTGCGCACAAACCGAGTGACTCGTGACCAGTTAATTTGACTGTTGGTGATTTAGTTGGTAATATTCGAAGATTGTTCATGATTAATGGAGTAATTTTTTTATTTTTGATCGACCGAGTTATTGTTGACTTTTGTGTTTATCGTAGGTACCTCAGATGAATTACAATAATGCCCCTGTAATTTTTCAGGAAATAATCGGTTAATGGACGACTCGGTTAATTGAAGATTCGGAGAGAAGGCCATCCTGGTAGCTTGCCCCAGATTCGAATGGGGGGTTCGTTAATTGGGAGGTACGTTAATTATACATGTGCGTTATTTATTTTAATCAGGACGTACGTTAATTATACATGTACGCTTATTGGCATTGTCTAATGTGTTATTTTATATTTGTAGAACGTGGATGCGGTGATGTTTACGGCGACGAGAACTCCAATATACAAGTCTTGTGCGAGATCAGAATATATCGGGGACGTTACTTTAAAATGCGAATGTGTCGGCAACGATCAGGTCCGGTCCTGAGATTTGAGGGGCTTTAGGCAACAAATAATTTGGGACCTAAATTTAAAATATTTTTTTACTATAAACAACACCGAATTAGGAAAAGTAATTTATAATATTTATAACATATAACATATATAATTTTTTTTTTCAAAAATTCAAGGATAACATCCACAAATAATTCAAGACTTACGAAATAACATATACACAAATATATATATTTTTTGGTAGCGAAGAGGTCTCTCTTGTTCAGGTTTGGTAATGGCGTCTTTATTCCATGATGTGTTTTTTACTTTTTCTTTGTGTTGGCGAAGTTTGAAAGAGAAGGAAGAAAGTATGATTGGTAGTCATAGCGGCGGGCCACTATAATTTCTCTGTGTTTTTTATATGAATATTATTTGTGTTGTGCGCCAGATGTGTTGCTTTGTATTATACTAACTCGCCAAACAGATCAGATGGCTCAGAACAACCCCGACATTAGTCCTAAAGGGCAGAACGTGGAAGAACGAAATGCGAGCAAAAACGCTTGCCTTAGTATTTTTGTGCTAATACTAACAATATATTTTATAATTAATTTTTGTGCTAATATCTCTCATTTGTCTTTAATTTAGGACTAATGTCGAGGAAGCGTAACACTAAAGATGCTTCATGAACATTAATGTTAGGTCTACATTGAAATTATTAGTACGAAGACGATCAATCCTGTGGCATTATATATTTTTAAATGTTATTTCATTTTGTTTTATTGTATATTAGTGTGGCATTTTCTAGTATAAAATGACCACAAGTTTATTTTAAAATTTAATAAAGGTTGTAATGACCAAATTGTTTGTTGGAACAATGTTATGAATAATTCGTTTCCTATTAATAATTATTGTTATATTTTATTTCTCATTATTTGTTGAGAAATTAATAAACTTTGGTTATATTGCTAGGCAACTAAACATTTACATAAAGTTCAATTTAATTGATGATTGAATGCATTCTGTACTTTATTAAATATGTCTAAAAAGAAAAGAAAAAAATGAATTATTTTGTAAGGAGAGTTCTATCATACATCCTTTCAAAAGGGTATTTTGGATATTTAGAAGAATGTATCTTAAATTTTACCTTTTATAGATATTTTTTGTTTCATGAACAATTCAAATTTTCTATTTAACATATATCATTTATTGATAAATACCAATGTTTTAAATAGCGTGTAGCGGCACGCAGCGTTTCTGACATTTGATTTAGCGGTTAGCGTTAGCGGGCGATATAGCGTCGCTTCACAATCGCAGCGGAGTTTGATCATAATTATTATTTTATAATACTAAATATGCATATAAATATAATTTAGCGGCCCAATATTATAAACAAAATTATATCAAATGCTTATTTATATCAACCTCACAAACTAACATAAATTAAAAATTCATCTAAAAAAAAATATATTATTATTATTATTACTTTTATTTTTATTTTATTATCATGTTGTTTGAAATTATAATAATGCTAATAATAGTTGTTGTTGATATTATTCTTCCTATTATTATTATTATTATTATTATTATTATTATTATTATTATTATTATTATTATTATTTAATACACATAATAATAATAATAACAATAATTATTATTATTATCATTATTATTTATTATTACTATTATTTAATAACAATTATTATTATTGTGTAATGATAATAATGATTATTATTATTGTTATTAATTATTTAATAACAATATCAATAATAATAATAATAATAATAATAATTATAATTATTATTATTCGTACTATTACTATTATTATTTTATTATATTTTTATTATTACTATTGTTATGATTGGATTTAACATTATTATGATTTAATAATAATAATAATAATAATAATAATAATAATAATAATAATAATAATAATAATAATAATAATAATAATAATAATAAGCACGCTATAGCGCCGCTACGGCCGCTATATTTGAACGCTTCATGCTATAGCAGTCCGCTATAGCGTTGCAGCGGAACAAAATGCTACAGAGCTAAATTCCGAAGCGATGCAGCATTTAACTCCTAAAATCCGCTATAGCGCGCTATAGCGCCGCTGAAGCGCCGCTATTTAAAACACTGATAAATACACTTGAAAACTTACTTTAAATACTCATTAATTAATAATTACACAAAATATCTTTGAAAATTGATGTATCATAAACAAAATGATGCATGATAAAACTCTCCATTTTGTAATAATTTAATGTGTCATATCTACAATAAATCTGATGATCTATCATCTATGTAATATATTAACAAATAACAAATATATTTTGTGACTGACATGATATAAATAAATAAAAATTTAAGAGCAAAATCGGATACAAGAGATATTATTATAAACAAGTACAACTCATTGTCCTCCATGCAAGTAAAATTTCAACCACCACTATTCTAGACTCTCTGTTAATATATATAGAAGATATAATTTGTATTTGTATCTTTATTTAAAAGCATGCACTTAAATTTAAATCTCACAGAAAAAAAAAGCCGAGAAAAAAAAACTATATAGAATATAGAAATAAATAACTCATGTTGTCTTGGTTTCTTGACCAATATAGTATCCACTTGATTTTTTTTAAAAATTGCTCTCAACCAATGCGACTTTAAGTCAGATTATTTATCAAAATGAATTTACATATTCATATTCTAGATCGAATCTCTATTAAAACCATCGGTAGAAACCTCTTTTGTTTGATCTATGTCTGAAAGGGCGAGATTTTATTTCCCTAAAAATATTCTGTTTTGAGTAATCCAGATTTATTCATTTTTGTAAAAACAAGTAGTGAAGCAGTAATACAAAAGCATCTGGATTCTGGAGGGAATGTATACATGGTCTTTTTTGCAATAGAGGGGTATTAAAAATTTCAATCCTTCCACAGGGGATTTTTGAATAAATTCCAACAAAGATTCACAAATTCAAATATCAAGCGTATAATAATAATTGTTTGAATATACCGAGAGTGGCAAATTGCCCTCCTTTAGAAAAAGTGTAAAATATTATTAAGATGTTATTTAAATTGATTTAATATGAGAGTTTTTTTTTTATCGAAATATGTAATAATAAATAAATATTATAAAGTTAGAGTTGATCGATCAAGTTTTTAAAATGCGATCCTACGGTGAATCTTACATTTAAATAAATATTATTTACCAGGTTTCACACAACTTCTATGCTTCATTAATATAATAATTGCTACATATGTAACATATCACATAATAAATTTGACAAGAAAAATCACCAAGAAATACACTATAGTCTCAAGCATCAATTTTCATTTGTATATTTTCAACTAATAATTTTATATAAAATAATAAATTTATAAGTTGTATTAATAATTTATCATTTACATATATTATTTTCAAAATTAATAAAAGCTCACTTTTATATATGCTACACTTTATTCCGTAACTTTTTTATTGATGCGTACATTAATATTTTTATTTCTTTTCATTTACACAATTTTTTTCTACAATATGGTTTGTTTATACATATTTTTGTCTTATTTATACTTACAGTTTTTGTAAAAATAAAAAGATTCATAATTATTTTTTATAAACTAATTAACGTTAACACAATCAAAATCTATTTTGTATTCTTGACATAAACTAACAAACCTAAGGACATTAAATTTTGTAATATAAAGTATTAATCGTGTACAAAATGAGTAGATTATTTTACAAGATTTAAATAATGCAACTGTAAGAAAAGATTTCCAGAGTTAACAAAATCAAATTTTTAACGTTCTGAAAATTCTCCCCTCCCATTAATTTTTGAATACAAGAGCTATGGTAAGGCCGCATCACCAAATACTGTTCACCGGTACTGTTCAACACTGTTCACATGGCACTGTGTTTTTTTCATGTAGTAATTAGAATGAAAGGTTGAGATGATAGTTCGATTAATCCAACGGTGGTGATTGATTAAATCGTTGGATAGTATAATTATAAATACTATAATGATTTCGATTTACTATAATAAATCCAAGTATGAATTCTTACAGTATCATCTTCAATATATTAAAACTAGTGCAAAAAAACGCTCCAATAGCAAAGATATAAGACGTCTTATTCTATAATTAAAACACTCGTACTTTAAATTAAAACGCTCTATTTGTTAAGATGTTGAAAATGTTGATTAGTCACATGTTAATGTTGATTAATTAGTTGTAAAAATATCGGGGACT
Source organism: Luzula sylvatica (assembly GCA_946800325.1). Lineage (NCBI taxonomy): Eukaryota > Viridiplantae > Streptophyta > Magnoliopsida > Poales > Juncaceae > Luzula > Luzula sylvatica. Next base: position 4,951,157 of record OX326961.1, read on the forward strand.
TTATTTGATAAATTAGACGTGTTCAATTATGGGACTTTATTTTATTAATATCGGGGACTTTATTTCCAATTGACATGAATGTACACTTGTTAATGTTGATTAATGTGAACTTTATTTGATTAATGTACACTTGTTTTTATGGTTAATTGTTGATTCATGATGAATGGTTAATTAGCTGGTTAATTATGTTCGAGTTAATTGATGGTTCAATAGAAGTTATTAATGATTAATTGTGAATGAAATATCTAGTAATTCAATGGTTAATTGTGAATGACATATTACTTCCTCTAAATTAAACGTGTGAATGACATATTTCTTCCTCTAAATTCAATGGCCCAAAATCATTGTTTGGAAATTTGTCAGTATTGACTTCAAAATATAATTTTTATTTTTATCGAACGTGTCTTTATATCCTTCAAATTTTTTTCCATTTATTAGTAACAATAAATGAAATTTAGTATCTAATCGAGATGTACGCATGTGTGAATTGAATGTATTTTTTTTTTTGTAGGATAATAACCCTACAAAAATATGAGTTGACTTATAAATCGATATTGGGTGTGTCCTCGAGTCTTGTAGTGTTTTAAGATCATTTGTGTCGTATCTTTTACTACATAACTTTTCACCAAATTTCACAAAAACTAAGAAAGTTTGTTTTTCGATTAAAAACAAGATTTTAACGCTTTGAGGAGTTCAAATAACATGTTTTTAGATCATTTGTATCGTATCTTTTACTACATAACTTTTCGCCAAATTTCACAAACACTAAGATAGTTTGTTTTTCGATTCAAAACAAGATTTTAGCGCTTTGAGGAGTTCAAATAACGTGTTTTTAGATCATTTGTATCGTATCTTTTACTACATAACTTTTCACCAAATTTCACAAACACTACGAAAGTTTGTTTTTCGATTCAAAACAAGATTTTAACGCTTTGAGGAGTTCAAATAACGTGTTTTTAGATCATTTGTATCATATATTTTACTACATAACTTTTCACCAAATTTCACAAACACTAAGAAAGTTTGTTTTTCGATTCAAAACAAGATTTTAACGCTTTGAGGAGTTCAAATAACGTGTTTTTAGATCATTTGTATCGTATATTTTACTACATAACTTTGCACCAAATTTCACAAACACAAAGAAATTTTGTTTTTCGATTCAAAACAAGATTTGAACGCTTTGAGGAGTTCAAATAACGTGTTTTTAGATCATTTTTATCGTATCTTTTACTACATAACTTTTCACCAAATTTCACAAACACTAAGAAAGTTTGTTTTTCGATTCAAAACAAGATTTTAACGCTTTGAGGAGTTCAAATAACGTGTTTTTAGATCATTTGTATCGTATCTTTTACTACATAACTTTTCTCCAAATTTCACAAACACTAAGAAAGTTTGTTTTTCGATTAAAAACAAGATTTTAACGCTTTGAGGAGTTCAAATAACGTGTTTTTAGATCATTTGTATCGTATCTTTTACTACATAACTTTTCTCCAAATTTCACAAACACTAAGAAAGTTTGTTTTTCGATTCAAAACAAGATTTTAACGCTTTGAGGAGTTCAAATAACGTGTTTTTAGATCATTTGTATCATATATTTTACTACATAACTTTTCACCAAATTTCACAAACACTAAGAAACTTTGTTTTTCGATTCAAAACAAGATTTTAACGCTTTGAGGAGTTCAAATAACGTGTTTTTAGATCATTTGTATCGTATCTTTTACTACATAACTTTTCACCAAATTTCACAAACACTAAGATAGTTTGTTTTTCATTCAAAACAAGATTTTAACGCTTTGAGGAGTTCAAATAACGTGTTTTTAGATCATTTGTATCGTATCTTTTAGTACATAACTTTTCACCAAATTTCACAAACACTAAGATAGTTTGTTTTTCGATTCAAAACAAGATTTAAAGGCTTTGAGGAGTTCAAATAACGTGTTTTTAGATCATTTGTATCGTATCTTTTACTACATAACTTTTCACCAAATTTCACAAACACTAAGAAAGTTTGTTTTTCGATTCAAAACAAGATTTTAACGCTTTGAGGAGTTCAAATAACCTGTTTTTAGATCATTTGTATCGTATCTTTTAGTACATAAGTTTTCACCAAATTTCACAAACACTAAGAAAGTTTGTTTTTCGATTCAAAACAAGATTTTAACGCTTTGAGGAGTTCAAATAACGTGTTTTTAGATCATTTGTATCGTATCTTTTACTACATGACTCTTCACCAAATTTCACAAACACTAAGAAAGTTTGTTTTTCGATTCAAAACAAGATTTTAACGTTTTGAGGAGTTCAAATAACGTGTTTTTAGATCATTTGTATCGTATATTTTACTACATAACTTTTCACCAAATTTCACAAACACTAAGAAAGTTTGTTTTTCGATTCAAAACAAGATTTTAACGCTTTGAGGAGTTCAAATAACATGTTTTTAGATCATTTGTATCATATATTTTAACATAACTTTTCACCAAATTTCACAAACACTAAGAAAGTTTGTTTTTTGATTCAAAACAAGATTTGAACGCTTTGAGGAGTTCAAATAACATGTTTTAAGATCATTTGTATCGTATATTTTACTACATAACTTTTCACCAAATTTCACAAACACTAAGATACTTTGTTTTTCGATTCAAAACAAGATTTGAATGCTTTGAGGAGTTCAAATAACGTGTTTTTAGATCATTTGTATCGTATCTTTTACTATATAACTTTTCACCAAATTTCACAAACACTAAGAAAGTTTGTTTTTCGATTCAAAACAAGATTTTAACACTTTGAGGAGTTAAAATAACGTGTTTTTAGATCATTTGTATCGTATCTTTTACTTCATAACTTTTCACCAAATTTCACAAACACTAAGAAAGTTTGTTTTTCGATTCAAAACAAGATTTGAACGCTTTGAGGAGTTCAAATAACGTGTTTTAAGATCATTTGTATCGTATCTTTTAGTACATAACTTTTCACCAAATTTCACAAACACTAAGAAAGTTTGTTTTTCGATTCAAAACAAGATTTGAACGTTTTGAGGAGGTCAAATAACGTGTTTACAGATCATTTGTATCGTATCTTTTAGTACATAACTTTTCACCAAATTTCACAAACACTAAGAAAGTTTGTTTTTCGATTCAAAACAAGATTTTAACGCTTTCAGCAGTTCAAATAACGTATTTTTAGATCATTTGTATCGTATCTTTTTACTACATAACTCTTCACCAAATTTCACAAACACTAAGAAAGTTTGTTTTTCGATTCAAAACAAGATTTTAAGGCTTTGAGGAGTTCAAATAACGTGTTTTTAAATCATTTGTATCGTATCTTTTACTATATAACTTTTCACCAAATTTCACAAACACTAAGAAAGTTTGTTTTTCGATTCAAAACAAGATTTTAACGCTTTGAGGAGTTCAAATAACGTGTTTTAAGATCATTTGTATCGTATCTTTTAGTACATAACTTTTCATCAAATTTCACAAACACTAAGATAGTTTGTTTTTCGATTCAAAACAAGATTTGAACGCTTTGAGGAGTTCAAATAACGTGTTTTAAGATCATTTGTATCGTATCTTTTACTACATTACTTTTCACCAAATTTCACAAACACTAAGATAGTTTGTTTTTCGATTCAAAACAAGATTTTAACGCTTTGAGGAGTTCAAATAACGTGTTTTAAGACCATTTGTGTCGTATCTTTTACTACATAACTTTTCACCAAATTTCACAAACACTAAGAAAGTTTGTTTTTCGATTCAAAACAAGATTTGAACGCTTTGAGGAGTTCAAATAACGTGTTTTAAGATCATTTGTATCGTATCTTTTAGTACATAACTTTTCGCCAAATTTCACAAACACTAAGATAGTTTGTTTTTCGATTCAAAACAAGATTTTAGCGCTTTGAGGAGTTCAAATAACGTGTTTTTAGATCATTTGTATCGTATCTTTTACTACATAACTTTTCACCAAATTTCACAAACACTAAGAAAGTTTGTTTTTCGATTCAAAACAAGATTTTAACGCTTTGAGGAGTTCAAATAACGTGTTTTTAGATCATTTGTATCATATATTTTAATACATGACTTTTCACCAAATTTCACAAACACTAAGAAAGTTTGTTTTTCGATTCAAAACAAGATTTTCACGCTTTGAGGAGTTCAAATAACGTGTTTTTAGATCATTTGTATCATATATTTTACAACATAACTTTTCACCAAATTTCACAAACACTAAGAAAGTTTGTTTTTCGATTCAAAACAAGATTTTAACGCTTTGAGGAGTTCAGATAACGTGTTTTTAGATCATTTGTATCGTATCTTTTTACTACATAACTCTTCACCAAATTTCACAAACACTAAGAAAGTTTGTTTTTCGATTCAAAACAAGATTTTAACGTTTTGAGGAGTTCAAATAACGTGTTTTTAAATCATTTGTATCGTATCTTTTACTATATAACTTTTCACCAAATTTCACAAACACTAAGAAAGTTTGTTTTTCGATTCAAAACAAGATTTTAACGCTTTGAGGAGTTCAAATAACGTGTTTTAAGATCATTTGTATCGTATCTTTTAGTACATAACTTTTCATCAAATTTCACAAACACTAAGATAGTTTGTTTTTCGATTCAAAACAAGATTTGAACGCTTTGAGGATTTCAAATAACGTGTTTTAAGATCATTTGTATCGTATCTTTTACTACATTACTTTTCACCAAATTTCACAAACACTAAGATAGTTTGTTTTTCGATTCAAAACAAGATTTTAACGCTTTGAGGAGTTCAAATAACGTGTTTTAAGACCATTTGTGTCGTATCTTTTACTACATAACTTTTCACCAAATTTCACAAACACTAAGAAAGTTTGTTTTTCGATTCAAAACAAGATTTGAACGCTTTGAGGAGTTCAAATAACGTGTTTTAAGATCATTTGTATCGTATCTTTTAGTACATAACTTTTCGCCAAATTTCACAAACACTAAGATAGTTTGTTTTCCGATTCAAAACAAGATTTTATCGCTTTGAGGAGTTCAAATAACGTGTTTTTAGATCATTTGTATCGTATCTTTTACTACATAACTTTTCACCAAATTTCACAAACACTAAGAACGTTTGTTTTTCGATTCAAAACAAGATTTTAACGCTTTGAGGAGTTCAAATAACGTGTTTTTAGATCATTTGTATCATATATTTTACTACATAACTTTTCACCAAATTTCACAAACACTAAGAAAGTTTGTTTTTCGATTCAAAACAAGATTTTAACGCTTTGAGGAGTTCAAATAACGTGTTTTTAGATCATTTGTATCATATATTTTACTACATAACTTTTCACCAAATTTCACAAACACTAAGAAAGTTTGTTTTTCGATTCAAAACAAGATTTTAACGCTTTGAGGAGTTAAAATAACGTGTTTTTAGATCATTTGTATCGTATATTTTACTACATAACTTTGCACCAAATTTCACAAACACAAAGAAATTTTGTTTTTCGATTCAAAACTAGATTTGAACGCTTTGAGGAGTTCAAATAACGTGTTTTTAGATCATTTTTATCGTATCTTTTACTACATAACTTTTCACCAAATTTCACAAACACTAAGAAAGTTTGTTTTTCGATTCAAAACAAGATTTGAACGCTTTGAGGAGTTCAAATAACGTGTTTTAAGATCATTTGTATCGTATCTTTTACTACATAACTTTTCACCAAATTTCACAAAAACTAAGCTAGTTTGTTTTTCGATTCAAAACAAGATTTTAACGCTTTGAGGAGTTCGAATAACGTGTTTTTAGATCATTTGTATCGTATCTTTTAGTTCATAACTCTTCACCAAATTTCACAAACACTAAGAAAGTTTGTTTTTCGATTCAAAACAAGATTTTAACGCTTTGAGGAGTTCAAATAACATGTTTTTAGATCATTTGTATCGTATATTTTACTACATAATTTTTCACAAAATTTCACAAACACTAAGAAAGTTTGTTTTTCGATTCAAAACAAGATTTTAACGCTTTGAGGAGTTCAAATAATGTGTTTTTAGATCGTTTGTATCGTATATTTTACTACATAACTTTTCACCAAATATCACAAACACTAAGATAGTTTGTTTTTCGATTCAAAACAAGATTTTAAGGCTTTGAGGAGTTCAAATAACGTGTTTTTAGATCATTTGTATCGTATCTTTTACTACATAACTTTTCACCAAATTTCACAAACCCTAAGAAAGTTTGTTTTTCGATTCAAAACAAGATTTTAACGCTTTGAGGAGTTCAAATAACCTGTTTTTAGATCATTTGTATCGTATCTTTTAGTACATAACTTTTCACCAAATTTCACAAACTCTAAGAAAGTTTGTTTTTCGATTCAAAACAAGATTTTAACGCTTTGAGCAGTTCAAATAACGTGTTTTTAGATCATTTGTATCGTATCTTTTTACTACATAACTTTTCACCAAATTTTACAAACACTAAGAAAGTTTGTTTTTCGATTCAAAACAAGATTTGAACGCTTTGAGGAGTTCAAATAACGTGTTTTTAGATCATTTGTATCGTATCTTTTACTACATAACTTTTCACCAAATTTCACAAACACTAAGAAATTTTGTTTTTCGATTCAAAACAAGATTTGAACGCTTTGAGGAGTTCAAATAACGTGTTTTAAGATCATTTGTATCGTATCTTTTACTACATTACTTTTCACCAAATTTCACAAACACTAAGATAGTTTGTTTTTCGATTCAAAACAAGATTTTAACGCTTTGAGGAGTTCAAATGACGTATTTTAAGATCATTTGTATCGTATTTTTTAGTACATAACTTTTCACCAAATTTCACAAACACTATGATAGTTTGTTTTTCGATTCAAAACAAGATTTTAACGCTTTGAGGAGTTCAAATAACGTGTTTTTAGATCATTTGTATCATATATTTTACTACATAACTTTTCACCAAATTTCACAAACACTAAGAAACTTTGTTTTTCGATTCAAAACAAGATTTTAACGCTTTGAGGAGTTCAAATAACGTGTTTTTAGATCATTTGTATCGTATCTTTTACTACATAACTTTTCACCAAATTTCACAAACACTAAGATAGTTTGTTTTTCATTCAAAACAAGATTTTAACGCTTTGAGGAGTTCAAATAACGTGTTTTTAGATCATTTGTATCGTATCTTTTAGTACATAACTTTTCACCAAATTTCACAAACACTAAGATAGTTTGTTTTTCGATTCAAAACAAGATTTAAAGGCTTTGAGGAGTTCAAATAACGTGTTTTTAGATCATTTGTATCGTATCTTTTACTACATAACTTTTCACCAAATTTCACAAACACTAAGAAAGTTTGTTTTTCGATTCAAAACAAGATTTTAACGCTTTGAGGAGTTCAAATAACCTGTTTTTAGATCATTTGTATCGTATCTTTTAGTACATAAGTTTTCACCAAATTTCACAAACACTAAGAAAGTTTGTTTTTCGATTCAAAACAAGATTTTAACGCTTTGAGGAGTTCAAATAACGTGTTTTTAGATCATTTGTATCGTATCTTTTACTACATGACTCTTCACCAAATTTCACAAACACTAAGAAAGTTTGTTTTTCGATTCAAAACAAGATTTTAACGTTTTGAGGAGTTCAAATAACGTGTTTTTAGATCATTTGTATCGTATATTTTACTACATAACTTTTCACCAAATTTCACAAACACTAAGAAAGTTTGTTTTTCGATTCAAAACAAGATTTTAACGCTTTGAGGAGTTCAAATAACATGTTTTTAGATCATTTGTATCATATATTTTAACATAACTTTTCACCAAATTTCACAAACACTAAGAAAGTTTGTTTTTTGATTCAAAACAAGATTTGAACGCTTTGAGGAGTTCAAATAACATGTTTTAAGATCATTTGTATCGTATATTTTACTACATAACTTTTCACCAAATTTCACAAACACTAAGATACTTTGTTTTTCGATTCAAAACAAGATTTGAATGCTTTGAGGAGTTCAAATAACGTGTTTTTAGATCATTTGTATCGTATCTTTTACTATATAACTTTTCACCAAATTTCACAAACACTAAGAAAGTTTGTTTTTCGATTCAAAACAAGATTTTAACACTTTGAGGAGTTAAAATAACGTGTTTTTAGATCATTTGTATCGTATCTTTTACTTCATAACTTTTCACCAAATTTCACAAACACTAAGAAAGTTTGTTTTTCGATTCAAAACAAGATTTGAACGCTTTGAGGAGTTCAAATAACGTGTTTTAAGATCATTTGTATCGTATCTTTTAGTACATAACTTTTCACCAAATTTCACAAACACTAAGAAAGTTTGTTTTTCGATTCAAAACAAGATTTGAACGTTTTGAGGAGGTCAAATAACGTGTTTACAGATCATTTGTATCGTATCTTTTAGTACATAACTTTTCACCAAATTTCACAAACACTAAGAAAGTTTGTTTTTCGATTCAAAACAAGATTTTAACGCTTTCAGCAGTTCAAATAACGTATTTTTAGATCATTTGTATCGTATCTTTTTACTACATAACTCTTCACCAAATTTCACAAACACTAAGAAAGTTTGTTTTTCGATTCAAAACAAGATTTTAAGGCTTTGAGGAGTTCAAATAACGTGTTTTTAAATCATTTGTATCGTATCTTTTACTATATAACTTTTCACCAAATTTCACAAACACTAAGAAAGTTTGTTTTTCGATTCAAAACAAGATTTTAACGCTTTGAGGAGTTCAAATAACGTGTTTTAATATCATTTGTATCGTATCTTTTAGTACATAACTTTTCATCAAATTTCACAAACACTAAGATAGTTTGTTTTTCGATTCAAAACAAGATTTGAACGCTTTGAGGAGTTCAAATAACGTGTTTTAAGATCATTTGTATCGTATCTTTTACTACATTACTTTTCACCAAATTTCACAAACACTAAGATAGTTTGTTTTTCGATTCAAAACAAGATTTTAACGCTTTGAGGAGTTCAAATAACGTGTTTTAAGACCATTTGTGTCGTATCTTTTACTACATAACTTTTCACCAAATTTCACAAACACTAAGAAAGTTTGTTTTTCGATTCAAAACAAGATTTGAACGCTTTGAGGAGTTCAAATAACGTGTTTTAAGATCATTTGTATCGTATCTTTTAGTACATAACTTTTCGCCAAATTTCACAAACACTAAGATAGTTTGTTTTTCGATTCAAAACAAGATTTTAGCGCTTTGAGGAGTTCAAATAACGTGTTTTTAGATCATTTGTATCGTATCTTTTACTACATAACTTTTCACCAAATTTCACAAACACTAAGAAAGTTTGTTTTTCGATTCAAAACAAGATTTTAACGCTTTGAGGAGTTCAAATAACGTGTTTTTAGATCATTTGTATCATATATTTTAATACATGACTTTTCACCAAATTTCACAAACACTAAGAAAGTTTGTTTTTCGATTCAAAACAAGATTTTCACGCTTTGAGGAGTTCAAATAACGTGTTTTTAGATCATTTGTATCATATATTTTACAACATAACTTTTCACCAAATTTCACAAACACTAAGAAAGTTTGTTTTTCGATTCAAAACAAGATTTTAACGCTTTGAGGAGTTCAGATAACGTGTTTTTAGATCATTTGTATCGTATCTTTTTACTACATAACTCTTCACCAAATTTCACAAACACTAAGAAAGTTTGTTTTTCGATTCAAAACAAGATTTTAACGTTTTGAGGAGTTCAAATAACGTGTTTTTAAATCATTTGTATCGTATCTTTTACTATATAACTTTTCACCAAATTTCACAAACACTAAGAAAGTTTGTTTTTCGATTCAAAACAAGATTTTAACGCTTTGAGGAGTTCAAATAACGTGTTTTAAGATCATTTGTATCGTATCTTTTAGTACATAACTTTTCATCAAATTTCACAAACACTAAGATAGTTTGTTTTTCGATTCAAAACAAGATTTGAACGCTTTGAGGATTTCAAATAACGTGTTTTAAGATCATTTGTATCGTATCTTTTACTACATTACTTTTCACCAAATTTCACAAACACTAAGATAGTTTGTTTTTCGATTCAAAACAAGATTTTAACGCTTTGAGGAGTTCAAATAACGTGTTTTAAGACCATTTGTGTCGTATCTTTTACTACATAACTTTTCACCAAATTTCACAAACACTAAGAAAGTTTGTTTTTCGATTCAAAACAAGATTTGAACGCTTTGAGGAGTTCAAATAACGTGTTTTAAGATCATTTGTATCGTATCTTTTAGTACATAACTTTTCGCCAAATTTCACAAACACTAAGATAGTTTGTTTTCCGATTCAAAACAAGATTTTATCGCTTTGAGGAGTTCAAATAACGTGTTTTTAGATCATTTGTATCGTATCTTTTACTACATAACTTTTCACCAAATTTCACAAACACTAAGAACGTTTGTTTTTCGATTCAAAACAAGATTTTAACGCTTTGAGGAGTTCAAATAACGTGTTTTTAGATCATTTGTATCATATATTTTACTACATAACTTTTCACCAAATTTCACAAACACTAAGAAAGTTTGTTTTTCGATTCAAAACAAGATTTTAACGCTTTGAGGAGTTCAAATAACGTGTTTTTAGATCATTTGTATCATATATTTTACTACATAACTTTTCACCAAATTTCACAAACACTAAGAAAGTTTGTTTTTCGATTCAAAACAAGATTTTAACGCTTTGAGGAGTTAAAATAACGTGTTTTTAGATCATTTGTATCGTATATTTTACTACATAACTTTGCACCAAATTTCACAAACACAAAGAAATTTTGTTTTTCGATTCAAAACTAGATTTGAACGCTTTGAGGAGTTCAAATAACGTGTTTTTAGATCATTTTTATCGTATCTTTTACTACATAACTTTTCACCAAATTTCACAAACACTAAGAAAGTTTGTTTTTCGATTCAAAACAAGATTTGAACGCTTTGAGGAGTTCAAATAACGTGTTTTAAGATCATTTGTATCGTATCTTTTACTACATAACTTTTCACCAAATTTCACAAAAACTAAGCTAGTTTGTTTTTCGATTCAAAACAAGATTTTAACGCTTTGAGGAGTTCGAATAACGTGTTTTTAGATCATTTGTATCGTATCTTTTAGTTCATAACTCTTCACCAAATTTCACAAACACTAAGAAAGTTTGTTTTTCGATTCAAAACAAGATTTTAACGCTTTGAGGAGTTCAAATAACATGTTTTTAGATCATTTGTATCGTATATTTTACTACATAATTTTTCACAAAATTTCACAAACACTAAGAAAGTTTGTTTTTCGATTCAAAACAAGATTTTAACGCTTTGAGGAGTTCAAATAATGTGTTTTTAGATCGTTTGTATCGTATATTTTACTACATAACTTTTCACCAAATATCACAAACACTAAGATAGTTTGTTTTTCGATTCAAAACAAGATTTTAAGGCTTTGAGGAGTTCAAATAACGTGTTTTTAGATCATTTGTATCGTATCTTTTACTACATAACTTTTCACCAAATTTCACAAACCCTAAGAAAGTTTGTTTTTCGATTCAAAACAAGATTTTAACGCTTTGAGGAGTTCAAATAACCTGTTTTTAGATCATTTGTATCGTATCTTTTAGTACATAACTTTTCACCAAATTTCACAAACTCTAAGAAAGTTTGTTTTTCGATTCAAAACAAGATTTTAACGCTTTGAGCAGTTCAAATAACGTGTTTTTAGATCATTTGTATCGTATCTTTTTACTACATAACTTTTCACCAAATTTTACAAACACTAAGAAAGTTTGTTTTTCGATTCAAAACAAGATTTGAACGCTTTGAGGAGTTCAAATAACGTGTTTTTAGATCATTTGTATCGTATCTTTTACTACATAACTTTTCACCAAATTTCACAAACACTAAGAAATTTTGTTTTTCGATTCAAAACAAGATTTGAACGCTTTGAGGAGTTCAAATAACGTGTTTTAAGATCATTTGTATCGTATCTTTTACTACATTACTTTTCACCAAATTTCACAAACACTAAGATAGTTTGTTTTTCGATTCAAAACAAGATTTTAACGCTTTGAGGAGTTCAAATGACGTATTTTAAGATCATTTGTATCGTATTTTTTAGTACATAACTTTTCACCAAATTTCACAAACACTATGATAGTTTGTTTTTCGATTCAAAACAAGATTTTAACGCTTTGAGGAGTTCAAATAACGTGTTTTAAGATCATTTGTATCGTATCTTTTACTACATAACTTTTCACCAAATTTCACTAAAACTAAGCTAGTTTGTTTTTCGATTCAAAACAAGATTTTAACACTTTGAGGAGTTCAAATAACATGTTTTTAGATCATTTGTATCGTATATTTTACTACATAACTTTTCACAAAATTTCACAAACACTAAGAAAGTTAGTTTTTCGATTAAAAACAAGATTTTAACGCTTTGAGGAGTTCAAATAACGTGTTTTTAGATCATTTGTATCGTATATTTTACTACATAACTTTTCACCAAATTTCTCAAACACTAAGAAAGTTTGTTTTTCGATTCAAAACAAGATTTTAACGCTTTGAGGAGTTCAAATAACGTGTTTTTAGATCATTTGTATCGTATCTTTTAGTACATAACTTTTCACCAAATTTCACAAACACTAAGAAAGTTTGTTTTTCGATTCAAAACAAGATTTAAACGCTTTGAGGAGTTCAAATAACGTGTTTTTAGATCATTTGTATCGTATCTTTTACTACATAACTTTTCACCAAATTTCACAAACACTAAGAAAGTTTGTTTTTCGATTCAAAACAAGATTTTAACGCTTTGAGGAGTTCAAATAACGTGTTTTTAGATCATTTGTATCGTATCTTTTAGTACATAACTTTTCACCAAATTTCACAAACACTAAGAAAGTTTGTTTTTCGATTCAAAACAAGATTTTAACGCTTTCAGCAGTTCAAATAACGTGTTTTTAGATCATTTGTATCGTATCTTTTTACTACATAACTTTTCACCAAATTTTACAAAAACTAAGAAAGTTTGTTTTTCGATTCAAAACAAGATTTGAACGCTTTGAGGAGTTCAAATAACGTGTTTTTAAATCATTTGTATAGTATCTTTCACTATATAACTTTTCACCAAATTTCACAAACACTAAGAAAGTTTGTTTTTCGATTCAAAACAAGATTTTAACGCTTTGAGGAGTTCAAATAACGTGTTTTTAGATCATTTGTATCGTATCTTTTACTACATACCTTTTCACCAAATTTCACAAACACTAAGAAAGTTTGTTTTTCGATTCAAAACAAGATTTGAACGCATTGAGGAGTTCAAATAACGTGTTTTAAGATCATTTGTATTGTATCTTTTACTACATTACTTTTCACCAAATTTCACAAACACTAAGATAGTTTGTCATTCGATTCAAAACAAGATTTGAACGCTTTGAGGAGTTCAAATAACGTGTTTTAAGATCATTTGTATCGTATCTTTTACTACATTACTTTTCACCAAATTTCACAAACACTAAGATAGTTTGTTTTTCGATTCAAAACAAGATTTTAACGCTTTGAGGAGTTCAAATAACGTGTTTTAAGATCATTTGTATCGTATCTTTTACTACATTACTTTTCACCAAATTTCACAAACACTAAGATAGTTTGTTTTTCGATTCAAAACAAGATTTGAACGCTTTGAGGAGTTCAAATAACGTGTTTTTAAATCATTTGTATAGTATCTTTCACTATATAACTTTTCACCAAATTTCACAAACACTAAGAAAGTTTGTTTTTCGATTCAAAACAAGATTTTAACGCTTTGAGGAGTTCGAATAACGTGTTTTTAGATCATTTGTATCGTATCTTTTAGTTCATAACTCTTCACCAAATTTCACAAACACTAAGAAAGTTTGTTTTTCGATTCAAAACAAGATTTTAACGCTTTGAGGAGTTCAAATAACATGTTTTTAGATCATTTGTATCGTATATTTTACTACATAATTTTTCACAAAATTTCACAAACACTAAGAAAGTTTGTTTTTCGATTCAAAACAAGATTTTAACGCTTTGAGGAGTTCAAATAATGTGTTTTTAGATCGTTTGTATCGTATATTTTACTACATAACTTTTCACCAAATATCACAAACACTAAGATAGTTTGTTTTTCGATTCAAAACAAGATTTTAAGGCTTTGAGGAGTTCAAATAACGTGTTTTTAGATCATTTGTATCGTATCTTTTACTACATAACTTTTCACCAAATTTCACAAACCCTAAGAAAGTTTGTTTTTCGATTCAAAACAAGATTTTAACGCTTTGAGGAGTTCAAATAACCTGTTTTTAGATCATTTGTATCGTATCTTTTAGTACATAACTTTTCACCAAATTTCACAAACTCTAAGAAAGTTTGTTTTTCGATTCAAAACAAGATTTTAACGCTTTGAGCAGTTCAAATAACGTGTTTTTAGATCATTTGTATCGTATCTTTTTACTACATAACTTTTCACCAAATTTTACAAACACTAAGAAAGTTTGTTTTTCGATTCAAAACAAGATTTGAACGCTTTGAGGAGTTCAAATAACGTGTTTTTAGATCATTTGTATCGTATCTTTTACTACATAACTTTTCACCAAATTTCACAAACACTAAGAAATTTTGTTTTTCGATTCAAAACAAGATTTGAACGCTTTGAGGAGTTCAAATAACGTGTTTTAAGATCATTTGTATCGTATCTTTTACTACATTACTTTTCACCAAATTTCACAAACACTAAGATAGTTTGTTTTTCGATTCAAAACAAGATTTTAACGCTTTGAGGAGTTCAAATGACGTATTTTAAGATCATTTGTATCGTATTTTTTAGTACATAACTTTTCACCAAATTTCACAAACACTATGATAGTTTGTTTTTCGATTCAAAACAAGATTTTAACGCTTTGAGGAGTTCAAATAACGTGTTTTAAGATCATTTGTATCGTATCTTTTACTACATAACTTTTCACCAAATTTCACTAAAACTAAGCTAGTTTGTTTTTCGATTCAAAACAAGATTTTAACACTTTGAGGAGTTCAAATAACATGTTTTTAGATCATTTGTATCGTATATTTTACTACATAACTTTTCACAAAATTTCACAAACACTAAGAAAGTTAGTTTTTCGATTAAAAACAAGATTTTAACGCTTTGAGGAGTTCAAATAACGTGTTTTTAGATCATTTGTATCGTATATTTTACTACATAACTTTTCACCAAATTTCTCAAACACTAAGAAAGTTTGTTTTTCGATTCAAAACAAGATTTTAACGCTTTGAGGAGTTCAAATAACGTGTTTTTAGATCATTTGTATCGTATCTTTTAGTACATAACTTTTCACCAAATTTCACAAACACTAAGAAAGTTTGTTTTTCGATTCAAAACAAGATTTAAACGCTTTGAGGAGTTCAAATAACGTGTTTTTAGATCATTTGTATCGTATCTTTTACTACATAACTTTTCACCAAATTTCACAAACACTAAGAAAGTTTGTTTTTCGATTCAAAACAAGATTTTAACGCTTTGAGGAGTTCAAATAACGTGTTTTTAGATCATTTGTATCGTATCTTTTAGTACATAACTTTTCACCAAATTTCACAAACACTAAGAAAGTTTGTTTTTCGATTCAAAACAAGATTTTAACGCTTTCAGCAGTTCAAATAACGTGTTTTTAGATCATTTGTATCGTATCTTTTTACTACATAACTTTTCACCAAATTTTACAAAAACTAAGAAAGTTTGTTTTTCGATTCAAAACAAGATTTGAACGCTTTGAGGAGTTCAAATAACGTGTTTTTAAATCATTTGTATAGTATCTTTCACTATATAACTTTTCACCAAATTTCACAAACACTAAGAAAGTTTGTTTTTCGATTCAAAACAAGATTTTAACGCTTTGAGGAGTTCAAATAACGTGTTTTTAGATCATTTGTATCGTATCTTTTACTACATACCTTTTCACCAAATTTCACAAACACTAAGAAAGTTTGTTTTTCGATTCAAAACAAGATTTGAACGCATTGAGGAGTTCAAATAACGTGTTTTAAGATCATTTGTATTGTATCTTTTACTACATTACTTTTCACCAAATTTCACAAACACTAAGATAGTTTGTCATTCGATTCAAAACAAGATTTGAACGCTTTGAGGAGTTCAAATAACGTGTTTTAAGATCATTTGTATCGTATCTTTTACTACATTACTTTTCACCAAATTTCACAAACACTAAGATAGTTTGTTTTTCGATTCAAAACAAGATTTTAACGCTTTGAGGAGTTCAAATAACGTGTTTTAAGATCATTTGTATCGTATCTTTTACTACATTACTTTTCACCAAATTTCACAAACACTAAGATAGTTTGTTTTTCGATTCAAAACAAGATTTGAACGCTTTGAGGAGTTCAAATAACGTGTTTTTAAATCATTTGTATAGTATCTTTCACTATATAACTTTTCACCAAATTTCACAAACACTAAGAAAGTTTGTTTTTCGATTCAAAACAAGATTTTAACGCTTTGAGGAGTTCAAATAACGTGTTTTTAGATCATTTGTATCGTATCTTTTACTACATACCTTTTCACCAAATTTCACAAACACTAAGAAAGTTTGTTTTTCGATTCAAAACAAGATTTGAACGCATTGAGGAGTTCAAATAACGTGTTTTAAGATCATTTGTATTGTATCTTTTACTACATTACTTTTCGCCAAATTTCACAAACACTAAGATAGTTTGTCATTCGATTCAAAACAAGATTTGAACGCTTTGAGGAGTTCAAATAACGTGTTTTAAGATCATTTGTATCGTATCTTTTACTACATTACTTTTCACCAAATTTCACAAACACTAAGATAGTTTGTTTTTCGATTCAAAACAAGATTTTAACGCTTTGAGGAGTTCAAATAACGTGTTTTAAGATCATTTGTATCGTATCTTTTACTACATTACTTTTCACCAAATTTCACAAACACTAAGATAGTTTGTTTTTCGATTCAAAACAAGATTTGAACGCTTTGAGGAGTTCAAATAACGTGTTTTAAGATCATTTGTATCGTATCTTTTTACTACATAACTTTTCACCAAATTTTACAAACACTAAGAAAGTTTGTTTTTCGATTCAAAACAATATTTGAACGCTTTGAGGAGTTCAAATAACGTGTTTTTAAATCATTTGTATCGTATCTTTTACTATATAACTTTTCACCAAATTTCACACACACTAAGAAAGTTTGTTTTTCGATTCAAAACAAGATTTTAACGCTTTGAGGAGTTCAAATAACGTGTTTTTAGATCATTTGTATCGTATCTTTTACTACATACCTTTTCACCAAATTTCACAAACACTAAGAAAGTTTGTTTTTCGATTCAAAACAAGATTTGAACGCATTGAGGAGTTCAAATAACGTGTTTTTAAATCATTTGTATCGTATCTTTTACTATATAACTTTTCACCAAATTTCACACACACTAAGAAAGTTTGTTTTTCGATTCAAAACAAGATTTGAACGCTTTGAGGAGTTCAAATAACGTGTTTTAAGATCATTTGTATCGTATCTTTTACTACATTACTTTTCACCAAATTTCACAAACACTAAGATAGTTTGTCATTCGATTCAAAACAAGATTTGAACGCTTTGAGGAGTTCAAATAACGTGTTATAAGATCATTTGTATCGTATCTTTTACTACATTACTTTTCACCAAATTTCACAAACACTAAGATAGTTTGTTTTTCGATTCAAAACAAGATTTTAACGCTTTGAGGAGTTCAAATAACGTGTTTTTAGATCATTTGTATCGTATCTTTTACTACATTACTTTTCACCAAATTTCACAAACACTAAGAAAGTTTGTTTTTCGATTCAAAACAAGATTTGAACGCTTTGAGGAGTTCAAATAACGTGTTTTTAGATCATTTGTATCGTATCTTTTACTACATAACTTTTCACCAAATTTCACAAACACTAAGAAAGTTTGTCATTCGATTCAAAACAAGATTTTAACGCTTTGAAGAGTTCAAATAACGTGTTTTAAGATCATTTGTATCGTATCTTTTAGTACATAACTTTTCATCAAATTTCACAAACACTAAGATAGTTTGTTTTTCGATTCAAAACAAGATTTTAACGCTTTGAGGAGTTCAAATAACGTGTTTTAAGATCATTTGTATCGTATCTTTTAGGACATAACTTTTCACCAAATTTCACAAACACTAAGATAGTTTGTTTTTCGATTCAAAACTAGATTTTAGCACTTTGAGGAGTTCAAATAACGTGTTTTTAGATCATTTGTATCGTATCTTTTACTACATAACTTTTCACCAAATTTCACAAACACTAAGAAAGTTTGTTTTTCGATTCAAAACAAGATTTGAACGCTTTGAGGAGTTCAAATAACGTGTTTTTAGATCATTTGTATCGTATCTTTTACTACATAACTTTTCACCAAATTTCACAAACACTAAGAAAGTTTGTCATTCGATTCAAAACAAGATTTTAACGCTTTGAAGAGTTCAAACAACGTGTTTTAAGATCATTTGTATCGTATCTTTTAGTACATAACTTTTCATCAAATTTCACAAACACTAAGATAGTTTGTTTTTCGATTCAAAACAAGATTTTAACGCTTTGAGGAGTTCAAATAACGTGTTTTAAGATCATTTGTATCGTATCTTTTAGTACATAACTTTTCATCAAATTTCACAAACACTAAGAAAGTTTGTTTTTCGATTCAAAACAAGATTTGAACGCTTTCAGGAGTTCAAATAACGTGTTTTAAGATCATTTGTATCGTATCTTTTACTACATAACTTTTCACCAAATTTCACAAACACTAAGAAAGTTTGTTTTTCGATTCAAAACAAGATTTAAACGCTTTGAGGTGTTAAAATAACGTGTTTTTAGATCATTTGTATCGTATCTTTTACTACATACCTTTTCATCAAATTTCACAAACACTAAGAAAGTTTGTTTTTCGTTTCAAAACAAGATTTTAACGCATTGAGGAGTTCAAATAACGTGTTTTTAGATCAGTTGTATCGTATCTTTTAGTACATAACTTTTCCCCAAATTTCACAAACACTAATAAAGTTTTGTTTTTCGATTCAAATCAAGATTTGAATGCTTTGAGGAGTTCAAATAACGTGTTTTAAGATCATTTGTATCGTATCTTTTAGTACATAACTTTTCACCAAATTTCACAAACACTAAGAAAGTTTGTTTTTCGATTCAAAACAAGTTTTTAACGCTTTGAGGAGTTCAAATAATGTGTTTTTAGATCATTTGTATCGTATCTTTTTTTACATAACTTTTCACCAAATTTCACAAACACTAAGAAAGTTTTTCATTCGATTCAAAACAAGAATTTAACGCTTTGAGGAGTTCAAATAACGTGTTTTAAGATCATTTGTATCGTATCTTTTAGTACATAACTTTTCATCAAATTTCACAAACACTAAGATAGTTTGTTTTTCGATTCAAAACAAGATTTTAACGCTTTGAGGAGTTCAAATAACGTGTTTTAAGATCATTTGTGTCGTATCTTTTACTACATAACTTTTCCCCAAATTTCACAAACACTAAGAAAGTTTGTTTTTCGATTCAAAACAAGATTTGAACGCTTTGAGGAGTTCAAATGACGTGTTTTAAATCATTTGTAGCGTATTTTTTAGTACATAACTTTTCACCAAATTTCACAAACACTAAGATAGTTTGTTTTTCGATTCAAAACCAGATTTTAGCGCTTTGAGGAGTTCAAATAACGTGTTTTAAGATCATTTGTATCGTATCTTTTACTACATAACTTTTCACCAAATTTCACAAACACTAAGAAAGTTTGTTTTTCGATTCAAAACAAGATTTAAACGCTTTGAGGAGTTCAAATAACGTGTTTTTAGATCATTTGTATCGTATCTTTTACTACATAACTTTTCACCAAATTTCACAAACACTAAGAAAGTTTGTTTTTCGATTCAAAACAAGATTTTAACGCTTTGAGGAGTTCAAATAACGTGTTTTTAGATCATTTGCATCGTATCTTTTAGTACATAACTTTTCACCAAATTTCACAAACACTAAGAAAGTTTGTTTTTCGATTCAAAACAAGATTTTAACGCTTTCAGCAGTTCAAATAACGTGTTTTTAGATCATTTGTATCGTATCTTTTTACTACATAACTTTTCACCAAATTTTACAAACACTTAGAAAGTTAGTTTTTCGATTTTAAAACAAGATTTCAACGCTTTGAGGAGTTCAAATAACGTGTTTTTAAATCATTTGTATCGTATCTTTCACTATATAACTTTTCACCAAATTTCACAAACACTAAGAAAGTTTGTTTTTCGATTCAAAACAAGATTTTAACGATTTGAGGAGTTCAAATAACGTGTTTTTAGATCATTTGTATCGTATCTTTTACTACATACCTTTTCACCAAATTTCACAAACACTAAGAAAGTTTGTTTTTCGATTCAAAACAAGATTTGAACGCATTGAGGTGTTCAAATAACGTGTTTTAAGATCATTTGTATTGTATCTTTTACTACATTACTTTTCACCAAATTTCACAAACACTAAGATAGTTTGTCATTCGATTGAAAACAAGATTTGAACGCTTTGAGGAGTTCAAATAACGTGTTTTAAGATCATTTGTATCGTATCTTTTACTACATTACTTTTCACCAAATTTCACAAACACTAAGATAGTTTGTTTTTCGATTCAAAACAAGATTTTAACGCTTTGAAGAGTTCAAATAACGTGTTTTTAGATCATTTGTATCGTATCTTTTACTACATTACTTTTCACCAAATTTCACAAACACTAAGAAAGTTTGTTTTTCGATTCAAAACAAGATTTGAACGCTTTGAGGAGTTCAAATAACGTGTTTTAAGATCATTTGTATCGTATCTTTTAGTACATAACTTTTCACCAAATTTCACAAACACTAAGATAGTTTGTTTTTCGATTCAAAACTAGATTTTAGCGCTTTGATGAGTTCAAATAACGTGTTTTTAGATCATTTGTATCGTATCTTTTACTACATAACGTTTCACCAAATTTCACAAATACTAAGAAAGTTTGTTTTTCGATTCAAAACTAGATTTGAACGCTTTGAGGAGTTCAAATAACGTGTTTTTAGATCATTTGTATCGTATCTTTTAATACATAACTTTTCACCAAATTTCACAAACACTAAGAAAGTTTGTTTTTCGATTCAAAACAAGATTTGAACGCTTTGAGGAGTTCAAATAACGTGTTTTAAGATCATTTGTGTCGTATCTTTTACTACATAACTTTTCCCCAAATTTCACACACACTAAGAAAGTTTGTTTTTCGATTCAAAACAAGATTTGAACGCTTTGAGGAGTTCAAATGACGTGTTTTAAGATCATTTGTATCGTATCTTTTAGTACATAACTTTTCATCAAATTTCACAAACACTAAGATAGTTTGTTTTTCGATTCAAAACAAGATTTTAACGCTTTGAGGAGTTCAAATAACGTGTTTTAAGATCATTTGTGTCGTATCTTTTACTACATAACTTTTCACCAAATTTCACAAACACTAAGAAAGTTTGTTTTTCGATTCAAAACAAGATTTTAACGCTTTGAGGAGTTCAAATAACGTGTTTTTAGATCATTTGTATCGTATCTTTTACTACATAACTTTTCACCAAATTTCACAAACACTAAGAAAGTTTGTTTTTCGATTCAAAACAAGATTTTAACGCTTTCAGCAGTTCAAATAACGTGTTTTTAGATCATTTGTATCGTATCTTTTTACTACATAACTTTTCACCAGATTTCACAAACACTAAGAAAGTTTGTTTTTCGATTCAAAACAAGATTTGAACGCTTTGAGGAGTTCAAATAACGTGTTTTAAGATCATTTGTATCGTATCTTTTAGTACATAACTCTTCGCCAAATTTCACAAACACTAAGATAGTTTGTTTTTCGATTCAGAACAAGATTTTAGCGCTTTGAGGAGTTCAAATAACGTGTTTTTAGATCATTTGTATCGTATCTTTTACTACATTACTTTTCACCAAATTTCACAAACGCTAAGAAAGTTTGTCATTCGATTCAAAACAAGATTTGAACGCTTTGAGGAGTTCAAATAACGTGTTTTAAGATCATTTGTATCGTATATATTATTACATAACTTTTCATCAAATTTCACAAACACTAAGATAGTTTGTTTTTCGATTCAAAACAAGATTTTAACGCTTTGAGGAGTTCAAATAACGTGTTTTAAGATCATTTGTGTCGTATCTTTTACTACATAACTTTTCCCCAAATTTCACAAACACTAAGAAAGTTTGTTTTTCGATTCAAAACAAGATTTGAACGCTTTGAGGAGTTCAAATGACTTGTTTTAAATCATTTGTAGCGTATTTTTTAGTACATAACTTTTCACCAAATTTCACAAACACTAAGATAGTTTGTTTTTCGATTCAAATCAAGATTTGAATGCTTTGAGGAGTTCAAATAACGTGTTTTTAGATCATTTGTATCGTATCTTTTACTACATAACTTTTCACCAAATTTCACAAACACTAAGATAGTTTGTTTTTCGATTCAAAACAAGATTTTAACGCTTTGAGGAGTTCAAATAACGTGTTTTAAGATCATTTGTATCGTATCTTTTACTACATTACTTTTCACCAAATTTCACAAACACTAAGATAGTTTGTTTTTCGATTCAAAACAAGATTTTAACGCTTTGAGGAGTTCAAATAACGTGTTTTTAGATCATTTGTATCGTATCTTTTACTACATTACTATTCACCAAATTTCACAAACGCTAAGAAAGTTTGTCATTCGATTCAAAACAAGATTTGAACGCTTTGAGGAGTTCAAATAACGTGTTTTAAGATCATTTGTATCGTATATATTAGTACATAACTTTTCATCAAATTTCACAAACACTAAGATAGTTTGTTTTTCGATTCAAAACAAGATTTTAACGCTTTGAGGAGTTCAAATAACGTGTTTTAAGATCATTTGTGTCGTATCTTTTACTACATAACTTTTCCCCAAATTTCACAAACACTAAGAAAGTTTGTTTTTCGATTCAAAACAAGATTTGAACGCTTTGAGGAGTTCAAATGACTTGTTTTAAATCATTTGTAGCGTATTTTTTAGTACATAACTTTTCACCAAATTTCACAAACACTAAGATAGTTTGTTTTTTGATTCAAATCAAGATTTGAATGCTTTGAGGAGTTCAAATCACGTGTTTTTAGATCATTTGTACCGTATCTTTTACTACATAACTTTTCACCAAATTTCACAAACACTAAGATAGTTTGTTTTTCGATTCAAAACAAGATTTTAACGCTTTGAGGAGTTCAAATAACGTGTTTTAAGATCATTTGTATCGTATCTTTTACTACATTACTTTTCACCAAATTTCACAAACACTAAGATAGTTTGTTTTTCGATTCAAAACAAGATTTTAACGCTTTGAGGAGTTCAAATAACGTGTTTTTAGATCATTTGTATCGTATATTTTACTACATAACTTTTCACCAAATTTCACAAACACTAAGAAAGTTTGTCATTTGATTCAAAACAAGATTTTAACGCTTTGAGGAGTTCAAATAACGTGTTTTAAGATCATTTGTATCGTATCTTTTAGTACATAACTTTTCATCAAATTTCACAAACACTAAGATAGTTTGGTTTTCGATTCAAAACAAGATTTTAACGCTTTGAGGAGTTCAAATAACGTGTTTTAAGATCATTTGTGTCGTATCTTTTACTACATAACTTTTCCCCAAATTTCACAAACTCTAAGAAAGTTTGTTTTTCGATTCAAAACAAGATTTGAACGCTTTGAGGAGTTCAAATGACGTGTTTCAAATCATTTGTAGCGTATTTTTTAGTACATAACTTTTCACCAAATTTCACAAACACTAAGATAGTTTGTTTTTCGATTCAAAACAAGATATTAGCGCTTTGAGGAGTTCAAATAACGTGTTTTAAGATCATTTGTATCGTATCTTTTACTACATAACTTTTCACCAAATTTCACAAACACTAAGAAAGTTTGTTTTTCGATTCAAAACAAGATTTAAACGCTTTGAGGAGTTCAAATAACGTGTTTTTAGATCATTTGTATCGTATCTTTTACTACATAACTTTTCACCAAATTTCACAAACCCTAAGAAAGTTTGTTTTTCGATTCAAAACAAGATTTTAACGCTTTGAGGAGTTCAAATAACGTGTTTTTAGATCATTTGCATCGTATCTTTTAGTACATAACTTTTCACCAAATTTCACAAACACTAAGAAAGTTTGTTTTTCGATTCAAAACAATATTTTAACGCTTTCAGCAGTTCAAATAACGTGTTTTTAGATCATTTGTATCGTATCTTTTTACTACATAACTTTTCACCAAATTTTACAAACACTAAGAAAGTTTGTTTTTCGATTCAAAACAATATTTGAACGCTTTGAGGAGTTCAAATAACGTGTTTTTAAATCATTTGTATCGTATCTTTTACTATATAACTTTTCACCAAATTTCACACACACTAAGAAAGTTTGTTTTTCGATTCAAAACAAGATTTTAACGCTTTGAGGAGTTCAAATAACGTGTTTTTAGATCATTTGTATCGTATCTTTTACTACATACCTTTTCACCAAATTTCACAAACACTAAGAAAGTTTGTTTTTCGATTCAAAACAAGATTTGAACGCATTGAGGAGTTCAAATAACGTGTTTTTAAATCATTTGTATCGTATCTTTTACTATATAACTTTTCACCAAATTTCACACACACTAAGAAAGTTTGTTTTTCGATTCAAAACAAGATTTGAACGCTTTGAGGAGTTCAAATAACGTGTTTTAAGATCATTTGTATCGTATCTTTTACTACATTACTTTTCACCAAATTTCACAAACACTAAGATAGTTTGTCATTCGATTCAAAACAAAATTTGAACGCTTTGAGGAGTTCAAATAACGTGTTATAAGATCATTTGTATCGTATCTTTTACTACATTACTTTTCACCAAATTTCACAAACACTAAGATAGTTTGTTTTTCGATTCAAAACAAGATTTTAACGCTTTGAGGAGTTCAAATAACGTGTGTTTAGATCATTTGTATCGTATCTTTTACTACATTATTTTTCACCAAATTTCACAAACACTAAGAAAGTTTGTTTTTCGATTCAAAACAAGATTTGAACGCTTTGAGGAGTTCAAATAACGTGTTTTTAGATCATTTGTATCGTATCTTTTACTACATAACTTTTCACCAAATTTCACAAACACTAAGAAAGTTTGTCATTCGATTCAAAACAAGATTTTAACGCTTTGAAGAGTTCAAATAACGTGTTTTAAGATCATTTGTATCGTATCTTTTAGTACATAACTTTTCATCAAATTTCACAAACACTAAGATAGTTTGTTTTTCGATTCAAAACAAGATTTTAACGCTTTGAGGAGTTCAAATAACGTGTTTTAAGATCATTTGTATCGTATCTTTTAGGACATAACTTTTCACCAAATTTCACAAACACTAAGATAGTTTGTTTTTCGATTCAAAACTAGATTTTAGCACTTTGAGGAGTTCAAATAACGTGTTTTTAGATCATTTGTATCGTATCTTTTACTACATAACTTTTCACCAAATTTCACAAACACTAAGAAAGTTTGTTTTTCGATTCAAAACAAGATTTGAACGCTTTGAGGAGTTCAAATAACGTGTTTTTAGATCATTTATATCGTATCTTTTACTACATAACTTTTCACCAAATTTCACAAACACTAAGAAAGTTTGTCATTCGATTCAAAACAAGATTTTAACGCTTTGAAGAGTTCAAACAACGTGTTTTAAGATCATTTGTATCGTATCTTTTAGTACATAACTTTTCATCAAATTTCACAAACACTAAGATAGTTTGTTTTTCGATTCAAAACAAGATTTTAACGCTTTGAGGAGTTCAAATAACGTGTTTTAAGATCATTTGTATCGTATCTTTTAGTACATAACTTTTCATCAAATTTCACAAACACTAAGAAAGTTTGTTTTTCGATTCAAAACAAGATTTGAACGCTTTCAGGAGTTCAAATAACGTGTTTTAAGATCATTTGTATCGTATCTTTTACTACATAACTTTTCACCAAATTTCACAAACACTAAGAAAGTTTGTTTTTCGATTCAAAACAAGATTTAAACGCTTTGAGGTGTTAAAATAACGTGTTTTTAGATCATTTGTATTGTATCTTTTACTACATACCTTTTCATCAAATTTCACAAACACTAAGAAAGTTTGTTTTTCGTTTCAAAACAAGATTTTAACGCATTGAGGAGTTCAAATAACGTGTTTTTAGATCAGTTGTATCGTATCTTTTAGTACATAACTTTTCCCCAAATTTCACAAACACTAATAAAGTTTTGTTTTTCGATTCAAATCAAGATTTGAATGCTTTGAGGAGTTCAAATAACGTGTTTTAAGATCATTTGTATCGTATCTTTTAGTACATAACTTTTCACCAAATTTCACAAACACTAAGAAAGTTTGTTTTTCGATTCAAAACAAGTTTTTAACGCTTTGAGGAGTTCAAATAATGTGTTTTTAGATCATTTGTATCGTATCTTTTTTTACATAACTTTTCACCAAATTTCACAAACACTAAGAAAGTTTTTCATTCGATTCAAAACAAGAATTTAACGCTTTGAGGAGTTCAAATAACGTGTTTTAAGATCATTTGTATCGTATCTTTTAGTACATAACTTTTCATCAAATTTCACAAACACTAAGATAGTTTGTTTTTCGATTCAAAACAAGATTTTAACGCTTTGAGGAGTTCAAATAACGTGTTTTAAGATCATTTGTGTCGTATCTTTTACTACATAACTTTTCCCCAAATTTCACAAACACTAAGAAAGTTTGTTTTTCGATTCAAAACAAGATTTGAACGCTTTGAGGAGTTCAAATGACGTGTTTTAAATCATTTGTAGCGTATTTTTTAGTACATAACTTTTCACCAAATTTCACAAACACTAAGATAGTTTGTTTTTCGATTCAAAACCAGATTTTAGCGCTTTGAGGAGTTCAAATAACATGTTTTAAGATCATTTGTATCGTATCTTTTACTACATAACTTTTCACCAAATTTCACAAACACTAAGAAAGTTTGTTTTTCGATTCAAAACAAGATTTAAACGCTTTGAGGAGTTCAAATAACGTGTTTTTAGATCATTTGTATCGTATCTTTTACTACATAACTTTTCACCAAATTTCACAAACACTAAGAAAGTTTGTTTTTCGATTCAAAACAAGATTTTAACGCTTTGAGGAGTTCAAATAACGTGTTTTTAGATCATTTGCATCGTATCTTTTAGTACATAACTTTTCACCAAATTTCACAAACACTAAGAAAGTTTGTTTTTCGATTCAAAACAAGATTTTAACGCTTTCAGCAGTTCAAATAACGTGTTTTTAGATCATTTGTATCGTATCTTTTTACTTCATAACTTTTCACCAAATTTTACAAACACTAAGAAAGTTAGTTTTTCGATTTTAAAACAAGATTTCAACGCTTTGAGGATTTCAAATAACGTGTTTTTAAATCATTTGTATCGTATCTTTCACTATATAACTTTTCTCCAAATTTCACAAACACTAAGAAAGTTTGTTTTTCGATTCAAAACAAGATTTTAACGATTTGAGGAGTTCAAATAACGTGTTTTTAGATCATTTGTATCGTATCTTTTACTACATACCTTTTCACCAAATTTCACAAACACTAAGAAAGTTTGTTTTTCGATTCAAAACAAGATTTGAACGCATTGAGGTGTTCAAATAACGTGTTTTAAGATCATTTGTATTGTATCTTTTACTACATTACTTTTCACCAAATTTCACAAACACTAAGATAGTTTGTCATTCGATTGAAAACAAGATTTGAACGCTTTGAGGAGTTCAAATAACGTGTTTTAAGATCATTTGTATCGTATCTTTTACTACATTACTTTTCACCAAATTTCACAAACACTAAGATAGTTTGTTTTTCGATTCAAAACAAGATTTTAACGCTTTGAAGAGTTCAAATAACGTGTTTTAAGATCATTTGTGTCGTATCTTTTACTACATAACTTTTCCCCAAATTTCAAAAACTCTAAGAAAGTTTGTTTTTCGATTCAAAACAAGATTTGAACGCTTTGAGGAGTTCAAATGACGTGTTTCAAATCATTTGTAGCGTATTTTTTAGTACATAACTTTTCACCAAATTTCACAAACACTAAGATAGTTTGTTTTTCGATTCAAAACAAGATATTAGCGCTTTGAGGAGTTCAAATAACGTGTTTTAAGATCATTTGTATCGTATCTTTTACTACATAACTTTTCACCAAATTTCACAAACACTAAGAAAGTTTGTTTTTCGATTCAAAACAAGATTTAAACGCTTTGAGGAGTTCAAATAACGTGTTTTTAGATCATTTGTATCGTATCTTTTACTACATAACTTTTCACCAAATTTCACAAACCCTAAGAAAGTTTGTTTTTCGATTCAAAACAAGATTTTAACGCTTTGAGGAGTTCAAATAACGTGTTTTTAGATCATTTGCATCGTATCTTTTAGTACATAACTTTTCACCAAATTTCACAAACACTAAGAAAGTTTGTTTTTCGATTCAAAACAATATTTTAACGCGTTCAGCAGTTCAAATAACGTGTTTTTAGATCATTTGTATCGTATCTTTTTACTACATAACTTTTCACCAAATTTTACAAACACTAAGAAAGTTTGTTTTTCGATTCAAAACAATATTTGAACGCTTTGAGGAGTTCAAATAACGTGTTTTTAAATCATTTGTATCGTATCTTTTACTATATAACTTTTCACCAAATTTCACACACACTAAGAAAGTTTGTTTTTCGATTCAAAACAAGATTTTAACGCTTTGAGGAGTTCAAATAACGTGTTTTTAGATCATTTGTATCGTATCTTTTACTACATACCTTTTCACCAAATTTCACAAACACTAAGAAAGTTTGTTTTTCGATTCAAAACAAGATTTGAACGCATTGAGGAGTTCAAATAACGTGTTTTTAAATCATTTGTATCGTATCTTTTACTATATAACTTTTCACCAAATTTCACACACACTAAGAAAGTTTGTTTTTCGATTCAAAACAAGATTTGAACGCTTTGAGGAGTTCAAATAACGTGTTTTAAGATCATTTGTATCGTATCTTTTACTACATTACTTTTCACCAAATTTCACAAACACTAAGATAGTTTGTCATTCGATTCAAAACAAGATTTGAACGCTTTGAGGAGTTCAAATAACGTGTTATAAGATCATTTGTATCGTATCTTTTACTACATTACTTTTCACCAAATTTCACAAACACTAAGATAGTTTGTTT
This sequence comes from Luzula sylvatica, assembly GCA_946800325.1. Classification (NCBI taxonomy): domain Eukaryota; kingdom Viridiplantae; phylum Streptophyta; class Magnoliopsida; order Poales; family Juncaceae; genus Luzula; species Luzula sylvatica. Next base: position 4,980,589 of record OX326961.1, read on the forward strand.
TTCGATTCAAAACAAGATTTTAACGCTTTGAGGAGTTCAAATAACGTGTTTTTAGATCATTTGTATCGTATCTTTTACTACATTACTTTTCACCAAATTTCACAAACACTAAGAAAGTTTGTTTTTCGATTCAAAACAAGATTTGAACGCTTTGAGGAGTTCAAATAACGTGTTTTTAGATCATTTGTATCGTATCTTTTACTACATAACTTTTCACCAAATTTCACAAACACTAAGAAAGTTTGTCATTCGATTCAAAACAAGATTTTAACGCTTTGAAGAGTTCAAATAACGTGTTTTAAGATCATTTGTATCGTATCTTTTAGTACATAACTTTTCATCAAATTTCACAAACACTAAGATAGTTTGTTTTTCGATTCAAAACAAGATTTTAACGCTTTGAGGAGTTCAAATAACGTGTTTTAAGATCATTTGTATCGTATCTTTTAGGACATAACTTTTCACCAAATTTCACAAACACTAAGATAGTTTGTCATTCGATTGAAAACAAGATTTGAACGCTTTGAGGAGTTCAAATAACGTGTTTTTAGATCATTTGTATCGTATCTTTTACTACATAACTTTTCACCAAATTTCACAAACACTAAGAAAGTTTGTTTTTCGATTCAAAACAAGATTTGAACGCTTTGAGGAGTTCAAATAACGTGTTTTTAGATCATTTATATCGTATCTTTTACTACATAACTTTTCACCAAATTTCACAAACACTAAGAAAGTTTGTCATTCGATTCAAAACAAGATTTTAACGCTTTGAAGAGTTCAAACAACGTGTTTTAAGATCATTTGTATCGTATCCTTTTAGTACATAACTTTTCATCAAATTTCACAAACACTAAGATAGTTTGTTTTTCGATTCAAAACAAGATTTTAACGCTTTGAGGAGTTCAAATAACGTGTTTTAAGATCATTTGTATCGTATCTTTTAGTACATAACTTTTCATCAAATTTCACAAACACTAAGAAAGTTTGTTTTTCGATTCAAAACAAGATTTGAACGCTTTCAGGAGTTCAAATAACGTGTTTTAAGATCATTTGTATCGTATCTTTTACTACATAACTTTTCACCAAATTTCACAAACACTAAGAAAGTTTGTTTTTCGATTCAAAACAAGATTTAAACGCTTTGAGGTGTTAAAATAACGTGTTTTTAGATCATTTGTATCGTATCTTTTACTACATACCTTTTCATCAAATTTCACAAACACTAAGAAAGTTTGTTTTTCGTTTCAAAACAAGATTTTAACGCATTGAGGAGTTCAAATAACGTGTTTTTAGATCAGTTGTATCGTATCTTTTAGTACATAACTTTTCCCCAAATTTCACAAACACTAATAAAGTTTTGTTTTTCGATTCAAATCAAGATTTGAATGCTTTGAGGAGTTCAAATAACGTGTTTTAAGATCATTTGTATCGTATCTTTTAGTACATAACTTTTCACCAAATTTCACAAACACTAAGAAAGTTTGTTTTTCGATTCAAAACAAGTTTTTAACGCTTTGAGGAGTTCAAATAATGTGTTTTTAGATCATTTGTATCATATCTTTTTTTACATAACTTTTCACCAAATTTCACAAACACTAAGAAAGTTTTTCATTCGATTCAAAACAAGAATTTAACGCTTTGAGGAGTTCAAATAACGTGTTTTAAGATCATTTGTATCGTATCTTTTAGTACATAACTTTTCATCAAATTTCACAAACACTAAGATAGTTTGTTTTTCGATTCAAAACAAGATTTTAACGCTTTGAGGAGTTCAAATAACGTGTTTTAAGATCATTTGTGTCGTATCTTTTACTACATAACTTTTCCCCAAATTTCACAAACACTAAGAAAGTTTGTTTTTCGATTCAAAACAAGATTTGAACGCTTTGAGGAGTTCAAATGACGTGTTTTAAATCATTTGTAGCGTATTTTTTAGTACATAACTTTTCACCAAATTTCACAAACACTAAGATAGTTTGTTTTTCGATTCAAAACCAGATTTTAGCGCTTTGAGGAGTTCAAATAACGTGTTTTAAGATCATTTGTATCGTATCTTTTACTACATAACTTTTCACCAAATTTCACAAACACTAAGAAAGTTTGTTTTTCGATTCAAAACAAGATTTAAACGCTTTGAGGAGTTCAAATAACGTGTTTTTAGATCATTTGTATCGTATCTTTTACTACATAACTTTTCACCAAATTTCACAAACACTAAGAAAGTTTGTTTTTCGATTCAAAACAAGATTTTAACGCTTTGAGGAGTTCAAATAACGTGTTTTTAGATCATTTGCATCGTATCTTTTAGTACATAACTTTTCACCAAATTTCACAAACACTAAGAAAGTTTGTTTTTCGATTCAAAACAAGATTTTAACGCTTTCAGCAGTTCAAATAACGTGTTTTTAGATCATTTGTATCGTATCTTTCTACTTCATAACTTTTCACCAAATTTTACAAACACTAAGAAAGTTAGTTTTTCGATTTTAAAACAAGATTTCAACGCTTTGAGGATTTCAAATAACGTGTTTTTAAATCATTTGTATCGTATCTTTCACTATATAACTTTTCTCCAAATTTCACAAACACTAAGAAAGTTTGTTTTTCGATTCAAAACAAGATTTTAACGATTTGAGGAGTTCAAATAACGTGTTTTTAGATCATTTGTATCGTATCTTTTACTACATACCTTTTCACCAAATTTCACAAACACTAAGAAAGTTTGTTTTTCGATTCAAAACAAGATTTGAACGCATTGAGGTGTTCAAATAACGTGTTTTAAGATCATTTGTATTGTATCTTTTACTACATTACTTTTCACCAAATTTCACAAACACTAAGATAGTTTGTCATTCGATTGAAAACAAGATTTGAACGCTTTGAGGAGTTCAAATAACGTGTTTTAAGATCATTTGTATCGTATCTTTTACTACATTACTTTTCACCAAATTTCACAAACACTAAGATAGTTTGTTTTTCGATTCAAAACAAGATTTTAACGCTTTGAAGAGTTCAAATAACGTGTTTTTAGATCATTTGTATCGTATCTTTTACTACATTACTTTTCACCAAATTTCACAAACACTAAGAAAGTTTGTTTTTCGATTCAAAACAAGATTTGAACGCTTTGAGGAGTTCAAATAACGTGTTTTAAGATCATTTGTATCGTATCTTTTAGTACATAACTTTTCACCAAATTTCACAAACACTAAGATAGTTTGTTTTTCGATTCAAAACTAGATTTTAGCGCTTTGATGAGTTCAAATAACGTGTTTTTAGATCATTTGTATCGTATCTTTTACTACATAACGTTTCACCAAATTTCACAAACACTAAGAAAGTTTGTTTTTCGATTCAAAACTAGATTTGAACGCTTTGAGGAGTTCAAATAACGTGTTTTTAGATCATTTGTATCGTATCTTTTAATACATAACTTTTCACCAAATTTCACAAACACTAAGAAAGTTTGTTTTTCGATTCAAAACAAGATTTGAACGCTTTGAGGAGTTCAAATAACGTGTTTTAAGATCATTTGTGTCGTATCTTTTACTACATAACTTTTCCCCAAATTTCACACACACTAAGAAAGTTTGTTTTTCGATTCAAAACAAGATTTGAACGCTTTGAGGAGTTCAAATGACGTGTTTTAAGATCATTTGTATCGTATCTTTTAGTACATAACTTTTCATCAAATTTCACAAACACTAAGATAGTTTGTTTTTCGATTCAAAACAAGATTTTAACGCTTTGAGGAGTTCAAATAACGTGTTTTAAGATCATTTGTGTCGTATCTTTTACTACATAACTTTTCACCAAATTTCACAAACACTAAGAAAGTTTGTTTTTCGATTCAAAACAAGATTTTAACGCTTTGAGGAGTTCAAATAACGTGTTTTTAGATCATTTGTATCGTATCTTTTACTACATAACTTTTCACCAAATTTCACAAACACTAAGAAAGTTTGTTTTTCGATTCAAAACAAGATTTTAACGCTTTCAGCAGTTCAAATAACGTGTTTTTAGATCATTTGTATCGTATCTTTTTACTACATAACTTTTCACCAGATTTCACAAACACTAAGAAAGTTTGTTTTTCGATTCAAAACAAGATTTGAACGCTTTGAGGAGTTCAAATAACGTGTTTTAAGATCATTTGTATCGTATCTTTTAGTACATAACTCTTCGCCAAATTTCACAAACACTAAGATAGTTTGTTTTTCGATTCAGAACAAGATTTTAGCGCTTTGAGGAGTTCAAATAACGTGTTTTTAGATCATTTGTATCGTATCTTTTACTACATTACTTTTCACCAAATTTCACAAACGCTAAGAAAGTTTGTCATTCGATTCAAAACAAGATTTGAACGCTTTGAGGAGTTCAAATAACGTGTTTTAAGATCATTTGTATCGTATATATTAGTACATAACTTTTCATCAAATTTCACAAACACTAAGATAGTTTGTTTTTCGATTCAAAACAAGATTTTAACGCTTTGAGGAGTTCAAATAACGTGTTTTAAGATCATTTGTGTCGTATCTTTTACTACATAACTTTTCCCCAAATTTCACAAACACTAAGAAATTTTGTTTTTCGATTCAAAACAAGATTTGAACGCTTTGAGGAGTTCAAATGACTTGTTTTAAATCATTTGTAGCGTATTTTTTAGTACATAACTTTTCACCAAATTTCACAAACACTAAGATAGTTTGTTTTTCGATTCAAATCAAGATTTGAATGCTTTGAGGAGTTCAAATAACGTGTTTTTAGATCATTTGTATCGTATCTTTTACTACATAACTTTTGACCAAATTTCACAAACACTAAGAAAGTTTGTTTTTCGATTCAAAACAAGATTTTAACGCTTTGAGGAGTTTAAATAACGTGTTTTTAGATCATTTGTATCGTATCTTTCAGTACATAACTTTTCACCAAATTTCACAAACACTAAGAAAGTTTGTTTTTCGATTCAAAACAAGATTTTAACGCTTTCAGCAGTTCAAATAACGTGTTTTTAGATCATTTGTATCGTATCTTTTTACTACATAACTTTTCACCAAATTTTACAAACACTAAGAAAGTTTGTTTTTCGATTCAAAACAAGATTTGAACGCTTTGAGGAGTTCAAATAACGTGTTTTTAAATCATTTGTATCGTATCTTTTAATATATAACTTTTCACCAAATTTCACAAACACTAAGAAAGTTTGTTTTTCGATTCAAATCAAGATTTTAACGCTTTGAGGAGTTCAAATAACGTGTTTTTAGATCATTTGTATCGGATCTTTTACTACATACCTTTTCACCAAATTTCACAAACACTAAGAAATTTTGTTTTTCGATTCAAAACAAGATTTGAACGCATTGAGAAGTTCAAATAACGTGTTTTAAGATCATTTGTATCGTATCTTTTACTACATTACTTTTCACCAAATTTCACAAACACTAAGATAGTTTGTCATTCGATTCAAAACAAGATTTGAACGCTTTGAGGAGTTCAAATAACGTGTTTTTAAGATCATTTGTATCGTATCTTTTACTACATTACTTTTCACCAAATTTCACAAACACTAAGATAGTTTGTTTTTCGATTCAAAACAAGATTTTAACGCTTTGAGGAGTTCAAATAACGTGTTTTTAGATCATTTGTATCGTATCTTTTACTACATAACTTTACACCAAATTTCACAAACACTAAGAAAGTTTGTTTTTCGATTCAAAACAAGATTTGAACGCTTTGAGGAGTTCAAATAACGTGTTTTAAGATCATTTGTATCGTATCTTTTACTACATTACTTTTCACCAAATTTCACAAACACTAAGATAGTTAGTCATTCGATTCAAAACAAGATTTGAACGCTTTGAGGAGTTCAAATAACGTGTTTTTAAGATCATTTGTATCGTATCTTTTAGTACATAACTTTTCACCAAATTTCACAAACACTAAGAAAGTTTGTTTTTCGTTTCAAAACAAGATTTTAACGCATTGAGGAGTTCAAATAACGTGTTTTTAGATCATTTGTATCGTATCTTTTAGTACATAACTTTTCACCAAATTTCACAAACACTAATAAAGTTTTGTTTTTCGATTCAAATCAAGATTTGAATGCTTTGAGGAGTTCAAATAACGTGTTTTAAGATCATTTGTATCGTATCTTTTAGTACATAACTTTTCACCAAATTTCACAAACACTAAGAAAGTTTGTTTTTCGATTCAAAACAAGATTTTAACGCTTTGAGGAGTTCAAATAACGTGTTTATAGATCATTTGTATCGTATCTTTTACTACATTACTTTTCACCAAATTTCACAAACACTAAGAAAGTTTGTTTTTCGATTCAAAACAAGATCTGAACGCTTTGAGGAGTTCAAATAACGTGTTTTAAGATCATTTGTATCGTATCTTTTAGTACATAACTTTTCACCAAATTTCACAAACACTAAGAAAGTTTGTTTTTCGATTCAAAACAAGATTTTAACGCTTTCAGCAGTTCAAATAACGTGTTTTTAGATCATTTGTATCGTATCTTTTTACTACATAACTTTTCACCAAATTTTAGAAACACTAAGAAAGTTTGTTTTTCGATTCAAAACAAGATTTCAATGCTTTGAGGAGTTCAAATAACGTGTTTTTAAATCATTTGTTTCGTATCTTTCACTATATAACTTTTCACCAAATTTCACAAACACTAAGAAAGTTTGTTTTTCGATCAAAACAAGATTTTAACGCTTTGAGGAGTTTAAATAACGTGTTTTTAGATCATTTGTATCCTATCTTTTACTACATACCTTTTCACCAAATTTCACAAACACTAAGAAAGTTTGTTTTTCGATTCAAAACAAGATTTGAACGCATTGAGGTGTTCAAATAACGTGTTTTAAGATCATTTGTATTGTATCTTTTACTACATTACTTTTCACCAAATTTCACAAACACTAAGATAGTTTGTCATTCGATTGAAAACAAGATTTGAACGCTTTGAGGAGTTCAAATAACGTGTTTTAAGATCATTTGTATCGTATCTTTTACTACATTACTTTTCACCAAATTTCACAAACACTAAGATAGTTTGTTTTTCGATTCAAAACAAGATTTTAACGCTTTGAAGAGTTCAAATAACGTGTTTTTAGATCATTTGTATCGTATCTTTTACTACATTACTTTTCACCAAATTTCACAAACACTAAGAAAGTTTGTTTTTCGATTCAAAACAAGATTTGAACGCTTTGAGGAGTTCAAATAACGTGTTTTAAGATCATTTGTATCGTATCTTTTAGTACATAACTTTTCACCAAATTTCACAAACACTAAGATAGTTTGTTTTTCGATTCAAAACTAGATTTTAACGCTTTGAGGAGTTCAAATAACGTGTTTTAAGATCATTTGTGTCGTATCTTTTACTACATAACTTTTCACCAAATTTCACAAACACTAAGAAAGTTTGTTTTTCGATTCAAAACAAGATTTTAACGCTTTGAGGAGTTCAAATAACGTGTTTTAAGATCATTTGTATCGTATCTTTTAGTACATAACTTTTCTCCAAATTTCACAAACACTAAGAAAGTTTGTTTTTCGATTCGAAACAAGATTTTAACGCTTTCAGCAGTTCAAATAACGTGTTTTTAGATCATTTGTATCGTATCTTTTTACTACATAACTTTTCACCAAATTTTACAAACACTAAGAAAGTTTGTTTTTCGATTCAAAACAAGATTTGAACGCTTTGAGGAGTTCAAATAACGTGTTTTTAAATCATTTGTATCGTATCTTTTACTACATAACTTTTCACCAAATTTCAGAAACACTAAGATAGTTTGTTTTTCGATTCAAAACAAGATTTTAGCGCTTTGAGGAGTTCAAATAACGTGTTTTAAGATCATTTGTATCGTATCTTTTACTACATAACTTTTCACCAAATTTCACAAACACTAAGAAAGTTTGTTTTTCGATTCAAAACAAGATTTAAACGCTTTGAGGTGTTCAAATAACGTGTTTTTAGATCATTTGTATCGTATCTTTTACTACATACCTTTTCACCAAATTTCACAAACACTAAGAAAGTTTGTTTTTCGATTCAAAACAAGATTTGAACGCTTTGAGGAGTTCAAATGACGTGTTTTAAGATCATTTGTATCGTATCTTTTAGTACATAACTTTTCATCAAATTTCACAAACACTAAGATAGTTTGTTTTTCGATTCAAAACAAGATTTTAACGCTTTGAGGAGTTCAAATAACGTGTTTTAAGATCATTTGTGTCGTATCTTTTACTACATAACTTTTCACCAAATTTCACAAACACTAAGAAAGTTTGTTTTTCGATTCAAAACAAGATTTTAACGCTTTGAGGAGTTCAAATAACGTGTTTTTAGATCATTTGTATCGTATCTTTTACTACATAACTTTTCACCAAATTTCACAAACACTAAGAAAGTTTGTTTCTCGATTCAAAACAAGATTTTAACGCTTTCAGCAGTTCAAATAACGTGTTTTTAGATCATTTGTATCGTATCTTTTTACTACATAACTTTTCACCAGATTTCACAAACACTAAGAAAGTTTGTTTTTCGATTCAAAACAAGATTTGAACGCTTTGAGGAGTTCAAATAACGTGTTTTAAGATCATTTGTATCGTATCTTTTAGTACATAACTCTTCGCCAAATTTCACAAACACAAAGATAGTTTGTTTTTCGATTCAGAACAAGATTTTAGCGCTTTGAGGAGTTCAAATAACGTGTTTTTAGATCATTTGTATCGTATCTTTTACTACATTACTTTTCACCAAATTTCACAAACGCTAAGAAAGTTTGTCATTCGATTCAAAACAAGATTTGAACGCTTTGAGGAGTTCAAATAACGTGTTTTAAGATCATTTGTATCGTATATATTAGTACATAACTTTTCATCAAATTTCACAAACACTAAGATAGTTTGTTTTTCGATTCAAAACAAGATTTTAACGCTTTGAGGAGTTCAAATAACGTGTTTTAAGATCATTTGTGTCGTATCTTTTACTACATAACTTTTCCCCAAATTTCACAAACACTAAGAAAGTTTGTTTTTCGATTCAAAACAAGATTTGAACGCTTTGAGGAGTTCAAATGACTTGTTTTAAATCATTTGTAGCGTATTTTTTAGTACATAACTTTTCACCAAATTTCACAAACACTAAGATAGTTTGTTTTTCGATTCAAATCAAGATTTGAATGCTTTGAGGAGTTCAAATAACGTGTTTTTAGATCATTTGTATCGTATCTTTTACTACATAACTTTTGACCAAATTTCACAAACACTAAGAAAGTTTGTTTTTCGATTCAAAACAAGATTTTAACGCTTTGAGGAGTTTAAATAACGTGTTTTTAGATCATTTGTATCGTATCTTTCAGTACATAACTTTTCACCAAATTTCACAAACACTAAGAAAGTTTGTTTTTCGATTCAAAACAAGATTTTAACGCTTTCAGCAGTTCAAATAACGTGTTTTTAGATCATTTGTATCGTATCTTTCTACTTCATAACTTTTCACCAAATTTTACAAACACTAAGAAAGTTAGTTTTTCGATTTTAAAACAAGATTTCAACGCTTTGAGGATTTCAAATAACGTGTTTTTAAATCATTTGTATCGTATCTTTCACTATATAACTTTTCTCCAAATTTCACAAACACTAAGAAAGTTTGTTTTTCGATTCAAAACAAGATTTTAACGATTTGAGGAGTTCAAATAACGTGTTTTTAGATCATTTGTATCGTATCTTTTACTACATACCTTTTCACCAAATTTCACAAACACTAAGAAAGTTTGTTTTTCGATTCAAAACAAGATTTGAACGCATTGAGGTGTTCAAATAACGTGTTTTAAGATCATTTGTATTGTATCTTTTACTACATTACTTTTCACCAAATTTCACAAACACTAAGATAGTTTGTCATTCGATTGAAAACAAGATTTGAACGCTTTGAGGAGTTCAAATAACGTGTTTTAAGATCATTTGTATCGTATCTTTTACTACATTACTTTTCACCAAATTTCACAAACACTAAGATAGTTTGTTTTTCGATTCAAAACAAGATTTTAACGCTTTGAAGAGTTCAAATAACGTGTTTTTAGATCATTTGTATCGTATCTTTTACTACATTACTTTTCACCAAATTTCACAAACACTAAGAAAGTTTGTTTTTCGATTCAAAACAAGATTTGAACGCTTTGAGGAGTTCAAATAACGTGTTTTAAGATCATTTGTATCGTATCTTTTAGTACATAACTTTTCACCAAATTTCACAAACACTAAGATAGTTTGTTTTTCGATTCAAAACTAGATTTTAGCGCTTTGATGAGTTCAAATAACGTGTTTTTAGATCATTTGTATCGTATCTTTTACTACATAACGTTTCACCAAATTTCACAAACACTAAGAAAGTTTGTTTTTCGATTCAAAACTAGATTTGAACGATTTGAGGAGTTCAAATAACGTGTTTTTAGATCATTTGTATCGTATCATTTAATACATAACTTTTCACCAAATTTCACAAACACTAAGAAAGTTTGTTTTTCGATTCAAAACAAGATTTGAACGCTTTGAGGAGTTCAAATAACGTGTTTTAAGATCATTTGTGTCGTATCTTTTACTACATAACTTTTCCCCAAATTTCACACACACTAAGAAAGTTTGTTTTTCGATTCAAAACAAGATTTGAACGCTTTGAGGAGTTCAAATGACGTGTTTTAAGATCATTTGTATCGTATCTTTTAGTACATAACTTTTCATCAAATTTCACAAACACTAAGATAGTTTGTTTTTCGATTCAAAACAAGATTTTAACGCTTTGAGGAGTTCAAATAACGTGTTTTAAGATCATTTGTGTCGTATCTTTTACTACATAACTTTTCACCAAATTTCACAAACACTAAGAAAGTTTGTTTTTCGATTCAAAACAAGATTTTAACGCTTTGAGGAGTTCAAATAACGTGTTTTTAGATCATTTGTATCGTATCTTTTACTACATAACTTTTCACCAAATTTCACAAACACTAAGAAAGTTTGTTTTTCGATTCAAAACAAGATTTTAACGCTTTCAGCAGTTCAAATAACGTGTTTTTAGATCATTTGTATCGTATCTTTTTACTACATAACTTTTCACCAGATTTCACAAACACTAAGAAAGTTTGTTTTTCGATTCAAAACAAGATTTGAACGCTTTGAGGAGTTCAAATAACGTGTTTTAAGATCATTTGTATCGTATCTTTTAGTACATAACTCTTCGCCAAATTTCACAAACACTAAGATAGTTTGTTTTTCGATTCAGAACAAGATTTTAGCGCTTTGAGGAGTTCAAATAACGTGTTTTTAGATCATTTGTATCGTATCTTTTACTACATTACTTTTCACCAAATTTCACAAACGCTAAGAAAGTTTGTCATTCGATTCAAAACAAGATTTGAACGCTTTGAGGAGTTCAAATAACGTGTTTTAAGATCATTTGTATCGTATATATTAGTACATAACTTTTCATCAAATTTCACAAACACTAAGATAGTTTGTTTTTCGATTCAAAACAAGATTTTAACGCTTTGAGGAGTTCAAATAACGTGTTTTAAGATCATTTGTGTCGTATCTTTTACTACATAACTTTTCCCCAAATTTCACAAACACTAAGAAATTTTGTTTTTCGATTCAAAACAAGATTTGAACGCTTTGAGGAGTTCAAATGACTTGTTTTAAATCATTTGTAGCGTATTTTTTAGTACATAACTTTTCACCAAATTTCACAAACACTAAGATAGTTTGTTTTTCGATTCAAATCAAGATTTGAATGCTTTGAGGAGTTCAAATAACGTGTTTTTAGATCATTTGTATCGTATCTTTTACTACATAACTTTTGACCAAATTTCACAAACACTAAGAAAGTTTGTTTTTCGATTCAAAACAAGATTTTAACGCTTTGAGGAGTTTAAATAACGTGTTTTTAGATCATTTGTATCGTATCTTTCAGTACATAACTTTTCACCAAATTTCACAAACACTAAGAAAGTTTGTTTTTCGATTCAAAACAAGATTTTAACGCTTTCAGCAGTTCAAATAACGTGTTTTTAGATCATTTGTATCGTATCTTTTTACTACATAACTTTTCACCAAATTTTACAAACACTAAGAAAGTTTGTTTTTCGATTCAAAACAAGATTTGAACGCTTTGAGGAGTTCAAATAACGTGTTTTTAAATCATTTGTATCGTATCTTTTAATATATAACTTTTCACCAAATTTCACAAACACTAAGAAAGTTTGTTTTTCGATTCAAATCAAGATTTTAACGCTTTGAGGAGTTCAAATAACGTGTTTTTAGATCATTTGTATCGGATCTTTTACTACATACCTTTTCACCAAATTTCACAAACACTAAGAAATTTTGTTTTTCGATTCAAAACAAGATTTGAACGCATTGAGAAGTTCAAATAACGTGTTTTAAGATCATTTGTATCGTATCTTTTACTACATTACTTTTCACCAAATTTCACAAACACTAAGATAGTTTGTCATTCGATTCAAAACAAGATTTGAACGCTTTGAGGAGTTCAAATAACGTGTTTTTAAGATCATTTGTATCGTATCTTTTACTACATTACTTTTCACCAAATTTCACAAACACTAAGATAGTTTGTTTTTCGATTCAAAACAAGATTTTAACGCTTTGAGGAGTTCAAATAACGTGTTTTTAGATCATTTGTATCGTATCTTTTACTACATAACTTTTCACCAAATTTCACAAACACTAAGAAAGTTTGTTTTTCGATTCAAAAGAAGATTTGAACGCTTTGAGGAGTTCAAATAACGTGTTTTAAGATCATTTGTATCGTATCTTTTACTACATTACTTTTCACCAAATTTCACAAACACTAAGATAGTTTGTCATTCGATTCAAAACAAGATTTGAACGCTTTGAGGAGTTCAAATAACGTGTTTTTAAGATCATTTGTATCGTATCTTTTAGTACATAACTTTTCACCAAATTTCACAAACACTAAGAAAGTTTGTTTTTCGTTTCAAAACAAGATTTTAACGCATTGAGGAGTTCAAATAACGTGTTTTTAGATCATTTGTATCGTATCTTTTAGTACATAACTTTTCACCAAATTTCACAAACACTAATAAAGTTTTGTTTTTCGATTCAAATCAAGATTTGAATGCTTTGAGGAGTTCAAATAACGTGTTTTAAGATCATTTGTATCGTATCTTTTAGTACATAACTTTTCACCAAATTTCACAAACACTAAGAAAGTTTGTTTTTCGATTCAAAACAAGATTTTAACGCTTTGTGGAGTTCAAATAACGTGTTTTTAGATCATTTGTATCGTATCTTTTACTACATTACTTTTCACCAAATTTCACAAACACTAAGAAAGTTTGTTTTTCGATTCAAAACAAGATCTGAACGCTTTGAGGAGTTCAAATAACGTGTTTTAAGATCATTTGTATCGTATCTTTTAGTACATAACTTTTCACCAAATTTCACAAACACTAAGAAAGTTTGATTTTCGATTCAAAACAAGATTTTAACGCTTTCAGCAGTTCAAATAACGTGTTTTTAGATCATTTGTATCGTATCTTTTTACTACATAACTTTTCACCAAATTTTACAAACACTAAGAAAGTTTGTTTTTCGATTCAAAACAAGATTTCAACGCTTTGAGGAGTTCAAATAACGTGTTTTTAAATCATTTGTATCGTATCTTTCACTATATAACTTTTCACCAAATTTCACAAACACTAAGAAAGTTTGTTTTTCGATCAAAACAGGATTTTAACGCTTTGAGGAGTTCAAATAACGTGTTTTTAGATCATTTGTATCCTATCTTTTACTACATACCTTTTCACCAAATTTCACAAACACTAAGAAAGTTTGTTTTTCGATTCAAAACAAGATTTGAACGCATTGAGGTGTTCAAATAACGTGTTTTAAGATCATTTGTATTGTATCTTTTACTACATTACTTTTCACCAAATTTCACAAACACTAAGATAGTTTGTCATTCGATTGAAAACAAGATTTGAACGCTTTGAGGAGTTCAAATAACGTGTTTTAAGATCATTTGTATCGTATCTTTTACTACATTACTTTTCACCAAATTTCACAAACACTAAGATAGTTTGTTTTTCGATTCAAAACAAGATTTTAACGCTTTGAAGAGTTCAAATAACGTGTTTTTAGATCATTTGTATCGTATCTTTTACTACATTACTTTTCACCAAATTTCACAAACACTAAGAAAGTTTGTTTTTCGATTCAAAACAAGATTTGAACGCTTTGAGGAGTTCAAATAACGTGTTTTAAGATCATTTGTATCGTATCTTTTAGTACATAACTTTTCACCAAATTTCACAAACACTAAGATAGTTTGTTTTTCGATTCAAAACTAGATTTTAACGCTTTGAGGAGTTCAAATAACGTGTTTTAAGATCATTTGTGTCGTATCTTTTACTACATAACTTTTCACCAAATTTCACAAACACTAAGAAAGTTTGTTTTTCGATTCAAAACAAGATTTTAACGCTTTGAGGAGTTCAAATAATGTGTTTTAAGATCATTTGTATCGTATCTTTTAGTACATAACTTTTCTCCAAATTTCACAAACACTAAGAAAGTTTGTTTTTCGATTCGAAACAAGATTTTAACGCTTTCAGCAGTTCAAATAACGTGTTTTTAGATCATTTGTATCGTATCTTTTTACTACATAACTTTTCACCAAATTTTACAAACACTAAGAAAGTTTGTTTTTCGATTCAAAACAAGATTTGAACGCTTTGAGGAGTTCAAATAACGTGTTTTCAAATCATTTGTATCGTATCTTTTACTACATAACTTTTCACCAAATTTCAGAAACACTAAGATAGTTTGTTTTTCGATTCAAAACAAGATTTTAGCGCTTTGAGGAGTTCAAATAACGTGTTTTAAGATCATTTGTATCGTATCTTTTACTACATAACTTTTCACCAAATTTCACAAACACTAAGAAAGTTTGTTTTTCGATTCAAAACAAGATTTAAACGCTTTGAGGTGTTCAAATAACGTGTTTTTAGATCATTTGTATCGTATCTTTTACTACATACCTTTTCACCAAATTTCACAAACACTAAGAAAGTTTGTTTTTCGATTCAAAACAAGATTTGAACGCTTTGAGGAGTTCAAATGACGTGTTTTAAGATCATTTGTATCGTATCTTTTAGTACATAACTTTTCATCAAATTTCACAAACACTAAGATAGTTTGTTTTTCGATTCAAAACAAGATTTTAACGCTTTGAGGAGTTCAAATAACGTGTTTTAAGATCATTTGTGTCGTATCTTTTACTACATAACTTTTCACCAAATTTCACAAACACTAAGAAAGTTTGTTTTTCGATTCAAAACAAGATTTTAACGCTTTGAGGAGTTCAAATAACGTGTTTTTAGATCATTTGTATCGTATCTTTTACTACATAACTTTTCACCAAATTTCACAAACACTAAGAAAGTTTGTTTCTCGATTCAAAACAAGATTTTAACGCTTTCAGCAGTTCAAATAACGTGTTTTTAGATCATTTGTATCGTATCTTTTTACTACATAACTTTTCACCAGATTTCACAAACACTAAGAAAGTTTGTTTTTTGATTCAAAACAAGATTTGAACGCTTTGAGGAGTTCAAATAACGTGTTTTAAGATCATTTGTATCGTATCTTTTAGTACATAACTCTTCGCCAAATTTCACAAACACAAAGATAGTTTGTTTTTCGATTCAGAACAAGATTTTAGCGCTTTGAGGAGTTCAAATAACGTGTTTTTAGATCATTTGTATCGTATCTTTTACTACATTACTTTTCACCAAATTTCACAAACGCTAAGAAAGTTTGTCATTCGATTCAAAACAAGATTTGAACGCTTTGAGGAGTTCAAATAACGTGTTTTAAGATCATTTGTATCGTATATATTAGTACATAACTTTTCATCAAATTTCACAAACACTAAGATAGTTTGTTTTTCGATTCAAAACAAGATTTTAACGCTTTGAGGAGTTCAAATAACGTGTTTTAAGATCATTTGTGTCGTATCTTTTACTACATAACTTTTCCCCAAATTTCACAAACACTAAGAAAGTTTGTTTTTCGATTCAAAACAAGATTTGAACGCTTTGAGGAGTTCAAATGACTTGTTTTAAATCATTTGTAGCGTATTTTTTAGTACATAACTTTTCACCAAATTTCACAAACACTAAGATAGTTTGTTTTTCGATTCAAATCAAGATTTGAATGCTTTGAGGAGTTCAAATAACGTGTTTTTAGATCATTTGTATCGTATCTTTTACTACATAACTTTTGACCAAATTTCACAAACACTAAGAAAGTTTGTTTTTCGATTCAAAACAAGATTTTAACGCTTTGAGGAGTTTAAATAACGTGTTTTTAGATCATTTGTATCGTATCTTTCAGTACATAACTTTTCACCAAATTTCACAAACACTAAGAAAGTTTGTTTTTCGATTCAAAACAAGATTTTAACGCTTTCAGCAGTTCAAATAACGTGTTTTTGGATCATTTGTATCGTATCTTTTTACTACATAACTTTTCACCAAATTTTACAAACACTAAGAAAGTTTGTTTTTCGATTCAAAACAAGATTTGAACGCTTTGAGGAGTTCAAATAACTTGTTTTTAAATCATTTGTATCGTATCTTTTAATATATAACTTTTCACCAAATTTCACAAACACTAAGAAAGTTTGTTTTTCGATTCAAATCAAGATTTTAACGCTTTGAGGAGTTCAAATAACGTGTTTTTAGATCATTTGTATCGGATCTTTTACTACATACCTTTTCACCAAATTTCACAAACACTAAGAAATTTTGTTTTTCGATTCAAAACAAGATTTGAACGCATTGAGAAGTTCAAATAACGTGTTTTAAGATCATTTGTATCGTATCTTTTACTACATTACTTTTCACCAAATTTCACAAACACTAAGATAGTTTGTCATTCGATTCAAAACAAGATTTGAACGCTTTGAGGAGTTCAAATAACGTGTTTTTAAGATCATTTGTATCGTATCTTTTACTACATTACTTTTCACCAAATTTCACAAACACTAAGATAGTTTGTTTTTCGATTCAAAACAAGATTTTAACGCTTTGAGGAGTTCAAATAACGTGTTTTTAGATCATTTGTATCGTATCTTTTACTACATAACTTTTCACCAAATTTCACAAACACTAAGAAAGTTTGTTTTTCGATTCAAAAGAAGATTTGAACGCTTTGAGGAGTTCAAATAACGTGTTTTAAGATCATTTGTATCGTATCTTTTACTACATTACTTTTCACCAAATTTCACAAACACTAAGATAGTTTGTCATTCGATTCAAAACAAGATTTGAACGCTTTGAGGAGTTCAAATAACGTGTTTTTAAGATCATTTGTATCGTATCTTTTAGTACATAACTTTTCACCAAATTTCACAAACACTAAGAAAGTTTGTTTTTCGTTTCAAAACAAGATTTTAACGCATTGAGGAGTTCAAATAACGTGTTTTTAGATCATTTGTATCGTATCTTTTAGTACATAACTTTTCACCAAATTTCACAAACACTAATAAAGTTTTGTTTTTCGATTCAAATCAAGATTTGAATGCTTTGAGGAGTTCAAATAACGTGTTTTAAGATCATTTGTATCGTATCTTTTAGTACATAACTTTTCACCAAATTTCACAAACACTAAGAAAGTTTGTTTTTCGATTCAAAACAAGATTTTAACGCTTTGTGGAGTTCAAATAACGTGTTTTTAGATCATTTGTATCGTATCTTTTACTACATTACTTTTCACCAAATTTCACAAACACTAAGAAAGTTTGTTTTTCGATTCAAAACAAGATCTGAACGCTTTGAGGAGTTCAAATAACGTGTTTTAAGATCATTTGTATCGTATCTTTTAGTACATAACTTTTCACCAAATTTCACAAACACTAAGAAAGTTTGATTTTCGATTCAAAACAAGATTTTAACGCTTTCAGCAGTTCAAATAACGTGTTTTTAGATCATTTGTATCGTATCTTTTTACTACATAACTTTTCACCAAATTTTACAAACACTAAGAAAGTTTGTTTTTCGATTCAAAACAAGATTTCAACGCTTTGAGGAGTTCAAATAACGTGTTTTTAAATCATTTGTATCGTATCTTTCACTATATAACTTTTCACCAAATTTCACAAACACTAAGAAAGTTTGTTTTTCGATCAAAACAGGATTTTAACGCTTTGAGGAGTTCAAATAACGTGTTTTTAGATCATTTGTATCCTATCTTTTACTACATACCTTTTCACCAAATTTCACAAACACTAAGAAAGTTTGTTTTTCGATTCAAAACAAGATTTGAACGCATTGAGGTGTTCAAATAACGTGTTTTAAGATCATTTGTATTGTATCTTTTACTACATTACTTTTCACCAAATTTCACAAACACTAAGATAGTTTGTCATTCGATTGAAAACAAGATTTGAACGCTTTGAGGAGTTCAAATAACGTGTTTTAAGATCATTTGTATCGTATCTTTTACTACATTACTTTTCACCAAATTTCACAAACACTAAGATAGTTTGTTTTTCGATTCAAAACAAGATTTTAACGCTTTGAAGAGTTCAAATAACGTGTTTTTAGATCATTTGTATCGTATCTTTTACTACATTACTTTTCACCAAATTTCACAAACACTAAGAAAGTTTGTTTTTCGATTCAAAACAAGATTTGAACGCTTTGAGGAGTTCAAATAACGTGTTTTAAGATCATTTGTATCGTATCTTTTAGTACATAACTTTTCACCAAATTTCACAAACACTAAGATAGTTTGTTTTTCGATTCAAAACTAGATTTTAACGCTTTGAGGAGTTCAAATAACGTGTTTTAAGATCATTTGTGTCGTATCTTTTACTACATAACTTTTCACCAAATTTCACAAACACTAAGAAAGTTTGTTTTTCGATTCAAAACAAGATTTTAACGCTTTGAGGAGTTCAAATAATGTGTTTTAAGATCATTTGTATCGTATCTTTTAGTACATAACTTTTCTCCAAATTTCACAAACACTAAGAAAGTTTGTTTTTCGATTCGAAACAAGATTTTAACGCTTTCAGCAGTTCAAATAACGTGTTTTTAGATCATTTGTATCGTATCTTTTTACTACATAACTTTTCACCAAATTTTACAAACACTAAGAAAGTTTGTTTTTCGATTCAAAACAAGATTTGAACGCTTTGAGGAGTTCAAATAACGTGTTTTTAAATCATTTGTATCGTATCTTTTACTACATAACTTTTCACCAAATTTCAGAAACACTAAGATAGTTTGTTTTTCGATTCAAAACAAGATTTTAGCGCTTTGAGGAGTTCAAATAACGTGTTTTAAGATCATTTGTATCGTATCTTTTACTACATAACTTTTCACCAAATTTCACAAACACTAAGAAAGTTTGTTTTTCGATTCAAAACAAGATTTAAACGCTTTGAGGTGTTCAAATAACGTGTTTTTAGATCATTTGTATCGTATCTTTTACTACATACCTTTTCACCAAATTTCACAAACACTAAGAAAGTTTGTTTTTCGATTCAAAACAAGATTTGAACGCTTTGAGGAGTTCAAATGACGTGTTTTAAGATCATTTGTATCGTATCTTTTAGTACATAACTTTTCATCAAATTTCACAAACACTAAGATAGTTTGTTTTTCGATTCAAAACAAGATTTTAACGCTTTGAGGAGTTCAAATAACGTGTTTTAAGATCATTTGTGTCGTATCTTTTACTACATAACTTTTCACCAAATTTCACAAACACTAAGAAAGTTTGTTTTTCGATTCAAAACAAGATTTTAACGCTTTGAGGAGTTCAAATAACGTGTTTTTAGATCATTTGTATCGTATCTTTTACTACATAACTTTTCACCAAATTTCACAAACCCTAAGAAAGTTTGTTTCTCGATTCAAAACAAGATTTTAACGCTTTCAGCAATTCAAATAACGTGTTTTTAGATCATTTGTATCGTATCTTTTTACTACATAACTTTTCACCAGATTTCACAAACACTAAGAAAGTTTGTTTTTCGATTCAAAACAAGATTTGAACGCTTTGAGGAGTTCAAATAACGTGTTTTAAGATCATTTGTATCGTATCTTTTAGTACATAACTCTTCGCCAAATTTCACAAACACAAAGATAGTTTGTTTTTCGATTCAGAACAAGATTTTAGCGCTTTGAGGAGTTCAAATAACGTGTTTTTAGATCATTTGTATCGTATCTTTTACTACATTACTTTTCACCAAATTTCACAAACGCTAAGAAAGTTTGTCATTCGATTCAAAACAAGATTTGAACGCTTTGAGGAGTTCAAATAACGTGTTTTAAGATCATTTGTATCGTATATATTAGTACATAACTTTTCATCAAATTTCACAAACACTAAGATAGTTTGTTTTTCGATTCAAAACAAGATTTTAACGCTTTGAGGAGTTCAAATAACGTGTTTTAAGATCATTTGTGTCGTATCTTTTACTACATAACTTTTCCCCAAATTTCACAAACACTAAGAAAGTTTGTTTTTCGATTCAAAACAAGATTTGAACGCTTTGAGGAGTTCAAATGACTTGTTTTAAATCATTTGTAGCGTATTTTTTAGTACATAACTTTTCACCAAATTTCACAAACACTAAGATAGTTTGTTTTTCGATTCAAATCAAGATTTGAATGCTTTGAGGAGTTCAAATAACGTGTTTTTAGATCATTTGTATCGTATCTTTTACTACATAACTTTTGACCAAATTTCACAAACACTAAGAAAGTTTGTTTTTCGATTCAAAACAAGATTTTAACGCTTTGAGGAGTTTAAATAACGTGTTTTTAGATCATTTGTATCGTATCTTTCAGTACATAACTTTTCACCAAATTTCACAAACACTAAGAAAGTTTGTTTTTCGATTCAAAACAAGATTTTAACGCTTTCAGCAGTTCAAATAACGTGTTTTTAGATCATTTGTATCGTATCTTTTTACTACATAACTTTTCACCAAATTTTACAAACACTAAGAAAGTTTGTTTTTCGATTCAAAACAAGATTTGAACGCTTTGAGGAGTTCAAATAACTTGTTTTTAAATCATTTGTATCGTATCTTTTAATATATAACTTTTCACCAAATTTCACAAACACTAAGAAAGTTTGTTTTTCGATTCAAATCAAGATTTTAACGCTTTGAGGAGTTCAAATAACGTGTTTTTAGATCATTTGTATCGGATCTTTTACTACATACCTTTTCACCAAATTTCACAAACACTAAGAAATTTTGTTTTTCGATTCAAAACAAGATTTGAACGCATTGAGAAGTTCAAATAACGTGTTTTAAGATCATTTGTATCGTATCTTTTACTACATTACTTTTCACCAAATTTCACAAACACTAAGATAGTTTGTCATTCGATTCAAAACAAGATTTGAACGCTTTGAGGAGTTCAAATAACGTGTTTTTAAGATCATTTGTATCGTATCTTTTACTACATTACTTTTCACCAAATTTCACAAACACTAAGATAGTTTGTTTTTCGATTCAAAACAAGATTTTAACGCTTTGAGGAGTTCAAATAACGTGTTTTTAGATCATTTGTATCGTATCTTTTACTACATAACTTTTCACCAAATTTCACAAACACTAAGAAAGTTTGTTTTTCGATTCAAAAGAAGATTTGAACGCTTTGAGGAGTTCAAATAACGTGTTTTAAGATCATTTGTATCGTATCTTTTACTACATTACTTTTCACCAAATTTCACAAACACTAAGATAGTTTGTCATTCGATTCAAAACAAGATTTGAACGCTTTGAGGAGTTCAAATAACGTGTTTTTAAGATCATTTGTATCGTATCTTTTAGTACATAACTTTTCACCAAATTTCACAAACACTAAGAAAGTTTGTTTTTCGTTTCAAAACAAGATTTTAACGCATTGAGGAGTTCAAATAACGTGTTTTTAGATCATTTGTATCGTATCTTTTAGTACATAACTTTTCACCAAATTTCACAAACACTAATAAAGTTTTGTTTTTCGATTCAAATCAAGATTTGAATGCTTTGAGGAGTTCAAATAACGTGTTTTAAGATCATTTGAATCGTATCTTTTAGTACATAACTTTTCACCAAATTTCACAAACACTAAGAAAGTTTGTTTTTCGATTCAAAACAAGATTTTAACGCTTTGTGGAGTTCAAATAACGTGTTTTTAGATCATTTGTATCGTATCTTTTACTACATTACTTTTCACCAAATTTCACAAACACTAAGAAAGTTTGTTTTTCGATTCAAAACAAGATCTGAACGCTTTGAGGAGTTCAAATAACGTGTTTTAAGATCATTTGTATCGTATCTTTTAGTACATAACTTTTCACCAAATTTCACAAACACTAAGAAAGTTTGATTTTCGATTCAAAACAAGATTTTAACGCTTTCAGCAGTTCAAATAACGTGTTTTTAGATCATTTGTATCGTATCTTTTTACTACATAACTTTTCACCAAATTTTACAAACACTAAGAAAGTTTGTTTTTCGAATCAAAACAAGATTTCAACGCTTTGAGGAGTTCAAATAACGTGTTTTTAAATCATTTGTATCGTATCTTTCACTATATAACTTTTCACCAAATTTCACAAACACTAAGAAAGTTTGTTTTTCGATCAAAACAAGATTTTAACGCTTTGAGGAGTTCAAATAACGTGTTTTTAGATCATTTGTATCCTATCTTTTACTACATACCTTTTCACCAAATTTCACAAACACTAAGAAAGTTTGTTTTTCGATTCAAAACAAGATTTGAACGCATTGAGGTGTTCAAATAACGTGTTTTAAGATCATTTGTATTGTATCTTTTACTACATTACTTTTCACCAAATTTCACAAACACTAAGATAGTTTGTCATTCGATTGAAAACAAGATTTGAACGCTTTGAGGAGTTCAAATAACGTGTTTTAAGATCATTTGTATCGTATCTTTTACTACATTACTTTTCACCAAATTTCACAAACACTAAGATAGTTTGTTTTTCGATTCAAAACAAGATTTTAACGCTTTGAAGAGTTCAAATAACGTGTTTTTAGATCATTTGTATAGTATCTTTTACTACATTACTTTTCACCAAATTTCACAAACACTAAGAAAGTTTGTTTTTCGATTCAAAACAAGATTTGAACGCTTTGAGGAGTTCAAATAACGTGTTTTAAGATCATTTGTATCGTATCTTTTAGTACATAACTTTTCACCAAATTTCACAAACACTAAGATAGTTTGTTTTTCGATTCAAAACTAGATTTTAACGCTTTGAGGAGTTCAAATAACGTGTTTTAAGATCATTTGTGTCGTATCTTTTACTACATAACTTTTCACCAAATTTCACAAACACTAAGAAAGTTTGTTTTTCGATTCAAAACAAGATTTTAACGCTTTGAGGAGTTCAAATAACGTGTTTTAAGATCATTTGTGTCGTATCTTTTAGTACATAACTTTTCTCCAAATTTCACAAACACTAAGAAAGTTTGTTTTTCGATTCAAAACAAGATTTTAACGCTTTCAGCAGTTCAAATAACGTGTTTTTAGATCATTTGTATCGTATCTTTTTACTACATAACTTTTCACCAAATTTTACAAACACTAAGAAAGTTTGTTTTTCGATTCAAAACAAGATTTGAACGCTTTGAGGAGTTCAAATAACGTGTTTTTAAATCATTTGTATCGTATCTTTTACTACATAACTTTTCACCAAATTTCAGAAACACTAAGATAGTTTGTTTTTCGATTCAAAACAAGATTTTAGCGCTTTGAGGAGTTCAAATAACGTGTTTTAAGATCATTTGTATCGTATCTTTTACTACATAACTTTTCACCAAATTTCACAAACACTAAGAAAGTTTGTTTTTCGATTCAAAACAAGATTTAAACGCTTTGAGGTGTTCAAATAACGTGTTTTTAGATCATTTGTATCGTATCTTTTACTACATACCTTTTCACCAAATTTCACAAACACTAAGAAAGTTTGTTTTTCGATTCAAAACAAGATTTGAACGCTTTGAGGAGTTCAAATGACGTGTTTTAAGATCATTTGTATCGTATCTTTTAGTACATAACTTTTCATCAAATTTCACAAACACTAAGATAGTTTGTTTTTCGATTCAAAACAAGATTTTAACGCTTTGAGGAGTTCAAATAACGTGTTTTAAGATCATTTGTGTCGTATCTTTTACTACATAACTTTTCACCAAATTTCACAAACACTAAGAAAGTTTGTTTTTCGATTCAAAACAAGATTTTAACGCTTTGAGGAGTTCAAATAACGTGTTTTTAGATCATTTGTATCGTATCTTTTACTACATAACTTTTCACCAAATTTCACAAACACTAAGAAAGTTTGTTTCTCGATTCAAAACAAGATTTTAACGCTTTCAGCAGTTCAAATAACGTGTTTTTAGATCATTTGTATCGTATCTTTTTACTACATAACTTTTCACCAGATTTCACAAACACTAAGAAAGTTTGTTTTTCGATTCAAAACAAGATTTGAACGCTTTGAGGAGTTCAAATAACGTGTTTTAAGATCATTTGTATCGCATCTTTTAGTACATAACTCTTCGCCAAATTTCACAAACACAAAGATAGTTTGTTTTTCGATTCAGAACAAGATTTTAGCGCTTTGAGGAGTTCAAATAACGTGTTTTTAGATCATTTGTATCGTATCTTTTACTACATTACTTTTCACCAAATTTCACAAACGCTAAGAAAGTTTGTCATTCGATTCAAAACAAGATTTGAACGCTTTGAGGAGTTCAAATAACGTGTTTTAAGATCATTTGTATCGTATATATTAGTACATAACTTTTCATCAAATTTCACAAACACTAAGATAGTTTGTTTTTCGATTCAAAACAAGATTTTAACGCTTTGAGGAGTTCAAATAACGTGTTTTAAGATCATTTGTGTCGTATCTTTTACTACATAACTTTTCCCCAAATTTCACAAACACTAAGAAAGTTTGTTTTTCGATTCAAAACAAGATTTGAACGCTTTGAGGAGTTCAAATGACTTGTTTTAAATCATTTGTAGCGTATTTTTTAGTACATAACTTTTCACCAAATTTCACAAACACTAAGATAGTTTGTTTTTCGATTCAAATCAAGATTTGAATGCTTTGAGGAGTTCAAATAACGTGTTTTTAGATCATTTGTATCGTATCTTTTACTACATAACTTTTGACCAAATTTCACAAACACTAAGAAAGTTTGTTTTTCGATTCAAAACAAGATTTTAACGCTTTGAGGAGTTTAAATAACGTGTTTTTAGATCATTTGTATCGTATCTTTCAGTACATAACTTTTCACCAAATTTCACAAACACTAAGAAAGTTTGTTTTTCGATTCAAAACAAGATTTTAACGCTTTCAGCAGTTCAAATAACGTGTTTTTAGATCATTTGTATCGTATCTTTTTACTACATAACTTTTCACCAAATTTTACAAACACTAAGAAAGTTTGTTTTTCGATTCAAAACAAGATTTGAACGCTTTGAGGAGTTCAAATAACTTGTTTTTAAATCATTTGTATCGTATCTTTTAATATATAACTTTTCACCAAATTTCACAAACACTAAGAAAGTTTGTTTTTCGATTCAAATCAAGATTTTAACGCTTTGAGGAGTTCAAATAACGTGTTTTTAGATCATTTGTATCGGATCTTTTACTACATACCTTTTCACCAAATTTCACAAACACTAAGAAATTTTGTTTTTCGATTCAAAACAAGATTTGAACGCATTGAGAAGTTCAAATAACGTGTTTTAAGATCATTTGTATCGTATCTTTTACTACATTACTTTTCACCAAATTTCACAAACACTAAGATAGTTTGTCATTCGATTCAAAACAAGATTTGAACGCTTTGAGGAGTTCAAATAACGTGTTTTTAAGATCATTTGTATCGTATCTTTTACTACATTACTTTTCACCAAATTTCACAAACACTAAGATAGTTTGTTTTTCGATTCAAAACAAGATTTTAACGCTTTGAGGAGTTCAAATAACGTGTTTTTAGATCATTTGTATCGTATCTTTTACTACATAACTTTTCACCAAATTTCACAAACACTAAGAAAGTTTGTTTTTCGATTCAAAAGAAGATTTGAACGCTTTGAGGAGTTCAAATAACGTGTTTTAAGATCATTTGTATCGTATCTTTTACTACATTACTTTTCACCAAATTTCACAAACACTAAGATAGTTTGTCATTCGATTCAAAACAAGATTTGAACGCTTTGAGGAGTTCAAATAACGTGTTTTTAAGATCATTTGTATCGTATCTTTTAGTACATAACTTTTCACCAAATTTCACAAACACTAAGAAAGTTTGTTTTTCGTTTCAAAACAAGATTTTAACGCATTGAGGAGTTCAAATAACGTGTTTTTAGATCATTTGTATCGTATCTTTTAGTACATAACTTTTCACCAAATTTCACAAACACTAATAAAGTTTTGTTTTTCGATTCAAATCAAGATTTGAATGCTTTGAGGAGTTCAAATAACGTGTTTTAAGATCATTTGTATCATATCTTTTAGTACATAACTTTTCACCAAATTTCACAAACACTAAGAAAGTTTGTTTTTCGATTCAAAACAAGATTTTAACGCTTTGTGGAGTTCAAATAACGTGTTTTTAGATCATTTGTATCGTATCTTTTACTACATTACTTTTCACCAAATTTCACAAACACTAAGAAAGTTTGTTTTTCGATTCAAAACAAGATCTGAACGCTTTGAGGAGTTCAAATAACGTGTTTTAAGATCATTTGTATCGTATCTTTTAGTACATAACTTTTCACCAAATTTCACAAACACTAAGAAAGTTTGATTTTCGATTCAAAACAAGATTTTAACGCTTTAAGCAGTTCAAATAACGTGTTTTTAGATCATTTGTATCGTATCTTTTTACTACATAACTTTTCACCAAATTTTACAAACACTAAGAAAGTTTGTTTTTCGATTCAAAACAAGATTTCAACGCTTTGAGGAGTTCAAATAACGTGTTTTTAAATCATTTGTATCGTATCTTTCACTATATAACTTTTCACCAAATTTCACAAACACTAAGAAAGTTTGTTTTTCGATCAAAACAAGATTTTAACGCTTTGAGGAGTTCAAATAACGTGTTTTTAGATCATTTGTATCCTATCTTTTACTACATACCTTTTCACCAAATTTCACAAACACTAAGAAAGTTTGTTTTTCGATTCAAAACAAGATTTGAACGCATTGAGGTGTTCAAATAACGTGTTTTAAGATCATTTGTATTGTATCTTTTACTACATTACTTTTCACCAAATTTCACAAACACTAAGATAGTTTGTCATTCGATTGAAAACAAGATTTGAACGCTTTGAGGAGTTCAAATAACGTGTTTTAAGATCATTTGTATCGTATCTTTTACTACATTACTTTTCACCAAATTTCACAAACACTAAGATAGTTTGTTTTTCGATTCAAAACAAGATTTTAACGCTTTGAAGAGTTCAAATAACGTGTTTTTAGATCATTTGTATCGTATCTTTTACTACATTACTTTTCACCAAATTTCACAAACACTAAGAAAGTTTGTTTTTCGATTCAAAACAAGATTTGAACGCTTTGAGGAGTTCAAATAACGTGTTTTAAGATCATTTGTATCGTATCTTTTAGTACATAACTTTTCACCAAATTTCACAAACACTAAGATAGTTTGTTTTTCGATTCAAAACTAGATTTTAACGCTTTGAGGAGTTCAAATAACGTGTTTTAAGATCATTTGTGTCGTATCTTTTACTACATAACTTTTCACCAAATTTCACAAACACTAAGAAAGTTTGTTTTTCGATTCAAAACAAGATTTTAACGCTTTGAGGAGTTCAAATAACGTGTTTTAAGATCATTTGTATCGTATCTTTTAGTACATAACTTTTCTCCAAATTTCACAAACACTAAGAAAGTTTGTTTTTCGATTCAAAACAAGATTTTAACGCTTTCAGCAGTTCAAATAACGTGTTTTTAGATCATTTGTATCGTATCTTTTTACTACATAACTTTTCACCAAATTTTACAAACACTAAGAAAGTTTGTTTTTCGATTCAAAACAAGATTTGAACGCTTTGAGGAGTTCAAATAACGTGTTTTTAAATCATTTGTATCGTATCTTTTACTACATAACTTTTCACCAAATTTCAGAAACACTAAGATAGTTTGTTTTTCGATTCAAAATAAGATTTTAGCGCTTTGAGGAGTTCAAATAACGTGTTTTAAGATCATTTGTATCGTATCTTTTACAACATAACTTTTCACCAAATTTCACAAACACTAAGAAAGTTTGTTTTTCGATTCAAAACAATATTTAAACGCTTTGAGGTGTTCAAATAACGTGTTTTTAGATCATTTGTATCGTATCTTTTACTACATACCTTTTCACCAAATTTCACAAACACTAAGAAAGTTTGTTTTTCGATTCAAAACAAGATTTGAACGCTTTGAGGAGTTCAAATGACGTGTTTTAAGATCATTTGTATTTGTATCTTTTAGTACATAACTTTTCATCAAATTTCACAAACACTAAGATAGTTTGTTTTTCGATTCAAAACAAGATTTTAACGCTTTGAGGAGTTCAAATAACGTGTTTTAAGATCATTTGTGTCGTATCTTTTACTACATAACTTTTCACCAAATTTCACAAACACTAAGAAAGTTTGTTTTTCGATTCAAAACAAGATTTTAACGCTTTGAGGAGTTCAAATAACGTGTTTTTAGATCATTTGTATCGTATCTTTTACTACATACCTTTTCACCAAATTTCACAAACACTAAGAAAGTTTGTTTTTCGATTCAAAACAAGATTTGAACGCTTTGAGGAGTTCAAATAACGTGTTTTTAGATCATTTGTATCGTATCTTTTAGTACATAACTTTTCATCAAATTTCACAAACACTAAGATAGTTTGTTTTTCGATTCAAAACAAGATTTTAACGCTTTGAGGAGTTCAAATAACGTGTTTTAAGATCATTTGTGTCGTATCTTTTACTACATAACTTTTCACCAAATTTCACAAACACTAAGAAAGTTTGTTTTTCGATTCAAAACAAGATTTTAACGCTTTGAGGAGTTCAAATAACGTGTTTTTAGATCATTTGTATCGTATCTTTTACTACATAACTTTT
The DNA here is from genome assembly GCA_946800325.1 of Luzula sylvatica. NCBI lineage: Eukaryota > Viridiplantae > Streptophyta > Magnoliopsida > Poales > Juncaceae > Luzula > Luzula sylvatica. Next base: position 5,009,850 of record OX326961.1, read on the forward strand.
CACCAAATTTCACAAACACTAAGAAAGTTTGTTTCTCGATTCAAAACAAGATTTTAACGCTTTCAGCAGTTCGAATAACGTGTTTTTAGATCATTTGTATCGTATCTTTTTACTACATAACTTTTCACCAGATTTCACAAACACTAAGAAAGTTTGTTTTTCGATTCAAAACAAGATTTGAACGCTTTGAGGAGTTCAAATAACGTGTTTTAAGATCATTTGTATCGTATCTTTTAGTACATAACTCTTCGCCAAATTTCACAAACACAAAGATAGTTTGTTTTTCGATTCAGAACAAGATTTTAGCGCTTTGAGGAGTTCAAATAACGTGTTTTTAGATCATTTGTATCGTATCTTTTACTACATTACTTTTCACCAAATTTCACAAACGCTAAGAAAGTTTGTCATTCGATTCAAAACAAGATTTGAACGCTTTGAGGAGTTCAAATAACGTGTTTTAAGATCATTTGTATCGTATATATTAGTACATAACTTTTCATCAAATTTCACAAACACTAAGATAGTTTGTTTTTCGATTCAAAACAAGATTTTAACGCTTTGAGGAGTTCAAATAACGTGTTTTAAGATCATTTGTGTCGTATCTTTTACTACATAACTTTTCCCCAAATTTCACAAACACTAAGAAAGTTTGTTTTTCGATTCAAAACAAGATTTGAACGCTTTGAGGAGTTCAAATGACTTGTTTTAAATCATTTGTAGCGTATTTTTTAGTACATAACTTTTCACCAAATTTCACAAACACTAAGATAGTTTGTTTTTCGATTCAAATCAAGATTTGAATGCTTTGAGGAGTTCAAATAACGTGTTTTTAGATCATTTGTATCGTATCTTTTACTACATAACTTTTGACCAAATTTCACAAACACTAAGAAAGTTTGTTTTTCGATTCAAAACAAGATTTTAACGCTTTGAGGAGTTTAAATAACGTGTTTTTAGATCATTTGTATCGTATCTTTCAGTACATAACTTTTCACCAAATTTCACAAACACTAAGAAAGTTTGTTTTTCGATTCAAAACAAGATTTTAACGCTTTCAGCAGTTCAAATAACGTGTTTTTAGATCATTTGTATCGTATCTTTTTACTACATAACTTTTCACCAAATTTTACAAACACTAAGAAAGTTTGTTTTTCGATTCAAAACAAGATTTGAACGCTTTGAGGAGTTCAAATAACTTGTTTTTAAATCATTTGTATCGTATCTTTTAATATATAACTTTTCACCAAATTTCACAAACACTAAGAAAGTTTGTTTTTCGATTCAAATCAAGATTTTAACGCTTTGAGGAGTTCAAATAACGTGTTTTTAGATCATTTGTATCGGATCTTTTACTACATACCTTTTCACCAAATTTCACAAACACTAAGAAATTTTGTTTTTCGATTCAAAACAAGATTTGAACGCATTGAGAAGTTCAAATAACGTGTTTTAAGATCATTTGTATCGTATCTTTTACTACATTACTTTTCACCAAATTTCACAAACACTAAGATAGTTTGTCATTCGATTCAAAACAAGATTTGAACGCTTTGAGGAGTTCAAATAACGTGTTTTTAAGATCATTTGTATCGTATCTTTTACTACATTACTTTTCACCAAATTTCACAAACACTAAGATAGTTTGTTTTTCGATTCAAAACAAGATTTTAACGCTTTGAGGAGTTCAAATAACGTGTTTTTAGATCATTTGTATCGTATCTTTTACTACATAACTTTTCACCAAATTTCACAAACACTAAGAAAGTTTGTTTTTCGATTCAAAAGAAGATTTGAACGCTTTGAGGAGTTCAAATAACGTGTTTTAAGATCATTTGTATCGTATCTTTTACTACATTACTTTTCACCAAATTTCACAAACACTAAGATAGTTTGTCATTCGATTCAAAACAAGATTTGAACGCTTTGAGGAGTTCAAATAACGTGTTTTTAAGATCATTTGTATCGTATCTTTTAGTACATAACTTTTCACCAAATTTCACAAACACTAAGAAAGTTTGTTTTTCGTTTCAAAACAAGATTTTAACGCATTGAGGAGTTCAAATAACGTGTTTTTAGATCATTTGTATCGTATCTTTTAGTACATAACTTTTCACCAAATTTCACAAACACTAATAAAGTTTTGTTTTTCGATTCAAATCAAGATTTGAATGCTTTGAGGAGTTCAAATAACGTGTTTTAAGATCATTTGTATCGTATCTTTTAGTACATAACTTTTCACCAAATTTCACAAACACTAAGAAAGTTTGTTTTTCGATTCAAAACAAGATTTTAACGCTTTGTGGAGTTCAAATAACGTGTTTTTAGATCATTTGTATCGTATCTTTTACTACATTACTTTTCACCAAATTTCACAAACACTAAGAAAGTTTGTTTTTCGATTCAAAACAAGATCTGAACGCTTTGAGGAGTTCAAATAACGTGTTTTAAGATCATTTGTATCGTATCTTTTAGCACATAACTTTTCACCAAATTTCACAAACACTAAGAAAGTTTGATTTTCGATTCAAAACAAGATTTTAACGCTTTAAGCAGTTCAAATAACGTGTTTTTAGATCATTTGTATCGTATCTTTTTACTACATAACTTTTCACCAAATTTTACAAACACTAAGAAAGTTTGTTTTTCGATTCAAAACAAGATTTCAACGCTTTGAGGAGTTCAAATAACGTGTTTTTAAATCATTTGTATCGTATCTTTCACTACATAACTTTTCACCAAATTTCACAAACACTAAGAAAGTTTGTTTTTCGATCAAAACAAGATTTTAACGCTTTGAGGAGTTCAAATAACGTGTTTTTAGATCATTTGTATCCTATCTTTTACTACATACCTTTTCACCAAATTTCACAAACACTAAGAAAGTTTGTTTTTCGATTCAAAACAAGATTTGAACGCATTGAGGTGTTCAAATAACGTGTTTTAAGATCATTTGTATTGTATCTTTTACTACATTACTTTTCACCAAATTTCACAAACACTAAGATAGTTTGTCATTCGATTGAAAACAAGATTTGAACGCTTTGAGGAGTTCAAATAACGTGTTTTAAGATCATTTGTATCGTATCTTTTACTACATTACTTTTCACCAAATTTCACAAACACTAAGATAGTTTGTTTTTCGATTCAAAACAAGATTTTAACGCTTTGAAGAGTTCAAATAACGTGTTTTTAGATCATTTGTATCGTATCTTTTACTACATTACTTTTCACCAAATTTCACAAACACTAAGAAAGTTTGTTTTTCGATTCAAAACAAGATTTGAACGCTTTGAGGAGTTCAAATAACGTGTTTTAAGATCATTTGTATCGTATCTTTTAGTACATAACTTTTCACCAAATTTCACAAACACTAAGATAGTTTGTTTTTCGATTCAAAACTAGATTTTAACGCTTTGAGGAGTTCAAATAACGTGTTTTAAGATCATTTGTGTCGTATCTTTTACTACATAACTTTTCACCAAATTTCACAAACACTAAGAAAGTTTGTTTTTCGATTCAAAACAAGATTTAAACGCTTTGAGGTGTTCAAATAACGTGTTTTTAGATCATTTGTATCGTATCTTTTACTACATACCTTTTCACCAAATTTCACAAACACTAAGAAAGTTTGTTTTTCGATTCAAAACAAGATTTGAACGCTTTGAGGAGTTCAAATGACGTGTTTTAAGATCATTTGTATCGTATCTTTTAGTACATAACTTTTCATCAAATTTCACAAACACTAAGATAGTTTGTTTTTCGATTCAAAACAAGATTTTAACGCTTTGAAGAGTTCAAATAACGTGTTTTTAGATCATTTGTATCGTATCTTTTACTACATTACTTTTCACCAAATTTCACAAACACTAAGAAAGTTTGTTTTTCGATTCAAAACAAGATTTTAACGCTTTGAGGAGTTCAAATAACGTGTTTTTAGATCATTTGTATCGTATCTTTCAGTACATAACATTTCACCAAATTTCACAAACACTAAGAAAGTTTGTTTTTCGATTCAAAACAAGATTTTAACGCTTTGAGGAGTTCAAATAACGTGTTTTTAGATCATTGGTATCGTATCTTTTACTACATAACTTTTCACCAAATTTCACAAACACTAAGAAAGTTTGTTTTTCGATTCAAAACAAGATTTTAACGCTTTGAGGAGTTCAAATAACGTGTTTTTAGATCATTTGTATCGTATCTTTTAGTGCATAACTTTTCACCAAATTTCACAAACACTAAGAAAGTTTGTTTTTCGATTCAACACAAGATTTTAACGCTTTGAGGAGTTCAAATAACATGTTTTTAGATCATTTGTATCGTATCTTTTACTACATAACTTTTCACCAAATTTTACAAACACTAAGAAAGTTTGTTTTTCTATTCAAAACAAGATATTAACGCTTTGAGGAGTTCAAATAACATGTTTTTAGATCATTTGCATCGTATCTTTTACTACATATATTTTCACCAAATTTTACAAACACAAAGAAAGTTTGTTTTTCGATTCAAAACAAGATTTGAACGCTTTGAGGAGTTCAAATAACGTGTTTTAAGATCATTTGTATCGTATCTTTTAGTACATAACTTTTCACCAAATTTCACAAACACTAAGATAGTTTGTTTTTCGATTCAAAACAAGATTTTAACGCTTTGAAGAGTTCAAATAACGTGTTTTTAGATCATTTGTATCGTATCTTTTACTACATTACTTTTCACCAAATTTCACAAACACTAAGAAAGTTTGTTTTTCGATTCAAAACAAGATTTTAACGCTTTGAGGAGTTCAAATAACGTGTTTTAAGATCATTTGTATCGTATCTTTTAGTACATAACTTTTCTCCAAATTTCACAAACACTAAGAAAGTTTGTTTTTCGATTCAAAACAAGATTTTAACGCTTTCAGCAGTTCAAATAACGTGTTTTTAGATCATTTGTATCGTATCTTTTTACTACATAACTTTTCACCAAATTTTACAAACACTAAGAAAGTTTGTTTTTCGATTCAAAACAAGATTTGAACGCTTTGAGGAGTTCAAATAACGTGTTTTTAAATCATTTGTATCGTATCTTTTACTACATAACTTTTCACCAAATTTCAGAAACACTAAGATAGTTTGTTTTTCGATTCAAAACAAGATTTTAACGCATTGAGGAGTTCAAATAACGTGTTTTTAGATCATTTGTATCCTATCTTTTACTACATACCTTTTCACCAAATTTCACAAACACTAAGAAAGTTTGTTTTTCGATTCAAAACAAGATTTGAACGCATTGAGGTGTTCAAATAACGTGTTTTAAGATCATTTGTATTGTATCTTTTACTACATTACTTTTCACCAAATTTCACAAACACTAAGATAGTTTGTTTTTCGATTCAAAACAAGATTTTAACGCTTTCAGCAGTTCAAATAACGTGTTTTTAGATCATTTGTATCGTATCTTTTTACTACATAACTTTTCACCAAATTTTACAAACACTAAGAAAGTTTGTTTTTCGATTCAAAACAAGATTTGAACGCTTTGAGGAGTTCAAATAACGTGTTTTTAAATCATTTGTATCGTATCTTTTACTACATAACTTTTCACCAAATTTCAGAAACACTAAGATAGTTTGTTTTTCGATTCAAAACAAGATTTTAGCGCTTTGAGGAGTTCAAATAACGTGTTTTAAGATCATTTGTATCGTATCTTTTACTACATAACTTTTCACCAAATTTCACAAACACTAAGAAAGTTTGTTTTTCGATTCAAAACAAGATTTAAACGCTTTGAGGTGTTCAAATAACGTGTTTTTAGATCATTTGTATCGTATCTTTTACTACATACCTTTTCACCAAATTTCACAAACACTAAGAAAGTTTGTTTTTCGTTTCAAAACAAGATTTTAACGCATTGAGGAGTTCAAATAACGTGTTTTTAGATCATTTGTATCGTATCTTTTAGTACATAACTTTTCACCAAATTTCACAAACACTAATAAAGTTTTGTTTTTCGATTCAAATCAAGATTTGAATGCTTTGAGGAGTTCAAATAACGTGTTTTAAGATCATTTGTATCGTATCTTTTACTACATTACTTTTCACCAAATTTCACAAACACTAAGATAGTTTGTTATTCGATTCAAAACAAGATTTGAACGCTTTGAGGAGTTCAAATAACGTGTTTTTAAGATCATTTGTATCGTATCTTTTAGTACATAACTTTTCACCAAATTTCACAAACACTAAGAAAGTTTGTTTTTCGATTCAAAAGAAGATTTGAACGCTTTGAGGAGTTCAAATAACGTGTTTTAAGATCATTTGTATCGTATCTTTTACTACATTACTTTTCACCAAATTTCACAAACACTAAGATAGTTTGTCATTCGATTCAAATCAAGATTTGAACGCTTTGAGGAGTTCAAATAACGTGTTTTTAAGATCATTTGTATCGTATCTTTTAGTACATAACTTTTCACCAAATTTCACAAACACTAAGAAAGTTTGTTTTTCGATTCAAAACAAGATTTCAACGCTTTGAGGAGTTCAAATAACGTGTTTTTAAATCATTTGTATCGTATCTTTCACTATATAACTTTTCACCAAATTTCACAAACACTAAGAAAGTTTGTTTTTCGATCAAAACAAGATTTTAACGCTTTGAGGAGTTCAAATAACGTGTTTTTAGATCATTTGTATCCTATCTTTTACTACATACCTTTTCACCAAATTTCACAAACACTAAGAAAGTTTGTTTTTCGATTCAAAACAAGATTTGAACGCATTGAGGTGTTCAAATAACGTGTTTTAAGATCATTTGTATTGTATCTTTTACTACATTACTTTTCACCAAATTTCACAAACACTAAGATAGTTTGTCATTCGATTCAAAACAAGATTTGAACGCTTTGAGGAGTTCAAATAACGTGTTTTTAAGATCATTTGTATCGTATCTTTTAGTACATAACTTTTCACCAAATTTCACAAACACTAAGAAAGTTTGTTTTTCGTTTCAAAACAAGATTTTAACGCATTGAGGAGTTCAAATAACGTGTTTTTAGATCATTTGTATCGTATCTTTTAGTACATAACTTTTCACCAAATTTCACAAACACTAATAAAGTTTTGTTTTTCGATTCAAATCAAGATTTGAATGCTTTGAGGAGTTCAAATAACGTGTTTTAAGATCATTTGTATCGTATCTTTTACTACATTACTTTTCACCAAATTTCACAAACACTAAGATAGTTTGTTATTCGATTCAAAACAAGATTTGAACGCTTTGAGGAGTTCAAATAACGTGTTTTTAAGATCATTTGTATCGTATCTTTTAGTACATAACTTTTCACCAAATTTCACAAACACTAAGAAAGTTTGTTTTTCGATTCAGAAGAAGATTTGAACGCTTTGAGGAGTTCAAATAACGTGTTTTAAGATCATTTGTATCGTATCTTTTACTACATTACTTTTCACCAAATTTCACAAACACTAAGATAGTTTGTCATTCGATTCAAATCAAGATTTGAACGCTTTGAGGAGTTCAAATAACGTGTTTTTAAGATCATTTGTATCGTATCTTTTAGTACATAACTTTTCACCAAATTTCACAAACACTAAGAAAGTTTGTTTTTCGATTCAAAACAAGATTTCAACGCTTTGAGGAGTTCAAATAACGTGTTTTTAAATCATTTGTATCGTATCTTTCACTATATAACTTTTCACCAAATTTCACAAACACTAAGAAAGTTTGTTTTTCGATCAAAACAAGATTTTAACGCTTTGAGGAGTTCAAATAACGTGTTTTTAGATCATTTGTATCCTATCTTTTACTACATACCTTTTCACCAAATTTCACAAACACTAAGAAAGTTTGTTTTTCGATTCAAAACAAGATTTGAACGCATTGAGGTGTTCAAATAACGTGTTTTAAGATCATTTGTATTGTATCTTTTACTACATTACTTTTCACCAAATTTCACAAACACTAAGATAGTTTGTCATTCGATTGAAAACAAGATTTGAACGCTTTGAGGAGTTCAAATAACGTGTTTTAAGATCATTTGTATCGTATCTTTTACTACATTACTTTTCACCAAATTTCACAAACACTAAGATAGTTTGTTTTTCGATTCAAAACAAGATTTTAACGCTTTGAAGAGTTCAAATAACGTGTTTTTAGATCATTTGTATCGTATCTTTTACTACATTACTTTTCACCAAATTTCACAAACACTAAGAAAGTTTGTTTTTCGATTCAAAACAAGATTTGAACGCTTTGAGGAGTTCAAATAACGTGTTTTAAGATCATTTGTATCGTATCTTTTAGTACATAACTTTTCACCAAATTTCACAAACACTAAGATAGTTTGTTTTTCGATTCAAAACTAGATTTTAACGCTTTGAGGAGTTCAAATAACGTGTTTTAAGATCATTTGTGTCGTATCTTTTACTACATAACTTTTCACCAAATTTCACAAACACTAAGAAAGTTTGTTTTTCGATTCAAAACAAGATTTTAACGCTTTGAGGAGTTCAAATAACGTGTTTTAAGATCATTTGTATCGTATCTTTTAGTACATAACTTTTCTCCAAATTTCACAAACACTAAGAAAGTTTGTTTTTCGATTCAAAACAAGATTTTAACGCTTTCAGCAGTTCAAATAACGTGTTTTTAGATCATTTGTATCGTATCTTTTTACTACATAACTTTTCACCAAATTTTACAAACACTAAGAAAGTTTGTTTTTCGATTCAAAACAAGATTTGAACGCTTTGAGGAGTTCAAATAACGTGTTTTTAAATCATTTGTATCGTATCTTTTACTACATAACTTTTCACCAAATTTCAGAAACACTAAGATAGTTTGTTTTTCGATTCAAAACAAGATTTTAGCGCTTTGAGGAGTTCAAATAACGTGTTTTAAGATCATTTGTATCGTATCTTTTACTACATAACTTTTCACCAAATTTCACAAACACTAAGAAAGTTTGTTTTTCGATTCAAAACAAGATTTAAACGCTTTGAGGTGTTCAAATAACGTGTTTTTAGATCATTTGTATCGTATCTTTTACTACATACCTTTTCACCAAATTTCACAAACACTAAGAAAGTCTGTTTTTCGATTCAAAACAAGATTTGAACGCTTTGAGGAGTTCAAATGACGTGTTTTAAGATCATTTGTATCGTATCTTTTAGTACATAACTTTTCATCAAATTTCACAAACACTAAGATAGTTTGTTTTTCGATTCAAAACAAGATTTTAACGCTTTGAGGAGTTCAAATAACGTGTTTTAAGATCATTTGTGTCGTATCTTTTACTACATAACTTTTCACCAAATTTCACAAACACTAAGAAAGTTTGTTTTTCGATTCAAAACAAGATTTTAACGCTTTGAGGAGTTCAAATAACGTGTTTTTAGATCATTTGTATCGTATCTTTTACTACATAACTTTTCACCAAATTTCACAAACACTAAGAAAGTTTGTTTCTCGATTCAAAACAAGATTTTAACGCTTTCAGCAGTTCAAATAACGTGTTTTTAGATCATTTGTATCGTATCTTTTTACTACATAACTTTTCACCAGATTTCACAAACACTAAGAAAGTTTGTTTTTCGATTCAAAACAAGATTTGAACGCTTTGAGGAGTTCAAATAACGTGTTTTAAGATCATTTGTATCGTATCTTTTAGTACATAACTCTTCGCCAAATTTCACAAACACAAAGATAGTTTGTTTTTCGATTCAGAACAAGATTTTAGCGCTTTGAGGAGTTCAAATAACGTGTTTTTAGATCATTTGTATCGTATCTTTTACTACATTACTTTTCACCAAATTTCACAAACGCTAAGAAAGTTTGTCATTCGATTCAAAACAAGATTTGAACGCTTTGAGGAGTTCAAATAACGTGTTTTAAGATCATTTGTGTCGTATCTTTTACTACATAACTTTTCCCCAAATTTCACAAACACTAAGAAAGTTTGTTTTTCGATTCAAAACAAGATTTGAACGCTTTGAGGAGTTCAAATGACTTGTTTTAAATCATTTGTAGCGTATTTTTTAGTACATAACTTTTCACCAAATTTCACAAACACTAAGATAGTTTGTTTTTCGATTCAAATCAAGATTTGAATGCTTTGAGGAGTTCAAATAACGTGTTTTTAGATCATTTGTATCGTATCTTTTACTACATAACTTTTGACCAAATTTCACAAACACTAAGAAAGTTTGTTTTTCGATTCAAAACAAGATTTTAACGCTTTGAGGAGTTTAAATAACGTGTTTTTAGATCATTTGTATCGTATCTTTCAGTACATAACTTTTCACCAAATTTCACAAACACTAAGAAAGTTTGTTTTTCGATTCAAAACAAGATTTTAACGCTTTCAGCAGTTCAAATAACGTGTTTTTAGATCATTTGTATCGTATCTTTTTACTACATAACTTTTCACCAAATTTTACAAACACTAAGAAAGTTTGTTTTTCGATTCAAAACAAGATTTGAACGCTTTGAGGAGTTCAAATAACTTGTTTTTAAATCATTTGTATCGTATCTTTTAATATATAACTTTTCACCAAATTTCACAAACACTAAGAAAGTTTGTTTTTCGATTCAAATCAAGATTTTAACGCTTTGAGGAGTTCAAATAACGTGTTTTTAGATCATTTGTATCGGATCTTTTACTACATACCTTTTCACCAAATTTCACAAACACTAAGAAATTTTGTTTTTCGATTCAAAACAAGATTTGAACGCATTGAGAAGTTCAAATAACGTGTTTTAAGATCATTTGTATCGTATCTTTTACTACATTACTTTTCACCAAATTTCACAAACACTAAGATAGTTTGTCATTCGATTCAAAACAAGATTTGAACGCTTTGAGGAGTTCAAATAACGTGTTTTTAAGATCATTTGTATCGTATCTTTTACTACATTACTTTTCACCAAATTTCACAAACACTAAGATAGTTTGTTTTTCGATTCAAAACAAGATTTTAACGCTTTGAGGAGTTCAAATAACGTGTTTTTAGATCATTTGTATCGTATCTTTTACTACTTAACTTTTCACCAAATTTCACAAACACTAAGAAAGTTTGTTTTTCGATTCAAAAGAAGATTTGAACGCTTTGAGGAGTTCAAATAACGTGTTTTAAGATCATTTGTATCGTATCTTTTACTACATTACTTTTCACCAAATTTCACAAACACTAAGATAGTTTGTCATTCGATTCAAAACAAGATTTGAACGCTTTGAGGAGTTCAAATAACGTGTTTTTAAGATCATTTGTATCGTATCTTTTAGTACATAACTTTTCACCAAATTTCACAAACACTAAGAAAGTTTGTTTTTCGTTTCAAAACAAGATTTTAACGCATTGAGGAGTTCAAATAACGTGTTTTTAGATCATTTGTATCGTATCTTTTAGTACATAACTTTTCACCAAATTTCACAAACACTAATAAAGTTTTGTTTTTCGATTCAAATCAAGATTTGAATGCTTTGAGGAGTTCAAATAACGTGTTTTAAGATCATTTGTATCGTATCTTTTAGTACATAACTTTTCACCAAATTTCACAAACACTAAGAAAGTTTGTTTTTCGATTCAAAACAAGATTTTAACGCTTTGTGGAGTTCAAATAACGTGTTTTTAGATCATTTGTATCGTATCTTTTACTACATTACTTTTCACCAAATTTCACAAACACTAAGAAAGTTTGTTTTTCGATTCAAAACAAGATCTGAACGCTTTGAGGAGTTCAAATAACGTGTTTTAAGATCATTTGTATCGTATCTTTTAGTACATAACTTTTCACCAAATTTCACAAACACTAAGAAAGTTTGATTTTCGATTCAAAACAAGATTTTAACGCTTTCAGCAGTTCAAATAACGTGTTTTTAGATCATTTGTATCGTATCTTTTTACTACATAACTTTTCACCAAATTTTACAAACACTAAGAAAGTTTGTTTTTCGATTCAAAACAAGATTTCAACGCTTTGAGGAGTTCAAATAACGTGTTTTTAAATCATTTGTATCGTATCTTTCACTATATAACTTTTCACCAAATTTCACAAACACTAAGAAAGTTTGTTTTTCGATCAAAACAAGATTTTAACGCTTTGAGGAGTTCAAATAACGTGTTTTTAGATCATTTGTATCCTATCTTTTACTACATACCTTTTCACCAAATTTCACAAACACTAAGAAAGTTTGTTTTTCGATTCAAAACAAGATTTGAACGCATTGAGGTGTTCAAATAACGTGTTTTAAGATCATTTGTATTGTATCTTTTACTACATTACTTTTCACCAAATTTCACAAACACTAAGATAGTTTGTCATTCGATTGAAAACAAGATTTGAACGCTTTGAGGAGTTCAAATAACGTGTTTTAAGATCATTTGTATCGTATCTTTTACTACATTACTTTTCACCAAATTTCACAAACACTAAGATAGTTTGTTTTTCGATTCAAAACAAGATTTTAACGCTTTGAAGAGTTCAAATAACGTGTTTTTAGATCATTTGTATCGTATCTTTTACTACATTACTTTTCACCAAATTTCACAAACACTAAGAAAGTTTGTTTTTCGATTCAAAACAAGATTTGAACGCTTTGAGGAGTTCAAATAACGTGTTTTAAGATCATTTGTATCGTATCTTTTAGTACATAACTTTTCACCAAATTTCACAAACACTAAGATAGTTTGTTTTTCGATTCAAAACTAGATTTTAACGCTTTGAGGAGTTCAAATAACGTGTTTTAAGATCATTTGTGTCGTATCTTTTACTACATAACTTTTCACCAAATTTCACAAACACTAAGAAAGTTTGTTTTTCGATTCAAAACAAGATTTTAACGCTTTGAGGAGTTCAAATAACGTGTTTTAAGATCATTTGTATCGTATCTTTTAGTACATAACTTTTCTCCAAATTTCACAAACACTAAGAAAGTTTGTTTTTCGATTCAAAACAAGATTTTAACGCTTTCAGCAGTTCAAATAACGTGTTTTTAGATCATTTGTATCGTATCTTTTTACTACATAACTTTTCACCAAATTTTACAAACACTAAGAAAGTTTGTTTTTCGATTCAAAACAAGATTTGAACGCTTTGAGGAGTTCAAATAACGTGTTTTTAAATCATTTGTATCGTATCTTTTACTACATAACTTTTCACCAAATTTCAGAAACACTAAGATAGTTTGTTTTTCGATTCAAAACAAGATTTTAGCGCTTTGAGGAGTTCAAATAACGTGTTTTAAGATCATTTGTATCGTATCTTTTACTACATAACTTTTCACCAAATTTCACAAACACTAAGAAAGTTTGTTTTTCGATTCAAAACAAGATTTAAACGCTTTGAGGTGTTCAAATAACGTGTTTTTAGATCATTTGTATCGTATCTTTTACTACATACCTTTTCACCAAATTTCACAAACACTAAGAAAGTCTGTTTTTCGATTCAAAACAAGATTTGAACGCTTTGAGGAGTTCAAATGACGTGTTTTAAGATCATTTGTATCGTATCTTTTAGTACATAACTTTTCATCAAATTTCACAAACACTAAGATAGTTTGTTTTTCGATTCAAAACAAGATTTTAACGCTTTGAGGAGTTCAAATAACGTGTTTTAAGATCATTTGTGTCGTATCTTTTACTACATAACTTTTCACCAAATTTCACAAACACTAAGAAAGTTTGTTTTTCGATTCAAAACAAGATTTGAACGCTTTGAGGAGTTCAAATAACGTGTTTTAAGATCATTTGTATCGTATCTTTTAGTACATAACTCTTCGCCAAATTTCACAAACACAAAGATAGTTTGTTTTTCGATTCAGAACAAGATTTTAGCGCTTTGAGGAGTTCAAATAACGTGTTTTTAGATCATTTGTATCGTATCTTTTACTACATTACTTTTCACCAAATTTCACAAACGCTAAGAAAGTTTGTCATTCGATTCAAAACAAGATTTGAACGCTTTGAGGAGTTCAAATAACGTGTTTTAAGATCATTTGTATCGTATATATTAGTACATAACTTTTCATCAAATTTCACAAACACTAAGATAGTTTGTTTTTCGATTCAAAACAAGATTTTAACGCTTTGAGGAGTTCAAATAACGTGTTTTAAGATCATTTGTGTCGTATCTTTTACTACATAACTTTTCCCCAAATTTCACAAACACTAAGAAAGTTTGTTTTTCGATTCAAAACAAGATTTGAACGCTTTGAGGAGTTCAAATGACTTGTTTTAAATCATTTGTAGCGTATTTTTTAGTACATAACTTTTCACCAAATTTCACAAACACTAAGATAGTTTGTTTTTCGATTCAAATCAAGATTTGAATGCTTTGAGGAGTTCAAATAACGTGTTTTTAGATCATTTGTATCGTATCTTTTACTACATAACTTTTGACCAAATTTCACAAACACTAAGAAAGTTTGTTTTTCGATTCAAAACAAGATTTTAACGCTTTGAGGAGTTTAAATAACGTGTTTTTAGATCATTTGTATCGTATCTTTCAGTACATAACTTTTCACCAAATTTCACAAACACTAAGAAAGTTTGTTTTTCGATTCAAAACAAGATTTTAACGCTTTCAGCAGTTCAAATAACGTGTTTTTAGATCATTTGTATCGTATATTTTTACTACATAACTTTTCACCAAATTTTACAAACACTAAGAAAGTTTGTTTTTCGATTCAAAACAAGATTTGAACGCTTTGAGGAGTTCAAATAACTTGTTTTTAAATCATTTGTATCGTATCTTTTAATATATAACTTTTCACCAAATTTCACAAACACTAAGAAAGTTTGTTTTTCGATTCAAATCAAGATTTTAACGCTTTGAGGAGTTCAAATAACGTGTTTTTAGATCATTTGTATCGGATCTTTTACTACATACCTTTTCACCAAATTTCACAAACACTAAGAAATTTTGTTTTTCGATTCAAAACAAGATTTGAACGCATTGAGAAGTTCAAATAACGTGTTTTAAGATCATTTGTATCGTATCTTTTACTACATTACTTTTCACCAAATTTCACAAACACTAAGATAGTTTGTCATTCGATTCAAAACAAGATTTGAACGCTTTGAGGAGTTCAAATAACGTGTTTTTAAGATCATTTGTATCGTATCTTTTACTACATTACTTTTCACCAAATTTCACAAACACTAAGATAGTTTGTTTTTCGATTCAAAACAAGATTTTAACGCTTTGAGGAGTTCAAATAACGTGTTTTTAGATCATTTGTATCGTATCTTTTACTACATAACTTTTCACCAAATTTCACAAACACTAAGAAAGTTTGTTTTTCGATTCAAAAGAAGATTTGAACGCTTTGAGGAGTTCAAATAACGTGTTTTAAGATCATTTGTATCGTATCTTTTACTACATTACTTTTCACCAAATTTCACAAACACTAAGATAGTTTGTCATTCGATTCAAAACAAGATTTGAACGCTTTGAGGAGTTCAAATAACGTGTTTTTAAGATCATTTGTATCGTATCTTTTAGTACATAACTTTTCACCAAATTTCACAAACACTAAGAAAGTTTGTTTTTCGTTTCAAAACAAGATTTTAACGCATTGAGGAGTTCAAATAACGTGTTTTTAGATCATTTGTATCGTATCTTTTAGTACATAACTTTTCACCAAATTTCACAAACACTAATAAAGTTTTGTTTTTCGATTCAAATCAAGATTTGAATGCTTTGAGGAGTTCAAATAACGTGTTTTAAGATCATTTGTATCGTATCTTTTAGTACATAACTTTTCACCAAATTTCACAAACACTAAGAAAGTTTGTTTTTCGATTCAAAACAAGATTTTAACGCTTTGTGGAGTTCAAATAACGTGTTTTTAGATCATTTGTATCGTATCTTTTACTACATTACTTTTCACCAAATTTCACAAACACTAAGAAAGTTTGTTTTTCGATTCAAAACAAGATCTGAACGCTTTGAGGAGTTCAAATAACGTGTTTTAAGATCATTTGTATCGTATCTTTTAGTACATAACTTTTCACCAAATTTCACAAACACTAAGAAAGTTTGATTTTCGATTCAAAACAAGATTTTAACGCTTTCAGCAGTTCAAATAACGTGTTTTTAGATCATTTGTATCGTATCTTTTTACTACATAACTTTTCACCAAATTTTACAAACACTAAGAAAGTTTGTTTTTCGATTCAAAACAAGATTTCAACGCTTTGAGGAGTTCAAATAACGTGTTTTTAAATCATTTGTATCGTATCTTTCACTATATAACTTTTCACCAAATTTCACAAACACTAAGAAAGTTTGTTTTTCGATCAAAACAAGATTTTAACGCTTTGAGGAGTTCAAATAACGTGTTTTTAGATCATTTGTATCCTATCTTTTACTACATACCTTTTCACCAAATTTCACAAACACTAAGAAAGTTTGTTTTTCGATTCAAAACAAGATTTGAACGCATTGAGGTGTTCAAATAACGTGTTTTAAGATCATTTGTATTGTATCTTTTACTACATTACTTTTCACCAAATTTCACAAACACTAAGATAGTTTGTCATTCGATTGAAAACAAGATTTGAACGCTTTGAGGAGTTCAAATAACGTGTTTTAAGATCATTTGTATCGTATCTTTTACTACATTACTTTTCACCAAATTTCACAAACACTAAGATAGTTTGTTTTTCGATTCAAAACAAGATTTTAACGCTTTGAAGAGTTCAAATAACGTGTTTTTAGATCATTTGTATCGTATCTTTTACTACATTACTTTTCACCAAATTTCACAAACACTAAGAAAGTTTGTTTTTCGATTCAAAACAAGATTTGAACGCTTTGAGGAGTTCAAATAACGTGTTTTAAGATCATTTGTATCGTATCTTTTAGTACATAACTTTTCACCAAATTTCACAAACACTAAGATAGTTTGTTTTTCGATTCAAAACTAGATTTTAACGCTTTGAGGAGTTCAAATAACGTGTTTTAAGATCATTTGTGTCGTATCTTTTACTACATAACTTTTCACCAAATTTCACAAACACTAAGAAAGTTTGTTTTTCGATTCAAAACAAGATTTTAACGCTTTGAGGAGTTCAAATAACGTGTTTTAAGATCATTTGTATCGTATCTTTTAGTACATAACTTTTCTCCAAATTTCACAAACACTAAGAAAGTTTGTTTTTCGATTCAAAACAAGATTTTAACGCTTTCAGCAGTTCAAATAACGTGTTTTTAGATCATTTGTATCGTATCTTTTTACTACATAACTTTTCACCAAATTTTACAAACACTAAGAAAGTTTGTTTTTCGATTCAAAACAAGATTTGAACGCTTTGAGGAGTTCAAATAACGTGTTTTTAAATCATTTGTATCGTATCTTTTACTACATAACTTTTCACCAAATTTCAGAAACACTAAGATAGTTTGTTTTTCGATTCAAAACAAGATTTTAGCGCTTTGAGGAGTTCAAATAACGTGTTTTAAGATCATTTGTATCGTATCTTTTACTACATAACTTTTCACCAAATTTCACAAACACTAAGAAAGTTTGTTTTTCGATTCAAAACAAGATTTAAACGCTTTGAGGTGTTCAAATAACGTGTTTTTAGATCATTTGTATCGTATCTTTTACTACATACCTTTTCACCAAATTTCACAAACACTAAGAAAGTCTGTTTTTCGATTCAAAACAAGATTTGAACGCTTTGAGGAGTTCAAATGACATGTTTTAAGATCATTTGTATCGTATCTTTTAGTACATAACTTTTCATCAAATTTCACAAACACTAAGATAGTTTGTTTTTCGATTCAAAACAAGATTTTAACGCTTTGAGGAGTTCAAATAACGTGTTTTAAGATCATTTGTGTCGTATCTTTTACTACATAACTTTTCACCAAATTTCACAAACACTAAGAAAGTTTGTTTTTCGATTCAAAACAAGATTTTAACGCTTTGAGGAGTTCAAATAACGTGTTTTTAGATCATTTGTATCGTATCTTTTACTACATAACTTTTCACCAAATTTCACAAACACTAAGAAAGTTTGTTTCTCGATTCAAAACAAGATTTTAACGCTTTCAGCAGTTCAAATAACGTGTTTTTAGATCATTTGTATCGTATCTTTTTACTACATAACTTTTCACCAGATTTCACAAACACTAAGAAAGTTTGTTTTTCGATTCAAAACAAGATTTGAACGCTTTGAGGAGTTCAAATAACGTGTTTTAAGATCATTTGTATCGTATCTTTTAGTACATAACTCTTCGCCAAATTTCACAAACACAAAGATAGTTTGTTTTTCGATTCAGAACAAGATTTTAGCGCTTTGAGGAGTTCAAATAACGTGTTTTTAGATCATTTGTATCGTATCTTTTACTACATTACTTTTCACCAAATTTCACAAACGCTAAGAAAGTTTGTCATTCGATTCAAAACAAGATTTGAACGCTTTGAGGAGTTCAAATAACGTGTTTTAAGATCATTTGTATCGTATATATTAGTACATAACTTTTCATCAAATTTCACAAACACTAAGATAGTTTGTTTTTCGATTCAAAACAAGATTTTAACGCTTTGAGGAGTTCAAATAACGTGTTTTAAGATCATTTGTGTCGTATCTTTTAGTACATAACTTTTCCCCAAATTTCACAAACACTAAGAAAGTTTGTTTTTCGATTCAAAACAAGATTTGAACGCTTTGAGGAGTTCAAATGACTTGTTTTAAATCATTTGTAGCGTATTTTTTAGTACATAACTTTTCACCAAATTTCACAAACACTAAGATAGTTTGTTTTTCGATTCAAATCAAGATTTGAATGCTTTGAGGAGTTCAAATAACGTGTTTTTAGATCATTTGTATCGTATCTTTTACTACATAACTTTTGACCAAATTTCACAAACACTAAGAAAGTTTGTTTTTCGATTCAAAACAAGATTTTAACGCTTTGAGGAGTTTAAATAACGTGTTTTTAGATCATTTGTATCGTATCTTTTACTACATAACTTTTGACCAAATTTCACAAACACTAAGAAAGTTTGTTTTTCGATTCAAAACAAGATTTTAACGCTTTGAGGAGTTTAAATAACGTGTTTTTAGATCATTTGTATCGTATCTTTCAGTACATAACTTTTCACCAAATTTCACAAACACTAAGAAAGTTTGTTTTTCGATTCAAAACAAGATTTTAACGCTTTCAGCAGTTCAAATAACGTGTTTTTAGATCATTTGTATCGTATCTTTTTACTACATAACTTTTCACCAAATTTTACAAACACTAAGAAAGTTTGTTTTTCGATTCAAAACAAGATTTGAACGCTTTGAGGAGTTCAAATAACTTGTTTTTAAATCATTTGTATCGTATCTTTTAATATATAACTATTCACCAAATTTCACAAACACTAAGAAAGTTTGTTTTTCGATTCAAATCAAGATTTTAACGCTTTGAGGAGTTCAAATAACGTGTTTTTAGATCATTTGTATCGGATCTTTTACTACATACCTTTTCACCAAATTTCACAAACACTAAGAAATTTTGTTTTTCGATTCAAAACAAGATTTGAACGCATTGAGAAGTTCAAATAACGTGTTTTAAGATCATTTGTATCGTATCTTTTACTACATTACTTTTCACCAAATTTCACAAACACTAAGATAGTTTGTTTTTCGATTCAAAACAAGATTTTAACGCTTTGAGGAGTTCAAATAACGTGTTTTTAAGATCATTTGTATCGTATCTTTTACTACATTACTTTTCACCAAATTTCACAAACACTAAGATAGTTTGTTTTTCGATTCAAAACAAGATTTTAACGCTTTGAGGAGTTCAAATAACGTGTTTTAGATCATTTGTATCGTATCTTTTACTACATAACTTTTCACCAAATTTCACAAACACTAAGAAAGTTTGTTTTTCGATTCAAAACAAGATTTGAACGCTTTGAGGAGTTCAAATAACGTGTTTTAAGATCATTTGTATCGTATCTTTTACTACATTACTTTTCACCAAATTTCACAAACACTAAGATAGTTTGTCATTCGATTCAAAACAAGATTTGAACGCTTTGAGGAGTTCAAATAACGTGTTTTTAAGATCATTTGTATCGTATCTTTTAGTACATAACTTTTCACCAAATTTCACAAACACTAAGAAAGTTTGTTTTTCGTTTCAAAACAAGATTTTAACGCATTGAGGAGTTCAAATAACGTGTTTTTAGATCATTTGTATCGTATCTTTTAGTACATAACTTTTCACCAAATTTCACAAACACTAATAAAGTTTTGTTTTTCGATTCAAATCAAGATTTGAATGCTTTGAGGAGTTCAAATAACGTGTTTTAAGATCATTTGTATCGTATCTTTTAGTACATAACTTTTCACCAAATTTCACAAACACTAACAAAGTTTGTTTTTCGATTCAAAACAAAATTTTAACGCTTTGTGGAGTTCAAATAACGTGTTTTTAGATCATTTGTATCGTATCTTTTACTACATTACTTTTCACCAAATTTCACAAACACTAAGAAAGTTTGTTTTTCGATTCAAAACAAGATCCGAACGCTTTGAGGAGTTCAAATAACGTGTTTTAAGATCATTTGTATCGTATCTTTTAGTACATAACTTTTCACCAAATTTCACAAACACTAAGAAAGTTTGTTTTTCGATTCAAAACAAGATTTTAACGCTTTCAGCAGTTCAAATAACGTGTTTTTAGATCATTTGTATCGTATCTTTTTACTACATAACTTTTCACCAAATTTTACAGACACTAAGAAAGTTTGTTTTTCGATTCAAAACAAGATTTCAACGCTTTGAGGAGTTCAAATAACGTGTTTTTAAATCATTTGTATCGTATCTTTCACTATATAACTTTTCACCAAATTTCACAAACACTAAGAAAGTTTGTTTTTCGATCAAAACAAGATTTTAACGCTTTGAGGAGTTCAAATAACGTGTTTTTAGATCATTTGTATCCTATCTTTTACTACATACCTTTTCACCAAATTTCACAAACACTAAGAAAGTTTGTTTTTCGATTCAAAACAAGATTTGAATGCATTGAGGTGTTCAAATAACGTGTTTTAAGATCATTTGTATTGTATCTTTTACTACATTACTTTTCACCAAATTTCACAAACACTAAGATAGTTTGTCATTCGATTGAAAACAAGATTTGAACGCTTTGAGGAGTTCAAATAACGTGTTTTAAGATCATTTGTATCGTATCTTTTACTACATTACTTTTCACCAAATTTCACAAACACTAAGATATTTTGTTTTTCGATTCAAAACAAGATTTTAACGCTTTGAAGAGTTCAAATAACGTGTTTTTAGATCATTTGTATCGTATCTTTTACTACATTACTTTTCACCAAATTTCACAAACACTAAGAAAGTTTGTTTTTCGATTCAAAACAAGATTTGAACGCTTTGAGGAGTTCAAATAACGTGTTTTAAGATCATTTGTATCGTATCTTTTAGTACATAACTTTTCACCAAATTTCACAAACACTAAGATAGTTTGTTTTTCGATTCAAAACTAGATTTTAACGCTTTGAGGAGTTCAAATAACGTGTTTTAAGATCATTTGTGTCGTATCTTTTACTACATAACTTTTCACCAAATTTCACAAACACTAAGAAAGTTTGTTTTTCGATTCAAAACAAGATTTTAACGCTTTGAGTAGTTCAAATAACGTGTTTTAAGATCATTTGTATCGTATCTTTTAGTACATAACTTTTCTCCAAATTTCACAAACACTAAGAAAGTTTGTTTTTCGATTCAAAACAAGATTTTAACGCTTTCAGCAGTTCAAATAACTTGTTTTTAGATCATTTGTATCGTATCTTTTTACTACATAACTTTTCACCAAATTTTACAAACACTAAGAAAGTTTGTTTTTCGATTCAAAACAAGATTTGAACGCTTTGAGGAGTTCAAATAACGTGTTTTTAAATCATTTGTATCGTATCTTTTACTACATAACTTTTCACCAAATTTCAGAAACACTAAGATAGTTTGTTTTTCGATTCAAAACAAGATTTTAGCGCTTTGAGGAGTTCAAATAACGTGTTTTAAGATCATTTGTATCGTATCTTTTACTACATAACTTTTCACCAAATTTCACAAACACTAAGAAAGTTTGTTTTTCGATTCAAAACAAGATTTAAACGCTTTGAGGTGTAAAAATAACGTGTTTTTAGATCATTTGTATCGTATCTTTTACTACATACCTTTTCACCAAATTTCACAAACACTAAGAAAGTTTGTTTTTCGATTCAAAACAAGATTTGAACGCTTTGAGGAGTTCAAATGACGTGTTTTAAGATCATTTGTATCGTATCTTTTAGTACATAACTTTTCATCAAATTTCACAAACACTAAGATAGTTTGTTTTTCGATTCAAAACAAGATTTTAACGCTTTGAGGAGTTCAAATAACGTGTTTTAAGATCATTTGTGTCGTATCTTTTACTACATAACTTTTCACCAAATTTCACAAACACTAAGAAAGTTTGTTTTTCGATTCAAAACAAGATTTTAACGCTTTGAGGAGTTCAAATAACGTGTTTTTAGATCATTTGTATCGTATCTTTTACTACATAACTTTTCACCAAATTTCACAAACACTAAGAAAGTTTGTTTCTCGATTCAAAACAAGATTTTAACGCTTTCAGCAGTTCAAATAACGTGTTTTTAGATCATTTGTATCGTATCTTTTTACTACATAACTTTTCACCAGATTTCACAAACACTAAGAAAGTTTGTTTTTCGATTCAAAACAAGATTTGAACGCTTTGAGGAGTTCAAATAACGTGTTTTAAGATCATTTGTATCGTATCTTTTAGTACATAACTCTTCGCCAAATTTCACAAACACTAAGATAGTTTGTTTTTCGATTCAGAACAAGATTTTAGCGCTTTGAGGAGTTCAAATAACGTGTTTTTAGATCATTTGTATCGTATCTTTTACTACATTACTTTTCACCAAATTTCACAAACGCTAAGAAAGTTTGTCATTCGATTCAAAACAAGATTTGAACGCTTTGAGGAGTTCAAATAACGTGTTTTAAGATCATTTGTATCGTATATATTAGTACATAACTTTTCATCAAATTTCACAAACACTAAGATAGTTTGTTTTTCGATTCAAAACAAGATTTTAACGCTTTGAGGAGTTCAAATAACGTGTTTTAAGATCATTTGTGTCGTATCTTTTACTACATAACTTTTCCCCAAATTTCACAAACACTAAGAAAGTTTGTTTTTCGATTCAAAACAAGATTTGAACGCTTTGAGGAGTTCAAATGACTTGTTTTCAATCATTTGTAGCGTATTATTTAGTACATAACTTTTCACCAAATTTCACAAACACTAAGATAGTTTGTTTTTCGATTCAAATCAAGATTTGAATGCTTTGAGGAGTTCAAATAACGTGTTTTTAGATCATTTGTATCGTATCTTTTACTACATAACTTTTGACCAAATTTCACAAACACTAAGAAAGTTTGTTTTTCGATTCAAAACAAGATTTTAACGCTTTGAGGAGTTTAAATAACGTGTTTTTAGATCATTTGTATCGTATCTTTCAGTACATAACTTTTCACCAAATTTCACAAACACTAAGAAAGTTTGTTTTTCGATTCAAAACAAGATTTTAACGCTTTCAGCAGTTCAAATAACGTGTTTTTAGATCATTTGTGTCGTATCTTTTTACTACATAACTTTTCACCAAATTTTACAAACACTAAGAAAGTTTGTTTTTCGATTCAAAACAAGATTTGAACGCTTTGAGGAGTTCAAATAACTTGTTTTTAAATCATTTGTATCGTATCTTTTAATATATAACTTTTCACCAAATTTCACAAACACTAAGAAAGTTTGTTTTTCGATTCAAATCAAGATTTTAACGCTTTGAGGAGTTCAAATAACGTGTTTTTAGATCATTTGTATCGGATCTTTTACTACATACCTTTTCACCAAATTTCACAAACACTAAGAAATTTTGTTTTTCGATTCAAAACAAGATTTGAACGCATTGAGAAGTTCAAATAACGTGTTTTAAGATCATTTGTATCGTATCTTTTACTACATTACTTTTCACCAAATTTCACAAACACTAAGATAGTTTGTCATTCGATTCAAAACAAGATTTGAACGCTTTGAGGAGTTCAAATAACGTGTTTTTAAGATCATTTGTATCGTATCTTTTACTACATTACTTTTCACTAAATTTCACAAACACTAAGATAGTTTGTTTTTCGATTCAAAACAAGATTTTAACGCTTTGAGGAGTTCAAATAACGTGTTTTTAGATCATTTGTATCGTATCTTTTACTACATAACTTTTCACCAAATTTCACAAACACTAAGAAAGTTTGTTTTTCGATTCAAAACAAGATTTGAACGCTTTGAGGAGTTCAAATAACGTGTTTTAAGATCATTTGTATCGTATCTTTTACTACATTACTTTTCACCAAATTTCACAAACACTAAGATAGTTTGTCATTCGATTCAAAACAAGATTTGAACGCTTTGAGGAGTTCAAATAACGTGTTTTTAAGATCATTTGTATCGTATCTTTTAGTACATAACTTTTCACCAAATTTCACAAACACTAAGAAAGTTTGTTTTTCGTTTCAAAACAAGATTTTAACGCTTTGAGGAGTTCAAATAACGTGTTTTTAGATCATTTGTATCGTATCTTTTAGTACATAACTTTTCTCCAAATTTCACAAACACTAATAAAGTTTTGTTTTTTGATTCAAATCAAGATTTGAATGCTTTGAGGAGTTCAAATAACGTGTTTTAAGATCATTTGTATCGTATCTTTTAGTACATAACTTTTCACCAAATTTCACAAACACTAAGAAAGTTTGTTTTTCGATTCAAAACAAGATTTTAACGCTTTGGGGAGTTCAAATAACGTGTTTTTAGATCATTTGTATCGTATCTTTTACTACATTACTTTTCACCAAATTTCACAAACACTAAGAAAGTTTGTTTTTCGATTCAAAACAAGATCTGAACGCTTTGAGGAGTTCAAATAACGTGTTTTAAGATCATTTGTATCGTATCTTTTAGTACATAACTTTTCACCAAATTTCACAAACACTAAGAAAGTTTGTTTTTCGATTCAAAACAAGATTTTAACGCTTTCAGCAGTTCAAATAACGTGTTTTTAGATCATTTGTATCGTATCTTTTTACTACATAACTTTTCACCAAATTTTACAAACACTAAGAAAGTTTGTTTTTCGATTCAAAACAAGATTTCAACGCTTTGAGGAGTACAAATAACGTGTTTTTAAATCATTTGTATCGTATCTTTCACTATATAACTTTTCACCAAATTTCACAAACACTAAGAAAGTTTGTTTTTCGATCAAAACAAGATTTTAACGCTTTGAGGAGTTCAAATAACGTGTTTTTAGATCATTTGTATCCTATCTTTTACTACATACCTTTTCACCAAATTTCACAAACACTAAGAAAGTTTGTTTTTCGATTCAAAACAAGATTTGAACGCATTGAGGTGTTCAAATAACGTGTTTTAAGATCATTTGTATTGTATCTTTTACTACATTACTTTTCACCAAATTTCACAAACACTAAGATAGTTTGTCATTCGATTGAAAACAAGATTTGAACGCTTTGAGGAGTTCAAATAACGTGTTTTAAGATCATTTGTATCGTATCTTTTACTACATTACTTTTCACCAAATTTCACAAACACTAAGATAGTTTGTTTTTCGATTCAAAACAAGATTTTAACGCTTTGAAGAGTTCAAATAACGTGTTTTTAGATCATTTGTATCGTATCTTTTACTACATTACTTTTCACCAAATTTCACAAACACTAAGAAAGTTTGTTTTTCGATTCAAAACAAGATTTGAACGCTTTGAGGAGTTCAAATAACGTGTTTTAAGATCATTTGTATCGTATCTTTTAGTACATAACTTTTCACCAAATTTCACAAAAACTAAGATAGTTTGTTTTTCGATTCAAAACTAGATTTTAACGCTTTGAGGAGTTCAAATAACGTGTTTTCAGATCATTTGTGTCGTATCTTTTACTACATAACTTTTCACCAAATTTCACAAACACTAAGAAAGTTTGTTTTTCGATTCAAAACAAGATTTTAACGCTTTGAGGAGTTCAAATAACGTGTTTTAAGATCATTTGTATCGTATCTTTTAGTACATAACTTTTCTCCAAATTTCACAAACACTAAGAAAGTTTGTTTTTCGATTCAAAACAAGATTTTAACGCTTTCAGCAGTTCAAATAACGTGTTTTTAGATCATTTGTATCGTATCTTTTTACTACATAACTTTTCACCAAATTTTACAAACACTAAGAAAGTTTGTTTTTCGATTCAAAACAAGATTTGAACGCTTTGAGGAGTTCAAATAACGTGTTTTTAAATCATTTGTATCGTATCTTTTACTACATAACTTTTCACCAAATTTCAGAAACACTAAGATAGTTTGTTTTTCGATTCAAAACAAGATTTTAGCGCTTTGAGGAGTTCAAATAACGTGTTTTAAGATCATTTGTATCGTATCTTTTACTACATAACTTTTCACCAAATTTCACAAACACTAAGAAAGTTTGTTTTTCGATTCAAAACAAGATTTAAACGCTTTGAGGTGTTCAAATAACGTGTTTTTAGATCATTTGTATCGTATCTTTTACTACATACCTTTTCACCAAATTTCACAAACACTAAGAAAGTTTGTTTTTCGATTCAAAACAAGATTTGAACGCTTTGAGGAGTTCAAATGACGTGTTTTAAGATCATTTGTATCGTATCTTTTAGTACATAACTTTTCATCAAATTTCACAAACACTAAGATAGTTTGTTTTTCGATTCAAAACAAGATTTTAACGCTTTGAGGAGTTCAAATAACGTGTTTTAAGATCATTTGTGTCGTATCTTTTACTACATAACTTTTCACCAAATTTCACAAACACTAAGAAAGTTTGTTTTTCGATTCAAAACAAGATTTTAACGCTTTGAGGAGTTCAAATAACGTGTTTTTAGATCATTTGTATCGTATCTTTTACTACATAACTTTTCACCAAATTTCACAAACACTAAGAAAGTTTGTTTTTCGATTCAAAACAAGATTTTAACGCTTTCAGCAGTTCAAATAACGTGTTTTTAGATCATTTGTATCGTATCTTTTTACTACATAACTTTTCACCAGATTTCACAAACACTAAGAAAGTTTGTTTTTCGATTCAAAACAAGATTTGAACGCTTTGAGGAGTTCAAATAACGTGTTTTAAGATCATTTGTATCGTATCTTTTAGTACATAACTCTTCGCCAAATTTCACAAACACTAAGATAGTTTGTTTTTCGATTCAGAACAAGATTTTAGCGCTTTGAGGAGTTCAAATAACGTGTTTTTAGATCATTTGTATCGTATCTTTTACTACATTACTTTTCACCAAATTTCACAAACGCTAAGAAAGTTTGTCATTCGATTCAAAACAAGATTTGAACGCTTTGAGGAGTTCAAATAACGTGTTTTAAGATCATTTGTATCGTATATATTAGTACATAACTTTTCATCAAATTTCACAAACACTAAGATAGTTTGTTTTTCGATTCAAAACAAGATTTTAACGCTTTGAGGAGTTCAAATAACGTGTTTTAAGATCATTTGTGTCGTATCTTTTACTACATAACTTTTCCCCAAATTTCACAAACACTAAGAAAGTTTGTTTTTCGATTCAAAACAAGATTTGAACGCTTTGAGGAGTTCAAATGACTTGTTTTAAATCATTTGTAGCGTATTTTTTAGTACATAACTTTTCACCAAATTTCACAAACACTAAGATAGTTTGTTTTTCGATTCAAATCAAGATTTGAATGCTTTGAGGAGTTCAAATAACGTGTTTTTAGATCATTTGTATCGTATCTTTTACTACATAACTTTTCACCAAATTTCACAAACACTAAGAAAGTTTGTTTTTCGATTCAAAACAAGATTTTAACGCTTTGAGGAGTTTAAATAACGTGTTTTTAGATCATTTGTATCGTATCTTTCAGTACATAACTTTTCACCAAATTTCACAAACACTAAGAAAGTTTGTTTTTCGATTCAAAACAAGATTTTAACGCTTTCAGCAGTTCAAATAACGTGTTTTTAGATCATTTGTATCGTATCTTTTTACTACATAACTTTTCACCAAATTTCACAAACACTAAGAAAGTTTGTTTTTCGATTCAAAACAAGATTTTAACGCTTTGAGGAGTTCAAATAACGTGTTTTTAGATCATTTGTATCGTATCTTTTACTACATAACTTTTCACCAAATTTCACAAACACTAAGAAAGTTTGTTTTTCGATTCAAAACAAGATTTAAACGCTTTGAGGTGTTCAAATAACGTGTTTTTAGATCATTTGTATCGTATCTTTTACTACATACCTTTTCACCAAATTTCACAAACACTAAGAAAGTTTGTTTTTCGATTCAAAACAAGATTTGAACGCTTTGAGGAGTTCAAATGACGTGTTTTAAGATCATTTCTATCGTATCTTTTAGTACATAACTTTTCATCAAATTTCACAAACACTAAGATAGTTTGTTTTTCGATTCAAAACAAGATTTTAACGCTTTGAGGAGTTCAAATAACGTGTTTTAAGATCATTTGTGTCGTATCTTTTACTACATAACTTTTCACCAAATTTCACAAACACTAAGAAAGTTTGTTTTTCGATTCAAAACAAGATTTGAACGCTTTCAGCAGTTCAAATAACGTGTTTTAGATCATTTGTATCGTATCTTTTTACTACATAACTTTTCACCAGATTTCACAAACACTTAGAAAGTTTGTTTTTCGATTCAAAACAAGATTTGAACGCTTTGAGGAGTTCAAATAACGTGTTTTAAGATCATTTGTATCGTATCTTTTAGTACATAACTCTTCGCCAAATTTCACAAACACTAAGATAGTTTGTTTTTCGATTCAGAACAAGATTTTAGCGCTTTGAGGAGTTCAAATAACGTGTTTTTAGATCATTTGTATCGTATCTTTTACTACATTACTTTTCACCAAATTTCACAAACGCTAAGAAAGTTTGTCATTCGATTCAAAACAAGATTTGAACGCTTTGAGGAGTTCAAATAACGTGTTTTAAGATCATTTGTATCGTATATATTAGTACATAACTTTTCATCAAATTTCACAAACAC
Source organism: Luzula sylvatica (assembly GCA_946800325.1). Taxonomy (NCBI): domain Eukaryota; kingdom Viridiplantae; phylum Streptophyta; class Magnoliopsida; order Poales; family Juncaceae; genus Luzula; species Luzula sylvatica. Next base: position 5,039,040 of record OX326961.1, read on the forward strand.
TAAGATAGTTTGTTTTTCGATTCAAAACAAGATTTTAACGCTTTGAGGAGTTCAAATAACGTGTTTTAAGATCATTTGTGTCGTATCTTTTACTACATAACTTTTCCCCAAATTTCACAAACACTAAGAAAGTTTGTTTTTCGATTCAAAACAAGATTTGAACGCTTTGAGGAGTTCAAATGACTTGTTTTAAATCATTTGTAGCGTATTTTTTAGTACATAACTTTTCACCAAATTTCACAAACACTAAGATAGTTTGTTTTTCGATTCAAATCAAGATTTGAATGCTTTGAGGAGTTCAAATAACGTGTTTTAAGATCATTTGTATCGTATCTTTTAGTACATAACTTTTCACCAAATTTCACAAACACAAAGAAAGTTTGTTTTTCGATTCAAAACAAGATTTTAACGCTTTCAGCAGTACAAATAACGTGTTTTTAGATCATTTGTATCGTATCTTTTTACTACATAACTTTTCACCAAATTTTACAAACACTAAGAAAGTTTGTTTTTCGATTCAAAACAAGATTTCAACGCTTTGAGGAGTTCAAATAACGTGTTTTTAAATCATTTGTATCGTATCTTTCACTATATAACTTTTCACCAAATTTCACAAACACTAAGAAAGTTTGTTTTTCGATCAAAACAAGATTTTAACGCTTTGAGGAGTTCAAATAACGTGTTTTTAGATCATTTGTATCCTATCTTTTACTACATACCTTTTCACCAAATTTCACAAACACTAAGAAAGTTTGTTTTTCGATTCAAAACAAGATTTGAACGCATTGAGGTGTTCAAATAACGTGTTTTTAGATCATTTGTATCGTATCTTTTACTACATACCTTTTCACCAAATTTCACAAACACTAAGAAAGTTTGTTTTTCGATTCAAAACAAGATTTGAACGCTTTGAGGAGTTCAAATGACGTGTTTTAAGATCATTTGTATCGTATCTTTCAGTACATAACTTTTCACCAAATTTCACAAACACTAAGAAAGTTTGTTTTTCGATTCAAAACAAGATTTTAACGCTTTCAGCAGTTCAAATAACTTGTTTTTAGATCATTTGTATCGTATCTTTTTACTACATAACTTTTCACCAAATTTTACAAACACTAAGAAAGTTTGTTTTTCGATTCAAAACAAGATTTGAACGCTTTGAGGAGTTCAAATAACGTGTTTTTAAATCATTTGTATCGTATCTTTTACTACATAACTTTTCACCAAATTTCAGAAACACTAAGATAGTTTGTTTTTCGATTCAAAACAAGATTTTAGCGCTTTGAGGAGTTCAAATAACGTGTTTTAAGATCATTTGTATCGTATCTTTTACTACATAACTTTTCACCAAATTTCACAAACACTAAGAAAGTTTGTTTTTCGATTCAAAACAAGATTTAAACGCTTTGAGGTGTTCAAATAACGTGTTTTTAGATCATTTGTATCGTATCTTTTACTACATACCTTTTCACCAAATTTCACAAACACTAAGAAAGTTTGTTTTTCGATTCAAAACAAGATTTGAACGCTTTGAGGAGTTCAAATGACGTGTTTTAAGATCATTTGTATCGTATCTTTTAGTACATAACTTTTCATCAAATTTCACAAACACTAAGATAGTTTGTTTTTCGATTCAAAACAAGATTTTAACGCTTTGAGGAGTTCAAATAACGTGTTTTAAGATCATTTGTGTCGTATCTTTTACTACATAACTTTTCACCAAATTTCACAAACACTAAGAAAGTTTGTTTTTCGATTCAAAACAAGATTTTAACGCTTTGAGGAGTTCAAATAACGTGTTTTTAGATCATTTGTATCGTATCTTTTACTACATAACTTTTCACCAAATTTCACAAACACTAAGAAAGTTTGTTTCTCGATTCAAAACAAGATTTTAACGCTTTCAGCAGTTCAAATAACGTGTTTTTAGATCATTTGTATCGTATCTTTTTACTACATAACTTTTCACCAGATTTCACAAACACTAAGAAAGTTTGTTTTTCGATTCAAAACAAGATTTGAACGCTTTGAGGAGTTCAAATGACTTGTTTTCAATCATTTGTAGCGTATTTTTTAGTACATAACTTTTCACCAAATTTCACAAACACTAAGATAGTTTGTTTTTCGATTCAAATCAAGATTTGAATGCTTTGAGGAGTTCAAATAACGTGTTTTTAGATCATTTGTATCGTATCTTTTAGTACATAACTCTTCGCCAAATTTCACAAACACTAAGATAGTTTGTTTTTCGATTCAGAACAAGATTTGAACGCTTTGAGGAGTTCAAATGACTTGTTTTCAATCATTTGTAGCGTATTTTTTAGTACATAACTTTTCACCAAATTTCACAAACACTAAGATAGTTTGTTTTTCGATTCAAATCAAGATTTGAATGCTTTGAGGAGTTCAAATAACGTGTTTTAAGATCATTTGTATCGTATCTTTTAGTACATAACTCTTCGCCAAATTTCACAAACACTAAGATAGTTTGTTTTTCGATTCAGAACAAGATTTTAGCACTTTGAGGAGTTCAAATAACGTGTTTTTAGATCATTTGTATCGTATCTTTTACTACATTACTTTTCACCAAATTTCACAAACGCTAAGAAAGTTTGTCATTCCATTCAAAACAAGATTTGAACGCTTTGAGGAGTTCAAATAACGTGTTTTAAGATCATTTGTATCGTATATATTAGTACATAACTTTTCATCAAATTTCACAAACACTAAGATAGTTTGTTTTTCGATTCAAAACAAGATTTTAACGCTTTGAGGAGTTCAAATAACGTGTTTTAAGATCATTTGTGTCGTATCTTTTACTACATAACTTTTCCCCAAATTTCACAAACACTAAGAAAGTTTGTTTTTCGATTCAAAACAAGATTTGAACGCTTTGAGGAGTTCAAATGACTTGTTTTCAATCATTTGTAGCGTATTTTTTAGTACATAACTTTTCACCAAATTTCACAAACACTAAGATAGTTTGTTTTTCGATTCAAATCAAGATTTGAATGCTTTGAGGAGTTCAAATAACGTGTTTTTAGATCATTTGTATCGTATCTTTTACTACATAACTTTTGACCAAATTTCACAAACACTAAGAAAGTTTGTTTTTCGATTCAAAACAAGATTTTAACGCTTTGAGGAGTTTAAATAACGTGTTTTTAGATCATTTGTATCGTATCTTTCAGTACATAACTTTTCACCAAATTTCACAAACACTAAGAAAGTTTGTTTTTCGATTCAAAACAAGATTTTAACGCTTTCAGCAGTTCAAATAACGTGTTTTTAGATCATTTGTATCGTATCTTTTTACTACATAACTTTTCACCAAATTTTACAAACACTAAGAAAGTTTGTTTTTCGATTCAAAACAAGATTTGAACGCTTTGAGGAGTTCAAATAACTTGTTTTTAAATCATTTGTATCGTATCTTTTAATATATAACTTTTCACCAAATTTCACAAACACTAAGAAAGTTTGTTTTTCGATTCAAATCAAGATTTTAACGCTTTGAGGAGTTCAAATAACGTGTTTTTAGATCATTTGTATCGGATCTTTTACTACATACCTTTTCACCAAATTTCACAAACACTAAGAAATTTTGTTTTTCGATTCAAAACAAGATTTGAACGCATTGAGAAGTTCAAATAACGTGTTTTAAGATCATTTGTATCGTATCTTTTACTACATTACTTTTCACCAAATTTCACAAACACTAAGATAGTTTGTCATTCGATTCAAAACAAGATTTGAACGCTTTGAGGAGTTCAAATAACGTGTTTTTAAGATCATTTGTATCGTATCTTTTACTACATTACTTTTCACTAAATTTCACAAACACTAAGATAGTTTGTTTTTCGATTCAAAACAAGATTTTAACGCTTTGAGGAGTTCAAATAACGTGTTTTTAGATCATTTGTATCGTATCTTTTACTACATAACTTTTCACCAAATTTCACAAACACTAAGAAAGTTTGTTTTTCGATTCAAAACAAGATTTGAACGCTTTGAGGAGTTCAAATAACGTGTTTTAAGATCAGTTGTATCGTATCTTTTACTACATTACTTTTCACCAAATTTCACAAACACTAAGATAGTTTGTCATTCGATTCAAAACAAGATTTGAACGCTTTGAGGAGTTCAAATAACGTGTTTTTAAGATCATTTGTATCGTATCTTTTAGTACATAACTTTTCACCAAATTTCACAAACACTAAGAAAGTTTGTTTTTCGTTTCAAAACAAGATTTTAACGCTTTGAGGAGTTCAAATAACGTGTTTTTAGATCATTTGTATCGTATCTTTTAGTACATAACTTTTCACCAAATTTCACAAACACTAATAAAGTTTTGTTTTTTGATTCAAATCAAGATTTGAATGCTTTGAGGAGTTCAAATAACGTGTTTTAAGATCATTTGTATCGTATCTTTTAGTACATAACTTTTCACCAAATTTCACAAACACTAAGAAAGTTTGTTTTTCGATTCAAAACAAGATTTTAACGCTTTGAGGAGTTCAAATAACGTGTTTTTAGATCATTTGTATCGTATCTTTTACTACATTACTTTTCACCAAATTTCACAAACACTAAGAAAGTTTGTTTTTCGATTCAAAACAAGATCTGAACGCTTTGAGGAGTTCAAATAACGTGTTTTAAGATCATTTGTATCGTATCTTTTAGTACATAACTTTTCACCAAATTTCACAAACACTAAGAAAGTTTGTTTTTCGATTCAAAACAAGATTTTAACGCTTTCAGCAGTTCAAATAACGTGTTTTTAGATCATTTGTATCGTATCTTTTTACTACATAACTTTTCACCAAATTTTACAAACACTAAGAAAGTTTGTTTTTCGATTCAAAACAAGATTTCAACGCTTTGAGGAGTTCAAATAACGTGTTTTTAAATCATTTGTATCGTATCTTTCACTATATAACTTTTCACCAAATTTCACAAACACTAAGAAAGTTTGTTTTTCGATCAAAACAAGATTTTAACGCTTTGAGGAGTTCAAATAACGTGTTTTTAGATCATTTGTATCCTATCTTTTACTACATACCTTTTCACCAAATTTCACAAACACTAAGAAAGTTTGTTTTTCGATTCAAAACAAGATTTGAACGCATTGAGGTGTTCAAATAACGTGTTTTAAGATCATTTGTATTGTATCTTTTACTACATTACTTTTCACCAAATTTCACAAACACTAAGATAGTTTGTCATTCGATTGAAAACAAGATTTGAACGCTTTGAGGAGTTCAAATAACGTGTTTTAAGATCATTTGTATCGTATCTTTTACTACATTACTTTTCACCAAATTTCACAAACACTAAGATAGTTTGTTTTTCGATTCAAAACAAGATTTTAACGCTTTGAAGAGTTCAAATAACGTGTTTTTAGATCATTTGTATCGTATCTTTTACTACATTACTTTTCACCGAATTTCACAAACACTAAGAAAGTTTGTTTTTCGATTCAAAACAAGATTTGAACGCTTTGAGGAGTTCAAATAACGTGTTTTAAGATCATTTGTATCGTATCTTTTAGTACATAACTTTTCACCAAATTTCACAAACACTAAGATAGTTTGTTTTTCGATTCAAAACTAGATTTTAACGCTTTGAGGAGTTCAAATAACGTGTTTTCAGATCATTTGTGTCGTATCTTTTACTACATAACTTTTCACCAAATTTCACAAACACTAAGAAAGTTTGTTTTTCGATTCAAAACAAGATTTTAACGCTTTGAGGAGTTCAAATAACGTGTTTTAAGATCATTTGTATCGTATCTTTTAGTACATAACTTTTCTCCAAATTTCACAAACACTAAGAAAGTTTGTTTTTCGATTCAAAACAAGATTTTAACGCTTTCAGCAGTTCAAATAACGTGTTTTTAGATCATTTGTATCGTATCTTTTTACTACATAACTTTTCACCAAATTTTACAAACACTAAGAAAGTTTGTTTTTCGATTCAAAACAAGATTTGAACGCTTTGAGGAGTTCAAATAACGTGTTTTTAAATCATTTGTATCGTATCTTTTACTACATAACTTTTCACCAAATTTCAGAAACACTAAGATAGTTTGTTTTTCGATTCAAAACAAGATTTTAGCGCTTTGAGGAGTTCAAATAACGTGTTTTAAGATCATTTGTATCGTATCTTTTACTACATAACTTTTCACCAAATTTCACAAACACTAAGAAAGTTTGTTTTTCGATTCAAAACAAGATTTAAACGCTTTGAGGTGTTCAAATAACGTGTTTTTAGATCATTTGTATCGTATCTTTTACTACATACCTTTTCACCAAATTTCACAAACACTAAGAAAGTTCGTTTTTCGATTCAAAACAAGATTTGAACGCTTTGAGGAGTTCAAATGACGTGTTTTAAGATCATTTGTATCGTATCTTTTAGTACATAACTTTTCATCAAATTTCACAAACACTAAGATAGTTTGTTTTTCGATTCAAAACAAGATTTTAACGCTTTGAGGAGTTCAAATAACGTGTTTTAAGATCATTTGTGTCGTATCTTTTACTACATGACTTTTCACCAAATTTCACAAACACTAAGAAAGTTTGTTTTTCGATTCAAAACAAGATTTTAACGCTTTGAGGAGTTCAAATAACGTGTTTTTAGATCATTTGTATCGTATCTTTTACTACATAACTTTTCACCAAATTTCACAAACACTAAGAAAGTTTGTTTTTCGATTCAAAACAAGATTTTAACGCTTTCAGCAGTTCAAATAACGTGTTTTTAGATCATTTGTATCGTATCTTTTTACTACATAACTTTTCACCAGATTTCACAAACACTAAGAAAGTTTGTTTTTCGATTCAAAACAAGATTTGAACGCTTTGAGGAGTTCAAATAACGTGTTTTAAGATCATTTGTATCGTATCTTTTACTACATAACTTTTGACCAAATTTCACAAACACTAAGAAAGTTTGTTTTTCGATTCAAAACAAGATTTTAACGCTTTGAGGAGTTTAAATAACGTGTTTTTAGATCATTTGTATCGTATCTTTCAGTACATAACTTTTCACCAAATTTCACAAACACTAAGAAAGTTTGTTTTTCGATTCAAAACAAGATTTTAACGCTTTCAGCAGTTCAAATAACGTGTTTTTAGATCATTTGTATCGTATCTTTTTACTACATAACTCTTCGCCAAATTTCACAAACACTAAGATAGTTTGTTTTTCGATTCAGAACAAGATTTTAGCGCTTTGAGGAGTTCAAATAACGTGTTTTTAGATCATTTGTATCGTATCTTTTACTACATTACTTTTCACCAAATTTCACAAACGCTAAGAAAGTTTGTCATTCGATTCAAAACAAGATTTGAACGCTTTGAGGAGCTCAAATAACGTGTTTTAAGATCATTTGTATCGTATATATTAGTACATAACTTTTCATCAAATTTCACAAACACTAAGATAGTTTGTTTTTCGATTCAAAACAAGATTTTAACGCTTTGAGGAGTTCAAATAACGTGTTTTAAGATCATTTGTGTCGTATCTTTTACTACATAACTTTTCCCCAAATTTCACAAACACTAAGAAAGTTTGTTTTTCGATTCAAAACAAGATTTGAACGCTTTGAGGAGTTCAAATGACTTGTTTTAAATCATTTGTAGCGTATTTTTTAGTACATAACTTTTCACCAAATTTCACAAACACTAAGATAGTTTGTTTTTCGATTCAAATCAAGATTTGAATGCTTTGAGGAGTTCAAATAACGTGTTTTTAGATCATTTGTATCGTATCTTTTACTACATAACTTTTGACCAAATTTCACAAACACTAAGAAAGTTTGTTTTTCGATTCAAAACAAGATTTTAACGCTTTGAGGAGTTTAAATAACGTGTTTTTAGATCATTTGTATCGTATCTTTCAGTACATAACTTTTCACCAAATTTCACAAACACTAAGAAAGTTTGTTTTTCGATTCAAAACAAGATTTTAACGCTTTCAGCAGTTCAAATAACGTGTTTTTAGATCATTTGTATCGTATCTTTTTACTACATAACTTTTCACCAAATTTCACAAACACTAAGAAAGTTTGTTTTTCGATTCAAAACAAGATTTTAACGCTTTGAGGAGTTCAAATAACGTGTTTTTAGATCATTTGTATCGTATCTTTTACTACATAACTTTTCACCAAATTTCACAAACACTAAGAAAGTTTGTTTTTCGATTCAAAACAAGATTTAAACGCTTTGAGGTGTTCAAATAACGTGTTTTTAGATCATTTGTATCGTATCTTTTACTACATACCTTTTCACCAAATTTCACAAACACTAAGAAAGTTTGTTTTTCGATTCAAAACAAGATTTGAACGCTTTGAGGAGTTCAAATGACGTGTTTTAAGATCATTTGTATCGTATCTTTTAGTACATAACTTTTCATCAAATTTCGCAAACACTAAGATAGTTTGTTTTTCGATTCAAAACAAGATTTTAACGCTTTGAGGAGTTCAAATAACGTGTTTTAAGATCATTTGTGTCGTATCTTTTACTACATAACTTTTCACCAAATTTCACAAACACTAAGAAAGTTTGTTTTTCGATTCAAAACAAGATTTGAACGCTTTCAGCAGTTCAAATAACGTGTTTTTAGATCATTTGTATCGTATCTTTTTACTACATAACTTTTCACCAGATTTCACAAACACTAAGAAAGTTTGTTTTTCGATTCAAAACAAGATTTGAACGCTTTGAGGAGTTCAAATAATGTGTTTTAAGATCATTTGTATCGTATCTTTTAGTACATAACTCTTCGCCAAATTTCACAAACACTAAGATAGTTTGTTTTTCGATTCAGAACAAGATTTTAGCGCTTTGAGGAGTTCAAATAACGTGTTTTTAGATCATTTGTATCGTATCTTTTACTACATTACTTTTCACCAAATTTCACAAACGCTAAGAAAGTTTGTCATTCGATTCAAAACAAGATTTGAACGCTTTGAGGAGTTCAAATAACGTGTTTTAAGATCATTTGTATCGTATATATTAGTACATAACTTTTCATCAAATTTCACAAACACTAAGATAGTTTGTTTTTCGATTCAAAACAAGATTTTAACGCTTTGAGGAGTTCAAATAACGTGTTTTAAGATCATTTGTGTCGTATCTTTTACTACATAACTTTTCCCCAAATTTCACAAACACTAAGAAAGTTTGTTTTTCGATTCAAAACAAGATTTGAACGCTTTGAGGAGTTCAAATGACTTGTTTTAAATCATTTGTAGCGTATTTTTTAGTACATAACTTTTCACCAAATTTCACAAACACTAAGATAGTTTGTTTTTCGATTCAAATCAAGATTTGAATGCTTTGAGGAGTTCAAATAACGTGTTTTAAGATCATTTGTATCGTATCTTTTAGTACATAACTTTTCACCAAATTTCACAAACACAAAGAAAGTTTGTTTTTCGATTCAAAACAAGATTTTAACGCTTTCAGCAGTTCAAATAACGTGTTTTTAGATCATTTGTATCGTATCTTTTTACTACATAACTTTTCACCAAATTTTACAAACACTAAGAAAGTTTGTTTTTCGATTCAAAACAAGATTTCAACGCTTTGAGGAGTTCAAATAACGTGTTTTTAAATCATTTGTATCGTATCTTTCACTATATAACTTTTCACCAAATTTCACAAACACTAAGAAAGTTTGTTTTTCGATCAAAACAAGATTTTAACGCTTTGAGGAGTTCAAATAACGTGTTTTTAGATCATTTGTATCCTATCTTTTACTACATACCTTTTCACCAAATTTCACAAACACTAATAAAGTTTGTTTTTCGATTCAAAACAAGATTTGAACGCATTGAGGTGTTCAAATAACGTGTTTTAAGATCATTTGTATTGTATCTTTTACTACATTACTTTTCACCAAATTTCACAAACACTAAGATAGTTTGTCATTCGATTGAAAACAAGATTTGAACGCTTTGAGGAGTTCAAATAACGTGTTTTAAGATCATTTGTATCGTATCTTTTACTACATTACTTTTCACCAAATTTCACAAACACTAAGATAGTTTGTTTTTCGATTCAAAACAAGATTTTAACGCTTTGAAGAGTTCAAATAACGTGTTTTTAGATCATTTGTATCGTATCTTTTACTACATTACTTTTCACCAAATTTCACAAACACTAAGAAAGTTTGTTTTTCGATTCAAAACAAGATTTGAACGCTTTGAGGAGTTCAAATAACGTGTTTTAAGATCATTTGTATCGTATCTTTTAGTACATAACTTTTCACCAAATTTCACAAACACTAAGATAGTTTGTTTTTCGATTCAAAACTAGATTTTAACGCTTTGAGGAGTTCAAATAACGTGTTTTAAGATCATTTGTGTCGTATCTTTTACTACATAACTTTTCACCAAATTTCACAAACACTAAGAAAGTTTGTTTTTCGATTCAAAACAAGATTTTAACGCTTTGAGGAGTTCAAATAACGTGTTTTAAGATCATTTGTATCGTATCTTTTAGTACATAACTTTTCTCCAAATTTCACAAACACTAAGAAAGTTTGTTTTTCGATTCAAAACTAGATTTTAACGCTTTGAGGAGTTCAAATAACGTGTTTTAAGATCATTTGTGTCGTATCTTTTACTACATAACTTTTCACCAAATTTCACAAACACTAAGAAAGTTTGTTTTTCGATTCAAAACAAGATTTTAACGCTTTCAGCAGTTCAAATAACGTGTTTTTAGATCATTTGTATCGTATCTTTTTACTACATAACTTTTCACCAGATTTCACAAACACTAAGAAAGTTTGTTTTTCGATTCAAAACAAGATTTGAACGCTTTGAGGAGTTCAAATAACGTGTTTTAAGATCATTTGTATCGTATCTTTTAGTACATAACTCTTCGCCAAATTTCACAAACACTAAGATAGTTTGTTTTTCGATTCAGAACAAGATTTTAGCGCTTTGAGGAGTTCAAATAACGTGTTTTTAGATCATTTGTATCGTATCTTTTACTACATTACTTTTCACCAAATTTCACAAACGCTAAGAAAGTTTGTCATTCGATTCAAAACAAGATTTGAACGCTTTGAGGAGTTCAAATAACGTGTTTTAAGATCATTTGTATCGTATATATTAGTACATAACTTTTCATCAAATTTCACAAACACTAAGATAGTTTGTTTTTCGATTCAAAACAAGATTTTAACGCTTTGAGGAGTTCAAATAACGTGTTTTAAGATCATTTGTGTGGTATCTTTTACTACATAACTTTTCCCCAAATTTCACAAACACTAAGAAAGTTTGTTTTTCGATTCAAAACAAGATTTGAACGCTTTGAGGAGTTCAAATGACTTGTTTTAAATCATTTGTAGCGTATTTTTTAGTACATAACTTTTCACCAAATTTCACAAACACTAAGATAGTTTGTTTTTCGATTCAAATCAAGATTTGAATGCTTTGAGGAGTTCAAATAACGTGTTTTTAGATCATTTGTATCGTATCTTTTACTACATAACTTTTGACCAAATTTCACAAACACTAAGAAAGTTTGTTTTTCGATTCAAAACAAGATTTTAACGCTTTGAGGAGTTCAAATAACGTGTTTTAAGATCATTTGTATCGTATCTTTTAGTACATAACTTTTCTCCAAATTTCACAAACACTAAGAAAGTTTGTTTTTCGATTCAAAACTAGATTTTAACGCTTTGAGGAGTTCAAATAACGTGTTTTAAGATCATTTGTGTCGTATCTTTTACTACATAACTTTTCACCAAATTTCACAAACACTAAGAAAGTTTGTTTTTCGATTCAAAACAAGATTTTAACGCTTTCAGCAGTTCAAATAACGTGTTTTTAGATCATTTGTATCGTATCTTTTTACTACATAACTTTTCACCAGATTTCACAAACACTAAGAAAGTTTGTTTTTCGATTCAAAACAAGATTTGAACGCTTTGAGGAGTTCAAATAACGTGTTTTAAGATCATTTGTATCGTATCTTTTAGTACATAACTCTTCGCCAAATTTCACAAACACTAAGATAGTTTGTTTTTCGATTCAGAACAAGATTTTAGCGCTTTGAGGAGTTCAAATAACGTGTTTTTAGATCATTTGTATCGTATCTTTTACTACATTACTTTTCACCAAATTTCACAAACGCTAAGAAAGTTTGTCATTCGATTCAAAACAAGATTTGAACGCTTTGAGGAGTTCAAATAACGTGTTTTAAGATCATTTGTATCGTATATATTAGTACATAACTTTTCATCAAATTTCACAAACACTAAGATAGTTTGTTTTTCGATTCAAAACAAGATTTTAACGCTTTGAGGAGTTCAAATAACGTGTTTTAAGATCATTTGTGTGGTATCTTTTACTACATAACTTTTCCCCAAATTTCACAAACACTAAGAAAGTTTGTTTTTCGATTCAAAACAAGATTTGAACGCTTTGAGGAGTTCAAATGACTTGTTTTAAATCATTTGTAGCGTATTTTTTAGTACATAACTTTTCACCAAATTTCACAAACACTAAGATAGTTTGTTTTTCGATTCAAATCAAGATTTGAATGCTTTGAGGAGTTCAAATAACGTGTTTTTAGATCATTTGTATCGTATCTTTTACTACATAACTTTTGACCAAATTTCACAAACACTAAGAAAGTTTGTTTTTCGATTCAAAACAAGATTTTAACGCTTTGAGGAGTTTAAATAACGTGTTTTTAGATCATTTGTATCGTATCTTTCAGTACATAACTTTTCACCAAATTTCACAAACACTAAGAAAGTTTGTTTTTCGATTCAAAACAAGATTTTAACGCTTTCAGAAGTTCAAATAACGTGTTTTTAGATCATTTGTATCGTATCTTTTTACTACATAACTTTTCACCAAATTTTACAAACACTAAGAAAGTTTGTTTTTCGATTCAAAACAAGATTTCAACGCTTTGAGGAGTTCAAATAACGTGTTTTTAAATCATTTGTATCGTATCTTTCACTATATAACTTTTCACCAAATTTCACAAACACTAAGAAAGTTTGTTTTTCGATCAAAACAAGATTTTAACGCTTTGAGGAGTTCAAATAACGTGTTTTTAGATCATTTGTATCCTATCTTTTACTACATACCTTTTCACCAAATTTCACAAACACTAAGAAAGTTTGTTTTTCGATTCAAAACAAGATTTGAACGCTTTGAGGTGTTCAAATAACGTGTTTTAAGATCATTTGTATTGTATCTTTTACTACATTACTTTTCACCAAATTTCACAAACACTAAGATAGTTTGTCATTCGATTGAAAACAAGATTTGAACGCTTTGAGGAGTTCAAATAACGTGTTTTAAGATCATTTGTATCGTATCTTTTACTACATTACTTTTCACCAAATTTCACAAACACTAAGATAGTTTGTTTTTCGATTCAAAACAAGATTTTAACGCTTTGAAGAGTTCAAATAACGTTTTTTTAGATCATTTGTATCGTATCTTTTACTACATTACTTTTCACCAAATTTCACAAACACTAAGAAAGTTTGTTTTTCGATTCAAAACAAGATTTGAACGCTTTGAGGAGTTCAAATAACGTGTTTTAAGATCATTTGTATCGTATCTTTTAGTACATAACTTTTCACCAAATTTCACAAACACTAAGATAGTTTGTTTTTCGATTCAAAACTAGATTTTAACGCTTTGAGGAGTTCAAATAACGTGTTTTAAGATCATTTGTGTCGTATCTTTTACTACATAACTTTTCACCAAATTTCACAAACACTAAGAAAGTTTGTTTTTCGATTCAAAACAAGATTTTAACGCTTTGAGGAGTTCAAATAACGTGTTTTAAGATCATTTGTATCGTATCTTTTAGTACATAACTTTTCTCCAAATTTCACAAACACTAAGAAAGTTTGTTTTTCGATTCAAAACAAGATTTTAACGCTTTCAGCAGTTCAAATAACGTGTTTTTAGATCATTTGTATCGTATCTTTTTACTACATAACTTTTCACCAAATTTTACAAACACTAAGAAAGTTTGTTTTTCGATTCAAAACAAGATTTGAACGCTTTGAGGAGTTCAAATAACGTGTTTTTAAATCATTTGTATCGTATCTTTTACTACATAACTTTTCACCAAATTTCAGAAACACTAAGATAGTTTGTTTTTCGATTCAAAACAAGATTTTAGCGCTTTGAGGAGTTCAAATAACGTGTTTTAAGATCATTTGTATCGTATCTTTTACTACATAACTTTTCACCAAATTTCACAAACACTAAGAAAGTTTGTTTTTCGATTCAAAACAAGATTTAAACGCTTTGAGGTGTTCAAATAACGTGTTTTTACATCATTTGTATCGTATCTTTTACTACATACCTTTTCACCAAATTTCACAAACACTAAGAAAGTTTCTTTTTCGATTCAAAACAAGATTTGAACGCTTTGAGGAGTTCAAATGACGTGTTTTAAGATCATTTGTATCGTATCTTTTAGTACATAACTTTTCATCAAATTTCACAAACACTAAGATAGTTTGTTTTTCGATTCAAAACAAGATTTTAACGCTTTGAGGAGTTCAAATAACGTGTTTTAAGATCATTTGTGTCGAATCTTTTACTACATAACTTTTCACCAAATTTCACAAACACTAAGAAAGTTTGTTTTTCGATTCAAAACAAGATTTTAACGCTTTGAGGAGTTCAAATAACGTGTTTTTAGATCATTTGTATCGTATCTTTTACTACATAACTTTTCACCAAATTTCACAAACACTAAGAAAGTTTGTTTTTCGATTCAAAACAAGATTTTAACGCTTTCAGCAGTTCAAATAACGTGTTTTTAGATCATTTGTATCGTATCTTTTTACTACATAACTTTTCACCAGATTTCACAAACACTAAGAAAGTTTGTTTTTCGATTCAAAACAAGATTTGAACGCTTTGAGGAGTTCAAATAACGTGTTTTAAGATCATTTGTATCGTATCTTTTAGTACATAACTCTTCGCCAAATTTCACAAACACTAAGATAGTTTGTTTTTCGATTCAGAACAAGATTTTAGCGCTTTGAGGAGTTCAAATAACGTGTTTTTAGATCATTTGTATCGTATCTTTTACTACATTACTTTTCACCAAATTTCACAAACGCTAAGAAAGTTTGTCATTCGATTCAAAACAAGATTTGAACGCTTTGAGGAGTTCAAATAACGTGTTTTAAGATCATTTGTATCGTATATATTAGTACATAACTTTTCATCAAATTTAACAAACACTAAGATAGTTTGTTTTTCGATTCAAAACAAGATTTTAACGCTTTGAGGAGTTCAAATAACGTGTTTTAAGATCATTTGTGTCGTATCTTGTACTACATAACTTTTCCCCAAATTTCACAAACACTAAGAAAGTTTGTTTTTCGATTCAAAACAAGATTTGAACGCTTTGAGGAGTTCAAATAACGTGTTTTTAAGATCATTTGTATCGTATCTTTTACTACATTACTTTTCACCAAATTTCACAAACACTAAGATAGTTTGTTTTTCGATTCAAAACAATATTTTAACGCTTTGAGGAGTTCAAATAACGTGTTTTTAGATCATTTGTATCGTATCTTTTACTACATAACTTTTCACCAAATTTCACAAACACTAAGAAAGTTTGTTTTTCGATTCAAAACAAGATTTGAACGCTTTGAGGAGTTCAAATAACGTGTTTTAAGATCATTTGTATCGTATCTTTTACTACATTACTTTTCACCAAATTTCACAAACACTAAGATAGTTTGTCATTCGATTCAAAACAAGATTTGAACGCTTTGAGGAGTTCAAATAACGTGTTTTTAAGATCATTTGTATCGTATCTTTTAGTACATAACTTTTCACCAAATTTCACAAACACTAAGAAAGTTTGTTTTTCGTTTCAAAACAAGATTTTAACGCATTGAGGAGTTCAAATAACGTGTTTTTAGATCATTTGTATCGTATCTTTTAGTACATAACTTTTCACCAAATTTCACAAACACTAATAAAGTTTTGTTTTTCGATTCAAATCAAGATTTGAATGCTTTGAGGAGTTCAAATAACGTGTTTTAAGATCATTTGTATCGTATCTTTTAGTACATAACTTTTCACCAAATTTCACAAACACTAAGAAAGTTTGTTTTTCGATTCAAAACAAGATTTTAACGCTTTGAGGAGTTCAAATAACGTGTTTTTAGATCATTTGTATCGTATCTTTTACTACATTACTTTTCACCAAATTTCACAAACACTAAGAAAGTTTGTTTTTCGATTCAAAACAAGATCTGAACGCTTTGAGGAGTTCAAATAACGTGTTTTAAGATCATTTGTATCGTATCTTTTAGTACATAACTTTTCACCAAATTTCACAAACACTAAGAAAGTTTGTTTTTCGATTCAAAACAAGATTTTAACGCTTTCAGCAGTTCAAATAACGTGTTTTTAGATCATTTGTATCGTATCTTTTTACTACATAACTTTTCACCAAATTTTACAAACACTAAGAAAGTTTGTTTTTCGATTCAAAACAAGATTTCAACGCTTTGAGGAGTTCAAATAACGTGTTTTTAAATCATTTGTATCGTATCTTTCACTATATAACTTTTCACCAAATTTCACAAACACTAAGAAAGTTTGTTTTTCGATCAAAACAAGATTTTAACGCTTTGAGGAGTTCAAATAACGTGTTTTTAGATCATTTGTATCCTATCTTTTACTACATACCTTTTCACCAAATTTCACAAACACTAAGAAAGTTTGTTTTTCGATTCAAAACAAGTTTTGAACGCATTGAGGTGTTCAAATAACGTGTTTTAAGATCATTTGTATTGTATCTTTTACTACATTACTTTTCACCAAATTTCACAAACACTAAGATAGTTTGTTTTTCGATTCAAAACATGATTTTAACGCTTTGAAGAGTTCAAATAACGTGTTTTTAGATCATTTGTATCGTATCTTTTACTACATTACTTTTCACCAAATTTCACAAACACTAAGAAAGTTTGTTTTTCGATTCAAAACAAGATTTGAACGCTTTGAGGAGTTCAAATAACGTGTTTTAAGATCATTTGTATCGTATCTTTTAGTACATAACTTTTCACCAAATTTCACAAACACTAAGATAGTTTGTTTTTCGATTCAAAACTAGATTTTAACGCTTTGAGGAGTTCAAATAACGTGTTTTAAGATCATTTGTGTCGTATCTTTTACTACATAACTTTTCACCAAATTTCACAAACACTAAGAAAGTTTGTTTTTCGATTCAAAACAAGATTTTAACGCTTTCAGCAGTTCAAATAACGTGTTTTTAGATCATTTGTATCGTATCTTTTTACTACATAACTTTTCACCAAATTTTACAAACACTAAGAAATTTTGTTTTTCGATTCAAAACAAGATTTGAACGCTTTGAGGAGTTCAAATAACGTGTTTTTAAATCATTTGTATCGTATCATTTACTACATAACTTTTCACCAAATTTCAGAAACACTAAGATAGTTTGTTTTTCGATTCAAAACAAGATTTTAGCGCTTTGAGGAGTTCAAATAACGTGTTTTAAGATCATTTGTATCGTATCTTTTACTACATAACTTTTCACCAAATTTCACAAACACTAAGAAAGTTTGTTTTTCGATTCAAAACAAGATTTAAACGCTTTGAGGTGTTCAAATAACGTGTTTTTAGATCATTTGTATCGTATCTTTTACTACATACCTTTTCACCAAATTTCACAAACACTAAGAAAGTTTGTTTTTCGATTCAAAACAAGATTTTAACGCATTGAGGAGTTCAAATAACGTGTTTTAAGATCATTTGTATCGTATCTTTTAGCACATAACTTTTCACCAAATTTCACAAACACTAATTTAGTTTGTTTTTCGATTCAAAACAAGATTTTAACGCTTTGAGGAGTTCAAATAACGTGTTTTTAGATCATTTGCATCGTATCTTTTAGTACATAACTTTTCACCAAATTTCACAAACACTAAGAAAGTTTGTTTTTCGATTCAAAACTAGATTTTAGCACTTTGAGGAGTTCAAATAACGTGTTTTTAGATCATTTGTCTCGTATCTTTTACTTCATAACTTTTCACCAAATTTCACAAACACTAAGAAAGTTTGTTTTTCGATTCAAAACAAGATTTGAACGCTTTGAGGAGTTCAAATAACGTGTTTTTAGATCATTTGTATCGTATCTTTTACTACATAACTTTTCACCAAATTTCACAAACACTAAGAAAGTTTGTCATTCGATTCAAAACAAGATTTTAACGCTTTGAGGAGTTCAAATAACGTGTTTTAAGATCATTTGTATCGTATCTTTTAGTACATAACTTTTCATCAAATTTCACAAACACTAAGATAGTTTGTTTTTCGATTCAAAACAAGATTTTAACGCTTTGAGGAGTTCAAATAACGTGTTTTAAGATCATTTGTGTCGTATCTTTTACTACATAACTTTTCACCAAATTTCACAAACACTAAGAAAGTTTGTTTTTCGATTCAAAACAAGATTTTAACGCTTTGAGGAGTTCAAATAACGTGTTTTTAGATCATTTGTATCGTATCTTTTACTACATAACTTTTCACCAAATTTCACAAACACTAAGAAAGTTTGTTTTTCGATTCAAAACAAGATTTTAACGCTTTCAGCAGTTCAAATAACGTGTTTTTAGATCATTTGTATCGTACCTTTTTACTACATAACTTTTCACCAGATTTCACAAACACTAAGAAAGTTTGTTTTTCGATTCAAAACTAGATTTGAACGCTTTGAGGAGTTCAAATAACGTGTTTTAAGATCATTTGTATCGTATATTTTAGTACATAACTCTTCGCCAAATTTCACAAACACTAAGATAGTTTGTTTTTCGATTCAGAACAAGATTTTAGCGCTTTGAGGAGTTCAAATAACGTGTTTTTAGATCATTTGTATCGTATCTTTTACTACATTACTTTTCACCAAATTTCACAAACACTAAGAAAGTTTGTCATTCGATTCAAAACAAGATTTGAACGCTTTGAGGAGTTCAAATAACGTGTTTTAAGATCATTTGTATCGTATATATTAGTACATAACTTTTCATCAAATTTCACAAACACTAAGATAGTTTGTTTTTCGATTCAAAACAAGATTTTAACGCTTTGAGGAGTTCAAATAACTTGTTTTAAGATCATTTGTGTCGTATCTTTTACGACATAACTTTTCCCCAAATTTCACAAACACTAAGAAAGTTTGTTTTTCGATTCAAAACAAGATTTGAACGCTTTGAGGAGTTCAAATGACGTGTTTTAAATCATTTGTAGCGTATTTTTTAGTACATAACTTTTCACCAAAATTCACAAACACTAAGATAGTTTGTTTTTTGATTCAAATCAAGATTTGAATGCGTTGAGGAGTTCAAATAACGTGTTTTTAGATCATTTGTATCGTATCTTTTACTACATAACTTTTGACCAAATTTCACAAACACTAAGAAAGTTTGTTTTTCGATTCAAAACAAGATTTTAACGCTTTGAGGAGTTTAAATAACGTGTTTTTAGATCATTTGTATCGTATCTTTTAGTACATAACTTTTCACCAAATTTCACAAACACTAAGAAAGTTTGTTTTTCGATTCAAAACAAGATTTTAACGCTTTCAGCAGTTCAAATAACGTGTTTTTAGATCATTTGTATCGTATCTTTTTACTACATAACTTTTCACCAAATTCTACAAACACTAAGAAAGTTTGTTTTTCGATTCAAAACAAGATTTGAACGCTTTGAGGAGTTCAAATAACGTGATTTTAAATCATTTGTATCGTATCTTTTAATATATAACTTTTCACCAAATTTCACAAACACTAAGAAAGTTTGTTTTTCGATTCAAATCAAGATTTTAACGCTTTGAGGAGTTCAAATAACGTGTTTTTAGATCATTTGTATCGTATCTTTTACTACATACCTTTTCACCAAATTTCACAAACACTAAGAAATTTTGTTTTTCGATTCAAAACAAGATTTGAACGCATTGAGAAGTTCAAATAACGTGTTTTAAGATCATTTGTATCGTATCTTTTACTACATTACTTTTCACCAAATTTCACAAACACTAAGATAGTTTGTCATTCGATTCAAAACAAGATTTGAACGCTTTGAGGAGTTCAAATAACGTGTTTTTAAGATCATTTGTATCGTATCTTTTACTACATTACTTTTCACCAAATTTCACAAACACTAAGATAGTTTATTTTTCGATTCAAAACAAGATTTTAACGCTTTGAGGAGTTCAAATAACGTGTTTTTAGATCATTTGTATCGTATTTTTTACTACATAACTTTTCACCAAATTTCACAAACACTAAGAAAGTTTGTTTTTCGATTCAAAACAAGATTTGAACGCTTTGAGGAGTTCAAATAACGTGTTTTAAGATCATTTGTATCGTATCTTTTACTACATTACTTTTCACCAAATTTCACAAACGCTAAGATAGTTTGTCATTCGATTCAAAACAAGATTTGAACGCTTTGAGGAGTTCAAATAACGTGTTTTTAAGATCATTTGTATCGTATCTTTTAGTACATAACTTTTCACCAAATTTCACAAACACTAAGATAGTTTGTTTTTCGATTCAAAACTAGATTTTAGAACTTTGAGGAGTTCAAATAACGTGTTTTTGGATCATTTGTATCGTATCTTTTACTACATAACTTTTCACCAAATTTCACACACTAAGAAAGTTTGTTTTTCGATTCAAAACAAGATTTGAACGCTTTGAGGAGTTCAAATAACGTGTTTTTAGATTATTTGTATCGTATCTTTTACTACATTACTTTTCACCAAATTTCACAAACACTAAGATAGTTTGTCATTCGATTCAAAACAAGATTTGAACGCTTTGAGGAGTTCAAATAACGTGTTTTAAGATCATTTGTATCGTATCTTTTACTACATAACTTTTCACCAAATTTCACAAACACTAAGAAAGTTTGTTTTTCGATTCAAAACAAGATTTGAACGCTTTGAGGAGTTCAAATAACGTGTTTTAAGATCATTTGTATCGTATCTTTTACTACATTACTTTTCACCAAATTTCACAAACACTAAGATAGTTTGTCATTCGATTCAAAACAAGATTTGAACGCTTTGAGGAGTTCAAATAACGTGTTTTTAAGATCATTTGTTTCGTATCTTTTAGTACATAACTTTTCACCAAATTTCACAAACACTAAGAAAGTTTGTTTTTCGTTTCAAAACAAGATTTTAACGCATTGAGGAGTTCAAATAACGTGTTTTTAGATCATTTGTATCGTATCTTTTAGTACATAACTTTTCACCAAATTTCACAAACACTAATAAAGTTTTGTTTTTCGATTCAAATCAAGATTTGAATGCTTTGAGGAGTTCAAATAACGTGTTTTAAGATCATTTGTATCGTATCTTTTAGTACATAACTTTTCACCAAATTTCACAAACACTAAGAAAGTTTGTTTTTCGATTCAAAACAAGATTTTAACGCTTTGAGGAGTTCAAATAACGTGTTTTTAGATCATTTGTATCGTATCTTTTACTACATTACTTTTCACCAAATTTCACAAACACTAAGAAAGTTTGTTTTTCGATTCAAAACAAGATCTGAACGCTTTGAGGAGTTCAAATAACGTGTTTTAAGATCATTTGTATCGTATCTTTTAGTACATAACTTTTCACCAAATTTCACAAACACTAAGAAAGTTTGTTTTTCGATTCAAAACAAGATTTTAACGCTTTCAGCAGTTCAAATAACGTGTTTTTAGATCATTTGTATCGTATCTTTTTACTACATAACTTTTCACCAAATTTTACAAACACTAAGAAAGTTTGTTTTTCGATTCAAAACAAGATTTCAACGCTTTGAGGAGTTCAAATAACGTGTTTTTAAATCATTTGTATCGTATCTTTCACTATATAACTTTTCACCAAATTTCACAAACACTAAGAAAGTTTGTTTTTCGATCAAAACAAGATTTTAACGCTTTGAGGAGTTCAAATAACGTGTTTTTAGATCATTTGTATCCTATCTTTTACTACATACCTTTTCACCAAATTTCACAAACACTAAGAAAGTTTGTTTTTCGATTCAAAACAAGTTTTGAACGCATTGAGGTGTTCAAATAACGTGTTTTAAGATCATTTGTATTGTATCTTTTACTACATTACTTTTCACCAAATTTCACAAACACTAAGATAGTTTGTTTTTCGATTCAAAACATGATTTTAACGCTTTGAAGAGTTCAAATAACGTGTTTTTAGATCATTTGTATCGTATCTTTTACTACATTACTTTTCACCAAATTTCACAAACACTAAGAAAGTTTGTTTTTCGATTCAAAACAAGATTTGAACGCTTTGAGGAGTTCAAATAACGTGTTTTAAGATCATTTGTATCGTATCTTTTAGTACATAACTTTTCACCAAATTTCACAAACACTAAGATAGTTTGTTTTTCGATTCAAAACTAGATTTTAACGCTTTGAGGAGTTCAAATAACGTGTTTTAAGATCATTTGTGTCGTATCTTTTACTACATAACTTTTCACCAAATTTCACAAACACTAAGAAAGTTTGTTTTTCGATTCAAAACAAGATTTTAACGCTTTCAGCAGTTCAAATAACGTGTTTTTAGATCATTTGTATCGTATCTTTTTACTACATAACTTTTCACCAAATTTTACAAACACTAAGAAATTTTGTTTTTCGATTCAAAACAAGATTTGAACGCTTTGAGGAGTTCAAATAACGTGTTTTTAAATCATTTGTATCGTATCATTTACTACATAACTTTTCACCAAATTTCAGAAACACTAAGATAGTTTGTTTTTCGATTCAAAACAAGATTTTAGCGCTTTGAGGAGTTCAAATAACGTGTTTTAAGATCATTTGTATCGTATCTTTTACTACATAACTTTTCACCAAATTTCACAAACACTAAGAAAGTTTGTTTTTCGATTCAAAACAAGATTTAAACGCTTTGAGGTGTTCAAATAACGTGTTTTTAGATCATTTGTATCGTATCTTTTACTACATACCTTTTCACCAAATTTCACAAACACTAAGAAAGTTTGTTTTTCGATTCAAAACAAGATTTTAACGCATTGAGGAGTTCAAATAACGTGTTTTAAGATCATTTGTATCGTATCTTTTAGCACATAACTTTTCACCAAATTTCACAAACACTAATTTAGTTTGTTTTTCGATTCAAAACAAGATTTTAACGCTTTGAGGAGTTCAAATAACGTGTTTTTAGATCATTTGCATCGTATCTTTTAGTACATAACTTTTCACCAAATTTCACAAACACTAAGAAAGTTTGTTTTTCGATTCAAAACTAGATTTTAGCACTTTGAGGAGTTCAAATAACGTGTTTTTAGATCATTTGTCTCGTATCTTTTACTTCATAACTTTTCACCAAATTTCACAAACACTAAGAAAGTTTGTTTTTCGATTCAAAACAAGATTTGAACGCTTTGAGGAGTTCAAATAACGTGTTTTTAGATCATTTGTATCGTATCTTTTACTACATAACTTTTCACCAAATTTCACAAACACTAAGAAAGTTTGTCATTCGATTCAAAACAAGATTTTAACGCTTTGAGGAGTTCAAATAACGTGTTTTAAGATCATTTGTATCGTATCTTTTAGTACATAACTTTTCATCAAATTTCACAAACACTAAGATAGTTTGTTTTTCGATTCAAAACAAGATTTTAACGCTTTGAGGAGTTCAAATAACGTGTTTTAAGATCATTTGTGTCGTATCTTTTACTACATAACTTTTCACCAAATTTCACAAACACTAAGAAAGTTTGTTTTTCGATTCAAAACAAGATTTTAACGCTTTGAGGAGTTCAAATAACGTGTTTTTAGATCATTTGTATCGTATCTTTTACTACATAACTTTTCACCAAATTTCACAAACACTAAGAAAGTTTGTTTTTCGATTCAAAACAAGATTTTAACGCTTTCAGCAGTTCAAATAACGTGTTTTTAGATCATTTGTATCGTACCTTTTTACTACATAACTTTTCACCAGATTTCACAAACACTAAGAAAGTTTGTTTTTCGATTCAAAACTAGATTTGAACGCTTTGAGGAGTTCAAATAACGTGTTTTAAGATCATTTGTATCGTATATTTTAGTACATAACTCTTCGCCAAATTTCACAAACACTAAGATAGTTTGTTTTTCGATTCAGAACAAGATTTTAGCGCTTTGAGGAGTTCAAATAACGTGTTTTTAGATCATTTGTATCGTATCTTTTACTACATTACTTTTCACCAAATTTCACAAACACTAAGAAAGTTTGTCATTCGATTCAAAACAAGATTTGAACGCTTTGAGGAGTTCAAATAACGTGTTTTAAGATCATTTGTATCGTATATATTAGTACATAACTTTTCATCAAATTTCACAAACACTAAGATAGTTTGTTTTTCGATTCAAAACAAGATTTTAACGCTTTGAGGAGTTCAAATAACTTGTTTTAAGATCATTTGTGTCGTATCTTTTACGACATAACTTTTCCCCAAATTTCACAAACACTAAGAAAGTTTGTTTTTCGATTCAAAACAAGATTTGAACGCTTTGAGGAGTTCAAATGACGTGTTTTAAATCATTTGTAGCGTATTTTTTAGTACATAACTTTTCACCAAAATTCACAAACACTAAGATAGTTTGTTTTTTGATTCAAATCAAGATTTGAATGCGTTGAGGAGTTCAAATAACGTGTTTTTAGATCATTTGTATCGTATCTTTTACTACATAACTTTTGACCAAATTTCACAAACACTAAGAAAGTTTGTTTTTCGATTCAAAACAAGATTTTAACGCTTTGAGGAGTTTAAATAACGTGTTTTTAGATCATTTGTATCGTATCTTTTAGTACATAACTTTTCACCAAATTTCACAAACACTAAGAAAGTTTGTTTTTCGATTCAAAACAAGATTTTAACGCTTTCAGCAGTTCAAATAACGTGTTTTTAGATCATTTGTATCGTATCTTTTTACTACATAACTTTTCACCAAATTCTACAAACACTAAGAAAGTTTGTTTTTCGATTCAAAACAAGATTTGAACGCTTTGAGGAGTTCAAATAACGTGATTTTAAATCATTTGTATCGTATCTTTTAATATATAACTTTTCACCAAATTTCACAAACACTAAGAAAGTTTGTTTTTCGATTCAAATCAAGATTTTAACGCTTTGAGGAGTTCAAATAACGTGTTTTTAGATCATTTGTATCGTATCTTTTACTACATACCTTTTCACCAAATTTCACAAACACTAAGAAATTTTGTTTTTCGATTCAAAACAAGATTTGAACGCATTGAGAAGTTCAAATAACGTGTTTTAAGATCATTTGTATCGTATCTTTTACTACATTACTTTTCACCAAATTTCACAAACACTAAGATAGTTTGTCATTCGATTCAAAACAAGATTTGAACGCTTTGAGGAGTTCAAATAACGTGTTTTTAAGATCATTTGTATCGTATCTTTTACTACATTACTTTTCACCAAATTTCACAAACACTAAGATAGTTTATTTTTCGATTCAAAACAAGATTTTAACGCTTTGAGGAGTTCAAATAACGTGTTTTTAGATCATTTGTATCGTATTTTTTACTACATAACTTTTCACCAAATTTCACAAACACTAAGAAAGTTTGTTTTTCGATTCAAAACAAGATTTGAACGCTTTGAGGAGTTCAAATAACGTGTTTTAAGATCATTTGTATCGTATCTTTTACTACATTACTTTTCACCAAATTTCACAAACACTAAGATAGTTTGTCATTCGATTCAAAACAAGATTTGAACGCTTTGAGGAGTTCAAATAACGTGTTTTTAAGATCATTTGTATCGTATCTTTTAGTACATAACTTTTCACCAAATTTCACAAACACTAAGATAGTTTGTTTTTCGATTCAAAACTAGATTTTAGAACTTTGAGGAGTTCAAATAACGTGTTTTTGGATCATTTGTATCGTATCTTTTACTACATAACTTTTCACCAAATTTCACACACTAAGAAAGTTTGTTTTTCGATTCAAAACAAGATTTGAACGCTTTGAGGAGTTCAAATAACGTGTTTTTAGATTATTTGTATCGTATCTTTTACTACATAACTTTTCACCAAATTTCACAAACGCTAAGAAAGTTTGTCATTCGATTCAAAACAAGATTTGAACGCTTTGAGGAGTTCAAATAACGTGTTTTAAGATCATTTGTATAGTATCTTTTAGTACATAACTTTTCATTAAATTTCACAAACACTAAGATAGTTTGTTTTTCGATTCAAAACAAGATTTGAACGCTTTGAGGAGTTCAAATAACGTGTTTTAAGATCATTTGTATCGTATCTTTTACTACATTACTTTTCACCAAATTTCACAAACACTAAGATAGTTTGTTTTTCGATTCAAAACAAGATTTGAACGCTTTGAGGAGTTCAAATAACGTGTTTTAAGATCATTTGTGTCGTATCTTTTACTACATAACTTTTCACCAAATTTCACAAACACTAAGAAAGTTTTTTTTCGATTCCAAACAAGATTTGAACGCTATGAGGAGTTCAAATAACGTGTTTTAAGATCATTTGTATCGTATCTTTTAGTACAAAACTTTTCGCCAAATTTCACAAACACTAAGATAGTTTGTTTTTCGATTCAAAACAAGATTTTAGCGCTTTGAGGAGTTCAAATAACGTGTTTTTAGATCATTTGTATCGTATCTTTTACTACATAACTTTTCACCAATTTTCACAAAACAGTAAGAAAGTTTGCTTTTCGATTCAAAACAAGATTTTAGCGCTTTGAGGAGTTCAAATAACGTGTTTTTAGATCATTTGTATCGTATCTTTTACTACATTACTTTTCACCAAATTTCACAAACACTAAGATAGTTTGTTTTTCGATTCAAAACAAGATTTGAACGCTTTGAGGAGTTCAAATAACGTGTTTTAAGATCATTTGTGTCGTATCTTTTACTACATAACTTTTCACCAAATTTCACAAACACTAAGAAAGTTTTTTTTTCGATTCAAAACAAGATTTGAACGCTTTGAGGAGTTCAAATAACGTGTTTTAAGATCATTTGTATCGTATCTTTTAGTACATAACTTTTCGCCAAATTTCACAAACACTAAGATAGTTTGTTTTTCGATTCAAAACAAGATTTTAGCGCTTTGAGGAGTTCAAATAACGTGTTTTTCGATCATTTGTATCGTATCTTTTACTACATTACTTTTCACCAAATTTCACAAACGCTAAGATAGTTTGTTTTTCGATTCAAAACAAGATTTTAACGCTTTGAGGAGTTCAAATAACGTGTTTTAAGATCATTTGTGTCGTATCTTTTACTACATAACTTTTCACCAAATTTCACAAACACTAAGAAAGTTTGTTTTTCGATTCAAAACAAGATTTGAACGCTTTGAGGAGTTCAAATAATGTATTTTAAGATCATTTGTATCGTATCTTTTAGTACATAACTTTTCACCAAATTTCACAAACACTAAGATAGTTTGTTTTTCGAATTCAAAACAAGATTTTAGCACTTTGAGGAGTTCAAATAACGTGTTTTTAGATCATTTGTATCGTATCTTTTACTACATAAATTTTCACCAAATTTCACAAACACTAAGAAAGTTTGTTTTTCGGTTCAAAACAAGATTTGAACGCTTTGAGGAGTTCAAATAACGTGTTTTTAGATCATTTGTATTGTATCTTTTACTACATAACTTTTCACCAAATTTCACAAACTCTAAGAAAGTTTGTCATTCGATTCAAAACAAGATTTGAACGCTTTGAGGAGTTCAAATAACGTGTTTTAAGATCATTTGTATCGTATATATTAGTACATAACTTTTCACAAAATTTCACAAACACTAAGATAGTTTGTTTTTCGATTCAAAACAAGATTTGGACGCTTTGAGGAGTTCAAATAACGTGTTTTTAGATCATTTGTATCGTATCTTTTAGTACATAACTTTTCACCAAATTTCACAAACACTAAGAAAGTTTGTCTTTCGATTCAAAACAAGATTTTAACGCTTTGAGGAGTTCAAATAACGTGTTTTAAGATCATTTGTGTCGTATCTTTTACTACATAACTTTTCCCCAAATTTCACAAACACTAAGAAAGTTTGTTTTTCGATTCAAAACAAGATTTGAACGCTTGGAGGAGTTCAAATGACGTGTTTTAAATCATTTGTAGCGTATTTTTTAGTACATAACTTTTCACCAAATTTCACAAACACTAAGATAGTTTGTTTTTCGATTCAAATCAAGATTTTAGCGCTTTGAGGAGTTCAAATAACGTGTTTTTAGATCATTTGTATCGTATCTTTTACTACATAACTTTTCACCAAATTTCACAAACACTAAGAAAGTTTGTTTTTCGATTCAAAACAACATTTTAACGCTTTGAGGAGTTCAAATAACGTATTTTAGATCATTTGTATCGTATCTTTTAGTAGATAACTTTTCTCCAAATTTCACAAACACTAAGAAAGTTTGTTTTTCGATTCAAAACAAGATTTTAACGCTTTGAGGAGTTCAAATAACGTGTTTTTAGATCATTTGTATCGTATCTTTTACTACATACCTTTTCACCAAATTTCACAAACACTAAGAAAGTTTGTTTTTCGATTCAAAACAAGATTTTAACGCTTTCAGCAGTTCAAATAACGTGTTTTTAGATCATTTGTATCGTATCTTTTTACTACATAACTTTTCACCAAATTTCACAAACACTAAGAAAGTTTGTTTTTCGATTCAAAACAAGATTTGAACGCTTTGAGGAGTTCAAATAACGTGTTTTAAGATCATTTGTATCGTATCTTTTACTACATTACTTTTCACCAAATTTCACAAACACTAAGATAGTTTGTTTTTCGATTCAAAACAAGATTTGAACGCTTTGAGGAGTTCAAATGACGTGTTTTAAATCATTTGTAGCGTATTTTTTAGTACATAACTTTTCACCAAATTTCACAAACACTAAGATAGTTTGTTTTTTGATTCAAATCAAGATTTGAATGCGTTGAGGAGTTCAAATAACGTGTTTTTAGATCATTTGTATCGTATCTTTTACTACATAACTTTTGACCAAATTTCACAAACACTAAGAAAGTTTGTTTTTCGATTCAAAACAAGATTTTAACGCTTTGAGGAGTTTTAATAACGTGTTTTTAGATCATTTGTATCGTATCTTTTAGTACATAACTTTTCACCAAATTTCACAAACACTAAGAAAGTTTGTTTTTCGATTCAAAACAAGATTTTAACGCTTTCAGCAGTTCAAATAACGTGTTTTTAGATCATTTGTATCGTATCTTTTTACTACATAACTTTTCACCAAATTTTACAAACACTAAGAAAGTTTGTTTTTCGATTCAAAACAAGATTTGAACGCTTTGAGGAGTTCAAATAACGTGATTTTAAATCATTTGTATCGTATCTTTTAATATATAACTTTTCACCAAATTTCACAAACACTAAGAAAGTTTGTTTTTCGATTCAAATCAAGATTTTAACGCTTTGAGGAGTTCAAATAACGTGTTTTTAGATCATTTGTATCGTATCTTTTACTACATACCTTTTCACC
Source organism: Luzula sylvatica (assembly GCA_946800325.1). Lineage (NCBI taxonomy): Eukaryota > Viridiplantae > Streptophyta > Magnoliopsida > Poales > Juncaceae > Luzula > Luzula sylvatica. The sequence goes on from OX326961.1 coordinate 5,068,677, forward strand.
AAATTTCACAAACACTAAGAAATTTTGTTTTTCGATTCAAAACAAGATTTGAACGCATTGAGAAGTTCAAATAACGTGTTTTAAGATCATTTGTATCGTATCTTTTACTACATTACTTTTCACCAAATTTCACAAACACTAAGATAGTTTGTCATTCGATTCAAAACAAGATTTGAACGCTTTGAGGAGTTCAAATAACGTGTTTTTAAGATCATTTGTATCGTATCTTTTACTACATTACTTTTCACCAAATTTCACAAACACTAAGATAGTTTATTTTTCGATTCAAAACAAGATTTTAACGCTTTGAGGAGTTCAAATAACGTGTTTTTAGATCATTTGTATCGTATTTTTTACTACATAACTTTTCACCAAATTTCACAAACACTAAGAAAGTTTGTTTTTCGATTCAAAACAAGATTTGAACGCTTTGAGGAGTTCAAATAACGTGTTTTAAGATCATTTGTATCGTATCTTTTACTACATTACTTTTCACCAAATTTCACAAACACTAAGATAGTTTGTCATTCGATTCAAAACAAGATTTGAACGCTTTGAGGAGTTCAAATAACGTGTTTTTAAGATCATTTGTATCGTATCTTTTAGTACATAACTTTTCACCAAATTTCACAAACACTAAGATAGTTTGTTTTTCGATTCAAAACTAGATTTTAGCACTTTGAGGAGTTCAAATAACGTGTTTTTAGATCATTTGTATCGTATCTTTTACTACATAACTTTTCACCAAATTTCACAAACACTAAGAAAGTTTGTTTTTCGATTCAAAACAAGATTTGAACGCTTTGAGGAGTTCAAATAACGTGTTTTTAGATTATTTGTATCGTATCTTTTACTACATAACTTTTCACCAAATTTCACAAACACTAAGAAAGTTTGTCATTCGATTCAAAACAAGATTTGAACGCTTTGAGGAGTTCAAATAACGTGTTTTAAGATCATTTGTATAGTATCTTTTAGTACATAACTTTTCATCAAATTTCACAAACACTAAGATAGTTTGTTTTTCGATTCAAAACAAGATTTGAACGCTTTGAGGAGTTCAAATAACGTGTTTTAAGATCATTTGTATCGTATCTTTTACTACATTACTTTTCACCAAATTTCACAAACACTAAGATAGTTTGTTTTTCGATTCAAAACAAGATTTGAACGCTTTGAGGAGTTCAAATAACGTGTTTTAAGATCATTTGTGTCGTATCTTTTACTACATAACTTTTCACCAAATTTCACAAACACTAAGAAAGTTTTTTTTTCGATTCAAAACAAGATTTGAACGCTATGAGGAGTTCAAATAACGTGTTTTAAGATCATTTGTATCGTATCTTTTAGTACAAAACTTTTCGCCAAATTTCACAAAAACTAAGATAGTTTGTTTTTCGATTCAAAACAAGATTTTAGCGCTTTGAGGAGTTCAAATAACGTGTTTTTAGATCATTTGTATCGTATCTTTTACTACATAACTTTTCACCAATTTTCACAAAACAGTAAGAAAGTTTGCTTTTCGATTCAAAACAAGATTTTAGCGCTTTGAGGAGTTCAAATAACGTGTTTTTAGATCATTTGTATCGTATCTTTTACTACATTACTTTTCACCAAATTTCACAAACACTAAGATAGTTTGTTTTTCGATTCAAAACAAGATTTGAACGCTTTGAGGAGTTCAAATAACGTGTTTTAAGATCATTTGTGTCGTATCTTTTACTACATAACTTTTCACCAAATTTCACAAACACTAAGAAAGTTTTTTTTTCGATTCAAAACAAGATTTGAACGCTTTGAGGAGTTCAAATAACGTGTTTTAAGATCATTTGTATCGTATCTTTTAGTACATAACTTTTCGCCAAATTTCATAAACACTAAGATAGTTTGTTTTTCGATTCAAAACAAGATTTTAGCGCTTTGAGGAGTTCAAATAACGTGTTTTTCGATCATTTGTATCGTATCTTTTACTACATTACTTTTCACCAAATTTCACAAACGCTAAGATAGTTTGTTTTTCGATTCAAAACAAGATTTTAACGCTTTGAGGAGTTCAAATAACGTGTTTTAAGATCATTTGTGTCGTATCTTTTACTACATAACTTTTCACCAAATTTCACAAACACTAAGAAAGTTTGTTTTTCGATTCAAAACAAGATTTTAGCGCTTTGAGGAGTTCAAATAACGTGTTTTTAGATCATTTGTATCGTATCTTTTACTACATAAATTTTCACCAAATTTCACAAACACTAAGAAAGTTTGTTTTTCGATTCAAAACAAGATTTGAACGCTTTGAGGAGTTCAAATAACGTGTTTTTAGATCATTTGTATCGTATCTTTTACTACATAACTTTTCACCAAATTTCACAAACACTAAGATAGTTTGTTTTTCGATTCAAAACTAGATTTTAACGCTTTGAGGAGTTCAAATAACGTGTTTTAAGATCATTTGTGTCGTATCTTTTACTACATAACTTTTCACCAAATTTCACAAACACTAAGAAAGTTTGTTTTTCGATTCAAAACAAGATTTTAACGCTTTCAGCAGTTCAAATAACGTGTTTTTAGATCATTTGTATCGTATCTTTTTACTACATAACTTTTCACCAAATTTTACAAACACTAAGAAATTTTGTTTTTCGATTCAAAACAAGATTTGAACGCTTTGAGGAGTTCAAATAACGTGTTTTTAAATCATTTGTATCGTATCATTTACTACATAACTTTTCACCAAATTTCAGAAACACTAAGATAGTTTGTTTTTCGATTCAAAACAAGATTTTAGCGCTTTGAGGAGTTCAAATAACGTGTTTTAAGATCATTTGTATCGTATCTTTTACTACATAACTTTTCACCAAATTTCACAAACACTAAGAAAGTTTGTTTTTCGATTCAAAACAAGATTTAAACGCTTTGAGGTGTTCAAATAACGTGTTTTTAGATCATTTGTATCGTATCTTTTACTACATACCTTTTCACCAAATTTCACAAACACTAAGAAAGTTTGTTTTTCGATTCAAAACAAGATTTTAACGCATTGAGGAGTTCAAATAACGTGTTTTAAGATCATTTGTATCGTATCTTTTAGCACATAACTTTTCACCAAATTTCACAAACACTAATTTAGTTTGTTTTTCGATTCAAAACAAGATTTTAACGCTTTGAGGAGTTCAAATAACGTGTTTTTAGATCATTTGCATCGTATCTTTTAGTACATAACTTTTCACCAAATTTCACAAACACTAAGAAAGTTTGTTTTTCGATTCAAAACTAGATTTTAGCACTTTGAGGAGTTCAAATAACGTGTTTTTAGATCATTTGTCTCGTATCTTTTACTTCATAACTTTTCACCAAATTTCACAAACACTAAGAAAGTTTGTTTTTCGATTCAAAACAAGATTTGAACGCTTTGAGGAGTTCAAATAACGTGTTTTTAGATCATTTGTATCGTATCTTTTACTACATAACTTTTCACCAAATTTCACAAACACTAAGAAAGTTTGTCATTCGATTCAAAACAAGATTTTAACGCTTTGAGGAGTTCAAATAACGTGTTTTAAGATCATTTGTATCGTATCTTTTAGTACATAACTTTTCATCAAATTTCACAAACACTAAGATAGTTTGTTTTTCGATTCAAAACAAGATTTTAACGCTTTGAGGAGTTCAAATAACGTGTTTTAAGATCATTTGTGTCGTATCTTTTACTACATAACTTTTCACCAAATTTCACAAACACTAAGAAAGTTTGTTTTTCGATTCAAAACAAGATTTTAACGCTTTGAGGAGTTCAAATAACGTGTTTTTAGATCATTTGTATCGTATCTTTTACTACATAACTTTTCACCAAATTTCACAAACACTAAGAAAGTTTGTTTTTCGATTCAAAACAAGATTTTAACGCTTTCAGCAGTTCAAATAACGTGTTTTTAGATCATTTGTATCGTACCTTTTTACTACATAACTTTTCACCAGATTTCACAAACACTAAGAAAGTTTGTTTTTCGATTCAAAACTAGATTTGAACGCTTTGAGGAGTTCAAATAACGTGTTTTAAGATCATTTGTATCGTATATTTTAGTACATAACTCTTCGCCAAATTTCACAAACACTAAGATAGTTTGTTTTTCGATTCAGAACAAGATTTTAGCGCTTTGAGGAGTTCAAATAACGTGTTTTTAGATCATTTGTATCGTATCTTTTACTACATTACTTTTCACCAAATTTCACAAACACTAAGAAAGTTTGTCATTCGATTCAAAACAAGATTTGAACGCTTTGAGGAGTTCAAATAACGTGTTTTAAGATCATTTGTATCGTATATATTAGTACATAACTTTTCATCAAATTTCACAAACACTAAGATAGTTTGTTTTTCGATTCAAAACAAGATTTTAACGCTTTGAGGAGTTCAAATAACTTGTTTTAAGATCATTTGTGTCGTATCTTTTACTACATAACTTTTCCCCAAATTTCACAAACACTAAGAAAGTTTGTTTTTCGATTCAAAACAAGATTTGAACGCTTTGAGGAGTTCAAATGACGTGTTTTAAATCATTTGTAGCGTATTTTTTAGTACATAACTTTTCACCAAAATTCACAAACACTAAGATAGTTTGTTTTTTGATTCAAATCAAGATTTGAATGCGTTGAGGAGTTCAAATAACGTGTTTTTAGATCATTTGTATCGTATCTTTTACTACATAACTTTTGACCAAATTTCACAAACACTAAGAAAGTTTGTTTTTCGATTCAAAACAAGATTTTAACGCTTTGAGGAGTTTAAATAACGTGTTTTTAGATCATTTGTATCGTATCTTTTAGTACATAACTTTTCACCAAATTTCACAAACACTAAGAAAGTTTGTTTTTCGATTCAAAACAAGATTTTAACGCTTTCAGCAGTTCAAATAACGTGTTTTTAGATCATTTGTATCGTATCTTTTTACTACATAACTTTTCACCAAATTCTACAAACACTAAGAAAGTTTGTTTTTCGATTCAAAACAAGATTTGAACGCTTTGAGGAGTTCAAATAACGTGATTTTAAATCATTTGTATCGTATCTTTTAATATATAACTTTTCACCAAATTTCACAAACACTAAGAAAGTTTGTTTTTCGATTCAAATCAAGATTTTAACGCTTTGAGGAGTTCAAATAACGTGTTTTTAGATCATTTGTATCGTATCTTTTACTACATACCTTTTCACCAAATTTCACAAACACTAAGAAATTTTGTTTTTCGATTCAAAACAAGATTTGAACGCATTGAGAAGTTCAAATAACGTGTTTTAAGATCATTTGTATCGTATCTTTTACTACATTACTTTTCACCAAATTTCACAAACACTAAGATAGTTTGTCATTCGATTCAAAACAAGATTTGAACGCTTTGAGGAGTTCAAATAACGTGTTTTTAAGATCATTTGTATCGTATCTTTTACTACATTACTTTTCACCAAATTTCACAAACACTAAGATAGTTTATTTTTCGATTCAAAACAAGATTTTAACGCTTTGAGGAGTTCAAATAACGTGTTTTTAGATCATTTGTATCGTATTTTTTACTACATAACTTTTCACCAAATTTCACAAACACTAAGAAAGTTTGTTTTTCGATTCAAAACAAGATTTGAACGCTTTGAGGAGTTCAAATAACGTGTTTTAAGATCATTTGTATCGTATCTTTTACTACATTACTTTTCACCAAATTTCACAAACACTAAGATAGTTTGTCATTCGATTCAAAACAAGATTTGAACGCTTTGAGGAGTTCAAATAACGTGTTTTTAAGATCATTTGTATCGTATCTTTTAGTACATAACTTTTCACCAAATTTCACAAACACTAAGATAGTTTGTTTTTCGATTCAAAACTAGATTTTAGAACTTTGAGGAGTTCAAATAACGTGTTTTTGGATCATTTGTATCGTATCTTTTACTACATAACTTTTCACCAAATTTCACACACTAAGAAAGTTTGTTTTTCGATTCAAAACAAGATTTGAACGCTTTGAGGAGTTCAAATAACGTGTTTTTAGATTATTTGTATCGTATCTTTTACTACATAACTTTTCACCAAATTTCACAAACGCTAAGAAAGTTTGTCATTCGATTCAAAACAAGATTTGAACGCTTTGAGGAGTTCAAATAACGTGTTTTAAGATCATTTGTATAGTATCTTTTAGTACATAACTTTTCATTAAATTTCACAAACACTAAGATAGTTTGTTTTTCGATTCAAAACAAGATTTGAACGCTTTGAGGAGTTCAAATAACGTGTTTTAAGATCATTTGTATCGTATCTTTTACTACATTACTTTTCACCAAATTTCACAAACACTAAGATAGTTTGTTTTTCGATTCAAAACAAGATTTGAACGCTTTGAGGAGTTCAAATAACGTGTTTTAAGATCATTTGTGTCGTATCTTTTACTACATAACTTTTCACCAAATTTCACAAACACTAAGAAAGTTTTTTTTCGATTCCAAACAAGATTTGAACGCTATGAGGAGTTCAAATAACGTGTTTTAAGATCATTTGTATCGTATCTTTTAGTACAAAACTTTTCGCCAAATTTCACAAACACTAAGATAGTTTGTTTTTCGATTCAAAACAAGATTTTAGCGCTTTGAGGAGTTCAAATAACGTGTTTTTAGATCATTTGTATCGTATCTTTTACTACATAACTTTTCACCAATTTTCACAAAACAGTAAGAAAGTTTGCTTTTCGATTCAAAACAAGATTTTAGCGCTTTGAGGAGTTCAAATAACGTGTTTTTAGATCATTTGTATCGTATCTTTTACTACATTACTTTTCACCAAATTTCACAAACACTAAGATAGTTTGTTTTTCGATTCAAAACAAGATTTGAACGCTTTGAGGAGTTCAAATAACGTGTTTTAAGATCATTTGTGTCGTATCTTTTACTACATAACTTTTCACCAAATTTCACAAACACTAAGAAAGTTTTTTTTTCGATTCAAAACAAGATTTGAACGCTTTGAGGAGTTCAAATAACGTGTTTTAAGATCATTTGTATCGTATCTTTTAGTACATAACTTTTCGCCAAATTTCACAAACACTAAGATAGTTTGTTTTTCGATTCAAAACAAGATTTTAGCGCTTTGAGGAGTTCAAATAACGTGTTTTTCGATCATTTGTATCGTATCTTTTACTACATTACTTTTCACCAAATTTCACAAACGCTAAGATAGTTTGTTTTTCGATTCAAAACAAGATTTTAACGCTTTGAGGAGTTCAAATAACGTGTTTTAAGATCATTTGTGTCGTATCTTTTACTACATAACTTTTCACCAAATTTCACAAACACTAAGAAAGTTTGTTTTTCGATTCAAAACAAGATTTGAACGCTTTGAGGAGTTCAAATAATGTATTTTAAGATCATTTGTATCGTATCTTTTAGTACATAACTTTTCACCAAATTTCACAAACACTAAGATAGTTTGTTTTTCGAATTCAAAACAAGATTTTAGCACTTTGAGGAGTTCAAATAACGTGTTTTTAGATCATTTGTATCGTATCTTTTACTACATAAATTTTCACCAAATTTCACAAACACTAAGAAAGTTTGTTTTTCGGTTCAAAACAAGATTTGAACGCTTTGAGGAGTTCAAATAACGTGTTTTTAGATCATTTGTATTGTATCTTTTACTACATAACTTTTCACCAAATTTCACAAACTCTAAGAAAGTTTGTCATTCGATTCAAAACAAGATTTGAACGCTTTGAGGAGTTCAAATAACGTGTTTTAAGATCATTTGTATCGTATATATTAGTACATAACTTTTCACAAAATTTCACAAACACTAAGATAGTTTGTTTTTCGATTCAAAACAAGATTTGGACGCTTTGAGGAGTTCAAATAACGTGTTTTTAGATCATTTGTATCGTATCTTTTAGTACATAACTTTTCACCAAATTTCACAAACACTAAGAAAGTTTGTCTTTCGATTCAAAACAAGATTTTAACGCTTTGAGGAGTTCAAATAACGTGTTTTAAGATCATTTGTGTCGTATCTTTTACTACATAACTTTTCCCCAAATTTCACAAACACTAAGAAAGTTTGTTTTTCGATTCAAAACAAGATTTGAACGCTTGGAGGAGTTCAAATGACGTGTTTTAAATCATTTGTAGCGTATTTTTTAGTACATAACTTTTCACCAAATTTCACAAACACTAAGATAGTTTGTTTTTCGATTCAAATCAAGATTTTAGCGCTTTGAGGAGTTCAAATAACGTGTTTTTAGATCATTTGTATCGTATCTTTTACTACATAACTTTTCACCAAATTTCACAAACACTAAGAAAGTTTGTTTTTCGATTCAAAACAACATTTTAACGCTTTGAGGAGTTCAAATAACGTATTTTAGATCATTTGTATCGTATCTTTTAGTAGATAACTTTTCTCCAAATTTCACAAACACTAAGAAAGTTTGTTTTTCGATTCAAAACAAGATTTTAACGCTTTGAGGAGTTCAAATAACGTGTTTTTAGATCATTTGTATCGTATCTTTTACTACATACCTTTTCACCAAATTTCACAAACACTAAGAAAGTTTGTTTTTCGATTCAAAACAAGATTTTAACGCTTTCAGCAGTTCAAATAACGTGTTTTTAGATCATTTGTATCGTATCTTTTTACTACATAACTTTTCACCAAATTTCACAAACACTAAGAAAGTTTGTTTTTCGATTCAAAACAAGATTTGAACGCTTTGAGGAGTTCAAATAACGTGTTTTAAGATCATTTGTATCGTATCTTTTACTACATTACTTTTCACCAAATTTCACAAACACTAAGATAGTTTGTTTTTCGATTCAAAACAAGATTTGAACGCTTTGAGGAGTTCAAATGACGTGTTTTAAATCATTTGTAGCGTATTTTTTAGTACATAACTTTTCACCAAATTTCACAAACACTAAGATAGTTTGTTTTTTGATTCAAATCAAGATTTGAATGCGTTGAGGAGTTCAAATAACGTGTTTTTAGATCATTTGTATCGTATCTTTTACTACATAACTTTTGACCAAATTTCACAAACACTAAGAAAGTTTGTTTTTCGATTCAAAACAAGATTTTAACGCTTTGAGGAGTTTTAATAACGTGTTTTTAGATCATTTGTATCGTATCTTTTAGTACATAACTTTTCACCAAATTTCACAAACACTAAGAAAGTTTGTTTTTCGATTCAAAACAAGATTTTAACGCTTTCAGCAGTTCAAATAACGTGTTTTTAGATCATTTGTATCGTATCTTTTTACTACATAACTTTTCACCAAATTTTACAAACACTAAGAAAGTTTGTTTTTCGATTCAAAACAAGATTTGAACGCTTTGAGGAGTTCAAATAACGTGATTTTAAATCATTTGTATCGTATCTTTTAATATATAACTTTTCACCAAATTTCACAAACACTAAGAAAGTTTGTTTTTCGATTCAAATCAAGATTTTAACGCTTTGAGGAGTTCAAATAACGTGTTTTTAGATCATTTGTATCGTATCTTTTACTACATACCTTTTCACCAAATTTCACAAACACTAAGAAATTTTGTTTTTCGATTCAAAACAAGATTTGAACGCATTGAGAAGTTCAAATAACGTGTTTTAAGATCATTTGTATCGTATCTTTTACTACATTACTTTTCACCAAATTTCACAAACACTAAGATAGTTTGTCATTCGATTCAAAACAAGATTTGAACGCTTTGAGGAGTTCAAATAACGTGTTTTTAAGATCATTTGTATCGTATCTTTTACTACATTACTTTTCACCAAATTTCACAAACACTAAGATAGTTTATTTTTCGATTCAAAACAAGATTTTAACGCTTTGAGGAGTTCAAATAACGTGTTTTTAGATCATTTGTATCGTATTTTTTACTACATAACTTTTCACCAAATTTCACAAACACTAAGAAAGTTTGTTTTTCGATTCAAAACAAGATTTGAACGCTTTGAGGAGTTCAAATAACGTGTTTTAAGATCATTTGTATCGTATCTTTTACTACATTACTTTTCACCAAATTTCACAAACACTAAGATAGTTTGTCATTCGATTCAAAACAAGATTTGAACGCTTTGAGGAGTTCAAATAACGTGTTTTTAAGATCATTTGTATCGTATCTTTTAGTACATAACTTTTCACCAAATTTCACAAACACTAAGATAGTTTGTTTTTCGATTCAAAACTAGATTTTAGCACTTTGAGGAGTTCAAATAACGTGTTTTTAGATCATTTGTATCGTATCTTTTACTACATAACTTTTCACCAAATTTCACAAACACTAAGAAAGTTTGTTTTTCGATTCAAAACAAGATTTGAACGCTTTGAGGAGTTCAAATAACGTGTTTTTAGATTATTTGTATCGTATCTTTTACTACATAACTTTTCACCAAATTTCACAAACACTAAGAAAGTTTGTCATTCGATTCAAAACAAGATTTGAACGCTTTGAGGAGTTCAAATAACGTGTTTTAAGATCATTTGTATAGTATCTTTTAGTACATAACTTTTCATCAAATTTCACAAACACTAAGATAGTTTGTTTTTCGATTCAAAACAAGATTTGAACGCTTTGAGGAGTTCAAATAACGTGTTTTAAGATCATTTGTATCGTATCTTTTACTACATTACTTTTCACCAAATTTCACAAACACTAAGATAGTTTGTTTTTCGATTCAAAACAAGATTTGAACGCTTTGAGGAGTTCAAATAACGTGTTTTAAGATCATTTGTGTCGTATCTTTTACTACATAACTTTTCACCAAATTTCACAAACACTAAGAAAGTTTTTTTTTCGATTCAAAACAAGATTTGAACGCTATGAGGAGTTCAAATAACGTGTTTTAAGATCATTTGTATCGTATCTTTTAGTACAAAACTTTTCGCCAAATTTCACAAAAACTAAGATAGTTTGTTTTTCGATTCAAAACAAGATTTTAGCGCTTTGAGGAGTTCAAATAACGTGTTTTTAGATCATTTGTATCGTATCTTTTACTACATAACTTTTCACCAATTTTCACAAAACAGTAAGAAAGTTTGCTTTTCGATTCAAAACAAGATTTTAGCGCTTTGAGGAGTTCAAATAACGTGTTTTTAGATCATTTGTATCGTATCTTTTACTACATTACTTTTCACCAAATTTCACAAACACTAAGATAGTTTGTTTTTCGATTCAAAACAAGATTTGAACGCTTTGAGGAGTTCAAATAACGTGTTTTAAGATCATTTGTGTCGTATCTTTTACTACATAACTTTTCACCAAATTTCACAAACACTAAGAAAGTTTTTTTTTCGATTCAAAACAAGATTTGAACGCTTTGAGGAGTTCAAATAACGTGTTTTAAGATCATTTGTATCGTATCTTTTAGTACATAACTTTTCGCCAAATTTCATAAACACTAAGATAGTTTGTTTTTCGATTCAAAACAAGATTTTAGCGCTTTGAGGAGTTCAAATAACGTGTTTTTCGATCATTTGTATCGTATCTTTTACTACATTACTTTTCACCAAATTTCACAAACGCTAAGATAGTTTGTTTTTCGATTCAAAACAAGATTTTAACGCTTTGAGGAGTTCAAATAACGTGTTTTAAGATCATTTGTGTCGTATCTTTTACTACATAACTTTTCACCAAATTTCACAAACACTAAGAAAGTTTGTTTTTCGATTCAAAACAAGATTTTAGCGCTTTGAGGAGTTCAAATAACGTGTTTTTAGATCATTTGTATCGTATCTTTTACTACATAAATTTTCACCAAATTTCACAAACACTAAGAAAGTTTGTTTTTCGATTCAAAACAAGATTTGAACGCTTTGAGGAGTTCAAATAACGTGTTTTTAGATCATTTGTATCGTATCTTTTACTACATAACTTTTCACCAAATTTCACAAACACTAAGATAGTTTGTTTTTCGATTCAAAACTAGATTTTAACGCTTTGAGGAGTTCAAATAACGTGTTTTAAGATCATTTGTGTCGTATCTTTTACTACATAACTTTTCACCAAATTTCACAAACACTAAGAAAGTTTGTTTTTCGATTCAAAACAAGATTTTAACGCTTTCAGCAGTTCAAATAACGTGTTTTTAGATCATTTGTATCGTATCTTTTTACTACATAACTTTTCACCAAATTTTACAAACACTAAGAAATTTTGTTTTTCGATTCAAAACAAGATTTGAACGCTTTGAGGAGTTCAAATAACGTGTTTTTAAATCATTTGTATCGTATCATTTACTACATAACTTTTCACCAAATTTCAGAAACACTAAGATAGTTTGTTTTTCGATTCAAAACAAGATTTTAGCGCTTTGAGGAGTTCAAATAACGTGTTTTAAGATCATTTGTATCGTATCTTTTACTACATAACTTTTCACCAAATTTCACAAACACTAAGAAAGTTTGTTTTTCGATTCAAAACAAGATTTAAACGCTTTGAGGTGTTCAAATAACGTGTTTTTAGATCATTTGTATCGTATCTTTTACTACATACCTTTTCACCAAATTTCACAAACACTAAGAAAGTTTGTTTTTCGATTCAAAACAAGATTTTAACGCATTGAGGAGTTCAAATAACGTGTTTTAAGATCATTTGTATCGTATCTTTTAGCACATAACTTTTCACCAAATTTCACAAACACTAATTTAGTTTGTTTTTCGATTCAAAACAAGATTTTAACGCTTTGAGGAGTTCAAATAACGTGTTTTTAGATCATTTGCATCGTATCTTTTAGTACATAACTTTTCACCAAATTTCACAAACACTAAGAAAATTTGTTTTTCGATTCAAAACTAGATTTTAGCACTTTGAGGAGTTCAAATAACGTGTTTTTAGATCATTTGTCTCGTATCTTTTACTTCATAACTTTTCACCAAATTTCACAAACACTAAGAAAGTTTGTTTTTCGATTCAAAACAAGATTTGAACGCTTTGAGGAGTTCAAATAACGTGTTTTTAGATCATTTGTATCGTATCTTTTACTACATAACTTTTCACCAAATTTCACAAACACTAAGAAAGTTTGTCATTCGATTCAAAACAAGATTTTAACGCTTTGAGGAGTTCAAATAACGTGTTTTAAGATCATTTGTATCGTATCTTTTAGTACATAACTTTTCATCAAATTTCACAAACACTAAGATAGTTTGTTTTTCGATTCAAAACAAGATTTTAACGCTTTGAGGAGTTCAAATAACGTGTTTTAAGATCATTTGTGTCGTATCTTTTACTACATAACTTTTCACCAAATTTCACAAACACTAAGAAAGTTTGTTTTTCGATTCAAAACAAGATTTTAACGCTTTGAGGAGTTCAAATAACGTGTTTTTAGATCATTTGTATCGTATCTTTTACTACATAACTTTTCACCAAATTTCACAAACACTAAGAAAGTTTGTTTTTCGATTCAAAACAAGATTTTAACGCTTTCAGCAGTTCAAATAACGTGTTTTTAGATCATTTGTATCGTACCTTTTTACTACATAACTTTTCACCAGATTTCACAAACACTAAGAAAGTTTGTTTTTCGATTCAAAACTAGATTTGAACGCTTTGAGGAGTTCAAATAACGTGTTTTAAGATCATTTGTATCGTATATTTTAGTACATAACTCTTCGCCAAATTTCACAAACACTAAGATAGTTTGTTTTTCGATTCAGAACAAGATTTTAGCGCTTTGAGGAGTTCAAATAACGTGTTTTTAGATCATTTGTATCGTATCTTTTACTACATTACTTTTCACCAAATTTCACAAACACTAAGAAAGTTTGTCATTCGATTCAAAACAAGATTTGAACGCTTTGAGGAGTTCAAATAACGTGTTTTAAGATCATTTGTATCGTATATATTAGTACATAACTTTTCATCAAATTTCACAAACACTAAGATAGTTTGTTTTTCGATTCAAAACAAGATTTTAACGCTTTGAGGAGTTCAAATAACTTGTTTTAAGATCATTTGTGTCGTATCTTTTACTACATAACTTTTCCCCAAATTTCACAAACACTAAGAAAGTTTGTTTTTCGATTCAAAACAAGATTTGAACGCTTTGAGGAGTTCAAATGACGTGTTTTAAATCATTTGTAGCGTATTTTTTAGTACATAACTTTTCACCAAAATTCACAAACACTAAGATAGTTTGTTTTTTGATTCAAATCAAGATTTGAATGCGTTGAGGAGTTCAAATAACGTGTTTTTAGATCATTTGTATCGTATCTTTTACTACATAACTTTTGACCAAATTTCACAAACACTAAGAAAGTTTGTTTTTCGATTCAAAACAAGATTTTAACGCTTTGAGGAGTTTAAATAACGTGTTTTTAGATCATTTGTATCGTATCTTTTAGTACATAACTTTTCACCAAATTTCACAAACACTAAGAAAGTTTGTTTTTCGATTCAAAACAAGATTTTAACGCTTTCAGCAGTTCAAATAACGTGTTTTTAGATCATTTGTATCGTATCTTTTTACTACATAACTTTTCACCAAATTCTACAAACACTAAGAAAGTTTGTTTTTCGATTCAAAACAAGATTTGAACGCTTTGAGGAGTTCAAATAACGTGATTTTAAATCATTTGTATCGTATCTTTTAATATATAACTTTTCACCAAATTTCACAAACACTAAGAAAGTTTGTTTTTCGATTCAAATCAAGATTTTAACGCTTTGAGGAGTTCAAATAACGTGTTTTTAGATCATTTGTATCGTATCTTTTACTACATACCTTTTCACCAAATTTCACAAACACTAAGAAATTTTGTTTTTCGATTCAAAACAAGATTTGAACGCATTGAGAAGTTCAAATAACGTGTTTTAAGATCATTTGTATCGTATCTTTTACTACATTACTTTTCACCAAATTTCACAAACACTAAGATAGTTTGTCATTCGATTCAAAACAAGATTTGAACGCTTTGAGGAGTTCAAATAACGTGTTTTTAAGATCATTTGTATCGTATCTTTTACTACATTACTTTTCACCAAATTTCACAAACACTAAGATAGTTTATTTTTCGATTCAAAACAAGATTTTAACGCTTTGAGGAGTTCAAATAACGTGTTTTTAGATCATTTGTATCGTATTTTTTACTACATAACTTTTCACCAAATTTCACAAACACTAAGAAAGTTTGTTTTTCGATTCAAAACAAGATTTGAACGCTTTGAGGAGTTCAAATAACGTGTTTTAAGATCATTTGTATCGTATCTTTTACTACATTACTTTTCACCAAATTTCACAAACACTAAGATAGTTTGTCATTCGATTCAAAACAAGATTTGAACGCTTTGAGGAGTTCAAATAACGTGTTTTTAAGATCATTTGTATCGTATCTTTTAGTACATAACTTTTCACCAAATTTCACAAACACTAAGATAGTTTGTTTTTCGATTCAAAACTAGATTTTAGAACTTTGAGGAGTTCAAATAACGTGTTTTTGGATCATTTGTATCGTATCTTTTACTACATAACTTTTCACCAAATTTCACACACTAAGAAAGTTTGTTTTTCGATTCAAAACAAGATTTGAACGCTTTGAGGAGTTCAAATAACGTGTTTTTAGATTATTTGTATCGTATCTTTTACTACATAACTTTTCACCAAATTTCACAAACGCTAAGAAAGTTTGTCATTCGATTCAAAACAAGATTTGAACGCTTTGAGGAGTTCAAATAACGTGTTTTAAGATCATTTGTATAGTATCTTTTAGTACATAACTTTTCATCAAATTTCACAAACACTAAGATAGTTTGTTTTTCGATTCAAAACAAGATTTGAACGCTTTGAGGAGTTCAAATAACGTGTTTTAAGATCATTTGTATCGTATCTTTTACTACATTACTTTTCACCAAATTTCACAAACACTAAGATAGTTTGTTTTTCGATTCAAAACAAGATTTGAACGCTTTGAGGAGTTCAAATAACGTGTTTTAAGATCATTTGTGTCGTATCTTTTACTACATAACTTTTCACCAAATTTCACAAACACTAAGAAAGTTTTTTTTCGATTCCAAACAAGATTTGAACGCTATGAGGAGTTCAAATAACGTGTTTTAAGATCATTTGTATCGTATCTTTTAGTACAAAACTTTTCGCCAAATTTCACAAACACTAAGATAGTTTGTTTTTCGATTCAAAACAAGATTTTAGCGCTTTGAGGAGTTCAAATAACGTGTTTTTAGATCATTTGTATCGTATCTTTTACTACATAACTTTTCACCAATTTTCACAAAACAGTAAGAAAGTTTGCTTTTCGATTCAAAACAAGATTTTAGCGCTTTGAGGAGTTCAAATAACGTGTTTTTAGATCATTTGTATCGTATCTTTTACTACATTACTTTTCACCAAATTTCACAAACACTAAGATAGTTTGTTTTTCGATTCAAAACAAGATTTGAACGCTTTGAGGAGTTCAAATAACGTGTTTTAAGATCATTTGTGTCGTATCTTTTACTACATAACTTTTCACCAAATTTCACAAACACTAAGAAAGTTTTTTTTTCGATTCAAAACAAGATTTGAACGCTTTGAGGAGTTCAAATAACGTGTTTTAAGATCATTTGTATCGTATCTTTTAGTACATAACTTTTCGCCAAATTTCACAAACACTAAGATAGTTTGTTTTTCGATTCAAAACAAGATTTTAGCGCTTTGAGGAGTTCAAATAACGTGTTTTTCGATCATTTGTATCGTATCTTTTACTACATTACTTTTCACCAAATTTCACAAACGCTAAGATAGTTTGTTTTTCGATTCAAAACAAGATTTTAACGCTTTGAGGAGTTCAAATAACGTGTTTTAAGATCATTTGTGTCGTATCTTTTACTACATAACTTTTCACCAAATTTCACAAACACTAAGAAAGTTTGTTTTTCGATTCAAAACAAGATTTGAACGCTTTGAGGAGTTCAAATAATGTATTTTAAGATCATTTGTATCGTATCTTTTAGTACATAACTTTTCACCAAATTTCACAAACACTAAGATAGTTTGTTTTTCGAATTCAAAACAAGATTTTAGCACTTTGAGGAGTTCAAATAACGTGTTTTTAGATCATTTGTATCGTATCTTTTACTACATAAATTTTCACCAAATTTCACAAACACTAAGAAAGTTTGTTTTTCGGTTCAAAACAAGATTTGAACGCTTTGAGGAGTTCAAATAACGTGTTTTTAGATCATTTGTATTGTATCTTTTACTACATAACTTTTCACCAAATTTCACAAACTCTAAGAAAGTTTGTCATTCGATTCAAAACAAGATTTGAACGCTTTGAGGAGTTCAAATAACGTGTTTTAAGATCATTTGTATCGTATATATTAGTACATAACTTTTCACAAAATTTCACAAACACTAAGATAGTTTGTTTTTCGATTCAAAACAAGATTTGGACGCTTTGAGGAGTTCAAATAACGTGTTTTTAGATCATTTGTATCGTATCTTTTAGTACATAACTTTTCACCAAATTTCACAAACACTAAGAAAGTTTGTCTTTCGATTCAAAACAAGATTTTAACGCTTTGAGGAGTTCAAATAACGTGTTTTAAGATCATTTGTGTCGTATCTTTTACTACATAACTTTTCCCCAAATTTCACAAACACTAAGAAAGTTTGTTTTTCGATTCAAAACAAGATTTGAACGCTTGGAGGAGTTCAAATGACGTGTTTTAAATCATTTGTAGCGTATTTTTTAGTACATAACTTTTCACCAAATTTCACAAACACTAAGATAGTTTGTTTTTCGATTCAAATCAAGATTTTAGCGCTTTGAGGAGTTCAAATAACGTGTTTTTAGATCATTTGTATCGTATCTTTTACTACATAACTTTTCACCAAATTTCACAAACACTAAGAAAGTTTGTTTTTCGATTCAAAACAACATTTTAACGCTTTGAGGAGTTCAAATAACGTATTTTAGATCATTTGTATCGTATCTTTTAGTAGATAACTTTTCTCCAAATTTCACAAACACTAAGAAAGTTTGTTTTTCGATTCAAAACAAGATTTTAACGCTTTGAGGAGTTCAAATAACGTGTTTTTAGATCATTTGTATCGTATCTTTTACTACATACCTTTTCACCAAATTTCACAAACACTAAGAAAGTTTGTTTTTCGATTCAAAACAAGATTTTAACGCTTTCAGCAGTTCAAATAACGTGTTTTTAGATCATTTGTATCGTATCTTTTTACTACATAACTTTTCACCAAATTTCACAAACACTAAGAAAGTTTGTTTTTCGATTCAAAACAAGATTTGAACGCTTTGAGGAGTTCAAATAACGTGTTTTAAGATCATTTGTATCGTATCTTTTACTACATTACTTTTCACCAAATTTCACAAACACTAAGATAGTTTGTTTTTCGATTCAAAACAAGATTTGAACGCTTTGAGGAGTTCAAATGACGTGTTTTAAATCATTTGTAGCGTATTTTTTAGTACATAACTTTTCACCAAATTTCACAAACACTAAGATAGTTTGTTTTTTGATTCAAATCAAGATTTGAATGCGTTGAGGAGTTCAAATAACGTGTTTTTAGATCATTTGTATCGTATCTTTTACTACATAACTTTTGACCAAATTTCACAAACACTAAGAAAGTTTGTTTTTCGATTCAAAACAAGATTTTAACGCTTTGAGGAGTTTTAATAACGTGTTTTTAGATCATTTGTATCGTATCTTTTAGTACATAACTTTTCACCAAATTTCACAAACACTAAGAAAGTTTGTTTTTCGATTCAAAACAAGATTTTAACGCTTTCAGCAGTTCAAATAACGTGTTTTTAGATCATTTGTATCGTATCTTTTTACTACATAACTTTTCACCAAATTTTACAAACACTAAGAAAGTTTGTTTTTCGATTCAAAACAAGATTTGAACGCTTTGAGGAGTTCAAATAACGTGATTTTAAATCATTTGTATCGTATCTTTTAATATATAACTTTTCACCAAATTTCACAAACACTAAGAAAGTTTGTTTTTCGATTCAAATCAAGATTTTAACGCTTTGAGGAGTTCAAATAACGTGTTTTTAGATCATTTGTATCGTATCTTTTACTACATACCTTTTCACCAAATTTCACAAACACTAAGAAATTTTGTTTTTCGATTCAAAACAAGATTTGAACGCATTGAGAAGTTCAAATAACGTGTTTTAAGATCATTTGTATCGTATCTTTTACTACATTACTTTTCACCAAATTTCACAAACACTAAGATAGTTTGTCATTCGATTCAAAACAAGATTTGAACGCTTTGAGGAGTTCAAATAACGTGTTTTTAAGATCATTTGTATCGTATCTTTTACTACATTACTTTTCACCAAATTTCACAAACACTAAGATAGTTTATTTTTCGATTCAAAACAAGATTTTAACGCTTTGAGGAGTTCAAATAACGTGTTTTTAGATCATTTGTATCGTATTTTTTACTACATAACTTTTCACCAAATTTCACAAACACTAAGAAAGTTTGTTTTTCGATTCAAAACAAGATTTGAACGCTTTGAGGAGTTCAAATAACGTGTTTTAAGATCATTTGTATCGTATCTTTTACTACATTACTTTTCACCAAATTTCACAAACACTAAGATAGTTTGTCATTCGATTCAAAACAAGATTTGAACGCTTTGAGGAGTTCAAATAACGTGTTTTTAAGATCATTTGTATCGTATCTTTTAGTACATAACTTTTCACCAAATTTCACAAACACTAAGATAGTTTGTTTTTCGATTCAAAACTAGATTTTAGCACTTTGAGGAGTTCAAATAACGTGTTTTTAGATCATTTGTATCGTATCTTTTACTACATAACTTTTCACCAAATTTCACAAACACTAAGAAAGTTTGTTTTTCGATTCAAAACAAGATTTGAACGCTTTGAGGAGTTCAAATAACGTGTTTTTAGATTATTTGTATCGTATCTTTTACTACATAACTTTTCACCAAATTTCACAAACACTAAGAAAGTTTGTCATTCGATTCAAAACAAGATTTGAACGCTTTGAGGAGTTCAAATAACGTGTTTTAAGATCATTTGTATAGTATCTTTTAGTACATAACTTTTCATCAAATTTCACAAACACTAAGATAGTTTGTTTTTCGATTCAAAACAAGATTTGAACGCTTTGAGGAGTTCAAATAACGTGTTTTAAGATCATTTGTATCGTATCTTTTACTACATTACTTTTCACCAAATTTCACAAACACTAAGATAGTTTGTTTTTCGATTCAAAACAAGATTTGAACGCTTTGAGGAGTTCAAATAACGTGTTTTAAGATCATTTGTGTCGTATCTTTTACTACATAACTTTTCACCAAATTTCACAAACACTAAGAAAGTTTTTTTTTCGATTCAAAACAAGATTTGAACGCTATGAGGAGTTCAAATAACGTGTTTTAAGATCATTTGTATCGTATCTTTTAGTACAAAACTTTTCGCCAAATTTCACAAAAACTAAGATAGTTTGTTTTTCGATTCAAAACAAGATTTTAGCGCTTTGAGGAGTTCAAATAACGTGTTTTTAGATCATTTGTATCGTATCTTTTACTACATAACTTTTCACCAATTTTCACAAAACAGTAAGAAAGTTTGCTTTTCGATTCAAAACAAGATTTTAGCGCTTTGAGGAGTTCAAATAACGTGTTTTTAGATCATTTGTATCGTATCTTTTACTACATTACTTTTCACCAAATTTCACAAACACTAAGATAGTTTGTTTTTCGATTCAAAACAAGATTTGAACGCTTTGAGGAGTTCAAATAACGTGTTTTAAGATCATTTGTGTCGTATCTTTTACTACATAACTTTTCACCAAATTTCACAAACACTAAGAAAGTTTTTTTTTCGATTCAAAACAAGATTTGAACGCTTTGAGGAGTTCAAATAACGTGTTTTAAGATCATTTGTATCGTATCTTTTAGTACATAACTTTTCGCCAAATTTCATAAACACTAAGATAGTTTGTTTTTCGATTCAAAACAAGATTTTAGCGCTTTGAGGAGTTCAAATAACGTGTTTTTCGATCATTTGTATCGTATCTTTTACTACATTACTTTTCACCAAATTTCACAAACGCTAAGATAGTTTGTTTTTCGATTCAAAACAAGATTTTAACGCTTTGAGGAGTTCAAATAACGTGTTTTAAGATCATTTGTGTCGTATCTTTTACTACATAACTTTTCACCAAATTTCACAAACACTAAGAAAGTTTGTTTTTCGATTCAAAACAAGATTTTAGCGCTTTGAGGAGTTCAAATAACGTGTTTTTAGATCATTTGTATCGTATCTTTTACTACATAAATTTTCACCAAATTTCACAAACACTAAGAAAGTTTGTTTTTCGATTCAAAACAAGATTTGAACGCTTTGAGGAGTTCAAATAACGTGTTTTTAGATCATTTGTATCGTATCTTTTACTACATAACTTTTCACCAAATTTCACAAACACTAAGATAGTTTGTTTTTCGATTCAAATCAAGATTTGAATGCTTTGAGGAGTTCAAATAACGTGTTTTTAGATCATTTGTATCGTATCTTTTTACTACATAACTTTTGACCAAATTTCACAAACACTAAGAAAGTTTGTTTTTCGATTCAAAACAAGATTTTAACGCTTTGAGGAGTTTAAATAACGTGTTTTTAGATCATTTGTATCGTATCTTTCAGTACATAACTTTTCACCAAATTTCACAAACACTAAGAAAGTTTGTTTTTCGATTCAAAACAAGATTTTAACGCTTTCAGCAGTTCAAATAACGTGTTTTTAGATCATTTGTATCGTATCTTTTTACTACATAACTTTCACCAAATTTTACAAACACTAAGAAAGTTTGTTTTTCGATTCAAAACAAGATTTGAACGCTTTGAGGAGTTAAAATAACGTGTTTTTAAATCATTTGTATCGTATCTTTTAATATATAACTTTTCACCAAATTTCACAAACACTAAGAAAGTTTGTTTTTCGATTCAAATCAAGATTTTAACGCTTTGAGGAGTTCAAATAACGTGTTTTTAGATCATTTGTATCGGATCTTTTACTACATACCTTTTCACCAAATTTCACAAACACTAAGAAATTTTGTTTTTCGATTCAAAACAAGATTTGAACGCATTGAGAAGTTCAAATAACGTGTTTTAAGATCATTTGTATCGTATCTTTTACTACATTACTTTTCACCAAATTTCACAAACACTAAGATAGTTTGTTTTTCGATTCAAAACAAGATTTGAACGCTTTGAGGAATTCAAATAACGTGTTTTAAGATCATTTGTATCGTATCTTTTACTACATTACTTTTCACCAAATTTCACAAACACTAAGATAGTTTGTTTTTCGATTCAAAACAAGATTTGAACGCTTTGAGAAGTTCAAATAACGTGTTTTAAGATCATTTGTGTCGTATCTTTTACTACATAACTTTTCCCCAAATTTCAAAAACACTAAGAAAGTTTTTTTTTCGATTCAAAACAAGATTTGAACGCTTTGAGGAGTTCAAATAACGTGTTTTAAGATCATTTGTATAGTATCTTTTAGTACATAACTTTTCGCCAAATTTCACAAACACTAAGATAGTTTGTTTTTCGATTCAAAACAAGATTTTAGCGCTTTGAGGAGTTCAAATAACGTGTTTTTAGGTTATTTGTATCGTATCTTTTACTACATAACTTTTCACCAAATTTCACAAACAGTAAGAAAGTTTGTTTTTCGATTCAAATCAAGATTTTAACGCTTTGAGGAGTTCAAATAACGTGTTTTAAGATCATTTGTGTCGTATCTTTTCCTACATAACTTTTCACCAAATTTCACAAACACTAAGAAAGTTTTTTTTCGATTCAAAACAAGATTTGAACGCTTTGAGGAGTTCAAATAACGTGTTTTAAGATCATTTGTATCGTATCTTTTAGTACGTAACTCTTCGCCAAATTTCACAAACACTAAGAAAGTTTGTTTTTCGATTCAGAACAAGATTTTAGCGCTTTGAGGAGTTCAAATAACGTGTTTTTAGATCATTTGTATCGTATCTTTTACTACAGTACTTTTCACCAAATTTCACAAACGCTAAGAAAGTTTGTCATTCGATTCAAAACAAGATTTGAACGCTTTGAGGAGTTCAAATAACGTGTTTTAAGATCATTTGTGTCGTATCTTTTACTACATAACTTTTCCCCAAATTTCACAAACACTAAGAAAGTTTGTTTTTCGATTCAAAACAAGATTTGAACGCTTTGAGGAGTTCAAATGACGTGTTTTAAATCATTTGTAGCGTATTTTTTAGTACATAACTTTTCACCAAATTTCACAAACACTAAGATAGTTTGTTTTTCGATTCAAATCAAGATTTGAATGCTTTGAGGAGTTCAAATAACGTGTTTTTAGATCATTTGTATCGTATCTTTTACTACATAACTTTGCACCAAATTTCACAAACACTAAGAAAGTTTGTTTTTCGATTCAAAACAAGATTTTAACGCTTTGAGGAGTTCAAATAACGTGTTTTTAGATCATTTGTATCGTATCTTTGAGTACATAACTTTTCACCAAATTTCACAAACACTAAGAAAGTTTGTTTTTCGATTCAAAACAAGATTTTAACGCTTTCAGCAGTTCAAATAACGTGTTTTTAGATCATTTGTATCGTATCTTTTTACTACATAACTTTTCACCAAATTTTACAAACACTAAGAAAGTTTGTTTTTCGATTCAAAACAAGATTTGAACGCTTTGAGGAGTTCAAATAACATGTTTTTAAATCATTTGTATCGTATCTTTTACTATATAACTTTTCACTAAATTTCACAAACACTAAGAAAGTTTGTTTTTCGATTCAAATCAAGATTTTAACGCTTTGAGGAGTTCAAATAACGTGTTTTTAGATCATTTGTATCGTATCTTTTACTACATACCTTTTCACCAAATTTCACAAACACTAAGAAATTTTGTTTTTCGATTCAAAACAAGATTTGAACGCATTGAGAAGTTCAAATAACGTGTTTTAAGATCATTTGTATCGTATCTTTTACTACATACCTTTTCACCAAATTTCACAAACACTAAGATAGTTTGTCATTCGATTCAAAACTAGATTTGAACGCTTTGAGGAGTTCAAATAACGTGTTTTTAAGATCATTTGTATCGTATCTTTTACTACATTACTTTTCACCAAATTTCACAAACACTAAGATAGTTTGTTTTTCGATTCAAAACAAGATTTTAACGCTTTGAGGAGTTCAAATAACGTGTTTTTAGATCATTTGTATCGTATCTTTTGCTACAAAACTTTTCACCAAATTTCACAAACACTAAGAAAGTTTGTTTTTCGATTCAAAACAAGATTTGAACGCTTTGAGGAGTTCAAATAACGTGTTTTAAGATCATTTGTATCGTATCTTTTAGTACATAACTTTTCACCAAATTTCACAAACACTAAGATAGTTTGTTTTTCGATTCAAAACTAGATTTTAGCACTTTGAGGAGTTCAAATAACGTGTTTTTAGATCATTTGTATCGTATCTTTTACTACATAACTTTTCACCAAATTTCACAAACACTAAGAAAGTTTGTTTTTCGATTCAAAACAAGATTTGAACGCTTTGAGGTGTTCAAATAACGTGTTTTTAGATCATTTGTATCGTATCTTTTACAACATAACTTTTCACCAAATTTCACAAACACTAAGAAAGTTTGTCATTCGATTCAAAACAAGATTTAAACGCTTTGAGGAGTTCAAATAACGTGTTTTAAGATCATTTGTATCGTATCTTTTAGTACATAACTTTTCACCAAATTTCACAAACACTAAGATAGTTTGTTTTTCGATTCAAAACAAGATTTGAACGCTTTGAGGAGTTCAAATAACGTGTTTTAAGATCATTTGTGTCGTATCTTTTACTACATAACTTTTCACCAAATTTCACAAACGCTAAGAAAGTTTTTTTTTCGATTCAAAACAAGATTTGAACGCTATGAGGAGTTCAAATAATGTGTTTTAAGATCATTTGTATCGTATCTTTTTAGTACATAACTTTTCGCCAAATTTCACAAACACTAAGATAGTTTGTTTTTCGATTCAAAACAAGATTTTAGCGCTTTGAGGAGTTCAAATAACGTGTTTTTAGATCATTTGTGTCGTATCTTTTACTACATAACTTTTCACCAAATTTCACAAACACTAAGAAAGTTTTTTTTTCGATTCAAAACAAGATTTGAACGCTTTGAGGAGTTCAAATAACGTGTTTTAAGATCATTTGTATCGTATCTTTTAGTACATAACTTTTCGCCAAATTTCACAAACACTAAGATAGTTTGTTTTTCGATTCAAAACAAGATTTTAGCACTTTGAGGAGTTCAAATAACGTGTTTTTAGATCATTTGTATCGTATCTTTTACTACATTACTTTTCACCAAATTTCACAAACAGTAAGAAAGTTTGTTTTTCGATTCAAAACAAGATTTGAACGCTTTGAGGAGTTCAAATAACGTGTTTTAAGATCATTTGTATCGTATCTTTTAGTACATAACTTTTGGCCAAATTTCACAAACACTAAGATAGTTTGTTTTTCGATTCAAAACAAGATTTTAGCGCTTTGAGGAGTTCAAATAACGTGTTTTTAGATCATTTGTATCGTATCTTTTACTACATTACTTTTCACCAAATTTCACAAACAGTAAGAAAGTTTGTTTTTCGATTCAAAACAAGATTTTAACGCTTTGAGGAGTTCAAATAACGTGTTTTAAGATCATTTGTGTCGTATCTTTTACTACATAACTTTTCACCAAATTTCACAAACACTAAGAAAGTTTTTTTTTCGATTCAAAACAAGATTTGAACGCTTTGAGGAGTTCAAATAACGTGTTTTAAGATCATTTGTATCGTATCTTTTAGTACATAACTCTTCGCCAAATTTCACAAACACTAAGAAAGTTTGTTTTTCGATTCAGAACAAGATTTTAGCGCTTTGAGGAGTTCAAATAACGTGTTTTTAGATCATTTGTATCGTATCTTTTACTACATTACTTTTCACCAAATTTCACAAACGCTAAGAAAGTTTGTCATTCGATTCAAAACAAGATTTGAACGCTTTGAGGAGTTCAAATAACGTGTTTTAAGATCATTTGTATCGTATATATTAGTACATAACTTTTCATCAAATTTCACAAACACTAAGATAGTTTGTTTTTCGATTCAAAACAAGATTTTAACGCTTTGAGGAGTTCAAATAACGTGTTTTAAGATCATTTGTGTCGTATCTTTTAGTACATAACTTTTCGCCAAATTTCACAAACACTAAGAAAGTTTGTTTTTCGATTCAAAACAAGATTTGCACGCTTTGAGGAGTTCAAATGACGTGTTTTAAATCATTTGTAGCGTATTTTTTAGTACATAACTTTTCACCAAATTTCACAAACACTAAGATAGTTTGTTTTTCGATTCAAATGAAGATTTGAATGCTTTGAGGAGTTCAAATAACGTGTTTTTAGATCATTTGTATCGTATCTTTTTACTACATAACTTTTCACCAAATTGTACAAACACTAAGAAAGTTTGTTTTTCGATTCAAAACAAGATTTGAACGCTTTGAGGAGTTCAAATAACGTGATTTTAAATCATTTGTATCGTATCTTTTAATATATAACTTTTCACCAAATTTCACAAACACTAAGAAAGTTTGTTTTTCGATTCAAATCAAGATTTTAACGCTTTGAGGAGTTCAAATAACGTGTTTTTAGATCATTTGTATCGTATCTTTTACTACATTACTTTTCACCAAATTTCACAAACACTAAGATAGTTTGTTTTTCGATTCAAAACAAGATTTTAACGCTTTGAGGAGTTCAAATAACGTGTTTTTAGATCATTTGTATCGTATCTTTTGCTACATAACTTTTCACCAAATTTCACAAACACTAAGAAAGTTTGTTTTTCGATTCAAAACAAGATTTGAACGCTTTGAGGAGTTCAAATAACGTGTTTTAAGATCATTTGTATCGTATCTTTTAGTACATAACTTTTCACCAAATTTCACAAACACTAAGATAGTTTGTTTTTCGATTCAAAACTAGATTTTAGCACTTTGAGGAGTTCAAATAACGTGTTTTTAGATCATTTGTATCGTATCTTTTACTACATAACTTTTCACCAAATTTCACAAACACTAAGAAAGTTTGTTTTTCGATTCAAAACAAGATTTGAACGCTTTGAGGAGTTCAAATAACGTGTTTTTAGATCATTTGTATCGTATCTTTTACAACATAACTTTTCACCAAATTTCACAAACACTAAGAAAGTTTGTCATTCGATTCAAAACAAGATTTAAACGCTTTGAGGAGTTCAAATAACGTGTTTTAAGATCATTTGTATCGTATCTTTTAGTACATAACTTTTCACCAAATTTCACAAACACTAAGATAGTTTGTTTTTCGATTCAAAACAAGATTTGAACGCTTTGAGGAGTTCAAATAACGTGTTTTAAGATCATTTGTGTCGTATCTTTTACTACATAACTTTTCACCAAATTTCACAAACGCTAAGAAAGTTTTTTTTTCGATTCAAAACAAGATTTGAACGCTATGAGGAGTTCAAATAATGTGTTTTAAGATCATTTGTATCGTATCTTTTTAGTACATAACTTTTCGCCAAATTTCACAAACACTAAGATAGTTTGTTTTTCGATTCAAAACAAGATTTTAGCGCTTTGAGGAGTTCAAATAACGTGTTTTTAGATCATTTGTGTCGTATCTTTTACTACATAACTTTTCACCAAATTTCACAAACACTAAGAAAGTTTTTTTTTTCGATTCAAAACAAGATTTGAACGCTTTGAGGAGTTCAAATAACGTGTTTTTAGATCATTTGTATCGTATCTTTTACTACATTACTTTTCACCAAATTTCACAAACACTAAGATAGTTTGTTTTTCGATTCAAAACAAGATTTGAACGCTTTGAGGAGTTCAAATAACGTGTTTTAAGATCATTTGTGTCGTATCTTTTACTACATAACTTTTCACCAAATTTCACAAACACTAAGAAAGTTTTTTTTTCGATTCAAAACAAGATTTGAACGCTTTGAGGAGTTCAAATAACGTGTTTTAAGATCATTTGTATCGTATCTTTTAGTACATAACTTTTCGCCAAATTTCACAAACACTAAGATAGTTTGTTTTTCGATTCAAAACAAGATTTTAGCGCTTTGAGGAGTTCAAATAACGTGTTTTTCGATCATTTGTATCGTATCTTTTACTACATTACTTTTCACCAAATTTCACAAACGCTAAGATAGTTTGTTTTTCGATTCAAAACAAGATTTTAACGCTTTGAGGAGTTCAAATAACGTGTTTTAAGATCATTTGTGTCGTATCTTTTACTACATAACTTTTCACCAAATTTCACAAACACTAAGAAAGTTTGTTTTTCGATTCAAAACAAGATTTGAACGCTTTGAGGAGTTCAAATAATGTATTTTAAGATCATTTGTATCGTATCTTTTAGTACATAACTTTTCACCAAATTTCACAAACACTAAGATAGTTTGTTTTTCGAATTCAAAACAAGATTTTAGCACTTTGAGGAGTTCAAATAACGTGTTTTTAGATCATTTGTATCGTATCTTTTACTACATAAATTTTCACCAAATTTCACAAACACTAAGAAAGTTTGTTTTTCGATTCAAAACAAGATTTGAACGCTTTGAGGAGTTCAAATAACGTGTTTTTAGATCATTTGTATTGTATCTTTTACTACATAACTTTTCACCAAATTTCACAAACTCTAAGAAAGTTTGTCATTCGATTCAAAACAAGATTTGAACGCTTTGAGGAGTTCAAATAACGTGTTTTAAGATCATTTGTATCGTATATATTAGTACATAACTTTTCACAAAATTTCACAAACACTAAGATAGTTTGTTTTTCGATTCAAAACAAGATTTGGACGCTTTGAGGAGTTCAAATAACGTGTTTTTAGATCATTTGTATCGTATCTTTTAGTACATAACTTTTCACCAAATTTCACAAACACTAAGAAAGTTTGTCTTTCGATTCAAAACAAGATTTTAACGCTTTGAGGAGTTCAAATAACGTGTTTTAAGATCATTTGTGTCGTATCTTTTACTACATAACTTTTCCCCAAATTTCACAAACACTAAGAAAGTTTGTTTTTCGATTCAAAACAAGATTTGAACGCTTGGAGGAGTTCAAATGACGTGATTTAAATCATTTGTAGCGTATTTTTTAGTACATAACTTTTCACCAAATTTCACAAACACTAAGATAGTTTGTTTTTCGATTCAAATCAAGATTTTAGCGCTTTGAGGAGTTCAAATAACGTGTTTTTAGATCATTTGTATCGTATCTTTTACTACATAACTTTTCACCAAATTTCACAAACACTAAGAAAGTTTGTTTTTCGATTCAAAACAACATTTTAACGCTTTGAGGAGTTCAAATAACGTATTTTAGATCATTTGTATCGTATCTTTTAGTAGATAACTTTTCTCCAAATTTCACAAACACTAAGAAAGTTTGTTTTTCGATTCAAAACAAGATTTTAACGCTTTGAGGAGTTCAAATAACGTGTTTTTAGATCATTTGTATCGTATCTTTTACTACATACCTTTTCACCAAATTTCACAAACACTAAGAAAGTTTGTTTTTCGATTCAAAACAAGATTTTAACGCTTTCAGCAGTTCAAATAACGTGTTTTTAGATCATTTGTATCGTATCTTTTTACTACATAACTTTTCACCAAATTTCACAAACACTAAGAAAGTTTGTTTTTCGATTCAAAACAAGATTTGAACGCTTTGAGGA
Source organism: Luzula sylvatica (assembly GCA_946800325.1). Taxonomy (NCBI): domain Eukaryota; kingdom Viridiplantae; phylum Streptophyta; class Magnoliopsida; order Poales; family Juncaceae; genus Luzula; species Luzula sylvatica. Next base: position 5,098,518 of record OX326961.1, read on the forward strand.
GTTCAAATAACGTGTTTTAAGATCATTTGTATCGTATCTTTTACTACATTACTTTTCACCAAATTTCACAAACACTAAGATAGTTTGTTTTTCGATTCAAAACAAGATTTGAACGCTTTGAGGAGTTCAAATGACGTGTTTTAAATCATTTGTAGCGTATTTTTTAGTACATAACTTTTCACCAAATTTCACAAACACTAAGATAGTTTGTTTTTTGATTCAAATCAAGATTTGAATGCGTTGAGGAGTTCAAATAACGTGTTTTTAGATCATTTGTATCGTATCTTTTACTACATAACTTTTGACCAAATTTCACAAACACTAAGAAAGTTTGTTTTTCGATTCAAAACAAGATTTTAACGCTTTGAGGAGTTTAAATAACGTGTTTTTAGATCATTTGTATCGTATCTTTTAGTACATAACTTTTCACCAAATTTCACAAACACTAAGAAAGTTTGTTTTTCGATTCAAAACAAGATTTTAACGCTTTCAGCAGTTCAAATAACGTGTTTTTAGATCATTTGTATCGTATCTTTTTACTACATAACTTTTCACCAAATTTTACAAACACTAAGAAAGTTTGTTTTTCGATTCAAAACAAGATTTGAACGCTTTGAGGAGTTCAAATAACGTGATTTTAAATCATTTGTATCGTATGTTTTAATATATAACTTTTCACCAAATTTCACAAACACTAAGAAAGTTTGTTTTTCGATTCAAATCAAGATTTTAACGCTTTGAGGAGTTCAAATAACGTGTTTTTAGATCATTTGTATCGTATCTTTTACTACATACCTTTTCACCAAATTTCACAAACACTAAGAAATTTTGTTTTTCGATTCAAAACAAGATTTGAACGCATTGAGAAGTTCAAATAACGTGTTTTAAGATCATTTGTATCGTATCTTTTACTACATTACTTTTCACCAAATTTCACAAACACTAAGATAGTTTGTCATTCGATTCAAAACAAGATTTGAACGCTTTGAGGAGTTCAAATAACGTGTTTTTAAGATCATTTGTATCGTATCTTTTACTACATTACTGTTCACCAAATTTCACAAACACTAAGATAGTTTATTTTTCGATTCAAAACAAGATTTTAACGCTTTGAGGAGTTCAAATAACGTGTTTTTAGATCATTTGTATCGTATTTTTTACTACATAACTTTTCACCAAATTTCACAAACACTAAGAAAGTTTGTTTTTCGATTCAAAACAAGATTTGAACGCTTTGAGGAGTTCAAATAACGTGTTTTAAGATCATTTGTATCGTATCTTTTACTACATTACTTTTCACCAAATTTCACAAACACTAAGATAGTTTGTCATTCGATTCAAAACAAGATTTGAACGCTTTGAGGAGTTCAAATAACGTGTTTTTAAGATCATTTGTATCGTATCTTTTAGTACATAACTTTTCACCAAATTTCACAAACACTAAGATAGTTTGTTTTTCGATTCAAAACTAGATTTTAGCACTTTGAGGAGTTCAAATAACGTGTTTTTAGATCATTTGTATCGTATCTTTTACTACATAACTTTTCACCAAATTTCACAAACACTAAGAAAGTTTGTTTTTCGATTCAAAACAAGATTTGAACGCTTTGAGGAGTTCAAATAACGTGTTTTTAGATTATTTGTATCGTATCTTTTACTACATAACTTTTCACCAAATTTCACAAACACTAAGAAAGTTTGTCATTCGATTCAAAACAAGATTTGAACGCTTTGAGGAGTTCAAATAACGTGTTTTAAGATCATTTGTATAGTATCTTTTAGTACATAACTTTTCATCAAATTTCACAAACACTAAGATAGTTTGTTTTTCGATTCAAAACAAGATTTGAACGCTTTGAGGAGTACAAATAACGTGTTTTAAGATCATTTGTATCGTATCTTTTACTACATTACTTTTCACCAAATTTCACAAACACTAAGATAGTTTGTTTTTCGATTCAAAACAAGATTTGAACGCTTTGAGGAGTTCAAATAACGTGTTTTAAGATCATTTGTGTCGTATCTTTTACTACATAACTTTTCACCAAATTTCACAAACACTAAGAAAGTTTTTTTTTCGATTCAAAACAAGATTTGAACGCTATGAGGAGTTCAAATAACGTGTTTTAAGATCATTTGTATCGTATCTTTTAGTACAAAACTTTTCGCCAAATTTCACAAAAACTAAGATAGTTTGTTTTTCGATTCAAAACAAGATTTTAGCGCTTTGAGGAGTTCAAATAACGTGTTTTTAGATCATTTGTATCGTATCTTTTACTACATAACTTTTCACCAATTTTCACAAAACAGTAAGAAAGTTTGCTTTTCGATTCAAAACAAGATTTTAGCGCTTTGAGGAGTTCAAATAACGTGTTTTTAGATCATTTGTATCGTATCTTTTACTACATTACTTTTCACCAAATTTCACAAACACTAAGATAGTTTGTTTTTCGATTCAAAACAAGATTTGAACGCTTTGAGGAGTTCAAATAACGTGTTTTAAGATCATTTGTGTCGTATCTTTTACTACATAACTTTTCACCAAATTTCACAAACACTAAGAAAGTTTTTTTTTCGATTCAAAACAAGATTTGAACGCTTTGAGGAGTTCAAATAACGTGTTTTAAGATCATTTGTATCGTATCTTTTAGTACATAACTTTTCGCCAAATTTCATAAACACTAAGATAGTTTGTCTTTCGATTCAAAACAAGATTTTAGCGCTTTGAGGAGTTCAAATAACGTGTTTTTCGATCATTTGTATCGTATCTTTTACTACATTACTTTTCACCAAATTTCACAAACGCTAAGATAGTTTGTTTTTCGATTCAAAACAAGATTTTAACGCTTTGAGGAGTTCAAATAACGTGTTTTAAGATCATTTGTGTCGTATCTTTTACTACATAACTTTTCACCAAATTTCACAAACACTAAGAAAGTTTGTTTTTCGATTCAAAACAAGATTTGAACGCTTTGAGGAGTTCAAATAATGTATTTTAAGATCATTTGTATCGTATCTTTTAGTACATAACTTTTCACCAAATTTCACAAACACTAAGATAGTTTGTTTTTCGAATTCAAAACAAGATTTTAGCGCTTTGAGGAGTTCAAATAACGTGTTTTTAGATCATTTGTATCGTATCTTTTACTACATAAATTTTCACCAAATTTCACAAACACTAAGAAAGTTTGTTTTTCGATTCAAAACAAGATTTGAACGCTTTGAGGAGTTCAAATAACGTGTTTTTAGATCATTTGTATCGTATCTTTTACTACATAACTTTTCACCAAATTTCACAAACACTAAGATAGTTTGTTTTTCGATTCAAATCAAGATTTGAATGCTTTGAGGAGTTCAAATAACGTGTTTTTAGATCATTTGTATCGTATCTTTTTACTACATAACTTTTGACCAAATTTCACAAACACTAAGAAAGTTTGTTTTTCGATTCAAAACAAGATTTTAACGCTTTGAGGAGTTTAAATAACGTGTTTTTAGATCATTTGTATCGTATCTTTCAGTACATAACTTTTCACCAAATTTCACAAACACTAAGAAAGTTTGTTTTTCGATTCAAAACAAGATTTTAACGCTTTCAGCAGTTCAAATAACGTGTTTTTAGATCATTTGTATCGTATCTTTTTACTACATAACTTTCACCAAATTTTACAAACACTAAGAAAGTTTGTTTTTCGATTCAAAACAAGATTTGAACGCTTTGAGGAGTTCAAATAACGTGTTTTTAAATCATTTGTATCGTATCTTTTAATATATAACTTTTAACCAAATTTCACAAACACTAAGAAAGTTTGTTTTTCGATTCAAATCAAGATTTTAACGCTTTGAGGAGTTCAAATAACGTGTTTTTAGATCATTTGTATCGGATCTTTTACTACATACCTTTTCACCAAATTTCACAAACACTAAGAAATTTTGTTTTTCGATTCAAAACAAGATTTGAACGCATTGAGAAGTTCAAATAACGTGTTTTAAGATCATTTGTATCGTATCTTTTACTACATTACTTTTCACCAAATTTCACAAACACTAAGATAGTTTGTTTTTCGATTCAAAACAAGATTTGAACGCTTTGAGGAATTCAAATAACGTGTTTTAAGATCATTTGTATCGTATCTTTTACTACATTACTTTTCACCAAATTTCACAAACACTAAGATAGTTTGTTTTTCGATTCAAAACAAGATTTGAACGCTTTGAGAAGTTCAAATAACGTGTTTTAAGATCATTTGTGTCGTATCTTTTACTACATAACTTTTCCCCAAATTTCAAAAACACTAAGAAAGTTTTTTTTTCGATTCAAAACAAGATTTGAACGCTTTGAGGAGTTCAAATAACGTGTTTTAAGATCATTTGTATAGTATCTTTTAGTACATAACTTTTCGCCAAATTTCACAAACACTAAGATAGTTTGTTTTTCGATTCAAAACAAGATTTTAGCGCTTTGAGGAGTTCAAATAACGTGTTTTTAGGTTATTTGTATCGTATCTTTTACTACATAACTTTTCACCAAATTTCACAAACAGTAAGAAAGTTTGTTTTTCGATTCAAATCAAGATTTTAACGCTTTGAGGAGTTCAAATAACGTGTTTTAAGATCATTTGTGTCGTATCTGATGAGCGGGTTTTCGATCACTTTTAAATTGATATATCGTTGTATGTGAAAACCAATTCAATCAACAAGTTTGGAATTTAATGTGTATAGTAGTAATATGCAAGTTCGTTCCACGAGGAGTATATGCGTCAAATAATGAATCAAAACGAGCCAAAAGGCAGAAACTTTTCCAAAAAGAGAATTAAGGGCAGAAACTTTTTCTAACTTCAGATCTTTAAAATAATTATTTCGAAGTTTCCAAAATTAATGAAATTTTGTGTAGAGATAGGTCTGCATATTATCAAATTTATCCTAAAATTTCAAACAATTTGGACAACGGAATAAAAAGTTATTAACGAATTACAATCAGGTCTCTGAAAAACAGTCCCCTGGAAACAGCAGGTTTTCAGTTTAACTTACAGTTTTCAAAAATTCATATCAATTAGAATATTTCATGAAATTCTACGATTCAAAAAGTTTACGAAACTAGAAATCAAGATCTACGTAATGAAAATTTTAACAGATCTAGCATATACAGCAAATGAAAAATAAAGAGAAAAAGAACAAGAAAAGAAAAGATCAAGAAAAATTCAAGAACAAGAATTTTAGAATCAAACAAGTTATATTTACACACATCAAATTCGAGAAAAGAAAAGATTACACCTAAAACGAGAAGGAAGCTTCAACGTGATTAGAGGTACTCCTTCCTTGTGATCGTGGACGATTGATGCTCGAATCGCTAGGAAGCTAGATGATTGAGCTGTTTTCTCGTCTTGAAGAAACGTCCTTCCCGGTTGAAGAAAGCTCCGAGTCCGGTTGTGACGTGTATCTTCTACGACTTGCTTCGATTAGATCGATTCACCGGATGAAGAAAGCTTCGAGTCCGGCAAACAATCACTCGAGAATTCGAGTAATCCTTGAATGGTTCTTGACGTTCTTGAAAGTTCTTGGAAGTGCTTAGAGAGAGAGAGAGAGAGAAGATGCTCCGAAGAGCGGGGGAGGGGGAGAGAGAAGCAAAACCTGCCCAAGGGCCTTTGGGGTCTATTTATAGTGCATTTGGAGCCTTCTCATTGGTCAAGAGATGGTTGAGAGGATTGAGGGTAGTTTGGTAATTGTAGGTGAGGAAGGTGGGCTGAATGGTGGTTAAAGTATGAGTGGTTTTCGTATAGAATTTGGTGTAGACTTTTGTGTGGTAGATTACTTGCCTCCTTCTTCATACGTGTACCGAAATGGGCAGTATAATATATCGATTTTATCGGCGCGAGGAGAGGAAGACAACTACACTGTTGGAATGTCGAAAACTTTCGTCAAAAAAACTGAAATTATCAATAAAACACACTTAGTGAAGAAATATTCTTGCAATCTTAAATATGAACAATTATATATATAAAGTTGTGATTCAAAAGGGCTAAAATCCCCAAATTAGATATCAAAAAGGTGCTTTATTTTCCTCTTATCAAATACCCCCACACTTAGCTTTTGTCGTCCTCGACAAAATAAAACGTAATAAAATATATTTTAAGCACAAAAAATACAAGTTAGGTTTTGTTGAAATTGTAATCACACTATCTCATAAATTTGAATTTCACAAGAAATATTTATACTCTCTTAATCATATGTTATTTCAAGAGGAACAAAATATCAAACTTCTATAATGAGGATTTTGCCAATTTTTAAGATATTTATTAAGAAATGATTTTCACTCGAAAAAGATAGTTAAACACCACATAATGAACGTAACACCACATAATTAAAGAGGAAAAATCTTTTAAAAGTATTAATAAAACCAATTTTTTCATTTTTGCAAAAGTTGACCTTAAATGTAAGTAATTCACTTTTATAACCGCTCGGTACGTAAGTACTTGGGTCCTCCTTAAATCCAACCAAATTTCCTTAAATTTTGCTCAAAATATTATTTTATATTTTTTCTTTTTTTTTCTTTTTCTTTTTTCTTTTCTCTTTTTTTTTTTCTTTTGCTTTTTTCTATTTTCTTTTTCTTTTCTTTTTTCTTTTTTTTTTCTTTTTTCTTTTTTTTCTTTCTTTTTTTTTTTTTTCTTTTTTCTTTCTTCTTTCATTGAAATAGTTTTATATAAAATATTAATTCACAATGTTTCGAACCGATCATGAGTACGGTTCGCTCATGCCCGGCTTACTCCATTGCGAATTCTTTTTGAAAAAATCGCGAGCGCAATAAAATTCCGTTTGGTTGGAACATAAGTCGCCATGAACGGTTAGGACCCTTAAGTGTAAGTTGTCAAATTTTTAAACTAATGCAAAAACTACCAAAAATGGTTGAATAAAACTTTTTAGAATTTCTAAATTAAGAATGGGTTCTTATTCAAAAATGGTGTGCCACATAAATCATAATAAAAATCATTTAAAATAAATACTTCTTTAAGCAAATCTTATTATAGACGGGATTGAATCCCAAATTAGTCTCATAAAAGACCGTTTATTGTTTTCTTTAATATTCATTTGAGAAAAAGAATATTCTTTAAGTGGATGGTGAAAATTCTTTTTAAGAAGATGTGTGATTGTTTAGACTTGATCGTGGAGAAAAACCGTTTCTTTAACAAGTATTTAAGTGCTTAAAAATCGAGGACGATCACGAAAAATTGATTTAAAATATGATATATACAATGGTGGTAGAATTTTTTAATTTTTAAAATTTTTAAAATTTTCAATTTTCATAAAAGCAAAATAAAAGCATAAAAGAAAAATAAGAACGAATATATACAAAGGAAATCCAAATATTATCCCCCCCACACTTATTTCCAAGCTTGTCCTCAAGCGAAAAGATACGAAAAAAAAAATGTCGACTAAAATAGAAAAAAGATGGATAGATAAAACCTGAATTTTTTTGGTGCGTGGGTTGCCTCCCAACTAGCGCCCTTTCTTTTACGTCTTTGGGCTAGACACCCAAAGTTAGCCTATTTCGAGATTATATGAGGCGCTTATGCTTTTAGCGGCTTTACGACCGCCTTTGAGCAGTCTCATTAAGAGATTGGAGACTTGAGCGATTGCCATGATTATTTTTCGTTTAGCGTAAGTTGAACTTGGCGTGAAGAGTTTCTTTATTTCATCTTGGATTTTTCCAAGCTTTTCTTCTAAAGGCCTTTGTTGGAGAGGAGTTGTGAGAGGCGTGAGTGTCTCGAATGTATTTGACTTCCTTGATAAATCTACACAAGGTGAATTTCTATCATGAGAAGCATCATAGTTCTTAAATGAATTAAAATTGATGATATATGGAAAGAATTCACCTTGGAGAATGGTAGATTTTTCTTCTTGCTCGTTTGATAATTGCTCGTTTTCATCGATTGGAGTGAGCTGAACCGTCTTTTGGAGAGTCGAATCCAATGACACATTTTCTTCTTCAATGGTCGTTCTCGTTCCAACGCTTTCATCGAATCCCCCCATACTTGAACTCTCGTCACCTTCAATCTCCACAATCTCCTCGTTTGAATATTCTAACTCGAGACAAATCACTCTTTGATCTAGATCGTTTACGATGGATTGAATATTTCCGAGTCGTCGAGAGGTGGTTTTAATCTCATGCGATATATCACTTATCTCTTGTTTGATTTCTTGTTTGATTTCTTCAAAATCTTGTTTGATTTCTTCATAAACTTGTTCTTGCTTTTGTTTAAGAGATACCATCATCGCCATCATTTCCTCCATCATTATTTTTAATTCTTGGTCTTGATCTTCGTTTTGGGATTGAAATTGTGGATCTTGGTAATCAAATCCATGTTGAGATTCGAGTTCGTTTTGAGAAGGTTCGTATATGGGGTTTGAGTAATTATTGGTGGTTTCGGTATAGGATTGTGTCTCATAACCCCATGGGGATTCGTTTTCGTATTCGCGAGCTTCGTAGATGGGATTTAGATAAAGGGTCTCGGTGTGTGATTCTTCGTATTGATTTGAGGTGGAACATGAGAGCAAACCGAGCCTTCGTTCTTCTTTTCTTTCTTCCCATTCGTCGATGTCTTGATTGATCATTTCTTTAAGCGTCATGTGTTTTGGATATCTTCTTGGAGTTCTTTCTTGAGTTAGCAATTCTCCAAACGTTCTTGGTCTTTCTTGATGATCCATCTTGCTCTACTCCGTGTACCTCGCAAGAATAGAAAAATTTCGAAATAAGTGAAATATCAAGTTCAAACTTATCAATTCTATTAACAATATCACTCAAGATTGCAAGTTCGATTCATAATTTGACTTAAACATTACTCCCCGGCAGCGGCGCCATTTGATGAGCGGGTTTTCGATCACTTTTAAATTGATATATCGTTGTATGTGAAAACCAATTCAATCAACAAGTTTGGAATTTAATGTGTATAGTAGTAATATGCAAGTTCGTTCCACGAGGAGTATATGCGTCAAATAATGAATCAAAACGAGCCAAAAGGCAGAAACTTTTCCAAAAAGAGAATTAAGGGCAGAAACTTTTTCTAACTTCAGATCTTTAAAATAATTATTTCGAAGTTTCCAAAATTAATGAAATTTTGTGTAGAGATAGGTCTGCATATTATCAAATTTATCCTAAAATTTCAAACAATTTGGACAACGGAATAAAAAGTTATTAACGAATTACAATCAGGTCTCTGAAAAACAGTCCCCTGGAAACAGCAGGTTTTCAGTTTAACTTACAGTTTTCAAAAATTCATATCAATTAGAATATTTCATGAAATTCTACGATTCAAAAAGTTTACGAAACTAGAAATCAAGATCTACGTAATGAAAATTTTAACAGATCTAGCATATACAGCAAATGAAAAATAAAGAGAAAAAGAACAAGAAAAGAAAAGATCAAGAAAAATTCAAGAACAAGAATTTTAGAATCAAACAAGTTATATTTACACACATCAAATTCGAGAAAAGAAAAGATTACACCTAAAACGAGAAGGAAGCTTCAACGTGATTAGAGGTACTCCTTCCTTGTGATCGTGGACGATTGATGCTCGAATCGCTAGGAAGCTAGATGATTGAGCTGTTTTCTCGTCTTGAAGAAACGTCCTTCCCGGTTGAAGAAAGCTCCGAGTCCGGTTGTGACGTGTATCTTCTACGACTTGCTTCGATTAGATCGATTCACCGGATGAAGAAAGCTTCGAGTCCGGCAAACAATCACTCGAGAATTCGAGTAATCCTTGAATGGTTCTTGACGTTCTTGAAAGTTCTTGGAAGTGCTTAGAGAGAGAGAGAGAGAGAAGATGCTCCGAAGAGCGGGGGAGGGGGAGAGAGAAGCAAAACCTGCCCAAGGGCCTTTGGGGTCTATTTATAGTGCATTTGGAGCCTTCTCATTGGTCAAGAGATGGTTGAGAGGATTGAGGGTAGTTTGGTAATTGTAGGTGAGGAAGGTGGGCTGAATGGTGGTTAAAGTATGAGTGGTTTTCGTATAGAATTTGGTGTAGACTTTTGTGTGGTAGATTACTTGCCTCCTTCTTCATACGTGTACCGAAATGGGCAGTATAATATATCGATTTTATCGGCGCGAGGAGAGGAAGACAACTACACTGTTGGAATGTCGAAAACTTTCGTCAAAAAAACTGAAATTATCAATAAAACACACTTAGTGAAGAAATATTCTTGCAATCTTAAATATGAACAATTATATATATAAAGTTGTGATTCAAAAGGGCTAAAATCCCCAAATTAGATATCAAAAAGGTGCTTTATTTTCCTCTTATCAGTATCTTTTACTACATAACTTTTCACCAAATTTCACAAACACTAAGAAAGTTTTTTTTCGATTCAAAACAAGATTTGAACGCTTTGAGGAGTTCAAATAACGTGTTTTAAGATCATTTGTATCGTATCTTTTAGTACGTAACTCTTCGCCAAATTTCACAAACACTAAGAAAGTTTGTTTTTCGATTCAGAACAAGATTTTAGCGCTTTGAGGAGTTCAAATAACGTGTTTTTAGATCATTTGTATCGTATCTTTTACTACAGTACTTTTCACCAAATTTCACAAACGCTAAGAAAGTTTGTCATTCGATTCAAAACAAGATTTGAACGCTTTGAGGAGTTCAAATAACGTGTTTTAAGATCATTTGTGTCGTATCTTTTACTACATAACTTTTCCCCAAATTTCACAAACACTAAGAAAGTTTGTTTTTCGATTCAAAACAAGATTTGAACGCTTTGAGGAGTTCAAATGACGTGTTTTAAATCATTTGTAGCGTATTTTTTAGTACATAACTTTTCACCAAATTTCACAAACACTAAGATAGTTTGTTTTTCGATTCAAATCAAGATTTGAATGCTTTGAGGAGTTCAAATAACGTGTTTTTAGATCATTTGTATCGTATCTTTTACTACATAACTTTTCACCAAATTTCACAAACACTAAGAAAGTTTGTTTTTCGATTCAAAACAAGATTTTAACGCTTTGAGGAGTTCAAATAACGTGTTTTTAGATCATTTGTATCGTATCTTTGAGTACATAACTTTTCACCAAATTTCACAAACACTAAGAAAGTTTGTTTTTCGATTCAAAACAAGATTTTAACGCTTTCAGCAGTTCAAATAACGTGTTTTTAGATCATTTGTATCGTATCTTTTTACTACATAACTTTTCACCAAATTTTACAAACACTAAGAAAGTTTGTTTTTCGATTCAAAACAAGATTTGAACGCTTTGAGGAGTTCAAATAACATGTTTTTAAATCATTTGTATCGTATCTTTTACTATATAACTTTTCACTAAATTTCACAAACACTAAGAAAGTTTGTTTTTCGATTCAAATCAAGATTTTAACGCTTTGAGGAGTTCATATAACGTGTTTTTAGATCATTTGTATCGTATCTTTTACTACATACCTTTTCACCAAATTTCACAAACACTAAGAAATTTTGTTTTTCGATTCAAAACAAGATTTGAACGCATTGAGAAGTTCAAATAACGTGTTTTAAGATCATTTGTATCGTATCTTTTACTACATACCTTTTCACCAAATTTCACAAACACTAAGATAGTTTGTCATTCGATTCAAAACTAGATTTGAACGCTTTGAGGAGTTCAAATAACGTGTTTTTAAGATCATTTGTATCGTATTTTTTACTACATTACTTTTCACCAAATTTCACAAACACTAAGATAGTTTGTTTTTCGATTCAAAACAAGATTTTAACGCTTTGAGGAGTTCAAATAACGTGTTTTTAGATCATTTGTATCGTATCTTTTGCTACATAACTTTTCACCAAATTTCACAAACACTAAGAAAGTTTGTTTTTCGATTCAAAACAAGATTTGAACGCTTTGAGGAGTTCAAATAACGTGTTTTAAGATCATTTGTATCGTATCTTTTAGTACATAACTTTTCACCAAATTTCACAAACACTAAGATAGTTTGTTTTTCGATTCAAAACTAGATTTTAGCACTTTGAGGAGTTCAAATAACGTGTTTTTAGATCATTTGTATCGTATCTTTTACTACATAACTTTTCACCAAATTTCACAAACACTAAGAAAGTTTGTTTTTCGATTCAAAACAAGATTTGAACGCTTTGAGGAGTTCAAATAACGTGTTTTTAGATCATTTGTATCGTATCTTTTACAACATAACTTTTCACCAAATTTCACAAACACTAAGAAAGTTTGTCATTCGATTCAAAACAAGATTTAAACGCTTTGAGGAGTTCAAATAACGTGTTTTAAGATCATTTGTATCGTATCTTTTAGTACATAACTTTTCACCAAATTTCACAAACACTAAGATAGTTTGTTTTTCGATTCAAAACAAGATTTGAACGCTTTGAGGAGTTCAAATAACGTGTTTTAAGATCATTTGTGTCGTATCTTTTACTACATAACTTTTCACCAAATTTCACAAACGCTAAGAAAGTTTTTTTTTCGATTCAAAACAAGATTTGAACGCATTGAGAAGTTCAAATAACGTGTTTTAAGATCATTTGTATCGTATCTTTTACTACATTACTTTTCACCAAATTTCACAAACACTAAGAAAGTTTGTTTTTCGATTCAAATCAAGATTTTAACGCTTTGAGGAGTTCATATAACGTGTTTTTAGATCATTTGTATCGTATCTTTTACTACATACCTTTTCACCAAATTTCACAAACACTAAGAAATTTTGTTTTTCGATTCAAAACAAGATTTGAACGCATTGAGAAGTTCAAATAACGTGTTTTAAGATCATTTGTATCGTATCTTTTACTACATTACTTTTCACCAAATTTCACAAACACTAAGATAGTTTGTCATTCGATTCAAAACAAGATTTGAACGCTTTGAGGAGTTCAAATAACGTGTTTTTAAGATCATTTGTATCGTATCTTTTACTACATTACTGTTCACCAAATTTCACAAACACTAAGATAGTTTATTTTTCGATTCAAAACAAGATTTTAACGCTTTGAGGAGTTCAAATAACGTGTTTTTAGATCATTTGTATCGTATTTTTTACTACATAACTTTTCACCAAATTTCACAAACACTAAGAAAGTTTGTTTTTCGATTCAAAACAAGATTTGAACGCTTTGAGGAGTTCAAATAACGTGTTTTAAGATCATTTGTATCGTATCTTTTACTACATTACTTTTCACCAAATTTCACAAACACTAAGATAGTTTGTCATTCGATTCAAAACAAGATTTGAACGCTTTGAGGAGTTCAAATAACGTGTTTTTAAGATCATTTGTATCGTATCTTTTAGTACATAACTTTTCACCAAATTTCACAAACACTAAGATAGTTTGTTTTTCGATTCAAAACTAGATTTTAGCACTTTGAGGAGTTCAAATAACGTGTTTTTAGATCATTTGTATCGTATCTTTTACTACATAACTTTTCACCAAATTTCACAAACACTAAGAAAGTTTGTTTTTCGATTCAAAACAAGATTTGAACGCTTTGAGGAGTTCAAATAACGTGTTTTTAGATTATTTGTATCGTATCTTTTACTACATAACTTTTCACCAAATTTCACAAACACTAAGAAAGTTTGTCATTCGATTCAAAACAAGATTTGAACGCTTTGAGGAGTTCAAATAACGTGTTTTAAGATCATTTGTATAGTATCTTTTAGTACATAACTTTTCATCAAATTTCACAAACACTAAGATAGTTTGTTTTTCGATTCAAAACAAGATTTGAACGCTTTGAGGAGTACAAATAACGTGTTTTAAGATCATTTGTATCGTATCTTTTACTACATTACTTTTCACCAAATTTCACAAACACTAAGATAGTTTGTTTTTCGATTCAAAACAAGATTTGAACGCTTTGAGGAGTTCAAATAACGTGTTTTAAGATCATTTGTGTCGTATCTTTTACTACATAACTTTTCACCAAATTTCACAAACACTAAGAAAGTTTTTTTTTCGATTCAAAACAAGATTTGAACGCTATGAGGAGTTCAAATAACGTGTTTTAAGATCATTTGTATCGTATCTTTTAGTACAAAACTTTTCGCCAAATTTCACAAAAACTAAGATAGTTTGTTTTTCGATTCAAAACAAGATTTTAGCGCTTTGAGGAGTTCAAATAACGTGTTTTTAGATCATTTGTATCGTATCTTTTACTACATAACTTTTCACCAATTTTCACAAAACAGTAAGAAAGTTTGCTTTTCGATTCAAAACAAGATTTTAGCGCTTTGAGGAGTTCAAATAACGTGTTTTTAGATCATTTGTATCGTATCTTTTACTACATTACTTTTCACCAAATTTCACAAACACTAAGATAGTTTGTTTTTCGATTCAAAACAAGATTTGAACGCTTTGAGGAGTTCAAATAACGTGTTTTAAGATCATTTGTGTCGTATCTTTTACTACATAACTTTTCACCAAATTTCACAAACACTAAGAAAGTTTTTTTTTCGATTCAAAACAAGATTTGAACGCTTTGAGGAGTTCAAATAACGTGTTTTAAGATCATTTGTATCGTATCTTTTAGTACATAACTTTTCGCCAAATTTCATAAACACTAAGATAGTTTGTTTTTCGATTCAAAACAAGATTTTAGCGCTTTGAGGAGTTCAAATAACGTGTTTTTCGATCATTTGTATCGTATCTTTTACTACATTACTTTTCACCAAATTTCACAAACGCTAAGATAGTTTGTTTTTCGATTCAAAACAAGATTTTAACGCTTTGAGGAGTTCAAATAACGTGTTTTAAGATCATTTGTGTCGTATCTTTTACTACATAACTTTTCACCAAATTTCACAAACACTAAGAAAGTTTGTTTTTCGATTCAAAACAAGATTTGAACGCTTTGAGGAGTTCAAATAATGTATTTTAAGATCATTTGTATCGTATCTTTTAGTACATAACTTTTCACCAAATTTCACAAACACTAAGATAGTTTGTTTTTCGAATTCAAAACAAGATTTTAGCGCTTTGAGGAGTTCAAATAACGTGTTTTTAGATCATTTGTATCGTATCTTTTACTACATAAATTTTCACCAAATTTCACAAACACTAAGAAAGTTTGTTTTTCGATTCAAAACAAGATTTGAACGCTTTGAGGAGTTCAAATAACGTGTTTTTAGATCATTTGTATCGTATCTTTTACTACATAACTTTTCACCAAATTTCACAAACACTAAGATAGTTTGTTTTTCGATTCAAATCAAGATTTGAATGCTTTGAGGAGTTCAAATAACGTGTTTTTAGATCATTTGTATCGTATCTTTTTACTACATAACTTTTGACCAAATTTCACAAACACTAAGAAAGTTTGTTTTTCGATTCAAAACAAGATTTTAACGCTTTGAGGAGTTTAAATAACGTGTTTTTAGATCATTTGTATCGTATCTTTCAGTACATAACTTTTCACCAAATTTCACAAACACTAAGAAAGTTTGTTTTTCGATTCAAAACAAGATTTTAACGCTTTCAGCAGTTCAAATAACGTGTTTTTAGATCATTTGTATCGTATCTTTTTACTACATAACTTTCACCAAATTTTACAAACACTAAGAAAGTTTGTTTTTCGATTCAAAACAAGATTTGAACGCTTTGAGGAGTTCAAATAACGTGTTTTTAAATCATTTGTATCGTATCTTTTAATATATAACTTTTAACCAAATTTCACAAACACTAAGAAAGTTTGTTTTTCGATTCAAATCAAGATTTTAACGCTTTGAGGAGTTCAAATAACGTGTTTTTAGATCATTTGTATCGGATCTTTTACTACATACCTTTTCACCAAATTTCACAAACACTAAGAAATTTTGTTTTTCGATTCAAAACAAGATTTGAACGCATTGAGAAGTTCAAATAACGTGTTTTAAGATCATTTGTATCGTATCTTTTACTACATTACTTTTCACCAAATTTCACAAACACTAAGATAGTTTGTTTTTCGATTCAAAACAAGATTTGAACGCTTTGAGGAATTCAAATAACGTGTTTTAAGATCATTTGTATCGTATCTTTTACTACATTACTTTTCACCAAATTTCACAAACACTAAGATAGTTTGTTTTTCGATTCAAAACAAGATTTGAACGCTTTGAGAAGTTCAAATAACGTGTTTTAAGATCATTTGTGTCGTATCTTTTACTACATAACTTTTCCCCAAATTTCAAAAACACTAAGAAAGTTTTTTTTTCGATTCAAAACAAGATTTGAACGCTTTGAGGAGTTCAAATAACGTGTTTTAAGATCATTTGTATAGTATCTTTTAGTACATAACTTTTCGCCAAATTTCACAAACACTAAGATAGTTTGTTTTTCGATTCAAAACAAGATTTTAGCGCTTTGAGGAGTTCAAATAACGTGTTTTTAGGTTATTTGTATCGTATCTTTTACTACATAACTTTTCACCAAATTTCACAAACAGTAAGAAAGTTTGTTTTTCGATTCAAATCAAGATTTTAACGCTTTGAGGAGTTCAAATAACGTGTTTTAAGATCATTTGTGTCGTATCTTTTACTACATAACTTTTCACCAAATTTCACAAACACTAAGAAAGTTTTTTTTCGATTCAAAACAAGATTTGAACGCTTTGAGGAGTTCAAATAACGTGTTTTAAGATCATTTGTATCGTATCTTTTAGTACGTAACTCTTCGCCAAATTTCACAAACACTAAGAAAGTTTGTTTTTCGATTCAGAACAAGATTTTAGCGCTTTGAGGAGTTCAAATAACGTGTTTTTAGATCATTTGTATCGTATCTTTTACTACAGTACTTTTCACCAAATTTCACAAACGCTAAGAAAGTTTGTCATTCGATTCAAAACAAGATTTGAACGCTTTGAGGAGTTCAAATAACGTGTTTTAAGATCATTTGTGTCGTATCTTTTACTACATAACTTTTCCCCAAATTTCACAAACACTAAGAAAGTTTGTTTTTCGATTCAAAACAAGATTTGAACGCTTTGAGGAGTTCAAATGACGTGTTTTAAATCATTTGTAGCGTATTTTTTAGTACATAACTTTTCACCAAATTTCACAAACACTAAGATAGTTTGTTTTTCGATTCAAATCAAGATTTGAATGCTTTGAGGAGTTCAAATAACGTGTTTTTAGATCATTTGTATCGTATCTTTTACTACATAACTTTTCACCAAATTTCACAAACACTAAGAAAGTTTGTTTTTCGATTCAAAACAAGATTTTAACGCTTTGAGGAGTTCAAATAACGTGTTTTTAGATCATTTGTATCGTATCTTTGAGTACATAACTTTTCACCAAATTTCACAAACACTAAGAAAGTTTGTTTTTCGATTCAAAACAAGATTTTAACGCTTTCAGCAGTTCAAATAACGTGTTTTTAGATCATTTGTATCGTATCTTTTTACTACATAACTTTTCACCAAATTTTACAAACACTAAGAAAGTTTGTTTTTCGATTCAAAACAAGATTTGAACGCTTTGAGGAGTTCAAATAACATGTTTTTAAATCATTTGTATCGTATCTTTTACTATATAACTTTTCACTAAATTTCACAAACACTAAGAAAGTTTGTTTTTCGATTCAAATCAAGATTTTAACGCTTTGAGGAGTTCATATAACGTGTTTTTAGATCATTTGTATCGTATCTTTTACTACATACCTTTTCACCAAATTTCACAAACACTAAGAAATTTTGTTTTTCGATTCAAAACAAGATTTGAACGCATTGAGAAGTTCAAATAACGTGTTTTAAGATCATTTGTATCGTATCTTTTACTACATACCTTTTCACCAAATTTCACAAACACTAAGATAGTTTGTCATTCGATTCAAAACTAGATTTGAACGCTTTGAGGAGTTCAAATAACGTGTTTTTAAGATCATTTGTATCGTATTTTTTACTACATTACTTTTCACCAAATTTCACAAACACTAAGATAGTTTGTTTTTCGATTCAAAACAAGATTTTAACGCTTTGAGGAGTTCAAATAACGTGTTTTTAGATCATTTGTATCGTATCTTTTGCTACATAACTTTTCACCAAATTTCACAAACACTAAGAAAGTTTGTTTTTCGATTCAAAACAAGATTTGAACGCTTTGAGGAGTTCAAATAACGTGTTTTAAGATCATTTGTATCGTATCTTTTAGTACATAACTTTTCACCAAATTTCACAAACACTAAGATAGTTTGTTTTTCGATTCAAAACTAGATTTTAGCACTTTGAGGAGTTCAAATAACGTGTTTTTAGATCATTTGTATCGTATCTTTTACTACATAACTTTTCACCAAATTTCACAAACACTAAGAAAGTTTGTTTTTCGATTCAAAACAAGATTTGAACGCTTTGAGGAGTTCAAATAACGTGTTTTTAGATCATTTGTATCGTATCTTTTACAACATAACTTTTCACCAAATTTCACAAACACTAAGAAAGTTTGTCATTCGATTCAAAACAAGATTTAAACGCTTTGAGGAGTTCAAATAACGTGTTTTAAGATCATTTGTATCGTATCTTTTAGTACATAACTTTTCACCAAATTTCACAAACACTAAGATAGTTTGTTTTTCGATTCAAAACAAGATTTGAACGCTTTGAGGAGTTCAAATAACGTGTTTTAAGATCATTTGTGTCGTATCTTTTACTACATAACTTTTCACCAAATTTCACAAACGCTAAGAAAGTTTTTTTTTCGATTCAAAACAAGATTTGAACGCTATGAGGAGTTCAAATAATGTGTTTTAAGATCATTTGTATCGTATCTTTTTAGTACATAACTTTTCGCCAAATTTCACAAACACTAAGATAGTTTGTTTTTCGATTCAAAACAAGATTTTAGCGCTTTGAGGAGTTCAAATAACGTGTTTTTAGATCATTTGTGTCGTATCTTTTACTACATAACTTTTCACCAAATTTCACAAACACTAAGAAAGTTTTTTTTTCGATTCAAAACAAGATTTGAACGCTTTGAGGAGTTCAAATAACGTGTTTTAAGATCATTTGTATCGTATCTTTTAGTACATAACTTTTCGCCAAATTTCACAAACACTAAGATAGTTTGTTTTTCGATTCAAAACAAGATTTTAGCACTTTGAGGAGTTCAAATAACGTGTTTTTAGATCATTTGTATCGTATCTTTTACTACATTACTTTTCACCAAATTTCACAAACAGTAAGAAAGTTTGTTTTTCGATTCAAAACAAGATTTGAACGCTTTGAGGAGTTCAAATAACGTGTTTTAAGATCATTTGTATCGTATCTTTTAGTACATAACTTTTTGCCAAATTTCACAAACACTAAGATAGTTTGTTTTTCGATTCAAAACAAGATTTTAGCGCTTTGAGGAGTTCAAATAACGTGTTTTTAGATCATTTGTATCGTATCTTTTACTACATTACTTTTCACCAAATTTCACAAACAGTAAGAAAGTTTGTTTTTCGATTCAAAACAAGATTTTAACGCTTTGAGGAGTTCAAATAACGTGTTTTAAGATCATTTGTGTCGTATCTTTTACTACATAACTTTTCACCAAATTTCACAAACACTAAGAAAGTTTTTTTTTCGATTCAAAACAAGATTTGAACGCTTTGAGGAGTTCAAATAACGTGTTTTAATATCATTTGTATCGTATCTTTTAGTACATAACTCTTCGCCAAATTTCACAAACACTAAGAAAGTTTGTTTTTCGATTCAGAACAAGATTTTAGCGCTTTGAGGAGTTCAAATAACGTGTTTTTAGATCATTTGTATCGTATCTTTTACTACATTACTTTTCACCAAATTTCACAAACGCTAAGAAAGTTTGTCATTCGATTCAAAACAAGATTTGAACGCTTTGAGGAGTTCAAATAACGTGTTTTAAGATCATTTGTATCGTATATATTAGTACATAACTTTTCATCAAATTTCACAAACACTAAGATAGTTTGTTTTTCGATTCAAAACAAGATTTTAACGCTTTGAGGAGTTCAAATAACGTGTTTTAAGATCATTTGTGTCGTATCTTTTAGTACATAACTTTTCGCCAAATTTCACAAACACTAAGAAAGTTTGTTTTTCGATTCAAAACAAGATTTGCACGCTTTGAGGAGTTCAAATGACGTGTTTTAAATCATTTGTAGCGTATTTTTTAGTACATAACTTTTCACCAAATTTCACAAACACTAAGATAGTTTGTTTTTCGATTCAAATGAAGATTTGAATGCTTTGAGGAGTTCAAATAACGTGTTTTTAGATCATTTGTATCGTATCTTTTACTACATAACTTTTCACCAAATTTCACAAACACTAAGAAAGTTTGTTTTTCGATTCAAAACAAGATTTGAACGCTTTGAGGAGTTCAAATGACTTGTTTTAAATCATTTGTAGCGTATTTTTTAGTACATAACTTTTCACCAAATTTCACAAACACTAAGATAGTTTGTTTTTCGATTCAAATCAAGATTTTAACGCTTTGAGGAGTTTAAATAACGTGTTTTTAGATCATTTGTATCGTATCTTTCAGTACATAACTTTTCACCAAATTTCACAAACACTAAGAAAGTTTGTTTTTCGATTCAAAACAAGATTTTAACGCTTTCAGCAGTTCAAATAACGTGTTTTTAGATCATTTGTATCGTATCTTTTTACTACATAACTTTTCACCAAATTTTACAAACACTAAGAAAGTTTGTTTTTCGATTCAAAACAAGATTTGAACGCTTTGAGGAGTTCAAATAACGTGTTTTTAAATCATTTGTATCGTATCTTTTAATATATAACTTTTCACCAAATTTCACAAACACTAAGAAAGTTTGTTTTTCGATTCAAATCAAGATTTTAACGCTTTGAGGAGTTCAAATAACGTGTTTTTAGATCATTTGTATCGGATCTTTTACTACATACCTTTTCACCAAATTTCACAAACACTAAGAAATTTTGTTTTTCGATTCAAAACAAGATTTGAACGCATTGAGAAGTTCAAATAACGTGTTTTAAGATCATTTGTATCGTATCTTTTACTACATTACTTTTCACCAAATTTCACAAACACTAAGATAGTTTGTCATTCGATTCAAAACAAGATTTGAACGCTTTGAGGAGTTCAAATAACGTGTTTTTAAGATCATTTGTATCGTATCTTTTACTACATTACTTTTCACCAAATTTCACAAACACTAAGATAGTTTGTTTTTCGATTCAAAACAAGATTTTAACGCTTTGAGGAGTTCAAATAACGTGTTTTTAGATCATTTGTATCGTATCTTTTACTACATAACTTTTCACCAAATTTCACAAACACTAAGAAAGTTTGTTTTTCGATTCAAAACAAGATTTGAACGCTTTGAGGAGTTCAAATAACGTGTTTTAAGATCATTTGTATCGTATCTTTTACTACATTACTTTTCACCAAATTTCACAAACACTAAGATAGTTTGTCATTCGATTCAAAACAAGATTTGAACGCTTTGAGGAGTTCAAATAACGTGTTTTTAAGATCATTTGTATCGTATCTTTTAGTACATAACTTTTCACCAAATTTCACAAACACTAAGAAAGTTTGTTTTTCGTATCAAAACAAGATTTTAACGCATTGAGGAGTTCAAATAACGTGTTTTTAGATCATTTGTATCGTATCTTTTAGTACATAACTTTTCACCAAATTTCACAAACACTAATAAAGTTTTGTTTTTCGATTCAAATCAAGATTTGAATGCTTTGAGGAGTTCAAATAACGTGTTTTAAGATCATTTGTATCGTATCTTTTAGTACATAACTTTTCACCAAATTTCACAAACACTAAGAAAGTTTGTTTTTCGATTCAAAACAAGATTTGAACGCTTTGAGGAGTTCAAATGACTTGTTTTAAATCATTTGTAGCGTATTTTTTAGTACATAACTTTTCACCAAATTTCACAAACACTAAGATAGTTTGTTTTTCGATTCAAATCAAGATTTGAATGCTTTGAGGAGTTCAAATAACGTGTTTTTAGATCATTTGTATCGTATCTTTTACTACATAACTTTTGACCAAATTTCACAAACACTAAGAAAGTTTGTTTTTCGATTCAAAACAAGATTTTAACGCTTTGAGGAGTTTAAATAACGTGTTTTTAGATCATTTGTATCGTATCTTTCAGTACATAACTTTTCACCAAATTTCACAAACACTAAGAAAGTTTGTTTTTCGATTCAAAACAAGATTTTAACGCTTTCAGCAGTTCAAATAACGTGTTTTTAGATCATTTGTATCGTATCTTTTTACTACATAACTTTTCACCAAATTTTACAAACACTAAGAAAGTTTGTTTTTCGATTCAAAACAAGATTTCAACGCTTTGAGGAGTTCAAATAACGTGTTTTTAAATCATTTGTATCGTATCTTTCACTATATAACTTTTCACCAAATTTCACAAACACTAAGAAAGTTTGTTTTTCGATCAAAACAAGATTTTAACGCTTTGAGGAGTTCAAATAACGTGTTTTTAGATCATTTGTATCCTATCTTTTACTACATACCTTTTCACCAAATTTCACAAACACTAAGAAAGTTTGTTTTTCGATTCAAAACAAGATTTGAACGCATTGAGGTGTTCAAATAACGTGTTTTAAGATCATTTGTATTGTATCTTTTACTACATTACTTTTCACCAAATTTCACAAACACTAAGATAGTTTGTCATTCGATTGAAAACAAGATTTGAACGCTTTGAGGAGTTCAAATAACGTGTTTTAAGATCATTTGTATCGTATCTTTTACTACATTACTTTTCACCAAATTTCACAAACACTAAGATAGTTTGTTTTTCGATTCAAAACAAGATTTTAACGCTTTGAAGAGTTCAAATAACGTGTTTTTAGATCATTTGTATCGTATCTTTTACTACATTACTTTTCACCAAATTTCACAAACACTAAGAAAGTTTGTTTTTCGATTCAAAACAAGATTTGAACGCTTTGAGGAGTTCAAATAACGTGTTTTAAGATCATTTGTATCGTATCTTTTAGTACATAACTTTTCACCAAATTTCACAAACACTAAGATAGTTTGTTTTTCGATTCAAAACTAGATTTTAACGCTTTGAGGAATTCAAATAACGTGTTTTAAGATCATTTGTGTCGTATCTTTTACTACATAACTTTTCACCAAATTTCACAAACACTAAGAAAGTTTGTTTTTCGATTCAAAACAAGATTTTAACGCTTTGAGGAGTTCAAATAACGTGTTTTAAGATCATTTGTATCGTATCTTTTAGTACATAACTTTTCTCCAAATTTCACAAACACTAAGAAAGTTTGTTTTTCGATTCAAAACAAGATTTTAACGCTTTCAGCAGTTCAAATAACGTGTTTTTAGATCATTTGTATCGTATCTTTTTACTACATAACTTTTCACCAAATTTTACAAACACTAAGAAAGTTTGTTTTTCGATTCAAAACAAGATTTGAACGCTTTGAGGAGTTCAAATAACGTGTTTTTAAATCATTTGTATCGTATCTTTTACTACATAACTTTTCACCAAATTTCAGAAACACTAAGATAGTTTGTTTTTCGATTCAAAACAAGATTTTAGCGCTTTGAGGAGTTCAAATAACGTGTTTTAAGATCATTTGTATCGTATCTTTTACTACATAACTTTTCACCAAATTTCACAAACACTAAGAAAGTTTGTTTTTCGATTCAAAACAAGATTTAAACGCTTTGAGGTGTTCAAATAACGTGTTTTTAGATCATTTGTATCGTATCTTTTACTACATACCTTTTCACCAAATTTCACAAACACTAAGAAAGTTTGTTTTTCGATTCAAAACAAGATTTGAACGCTTTGAGGAGTTCAAATGACGTGTTTTAAGATCATTTGTATCGTATCTTTTAGTACATAACTTTTCATCAAATTTCACAAACACTAAGATAGTTTGTTTTTCGATTCAAAACAAGATTTTAACGCTTTGAGGAGTTCAAATAACGTGTTTTAAGATCATTTGTGTCGTATCTTTTACTACATAACTTTTCACCAAATTTCACAAACACTAAGAAAGTTTGTTTTTCGATTCAAAACAAGATTTTAACGCTTTGAGGAGTTCAAATAACGTGTTTTTAGATCATTTGTATCGTATCTTTTACTACATAACTTTTCACCAAATTTCACAAACACTAAGAAAGTTTGTTTTTCGATTCAAAACAAGATTTTAACGCTTTCAGCAGTTCAAATAACGTGTTTTTAGATCATTTGTATCGTATCTTTTTACTACATAACTTTTCACCAGATTTCACAAACACTAAGAAAGTTTGTTTTTCGATTCAAAACAAGATTTGAACGCTTTGAGGAGTTCAAATAACGTGTTTTAAGATCATTTGTATCGTATCTTTTAGTACATAACTCTTCGCCAAATTTCACAAACACTAAGATAGTTTGTTTTTCGATTCAGAACAAGATTTTAGCGCTTTGAGGAGTTCAAATAACGTGTTTTTAGATCATTTGTATCGTATCTTTTACTACATTACTTTTCACCAAATTTCACAAACGCTAAGAAAGTTTGTCATTCGATTCAAAACAAGATTTGAACGCTTTGAGGAGTTCAAATAACGTGTTTTAAGATCATTTGTATCGTATATATTAGTACATAACTTTTCATCAAATTTCACAAACACTAAGATAGTTTGTTTTTCGATTCAAAACAAGATTTTAACGCTTTGAGGAGTTCAAATAACGTGTTTTAAGATCATTTGTGTCGTATCTTTTACTACATAACTTTTCCCCAAATTTCACAAACACTAAGAAAGTTTGTTTTTCGATTCAAAACAAGATTTGAACGCTTTGAGGAGTTCAAATGACTTGTTTTAAATCATTTGTAGCGTATTTTTTAGTACATAACTTTTCACCAAATTTCACAAACACTAAGATAGTTTGTTTTTCGATTCAAATCAAGATTTGAATGCTTTGAGGAGTTCAAATAACGTGTTTTTAGATCATTTGTATCGTATCTTTTACTACATAACTTTTGACCAAATTTCACAAACACTAAGAAAGTTTGTTTTTCGATTCAAAACAAGATTTTAACGCTTTGAGGAGTTTAAATAACGTGTTTTTAGATCATTTGTATCGTATCTTTCAGTACATAACTTTTCACCAAATTTCACAAACACTAAGAAAGTTTGTTTTTCGATTCAAAACAAGATTTTAACGCTTTCAGCAGTTCAAATAACGTGTTTTTAGATCATTTGTATCGTATCTTTTTACTACATAACTTTCACCAAATTTTACAAACACTAAGAAAGTTTGTTTTTCGATTCAAAACAAGATTTGAACGCTTTGAGGAGTTCAAATAACGTGTTTTTAAATCATTTGTATCGTATCTTTTAATATATAACTTTTCACCAAATTTCACAAACACTAAGAAAGTTTGTTTTTCGATTCAAATCAAGATTTTAACGCTTTGAGGAGTTCAAATAACGTGTTTTTAGATCATTTGTATCGGATCTTTTACTACATACCTTTTCACCAAATTTCACAAACACTAAGAAATTTTGTTTTTCGATTCAAAACAAGATTTGAACGCATTGAGAAGTTCAAATAACGTGTTTTAAGATCATTTGTATCGTATCTTTTACTACATTACTTTTCACCAAATTTCACAAACACTAAGATAGTTTGTCATTCGATTCAAAACAAGATTTGAACGCTTTGAGGAGTTCAAATAACGTGTTTTTAAGATCATTTGTATCGTATCTTTTACTACATTACTTTTCACCAAATTTCACAAACACTAAGATAGTTTGTTTTTCGATTCAAAACATGATTTTAACGCTTTGAGGAGTTCAAATAACGTGTTTTTAGATCATTTGTATCGTATCTTTTACTACATAACTTTTCACCAAATTTCACAAACACTAAGAAAGTTTGTTTTTCGATTCAAAACAAGATTTGAACGCTTTGAGGAGTTCAAATAACGTGTTTTAAGATCATTTGTATCGTATCTTTTACTACATTACTTTTCACCAAATTTCACAAACACTAAGATAGTTTGTCATTCGATTCGAAACAAGATTTGAACGCTTTGAGGAGTTCAAATAACGTGTTTTTAAGATCATTTGTATCGTATCTTTTAGTACATAACTTTTCACCAAATTTCACAAACACTAAGAAAGTTTGTTTTTCGTTTCAAAACAAGATTTTAACGCATTGAGGAGTTCAAATAACGTGTTTTTAGATCATTTGTATCGTATCTTTTAGTACATAACTTTTCACCAAATTTCACAAACACTAATAAAGTTTTGTTTTTCGATTCAAAACAAGATTTGAACGCTTTGAGGAGTTCAAATGACTTGTTTTAAATCATTTGTAGCGTATTTTTTAGTACATAACTTTTCACCAAATTTCACAAACACTAAGATAGTTTGTTTTTCGATTCAAATCAAGATTTGAATGCTTTGAGGAGTTCAAATAACGTGTTTTTAGATCATTTGTATCGTATCTTTTACTACATAACTTTTGACCAAATTTCACAAACACTAAGAAAGTTTGTTTTTCGATTCAAAACAAGATTTTAACGCTTTGAGGAGTTTAAATAACGTGTTTTTAGATCATTTGTATCGTATCTTTCAGTACATAACTTTTCACCAAATTTCACAAACACTAAGAAAGTTTGTTTTTCGATTCAAAACAAGATTTTAACGCTTTCAGCAGTTCAAATAACGTGTTTTTAGATCATTTGTATCGTATCTTTTTACTACATAACTTTTCACCAAATTTTACAAACACTAAGAAAGTTTGTTTTTCGATTCAAAACAAGATTTCAACGCTTTGAGGAGTTCAAATAACGTGTTTTTAAATCATTTGTATCGTATCTTTCACTATATAACTTTTCACCAAATTTCACAAACACTAAGAAAGTTTGTTTTTCGATCAAAACAAGATTTTAACGCTTTGAGGAGTTCAAATAACGTGTTTTTAGATCATTTGTATCCTATCTTTTACTACATACCTTTTCACCAAATTTCACAAACACTAAGAAAGTTTGTTTTTCGATTCAAAACAAGATTTGAACGCATTGAGGTGTTCAAATAACGTGTTTTAAGATCATTTGTATTGTATCTTTTACTACATTACTTTTCACCAAATTTCACAAACACTAAGATAGTTTGTCATTCGATTGAAAACAAGATTTGAACGCTTTGAGGAGTTCAAATAACGTGTTTTAAGATCATTTGTATCGTATCTTTTACTACATTACTTTTCACCAAATTTCACAAACACTAAGATAGTTTGTTTTTCGATTCAAAACAAGATTTTAACGCTTTGAAGAGTTCAAATAACGTGTTTTTAGATCATTTGTATCGTATCTTTTACTACATTACTTTTCACCAAATTTCACAAACACTAAGAAAGTTTGTTTTTCGATTCAAAACAAGATTTGAACGCTTTGAGGAGTTCAAATAACGTGTTTTAAGATCATTTGTATCGTATCTTTTAGTACATAACTTTTCACCAAATTTCACAAACACTAAGATAGTTTGTTTTTCGATTCAAAACTAGATTTTAACGCTTTGAGGAGTTCAAATAACGTGTTTTAAGATCATTTGTGTCGTATCTTTTACTACATAACTTTTCACCAAATTTCACAAACACTAAGAAAGTTTGTTTTTCGATTCAAAACAAGATTTTAACGCTTTGAGGAGTTCAAATAACGTGTTTTAAGATCATTTGTATCGTATCTTTTAGTACATAACTTTTCTCCAAATTTCACAAACACTAAGAAAGTTTGTTTTTCGATTCAAAACAAGATTTTAACGCTTTCAGCAGTTCAAATAACGTGTTTTTAGATCATTTGTATCGTATCTTTTTACTACATAACTTTTCACCAAATTTTACAAACACTAAGAAAGTTTGTTTTTCGATTCAAAACAAGATTTGAACGCTTTGAGGAGTTCAAATAACGTGTTTTTAAATCATTTGTATCGTATCTTTTACTACATAACTTTTCACCAAATTTCAGAAACACTAAGATAGTTTGTTTTTCGATTCAAAACAAGATTTTAGCGCTTTGAGGAGTTCAAATAACGTGTTTTAAGATCATTTGTATCGTATCTTTTACTACATAACTTTTCACCAAATTTCACAAACACTAAGAAAGTTTGTTTTTCGATTCAAAACAAGATTTAAACGCTTTGAGGTGTTCAAATAACGTGTTTTTAGATCATTTGTATCGTATCTTTTACTACATACCTTTTCACCAAATTTCACAAACACTAAGAAAGTTTGTTTTTCGATTCAAAACAAGATTTGAACGCTTTGAGGAGTTCAAATGACGTGTTTTAAGATCATTTGTATCGTATCTTTTAGTACATAACTTTTCATCAAATTTCACAAACACTAAGATAGTTTGTTTTTCGATTCAAAACAAGATTTTAATGCTTTGAGGAGTTCAAATAACGTGTTTTAAGATCATTTGTGTCGTATCTTTTACTACATAACTTTTCACCAAATTTCACAAACACTAAGAAAGTTTGTTTTTCGATTCAAAACAAGATTTTAACGCTTTGAGGAGTTCAAATAACGTGTTTTTAGATCATTTGTATCGTATCTTTTACTACATAACTTTTCACCAAATTTCACAAACACTAAGAAAGTTTGTTTTTCGATTCAAAACAAGATTTTAACGCTCTCAGCAGTTCAAATAACGTGTTTTTAGATCATTTGTATCGTATCTTTTTACTACATAACTTTTCACCAGATTTCACAAACACTAAGAAAGTTTGTTTTTCGATTCAAAACAAGATTTGAACGCTTTGAGGAGTTCAAATAACGTGTTTTAAGATCATTTGTATCGTATCTTTTAGTACATAACTCTTCGCCAAATTTCACAAACACTAAGATAGTTTGTTTTTCGATTCAGAACAAGATTTTAGCGCTTTGAGGAGTTCAAATAACGTGTTTTTAGATCATTTGTATCGTATCTTTTACTACATTACTTTTCACCAAATTTCACAAACGCTAAGAAAGTTTGTCATTCGATTCAAAACAAGATTTGAACGCTTTGAGGAGTTCAAATAACGTGTTTTAAGATCATTTGTATCGTATATATTAGTACATAACTTTTCATCAAATTTCACAAACACTAAGATAGTTTGTTTTTCGATTCAAAACAAGATTTTAACGCTTTGAGGAGTTCAAATAACGTGTTTTAAGATCATTTGTGTCGTATCTTTTACTACATAACTTTTCCCCAAATTTCACAAACACTAAGAAAGTTTGTTTTTCGATTCAAAACAAGATTTGAACGCTTTGAGGAGTTCAAATGACTTGTTTTAAATCATTTGTAGCGTATTTTTTAGTACATAACTTTTCACCAAATTTCACAAACACTAAGATAGTTTGTTTTTCGATTCAAATCAAGATTTGAATGCTTTGAGGAGTTCAAATAACGTGTTTTTAGATCATTTGTATCGTATCTTTTACTACATAACTTTTGACCAAATTTCACAAACACTAAGAAAGTTTGTTTTTCGATTCAAAACAAGATTTTAACGCTTTGAGGAGTTTAAATAACGTGTTTTTAGATCATTTGTATCGTATCTTTCAGTACATAACTTTTCACCAAATTTCACAAACACTAAGAAAGTTTGTTTTTCGATTCAAAACAAGATTTTAACGCTTTCAGCAGTTCAAATAACGTGTTTTTAGATCATTTGTATCGTATCTTTTTACTACATAACTTTCACCAAATTTTACAAACACTAAGAAAGTTTGTTTTTCGATTCAAAACAAGATTTGAACGCTTTGAGGAGTTCAAATAACGTGTTTTTAAATCATTTGTATCGTATCTTTTAATATATAACTTTTCACCAAATTTCACAAACACTAAGAAAGTTTGTTTTTCGATTCAAATCAAGATTTTAACGCTTTGAGGAGTTCAAATAACGTGTTTTTAGATCATTTGTATCGGATCTTTTACTACATACCTTTTCACCAAATTTCACAAACACTAAGAAATTTTGTTTTTCGATTCAAAACAAGATTTGAACGCATTGAGAAGTTCAAATAACGTGTTTTAAGATCATTTGTATCGTATCTTTTACTACATTACTTTTCACCAAATTTCACAAACACTAAGATAGTTTGTCATTCGATTCAAAACAAGATTTGAACGCTTTGAGGAGTTCAAATAACGTGTTTTTAAGATCATTTGTATCGTATCTTTTACTACATTACTTTTCACCAAATTTCACAAACACTAAGATAGTTTGTTTTTCGATTCAAAACATGATTTTAACGCTTTGAGGAGTTCAAATAACGTGTTTTTAGATCATTTGTATCGTATCTTTTACTACATAACTTTTCACCAAATTTCACAAACACTAAGAAAGTTTGTTTTTCGATTCAAAACAAGATTTGAACGCTTTGAGGAGTTCAAATAACGTGTTTTAAGATCATTTGTATCGTATCTTTTACTACATTACTTTTCACCAAATTTCACAAACACTAAGATAGTTTGTCATTCGATTCGAAACAAGATTTGAACGCTTTGAGGAGTTCAAATAACGTGTTTTTAAGATCATTTGTATCGTATCTTTTAGTACATAACTTTTCACCAAATTTCACAAACACTAAGAAAGTTTGTTTTTCGTTTCAAAACAAGATTTTAACGCATTGAGGAGTTCAAATAACGTGTTTTTAGATCATTTGTATCGTATCTTTTAGTACATAACTTTTCACCAAATTTCACAAACACTAATAAAGTTTTGTTTTTCGATTCAAAACAAGATTTGAACGCTTTGAGGAGTTCAAATGACTTGTTTTAAATCATTTGTAGCGTATTTTTTAGTACATAACTTTTCACCAAATTTCACAAACACTAAGATAGTTTGTTTTTCGATTCAAATCAAGATTTGAATGCTTTGAGGAGTTCAAATAACGTGTTTTTAGATCATTTGTATCGTATCTTTTACTACATAACTTTTGACCAAATTTCACAAACACTAAGAAAGTTTGTTTTTCGATTCAAAACAAGATTTTAACGCTTTGAGGAGTTTAAATAACGTGTTTTTAGATCATTTGTATCGTATCTTTCAGTACATAACTTTTCACCAAATTTCACAAACACTAAGAAAGTTTGTTTTTCGATTCAAAACAAGATTTTAACGCTTTCAGCAGTTCAAATAACGTGTTTTTAGATCATTTGTATCGTATCTTTTTACTACATAACTTTTCACCAAATTTTACAAACACTAAGAAAGTTTGTTTTTCGATTCAAAACAAGATTTCAACGCTTTGAGGAGTTCAAATAACGTGTTTTTAAATCATTTGTATCGTATCTTTCACTATATAACTTTTCACCAAATTTCACAAACACTAAGAAAGTTTGTTTTTCGATCAAAACAAGATTTTAACGCTTTGAGGAGTTCAAATAACGTGTTTTTAGATCATTTGTATCCTATCTTTTACTACATACCTTTTCACCAAATTTCACAAACACTAAGAAAGTTTGTTTTTCGATTCAAAACAAGATTTGAACGCATTGAGGTGTTCAAATAACGTGTTTTAAGATCATTTGTATTGTATCTTTTACTACATTACTTTTCACCAAATTTCACAAACACTAAGATAGTTTGTCATTCGATTGAAAACAAGATTTGAACGCTTTGAGGAGTTCAAATAACGTGTTTTAAGATCATTTGTATCGTATCTTTTACTACATTACTTTTCACCAAATTTCACAAACACTAAGATAGTTTGTTTTTCGATTCAAAACAAGATTTTAACGCTTTGAAGAGTTCAAATAACGTGTTTTTAGATCATTTGTATCGTATCTTTTACTACATTACTTTTCACCAAATTTCACAAACACTAAGAAAGTTTGTTTTTCGATTCAAAACAAGATTTGAACGCTTTGAGGAGTTCAAATAACGTGTTTTAAGATCATTTGTATCGTATCTTTTAGTACATAACTTTTCACCAAATTTCACAAACACTAAGATAGTTTGTTTTTCGATTCAAAACTAGATTTTAACGCTTTGAGGAGTTCAAATAACGTGTTTTAAGATCATTTGTGTCGTATCTTTTACTACATAACTTTTCACCAAATTTCACAAACACTAAGAAAGTTTGTTTTTCGATTCAAAACAAGATTTTAACGCTTTGAGGAGTTCAAATAACGTGTTTTAAGATCATTTGTATCGTATCTTTTAGTACATAACTTTTCTCCAAATTTCACAAACACTAAGAAAGTTTGTTTTTCGATTCAAAACAAGATTTTAACGCTTTCAGCAGTTCAAATAACGTGTTTTTAGATCATTTGTATCGTATCTTTTTACTACATAACTTTTCACCAAATTTTACAAACACTAAGAAAGTTTGTTTTTCGATTCAAAACAAGATTTGAACGCTTTGAGGAGTTCAAATAACGTGTTTTTAAATCATTTGTATCGTATCTTTTACTACATAACTTTTCACCAAATTTCAGAAACACTAAGATAGTTTGTTTTTCGATTCAAAACAAGATTTTAGCGCTTTGAGGAGTTCAAATAACGTGTTTTAAGATCATTTGTATCGTATCTTTTACTACATAACTTTTCACCAAATTTCACAAACACTAAGAAAGTTTGTTTTTCGATTCAAAACAAGATTTAAACGCTTTGAGGTGTTCAAATAACGTGTTTTTAGATCATTTGTATCGTATCTTTTACTACATACCTTTTCACCAAATTTCACAAACACTAAGAAAGTTTGTTTTTCGATTCAAAACAAGATTTGAACGCTTTGAGGAGTTCAAATGACGTGTTTTAAGATCATTTGTATCGTATCTTTTAGTACATAACTTTTCATCAAATTTCACAAACACTAAGATAGTTTGTTTTTCGATTCAAAACAAGATTTTAATGCTTTGAGGAGTTCAAATAACGTGTTTTAAGATCATTTGTGTCGTATCTTTTACTACATAACTTTTCACCAAATTTCACAAACACTAAGAAAGTTTGTTTTTCGATTCAAAACAAGATTTTAACGCTTTGAGGAGTTCAAATAACGTGTTTTTAGATCATTTGTATCGTATCTTTTACTACATAACTTTTCACCAAATTTCACAAACACTAAGAAAGTTTGTTTTTCGATTCAAAACAAGATTTTAACGCTCTCAGCAGTTCAAATAACGTGTTTTTAGATCATTTGTATCGTATCTTTTTACTACATAACTTTTCACCAGATTTCACAAACACTAAGAAAGTTTGTTTTTCGATTCAAAACAAGATTTGAACGCTTTGAGGAGTTCAAATAACGTGTTTTAAGATCATTTGTATCGTATCTTTTAGTACATAACTCTTCGCCAAATTTCACAAACACTAAGATAGTTTGTTTTTCGATTCAGAACAAGATTTTAGCGCTTTGAGGAGTTCAAATAACGTGTTTTTAGATCATTTGTATCGTATCTTTTACTACATTACTTTTCACCAAATTTCACAAACGCTAAGAAAGTTTGTCATTCGATTCAAAACAAGATTTGAACGCTTTGAGGAGTTCAAATAACGTGTTTTAAGATCATTTGTATCGTATATATTAGTACATAATTTTTCATCAAATTTCACAAACACTAAGATAGTTTGTTTTTCGATTCAAAACAAGATTTTAACGCTTTGAGGAGTTCAAATAACGTGTTTTAAGATCATTTGTGTTGTATCTTTTACTACATAACTTTTCCCCAAATTTCACAAACACTAAGAAAGTTTGTTTTTCGATTCAAAACAAGATTTGAACGCTTTGAGGAGTTCAAATGACTTGTTTTAAATCATTTGTAGCGTATTTTTTAGTACATAACTTTTCACCAAATTTC
This sequence comes from Luzula sylvatica, assembly GCA_946800325.1. Taxonomy (NCBI): domain Eukaryota; kingdom Viridiplantae; phylum Streptophyta; class Magnoliopsida; order Poales; family Juncaceae; genus Luzula; species Luzula sylvatica. The sequence goes on from OX326961.1 coordinate 5,132,299, forward strand.
ACAAACACTAAGATAGTTTGTCATTCGATTCAAATCAAGATTTGAATGCTTTGAGGAGTTCAAATAACGTGTTTTTAGATCATTTGTATCGTATCTTTTACTACATAACTTTTGACCAAATTTCACAAACACTAAGAAAGTTTGTTTTTCGATTCAAAACAAGATTTTAACGCTTTGAGGAGTTTAAATAACGTGTTTTTAGATCATTTGTATCGTATCTTTCAGTACATAACTTTTCACCAAATTTCACAAACACTAAGAAAGTTTGTTTTTCGATTCAAAACAAGATTTTAACGCTTTCAGCAGTTCAAATAACGTGTTTTTAGATCATTTGTATCGTATCTTTTTACTACATAACTTTTCACCAAATTTTACAAACACTAAGAAAGTTTGTTTTTCGATTCAAAACAAGATTTGAACGCTTTGAGGAGTTCAAATAACGTGTTTTTAAATCATTTGTATCGTATCTTTTAATATATAACTTTTCACCAAATTTCACAAACACTAAGAAAGTTTGTTTTTCGATTCAAATCAAGATTTTAACGCTTTGAGGAGTTCAAATAACGTGTTTTTAGATCATTTGTATCGGATCTTTTACTACATACCTTTTCACCAAATTTCACAAACACTAAGAAATTTTGTTTTTCGATTCAAAACTAGATTTGAACGCATTGAGAAGTTCAAATAACGTGTTTTAAGATCATTTGTATCGTATCTTTTACTACATTACTTTTCACCAAATTTCACAAACACTAAGATAGTTTGTCATTCGATTCAAAACAAGATTTGAACGCTTTGAGGAGTTCAAATAACGTGTTTTTAAGATCATTTGTATCGTATCTTTTACTACATTACTTTTCACCAAATTTCACAAACACTAAGATAGTTTGTTTTTCGATTCAAAACATGATTTTAACGCTTTGAGGAGTTCAAATAACGTGTTTTTAGATCATTTGTATCGTATCTTTTACTACATAACTTTTCACCAAATTTCACAAACACTAAGAAAGTTTGTTTTTCGATTCAAAACAAGATTTGAACGCTTTGAGGAGTTCAAATAACGTGTTTTAAGATCATTTGTTTCGTATCTTTTACTACATTACTTTTCACCAAATTTCACAAACACTAAGATAGTTTGTCATTCGATTCAAAACAAGATTTGAACGCTTTGAGGAGTTCAAATAACGTGTTTTTAAGATCATTTGTATCGTATCTTTTAGTACATAACTTTTCACCAAATTTCACAAACACTAAGAAAGTTTGTTTTTCGTTTCAAAACAAGATTTTAACGCATTGAGGAGTTCAAATAACGTGTTTTTAGATCATTTGTATCGTATCTTTTAGTACATAACTTTTCACCAAATTTCACAAACACTAATAAAGTTTTGTTTTTCGATTCAAAACAAGATTTGAACGCTTTGAGGAGTTCAAATGACTTGTTTTAAATCATTTGTAGCGTATTTTTTAGTACATAACTTTTCACCAAATTTCACAAACACTAAGATAGTTTGTTTTTCGATTCAAATCAAGATTTGAATGCTTTGAGGAGTTCAAATAACGTGTTTTTAGATCATTTGTATCGTATCTTTTACTACATAACTTTTGACCAAATTTCACAAACACTAAGAAAGTTTGTTTTTCGATTCAAAACAAGATTTTAACGCTTTGAGGAGTTTAAATAACGTGTTTTTAGATCATTTGTATCGTATCTTTCAGTACATAACTTTTCACCAAATTTCACAAACACTAAGAAAGTTTGTTTTTCGATTCAAAACAAGATTTTAACGCTTTCAGCAGTTCAAATAACGTGTTTTTAGATCATTTGTATCGTATCTTTTTACTACATAACTTTTCACCAAATTTTACAAACACTAAGAAAGTTTGTTTTTCGATTCAAAACAAGATTTCAACGCTTTGAGGAGTTCAAATAACGTGTTTTTAAATCATTTGTATCGTATATTTCACTATATAACTTTTCACCAAATTTCACAAACACTAAGAAAGTTTGTTTTTCGATCAAAACAAGATTTTAACGCTTTGAGGAGTTCAAATAACGTGTTTTTAGATCATTTGTATCCTATCTTTTACTACATACCTTTTCACCAAATTTCACAAACACTAAGAAAGTTTGTTTTTCGATTCAAAACAAGATTTGAACGCATTGAGGTGTTCAAATAACGTGTTTTAAGATCATTTGTATTGTATCTTTTACTACATTACTTTTCACCAAATTTCACAAACACTAAGATAGTTTGTCATTCGATTGAAAACAAGATTTGAACGCTTTGAGGAGTTCAAATAACGTGTTTTAAGATCATTTGTATCGTATCTTTTACTACATTACTTTTCACCAAATTTCACAAACACTAAGATAGTTTGTTTTTCGATTCAAAACAAGATTTTAACGCTTTGAAGAGTTCAAATAACGTGTTTTTAGATCATTTGTATCGTATCTTTTACTACATTACTTTTCACCAAATTTCACAAACACTAAGAAAGTTTGTTTTTCGATTCAAAACAAGATTTGAACGCTTTGAGGAGTTCAAATAACGTGTTTTAAGATCATTTGTATCGTATCTTTTAGTACATAACTTTTCACCAAATTTCACAAACACTAAGATAGTTTGTTTTTCGATTCAAAACTAGATTTTAACGCTTTGAGGAGTTCAAATAACGTGTTTTAAGATCATTTGTGTCGTATCTTTTACTACATAACTTTTCACCAAATTTCACAAACACTAAGAAAGTTTGTTTTTCGATTCAAAACAAGATTTTAACGCTTTGAGGAGTTCAAATAACGTGTTTTAAGATCATTTGTATCGTATCTTTTAGTACATAACTTTTCTCCAAATTTCACAAACACTAAGAAAGTTTGTTTTTCGATTCAAAACAAGATTTTAACGCTTTCAGCAGTTCAAATAACGTGTTTTTAGATCATTTGTATCGTATCTTTTTACTACATAACTTTTCACCAAATTTTACAAACACTAAGAAAGTTTGTTTTTCGATTCAAAACAAGATTTGAACGCTTTGAGGAGTTCAAATAACGTGTTTTTAAATCATTTGTATCGTATCTTTTACTACATAACTTTTCACCAAATTTCAGAAACACTAAGATAGTTTGTTTTTCGATTCAAAACAAGATTTTAGCGCTTTGAGGAGTTCAAATAACGTGTTTTAAGATCATTTGTATCGTATCTTTTACTACATAACTTTTCACCAAATTTCACAAACACTAACAAAGTTTGTTTTTCGATTCAAAACAAGATTTAAACGCTTTGAGGTGTTCAAATAACGTGTTTTTAGATCATTTGTATCGTATCTTTTACTACATACCTTTTCACCAAATTTCACAAACACTAAGAAAGTTTGTTTTTCGATTCAAAACAAGATTTGAACGCTTTGAGGAGTTCAAATGACGTGTTTTAAGATTATTTGTATCGTATCTTTTAGTACATAACTTTTCATCAAATTTCACAAACACTAAGATAGTTTGTTTTTCGATTCAAAACAAGATTTTAATGCTTTGAGGAGTTCAAATAACGTGTTTTAAGATCATTTGTGTCGTATCTTTTACTACATAACTTTTCACCAAATTTCACAAACACTAAGAAAGTTTGTTTTTCGATTCAAAACAAGATTTTAACGCTTTGAGGAGTTCAAATAACGTGTTTTTAGATCATTTGTATCGTATCTTTTACTACATAACTTTTCACCAAATTTCACAAACACTAAGAAAGTTTGTTTTTCAATTCAAAACAAGATTTTAACGCTTTCAGCAGTTCAAATAACGTGTTTTTAGATCATTTGTATCGTATCTTTTTACTACATAACTTTTCACCAGATTTCACAAACACTAAGAAAGTTTGTTTTTCGATTCAAAACAAGATTTGAACGCTTTGAGGAGTTCAAATAACGTGTTTTAAGATCATTTGTATCGTATCTTTTAGTACATAACTCTTCGCCAAATTTCACAAACACTAAGATAGTTTGTTTTTCGATTCAGAACAAGATTTTAGCGCTTTGAGGAGTTCAAATAACGTGTTTTTAGATCATTTGTATCGTATCTTTTACTACATTACTTTTCACCAAATTTCACAAACGCTAAGAAAGTTTGTCATTCGATTCAAAACAAGATTTGAACGCTTTGAGGAGTTCAAATAACGTGTTTTAAGATCATTTGTATCGTATATATTAGTACATAATTTTTCATCAAATTTCACAAACACTAAGATAGTTTGTTTTTCGATTCAAAACAAGATTTTAACGCTTTGAGGAGTTCAAATAACGTGTTTTAAGATCATTTGTGTCGTATCTTTTACTACATAACTTTTCCCCAAATTTCACAAACACTAAGAAAGTTTGTTTTTCGATTCAAAACAAGATTTGAACGCTTTGAGGAGTTCAAATGACTTGTTTTAAATCATTTGTAGCGTATTTTTTAGTACATAACTTTTCACCAAATTTCACAAACACTAAGATAGTTTGTTTTTCGATTCAAATCAAGATTTGAATGCTTTGAGGAGTTCAAATAACGTGTTTTTAGATCATTTGTATCGTATCTTTTACTACATAACTTTTGACCAAATTTCACAAACACTAAGAAAGTTTGTTTTTCGATTCAAAACAAGATTTTAACGCTTTGAGGAGTTTAAATAACGTGTTTTTAGATCATTTGTATCGTATCTTTCAGTACATAACTTTTCACCAAATTTCACAAACACTAAGAAAGTTTGTTTTTCGATTCAAAACAAGATTTTAACGCTTTCAGCAGTTCAAATAACGTGTTTTTAGATCATTTGTATCGTATCTTTTTACTACATAACTTTTCACCAAATTTTACAAACACTAAGAAAGTTTGTTTTTCGATTCAAAACAAGATTTGAACGCTTTGAGGAGTTCAAATAACGTGTTTTTAAATCATTTGTATCGTATCTTTTAATATATAACTTTTCACCAAATTTCACAAACACTAAGAAAGTTTGTTTTTCGATTCAAATCAAGATTTTAACGCTTTGAGGAGTTCAAATAACGTGTTTTTAGATCATTTGTATCGGATCTTTTACTACATACCTTTTCACCAAATTTCACAAACACTAAGAATTTTTGTTTTTCGATTCAAAACAAGATTTGAACGCATTGAGAAGTTCAAATAACGTGTTTTAAGATCATTTGTATCGTATCTTTTACTACATTACTTTTCACCAAATTTCACAAACACTAAGATAGTTTGTCATTCGATTCAAAACAAGATTTGAACGCTTTGAGGAGTTCAAATAACGTGTTTTTAAGATCATTTGTATCGTATCTTTTACTACATTACTTTTCACCAAATTTCACAAACACTAAGATAGTTTGTTTTTCGATTCAAAACAAGATTTTAACGCTTTGAGGAGTTCAAATAACGTGTTTTTAGATCATTTGTATCGTATCTTTTACTACATAACTTTTCACCAAATTTCACAAACACTAAGAAAGTTTGTTTTTCGATTCAAAACAAGATTTGAACGCTTTGAGGAGTTCAAATAACGTGTTTTAAGATCATTTGTATCGTATCTTTTACTACATTACTTTTCACCAAATTTCACAAACACTAAGATAGTTTGTTTTTCGTTTCAAAACAAGATTTTAACGCATTGAGGAGTTCAAATAACGTGTTTTTAGATCATTTGTATCGTATCTTTTAGTACATAACTTTTCACCAAATTTCACAAACACTAATAAAGTTTTGTTTTTCGATTCAAATCAAGATTTGAATGCTTTGAGGAGTTCAAATAACGTGTTTTAAGATCATTTGTATCGTATCTTTTAGTACATAACTTTTCACCAAATTTCACAAACACTAAGAAAGTTTGTTTTTCGATTCAAAACAAGATTTTAACGCTTTGAGGAGTTCAAATAACGTGTTTTTAGATCATTTGTATCGTATCTTTTACTACATTACTTTTCACCAAATTTCACAAACACTAAGAAAGTTTGTTTTTCGATTCAAAACAAGATCTGAACGCTTTGAGGAGTTCAAATAACGTGTTTTAAGATCATTTGTATCGTATCTTTTAGTACATAACTTTTCACCAAATTTCACAAACACTAAGAAAGTTTGTTTTTCGATTCAAAACAAGATTTTAACGCTTTCAGCAGTTCAAATAACGTGTTTTTAGATCATTTGTATCGTATCTTTTTACTACATAACTTTTCACCAAATTTTACAAACACTAAGAAAGTTTGTTTTTCGATTCAAAACAAGATTTCAACGCTTTGAGGAGTTCAAATAACGTGTTTTTAAATCATTTGTATCGTATCTTTCACTATATAACTTTTCACCAAATTTCACAAACACTAAGAAAGTTTGTTTTTCGATCAAAACAAGATTTTAACGCTTTGAGGAGTTCAAATAACGTGTTTTTAGATCATTTGTATCCTATCTTTTACTACATACCTTTTCACCAAATTTCACAAACACTAAGAAAGTTTGTTTTTCGATTCAAAACAAGATTTGAACGCATTGAGGTGTTCAAATAACGTGTTTTAAGATCATTTGTATTGTATCTTTTACTACATTACTTTTCACCAAATTTCACAAACACTAAGATAGTTTGTCATTCGATAGAAAACAAGATTTGAACGCTTTGAGGAGTTCAAATAACGTGTTTTAAGATCATTTGTATCGTATCTTTTACTACATTACTTTTCACCAAATTTCACAAACACTAAGATAGTTTGTTTTTCGATTCAAAACAAGATTTTAACGCTTTGAAGAGTTCAAATAACGTGTTTTTAGATCATTTGTATCGTATCTTTTACTACATTACTTTTCACCAAATTTCACAAACACTAAGAAAGTTTGTTTTTCGATTCAAAACAAGATTTGAACGCTTTGAGGAGTTCAAATAACGTGTTTTAAGATCATTTGTATCGTATCTTTTAGTACATAACTTTTCACCAAATTTCACAAACACTAAGATAGTTTGTTTTTCGATTCAAAACTAGATTTTAACGCTTTGAGGAGTTCAAATAATGTGTTTTAAGATCATTTGTGTCGTATCTTTTACTACATAACTTTTCACCAAATTTCACAAACACTAAGAAAGTTTGTTTTTCGATTCAAAACAAGATTTTAACGCTTTGAGGAGTTCAAATAACGTGTTTTAAGATCATTTGTATCGTATCTTTTAGTACATAACTTTTCTCCAAATTTCAAAAACACTAAGAAAGTTTGTTTTTCGATTCAAAACAAGATTTTAACGCTTTCAGCAGTTCAAATAACGTGTTTTTAGATCATTTGTATCGTATCTTTTTACTACATAACTTTTCACCAAATTTTACAAACACTAAGAAAGTTTGTTTTTCGATTCAAAACAAGATTTGAACGCTTTGAGGAGTTCAAATAACGTGTTTTTAAATCATTTGTATCGTATCTTTTACTACATAACTTTTCACCAAATTTCAGAAACACTAAGATAGTTTGTTTTTCGATTCAAAACAAGATTTTAGCGCTCTGAGGAGTTCAAATAACGTGTTTTAAGATCATTTGTATCGTATCTTTTACTACATAACTTTTCACCAAATTTCACAAACACTAAGAAAGTTTGTTTTTCGATTCAAAACAAGATTTAAACGCTTTGAGGTGTTCAAATAACGTGTTTTTAGATCATTTGTATCGTATCTTTTACTACATACCTTTTCACCAAATTTCACAAACACTAAGAAAGTTTGTTTTTCGATTCAAAACAAGATTTTAACGCATTGAGGAGTTCAAATAACGTGTTTTAAGATCATTTGTATCGTATCTTTTAGTACATAACTTTTCACCAAATTTCACAAACACTAAGAAAGTTTGTTTTTCGATTCAAAACAAGATTTGAACGCTTTGAGGAGTTCAAATGACTTGTTTTAAATCATTTGTAGCGTATTTTTTAGTACATAACTTTTCACCAAATTTCACAAACACTAAGATAGTTTGTTTTTCGATTCAAATCAAGATTTGAATGCTTTGAGGAGTTCAAATAACGTGTTTTTAGATCATTTGTATCGTATCTTTTACTACATAACTTTTGACCAAATTTCACAAACACTAAGAAAGTTTGTTTTTCGATTCAAAACAAGATTTTAACGCTTTGAGGAGTTTAAATAACGTGTTTTTAGATCATTTGTATCGTATCTTTCAGTACATAACTTTTCACCAAATTTCACAAACACTAAGAAAGTTTGTTTTTCGATTCAAAACAAGATTTTAACGCTTTCAGCAGTTCAAATAACGTGTTTTTAGATCATTTGTATCGTATCTTTTTACTACATAACTTTTCACCAAATTTTACAAACACTAAGAAAGTTTGTTTTTCGATTCAAAACAAGATTTCAACGCTTTGAGGAGTTCAAATAACGTGTTTTTAAATCATTTGTATCGTATCTTTCACTATATAACTTTTCACCAAATTTCACAAACACTAAGAAAGTTTGTTTTTCGATCAAAACAAGATTTTAACGCTTTGAGGAGTTCAAATAACGTGTTTTTAGATCATTTGTATCCTATCTTTTACTACATACCTTTTCACCAAATTTCACAAACACTAAGAAAGTTTGTTTTTCGATTCAAAACAATATTTGAACGCATTGAGGTGTTCAAATAACGTGTTTTAAGATCATTTGTATTGTATCTTTTACTACATTACTTTTCACCAAATTTCACAAACACTAAGATAGTTTGTCATTCGATTGAAAACAAGATTTGAACGCTTTGAGGAGTTCAAATAACGTGTTTTAAGATCATTTGTATCGTATCTTTTACTACATTACTTTTCACCAAATTTCACAAACACTAAGATAGTTTGTTTTTCGATTCAAAACAAGATTTTAACGCTTTGAAGAGTTCAAATAACGTGTTTTTAGATCATTTGTATCGTATCTTTTACTACATTACTTTTCACCAAATTTCACAAACACTAAGAAAGTTTGTTTTTCGATTCAAAACAAGATTTGAACGCTTTGAGGAGTTCAAATAACGTGTTTTAAGATCATTTGTATCGTATCTTTTAGTACATAACTTTTCACCAAATTTCACAAACACTAAGATAGTTTGTTTTTCGATTCAAAACTAGATTTTAACGCTTTGAGGAGTTCAAATAACGTGTTTTAAGATCATTTGTGTCGTATCTTTTACTACATAACTTTTCACCAAATTTCACAAACACTAAGAAAGTTTGTTTTTCGATTCAAAACAAGATTTTAACGCTTTGAGGAGTTCAAATAACGTGTTTTAAGATCATTTGTATCGTATCTTTTAGTACATAACTTTTCTCCAAATTTCACAAACACTAAGAAAGTTTGTTTTTCGATTCAAAACAAGATTTTAACGCTTTCAGCAGTTCAAATAACGTGTTTTTAGATCATTTGTATCGTATCTTTTTACTACATAACTTTTCACCAAATTTTACAAACACTAAGAAAGTTTGTTTTTCGATTCAAAACAAGATTTGAACGCTTTGAGGAGTTCAAATAACGTGTTTTTAAATCATTTGTATCGTATCTTTTACTACATAACTTTTCACCAAATTTCAGAAACACTAAGATAGTTTGTTTTTCGATTCAAAACAAGATTTTAGCGCTTTGAGGAGTTCAAATAACGTGTTTTAAGATCATTTGTATCGTATCTTTTACTACATAACTTTTCACCAAATTTCACAAACACTAAGAAAGTTTGTTTTTCGATTCAAAACAAGATTTAAACGCTTTGAGGTGTTCAAATAACGTGTTTTTAGATCATTTGTATCGTATCTTTTACTACATACCTTTTCACCAAATTTCACAAACACTAAGAAAGTTTGTTTTTCGATTCAAAACAAGATTTGAACGCTTTGAGGAGTTCAAATGACGTGTTTTAAGATCATTTGTATCATATCTTTTAGTACATAACTTTTCATCAAATTTCACAAACACTAAGATAGTTTGTTTTTCGATTCAAAACAAGATTTTAACGCTTTGAGGAGTTCAAATAACGTGTTTTAAGATCATTTGTGTCGTATCTTTTACTACATAACTTTTCACCAAATTTCACAAACACTAAGAAAGTTTGTTTTTCGATTCAAAACAAGATTTTAACGCTTTGAGGAGTTCAAATAACGTGTTTTTAGATCATTTGTATCGTATCTTTTACTACATAACTTTTCACCAAATTTCACAAACACTAAGAAAGTTTGTTTTTCGATTCAAAACAAGATTTTAACGCTTTCAGCAGTTCAAATAACGTGTTTTTAGATCATTTGTATCGTATCTTTTTACTACATAACTTTTCACCAGATTTCACAAACACTAAGAAAGTTTGTTTTTCGATTCAAAACAAGATTTGAACGCTTTGAGGAGTTCAAATAACGTGTTTTAAGATCATTTGTATCGTATCTTTTAGTACATAACCCTTCGCCAAATTTCACAAACACTAAGATAGTTTGTTTTTCGATTCAGAACAAGATTTTAGCGCTTTGAGGAGTTCAAATAACGTGTTTTTAGATCATTTGTATCGTATCTTTTACTACATTACTTTTCACCAAATTTCACAAACGCTAAGAAAGTTTGTCATTCGATTCAAAACAAGATTTGAACGCTTTGAGGAGTTCAAATAACGTGTTTTAAGATCATTTGTATCGTATATATTAGTACATAACTTTTCATCAAATTTCACAAACACTAAGATAGTTTGTTTTTCGATTCAAAACAAGATTTTAACGCTTTGAGGAGTTCAAATAACGTGTTTTAAGATCATTTGTGTCGTATCTTTTACTACATAACTTTTCCCCAAATTTCACAAACACTAAGAAAGTTTGTTTTTCGATTCAAAACAAGAGTTGAACGCTTTGAGGAGTTCAAATGACTTGTTTTAAATCATTTGTAGCGTATTTTTTAGTACATAACTTTTCACCAAATTTCACAAACACTAAGATAGTTTGTTTTTCGATTCAAATCAAGATTTGAATGCTTTGAGGAGTTCAAATAACGTGTTTTTAGATCATTTGTATCGTATCTTTTACTACATAACTTTTGACCAAATTTCACAAACACTAAGAAAGTTTGTTTTTCGATTCAAAACAAGATTTTAACGCTTTGAGGAGTTTAAATAACGTGTTTTTAGATCATTTGTATCGTATCTTTCAGTACATAACTTTTCACCAAATTTCACAAACACTAAGAAAGTTTGTTTTTCGATTCAAAACAAGATTTTAACGCTTTCAGCAGTTCAAATAACGTGTTTTTAGATCATTTGTATCGTATCTTTTTACTACATAACTTTTCACCAAATTTTACAAACACTAAGAAAGTTTGTTTTTCGATTCAAAACAAGATTTCAACGCTTTGAGGAGTTCAAATAACGTGTTTTTAAATCATTTGTATCGTATCTTTCACTATATAACTTTTCACCAAATTTCACAAACACTAAGAAAGTTTGTTTTTCGATCAAAACAAGATTTTAACGCTTTGAGGAGTTCAAATAACGTGTTTTTAGATCATTTGTATCCTATCTTTTACTACATACCTTTTCACCAAATTTCACAAACACTAAGAAAGTTTGTTTTTCGATTCAAAACAATATTTGAACGCATTGAGGTGTTCAAATAACGTGTTTTAAGATCATTTGTATTGTATCTTTTACTACATTACTTTTCACCAAATTTCACAAACACTAAGATAGTTTGTCATTCGATTGAAAACAAGATTTGAACGCTTTGAGGAGTTCAAATAACGTGTTTTAAGATCATTTGTATCGTATCTTTTACTACATTACTTTTCACCAAATTTCACAAACACTAAGATAGTTTGTTTTTCGATTCAAAACAAGATTTTAACGCTTTGAAGAGTTCAAATAACGTGTTTTTAGATCATTTGTATCGTATCTTTTACTACATTACTTTTCACCAAATTTCACAAACACTAAGAAAGTTTGTTTTTCGATTCAAAACAAGATTTGAACGCTTTGAGGAGTTCAAATAACGTGTTTTAAGATCATTTGTATCGTATCTTTTAGTACATAACTTTTCACCAAATTTCACAAACACTAAGATAGTTTGTTTTTCGATTCAAAACTAGATTTTAACGCTTTGAGGAGTTCAAATAACGTGTTTTAAGATCATTTGTGTCGTATCTTTTACTACATAACTTTTCACCAAATTTCACAAACACTAAGAAAGTTTGTTTTTCGATTCAAAACAAGATTTTAACGCTTTGAGGAGTTCAAATAACGTGTTTTAAGATCATTTGTATCGTATCTTTTAGTACATAACTTTTCTCCAAATTTCACAAACACTAAGAAAGTTTGTTTTTCGATTCAAAACAAGATTTTAACGCTTTCAGCAGTTCAAATAACGTGTTTTTAGATCATTTGTATCGTATCTTTTTACTACATAACTTTTCACCAAATTTTACAAACACTAAGAAAGTTTGTTTTTCGATTCAAAACAAGATTTGAACGCTTTGAGGAGTTCAAATAACGTGTTTTTAAATCATTTGTATCGTATCTTTTACTACATAACTTTTCACCAAATTTCAGAAACACTAAGATAGTTTGTTTTTCGATTCAAAACAAGATTTTAGCGCTTTGAGGAGTTCAAATAACGTGTTTTAAGATCATTTGTATCGTATCTTTTACTACATAACTTTTCACCAAATTTCACAAACACTAAGAAAGTTTGTTTTTCGATTCAAAACAAGATTTAAACGCTTTGAGGTGTTCAAATAACGTGTTTTTAGATCATTTGTATCGTATCTTTTACTACATACCTTTTCACCAAATTTCACAAACACTAAGAAAGTTTGTTTTTCGATTCAAAACAAGATTTGAACGCTTTGAGGAGTTCAAATGACGTGTTTTAAGATCATTTGTATCGTATCTTTTAGTACATAACTTTTCATCAAATTTCACAAACACTAAGATAGTTTGTTTTTCGATTCAAAACAAGATTTTAACGCTTTGAGGAGTTCAAATAACGTGTTTTAAGATCATTTGTGTCGTATCTTTTACTACATAACTTTTCACCAAATTTCACAAATACTAAGAAAGTTTGTTTTTCGATTCAAAACAAGATTTTAACGCTTTGAGGAGTTCAAATAACGTGTTTTTAGATCATTTGTATCGTATCTTTTACTACATAACTTTTCACCAAATTTCACAAACACTAAGAAAGTTTGTTTTTCGATTCAAAACAAGATTTTAACGCTTTCAGCAGTTCAAATAACGTGTTTTTAGATCATTTGTATCGTATCTTTTTACTACATAACTTTTCACCAGATTTCACAAACACTAAGAAAGTTTGTTTTTCGATTCAAAACAAGATTTGAACGCTTTGAGGAGTTCAAATAACGTGTTTTAAGATCATTTGTATCGTATCTTTTAGTACATAACCCTTCGCCAAATTTCACAAACACTAAGATAGTTTGTTTTTCGATTCAGAACAAGATTTTAGCGCTTTGAGGAGTTCAAATAACGTGTTTTTAGATCATTTGTATCGTATCTTTTACTACATTACTTTTCACCAAATTTCACAAACGCTAAGAAAGTTTGTCATTCGATTCAAAACAAGATTTGAACGCTTTGAGGAGTTCAAATAACGTGTTTTAAGATCATTTGTATCGTATATATTAGTACATAACTTTTCATCAAATTTCACAAACACTAAGATAGTTTGTTTTTCGATTCAAAACAAGATTTTAACGCTTTGAGGAGTTCAAATAACGTGTTTTAAGATCATTTGTGTCGTATCTTTTACTACATAACTTTTCCCCAAATTTCACAAACACTAAGAAAGTTTGTTTTTCGATTCAAAACAAGAGTTGAACGCTTTGAGGAGTTCAAATGACTTGTTTTAAATCATTTGTAGCGTATTTTTTAGTACATAACTTTTCACCAAATTTCACAAACACTAAGATAGTTTGTTTTTCGATTCAAATCAAGATTTGAATGCTTTGAGGAGTTCAAATAACGTGTTTTTAGATCATTTGTATCGTATCTTTTACTACATAACTTTTGACCAAATTTCACAAACACTAAGAAAGTTTGTTTTTCGATTCAAAACAAGATTTTAACGCTTTGAGGAGTTTAAATAACGTGTTTTTAGATCATTTGTATCGTATCTTTCAGTACATAACTTTTCACCAAATTTCACAAACACTAAGAAAGTTTGTTTTTCGATTCAAAACAAGATTTTAACGCTTTCAGCAGTTCAAATAACGTGTTTTTAGATCATTTGTATCGTATCTTTTTACTACATAACTTTTCACCAAATTTTACAAACACTAAGAAAGTTTGTTTTTCGATTCAAAACAAGATTTGAACGCTTTGAGGAGTTCAAATAACGTGTTTTTAAATCATTTGTATCGTATCTTTTAATATATAACTTTTCACCAAATTTCACAAACACTAAGAAAGTTTGTTTTTCGATTCAAATCAAGATTTTAACGCTTTGAGGAGTTCAAATAACGTGTTTTTAGATCATTTGTATCGGATCTTTTACTACATACCTTTTCACCAAATTTCACAAACACTAAGAAATTTTGTTTTTCGATTCAAAACAAGATTTGAACGCATTGAGAAGTTCAAATAACGTGTTTTAAGATCATTTGTATCGTATCTTTTACTACATTACTTTTCACCAAATTTCACAAACACTAAGATAGTTTGTCATTCGATTCAAAACAAGATTTGAACGCTATGAGGAGTTCAAATAACGTGTTTTTAAGATCATTTGTATCGTATCTTTTACTACATTACTTTTCACCAAATTTCACAAACACTAAGATAGTTTGTTTTTCGATTCAAAACATGATTTTAACGCTTTGAGGAGTTCAAATAACGTGTTTTTAGATCATTTGTATCGTATCTTTTACTACATAACTTTTCACCAAATTTCACAAACACTAAGAAAGTTTGTTTTTCGATTCAAAACAAGATTTGAACGCTTTGAGGAGTTCAAATAACGTGTTTTAAGATCATTTGTATCGTATCTTTTACTACATTACTTTTCACCAAATTTCACAAACACTAAGATAGTTTGTCATTCGATTCAAAACAAGATTTGAACGCTTTGAGGAGTTCAAATAACGTGTTTTTAAGATCATTTGTATCGTATCTTTTAGTACATAACTTTTCACCAAATTTCACAAACACTAAGAAAGTTTGTTTTTCGTTTCAAAACAAGATTTTAACGCATTGAGGAGTTCAAATAACGTGTTTTTAGATCATTTGTATCGTATCTTTTAGTACATAACTTTTCACCAAATTTCACAAACACTAATAAAGTTTTGTTTTTCGATTCAAATCAAGATTTGAATGCTTTGAGGAGTTCAAATAACGTGTTTTAAGATTATTTGTATCGTATCTTTTAGTACATAACTTTTCACCAAATTTCACAAACACTAAGAAAGTTTGTTTTTCGATTCAAAACAAGATTTTAACGCTTTGAGGAGTTCAAATAACGTGTTTTTAGATCATTTGTATCGTATCTTTTACTACATTACTTTTCACCAAATTTCACAAACACTAAGAAAGTTTGTTTTTCGATTCAAAACAAGATCTGAACGCTTTGAGGAGTTCAAATAACGTGTTTTAAGATCATTTGTATCGTATCTTTTAGTACATAACTTTTCACCAAATTTCACAAACACTAAGAAAGTTTGTTTTTCGATTCAAAACAAGATTTTAACGCTTTCAGCAGTTCAAATAACGTGTTTTTAGATCATTTGTATCGTATCTTTTTACTACATAACTTTTCACCAAATTTTACAAACACTAAGAAAGTTTGTTTTTCGATTCAAAACAAGATTTCAACGCTTTGAGGAGTTCAAATAACGTGTTTTTAAATCATTTGTATCGTATCTTTCACTATATAACTTTTCACCAAATTTCACAAACACTAAGAAAGTTTGTTTTTCGATCAAAACAAGATTTTAACGCTTTGAGGAGTTCAAATAACGTGTTTTTAGATCATTTGTATCCTATCTTTTACTACATACCTTTTCACCAAATTTCACAAACACTAAGAAAGTTTGTTTTTCGATTCAAAACAAGATTTGAACGCATTGAGGTGTTCAAATAACGTGTTTTAAGATCATTTGTATTGTATCTTTTACTACATTACTTTTCACCAAATTTCACAAACACTAAGATAGTTTGTCATTCGATTGAAAACAAGATTTGAACGCTTTGAGGAGTTCAAATAACGTGTTTTAAGATCATTTGTATCGTATCTTTTACTACATTACTTTTCACCAAATTTCACAAACACTAAGATAGTTTGTTTTTCGATTCAAAACAAGATTTTAACGCTTTGAAGAGTTCAAATAACGTGTTTTTAGATCATTTGTATCGTATCTTTTACTACATTACTTTTCACCAAATTTCACAAACACTAAGAAAGTTTGTTTTTCGATTCAAAACAAGATTTGAACGCTTTGAGGAGTTCAAATAACGTGTTTTAAGATCATTTGTATCGTATCTTTTAGTACATAACTTTTCACCAAATTTCACAAACACTATGATAGTTTGTTTTTCGATTCAAAACTAGATTTTAACGCTTTGAGGAGTTCAAATAACGTGTTTTAAGATCATTTGTGTCGTATCTTTTACTACATAACTTTTCACCAAATTTCACAAACACTAAGAAAGTTTGTTTTTCGATTCAAAACAAGATTTTAACGCTTTGAGGAGTTCAAATAACGTGTGTTAAGATCATTTGTATCGTATCTTTTAGTACATAACTTTTCTCCAAATTTCACAAACACTAAGAAAGTTTGTTTTTCGATTCAAAACAAGATTTTAACGCTTTCAGCAGTTCAAATAACGTGTTTTTAGATCATTTGTATCGTATCTTTTTACTACATAACTTTTCACCAAATTTCACAAACACTAAGATAGTTTGTCATTCGATTCAAAACAAGATTTGAACGCTATGAGGAGTTCAAATAACGTGTTTTTAAGATCATTTGTATCGTATCTTTTACTACATTACTTTTCACCAAATTTCACAAACACTAAGATAGTTTGTTTTTCGATTCAAAACATGATTTTAACGCTTTGAGGAGTTCAAATAACGTGTTTTTAGATCATTTGTATCGTATCTTTTACTACATAACTTTTCACCAAATTTCACAAACACTAAGAAAGTTTGTTTTTCGATTCAAAACAAGATTTGAACGCTTTGAGGAGTTCAAATAACGTGTTTTAAGATCATTTGTATCGTATCTTTTACTACATTACTTTTCACCAAATTTCACAAACACTAAGATAGTTTGTCATTCGATTCAAAACAAGATTTGAACGCTTTGAGGAGTTCAAATAACGTGTTTTTAAGATCATTTGTATCGTATCTTTTAGTACATAACTTTTCACCAAATTTCACAAACACTAAGAAAGTTTGTTTTTCGTTTCAAAACAAGATTTTAACGCATTGAGGAGTTCAAATAACGTGTTTTTAGATCATTTGTATCGTATCTTTTAGTACATAACTTTTCACCAAATTTCACAAACACTAATAAAGTTTTGTTTTTCGATTCAAATCAAGATTTGAATGCTTTCAGGAGTTCAAATAACGTGTTTTAAGATCATTTGTATCGTATCTTTTAGTACATAACTTTTCACCAAATTTCACAAACACTAAGAAAGTTTGTTTTTCGATTCAAAACAAGATTTTAACGCTTTGAAGAGTTCAAATAACGTGTTTTTAGATCATTTGTATCGTATCTTTTACTACATTACTTTTCACCAAATTTCACAAACACTAAGAAAGTTTGTTTTTCGATTCAAAACAAGATCTGAACGCTTTGAGGAGTTCAAATAACGTGTTTTAAGATCATTTGTATCGTATCTTTTAGTACATAACTTTTCACCAAATTTCACAAACACTAAGAAAGTTTGTTTTTCGATTCAAAACAAGATTTTAACGCTTTCAGCAGTTCAAATAACGTGTTTTTAGATCATTTGTATCGTATCTTTTTACTACATAACTTTTCACCAAATTTTACAAACACTAAGAAAGTTTGTTTTTCGATTCAAAACAAGATTTCAACGCTTTGAGGAGTTCAAATAACGTGTTTTTAAATCATTTGTATCGTATCTTTCACTATATAACTTTTCACCAAATTTCACAAACACTAAGAAAGTTTGTTTTTCGATCAAAACAAGATTTTAACGCTTTGAGGAGTTCAAATAACGTGTTTTTAGATCATTTGTATCCTATCTTTTACTACATACCTTTTCACCAAATTTCACAAACACTAAGAAAGTTTGTTTTTCGATTCAAAACAAGATTTGAACGCATTGAGGTGTTCAAATAACGTGTTTTAAGATCATTTGTATTGTACCTTTTACTACATTACTTTTCACCAAATTTCACAAACACTAAGATAGTTTGTCATTCGATTGAAAACAAGATTTGAACGCTTTGAGGAGTTCAAATAACGTGTTTTAAGATCATTTGTATCGTATCTTTTACTACATTACTTTTCACCAAATTTCACAAACACTAAGATAGTTTGTTTTTCGATTCAAAACAAGATTTTAACGCTTTGAAGAGTTCAAATAACGTGTTTTTAGATCATTTGTATCGTATCTTTTACTACATTACTTTTCACCAAATTTCACAAACACTAAGAAAGTTTGTTTTTCGATTCAAAACAAGATTTGAACGCTTTGAGGAGTTCAAATAACGTGTTTTAAGATCATTTGTATCGTATCTTTTAGTACATAACTTTTCACCAAATTTCACAAACACTAAGATAGTTTGTTTTTCGATTCAAAACTAGATTTTAACGCTTTGAGGAGTTCAAATAACGTGTTTTAAGATCATTTGTGTCGTATCTTTTACTACATAACTTTTCACCAAATTTCACAAACACTAAGAAAGTTTGTTTTTCGATTCAAAACAAGATTTTAACGCTTTGAGGAGTTCAAATAACGTGTTTTAAGATCATTTGTATCGTATCTTTTAGTACATAACTTTTCTCCAAATTTCACAAACACTAAGAAAGTTTGTTTTTCGATTCAAAACAAGATTTTAACGCTTTCAGCAGTTCAAATAACGTGTTTTTAGATCATTTGTATCGTATCTTTTTACTACATAACTTTTCACCAAATTTTACAAACACTAAGAAAGTTTGTTTTTCGATTCAAAACAAGATTTGAACGCTTTGAGGAGTTCAAATAACGTGTTTTTAAATCATTTGTATCGTATCTTTTACTACATAACTTTTCACCAAATTTCAGAAACACTAAGATAGTTTGTTTTTCGATTCAAAACAAGATTTTAGCGCTTTGAGGAGTTCAAATAACGTGTTTTAAGATCATTTGTATCGTATCTTTTACTACATAACTTTTCACCAAATTTCACAAACACTAAGAAAGTTTGTTTTTCGATTCAAAACAAGATTTAAACGCTTTGAGGTGTTCAAATAACGTGTTTTTAGATCATTTGTATCGTATCTTTTACTACATACCTTTTCACCAAATTTCACAAACACTAAGAAAGTTTGTTTTTCGATTCAAAACAGGATTTGAACGCTTTGAGGAGTTCAAATGACGTGTTTTAAGATCATTTGTATCGTATCTTTTAGTACATAACTTTTCATCAAATTTCACAAACACTAAGATAGTTTGTTTTTCGATTCAAAACAAGATTTTAACGCTTTGAGGAGTTCAAATAACGTGTTTTAAGATCATTTGTGTCGTATCTTTTACTACATAACTTTTCACCAAATTTCACAAACACTAAGAAAGTTTGTTTTTCGATTCAAAACAAGATTTTAACGCTTTGAGGAGTTCAAATAACGTGTTTTTAGATCATTTGTATCGTATCTTTTACTACATAACTTTTCACCAAATTTCACAAACACTAAGAAAGTTTGTTTTTCGATTCAAAACAAGATTTTAACGCTTTCAGCAGTTCAAATAACGTGTTTTTAGATCATTTGTATCGTATCTTTTTACTACATAACTTTTCACCAGATTTCACAAACACTAAGAAAGTTTGTTTTTCGATTCAAAACAAGATTTGAACGCTTTGAGGAGTTCAAATAACGTGTTTTAAGATCATTTGTATCGTATCTTTTAGTACATAACTCTTCGCCAAATTTCACAAACACTAAGATAGTTTGTTTTTCGATTCAGAACAAGATTTTAGCGCTTTGAGGAGTTCAAATAACGTGTTTTTAGATCATTTGTATCGTATCTTTTACTACATTACTTTTCACCAAATTTCACAAACGCTAAGAAAGTTTGTCATTCGATTCAAAACAAGATTTGAACGCTTTGAGGAGTTCAAATAACGTGTTTTAAGATCATTTGTATCGTATATATTAGTACATAACTTTTCATCAAATTTCACAAACACTAAGATAGTTTGTTTTTCGATTCAAAACAAGATTTTAACGCTTTGAGGAGTTCAAATAACGTGTTTTAAGATCATTTGTGTCGTATCTTTTACTACATAACTTTTCCCCAAATTTCACAAACACTAAGAAAGTTTGTTTTTCGATTCAAAACAAGATTTGAACGCTTTGAGGAGTTCAAATGACTTGTTTTAAATCATTTGTAGCGTATTTTTTAGTACATAACTTTTCACCAAATTTCACAAACACTAAGATAGTTTGTTTTTCGATTCAAATCAAGATTTGAATGCTTTGAGGAGTTCAAATAACGTGTTTTTAGATCATTTGTATCGTATCTTTTACTACATAACTTTTGACCAAATTTCACAAACACTAAGAAAGTTTGTTTTTCGATTCAAAACAAGATTTTAACGCTTTGAGGAGTTTAAATAACGTGTTTTTAGATCATTTGTATCGTATCTTTCAGTACATAACTTTTCACCAAATTTCACAAACACTAAGAAAGTTTGTTTTTCGATTCAAAACAAGATTTTAACGCTTTCAGCAGTTCAAATAACGTGTTTTTAGATCATTTGTATCGTATCTTTTTACTACATAACTTTTCACCAAATTTTACAAACACTAAGAAAGTTTGTTTTTCGATTCAAAACAAGATTTGAACGCTTTGAGGAGTTCAAATAACGTGTTTTTAAATCATTTGTATCGTATCTTTTAATATATAACTTTTCACCAAATTTCACAAACACTAAGAAAGTTTGTTTTTCGATTCAAATCAAGATTTTAACGCTTTGAGGAGTTCAAATAACGTGTTTTTAGATCATTTGTATCGGATCTTTTACTACATACCTTTTCACCAAATTTCACAAACACTAAGAAATTTTGTTTTTCGATTCAAAACAAGATTTGAACGCATTGAGAAGTTCAAATAACGTGTTTTAAGATCATTTGTATCGTATCTTTTACTACATTACTTTTCACCAAATTTCACAAACACTAAGATAGTTTGTCATTCGATTCAAAACAAGATTTGAACGCTTTGAGGAGTTCAAATAACGTGTTTTTAAGATCATTTGTATCGTATCTTTTACTACATTACTTTTCACCAAATTTCACAAACACTAAGATAGTTTGTTTTTCGATTCAAAACATGATTTTAACGCTTTGAGGAGTTCAAATAACGTGTTTTTAGATCATTTGTATCGTATCTTTTACTACATAACTTTTCACCAAATTTCACAAACACTAAGAAAGTTTGTTTTTCGATTCAAAACAAGATTTGAACGCTTTGAGGAGTTCAAATAACGTGTTTTAAGATCATTTGTATCGTATCTTTTACTACATTACTTTTCACCAAATTTCACAAACACTAAGATAGTTTGTCATTCGATTCAAAACAAGATTTGAACGCTTTGAGGAGTTCAAATAACGTGTTTTTAAGATCATTTGTATCGTATCTTTTAGTACATAACTTTTCACCAAATTTCACAAACACTAAGAAAGTTTGTTTTTCGTTTCAAAACAAGATTTTAACGCATTGAGGAGTTCAAATAACGTGTTTTTAGATCATTTGTATCGTATCTTTTAGTACATAACTTTTCACCAAATTTCACAAACACTAATTAAAGTTTTGTTTTTCGATTCAAATCAAGATTTGAATGCTTTGAGGAGTTCAAATAACGTGTTTTAAGATCATTTGTATCGTATCTTTTAGTACATAACTTTTCACCAAATTTCACAAACACTAAGAAAGTTTGTTTTTCGATTCAAAACAAGATTTTAACGCTTTGAGGAGTTCAAATAACGTGTTTTTAGATCATTTGTATCGTATCTTTTACTACATTACTTTTCACCAAATTTCACAAACACTAAGAAAGTTTGTTTTTCGATTCAAAACAAGATCTGAACGCTTTGAGGAGTTCAAATAACGTGTTTTAAGATCATTTGTATCGTATCTTTTAGTACATAACTTTTCACCAAATTTCACAAACACTAAGAAAGTTTGTTTTTCGATTCAAAACAAGATTTTAACGCTTTCAGCAGTTCAAATAACGTGTTTTTAGATCATTTGTATCGTATCTTTTTACTACATAACTTTTCACCAAATTTTACAAACACTAAGAAAGTTTGTTTTTCGATTCAAAACAAGATTTCAACGCTTTGAGGAGTTCAAATAACGTGTTTTTAAATCATTTGTATCGTATCTTTCACTATATAACTTTTCACCAAATTTCACAAACACTAAGAAAGTTTGTTTTTCGATCAAAACAAGATTTTAACGCTTTGAGGAGTTCAAATAACGTGTTTTTAGATCATTTGTATCCTATCTTTTACTACATACCTTTTCACCAAATTTCACAAACACTAAGAAAGTTTGTTTTTCGATTCAAAACAAGATTTGAACGCATTGAGGTGTTCAAATAACGTGTTTTAAGATCATTTGTATTGTATCTTTTACTACATTACTTTTCACCAAATTTCACAAACACTAAGATAGTTTGTCATTCGATTGAAAACAAGATTTGAACGCTTTGAGGAGTTCAAATAACGTGTTTTAAGATCATTTGTATCGTATCTTTTACTACATTACTTTTCACCAAATTTCACAAACACTAAGATAGTTTGTTTTTCGATTCAAAACAAGATTTTAACGCTTTGAAGAGTTCAAATAACGTGTTTTTAGATCATTTGTATCGTATCTTTTACTACATTACTTTTCACCAAATTTCACAAACACTAAGAAAGTTTGTTTTTCGATTCAAAACAAGATTTGAACGCTTTGAGGAGTTCAAATAACGTGTTTTAAGATCATTTGTATCGTATCTTTTAGTACATAACTTTTCACCAAATTTCACAAACACTAAGATAGTTTGTTTTTCGATTCAAAACTAGATTTTAACGCTTTGAGGAGTTCAAATAACGTGTTTTAAGATCATTTGTGTCGTATCTTTTACTACATAACTTTTCACCAAATTTCACAAACACTAAGAAAGTTTGTTTTTCGATTCAAAACAAGATTTTAACGCTTTGAGGAGTTCAAATAACGTGTTTTAAGATCATTTGTATCGTATCTTTTAGTACATAACTTTTCTCCAAATTTCACAAACACTAAGAAAGTTTGTTTTTCGATTCAAAACAAGATTTTAACGCTTTCAGCAGTTCAAATAACGTGTTTTTAGATCATTTGTATCGTATCTTTTTACTACATAACTTTTCACCAAATTTTACAAACACTAAGAAAGTTTGTTTTTCGATTCAAAACAAGATTTGAACGCTTTGAGGAGTTCAAATAACGTGTTTTTAAATCATTTGTATCGTATCTTTTACTACATAACTTTTCACCAAATTTCAGAAACACTAAGATAGTTTGTTTTTCGATTCAAAACAAGATTTTAGCGCTTTGAGGAGTTCAAATAACGTGTTTTAAGATCATTTGTATCGTATCTTTTACTACATAACTTTTCACCAAATTTCACAAACACTAAGAAAGTTTGTTTTTCGATTCAAAACAAGATTTAAACGCTTTGAGGTGTTCAAATAACGTGTTTTTAGATCATTTGTATCGTATCTTTTACTACATACCTTTTCACCAAATTTCACAAACACTAAGAAAGTTTGTTTTTCGATTCAAAACAAGATTTTAACGCATTGAGGAGTTCAAATAACGTGTTTTAAGATCATTTGTATCGTATCTTTTAGTACATAACTTTTCACCAAATTTCACAAACACTAATTTAGTTTGTTTTTCGATTCAAAACAAGATTTTAACGCTTTGAGGAGTTCAAATAACGTGTTTTTAGATCATTTGCATCGTATCTTTTAGTACATAACTTTTCACCAAATTTCACAAACACTAAGAAAGTTTGTTTTTCGATTCAAAACTAGATTTTAGCACTTTGAGGAGTTCAAATAACGTGTTTTTAGACCATTTGTATCGTATCTTTTACTTCATAACTTTTCACCAAATTTCACAAACACTAAGAAAGTTTGTTTTTCGATTCAAAACAAGATTTGAACGCTTTGAGGAGTTCAAATAACGTGTTTTTAGATCATTTGTATCGTATCTTTTACTACATAACTTTTCACCAAATTTCACAAACACTAAGAAAGTTTGTCATTCGATTCAAAACAAGATTTTAACGCTTTGAGGAGTTCAAATAACGTGTTTTAAGATCATTTGTATCGTATCTTTTAGTACATAACTTTTCATCAAATTTCACAAACACTAAGATAGTTTGTTTTTCGATTCAAAACAAGATTTTAACGCTTTGAGGAGTTCAAATAACGTGTTTTAAGATCATTTGTGTCGTATCTTTTACTACATAACTTTTCTCCAAATTTCACAAACACTAAGAAAGTTTGTTTTTCGATTCAAAACAAGATTTTAACGCTTTGAGGAGTTCAAATAACGTGTTTTTAGATCATTTGTATCGTATCTTTTACTACATAACTTTTCACCAAATTTCACAAACACTAAGAAAGTTTGTTTTTCGATTCAAAACAAGATTTTAACGCTTTCAGCAGTTCAAATAACGTGTTTTTAGATCATTTGTATCGTATCTTTTTACTACATAACTTTTCACCAGATTTCACAAACACTAAGAAAGTTTGTTTTTCGATTCAAAACTAGATTTGAACGCTTTGAGGAGTTCAAATAACGTGTTTTAAGATCATTTGTATCGTATCTTTTAGTACATAACTCTTCGCCAAATTTCACAAACACTAAGATAGTTTGTTTTTCGATTCAGAACAAGATTTTAGCGCTTTGAGGAGTTCAAATAACGTGTTTTTAGATCATTTGTATCGTATCTTTTACTACATTACTTTTCACCAAATTTCACAAACACTAAGAAAGTTTGTCATTCGATTCAAAACAAGATTTGAACGCTTTGAGGAGTTCAAATAACGTGTTTTAAGATCATTTGTATCGTATATATTAGTACATAACTTTTCATCAAATTTCACAAACACTAAGATAGTTTGTTTTTCGATTCAAAACAAGATTTTAACGCTTTGAGGAGTTCAAATAACTTGTTTTAAGATCATTTGTGTCGTATCTTTTACTACATAACTTTTCCCCAAATTTCACAAACACTAAGAAAGTTTGTTTTTCGATTCAAAACAAGATTTGAACGCTTTGAGGAGTTCAAATGACGTGTTTTAAATCATTTGTAGCGTATTTTTTAGTACATAACTTTTCACCAAATTTCACAAACACTAAGATAGTTTGTTTTTTGATTCAAATCAAGATTTGAATGCGTTGAGGAGTTCAAATAACGTGTTTTTAGATCATTTGTATCGTATCTTTTACTACATAGCTTTTGACCAAATTTCACAAACACTAAGAAAGTTTGTTTTTCGATTCAAAACAAGATTTTAACGCTTTGAGGAGTTTAAATAACGTGTTTTTAGATCATTTGTATCGTATCTTTTAGTACATAACTTTTCACCAAATTTCACAAACACTAAGAAAGTTTGTTTTTCGATTCAAAACAAGATTTTAACGCTTTCAGCAGTTCAAATAACGTGTTTTTAGATCATTTGTATCGTATCTTTTTACTACATAACTTTTCACCAAATTTTACAAACACTAAGAAAGTTTGTTTTTCGATTCAAAACAAGATTTGAACGCTTTGAGGAGTTCAAATAACGTGATTTTAAATCATTTGTATCGTATCTTTTAATATATAACTTTTCACCAAATTTCTCAAACACTAAGAAAGTTTGTTTTTCGATTCAAATCAAGATTTTAACGCTTTGAGGAGTTCAAATAACGTGTTTTTAGATCATTTGTATCGTATCTTTTACTACATACCTTTTCACCAAATTTCACAAACACTAAGAAATTTTGTTTTTCGATTCAAAACAAGATTTGAACGCATTGAGAAGTTCAAATAACGTGTTTTAAGATCATTTGTATCGTATCTTTTACTACATTACTTTTCACCAAATTTCACAAACACTAAGATAGTTTGTCATTCGATTCAAAACAAGATTTGAACGCTTTGAGGAGTTCAAATAACGTGTTTTTAAGATCATTTGTATCGTATCTTTTACTACATTACTTTTCACCAAATTTCACAAACACTAAGATAGTTTGTTTTTCGATTCAAAACAAGATTTTAACGCTTTGAGGAGTTCAAATAACGTGTTTTTAGATCATTTGTATCGTATTTTTTACTACATAACTTTTCACCAAATTTCACAAACACTAAGATAGTTTGTCATTCGATTCAAAACAAGATTTGAACGCTTTGAGGAGTTCAAATAACGTGTTTTTAAGATCATTTGTATCGTATCTTTTAGTACATAACTTTTCACCAAATTTCACAAACACTAAGATAGTTTGTTTTTCGATTCAAAACTAGATTTTAGCACTTTGAGGAGTTCAAATAACGTGTTTTTAGATCATTTGTATCGTATCTTTTACTACATAACTTTTCACCAAATTTCACAAACACTAAGATAGTTTGTTTTTCGATTCAAAACTAGATTTTAGCACTTTGAGGAGTTCAAATAACGTGTTTTTAGATCATTTGTATCGTATCTTTTACTACATTACTTTTCACCAAATTTCACAAACACTAAGATAGTTTGTCATTCGATTCAAAACAAGATTTGAACGCTTTGAGGAGTTCAAATAACGTGTTTTTAAGATCATTTGTATCGTATCTTTTAGTACATAACTTTTCACCAAATTTCACAAACACTAAGAAAGTTTGTTTTTCGTTTCAAAACAAGATTTTAACGCATTGAGGAGTTCAAATAACGTGTTTTTAGATCATTTGTATCGTATCTTTTAGTACATAACTTTTCACCAAATTTCACAAACACTAATAAAGTTTTGTTTTTCGATTCAAATCAAGATTTGAATGCTTTCAGGAGTTCAAATAACGTGTTTTAAGATCATTTGTATCGTATCTTTTAGTACATAACTTTTCACCAAATTTCACAAACACTAAGAAAGTTTGTTTTTCGATTCAAAACAAGATTTTAACGCTTTGAAGAGTTCAAATAACGTGTTTTTAGATCATTTGTATCGTATCTTTTACTACATTACTTTTCACCAAATTTCACAAACACTAAGAAAGTTTGTTTTTCGATTCAAAACAAGATCTGAACGCTTTGAGGAGTTCAAATAACGTGTTTTAAGATCATTTGTATCGTATCTTTTAGTACATAACTTTTCACCAAATTTCACAAACACTAAGAAAGTTTGTTTTTCGATTCAAAACAAGATTTTAACGCTTTCAGCAGTTCAAATAACGTGTTTTTAGATCATTTGTATCGTATCTTTTTACTACATAACTTTTCACCAAATTTTACAAACACTAAGAAAGTTTGTTTTTCGATTCAAAACAAGATTTCAACGCTTTGAGGAGTTCAAATAACGTGTTTTTAAATCATTTGTATCGTATCTTTCACTATATAACTTTTCACCAAATTTCACAAACACTAAGAAAGTTTGTTTTTCGATCAAAACAAGATTTTAACGCTTTGAGGAGTTCAAATAACGTGTTTTTAGATCATTTGTATCGGATCTTTTACTACATACCTTTTCACCAAATTTCACAAACACTAAGAAATTTTGTTTTTCGATTCAAAACAAGATTTGAACGCATTGAGAAGTTCAAATAACGTGTTTTTAGATCATTTGTATCGTATCTTTTACTACATAACTTTTCACCAAATTTCACAAACACTAAGAAAGTTTGTTTTTCGATTCAAAACAAGATTTTAACGCTTTCAGCAGTTCAAATAACGTGTTTTTAGATCATTTGTATCGTATCTTTTTACTACATAACTTTTCACCAGATTTCACAAACACTAAGAAAGTTTGTTTTTCGATTCAAAACTAGATTTGAACGCTTTGAGGAGTTCAAATAACGTGTTTTAAGATCATTTGTATCGTATCTTTTAGTACATAACTCTTCGCCAAATTTCACAAACACTAAGATAGTTTGTTTTTCGATTCAGAACAAGATTTTAGCGCTTTGAGGAGTTCAAATAACGTGTTTTTAGATCATTTGTATCGTATCTTTTACTACATTACTTTTCACCAAATTTCACAAACACTAAGAAAGTTTGTCATTCGATTCAAAACAAGATTTGAACGCTTTGAGGAGTTCAAATAACGTGTTTTAAGATCATTTGTATCGTATATATTAGTACATAACTTTTCATCAAATTTCACAAACACTAAGATAGTTTGTTTTTCGATTCAAAACAAGATTTTAACGCTTTGAGGAGTTCAAATAACTTGTTTTAAGATCATTTGTGTCGTATCTTTTACTACATAACTTTTCCCCAAATTTCACAAACACTAAGAAAGTTTGTTTTTCGATTCAAAACAAGATTTGAACGCTTTGAGGAGTTCAAATGACGTGTTTTAAATCATTTGTAGCGTATTTTTTAGTACATAACTTTTCACCAAATTTCACAAACACTAAGATAGTTTGTTTTTTGATTCAAATCAAGATTTGAATGCGTTGAGGAGTTCAAATAACGTGTTTTTAGATCATTTGTATCGTATCTTTTACTACATAGCTTTTGACCAAATTTCACAAACACTAAGAAAGTTTGTTTTTCGATTCAAAACAAGATTTTAACGCTTTGAGGAGTT
This sequence comes from Luzula sylvatica, assembly GCA_946800325.1. Lineage (NCBI taxonomy): Eukaryota > Viridiplantae > Streptophyta > Magnoliopsida > Poales > Juncaceae > Luzula > Luzula sylvatica. The sequence goes on from OX326961.1 coordinate 5,161,280, forward strand.
TAAATAACGTGTTTTTAGATCATTTGTATCGTATCTTTTAGTACATAACTTTTCACCAAATTTCACAAACACTAAGAAAGTTTGTTTTTCGATTCAAAACAAGATTTTAACGCTTTCAGCAGTTCAAATAACGTGTTTTTAGATCATTTGTATCGTATCTTTTTACTACATAACTTTTCACCAAATTTTGCAAACACTAAGAAAGTTTGTTTTTCGATTCAAAACAAGATTTGAACGCTTTGAGGAGTTCAAATAACGTGATTTTAAATCATTTGTATCGTATCTTTTAATATATAACTTTTCACCAAATTTCTCAAACACTAAGAAAGTTTGTTTTTCGATTCAAATCAAGATTTTAACGCTTTGAGGAGTTCAAATAACGTGTTTTTAGATCATTTGTATCGTATCTTTTACTACATACCTTTTCACCAAATTTCACAAACACTAAGAAATTTTGTTTTTCGATTCAAAACAAGATTTGAACGCATTGAGAAGTTCAAATAACGTGTTTTAAGATCATTTGTATCGTATCTTTTACTACATTACTTTTCACCAAATTTCACAAACACTAAGATAGTTTGTCATTCGATTCAAAACAAGATTTGAACGCTTTGAGGAGTTCAAATAACGTGTTTTTAAGATCATTTGTATCGTATCTTTTACTACATTACTTTTCACCAAATTTCACAAACACTAAGATAGTTTGTTTTTCGATTCAAAACAAGATTTTAACGCTTTGAGGAGTTCAAATAACGTGTTTTTAGATCATTTGTATCGTATTTTTTACTACATAACTTTTCACCAAATTTCACAAACACTAAGATAGTTTGTCATTCGATTCAAAACAAGATTTGAACGCTTTGAGGAGTTCAAATAACGTGTTTTTAAGATCATTTGTATCGTATCTTTTACTACATTACTTTTCACCAAATTTCACAAACACTAAGATAGTTTGTTTTTCGATTCAAAACAAGATTTTAACGCTTTGAGGAGTTCAAATAACGTGTTTTTAGATCATTTGTATCGTATTTTTTACTACATAACTTTTCACCAAATTTCACAAACACTAAGATAGTTTGTTTTTCGATTCAAAACTAGATTTTAGCACTTTGAGGAGTTCAAATAACGTGTTTTTAGATCATTTGTATCGTATCTTTTACTACATAACTTTTCACCAAATTTCACAAACACTAAGATAGTTTGTTTTTCGATTCAAAACTAGATTTTAGCACTTTGAGGAGTTCAAATAACGTGTTTTTAGATCATTTGTATCGTATCTTTTACTACATTACTTTTCACCAAATTTCACAAACACTAAGATAGTTTGTCATTCGATTCAAAACAAGATTTGAACGCTTTGAGGAGTTCAAATAACGTGTTTTTAAGATCATTTGTATCGTATCTTTTAGTACATAACTTTTCACCAAATTTCACAAACACTAAGAAAGTTTGTTTTTCGTTTCAAAACAAGATTTTAACGCATTGAGGAGTTCAAATAACGTGTTTTTAGATCATTTGTATCGTATCTTTTAGTACATAACTTTTCACCAAATTTCACAAACACTAATAAAGTTTTGTTTTTCGATTCAAATCAAGATTTGAATGCTTTCAGGAGTTCAAATAACGTGTTTTAAGATCATTTGTATCGTATCTTTTAGTACATAACTTTTCACCAAATTTCACAAACACTAAGAAAGTTTGTTTTTCGATTCAAAACAAGATTTTAACGCTTTGAAGAGTTCAAATAACGTGTTTTTAGATCATTTGTATCGTATCTTTTACTACATTACTTTTCACCAAATTTCACAAACACTAAGAAAGTTTGTTTTTCGATTCAAAACAAGATCTGAACGCTTTGAGGAGTTCAAATAACGTGTTTTAAGATCATTTGTATCGTATCTTTTAGTACATAACTTTTCACCAAATTTCACAAACACTAAGAAAGTTTGTTTTTCGATTCAAAACAAGATTTTAACGCTTTCAGCAGTTCAAATAACGTGTTTTTAGATCATTTGTATCGTATCTTTTTACTACATAACTTTTCACCAAATTTTACAAACACTAAGAAAGTTTGTTTTTCGATTCAAAACAAGATTTCAACGCTTTGAGGAGTTCAAATAACGTGTTTTTAAATCATTTGTATCGTATCTTTCACTATATAACTTTTCACCAAATTTCACAAACACTAAGAAAGTTTGTTTTTCGATCAAAACAAGATTTTAACGCTTTGAGGAGTTCAAATAACGTGTTTTTAGATCATTTGTATCGGATCTTTTACTACATACCTTTTCACCAAATTTCACAAACACTAAGAAAGTTTGTTTTTCGATTCAAAACAAGATTTGAACGCATTGAGGTGTTCAAATAACGTGTTTTAAGATCATTTGTATTGTATCTTTTACTACATTACTTTTCACCAAATTTCACAAACACTAAGATAGTTTGTCATTCGATTGAAAACAAGATTTGAACGCTTTGAGGAGTTCAAATAACGTGTTTTAAGATCATTTGTATCGTATCTTTTACTACATTACTTTTCACCAAATTTCACAAACACTAAGATAGTTTGTTTTTCGATTCAAAACAAGATTTTAACGCTTTGAAGAGTTCAAATAACGTGTTTTTAGATCATTTGTATCGTATCTTTTACTACATTACTTTTCACCAAATTTCACAAACACTAAGAAAGTTTGTTTTTCGATTCAAAACAAGATTTGAACGCTTTGAGGAGTTCAAATAACGTGTTTTAAGATCATTTGTATCGTATCTTTTAGTACATAACTTTTCACCAAATTTCACAAACACTAAGATAGTTTGTTTTTCGATTCAAAACTAGATTTTAACGCTTTGAGGAGTTCAAATAACGTGTTTTAAGATCATTTGTGTCGTATCTTTTACTACATAACTTTTCACCAAATTTCACAAACACTAAGAAAGTTTGTTTTTCGATTCAAAACAAGATTTTAACGCTTTGAGGAGTTCAAATAACGTGTTTTAAGATCATTTGTATCGTATCTTTTAGTACATAACTTTTCTCCAAATTTCACAAACACTAAGAAAGTTTGTTTTTCGATTCAAAACAAGATTTTAACGCTTTCAGCAGTTCAAATAACGTGTTTTTAGATCATTTGTATCGTATCTTTTTACTACATAACTTTTCACCAAATTTTACAAACACTAAGAAAGTTTGTTTTTCGATTCAAAACAAGATTTGAACGCTTTGAGGAGTTCAAATAACGTGTTTTTAAATCATTTGTATCGTATCTTTTACTACATAACTTTTCACCAAATTTCAGAAACACTAAGATAGTTTGTTTTTCGATTCAAAACAAGATTTTAGCGCTTTGAGGAGTTCAAATAACGTGTTTTAAGATCATTTGTATCGTATCTTTTACTACATAACTTTTCACCAAATTTCACAAACACTAAGAAAGTTTGTTTTTCGATTCAAAACAAGATTTAAACGCTTTGAGGTGTTCAAATAACGTGTTTTTAGATCATTTGTATCGTATCTTTTACTACATACCTTTTCACCAAATTTCACAAACACTAAGAAAGTTTGTTTTTCGATTCAAAACAAGATTTTAACGCATTGAGGAGTTCAAATAACGTGTTTTAAGATCATTTGTATCGTATCTTTTAGTACATAACTTTTCACCAAATTTCACAAACACTAATTTAGTTTGTTTTTCGATTCAAAACAAGATTTTAACGCTTTGAGGAGTTCAAATAACGTGTTTTTAGATCATTTGCATCGTATCTTTTAGTACATAACTTTTCACCAAATTTCACAAACACTAAGAAAGTTTGTTTTTCGATTCAAAACTAGATTTTAGCACTTTGAGGAGTTCAAATAACGTGTTTTTAGACCATTTGTATCGTATCTTTTACTTCATAACTTTTCACCAAATTTCACAAACACTAAGAAAGTTTGTTTTTCGATTCAAAACAAGATTTGAACGCTTTGAGGAGTTCAAATAACGTGTTTTTAGATCATTTGTATCGTATCTTTTACTACATAACTTTTCACCAAATTTCACAAACACTAAGAAAGTTTGTCATTCGATTCAAAACAAGATTTTAACGCTTTGAGGAGTTCAAATAACGTGTTTTAAGATCATTTGTATCGTATCTTTTAGTACATAACTTTTCATCAAATTTCACAAACACTAAGATAGTTTGTTTTTCGATTCAAAACAAGATTTTAACGCTTTGAGGAGTTCAAATAACGTGTTTTAAGATCATTTGTGTCGTATCTTTTACTACATAACTTTTCTCCAAATTTCACAAACACTAAGAAAGTTTGTTTTTCGATTCAAAACAAGATTTTAACGCTTTGAGGAGTTCAAATAACGTGTTTTTAGATCATTTGTATCGTATCTTTTACTACATAACTTTTCACCAAATTTCACAAACACTAAGAAAGTTTGTTTTTCGATTCAAAACAAGATTTTAACGCTTTCAGCAGTTCAAATAACGTGTTTTTAGATCATTTGTATCGTATCTTTTTACTACATAACTTTTCACCAGATTTCACAAACACTAAGAAAGTTTGTTTTTCGATTCAAAACTAGATTTGAACGCTTTGAGGAGTTCAAATAACGTGTTTTAAGATCATTTGTATCGTATCTTTTAGTACATAACTCTTCGCCAAATTTCACAAACACTAAGATAGTTTGTTTTTCGATTCAGAACAAGATTTTAGCGCTTTGAGGAGTTCAAATAACGTGTTTTTAGATCATTTGTATCGTATCTTTTACTACATTACTTTTCACCAAATTTCACAAACACTAAGAAAGTTTGTCATTCGATTCAAAACAAGATTTGAACGCTTTGAGGAGTTCAAATAACGTGTTTTAAGATCATTTGTATCGTATATATTAGTACATAACTTTTCATCAAATTTCACAAACACTAAGATAGTTTGTTTTTCGATTCAAAACAAGATTTTAACGCTTTGAGGAGTTCAAATAACTTGTTTTAAGATCATTTGTGTCGTATCTTTTACTACATAACTTTTCCCCAAATTTCACAAACACTAAGAAAGTTTGTTTTTCGATTCAAAACAAGATTTGAACGCTTTGAGGAGTTCAAATGACGTGTTTTAAATCATTTGTAGCGTATTTTTTAGTACATAACTTTTCACCAAATTTCACAAACACTAAGATAGTTTGTTTTTTGATTCAAATCAAGATTTGAATGCGTTGAGGAGTTCAAATAACGTGTTTTTAGATCATTTGTATCGTATCTTTTACTACATAGCTTTTGACCAAATTTCACAAACACTAAGAAAGTTTGTTTTTCGATTCAAAACAAGATTTTAACGCTTTGAGGAGTTTAAATAACGTGTTTTTAGATCATTTGTATCGTATCTTTTAGTACATAACTTTTCACCAAATTTCACAAACACTAAGAAAGTTTGTTTTTCGATTCAAAACAAGATTTTAACGCTTTCAGCAGTTCAAATAACGTGTTTTTAGATCATTTGTATCGTATCTTTTTACTACATAACTTTTCACCAAATTTTACAAACACTAAGAAAGTTTGTTTTTCGATTCAAAACAAGATTTGAACGCTTTGAGGAGTTCAAATAACGTGATTTTAAATCATTTGTATCGTATCTTTTAATATATAACTTTTCACCAAATTTCTCAAACACTAAGAAAGTTTGTTTTTCGATTCAAATCAAGATTTTAACGCTTTGAGGAGTTCAAATAACGTGTTTTTAGATCATTTGTATCGTATCTTTTACTACATACCTTTTCACCAAATTTCACAAACACTAAGAAATTTTGTTTTTCGATTCAAAACAAGATTTGAACGCATTGAGAAGTTCAAATAACGTGTTTTAAGATCATTTGTATCGTATCTTTTACTACATTACTTTTCACCAAATTTCACAAACACTAAGATAGTTTGTCATTCGATTCAAAACAAGATTTGAACGCTTTGAGGAGTTCAAATAACGTGTTTTTAAGATCATTTGTATCGTATCTTTTACTACATTACTTTTCACCAAATTTCACAAACACTAAGATAGTTTGTTTTTCGATTCAAAACAAGATTTTAACGCTTTGAGGAGTTCAAATAACGTGTTTTTAGATCATTTGTATCGTATTTTTTACTACATAACTTTTCACCAAATTTCACAAACACTAAGATAGTTTGTCATTCGATTCAAAACAAGATTTGAACGCTTTGAGGAGTTCAAATAACGTGTTTTTAAGATCATTTGTATCGTATCTTTTAGTACATAACTTTTCACCAAATTTCACAAACACTAAGATAGTTTGTTTTTCGATTCAAAACTAGATTTTAGCACTTTGAGGAGTTCAAATAACGTGTTTTTAGATCATTTGTATCGTATCTTTTACTACATAACTTTTCACCAAATTTCACAAACACTAAGATAGTTTGTTTTTCGATTCAAAACTAGATTTTAGCACTTTGAGGAGTTCAAATAACGTGTTTTTAGATCATTTGTATCGTATCTTTTACTACATTACTTTTCACCAAATTTCACAAACACTAAGATAGTTTGTCATTCGATTCAAAACAAGATTTGAACGCTTTGAGGAGTTCAAATAACGTGTTTTTAAGATCATTTGTATCGTATCTTTTAGTACATAACTTTTCACCAAATTTCACAAACACTAAGAAAGTTTGTTTTTCGTTTCAAAACAAGATTTTAACGCATTGAGGAGTTCAAATAACGTGTTTTTAGATCATTTGTATCGTATCTTTTAGTACATAACTTTTCACCAAATTTCACAAACACTAATAAAGTTTTGTTTTTCGATTCAAATCAAGATTTGAATGCTTTCAGGAGTTCAAATAACGTGTTTTAAGATCATTTGTATCGTATCTTTTAGTACATAACTTTTCACCAAATTTCACAAACACTAAGAAAGTTTGTTTTTCGATTCAAAACAAGATTTTAACGCTTTGAAGAGTTCAAATAACGTGTTTTTAGATCATTTGTATCGTATCTTTTACTACATTACTTTTCACCAAATTTCACAAACACTAAGAAAGTTTGTTTTTCGATTCAAAACAAGATCTGAACGCTTTGAGGAGTTCAAATAACGTGTTTTAAGATCATTTGTATCGTATCTTTTAGTACATAACTTTTCACCAAATTTCACAAACACTAAGAAAGTTTGTTTTTCGATTCAAAACAAGATTTTAACGCTTTCAGCAGTTCAAATAACGTGTTTTTAGATCATTTGTATCGTATCTTTTTACTACATAACTTTTCACCAAATTTTACAAACACTAAGAAAGTTTGTTTTTCGATTCAAAACAAGATTTCAACGCTTTGAGGAGTTCAAATAACGTGTTTTTAAATCATTTGTATCGTATCTTTCACTATATAACTTTTCACCAAATTTCACAAACACTAAGAAAGTTTGTTTTTCGATCAAAACAAGATTTTAACGCTTTGAGGAGTTCAAATAACGTGTTTTTAGATCATTTGTATCCTATCTTTTACTACATACCTTTTCACCAAATTTCACAAACACTAAGAAAGTTTGTTTTTCGATTCAAAACAAGATTTGAACGCATTGAGGTGTTCAAATAACGTGTTTTAAGATCATTTGTATTGTACCTTTTACTACATTACTTTTCACCAAATTTCACAAACACTAAGATAGTTTGTCATTCGATTGAAAACAAGATTTGAACGCTTTGAGGAGTTCAAATAACGTGTTTTAAGATCATTTGTATCGTATCTTTTACTACATTACTTTTCACCAAATTTCACAAACACTAAGATAGTTTGTTTTTCGATTCAAAACAAGATTTTAACGCTTTGAAGAGTTCAAATAACGTGTTTTTAGATCATTTGTATCGTATCTTTTACTACATTACTTTTCACCAAATTTCACAAACACTAAGAAAGTTTGTTTTTCGATTCAAAACAAGATTTGAACGCTTTGAGGAGTTCAAATAACGTGTTTTAAGATCATTTGTATCGTATCTTTTAGTACATAACTTTTCACCAAATTTCACAAACACTAAGATAGTTTGTTTTTCGATTCAAAACTAGATTTTAACGCTTTGAGGAGTTCAAATAACGTGTTTTAAGATCATTTGTGTCGTATCTTTTACTACATAACTTTTCACCAAATTTCACAAACACTAAGAAAGTTTGTTTTTCGATTCAAAACAAGATTTTAACGCTTTGAGGAGTTCAAATAACGTGTTTTAAGATCATTTGTATCGTATCTTTTAGTACATAACTTTTCTCCAAATTTCACAAACACTAAGAAAGTTTGTTTTTCGATTCAAAACAAGATTTTAACGCTTTCAGCAGTTCAAATAACGTGTTTTTAGATCATTTGTATCGTATCTTTTTACTACATAACTTTTCACCAAATTTTACAAACACTAAGAAAGTTTGTTTTTCGATTCAAAACAAGATTTGAACGCTTTGAGGAGTTCAAATAACGTGTTTTTAAATCATTTGTATCGTATCTTTTACTACATAACTTTTCACCAAATTTCAGAAACACTAAGATAGTTTGTTTTTCGATTCAAAACAAGATTTTAGCGCTTTGAGGAGTTCAAATAACGTGTTTTAAGATCATTTGTATCGTATCTTTTACTACATAACTTTTCACCAAATTTCACAAACACTAAGAAAGTTTGTTTTTCGATTCAAAACAAGATTTAAACGCTTTGAGGTGTTCAAATAACGTGTTTTTAGATCATTTGTATCGTATCTTTTACTACATACCTTTTCACCAAATTTCACAAACACTAAGAAAGTTTGTTTTTCGATTCAAAACAGGATTTGAACGCTTTGAGGAGTTCAAATGACGTGTTTTAAGATCATTTGTATCGTATCTTTTAGTACATAACTTTTCATCAAATTTCACAAACACTAAGATAGTTTGTTTTTCGATTCAAAACAAGATTTTAACGCTTTGAGGAGTTCAAATAACGTGTTTTAAGATCATTTGTGTCGTATCTTTTACTACATAACTTTTCACCAAATTTCACAAACACTAAGAAAGTTTGTTTTTCGATTCAAAACAAGATTTTAACGCTTTGAGGAGTTCAAATAACGTGTTTTTAGATCATTTGTATCGTATCTTTTACTACATAACTTTTCACCAAATTTCACAAACACTAAGAAAGTTTGTTTTTCGATTCAAAACAAGATTTTAACGCTTTCAGCAGTTCAAATAACGTGTTTTTAGATCATTTGTATCGTATCTTTTTACTACATAACTTTTCACCAGATTTCACAAACACTAAGAAAGTTTGTTTTTCGATTCAAAACAAGATTTGAACGCTTTGAGGAGTTCAAATAACGTGTTTTAAGATCATTTGTATCGTATCTTTTAGTACATAACTCTTCGCCAAATTTCACAAACACTAAGATAGTTTGTTTTTCGATTCAGAACAAGATTTTAGCGCTTTGAGGAGTTCAAATAACGTGTTTTTAGATCATTTGTATCGTATCTTTTACTACATTACTTTTCACCAAATTTCACAAACGCTAAGAAAGTTTGTCATTCGATTCAAAACAAGATTTGAACGCTTTGAGGAGTTCAAATAACGTGTTTTAAGATCATTTGTATCGTATATATTAGTACATAACTTTTCATCAAATTTCACAAACACTAAGATAGTTTGTTTTTCGATTCAAAACAAGATTTTAACGCTTTGAGGAGTTCAAATAACGTGTTTTAAGATCATTTGTGTCGTATCTTTTACTACATAACTTTTCCCCAAATTTCACAAACACTAAGAAAGTTTGTTTTTCGATTCAAAACAAGATTTGAACGCTTTGAGGAGTTCAAATGACTTGTTTTAAATCATTTGTAGCGTATTTTTTAGTACATAACTTTTCACCAAATTTCACAAACACTAAGATAGTTTGTTTTTCGATTCAAATCAAGATTTGAATGCTTTGAGGAGTTCAAATAACGTGTTTTTAGATCATTTGTATCGTATCTTTTACTACATAACTTTTGACCAAATTTCACAAACACTAAGAAAGTTTGTTTTTCGATTCAAAACAAGATTTTAACGCTTTGAGGAGTTTAAATAACGTGTTTTTAGATCATTTGTATCGTATCTTTCAGTACATAACTTTTCACCAAATTTCACAAACACTAAGAAAGTTTGTTTTTCGATTCAAAACAAGATTTTAACGCTTTCAGCAGTTCAAATAACGTGTTTTTAGATCATTTGTATCGTATCTTTTTACTACATAACTTTTCACCAAATTTTACAAACACTAAGAAAGTTTGTTTTTCGATTCAAAACAAGATTTGAACGCTTTGAGGAGTTCAAATAACGTGTTTTTAAATCATTTGTATCGTATCTTTTAATATATAACTTTTCACCAAATTTCACAAACACTAAGAAAGTTTGTTTTTCGATTCAAATCAAGATTTTAACGCTTTGAGGAGTTCAAATAACGTGTTTTTAGATCATTTGTATCGGATCTTTTACTACATACCTTTTCACCAAATTTCACAAACACTAAGAAATTTTGTTTTTCGATTCAAAACAAGATTTGAACGCATTGAGAAGTTCAAATAACGTGTTTTAAGATCATTTGTATCGTATCTTTTACTACATTACTTTTCACCAAATTTCACAAACACTAAGATAGTTTGTCATTCGATTCAAAACAAGATTTGAACGCTTTGAGGAGTTCAAATAACGTGTTTTTAAGATCATTTGTATCGTATCTTTTACTACATTACTTTTCACCAAATTTCACAAACACTAAGATAGTTTGTTTTTCGATTCAAAACATGATTTTAACGCTTTGAGGAGTTCAAATAACGTGTTTTTAGATCATTTGTATCGTATCTTTTACTACATAACTTTTCACCAAATTTCACAAACACTAAGAAAGTTTGTTTTTCGATTCAAAACAAGATTTGAACGCTTTGAGGAGTTCAAATAACGTGTTTTAAGATCATTTGTATCGTATCTTTTACTACATTACTTTTCACCAAATTTCACAAACACTAAGATAGTTTGTCATTCGATTCAAAACAAGATTTGAACGCTTTGAGGAGTTCAAATAACGTGTTTTTAAGATCATTTGTATCGTATCTTTTAGTACATAACTTTTCACCAAATTTCACAAACACTAAGAAAGTTTGTTTTTCGTTTCAAAACAAGATTTTAACGCATTGAGGAGTTCAAATAACGTGTTTTTAGATCATTTGTATCGTATCTTTTAGTACATAACTTTTCACCAAATTTCACAAACACTAATTAAAGTTTTGTTTTTCGATTCAAATCAAGATTTGAATGCTTTGAGGAGTTCAAATAACGTGTTTTAAGATCATTTGTATCGTATCTTTTAGTACATAACTTTTCACCAAATTTCACAAACACTAAGAAAGTTTGTTTTTCGATTCAAAACAAGATTTTAACGCTTTGAGGAGTTCAAATAACGTGTTTTTAGATCATTTGTATCGTATCTTTTACTACATTACTTTTCACCAAATTTCACAAACACTAAGAAAGTTTGTTTTTCGATTCAAAACAAGATCTGAACGCTTTGAGGAGTTCAAATAACGTGTTTTAAGATCATTTGTATCGTATCTTTTAGTACATAACTTTTCACCAAATTTCACAAACACTAAGAAAGTTTGTTTTTCGATTCAAAACAAGATTTTAACGCTTTCAGCAGTTCAAATAACGTGTTTTTAGATCATTTGTATCGTATCTTTTTACTACATAACTTTTCACCAGATTTCACAAACACTAAGAAAGTTTGTTTTTCGATTCAAAACAAGATTTGAACGCTTTGAGGAGTTCAAATAACGTGTTTTAAGATCATTTGTATCGTATCTTTTAGTACATAACTTTTCACCAAATTTCACAAACACTAAGAAAGTTTGTTTTTCGATTCAAAACAAGATTTTAACGCTTTCAGCAGTTCAAATAACGTGTTTTTAGATCATTTGTATCGTATCTTTTTACTACATAACTTTTCACCAAATTTTACAAACACTAAGAAAGTTTGTTTTTCGATTCAAAACAAGATTTCAACGCTTTGAGGAGTTCAAATAACGTGTTTTTAAATCATTTGTATCGTATCTTTCACTATATAACTTTTCACCAAATTTCACAAACACTAAGAAAGTTTGTTTTTCGATCAAAACAAGATTTTAACGCTTTGAGGAGTTCAAATAACGTGTTTTTAGATCATTTGTATCCTATCTTTTACTACATACCTTTTCACCAAATTTCACAAACACTAAGAAAGTTTGTTTTTCGATTCAAAACAAGATTTGAACGCATTGAGGTGTTCAAATAACGTGTTTTAAGATCATTTGTATTGTATCTTTTACTACATTACTTTTCACCAAATTTCACAAACACTAAGATAGTTTGTCATTCGATTGAAAACAAGATTTGAACGCTTTGAGGAGTTCAAATAACGTGTTTTAAGATCATTTGTATCGTATCTTTTACTACATTACTTTTCACCAAATTTCACAAACACTAAGATAGTTTGTTTTTCGATTCAAAACAAGATTTTAACGCTTTGAAGAGTTCAAATAACGTGTTTTTAGATCATTTGTATCGTATCTTTTACTACATTACTTTTCACCAAATTTCACAAACACTAAGAAAGTTTGTTTTTCGATTCAAAACAAGATTTGAACGCTTTGAGGAGTTCAAATAACGTGTTTTAAGATCATTTGTATCGTATCTTTTAGTACATAACTTTTCACCAAATTTCACAAACACTAAGATAGTTTGTTTTTCGATTCAAAACTAGATTTTAACGCTTTGAGGAGTTCAAATAACGTGTTTTAAGATCATTTGTGTCGTATCTTTTACTACATAACTTTTCACCAAATTTCACAAACACTAAGAAAGTTTGTTTTTCGATTCAAAACAAGATTTTAACGCTTTGAGGAGTTCAAATAACGTGTTTTAAGATCATTTGTATCGTATCTTTTAGTACATAACTTTTCTCCAAATTTCACAAACACTAAGAAAGTTTGTTTTTCGATTCAAAACAAGATTTTAACGCTTTCAGCAGTTCAAATAACGTGTTTTTAGATCATTTGTATCGTATCTTTTTACTACATAACTTTTCACCAAATTTTACAAACACTAAGAAAGTTTGTTTTTCGATTCAAAACAAGATTTGAACGCTTTGAGGAGTTCAAATAACGTGTTTTTAAATCATTTGTATCGTATCTTTTACTACATAACTTTTCACCAAATTTCAGAAACACTAAGATAGTTTGTTTTTCGATTCAAAACAAGATTTTAGCGCTTTGAGGAGTTCAAATAACGTGTTTTAAGATCATTTGTATCGTATCTTTTACTACATAACTTTTCACCAAATTTCACAAACACTAAGAAAGTTTGTTTTTCGATTCAAAACAAGATTTAAACGCTTTGAGGTGTTCAAATAACGTGTTTTTAGATCATTTGTATCGTATCTTTTACTACATACCTTTTCACCAAATTTCACAAACACTAAGAAAGTTTGTTTTTCGATTCAAAACAAGATTTTAACGCATTGAGGAGTTCAAATAACGTGTTTTAAGATCATTTGTATCGTATCTTTTAGTACATAACTTTTCACCAAATTTCACAAACACTAATTTAGTTTGTTTTTCGATTCAAAACAAGATTTTAACGCTTTGAGGAGTTCAAATAACGTGTTTTTAGATCATTTGCATCGTATCTTTTAGTACATAACTTTTCACCAAATTTCACAAACACTAAGAAAGTTTGTTTTTCGATTCAAAACTAGATTTTAGCACTTTGAGGAGTTCAAATAACGTGTTTTTAGACCATTTGTATCGTATCTTTTACTTCATAACTTTTCACCAAATTTCACAAACACTAAGAAAGTTTGTTTTTCGATTCAAAACAAGATTTGAACGCTTTGAGGAGTTCAAATAACGTGTTTTTAGATCATTTGTATCGTATCTTTTACTACATAACTTTTCACCAAATTTCACAAACACTAAGAAAGTTTGTCATTCGATTCAAAACAAGATTTTAACGCTTTGAGGAGTTCAAATAACGTGTTTTAAGATCATTTGTATCGTATCTTTTAGTACATAACTTTTCATCAAATTTCACAAACACTAAGATAGTTTGTTTTTCGATTCAAAACAAGATTTTAACGCTTTGAGGAGTTCAAATAACGTGTTTTAAGATCATTTGTGTCGTATCTTTTACTACATAACTTTTCTCCAAATTTCACAAACACTAAGAAAGTTTGTTTTTCGATTCAAAACAAGATTTTAACGCTTTGAGGAGTTCAAATAACGTGTTTTTAGATCATTTGTATCGTATCTTTTACTACATAACTTTTCACCAAATTTCACAAACACTAAGAAAGTTTGTTTTTCGATTCAAAACAAGATTTTAACGCTTTCAGCAGTTCAAATAACGTGTTTTTAGATCATTTGTATCGTATCTTTTTACTACATAACTTTTCACCAGATTTCACAAACACTAAGAAAGTTTGTTTTTCGATTCAAAACTAGATTTGAACGCTTTGAGGAGTTCAAATAACGTGTTTTAAGATCATTTGTATCGTATCTTTTAGTACATAACTCTTCGCCAAATTTCACAAACACTAAGATAGTTTGTTTTTCGATTCAGAACAAGATTTTAGCGCTTTGAGGAGTTCAAATAACGTGTTTTTAGATCATTTGTATCGTATCTTTTACTACATTACTTTTCACCAAATTTCACAAACACTAAGAAAGTTTGTCATTCGATTCAAAACAAGATTTGAACGCTTTGAGGAGTTCAAATAACGTGTTTTAAGATCATTTGTATCGTATATATTAGTACATAACTTTTCATCAAATTTCACAAACACTAAGATAGTTTGTTTTTCGATTCAAAACAAGATTTTAACGCTTTGAGGAGTTCAAATAACTTGTTTTAAGATCATTTGTGTCGTATCTTTTACTACATAACTTTTCCCCAAATTTCACAAACACTAAGAAAGTTTGTTTTTCGATTCAAAACAAGATTTGAACGCTTTGAGGAGTTCAAATGACGTGTTTTAAATCATTTGTAGCGTATTTTTTAGTACATAACTTTTCACCAAATTTCACAAACACTAAGATAGTTTGTTTTTTGATTCAAATCAAGATTTGAATGCGTTGAGGAGTTCAAATAACGTGTTTTTAGATCATTTGTATCGTATCTTTTACTACATAACTTTTGACCAAATTTCACAAACACTAAGAAAGTTTGTTTTTCGATTCAAAACAAGATTTTAACGCTTTGAGGAGTTTAAATAACGTGTTTTTAGATCATTTGTATCGTATCTTTTAGTACATAACTTTTCACCAAATTTCACAAACACTAAGAAAGTTTGTTTTTCGATTCAAAACAAGATTTTAACGCTTTCAGCAGTTCAAATAACGTGTTTTTAGATCATTTGTATCGTATCTTTTTACTACATAACTTTTCACCAAATTTTACAAACACTAAGAAAGTTTGTTTTTCGATTCAAAACAAGATTTGAACGCTTTGAGGAGTTCAAATAACGTGATTTTAAATCATTTGTATCGTATCTTTTAATATATAACTTTTCACCAAATTTCTCAAACACTAAGAAAGTTTGTTTTTCGATTCAAATCAAGATTTTAACGCTTTGAGGAGTTCAAATAACGTGTTTTTAGATCATTTGTATCGTATCTTTTACTACATACCTTTTCACCAAATTTCACAAACACTAAGAAATTTTGTTTTTCGATTCAAAACAAGATTTGAACGCATTGAGAAGTTCAAATAACGTGTTTTAAGATCATTTGTATCGTATCTTTTACTACATTACTTTTCACCAAATTTCACAAACACTAAGATAGTTTGTCATTCGATTCAAAACAAGATTTGAACGCTTTGAGGAGTTCAAATAACGTGTTTTTAAGATCATTTGTATCGTATCTTTTACTACATTACTTTTCACCAAATTTCACAAACACTAAGATAGTTTGTTTTTCGATTCAAAACAAGATTTTAACGCTTTGAGGAGTTCAAATAACGTGTTTTTAGATCATTTGTATCGTATTTTTTACTACATAACTTTTCACCAAATTTCACAAACACTAAGATAGTTTGTCATTCGATTCAAAACAAGATTTGAACGCTTTGAGGAGTTCAAATAACGTGTTTTTAAGATCATTTGTATCGTATCTTTTAGTACATAACTTTTCACCAAATTTCACAAACACTAAGATAGTTTGTTTTTCGATTCAAAACTAGATTTTAGCACTTTGAGGAGTTCAAATAACGTGTTTTTAGATCATTTGTATCGTATCTTTTACTACATAACTTTTCACCAAATTTCACAAACACTAAGAAAGTTTGTTTTTCGATTCAAAACAAGATTTGAACGCTTTGAGGAGTTCAAATAACGTGTTTTTAGATTATTTGTATCGTATCTTTTACTACATAACTTTTCACCAAATTTCACAAACACTAAGAAAGTTTGTCATTCGATTCAAAACAAGATTTGAACGCTTTGAGGAGTTCAAATAACGTGTTTTAACATCATTTGTATAGTATCTTTTAGTACATAACTTTTCATCAAATTTCACAAACACTAAGATAGTTTGTTTTTCGATTCAAAACAAGATTTGAACGCTTTGAGGAGTTCAAATAACGTGTTTTAAGATCATTTGTATCGTATCTTTTACTATATTACTTTTCACCAAATTTCACAAACACTAAGATAGTTTGTTTTTCGATTCAAAACAAGATTTGAACGCTTTGAGGAGTTCAAATAACGTGTTTTAAGATCATTTGTGTCGTATCTTTTACTACATAACTTTTCACCAAATTTCACAAACACTAAGAAAGTTTTTTTTTCGATTCAAAACAAGATTTGAACGCTATGAGGAGTTCAAATAACGTGTTTTAAGATCATTTGTATCGTATCTTTTAGTACAAAACTTTTCGCCAAATTTCACAAACACTAAGATAGTTTGTTTTTCGATTCAAAACAAGATTTTAGCGCTTTGAGGAGTTCAAATAACGTGTTTTTAGATCATTTGTATCGTATCTTTTACTACATAACTTTTCACCAATTTTCACAAAACAGTAAGAAAGTTTGCTTTTCGATTCAAAACAAGATTTTAGCGCTTTGAGGAGTTCAAATAACGTGTTTTAAGATCATTTGTATCGTATCTTTTAGTACATAACTTTTCGCCAAATTTCACAAACACTAAGATAGTTTGTTTTTTGATTCAAAACAAGATTTTAGCGCTTTGAGGAGTTCAAATAACGTGTTTTTCGATCATTTGTATCGTATCTTTTACTACATTACTTTTCACCAAATTTCACAAACGCTAAGATAGTTTGTTTTTCGATTCAAAACAAGATTTTAACGCTTTGAGGAGTTCAAATAACGTGTTTTAAGATCATTTGTGTCGTATCTTTTACTACATAACTTTTCACCAAATTTCACAAACACTAAGAAAGTTTGTTTTTCGATTCAAAACAAGATTTGAACGCTTTGAGTAGTTCAAATAATGTATTTTAAGATCATTTGTATCGTATCTTTTAGTACATAACTTTTCACCAAATTTCACAAACACTAAGATAGTTTGTTTTTCGAATTCAAAACAAGATTTTAGCGCTTTGAGGAGTTCAAATAACGTGTTTTTAGATCATTTGTATCGTATCTTTTACTACATAAATTTTCACCAAATTTCACAAACACTAAGAAAGTTTGTTTTTCGATTCAAAACAAGATTTGAACGCTTTGAGGAGTTCAAATAACGTGTTTTTAGATCATTTGTATTGTATCTTTTACTACATAACTTTTCACCAAATTTCACAAACTCTAAGAAAGTTTGTCATTCGATTCAAAACAAGATTTGAACGCTTTGAGGAGTTCAAATAACGTGTTTTAAGATCATTTGTATCGTATATATTAGTACATAACTTTTCACAAAATTTCACAAACACTAAGATAGTTTGTTTTTCGATTCAAAACAAGATTTGGACGCTTTGAGGAGTTCAAATAACGTGTTTTTAGATCATTTGTATCGTATCTTTTAGTACATAACTTTTCACCAAATTTCACAAACACTAAGAAAGTTTGTCTTTCGATTCAAAACAAGATTTTAACGCTTTGAGGAGTTCAAATAACGTGTTTTAAGATCATTTGTGTCGTATCTTTTACTACATAACTTTTCCCCAAATTTCACAAACACTAAGAAAGTTTGTTTTCCGATTCAAAACAAGATTTGAACGCTTGGAGGAGTTCAAATGACGTGTTTTAAATCATTTGTAGCGTATTTTTTAGTACATAACTTTTCACCAAATTTCACAAACACTAAGATAGTTTGTTTTTCGATTCAAATCAAGATTTGAATGCTTTGAGGAGTTCAAATAACGTGTTTTTAGATCATTTGTATCGTATCTTTTACTACATAACTTTTCACCAAATTTCACAAACACTAAGAAAGTTTGTTTTTCGATTCAAAACAACATTTTAACGCTTTGAGGAGTTCAAATAACGTATTTTAGATCATTTGTATCGTATCTTTTAGTAGATAACTTTTCTCCAAATTTCACAAACACTAAGAAAGTTTGTTTTTCGATTCAAAACAAGATTTTAACGCTTTGAGGAGTTCAAATAACGTGTTTTTAGATCATTTGTATCGTATCTTTTACTACATACCTTTTCACCAAATTTCACAAACACTAAGAAAGTTTGTTTTTCGATTCAAAACAAGATTTTAACGCTTTCAGCAGTTCAAATAACGTGTTTTTAGATCATTTGTATCGTATCTTTTTACTACATAACTTTTCACCAAATTTCACAAACACTAAGAAAGTTTGTTTTTCGATTCAAAACAAGATTTGAACGCTTTGAGGAGTTCAAATAACGTGTTTTAAGATCATTTGTATCGTATCTTTTACTACATTACTTTTCACCAAATTTCACAAACACTAAGATAGTTTGTTTTTCGATTCAAAACAAGATTTGAACGCTTTGAGAAGTTCAAATAACGTGTTTTAAGATCATTTGTGTCGTATCTTTTTACTACATAACTTTTCACCAAATTTCACAAACACTAAGAAAGTTTGTTTTTCGATTCAAAACAAGATTTGAACGCTTTGAGGAGTTCAAATAACGTGTTTTAAGATCATTTGTATCGTATCTTTTACTATATAACTTTTCACCAAATTTCACAAACACTAAGAAAGTTTGTTTTTCGATTCAAATCAAGATTTTAACGCTTTGAGGAGTTCAAATAACGTGTTTTTAGATCATTTGTATCGTATCTTTTACTACATACCTTTTCACCAAATTTCACAAACACTAAGAAAGTTTGTTTTTCGATTCAAAACAAGATTTTAACGCTTTCAGCAGTTCAAATAACGTGTTTTTAGATCATTTGTATCGTATCTTTTTACTACATAACTTTTCACCAAATTTCACAAACACTAAGAAAGTTCGTTTTTCGATTCAAAACAAGATTTGAACGCTTTGAGGAGTTCAAATAACGTATTTTAAGATCATTTGTATCGTATCTTTTACTACATTACTTTTCACCAAATTTCACAAACACTAAGATAGTTTGTTTTTCGATTCAAAACAAGATTTGAACGCTTTGAGAAGTTCAAATAACGTGTTTTAAGATCATTTGTGTCGTATCTTTTACTACATAACTTTTCCCCAAATTTCACAAACACTAAGAAAGTTTTTTTTTCGATTCAAAACAAGATTTGAACGCTTTGAGGAGTTCAAATAACGTGTTTTAAGATCATTTGTATAGTATCTTTTAGTACATAACTTTTCGCCAAATTTCACAAACACTAAGATAGTTTGTTTTTCGATTCAAAACAAGATTTTAGCGCTTTGAGGAGTTCAAATAACGTGTTTTTAGGTTATTTGTATCGTATCTTTTACTACATAACTTTTCACCAAATTTCACAAACAGTAAGAAAGTTTGTTTTTCGATTCAAATCAAGATTTTAACGCTTTGAGGAGTTCAAATAACGTGTTTTAAGATCATTTGTGTCGTATCTTTTACTACATAACTTTTCACCAAATTTCACAAACACTAAGAAAGTTTTTTTTTCGATTCAAAACAAGATTTGAACGCTTTGAGGAGTTCAAATAACGTGTTTTAAGATCATTTGTATCGTATCTTTTAGTACGTAACTCTTCGCCAAATTTCACAAACACTAAGAAAGTTTGTTTTTCGATTCAGAACAAGATTTTAGCGCTTTGAGGAGTTCAAATAACGTGTTTTTAGATCATTTGTATCGTATCTTTTACTACAGTACTTTTCACCAAATTTCACAAACGCTAAGAAAGTTTGTCATTCGATTCAAAACAAGATTTTAACGCTTTGAGGAGTTCAAATAACGTGTTTTAAGATCATTTGTGTCGTATCTTTTAGTACATAACTTTTCGCCAAATTTCACAAACACTAAGAAAGTTTGTTTTTCGATTCAAAACAAGATTTGCACGCTTTGAGGAGTTCAAATGACGTGTTTTAAATCATTTGTAGCGTATTTTTTAGTACATAACTTTTCACCAAATTTCACAAACACTAAGATAGTTTGTTTTTCGATTCAAATCAAGATTTGAATGCTTTGAGGAGTTCAAATGACGTGTTTTAAATCATTTGTATCGTATCTTTTACTACATAACTTTTCACCAAATTTCACAAACACTAAGATAGTTTGTTTTTCGATTCAAATCAAGATTTGAATGCTTTGAGGAGTTCAAATAACGTGTTTTCAGATCAATTGTATCGTATCTTTTACTACGTAACTTTTCACCAAATTTCACAAACACTAAGAAAGTTTGTTTTTCGATTCAAAACAAGATTTTAACGCTTTGAGGAGTTCAAATAACGTGTTTTTAGATCATTTGTATCGTATCTTTGAGTACATAACTTTTCACCAAATTTCACAAACACTAAGAAAGTTTGTTTTTCGATTCAAAACAAGATTTTAACGCTTTCAGCAGTTCAAATAACGTGTTTTTAGATCATTTGTATCGTATCTTTTTACTACATAACTTTTCACCAAATTTTACAAACACTAAGAAAGTTTGTTTTTCGATTCAAAACAAGATTTGAACGCTTTGAGGAGTTCAAATAACATGTTTTTAAATCATTTGTATCGTATCTTTTACTATATAACTTTTCACTAAATTTCACAAACACTAAGAAAGTTTGTTTTTCGATCCAAATCAAGATTTTAACGCTTTGAGGAGTTCAAATAACGTGTTTTTAGATCATTTGTATCGTATCTTTTACTACATACCTTTTCACCAAATTTCACAAACACTAAGAAATTTTGTTTTTCGATTCAAAACAAGATTTGAACGCATTGAGAAGTTCAAATAACGTGTTTTAAGATCATTTGTATCGTATCTTTTACTACATACCTTTTCACCAAATTTCACAAACACTAAGATAGTTTGTCATTCGATTCAAAACTAGATTTGAACGCTTTGAGGAGTTCAAATAACGTGTTTTTAAGATCATTTGTATCGTATCTTTTACTACATTACTTTTCACCAAATTTCACAAACACTAAGATAGTTTGTTTTTCGATTCAAAACAAGATTTTAACGCTTTGAGGAGTTCAAATAACGTGTTTTTAGATCATTTGTATCGTATCTTTTGCTACATAACTTTTCACCAAATTTCACAAACACTAAGAAAGTTTGTTTTTCGATTCAAAACAAGATTTGAACGCTTTGAGGAGTTCAAATAACGTGTTTTAAGATCATTTGTATCGTATCTTTTAGTACATAACTTTTCACCAAATTTCACAAACACTAAGATAGTTTGTTTTTCGATTCAAAACTAGATTTTAGCACTTTGAGGAGTTCAAATAACGTGTTTTTAGATCATTTGTATCGTATCTTTTACTACATAACTTTTCACCAAATTTCACAAACACTAAGAAAGTTTGTTTTTCGATTCAAAACAAGATTTGAACGCTTTGAGGAGTTCAAATAACGTGTTTTTAGATCATTTGTATCGTATCTTTTACTACATAACTTTTCACCAAATTTCACAAACACTAAGAAAGTTTGTCATTCGATTCAAAACAAGATTTAAACGCTTTGAGGAGTTCAAATAACGTGTTTTAAGATCATTTGCATCGTATCTTTTAGTACATAACTTTTCACCAAATTTCACAAACACTAAGATAGTTTGTTTTTCGACTCAAAACAAGATTTGAACGCTTTGAGGAGTTCAAATAACGTGTTTTAAGATCATTTGTGTCGTATCTTTTACTACATAACTTTTCACCAAATTTCACAAACGCTAAGAAAGTTTTTTTTTCGATTCAAAACAAGATTTGAACGCTATGAGGAGTTCAAATAATGTGTGTTAAGATCATTTGTATCGTATCTTTTAGTACATAACTTTTCGCCAAATTTCACAAACACTAAGATAGTTTGTTTTTCGATTCAAAACAAGATTTTAGCGCTTTGAGGAGTTCAAATAACGTGTTTTTAGATCATTTGTGTCGTATATTTTACTACATAACTTTTCACCAAATTTCACAAACACTAATAAAGTTTTTTTTTTCGATTCAAAACAAGATTTGAACGCTTTGAGGAGTTCAAATAACGTGTTTTAAGATCATTTGTATCGTATCTTTTAGTACATAACTTTTCGCCAAATTTCACAAACACTAAGATAGTTTGTTTTTCGATTCAAAACAAGATTTTAGCACTTTGAGGAGTTCAAATAACGTGTTTTTAGATCATTTGTATCGTATCTTTTACTACATTACTTTTCACCAAATTTCACAAACAGTAAGAAAGTTTGTTTTTCGATTCAAAACAAGATTTGAACGCTTTGAGGAGTTCAAATAACGTGTTTTAAGATCATTTGTATCGTATCTTTTAGTACATAACTTTTCGCCAAATTTCACAAACACTAAGATAGTTTGTTTTTCGATTCAAAACAAGATTTTAGCGCTTTGAGGAGTTCAAATAACGTGTTTTTAGATCATTTGTATCGTATCTTTTACTACATTACTTTTCACCAAATTTCACAAACAGTAAGAAAGTTTGTTTTTCGATTCAAAACAAGATTTTAACGCTTTGAGGAGTTCAAATAACGTGTTTTAAGATCATTTGTGTCGTATCTTTTACTACATAACTTTTCACCAAATTTCACAAACACTAAGAAAGTTTTTTTTTCGATTCAAAACAAGATTTGAACGCTTTGAGGAGTTCAAATAACATGTTTTAAGATCATTTGTATCGTATCTTTTAGTACATAACTCTTCGCCAAATTTCACAAACACTAAGAAAGTTTGTTTTTCGATTCAGAATAAGATTTTAGCGCTTTGAGGAGTTCAAATAACGTGTTTTTAGATCATTTGTATCGTATCTTTTACTACATTACTTTTCACCAAATTTCACAAACGCTAAGAAAGTTTGTCATTCGATTCAAAACAAGATTTGAACGCTTTGAGGAGTTCAAATAACGTGTTTTAAGATCATTTGTATCGTATATATTAGTACATAACTTTTCATCAAATTTCACAAACACTAAGATAGTTTGTTTTTCGATTCAAAACAAGATTTTAACGCTTTGAGGAGTTCAAATAACGTGTTTTAAGATCATTTGTGTCGTATCTTTTAGTACATAACTTTTCGCCAAATTTCACAAACACTAAGAAAGTTTGTTTTTCGATTCAAAACAAGATTTGCACGCTTTGAGGAGTTCAAATGACGTGTTTTAAATCATTTGTAGCGTATTTTTTAGTACATAACTTTTCACCAAATTTCACAAACACTAAGATAGTTTGTTTTTCGATTCAAATGAAGATTTGAATGCTTTGAGGAGTTCAAATAACGTGTTTTTAGATCATTTGTATCGTATCTTTTACTACATAACTTTTCACCAAATTTCACAAACACTAAGAAAGTTTGTTTTTCGATTCAAAACAAGATTTTAACGCTTTGAGGAGTTCAAATAACGTGTTTTTAGATCATTTGTATCGTATCTTTTAGTACATAACTTTTCACCAAATTTCACAAACACTAAGAAAGTTTGTTTCTCGATTCAAAACAAGATTTTAACGCTTTGAGGAGTTCAAATAACATGTTTTAAGATCATTTGTATCGTATCTTTTTACTACATAACTTTTCACCAAATTTTACAAACACTAAGAAAGTTTGTTTTTCGATTCAAAACAAGATTTGAACGCTTTGAGGAGTTCAAATCACGTGTTTTAAGATCATTTGTATCGTATATTTTAGTACATAACTTTTCACCAAATTTCACAAACACTAAGATAGTTTGTTTTTCGATTCAAAACAAGATTTGAACGCTTTGAGGAGTTCAAATAACGTGTTTTAAGATCATTTGTATCGTATCTTTTAGTACATTACTTTTCACCAAATTTCACAAACACTAAGATAGTTTGTTTTTCGATTCAAAACAAGATTTGAACGCTTTGAGGAGTTCAAATAACGTGTTTTAAGATCATTTGTGTCGTATCTTTTACTACATAACTTTTCACGAAATTTCACAAACACTAAGAAAGTTTGTTTTTCGATTCAAAACAAGATTTTAACGCTTTGAGGAGTTCAAATAACCGTGTTTTTAGATCATTTGTATCGTATCATTTACTACATAACTTTTCACCAAATTTCACAAACACTAAGAAAGTTTGTTTTTCGATTCAAAACAAGATTTGAAGGCTTTGAGGAGTTCAAATAACGTGTTTTTAGATCATTTGTATCGTATCTTTTACTACATAACTTTTCACCAAATTTCACAAACACTAAGAAAGTTTGTTTTTCGATTCAAAACAAGATTTTAAGGCTTTGAGGAGTTCAAATAACGTGTTTTTAGATCATTTGTATCGTATCTTTTACTACATAACTTTTCACCAAATTTCACAAACACTAAGAAAGTTTGTTTTTCGATTCAAAACAAGATTTTAACGCTTTGAGGAGTTCAAATAACCTGTTTTTAGATCATTTGTATCGTATCTTTTAGTACATCACTTTTCACCAAATTTCACAAACACTAAGAAAGTTTGTTTTTCGATTCAAAACAAGATTTGAACGCTTTGAGGAGTTCAAATAACGTGTTTTTAGATCATTTGTATCGTATCTTTTACTACATGACTTTTCACCAAATTTCACAAATACTAAGAAAGTTTGTTTTTCGATTCAAAACAAGATTTTAACGCTTTGAGGAGTTCAAATAACGTGTTTTTAGATCATTTGTATCGTATCTTTTAGTACATAACTTTTCACCAAATTTCACAAACACTAAGAAAGTTTGTCTTTCGATTCAAAACAAGATTTTAACGCTTTGAGGAGTTCAAATAACGTATTTTTAGATCATTTGTAACGTATCTTGTACAACATAACTTTTCACCAAATTTCACAAACACTAAGAAAGTTTATTTTTCGATTCAAAACAAGATTTGAACGCTTTGAGGAGTTCAAATAACGTGTTTTTAGATCATTTGTATCGTATCTTTTAGTACATAACTTTTCACCAAATTTCACAAACACTAAGAAAGTTTGTTTTTCGATTCAAAACAAGATTTTAACGCTTTGAGGAGTTCAAATAACATGTTTTTAGATCATTTGTATCGTATCTTTTAGTACATAACTTTTCACCAAATTTCACAAACACTAAGAAAGTTTGTTTTTCGATTCAAAACAAGATTTGAACGCTTTGAGGAGTTCAAATAACGTATTTTTAGATCATTTGTATCGTATCTTTTACTACATGACTTTTCACCAAATTTCCCATACACTAAGAAAGTTTGTTTTTCGATTCAAAACAAGATTTTAACGCTTTGAGGAGTTCAAATAACGTGTTTATAGATCATTTGTATCGTATCTTTTACTACATAACTTTTCACCAAATTTCACAAACACTAAGAAAGTTTGTTTTTCGATTCAAAACAAGATTTGAACGCTTTGAGGAGTTCAAATAACGTGTTTTAAGATCATTTCTTTCGTATCTTTTACTACATAACTTTTCACCAAATTTCACAAACACTAAGAAAGTTTGTTTTTCGATTCAAAACAAGATTTGAACGCTTTGAGGAGTTCAAATAACGTGTTTTTAGATCATTTGTATCGTATCTTTTAGTACATTACTTTTCACCAAATTTCACAAACACTAAGATAGTTTGTTTTTCGATTCAAAACAAGATTTGAACGCTTTGAGGAGTTCAAATAACGTGTTTTAAGATCATTTGTGTCGTATCTTTTACTACATAACTTTTCACGAAATTTCACAAACACTAAGAAAGTTTGTTTTTCGATTCAAAACAAGATTTTAACGCTTTGAGGAGTTCAAATAACCGTGTTTTTAGATCATTTGTATCGTATCATTTACTACATAACTTTTCACCAAATTTCACAAACACTAAGAAAGTTTGTTTTTCGATTCAAAACAAGATTTGAAGGCTTTGAGGAGTTCAAATAACGTGTTTTTAGATCATTTGTATCGTATCTTTTACTACATAACTTTTCACCAAATTTCACAAACACTAAGATAGTTTGTTTTTCGATTCAAAACAAGATTTTAACGCTTCGAGGAGTTCAAATAACGTGTTTTTAGATCATTTGTATCGTATCTTTTAGCACACAACTTTTCGCCAAATTTCACAAACACTAAGATAGTTTGTTTTTCGATTCAAAACAAGATTTTAAGGCTTTGAGGAGTTCAAATAACGTGTTTTTAGATCATTTGTATCGTATCTTTTACTACATAACTTTTCACCAAATTTCACAAACACTAAGAAAGTTTGTTTTTCGATTCAAAACAAGATTTTAACGCTTGGAGGAGTTCAAATAACGTGTTTTTAGATCATTTGTATCGTATCTTTTACTACATAACTTTTCACCAAATTTCACAAACACTAAGAAAGTTTGTTTTTCGATTCAAAACAAGATTTTAACGCTTTGAGGAGTTCAAATAACGTATTTTTAGATCATTTGTATCGTATCTTGTACAACATAACTTTTCACCAAATTTCACAAACACTAAGAAAGTTTATTTTTCGATTCAAAACAAGATTTTAACGCTTTGAGGAGTTCAAATAACCTGTTTTTAGATCATTTGTATCGTATCTTTTAGTACATAACTTTTCACCAAATTTCACAAACACTAAGAAAGTTTGTTTTTCGATTCAAAACAAGATTTGAACGCTTTGAGGAGTTCAAATAACGTATTTTTAGATCATTTGTATCGTATCTTTTACTAGATGACTTTTCACCAAATTTCACATACACTAAGAAAGTTTGTTTTTCGATTCAAAACAAGATTTTAACGCTTTGAGGAGTTCAAATAACGTGTTTATAGATCATTTGTATCGTATCTTTTACTACATAACTTTTCACCAAATTTCACAAACACTAAGAAAGTTTGTTTTTCGATTCAAAACAAGATTTGAACGCTTTGAGGAGTTCAAATAACGTGTTTTAATATCATTTGTGTCGTATCTTTTACTACATAACTTTTCACCAAATTTCACAAACACTAAGAAAGTTTGTTTTTCGATTCAAAACAAGATTTGAACGCTTTGAGGAGTTCAAATAACGTGTTTTAAGATCATTTGTATCGTATCTTTTAGTACATTACTTTTCACCAAATTTCACAAAGACTAAGATAGTTTGTTTTTCGATTCAAAACAAGATTTGAACGCTTTGAGGAGTTCAAATAACGTGTTTTAAGATCATTTGTGTCGTATCTTTTACTACATAACTTTTCACGAAATTTCACAAACACTAAGAAAGTTTGTTTTTCGATTCAAAACAAGATTTTAACGCTTTGAGGAGTTCAAATAACCGTGTTTTTAGATCATTTGTATCGTATCATTTACTACATAACTTTTCACCAAATTTCACAAACACTAAGAAAGTTTGTTTTTCGATTCAAAACAAGATTTGAACGCTTTGAGGAGTTCAAATAACGTGTTTTTAGATTATTTGTATCGTATCTTTTACTACATAACTTTTCACCAAATTTCACAAACACTAAGAAAGTTTGTCATTCGATTCAAAACAAGATTTGAACGCTTTGAGGAGTTCAAATAACGTGTTTTAACATCATTTGTATAGTATCTTTTAGTACATAACTTTTCATCAAATTTCACAAACACTAAGATAGTTTGTTTTTCGATTCAAAACAAGATTTGAACGCTTTGAGGAGTTCAAATAACGTGTTTTAAGATCATTTGTATCGTATCTTTTACTATATTACTTTTCACCAAATTTCACAAACACTAAGATAGTTTGTTTTTCGATTCAAAACAAGATTTGAACGCTTTGAGGAGTTCAAATAACGTGTTTTAAGATCATTTGTGTCGTATCTTTTACTACATAACTTTTCACCAAATTTCACAAACACTAAGAAAGTTTTTTTTTCGATTCAAAACAAGATTTGAACGCTATGAGGAGTTCAAATAACGTGTTTTAAGATCATTTGTATCGTATCTTTTAGTACAAAACTTTTCGCCAAATTTCACAAACACTAAGATAGTTTGTTTTTCGATTCAAAACAAGATTTTAGCGCTTTGAGGAGTTCAAATAACGTGTTTTTAGATCATTTGTATCGTATCTTTTACTACATAACTTTTCACCAATTTTCACAAAACAGTAAGAAAGTTTGCTTTTCGATTCAAAACAAGATTTTAGCGCTTTGAGGAGTTCAAATAACGTGTTTTAAGATCATTTGTATCGTATCTTTTAGTACATAACTTTTCGCCAAATTTCACAAACACTAAGATAGTTTGTTTTTTGATTCAAAACAAGATTTTAGCGCTTTGAGGAGTTCAAATAACGTGTTTTTCGATCATTTGTATCGTATCTTTTACTACATTACTTTTCACCAAATTTCACAAACGCTAAGATAGTTTGTTTTTCGATTCAAAACAAGATTTTAACGCTTTGAGGAGTTCAAATAACGTGTTTTAAGATCATTTGTGTCGTATCTTTTACTACATAACTTTTCACCAAATTTCACAAACACTAAGAAAGTTTGTTTTTCGATTCAAAACAAGATTTGAACGCTTTGAGTAGTTCAAATAATGTATTTTAAGATCATTTGTATCGTATCTTTTAGTACATAACTTTTCACCAAATTTCACAAACACTAAGATAGTTTGTTTTTCGAATTCAAAACAAGATTTTAGCGCTTTGAGGAGTTCAAATAACGTGTTTTTAGATCATTTGTATCGTATCTTTTACTACATAAATTTTCACCAAATTTCACAAACACTAAGAAAGTTTGTTTTTCGATTCAAAACAAGATTTGAACGCTTTGAGGAGTTCAAATAACGTGTTTTTAGATCATTTGTATTGTATCTTTTACTACATAACTTTTCACCAAATTTCACAAACTCTAAGAAAGTTTGTCATTCGATTCAAAACAAGATTTGAACGCTTTGAGGAGTTCAAATAACGTGTTTTAAGATCATTTGTATCGTATATATTAGTACATAACTTTTCACAAAATTTCACAAACACTAAGATAGTTTGTTTTTCGATTCAAAACAAGATTTGGACGCTTTGAGGAGTTCAAATAACGTGTTTTTAGATCATTTGTATCGTATCTTTTAGTACATAACTTTTCACCAAATTTCACAAACACTAAGAAAGTTTGTCTTTCGATTCAAAACAAGATTTTAACGCTTTGAGGAGTTCAAATAACGTGTTTTAAGATCATTTGTGTCGTATCTTTTACTACATAACTTTTCCCCAAATTTCACAAACACTAAGAAAGTTTGTTTTCCGATTCAAAACAAGATTTGAACGCTTGGAGGAGTTCAAATGACGTGTTTTAAATCATTTGTAGCGTATTTTTTAGTACAAAACTTTTCACCAAATTTCACAAACACTAAGATAGTTTGTTTTTCGATTCAAATCAAGATTTGAATGCTTTGAGGAGTTCAAATAACGTGTTTTTAGATCATTTGTATCGTATCTTTTACTACATAACTTTTCACCAAATTTCACAAACACTAAGAAAGTTTGTTTTTCGATTCAAAACAACATTTTAACGCTTTGAGGAGTTCAAATAACGTATTTTAGATCATTTGTATCGTATCTTTTAGTAGATAACTTTTCTCCAAATTTCACAAACACTAAGAAAGTTTGTTTTTCGATTCAAAACAAGATTTTAACGCTTTGAGGAGTTCAAATAACGTGTTTTTAGATCATTTGTATCGTATCTTTTACTACATACCTTTTCACCAAATTTCACAAACACTAAGAAAGTTTGTTTTTCGATTCAAAACAAGATTTTAACGCTTTCAGCAGTTCAAATAACGTGTTTTTAGATCATTTGTATCGTATCTTTTTACTACATAACTTTTCACCAAATTTCACAAACACTAAGAAAGTTTGTTTTTCGATTCAAAACAAGATTTGAACGCTTTGAGGAGTTCAAATAACGTGTTTTAAGATCATTTGTATCGTATCTTTTACTACATTACTTTTCACCAAATTTCACAAACACTAAGATAGTTTGTTTTTCGATTCAAAACAAGATTTGAACGCTTTGAGAAGTTCAAATAACGTGTTTTAAGATCATTTGTGTCGTATCTTTTTACTACATAACTTTTCACCAAATTTCACAAACACTAAGAAAGTTTGTTTTTCGATTCAAAACAAGATTTGAACGCTTTGAGGAGTTCAAATAACGTGTTTTAAGATCATTTGTATCGTATCTTTTACTATATAACTTTTCACCAAATTTCACAAACACTAAGAAAGTTTGTTTTTCGATTCAAATCAAGATTTTAACGCTTTGAGGAGTTCAAATAACGTGTTTTTAGATCATTTGTATCGTATCTTTTACTACATACCTTTTCACCAAATTTCACAAACACTAAGAAAGTTTGTTTTTCGATTCAAAACAAGATTTTAACGCTTTCAGCAGTTCAAATAACGTGTTTTTAGATCATTTGTATCGTATCTTTTTACTACATAACTTTTCACCAAATTTCACAAACACTAAGAAAGTTCGTTTTTCGATTCAAAACAAGATTTGAACGCTTTGAGGAGTTCAAATAACGTATTTTAAGATCATTTGTATCGTATCTTTTACTACATTACTTTTCACCAAATTTCACAAACACTAAGATAGTTTGTTTTTCGATTCAAAACAAGATTTGAACGCTTTGAGAAGTTCAAATAACGTGTTTTAAGATCATTTGTGTCGTATCTTTTACTACATAACTTTTCCCCAAATTTCACAAACACTAAGAAAGTTTTTTTTTCGATTCAAAACAAGATTTGAACGCTTTGAGGAGTTCAAATAACGTGTTTTAAGATCATTTGTATAGTATCTTTTAGTACATAACTTTTCGCCAAATTTCACAAACACTAAGATAGTTTGTTTTTCGATTCAAAACAAGATTTTAGCGCTTTGAGGAGTTCAAATAACGTGTTTTTAGGTTATTTGTATCGTATCTTTTACTACATAACTTTTCACCAAATTTCACAAACAGTAAGAAAGTTTGTTTTTCGATTCAAATCAAGATTTTAACGCTTTGAGGAGTTCAAATAACGTGTTTTAAGATCATTTGTGTCGTATCTTTTACTACATAACTTTTCACCAAATTTCACAAACACTAAGAAAGTTTTTTTTTCGATTCAAAACAAGATTTGAACGCTTTGAGGAGTTCAAATAACGTGTTTTAAGATCATTTGTATCGTATCTTTTAGTACGTAACTCTTCGCCAAATTTCACAAACACTAAGAAAGTTTGTTTTTCGATTCAGAACAAGATTTTAGCGCTTTGAGGAGTTCAAATAACGTGTTTTTAGATCATTTGTATCGTATCTTTTACTACAGTACTTTTCACCAAATTTCACAAACGCTAAGAAAGTTTGTCATTCGATTCAAAACAAGATTTTAACGCTTTGAGGAGTTCAAATAAC
Organism: Luzula sylvatica; assembly: GCA_946800325.1. Classification (NCBI taxonomy): domain Eukaryota; kingdom Viridiplantae; phylum Streptophyta; class Magnoliopsida; order Poales; family Juncaceae; genus Luzula; species Luzula sylvatica. The sequence goes on from OX326961.1 coordinate 5,193,188, forward strand.
GTGTTTTAAGATCATTTGTGTCGTATCTTTTAGTACATAACTTTTCGCCAAATTTCACAAACACTAAGAAAGTTTGTTTTTCGATTCAAAACAAGATTTGCACGCTTTGAGGAGTTCAAATGACGTGTTTTAAATCATTTGTAGCGTATTTTTTAGTACATAACTTTTCACCAAATTTCACAAACACTAAGATAGTTTGTTTTTCGATTCAAATCAAGATTTGAATGCTTTGAGGAGTTCAAATGACGTGTTTTAAATCATTTGTATCGTATCTTTTACTACATAACTTTTCACCAAATTTCACAAACACTAAGATAGTTTGTTTTTCGATTCAAATCAAGATTTGAATGCTTTGAGGAGTTCAAATAACGTGTTTTCAGATCAATTGTATCGTATCTTTTACTACATAACTTTTCACCAAATTTCACAAACACTAAGAAAGTTTGTTTTTCGATTCAAAACAAGATTTTAACGCTTTGAGGAGTTCAAATAACGTGTTTTTAGATCATTTGTATCGTATCTTTGAGTACATAACTTTTCACCAAATTTCACAAACACTAAGAAAGTTTGTTTTTCGATTCAAAACAAGATTTTAACGCTTTCAGCAGTTCAAATAACGTGTTTTTAGATCATTTGTATCGTATCTTTTTACTACATAACTTTTCACCAAATTTTACAAACACTAAGAAAGTTTGTTTTTCGATTCAAAACAAGATTTGAACGCTTTGAGGAGTTCAAATAACATGTTTTTAAATCATTTGTATCGTATCTTTTACTATATAACTTTTCACTAAATTTCACAAACACTAAGAAAGTTTGTTTTTCGATCCAAATCAAGATTTTAACGCTTTGAGGAGTTCAAATAACGTGTTTTTAGATCATTTGTATCGTATCTTTTACTACATACCTTTTCACCAAATTTCACAAACACTAAGAAATTTTGTTTTTCGATTCAAAACAAGATTTGAACGCATTGAGAAGTTCAAATAACGTGTTTTAAGATCATTTGTATCGTATCTTTTACTACATACCTTTTCACCAAATTTCACAAACACTAAGATAGTTTGTCATTCGATTCAAAACTAGATTTGAACGCTTTGAGGAGTTCAAATAACGTGTTTTTAAGATCATTTGTATCGTATCTTTTACTACATTACTTTTCACCAAATTTCACAAACACTAAGATAGTTTGTTTTTCGATTCAAAACAAGATTTTAACGCTTTGAGGAGTTCAAATAACGTGTTTTTAGATCATTTGTATCGTATCTTTTGCTACATAACTTTTCACCAAATTTCACAAACACTAAGAAAGTTTGTTTTTCGATTCAAAACAAGATTTGAACGCTTTGAGGAGTTCAAATAACGTGTTTTAAGATCATTTGTATCGTATCTTTTAGTACATAACGTTTCACCAAATTTCACAAACACTAAGATAGTTTGTTTTTCGATTCAAAACTAGATTTTAGCACTTTGAGGAGTTCAAATAACGTGTTTTTAGATCATTTGTATCGTATCTTTTACTACATAACTTTTCACCAAATTTCACAAACACTAAGAAAGTTTGTTTTTCGATTCAAAACAAGATTTGAACGCTTTGAGGAGTTCAAATAACGTGTTTTTAGATCATTTGTATCGTATCTTTTACTACATAACTTTTCACCAAATTTCACAAACACTAAGAAAGTTTGTCATTCGATTCAAAACAAGATTTAAACGCTTTGAGGAGTTCAAATAACGTGTTTTAAGATCATTTGTATCGTATCTTTTAGTACATAACTTTTCACCAAATTTCACAAACACTAAGATAGTTTGTTTTTCGACTCAAAACAAGATTTGAACGCTTTGAGGAGTTCAAATAACGTGTTTTAAGATCATTTGTGTCGTATCTTTTACTACATAACTTTTCACCAAATTTCACAAACGCTAAGAAAGTTTTTTTTTCGATTCAAAACAAGATTTGAACGCTATGAGGAGTTCAAATAATGTGTTTTAAGATCATTTGTATCGTATCTTTTAGTACATAACTTTTCGCCAAATTTCACAAACACTAAGATAGTTTGTTTTTCGATTCAAAACAAGATTTTAGCGCTTTGAGGAGTTCAAATAACGTGTTTTTAGATCATTTGTGTCGTATATTTTACTACATAACTTTTCACCAAATTTCACAAACACTAATAAAGTTTTTTTTTTCGATTCAAAACAAGATTTGAACGCTTTGAGGAGTTCAAATAACGTGTTTTAAGATCATTTGTATCGTATCTTTTAGTACATAACTTTTCGCCAAATTTCACAAACACTAAGATAGTTTGTTTTTCGATTCAAAACAAGATTTTAGCACTTTGAGGAGTTCAAATAACGTGTTTTTAGATCATTTGTATCGTATCTTTTACTACATTACTTTTCACCAAATTTCACAAACAGTAAGAAAGTTTGTTTTTCGATTCAAAACAAGATTTGAACGCTTTGAGGAGTTCAAATAACGTGTTTTAAGATCATTTGTATCGTATCTTTTAGTACATAACTTTTCGCCAAATTTCACAAACACTAAGATAGTTTGTTTTTCGATTCAAAACAACATTTTAGCGCTTTGAGGAGTTCAAATAACGTGTTTTTAGATCATTTGTATCGTATCTTTTACTACATTACTTTTCACCAAATTTCACAAACAGTAAGAAAGTTTGTTTTTCGATTCAAAACAAGATTTTAACGCTTTGAGGAGTTCAAATAACGTGTTTTAAGATCATTTGTGTCGTATCTTTTACTACATAACTTTTCACCAAATTTCACAAACACTAAGAAAGTTTTTTTTTCGATTCAAAACAAGATTTGAACGCTTTGAGGAGTTCAAATAACATGTTTTAAGATCATTTGTATCGTATCTTTTAGTACATAACTCTTCGCCAAATTTCACAAACACTAAGAAAGTTTGTTTTTCGATTCAGAATAAGATTTTAGCGCTTTGAGGAGTTCAAATAACGTGTTTTTAGATCATTTGTATCGTATCTTTTACTACATTACTTTTCACCAAATTTCACAAACGCTAAGAAAGTTTGTCATTCGATTCAAAACAAGATTTGAACGCTTTGAGGAGTTCAAATAACGTGTTTTAAGATCATTTGTATCGTATATATTAGTACATAACTTTTCATCAAATTTCACAAACACTAAGATAGTTTGTTTTTTGATTCAAAACAAGATTTTAACGCTTTGAGGAGTTCAAATAACGTGTTTTAAGATCATTTGTGTCGTATCTTTTAGTACATAACTTTTCGCCAAATTTCACAAACACTAAGAAAGTTTGTTTTTCGATTCAAAACAAGATTTGCACGCTTTGAGGAGTTCAAATGACGTGTTTTAAATCATTTGTAGCGTATTTTTTAGTACATAACTTTTCACCAAATTTCACAAACACTAAGATAGTTTGTTTTTCGATTCAAATGAAGATTTGAATGCTTTGAGGAGTTCAAATAACGTGTTTTTAGATCATTTGTATCGTATCTTTTACTACATAACTTTTCACCAAATTTCACAAACACTAAGAAAGTTTGTTTTTCGATTCAAAACAAGATTTTAACGCTTTGAGGAGTTCAAATAACGTGTTTTTAGATCATTTGTATCGTATCTTTTAGTACATAACTTTTCACCAAATTTCACAAACACTAAGAAAGTTTGTTTCTCGATTCAAAACAAGATTTTAACGCTTTGAGGAGTTCAAATAACATGTTTTAAGATCATTTGTATCGTATCTTTTTACTACATAACTTTTCACCAAATTTTACAAACACTAAGAAAGTTTGTTTTTCGATTCAAAACAAGATTTGAACGCTTTGAGGAGTTCAAATCACGTGTTTTAAGATCATTTGTATCGTATATTTTAGTACATAACTTTTCACCAAATTTCACAAACACTAAGATAGTTTGTTTTTCGATTCAAAACAAGATTTGAACGCTTTGAGGAGTTCAAATAACGTGTTTTAAGATCATTTGTATCGTATCTTTTAGTACATTACTTTTCACCAAATTTCACAAACACTAAGATAGTTTGTTTTTCGATTCAAAACAAGATTTGAACGCTTTGAGGAGTTCAAATAACGTGTTTTAAGATTATTTGTGTCGTATCTTTTACTACATAACTTTTCACGAAATTTCACAAACACTAAGAAAGTTTGTTTTTCGATTCAAAACAAGATTTTAACGCTTTGAGGAGTTCAAATAACCGTGTTTTTAGATCATTTGTATCGTATCATTTACTACATAACTTTTCACCAAATTTCACAAACACTAAGAAAGTTTGTTTTTCGATTCAAAACAAGATTTGAAGGCTTTGAGGAGTTCAAATAACGTGTTTTTAGATCATTTGTATCGTATCTTTTACTACATAACTTTTCACCAAATTTCACAAACACTAAGAAAGTTTGTTTTTCGATTCAAAACAAGATTTTAAGGCTTTGAGGAGTTCAAATAACGTGTTTTTAGATCATTTGTATCGTATCTTTTACTACATAACTTTTCACCAAATTTCACAAACACTAAGAAAGTTTGTTTTTCGATTCAAAACAAGATTTTAACGCTTTGAGGAGTTCAAATAACCTGTTTTTAGATCATTTGTATCGTATCTTTTAGTACATCACTTTTCACCAAATTTCACAAACACTAAGAAAGTTTGTTTTTCGATTCAAAACAAGATTTGAACGCTTTGAGGAGTTCAAATAACGTGTTTTTAGATCATTTGTATCGTATCTTTTACTACATGACTTTTCACCAAATTTCACAAACACTAAGAAAGTTTGTTTTTCGATTCAAAACAAGATTTTAACGCTTTGAGGAGTTCAAATAACGTGTTTTTAGATCATTTGTATCGTATCTTTTAGTACATAACTTTTCACCAAATTTCACAAACACTAAGAAAGTTTGTCTTTCGATTCAAAACAAGATTTTAACGCTTTGAGGAGTTCAAATAACGTATTTTTAGATCATTTGTAACGTATCTTGTACAACATAACTTTTCACCAAATTTCACAAACACTAAGAAAGTTTATTTTTCGATTCAAAACAAGATTTGAACGCTTTGAGGAGTTCAAATAACGTGTTTTTAGATCATTTGTATCGTATCTTTTAGTACATAACTTTTCACCAAATTTCACAAACACTAAGAAAGTTTGTTTTTCGATTCAAAACAAGATTTTAACGCTTTGAGGAGTTCAAATAACATGTTTTTAGATCATTTGTATCGTATCTTTTAGTACATAACTTTTCACCAAATTTCACAAACACTAAGAAAGTTTGTTTTTCGATTCAAAACAAGATTTGAACGCTTTGAGGAGTTCAAATAACGTATTTTTAGATCATTTGTATCGTATCTTTTACTACATGACTTTTCACCAAATTTCCCATACACTAAGAAAGTTTGTTTTTCGATTCAAAACAAGATTTTAACGCTTTGAGGAGTTCAAATAACGTGTTTATAGATCATTTGTATCGTATCTTTTACTACATAACTTTTCACCAAATTTCACAAACACTAAGAAAGTTTGTTTTTCGATTCAAAACAAGATTTGAACGCTTTGAGGAGTTCAAATAACGTGTTTTAAGATCATTTCTTTCGTATCTTTTACTACATAACTTTTCACCAAATTTCACAAACACTAAGAAAGTTTGTTTTTCGATTCAAAACAAGATTTGAACGCTTTGAGGAGTTCAAATAACGTGTTTTAAGATCATTTGTATCGTATCTTTTAGTACATTACTTTTCACCAAATTTCACAAACACTAAGATAGTTTGTTTTTCGATTCAAAACAAGATTTGAACGCTTTGAGGAGTTCAAATAACGTGTTTTAAGATCATTTGTGTCGTATCTTTTACTACATAACTTTTCACGAAATTTCACAAACACTAAGAAAGTTTGTTTTTCGATTCAAAACAAGATTTTAACGCTTTGAGGAGTTCAAATAACCGTGTTTTTAGATCATTTGTATCGTATCATTTACTACATAACTTTTCACCAAATTTCACAAACACTAAGAAAGTTTGTTTTTCGATTCAAAACAAGATTTGAAGGCTTTGAGGAGTTCAAATAACGTGTTTTTAGATCATTTGTATCGTATCTTTTACTACATAACTTTTCACCAAATTTCACAAACACTAAGATAGTTTGTTTTTCGATTCAAAACAAGATTTTAACGCTTTGAGGAGTTCAAATAACGTGTTTTTAGATCATTTGTATCGTATCTTTTAGCACACAACTTTTCGCCAAATTTCACAAACACTAAGATAGTTTGTTTTTCGATTCAAAACAAGATTTTAAGGCTTTGAGGAGTTCAAATAACGTGTTTTTAGATCATTTGTATCGTATCTTTTACTACATAACTTTTCACCAAATTTCACAAACACTAAGAAAGTTTGTTTTTCGATTCAAAACAAGATTTTAACGCTTGGAGGAGTTCAAATAACGTGTTTTTAGATCATTTGTATCGTATCTTTTACTACATAACTTTTCACCAAATTTCACAAACACTAAGAAAGTTTGTTTTTCGATTCAAAACAAGATTTTAACGCTTTGAGGAGTTCAAATAACGTATTTTTAGATCATTTGTATCGTATCTTGTACAACATAACTTTTCACCAAATTTCACAAACACTAAGAAAGTTTATTTTTCGATTCAAAACAAGATTTTAACGCTTTGAGGAGTTCAAATAACCTGTTTTTAGATCATTTGTATCGTATCTTTTAGTACATAACTTTTCACCAAATTTCACAAACACTAAGAAAGTTTGTTTTTCGATTCAAAACAAGATTTGAACGCTTTGAGGAGTTCAAATAACGTATTTTTAGATCATTTGTATCGTATCTTTTACTAGATGACTTTTCACCAAATTTCACATACACTAAGAAAGTTTGTTTTTCGATTCAAAACAAGATTTTAACGCTTTGAGGAGTTCAAATAACGTGTTTATAGATCATTTGTATCGTATCTTTTACTACATAACTTTTCACCAAATTTCACAAACACTAAGAAAGTTTGTTTTTCGATTCAAAACAAGATTTGAACGCTTTGAGGAGTTCAAATAACGTGTTTTAATATCATTTGTGTCGTATCTTTTACTACATAACTTTTCACCAAATTTCACAAACACTAAGAAAGTTTGTTTTTCGATTCAAAACAAGATTTGAACGCTTTGAGGAGTTCAAATAACGTGTTTTAAGATCATTTGTATCGTATCTTTTAGTACATTACTTTTCACCAAATTTCACAAAGACTAAGATAGTTTGTTTTTCGATTCAAAACAAGATTTGAACGCTTTGAGGAGTTCAAATAACGTGTTTTAAGATCATTTGTGTCGTATCTTTTACTACATAACTTTTCACGAAATTTCACAAACACTAAGAAAGTTTGTTTTTCGATTCAAAACAAGATTTTAACGCTTTGAGGAGTTCAAATAACCGTGTTTTTAGATCATTTGTATCGTATCATTTACTACATAACTTTTCACCAAATTTCACAAACACTAAGAAAGTTTGTTTTTCGATTCAAAACAAGATTTGAAGGCTTTGAGGAGTTCAAATAACGTGTTTTTAGATCATTTGTATCGTATCTTTTACTACATAACTTTTCACCAAATTTCACAAACACTAAGAAAGTTTGTTTTTCGATTCAAAACAAGATTTTAAGGCTTTGAGGAGTTCAAATAACGTGTTTTTAGATCATTTGTATCGTATCTTTTACTACATAACTTTTCACCAAATTTCACAAACACTAAGAAAGTTTGTTTTTCGATTCAAAACAAGATTTTAACGCTTTGAGGAGTTCAAATAACCTGTTTTTAGATCATTTGTATCGTATCTTTTAGTACATCAATTTTCACCAAATTTCACAAACACTAAGAAAGTTTGTTTTTCGATTCAAAACAAGATTTGAACGCTTTGAGGAGTTCAAATAACGTGTTTTTAGATCATTTGTATCGTATCTTTTACTACATGACTTTTCACCAAATTTCACAAACACTAAGAAAGTTTGTTTTTCGATTCAAAACAAGATTTTAACGCTTTGAGGAGTTCAAATAACGTGTTTTTAGATCATTTGTATCGTATCTTTTAGTACATAACTTTTCACCAAATTTCACAAACACTAAGAAAGTTTGTCTTTCGATTCAAAACAAGATTTTAACGCTTTGAGGAGTTCAAATAACGTATTATTAGATCATTTGTATCGTATCTTGTACAACATAACTTTTCACCAAATTTCACAAACACTAAGAAAGTTTATTTTTCGATTCAAAACAAGATTTGAACGCTTTGAGGAGTTCAAATAACGTGTTTTTAGATCATTTGTATCGTATCTTTTTGTACATAACTTTTCACCAAATTTCACAAACACTAAGAAAGTTTGTTTTTCGATTCAAAACAAGATTTTAACGCTTTGAGGAGTTCAAATAACGTGTTTTTAGATCATTTGTATCGTATCTTTTAGTACATAACTTTTCACCAAATTTCACAAACACTAAGAAAGTTTTTTTTTCGATTCAAAACAAGATTTTAACGCTTTGAGGAGTTCAAATAACATGTTTTTAGATCATTTGTATCGTATCTTTTAGTACATAACTTTTCACCAAATTTCACAAACACTAAGAAAGTTTGTTTTTCGATTCAAAACAAGATTTGAACGCTTTGAGGAGTTCAAATAACGTATTTTTAGATCATTTGTATCGTATCTTTTACTACATGACTTTTCACCAAATTTCACATACACTAAGAAAGTTTGTTTTTCGATTCAAAACAAGATTTTAACGCTTTGAGGAGTTCAAATAACGTGTTTATAGATCATTTGTATCGTATCTTTTACTACATAACTTTTCACCAAATTTCACAAACACTAAGAAAGTTTGTTTTTCGATTCAAAACAAGATTTGAACGCTTTGAGGAGTTCAAATAACGTGTTTTAAGATCATTTCTGTCGTATCTTTTACTATATAACTTTTCACCAAATTTCACAAACACTAAGAAAGTTTGTTTTTCGATTCAAAACAAGATTTGAACGCTTTGAGGAGTTCAAATAACGTGTTTTAAGATCATTTGTATCGTATCTTTTAGTACATTACTTTTCACCAAATTTCACAAACACTAAGATAGTTTGTTTTTCGATTCAAAACAAGATTTGAACGCTTTGAGGAGTTCAAATAACGTGTTTTAAGATCATTTGTGTCGTATCTTTTACTACATAACTTTTCACGAAATTTCACAAACACTAAGAAAGTTTGTTTTTCGATTCAAAACAAGATTTTAACGCTTTGAGGAGTTCAAATAACCGTGTTTTTAGATCATTTGTATCGTATCATTTACTACATAACTTTTCACCAAATTTCACAAACACTAAGAAAGTTTGTTTTTCGATTCAAAACAAGATTTGAAGGCTTTGAGGAGTTCAAATAACGTGTTTTTAGATCATTTGTATCGTATCTTTTACTACATAACTTTTCACCAAATTTCACAAACACTAAGATAGTTTGTTTTTCGATTCAAAACAAGATTTTAACGCTTTGAGGAGTTCAAATAACGTGTTTTTAGATCATTTGTATCGTATCTTTTAGCACACAACTTTTCGCCAAATTTCACAAACACTAAGATAGTTTGTTTTTCGATTCAAAACAAGATTTTAAGGCTTTGAGGAGTTCAAATAACGTGTTTTTAGATCATTTGTATCGTATCTTTTACTACATAACTTTTCACCAAATTTCACAAACACTAAGAAAGTTTGTTTTTCGATTCAAAACAAGATTTTAACGCTTGGAGGAGTTCAAATAACGTGTTTTTAGATCATTTGTATCGTATCTTTTACTACATAACTTTTCACCAAATTTCACAAACACTAAGAAAGTTTGTTTTTCGATTCAAAACAAGATTTTAACGCTTTGAGGAGTTCAAATAACGTATTTTTAGATCATTTGTATCGTATCTTGTACAACATAACTTTTCACCAAATTTCACAAACACTAAGAAAGTTTATTTTTCGATTCAAAACAAGATTTGAACGCTTTGAGGAGTTCAAATAACGTGTTTTTAGATCATTTGTATCGTATCTTTTAGTACATAACTTTTCACCAAATTTCACAAACACTAAGAAAGTTTGTTTTTCGATTCAAAACAAGATTTTAACGCTTTGAGGAGTTCAAATAACCTGTTTTTAGATCATTTGTATCGTATCTTTTAGTACATAACTTTTCACCAAATTTCACAAACACTAAGAAAGTTTGTTTTTCGATTCAAAACAAGATTTGAACGCTTTGAGGAGTTCAAATAACGTATTTTTAGATCATTTGTATCGTATCTTTTACTAGATGACTTTTCACCAAATTTCACATACACTAAGAAAGTTTGTTTTTCGATTCAAAACAAGATTTTAACGCTTTGAGGAGTTCAAATAACGTGTTTATAGATCATTTGTATCGTATCTTTTACTACATAACTTTTCACCAAATTTCACAAACACTAAGAAAGTTTGTTTTTCGATTCAAAACAAGATTTGAATGCTTTGAGGAGTTCAAATAACGTGTTTTAATATCATTTGTGTCGTATCTTTTACTACATAACTTTTCACCAAATTTCACAAACACTAAGAAAGTTTGTTTTTCGATTCAAAACAAGATTTGAACGCTTTGAGGAGTTCAAATAACGTGTTTTAAGATCATTTGTATCGTATCTTTTAGTACATTACTTTTCACCAAATTTCACAAAGACTAAGATAGTTTGTTTTTCGATTCAAAACAAGATTTGAACGCTTTGAGGAGTTCAAATAACGTGTTTTAAGATCATTTGTGTCGTATCTTTTACTACATAACTTTTCACGAAATTTCACAAACACTAAGAAAGTTTGTTTTTCGATTCAAAACAAGATTTTAACGCTTTGAGGAGTTCAAATAACCGTGTTTTTAGATCATTTGTATCGTATCATTTACTACATAACTTTTCACCAAATTTCACAAACACTAAGAAAGTTTGTTTTTCGATTCAAAACAAGATTTGAAGGCTTTGAGGAGTTCAAATAACGTGTTTTTAGATCATTTGTATCGTATCTTTTACTACATAACTTTTCACCAAATTTCACAAACACTAAGAAAGTTTGTTTTTCGATTCAAAACAAGATTTTAAGGCTTTGAGGAGTTCAAATAACGTCTTTTTAGATCATTTGTATCGTATCTTTTACTACATAACTTTTCACCAAATTTCACAAACACTAAGAAAGTTTGTTTTTCGATTCAAAACAAGATTTTAACGCTTTGAGGAGTTCAAATAACCTGTTTTTAGATCATTTGTATCGTATCTTTTAGTACATCACTTTTCACCAAATTTCACAAACACTAAGAAAGTTTGTTTTTCGATTCAAAACAAGATTTGAACGCTTTGAGGAGTTCAAATAACGTGTTTTTAGATCATTTGTATCGTATCTTTTACTACATGACTTTTCACCAAATTTCACAAACACTAAGAAAGTTTGTTTTTCGATTCAAAACAAGATTTTAACGCTTTGAGGAGTTCAAATAACGTGTTTTTAGATCATTTGTATCGTATCTTTTAGTACATAACTTTTCACCAAATTTCACAAACACTAAGAAAGTTTGTCTTTCGATTCAAAACAAGATTTTAACGCTTTGAGGAGTTCAAATAACGTATTATTAGATCATTTGTATCGTATCTTGTACAACATAACTTTTCACCAAATTTCACAAACACTAAGAAAGTTTATTTTTCGATTCAAAACAAGATTTGAACGCTTTGAGGAGTTCAAATAACGTGTTTTTAGATCATTTGTATCGTATCTTTTTGTACATAACTTTTCACCAAATTTCACAAACACTAAGAAAGTTTGTTTTTCGATTCAAAACAAGATTTTAACGCTTTGAGGAGTTCAAATAACCTGTTTTTAGATCATTTGTATCGTATCTTTTAGTACATAACTTTTCACCAAATTTCACAAACACTAAGAAAGTTTTTTTTTCGATTCAAAACAAGATTTGCACGCTTTGAGGAGTTCAAATAACGTATTTTTAGATCATTTGTATCGTATCTTTTACTACATGACTTTTCACCAAATTTCACAAACACTAAGAAAGTTTGTTTTTCGATTCAAAACAAGATTTTAACGCTTTGAGGAGTTCAAATAACGTGTTTATAGATCATTTGTATCGTATCTTTTACTACATAACTTTTCACCAAATTTCACAAACACTAAGAAAGTTTGTTTTTCGATTCAAAACAAGATTTTAACGCTTTGAGGAGTTCAAATAACGTGTTTTTAGATCATTTGTATCGTATCTTTTAGTACATAACTTTTCACCAAATTTCACAAACACTAAGAAAGTTTGTTTTTCGATTCAAAACAAGATTTTAACGCTTTCAGCAGTTCAAATAACGTGTTTTTAGATCATTTGTATCGTATCTTTTTACTACATAACTTTTCACCAAATTTTACAAACACTAAGAAAGTTTGTTTTTCGATTCAAAACAAGATTTGAACGCTTTGAGGAGTTCAAATCACGTGTTTTAAGATCATTTGTATCGTATATTTTAGTACATAACTTTTCACCAAATTTCACAAACACTAAGATAGTTTGTTTTTCGATTCAAAACAAGATTTGAACGCTTTGAGGAGTTCAAATAACGTGTTTTAAGATCATTTGTATCGTATCTTTTAGTACATTACTTTTCACCAAATTTCACAAACACTAAGATAGTTTGTTTTTCGATTCAAAACAAGATTTGAACGCTTTGAGGAGTTCAAATAACGTGTTTTAAGATCATTTGTGTCGTATCTTTTACTACATAACTTTTCAGGAAATTTCACAAACACTAAGAAAGTTTGTTTTTCGATTCAAAACAAGATTTTAACGCTTTGAGGAGTTCAAATAACCGTGTTTTTAGATCATTTGTATCGTATCATTTACTACATAACTTTTCACCAAATTTCACAAACAGTAAGAAAGTTTGTTTTTCGATTCAAAACCAGATTTGAAGGCTTTGAGGAGTTCAAATAACGTGTTTTTAGATCATTTGTATCGTATCTTTTACTACATAACTTTTCACCAAATTTCACAAACACTAAGAAAGTTTGTTTTTCGATTCAAAACAAGATTTTAAGGCTTTGAGGAGTTCAAATAACGTGTTTTTAGATCATTTGTATCGTATCTTTTACTACATAACTTTTCACCAAATTTCACAGACACTAAGAAAGTTTGTTTTTCGATTCAAAACAAGATTTTAACGCTTTGAGGAGTTCAAATAACCTGTTTTTAGATCATTTGTATCGTATCTTTTAGTACATCACTTTTCACCAAATTTCACAAACACTAAGAAAGTTTGTTTTTCGATTCAAAACAAGATTTGAACGCTTTGAGGAGTTCAAATAACGTGTTTTTAGATCATTTGTATCGTATCTTTTACTACATGACTTTTCACCAAATTTCACAAACACTAAGAAAGTTTGTTTTTCGATTCAAAACAAGATTTTAACGCTTTGAGGAGTTCAAATAACGTGTTTTTAGATCATTTGTATCGTATCTTTTAGTACATAACTTTTCACCAAATTTCACAAACACTAAGAAAGTTTGTCTTTCGATTCAAAACAAGATTTTAACGCTTTGAGGAGTTCAAATAACGTATTTTTAGATCATTTGTATCGTATCTTGTACAACATAACTTTTCACCAAATTTCACAAACACTAAGAAAGTTTATTTTTCGATTCAAAAGAAGATTTGAACGCTTTGAGGAGTTCAAATAACGTGTTTTTAGATCATTTGTATCGTATCTTTTAGTACATAACTTTTCACCAAATTTCACAAACACTAAGAAAGTTTGTTTTTCGATTCAAAACAAGATTTTAACGCTTTGAGGAGTTCAAATAACCTGTTTTTAGATCATTTGTATCGTATCTTTTAGTAGATAACTTTTCACCAAATTTCACAAACACTAAGAAAGTTTGTTTTTCGATTCAAAACAAAATTTGAACGCTTTGAGGAGTTCAAATAACGTATTTTTAGATCATTTGTATCGTATCTTTTACTACATGACTTTTCACCAAATTTCACATACACTAAGAAAGTTTGTTTTTCGATTCAAAACAAGATTTTAACGCTTTGAGGAGTTCAAATAACGTGTTTATAGATCATTTGTATCGTATCTTTTACTACATAACTTTTCACCAAATTTCACAAACACCAAGAAAGTTTGTTTTTCGATTCAAAACAAGATTTCAACGCTTTGAGGAGTTCAAATAACGTGTTTTAAGATCATTTGTGTCGTATCTTTTACTACATAACTTTTCACCAAATTTCACAAACACTAAGAAAGTTTGTTTTTCGATTCAAAACAAGATTTGAACGCTTTGAGGAGTTCAAATAACGTGTTTTAAGATCATTTGTATCGTATCTTTTAGTACATTACTTTTCACCAAATTTCACAAAGACTAAGATAGTTTGTTTTTCGATTCAAAACAAGATTTGAACGCTTTGAGGAGTTCAAATAACGTGTTTTAAGATCATTTGTATCGTATCATTTACTACATAACTTTTCACCAAATTTCACAAACACTAAGAAAGTTTGTTTTTCGATTCAAAACAAGATTTGAAGGCTTTGAGGAGTTCAAATAACGTGTTTTTAGGTCATTTGTATCGTATCTTTTACTACATAACTTTTCACCAAATTTCACAAACACTAAGAAAGTTTGTTTTTCGATTCAAAACAAGATTTTAAGGCTTTGAGGAGTTCAAATAACGTGTTTTTAGATCATTTGTATCGTATCTTTTACTACATAACTTTTCACCAAATTTCACAAACACTAAGAAAGTTTGTTTTTCGATTCAAAACAAGATTTTAACGCTTTGAGGAGTTCAAATAACCTGTTTTTAGATCATTTGTATCGTATCTTTTAGTACATCACTTTTCACCAAATTTCACAAACACTAAGAAAGTTTGTTTTTCGATTCAAAACAAGATTTGAACGCTTTGAGGAGTTCAAATAACGTGTTTTTAGATCATTTGTATCGTATCTTTTACTACATGACTTTTCACCAAATTTCACAAACACTAAGAAAGTTTGTTTTTCGATTCAAAACAAGATTTTAACGCTTTGAGGAGTTCAAATAACGTGTTTTTAGATCATTTGTATCGTATCTTTTAGTACATAACTTTTCACCAAATTTCACAAACACTAAGAAAGTTTGTCTTTCGATTCAAAACAAGATTTTAACGCTTTGAGGAGTTCAAATAACGTATTATTAGATCATTTGTATCGTATCTTGTACAACATAACTTTTCACCAAATTTCACAAACACTAAGAAAGTTTATTTTTCGATTCAAAACAAGATTTGAACGCTTTGAGGAGTTCAAATAACGTGTTTTTAGATCATTTGTATCGTATCTTTTTGTACATAACTTTTCACCAAATTTCACAAACACTAAGAAAGTTTGTTTTTCGATTCAAAACAAGATTTTAACGCTTTGAGGAGTTCAAATAACCTGTTTTTAGATCATTTGTATCGTATCTTTTAGTACATAACTTTTCACCAAATTTCACAAACACTAAGAAAGTTTTTTTTTCGATTCAAAACAAGATTTGCACGCTTTGAGGAGTTCAAATAACGTATTTTTAGATCATTTGTATCGTATCTTTTACTACATGACTTTTCACCAAATTTCACAAACACTAAGAAAGTTTGTTTTTCGATTCAAAACAAGATTTTAACGCTTTGAGGAGTTCAAATAACGTGTTTATAGATCATTTGTATCGTATCTTTTACTACATAACTTTTCACCAAATTTCACAAACACTAAGAAAGTTTGTTTTTCGATTCAAAACAAGATTTTAACGCTTTGAGGAGTTCAAATAACGTGTTTTTAGATCATTTGTATTGTATCTTTTAGTACATAACTTTTCACCAAATTTCACAAACACTAAGAAAGTTTGTTTTTCGATTCAAAACAAGATTTTAACGCTTTCAGCAGTTCAAATAACGTGTTTTTAGATCATTTGTATCGTATCTTTTTACTACATAACTTTTCACCAAATTTTACAAACACTAAGAAAGTTTGTTTTTCGATTCAAAACAAGATTTGAACGCTTTGAGGAGTTCAAATCACGTGTTTTAAGATCATTTGTATCGTATATTTTAGTACATAACTTTTCACCAAATTTCACAAACACTAAGATAGTTTGTTTTTCGATTCAAAACAAGATTTGAACGCTTTGAGGAGTTCAAATAACGTGTTTTAAGATCATTTGTATCGTATCTTTTAGTACATTACTTTTCACCAAATTTCACAAACACTAAGATAGTTTGTTTTTCGATTCAAAACAAGATTTGAACGCTTTGAGGAGTTCAAATAACGTGTTTTAAGATCATTTGTGTCGTATCTTTTACTACATAACTTTTCAGGAAATTTCACAAACACTAAGAAAGTTTGTTTTTCGATTCAAAACAAGATTTTAACGCTTTGAGGAGTTCAAATAACCGTGTTTTTAGATCATTTGTATCGTATCATTTACTACATAACTTTTCACCAAATTTCACAAACAGTAAGAAAGTTTGTTTTTCGATTCAAAACCAGATTTGAAGGCTTTGAGGAGTTCAAATAACGTGTTTTTAGATCATTTGTATCGTATCTTTTACTACATAACTTTTCACCAAATTTCACAAACACTAAGAAAGTTTGTTTTTCGATTCAAAACAAGATTTTAAGGCTTTGAGGAGTTCAAATAACGTGTTTTTAGATCATTTGTATCGTATCTTTTACTACATAACTTTTCACCAAATTTCACAAACACTAAGAAAGTTTGTTTTTCGATTCAAAACAAGATTTTAACGCTTTGAGGAGTTCAAATAACCTGTTTTTAGATCATTTGTATCGTATCTTTTAGTACATCACTTTTCACCAAATTTCACAAACACTAAGAAAGTTTGTTTTTCGATTCAAAACAAGATTTGAACGCTTTGAGGAGTTCAAATAACGTGTTTTTAGATCATTTGTATCGTATCTTTTACTACATGACTTTTCACCAAATTTCACAAACACTAAGAAAGTTTGTTTTTCGATTCAAAACAAGATTTTAACGCTTTGAGGAGTTCAAATAACGTGTTTTTAGATCATTTGTATCGTATCTTTTAGTACATAACTTTTCACCAAATTTCACAAACACTAAGAAAGTTTGTCTTTCGATTCAAAACAAGATTTTAACGCTTTGAGGAGTTCAAATAACGTATTTTTAGATCATTTGTATCGTATCTTGTACAACATAACTTTTCACCAAATTTCACAAACACTAAGAAAGTTTATTTTTCGATTCAAAAGAAGATTTGAACGCTTTGAGGAGTTCAAATAACGTGTTTTTAGATCATTTGTATCGTATCTTTTGGTACATAACTTTTCACCAAATTTCACAAACACTAAGAAAGTTTGTTTTTCGATTCAAAACAAGATTTTAACGCTTTGAGGAGTTCAAATAACCTGTTTTTAGATCATTTGTATCGTATCTTTTAGTAGATAACTTTTCACCAAATTTCACAAACACTAAGAAAGTTTGTTTTTCGATTCAAAACAAAATTTGAACGCTTTGAGGAGTTCAAATAACGTATTTTTAGATCATTTGTATCGTATCTTTTACTACATGACTTTTCACCAAATTTCACATACACTAAGAAAGTTTGTTTTTCGATTCAAAACAAGATTTTAACGCTTTGAGGAGTTCAAATAACGTGTTTATAGATCATTTGTATCGTATCTTTTACTACATAACTTTTCACCAAATTTCACAAACACCAAGAAAGTTTGTTTTTCGATTCAAAACAAGATTTCAACGCTTTGAGGAGTTCAAATAACGTGTTTTAAGATCATTTGTGTCGTATCTTTTACTACATAACTTTTCACCAAATTTCACAAACACTAAGAAAGTTTGTTTTTCGATTCAAAACAAGATTTGAACGCTTTGAGGAGTTCAAATAACGTGTTTTAAGATCATTTGTATCGTATCTTTTAGTACATTACTTTTCACCAAATTTCACAAAGACTAAGATAGTTTGTTTTTCGATTCAAAACAAGATTTGAACGCTTTGAGGAGTTCAAATAACGTGTTTTAAGATCATTTGTATCGTATCATTTACTACATAACTTTTCACCAAATTTCACAAACACTAAGAAAGTTTGTTTTTCGATTCAAAACAAGATTTGAAGGCTTTGAGGAGTTCAAATAACGTGTTTTTAGATCATTTGTATCGTATCTTTTACTACATAACTTTTCACCAAATTTCACAAACACTAAGAAAGTTTGTTTTTCGATTCAAAACAAGATTTTAAGGCTTTGAGGAGTCCAAATAACGTGTTTTTAGATCATTTGTATCGTATCTTTTACTACATAACTTTTCACCAAATTTCACAAACACTAAGAAAGTTTGTTTTTCGATTCAAAACAAGATTTTAACGCTTTGAGGAGTTCAAATAACCTGTTTTTAGATCATTTGTATCGTATCTTTTAGTACATCACTTTTCACCAAATTTCACAAACACTAAGAAAGTTTGTTTTTCGATTCAAAACAAGATTTGAACGCTTTGAGGAGTTCAAATAACGTGTTTTTAGATCATTTGTATCGTATCTTTTACTACATGACTTTTCACCAAATTTCACAAACACTAAGAAAGTTTGTTTTTCGATTCAAAACAAGATTTTAACGCTTTGAGGAGTTCAAATAACGTGTTTTTAGATCATTTGTATCGTATCTTTTAGTACATAACTTTTCACCAAATTTCACAAACACTAAGAAAGTTTGTCTTTCGATTCAAAACAAGATTTTAACGCTTTGAGGAGTTCAAATAACGTATTTTTAGATCATTTGTATCGTATCTTGTACAACATAACTTTTCACCAAATTTCACAAACACTAAGAAAGTTTATTTTTCGATTCAAAACAAGATTTGAACGCTTTGAGGAGTTCAAATAACGTGTTTTAAGCTCATTTGTATCGTATCTTTTAGTACATAACTTTTCACCAAATTTCACAAACACTAAGAAAGTTTGTTTTTCGATTCAAAACAAGATTTTAACGCTTTCAGGAGTTCAAATACCCTGTTTTTAGATCATTTGTATCGTATCTTTTAGTACATAACTTTTCACCAAATTTCACAAACACTAAGAAAGTTTGTCTTTCGATTCAAAACAAGATTTTAACGCTTTGAGGAGTTCAAATAACGTGTTTTTAGATAATTTGTATCGTATCTTTTACTACATACCTTTTCACCAAATTTCACAAACACTAAGAAAGTTTGTTTTTCGATTCAAAACAAGATTTGAACGCATTGAGGAGTTCAAATAACGTGTTTTAAGATCATTTGTATTGTATCTTTTACTACATTATTTTTCACCAAATTTCACAAACACTAAGATAGTTTGTCATTCGATTCAAAACAAGATTTGAACGCTTTGAGGAGTTCAAATAACGTGTTTTAAGATCATTTGTATCGTATCTTTTACTACCTTACTTTTCACCAAATTTCACAAACACTAAGATAGTTTGTTTTTCGATTCAAAACAAGATTTTAACGCTTTGAGGAGTTCAAATAACGTGTTTTTAGATCATTTGTACCGTATCTTTTACTACATTACTTTTCACCAAATTTCACAAATACTAAGAAAGTTTGTTTTTCGATTCAAAACAAGATTTGAACGCTTTGAGGAGTTCAAATAACGTGTTTTAATATCATTTGTATTGTATCTTTTAGTACACAACTTTTCACCAAATTTCACAAACACTAAGATAGTTTGTTTTTCGATTCAAAACTAGATTTTAGCACTTTGAGGAGTTCAAATAACGTGTTTTTAGATCATTTGTATCGTATCTTTTACTACATAACTTTTCACCAAATTTCACAAACACTAAGAAAGTTTGTTTTTCGATTCAAAACAAGATTTGAACGCTTTGAGGAGTTCAAATAACGTGTTTTAATATCATTTGTATCGTATCTTTTAGTACACAACTTTTCACCAAATTTCACAAACACTAAGATAGTTTGTTTTTCGATTCAAAACTAGATTTTAGCACTTTGAGGAGTTCAAATAACGTGTTTTTAGATCATTTGTATCGTATCTTTTACTAAATAACTTTTCACCAAATTTCACAAACACTAAGAAAGTTTGTCATTCGATTCAAAACAAGATTTTAACGCTTTGAGGAGTTCAAATAACGTGTTTTATGATCATTTGTATCGTATCTTTTATTACATAACTTTTCATCAAATTTCACAAACACTAAGATAGTTTGTTTTTCGATTCAAAACAAGATTTGAACGCTTTGAGGAGTTCAAATAACGTGTTTTAAGATCATTTGTATCGTATATTTTACTACATTACTTTTCACCAAATTTCACAAACACTAAGATAGTTTGTTTTTCGATTCAAAACAAGATTTTAACGCTTTGAGGAGTTCAAATAACGTGTTTTAAGATCATTTGTGTCGTATCTTTTACTACATAACTTTTCACCAAATTTCACAAACACTAAGAAATTTTTTTTTTCGATTCAAAGCAAGATTTGAACGCTTTGAGGAGTTCAAATAACGTGTTTTAAGATCATTTGTATCGTATCTTTTAGTACATAACTTTTCGCCAAATTTCACAAACACTAAGATAGTTTGTTTTTCGATTCAAAACAAGATTTTAACGCTTTGAGGAGTTCAAATAACGTGTTTTTAGATCATTTGTATCGTATCTTTTACAACATAACTTTTCACCAAATTTCACAAACAGTAAGAAAGTTTGTTTTTCGATTCAAAGCAAGATTTTAACGCTTTGAGGAGTTCAAATAACGTGTTTTAAGATCATTTGTGTCGTATCTTTTACTACATAACTTTTCACCAAATTTCACATACACTAAGAAAGTTTTTTTTTCGATTCAAAACAAGATTTGAACGCTTTGAGGAGTTCAAATAACGTGTTTTAAGATCATTTGTATCGTATCTTTTAGTACATAACTTTTCGCCAAATTTCACAAACACTAAGATAGTTTGTTTTTCGATTCAAAAAAAGATTTTAGCGCTTTGAGGAGTTCAAATAACGTGTTTTTAGATCATTTGTATCGTATCTTTTACTACATTACTTTTCACCAAATTTCACAAACGCTAAGATAGTTTGTTTTTCGATTCAAAACAAGATTTGAACGCTTTGAGGAGTTCAAATAACGTGTTTTTAGATCATTTGTATCGTATCTTTTACTACATAACTTTTCACCAAATTTCACAAACACTAAGAAAGTTTGTCATTCGATTCAAAACAAGATTTTAACGCTTTGAGGAGTTCAAATAACGTGTTTTAAGATCATTTGTATCGTATCTTTTAGTACATAACTTTTCATCAAATTTCACAAACACTAAGATAGTTTGTTTTTCGATTCAAAACAAGATTTGAACGCTTTGAGGAGTTCAAATAACGTGTTTTAAGATCATTTGTATCGTATATTTTACTACATTACTTTTCACCAAATTTCACAAACACCAAGATAGTTTGTTTTTCGATTCAAAACAAGATTTTAACGCTTTGAGGAGTTCGAATAACGTGTTTTAAGATCATTTGTGTCGTATCTGTTACTACATAACTTTTCACCAAATTTCACAAACACTAAGAAATTTTTTTTTTCGATTCAAAACAAGATTTGAACGCTTTGAGGAGTTCAAATAACGTGTTTTAAGATCATTTGTATCGTATCTTTTAGTACATAACTTTTTGCCAAATTTCGCAAACACTAAGATAGTTTGTTTTTCGATTCAAAACAAGATTTTAGCGCTTTGAGGAGTTCAAATAACGTGTTTTTAGATCATTTGTATCGTATCTTTTACAACATAACTTTTCACCAAATTTCACAAACAGTAAGAAAGTTTGTTTTTCGATTCAAAGTAAGATTTTAACGCTTTGAGGAGTTCAAATAACGTGTTTTAAGATCATTTGTGTCGTATCTTTTACTACATAACTTTTCACCAAATTTCACAAACACTAAGAAAGTTTTTTTTTCGATTCAAAACAAGATTTGAACGCTTTGAGGAGTTCAAATAACGTGTTTTAAGATCATTTGTATCGTATCTTTTAGTACATAACTTTTCGCCAAATTTCACAAACACTAAGATAGTTTGTTTTTCGATTCAAAAAAAGATTTTAGCGCTTTGAGGAGTTCAAATAACGTGTTTTTAGATCATTTGTATCGTATCTTTTACTACATTACTTTTCACCAAATTTCACAAACGCTAAGATAGTTTGTTTTTCGATTCAAAACAAGATTGTAAAGCTTTGAAGAGTTCAAATAACGTGTTTTAAGATCATTTGTGTCGTATCTTTTACTACATAACTTTTCACCAAATTTCACAAACACTAAGAAAGTTTTTTTTTCGATTCAAAACAAGATTTGAACGCTTTGAGGAGTTCAAATAACGTGTTTTAAGATCATTTGTATCGTATCTTTTAGTACATAACTTTTCGCCAAATTTCACAAACACTAAGATAGTTTGTTTTTCGATTCAAAAAAAGATTTTAGCGCTTTGAGGAGTTCAAATAACGTGTTTTTAGATCATTTGTATCGTATCTTTTACTACATTACTTTTCACCAAATTTCACAAACGCTAAGATAGTTTGTTTTTCGATTCAAAACAAGATTGTAAAGCTTTGAAGAGTTCAAATAACCTGTTTTAAGATCATTTGTATCGTATCTTTTACTACATTACTTTTCACCAAATTTCACAAACGCTAAGATAGTTTGTTTTTCGATTCAAAACAAGATTGTAAAGCTTTGAAGAGTTCAAATAACGTGTTTTAAGATCATTTGTATCGTATCTTTTAGTACATAACTTTTCAACAAATTTCACAAACACTAAGATAGTTTGTTTTTCGATTCAAAACAAGTTTTTAGCGCTTTGAGGAGTTCAAATAACGTGTTTTTAGATCATTCGTATCGTATCTTTTACTACATAACTTTTCACCAAATTTCACAAACACTAAGAAAGTTTGTTTTTCGATTCAAAACAAGATTTGAACGCTTTGAGGAGTTCAAATAACGTGTTTTAAGATCATTTGTATCGTATCTTTTAGTACATAACTTTTTATCAAATTTCACAAACACTAAGATAGTTTGTTTTTCGATTCAAAACAAGATTTGAACGCTTTGAGGAGTTCAAATAACGTGTTTTTAGATCATTTGTATTGTATCTTTTACTACATAACTTTTCACCAAATTTCACAAACTCTAAGAAAGTTTGTCATTCGATTCAAAACAAGATTTGAACGCTTTGAGGAGTTCAAATAACGTGTTTTAAGATCATTTGTATCGTATATATTAGTACATAACTTTTCACAAAATTTCACAAACACTAAGATAGTTTGTTTTTCGATTCAAAACAAGATTTGGACACTTTGAGGAGTTCAAATAACGTGTTTTTAGATCATTTGTATCGTATCTTTTAGTACATAACTTTTCACCAAATTTCACAAACACTAAGAAAGTTTGTCTTTCGATTCAAAACAAGATTTTAACGCTTTGAGGAGTTCAAATAACGTGTTTTTAGATCATTTGTATCGTATCTTTTACTACATACCTTTTCACCAAATTTCACAAACACTAAGAAAGTTTGTTTTTCGATTCAAAACAAGATTTGAACGCATTGAGGAGTTCAAATAACGTGTTTTAAGATCATTTGTATTGTATCTTTTACTACATTACTTTTCACCAAATTTCACAAACACTAAGATAGTTTGTCATTCGATTCAAAACAAGATTTGAACGCTTTGAGGAGTTCAAATAACGTGTTTTAAGATCATTTGTATCGTATCTTTTCCTACATTACTTTTCACCAAATTTCACAAACACTAAGATAGTTTGTTTTTCGATTCAAAACAAGATTTTAGCGCTTTGAGGAGTTCAAATAACGTGTTTTTAGATCATTTGTATCGTATCTTTTACTACATTACTTTTCACCAAATTTCACAAACACTAAGATAGTTTGTCATTCGATTCAAAACAAGATTTGAACGCTTTGAGGAGTTCAAATAACGTGTTTTAAGATCATTTGTATCGTATCTTTTAGTACATAACTTTTCACCAAATTTCACAAACACTAAGATAGTTTATTTTTCGATTCAAAACTAGATTTTAGCACTTTGAGGAGTTCAAATAACGTGTTTTTAGATCATTTGTATCGTATGTTTTACTACATAACTTTTCACCAAATTTCACAAACACTAAGAAAGTTTGTTTTTCGATTCAAAACAAGATTTGAACGCTTTGAGGAGTTCAAATAACGTGTATTTATATCATTTGTATCGTATCTTTTACTACATAACTTTTCACCAAATTTCACAAACACTAAGAAAGTTTGTCATTCGATTCAAAACAAGATTTTAACGCTTTGAGGAGTTCAAATAACGTGTTTTAAGATCATTTGTATCGTATCTTTTAGTACATGACTTTTCATCAAATTTCACAAACACTAAGATAGTTTGTTTTTCGATTCAAAACAAGATTTGAACGCTTTGAGGAGTTCAAATATCGTGTTTTAAGATCATTTGTATCGTATATTTTACTAGATTACTTTTCACCAAATTTCACAAACACTAAGATAGTTTGTTTTTCGATTCAAAACAAGATTTTAACGCTTTGAGGAGTTCAAATAACGTGTTTTAAGATCATTTGTGTCGTATCTTTTACTACATAACTTTTCACCGAATTTCACAAACACTAAGAAATTTTTTTTTTCGATTCAAAACAAGATTTGAACGCTTTGAGGAGTTCAAATAACGTGTTTTAAGATCATTTGTATGGTATCTTTTAGTACATAACTTTTCGCCAAATTTCACAAACACTAAGATAGTTTGTTTTTCTATTCAAAACAAGATTTTAGCGCTTTGAGGAGTTCAAATAACGTGTTTTTAGATCATTTGTATCGTATCTTTTACTACATAACTTTTCACCAAATTTCACAAACAGTAAGAAAGTTTGTTTTTCGATTCAAAACAAGATTTTAACGCTTTGAGGAGTTCAAATGACGTGTTTTAAGATCATTTGTGTCGTATCTTTTACTACATAACTTTTCACCAAATTTCACAAACACTAAGAAAGTTTTTTTTCGATTCAAAACAAGATTTGAACGCTTTGAGGAGTTCGAATAACGTGTTTTAAGATCATTTGTATCGTATCTTTTAGTACATAACTTTTCATCAAATTTCACAAACACTAAGATAGTTTGTTTTTCGATTCAAAACAAGATTTGAACGCTTTGAGGAGTTCGAATAACGTGTTTTAAGATCATTTGTATCGTATCTTTTAGTACATAACTTTTCGCCAAATTTCACAAACACTAAGATAGTTTGTTTTTCGATTCAAAACAAGGTTTTAGCGCTTTGAGGAGTTCAAATAACGTGTTTTTAGATCATTTGTATCGTATCTTTTACTACATACCTTTTCACCAAATTTCACAAACACTAAGAAAGTTTGTTTTTCGATTCAAAACAAGATTTGAACGCATTGAGGAGTTCAAATAACGTGTTTTAAGATCATTTGTATTGTATCTTTTACTACATTACTTTTCACCAAATTTCACAAACACTAAGATAGTTTGTCATTCGATTCAAAACAAGATTTGAACGCTTTGAGGAGTTCAAATAACGTGTTTTAAGATCATTTGTATCGTATCTTTTCCTACATTACTTTTCACCAAATTTCACAAACACTAAGATAGTTTGTTTTTCGATTCAAAACAAGATTTTAGCGCTTTGAGGAGTTCAAATAACGTGTTTTTAGATCATTTGTATTGTATCTTTTACTACATAACTTTTCACCAAATTTCACAAACTCTAAGAAAGTTTGTCATTCGATTCAAAACAAGATTTGAACGCTTTGAGGAGTTCAAATAACGTGTTTTAAGATCATTTGTATCGTATATATTAGTACATAACTTTTCACAAAATTTCACAAACACTAAGATAGTTTGTTTTTCGATTCAAAACAAGATTTGGACGCTTTGAGGAGTTCAAATAACGTGTTTTTAGATCATTTGTATCGTATCTTTTAGTACATAACTTTTCACAAAATTTCACAAACACTAAGAAAGTTTGTTTTTCGATTCAAAACAAGATTTGAACGCTTTGAGGAGTTCAAATAACGTGTATTTATATCATTTGTATCGTATCTTTTACTACATAACTTTTCACCAAATTTCACAAACACTAAGAAAGTTTGTCATTCGATTCAAAACAAGATTTTAACGCTTTGAGGAGTTCAAATAACGTGTTTTAAGATCATTTGTATCGTATCTTTTAGTACATGACTTTTCATCAAATTTCACAAACACTAAGATAGTTTGTTTTTCGATTCAAAACAAGATTTGAACGCTTTGAGGAGTTCAAATATCGTGTTTTAAGATCATTTGTATCGTATATTTTACTAGATTACTTTTCACCAAATTTCACAAACACTAAGATAGTTTGTTTTTCGATTCAAAACAAGATTTTAACGCTTTGAGGAGTTCAAATAACGTGTTTTAAGATCATTTGTGTCGTATCTTTTACTACATAACTTTTCACCGAATTTCACAAACACTAAGAAATTTTTTTTTTCGATTCAAAACAAGATTTGAACGCTTTGAGGAGTTCAAATAACGTGTTTTAAGATCATTTGTATGGTATCTTTTAGTACATAACTTTTCGCCAAATTTCACAAACACTAAGATAGTTTGTTTTTCTATTCAAAACAAGATTTTAGCGCTTTGAGGAGTTCAAATAACGTGTTTTTAGATCATTTGTATCGTATCTTTTACTACATAACTTTTCACCAAATTTCACAAACAGTAAGAAAGTTTGTTTTTCGATTCAAAACAAGATTTTAACGCTTTGAGGAGTTCAAATGACGTGTTTTAAGATCATTTGTGTCGTATCTTTTACTACATAACTTTTCACCAAATTTCACAAACACTAAGAAAGTTTTTTTTCGATTCAAAACAAGATTTGAACGCTTTGAGGAGTTCGAATAACGTGTTTTAAGATCATTTGTATCGTATCTTTTAGTACATAACTTTTCATCAAATTTCACAAACACTAAGATAGTTTGTTTTTCGATTCAAAACAAGATTTGAACGCTTTGAGGAGTTCGAATAACGTGTTTTAAGATCATTTGTATCGTATCTTTTAGTACATAACTTTTCGCCAAATTTCACAAACACTAAGATAGTTTGTTTTTCGATTCAAAACAAGGTTTTAGCGCTTTGAGGAGTTCAAATAACGTGTTTTTAGATCATTTGTATCGTATCTTTTACTACATACCTTTTCACCAAATTTCACAAACACTAAGAAAGTTTGTTTTTCGATTCAAAACAAGATTTGAACGCATTGAGGAGTTCAAATAACGTGTTTTAAGATCATTTGTATTGTATCTTTTACTACATTACTTTTCACCAAATTTCACAAACACTAAGATAGTTTGTCATTCGATTCAAAACAAGATTTGAACGCTTTGAGGAGTTCAAATAACGTGTTTTAAGATCATTTGTATCGTATCTTTTCCTACATTACTTTTCACCAAATTTCACAAACACTAAGATAGTTTGTTTTTCGATTCAAAACAAGATTTTAGCGCTTTGAGGAGTTCAAATAACGTGTTTTTAGATCATTTGTATTGTATCTTTTACTACATAACTTTTCACCAAATTTCACAAACTCTAAGAAAGTTTGTCATTCGATTCAAAACAAGATTTGAACGCTTTGAGGAGTTCAAATAACGTGTTTTAAGATCATTTGTATCGTATATATTAGTACATAACTTTTCACAAAATTTCACAAACACTAAGATAGTTTGTTTTTCGATTCAAAACAAGATTTGGACGCTTTGAGGAGTTCAAATAACGTGTTTTTAGATCATTTGTATCGTATCTTTTAGTACATAACTTTTCACAAAATTTCACAAACACTAAGAAAGTTTGTTTTTCGATTCAAAACAAGATTTGAACGCTTTGAGGAGTTCAAATAACGTGTATTTATATCATTTGTATCGTATCTTTTACTACATAACTTTTCACCAAATTTCACAAACACTAAGAAAGTTTGTCATTCGATTCAAAACAAGATTTTAACGCTTTGAGGAGTTCAAATAACGTGTTTTAAGATCATTTGTATCGTATCTTTTAGTACATGACTTTTCATCAAATTTCACAAACACTAAGATAGTTTGTTTTTCGATTCAAAACAAGATTTGAACGCTTTGAGGAGTTCAAATATCGTGTTTTAAGATCATTTGTATCGTATATTTTACTAGATTACTTTTCACCAAATTTCACAAACACTAAGATAGTTTGTTTTTCGATTCAAAACAAGATTTTAACGCTTTGAGGAGTTCAAATAACGTGTTTTAAGATCATTTGTGTCGTATCTTTTACTACATAACTTTTCACCGAATTTCACAAACACTAAGAAATTTTTTTTTTCGATTCAAAACAAGATTTGAACGCTTTGAGGAGTTCAAATAACGTGTTTTAAGATCATTTGTATGGTATCTTTTAGTACATAACTTTTCGCCAAATTTCACAAACACTAAGATAGTTTGTTTTTCTATTCAAAACAAGATTTTAGCGCTTTGAGGAGTTCAAATAACGTGTTTTTAGATCATTTGTATCGTATCT
The DNA here is from genome assembly GCA_946800325.1 of Luzula sylvatica. Taxonomy (NCBI): domain Eukaryota; kingdom Viridiplantae; phylum Streptophyta; class Magnoliopsida; order Poales; family Juncaceae; genus Luzula; species Luzula sylvatica. The sequence continues at coordinate 5,221,868 of OX326961.1, forward strand.
TTTACTACATAACTTTTCACCAAATTTCACAAACAGTAAGAAAGTTTGTTTTTCGATTCAAAACAAGATTTTAACGCTTTGAGGAGTTCAAATGACGTGTTTTAAGATCATTTGTGTCGTATCTTTTACTACATAACTTTTCACCAAATTTCACAAACACTAAGAAAGTTTTTTTTCGATTCAAAACAAGATTTGAACGCTTTGAGGAGTTCGAATAACGTGTTTTAAGATCATTTGTATCGTATCTTTTAGTACATAACTTTTCATCAAATTTCACAAACACTAAGATAGTTTGTTTTTCGATTCAAAACAAGATTTGAACGCTTTGAGGAGTTCGAATAACGTGTTTTAAGATCATTTGTATCGTATCTTTTAGTACATAACTTTTCGCCAAATTTCACAAACACTAAGATAGTTTGTTTTTCGATTCAAAACAAGGTTTTAGCGCTTTGAGGAGTTCAAATAACGTGTTTTTAGATCATTTGTATCGTATCTTTTACTACATACCTTTTCACCAAATTTCACAAACACTAAGAAAGTTTGTTTTTCGATTCAAAACAAGATTTGAACGCATTGAGGAGTTCAAATAACGTGTTTTAAGATCATTTGTATTGTATCTTTTACTACATTACTTTTCACCAAATTTCACAAACACTAAGATAGTTTGTCATTCGATTCAAAACAAGATTTGAACGCTTTGAGGAGTTCAAATAACGTGTTTTAAGATCATTTGTATCGTATCTTTTCCTACATTACTTTTCACCAAATTTCACAAACACTAAGATAGTTTGTTTTTCGATTCAAAACAAGATTTTAGCGCTTTGAGGAGTTCAAATAACGTGTTTTTAGATCATTTGTATTGTATCTTTTACTACATAACTTTTCACCAAATTTCACAAACTCTAAGAAAGTTTGTCATTCGATTCAAAACAAGATTTGAACGCTTTGAGGAGTTCAAATAACGTGTTTTAAGATCATTTGTATCGTATATATTAGTACATAACTTTTCACAAAATTTCACAAACACTAAGATAGTTTGTTTTTCGATTCAAAACAAGATTTGGACGCTTTGAGGAGTTCAAATAACGTGTTTTTAGATCATTTGTATCGTATCTTTTAGTACATAACTTTTCACAAAATTTCACAAACACTAAGAAAGTTTGTTTTTCGATTCAAAACAAGATTTGAACGCTTTGAGGAGTTCAAATAACGTGTATTTATATCATTTGTATCGTATCTTTTACTACATAACTTTTCACCAAATTTCACAAACACTAAGAAAGTTTGTCATTCGATTCAAAACAAGATTTTAACGCTTTGAGGAGTTCAAATAACGTGTTTTAAGATCATTTGTATCGTATCTTTTAGTACATGACTTTTCATCAAATTTCACAAACACTAAGATAGTTTGTTTTTCGATTCAAAACAAGATTTGAACGCTTTGAGGAGTTCAAATATCGTGTTTTAAGATCATTTGTATCGTATATTTTACTAGATTACTTTTCACCAAATTTCACAAACACTAAGATAGTTTGTTTTTCGATTCAAAACAAGATTTTAACGCTTTGAGGAGTTCAAATAACGTGTTTTAAGATCATTTGTGTCGTATCTTTTACTACATAACTTTTCACCGAATTTCACAAACACTAAGAAATTTTTTTTTTCGATTCAAAACAAGATTTGAACGCTTTGAGGAGTTCAAATAACGTGTTTTAAGATCATTTGTATGGTATCTTTTAGTACATAACTTTTCGCCAAATTTCACAAACACTAAGATAGTTTGTTTTTCTATTCAAAACAAGATTTTAGCGCTTTGAGGAGTTCAAATAACGTGTTTTTAGATCATTTGTATCGTATCTTTTACTACATAACTTTTCACCAAATTTCACAAACAGTAAGAAAGTTTGTTTTTCGATTCAAAACAAGATTTTAACGCTTTGAGGAGTTCAAATGACGTGTTTTAAGATCATTTGTGTCGTATCTTTTACTACATAACTTTTCACCAAATTTCACAAACACTAAGAAAGTTTTTTTTCGATTCAAAACAAGATTTGAACGCTTTGAGGAGTTCGAATAACGTGTTTTAAGATCATTTGTATCGTATCTTTTAGTACATAACTTTTCATCAAATTTCACAAACACTAAGATAGTTTGTTTTTCGATTCAAAACAAGATTTGAACGCTTTGAGGAGTTCGAATAACGTGTTTTAAGATCATTTGTATCGTATCTTTTAGTACATAACTTTTCGCCAAATTTCACAAACACTAAGATAGTTTGTTTTTCGATTCAAAACAAGGTTTTAGCGCTTTGAGGAGTTCAAATAACGTGTTTTTAGATCATTTGTATCGTATCTTTTACTACATACCTTTTCACCAAATTTCACAAACACTAAGAAAGTTTGTTTTTCGATTCAAAACAAGATTTGAACGCATTGAGGAGTTCAAATAACGTGTTTTAAGATCATTTGTATTGTATCTTTTACTACATTACTTTTCACCAAATTTCACAAACACTAAGATAGTTTGTCATTCGATTCAAAACAAGATTTGAACGCTTTGAGGAGTTCAAATAACGTGTTTTAAGATCATTTGTATCGTATCTTTTCCTACATTACTTTTCACCAAATTTCACAAACACTAAGATAGTTTGTTTTTCGATTCAAAACAAGATTTTAGCACTTTGAGGAGTTCAAATAACGTGTTTTTAGATCATTTGTATTGTATCTTTTACTACATAACTTTTCACCAAATTTCACAAACTCTAAGAAAGTTTGTCATTCGATTCAAAACAAGATTTGAACGCTTTGAGGAGTTCAAATAACGTGTTTTAAGATCATTTGTATCGTATATATTAGTACATAACTTTTCACAAAATTTCACAAACACTAAGATAGTTTGTTTTTCGATTCAAAACAAGATTTGGACGCTTTGAGGAGTTCAAATAACGTGTTTTTAGATCATTTGTATCGTATCTTTTAGTACATAACTTTTCACCAAATTTCACAAACATTAAGAAAGTTTGTTTTTCGATTCAAAACAAGATTTGAACGCTTTGAGGAGTTCAAATAACGTGTTTTAAGATCATTTGTATCGTATCTTTTAGTACATAACTTTTTATCAAATTTCACAAACACTAAGATAGTTTGTTTTTCGATTCAAAACAAGATTTGAACGCTTTGAGGAGTTCAAATAACGTGTTTTTAGATCATTTGTATTGTATCTTTTACTACATAACTTTTCACCAAATTTCACAAACTCTAAGAAAGTTTGTCATTCGATTCAAAACAAGATTTGAACGCTTTGAGGAGTTCAAATAACGTGTTTTAAGATCATTTGTATCGTATATATTAGTACATAACTTTTCACAAAATTTCACAAACACTAAGATAGTTTGTTTTTCGATTCAAAACAAGATTTGGACGCTTTGAGGAGTTCAAATAACGTGTTTTTAGATCATTTGTATCGTATCTTTTAGTACATAACTTTTCACCAAATTTCACAAACACTAAGAAAGTTTGTCTTTCGATTCAAAACAAGATTTTAACGCTTTGAGGAGTTCAAATAACGTGTTTTTAGATCATTTGTATCGTATCTTTTACTACATACCTTTTCACCAAATTTCACAAACACTAAGAAAGTTTGTTTTTCGATTCAAAACAAGATTTGAACGCATTGAGGAGTTCAAATAACGTGTTTTAAGATCATTTGTATTGTATCTTTTACTACATTACTTTTCACCAAATTTCACAAACACTAAGATAGTTTGTCATTCGATTCAAAACAAGATTTGAACGCTTTGAGGAGTTCAAATAACGTGTTTTAAGATCATTTGTATCGTATCTTTTCCTACATTACTTTTCACCAAATTTCACAAACACTAAGATAGTTTGTTTTTCGATTCAAAACAAGATTTTAGCGCTTTGAGGAGTTCAAATAACGTGTTTTTAGATCATTTGTATCGTATCTTTTACTACATTACTTTTCACCAAATTTCACAAACACTAAGATAGTTTGTCATTCGATTCAAAACAAGATTTGAACGCTTTGAGGAGTTCAAATAACGTGTTTTAAGATCATTTGTATCGTATCTTTTAGTACATAACTTTTCACCAAATTTCACAAACACTAAGATAGTTTATTTTTCGATTCAAAACTAGATTTTAGCACTTTGAGGAGTTCAAATAACGTGTTTTTAGATCATTTGTATCGTATGTTTTACTACATAACTTTTCACCAAATTTCACAAACACTAAGAAAGTTTGTTTTTCGATTCAAAACAAGATTTGAACGCTTTGAGGAGTTCAAATAACGTGTATTTATATCATTTGTATCGTATCTTTTACTACATAACTTTTCACCAAATTTCACAAACACTAAGAAAGTTTGTCATTCGATTCAAAACAAGATTTTAGCGCTTTGAGGAGTTCAAATAACGTGTTTTTAGATCATTTGTATCGTATCTTTTACTACATAACTTTTCACCAAATTTCACAAACAGTAAGAAAGTTTGTTTTTCGATTCAAAACAAGATTTTAACGCTTTGAGGAGTTCAAATGACGTGTTTTAAGATCATTTGTGTCGTATCTTTTACTACATAACTTTTCACCAAATTTCACAAACACTAAGAAAGTTTTTTTTCGATTCAAAACAAGATTTGAACGCTTTGAGGAGTTCGAATAACGTGTTTTAAGATCATTTGTATCGTATCTTTTAGTACATAACTTTTCATCAAATTTCACAAACACTAAGATAGTTTGTTTTTCGATTCAAAACAAGATTTGAACGCTTTGAGGAGTTCGAATAACGTGTTTTAAGATCATTTGTATCGTATCTTTTAGTACATAACTTTTCGCCAAATTTCACAAACACTAAGATAGTTTGTTTTTCGATTCAAAACAAGGTTTTAACGCTTTGAGGAGTTCAAATAACGTGTTTTTAGATCATTTGTATCGTATCTTTTACTACATACCTTTTCACCAAATTTCACAAACACTAAGAAAGTTTGTTTTTCGATTCAAAACAAGATTTGAACGCATTGAGGAGTTCAAATAACGTGTTTTAAGATCATTTGTATTGTATCTTTTACTACATTACTTTTCACCAAATTTCACAAACACTAAGATAGTTTGTCATTCGATTCAAAACAAGATTTGAACGCTTTGAGGAGTTCAAATAACGTGTTTTAAGATCATTTGTATCGTATCTTTTCCTACATTACTTTTCACCAAATTTCACAAACACTAAGATAGTTTGTTTTTCGATTCAAAACAAGATTTTAGCGCTTTGAGGAGTTCAAATAACGTGTTTTTAGATCATTTGTATCGTATCTTTTACTACATTACTTTTCACCAAATTTCACAAACACTAAGATAGTTTGTCATTCGATTCAAAACAAGATTTGAACGCTTTGAGGAGTTCAAATAACGTGTTTTAAGATCATTTGTATCGTATCTTTTAGTACATAACTTTTCACCAAATTTCACAAACACTAAGATAGTTTGTTTTTCGATTCAAAACTAGATTTTAGCACTTTGAGGAGTTCAAATAACGTGTTTTTAGATCATTTGTATCGTATGTTTTACTACATAACTTTTCACCAAATTTCACAAACACTAAGAAAGTTTGTTTTTCGATTCAAAACAAGATTTGAACGCTTTGAGGAGTTCAAATAACGTGTATTTATATCATTTGTATCGTATCTTTTACTACATAACTTTTCACCAAATTTCACAAACACTAAGAAAGTTTGTCATTCGATTCAAAACAAGATTTTAACGCTTTGAGGAGTTCAAATAACGTGTTTTAAGATCATTTGTATCGTATCTTTTAGTACATGACTTTTCATCAAATTTCACAAACACTAAGATAGTTTGTTTTTCGATTCAAAACAAGATTTGAACGCTTTGAGGAGTTCAAATAACGTGTTTTAAGATCATTTGTATCGTATATTTTACTAGATTACTTTTCACCAAATTTCACAAACACTAAGATAGTTTGTTTTTCGATTCAAAACAAGATTTTAACGCTTTGAGGAGTTCAAATAACGTGTTTTAAGATCATTTGTGTCGTATCTTTTACTACATAACTTTTCACCGAATTTCACAAACACTAAGAAATTTTTTTTTTCGATTCAAAACAAGATTTGAACGCTTTGAGGAGTTCAAATAACGTGTTTTAAGATCATTTGTATCGTATCTTTTAGTACATAACTTTTCGCCAAATTTCACAAACACTAAGATAGTTTGTTTTTCTATTCAAAACAAGATTTTAGCGCTTTGAGGAGTTCAAATAACGTGTTTTTAGATCATTTGTATCGTATCTTTTACTACATAACTTTTCACCAAATTTCACAAACAGTAAGAAAGTTTGTTTTTCGATTCAAAACAAGATTTTAACGCTTTGAGGAGTTCAAATGACGTGTTTTAAGATCATTTGTGTCGTATCTTTTACTACATAACTTTTCACCAAATTTCACAAACACTAAGAAAGTTTTTTTTTCGATTCAAAACAAGATTTGAACGCTTTGAGGAGTTCGAATAACGTGTTTTAAGATCATTTGTATCGTATCTTTTAGTACATAACTTTTCGCCAAATTTCACAAACACTAAGATAGTCTGTTTTTCGATTCAAAACAAGGTTTTAGCGCTTTGAGGAGTTCAAATAACGTGTTTTTAGATCATTTGTATCGTATCTTTTACTACATTACTTTTCACCAAATTTCACAAACGCTAAGATAGTTTGTTTTTCGATTCAAAACAAGATTTTGACGCTTTAAGAAGTTCAAATAACGTGTTTTAAGCTCATTTGTGTCGTATCTTTTACTACATAACTTTTCACCAAATTTCACAAACACTAACCAAGTTTGTTTTTCGATTCAAAACAAGATTTGAACGCTTTGAGGAGTTCAAATAACGTATTTCAAGATCATTTGTATCGTATCTTTTAGTACATAACTTTTCACCAAATTTCACAAACACTAAGATAGTTTGTTTTTCGATTCAAAACAAGATTTTAGCGCTTTGAGGAGTTCAAATAACGTGTTTTTAGATCATTTGTATCGTATCTTTTACTACATAACTTTTCACCAAATTTCACAAACACTAAGAAAGTTTGTTTTTCGATTCAAAACAAGATTTGAACGCTTTGAGGAGTTCAAATAACGTGTTTTTAGATCATTTGTATCGTATCTTTTAGTACATAACTTTTCGCCAAATTTCACAAACACTAAGATAGTTTGTTTTTCGATTCAAAACAAGGTTTTAACGCTTTGAGGAGTTCAAATAACGTGTTTTTAGATCATTTGTATCGTATCTTTTACTACATACCTTTTCACCAAATTTCACAAACACTAAGAAAGTTTGTTTTTCGATTCAAAACAAGATTTGAACGCATTGAGGAGTTCAAATAACGTGTTTTAAGATCATTTGTATTGTATCTTTTACTACATTACTTTTCACCAAATTTCACAAACACTAAGATAGTTTGTCATTCGATTCAAAACAAGATTTGAACGCTTTGAGGAGTTCAAATAACGTGTTTTAAGATCATTTGTATCGTATCTTTTCCTACATTACTTTTCACCAAATTTCACAAACACTAAGATAGTTTGTTTTTCGATTCAAAACAAGATTTTAGCGCTTTGAGGAGTTCAAATAACGTGTTTTTAGATCATTTGTATCGTATCTTTTACTACATTACTTTTCACCAAATTTCACAAACACTAAGATAGTTTGTCATTCGATTCAAAACAAGATTTGAACGCTTTGAGGAGTTCAAATAACGTGTTTTAAGATCATTTGTATCGTATCTTTTAGTACATAACTTTTCACCAAATTTCACAAACACTAAGATAGTTTGTTTTTCGATTCAAAACTAGATTTTAGCACTTTGAGGAGTTCAAATAACGTGTTTTTAGATCATTTGTATCGTATGTTTTACTACATAACTTTTCACCAAATTTCACAAACACTAAGAAAGTTTGTTTTTCGATTCAAAACAAGATTTGAACGCTTTGAGGAGTTCAAATAACGTGTATTTATATCATTTGTATCGTATCTTTTACTACATAACTTTTCACCAAATTTCACAAACACTAAGAAAGTTTGTCATTCGATTCAAAACAAGATTTTAACGCTTTGAGGAGTTCAAATAACGTGTTCTAAGATCATTTGTATCGTATCTTTTAGTACATGACTTTTCATCAAATTTCACAAACACTAAGATAGTTTGTTTTTCGATTCAAAACAAGATTTGAACGCTTTGAGGAGTTCAAATAACGTGTTTTAAGATCATTTGTATCGTATATTTTACTAGATTACTTTTCACCAAATTTCACAAACACTAAGATAGTTTGTTTTTCGATTCAAAACAAGATTTTAACGCTTTGAGGAGTTCAAATAACGTGTTTTAAGATCATTTGTGTCGTATCTTTTACTACATAACTTTTCACCGAATTTCACAAACACTAAGAAATTTTTTTTTTCGATTCAAAACAAGATTTGAACGCTTTGAGGAGTTCAAATAACGTGTTTTAAGATCATTTGTATCGTATCTTTTAGTACATAACTTTTCGCCAAATTTCACAAACACTAAGATAGTTTGTTTTTCTATTCAAAACAAGATTTTAGCGCTTTGAGGAGTTCAAATAACGTGTTTTTAGATCATTTGTATCGTATCTTTTACTACATAACTTTTCACCAAATTTCACAAACAGTAAGAAAGTTTGTTTTTCGATTCAAAACAAGATTTTAACGCTTTGAGGAGTTCAAATGACGTGTTTTAAGATCATTTGTGTCGTATCTTTTACTACATAACTTTTCACCAAATTTCACAAACACTAAGAAAGTTTTTTTTTCGATTCAAAACAAGATTTGAACGCTTTGAGGAGTTCGAATAACGTGTTTTAAGATCATTTGTATCGTATCTTTTAGTACATAACTTTTCGCCAAATTTCACAAACACTAAGATAGTCTGTTTTTCGATTCAAAACAAGGTTTTAGCGCTTTGAGGAGTTCAAATAACGTGTTTTTAGATCATTTGTATCGTATCTTTTACTACATTACTTTTCACCAAATTTCACAAACGCTAAGATAGTTTGTTTTTCGATTCAAAACAAGATTTTGACGCTTTAAGAAGTTCAAATAACGTGTTTTAAGCTCATTTGTGTCGTATCTTTTACTACATAACTTTTCACCAAATTTCACAAACACTAACCAAGTTTGTTTTTCGATTCAAAACAAGATTTGAACGCTTTGAGGAGTTCAAATAACGTATTTCAAGATCATTTGTACCGTATCTTTTAGTACATAACTTTTCACCAAATTTCACAAACACTAAGATAGTTTGTTTTTCGATTCAAAACAAGATTTTAGCGCTTTGAGGAGTTCAAATAACGTGTTTTTAGATCATTTGTATCGTATCTTTTACTACATAACTTTTCACCAAATTTCACAAACACTAAGAAAGTTTGTTTTTCGATTCAAAACAAGATTTGAACGCTTTGAGGAGTTCAAATAACGTGTTTTTAGATCATTTGTATTGTATCTTTTACTACATAACTTTTCACCAAATTTCACAAACTCTAAGAAAGTTTGTCATTCGATTCAAAACAAGATTTGAACGCTTTGAGGAGATCAAATAACGTGTTTTAAGATCATTTGTATCGTATATATTAGTACATAACTTTTCACAAAATTTCACAAACACTAAGATAGTTTGTTTTTCGATTCAAAACAAGATTTGGACGCTTTGAGGAGTTCAAATAACGTGTTTTTAGATCATTTGTATCGTATCTTTTAGTACATAACTTTTCACCAAATTTCACAAACACTAAGAAAGTTTGTCTTTCGATTCAAAACAAGATTTTAACGCTTTGAGGAGTTCAAATAACGTGTTTTTAGATCATTTGTATCGTATCTTTTACTACATACCTTTTCACCAAATTTCACAATCACTAAGAAAGTTTGTTTTTCGATTCAAAACAAGATTTGAACGCATTGAGGAGTTCAAATAACGTGTTTTAAGATCATTTGTATTGTATCTTTTACTACATTACTTTTCACCAAATTTCACAAACACTAAGATAGTTTGTCATTCGATTCAAAACAAGATTTGAACGCTTTGAGGAGTTCAAATAACGTGTTTTAAGATCATTTGTATCGTATCTTTTACTACATTACTTTTCACCAAATTTCACAAACACTAAGATAGTTTGTTTTTCTATTCAAAACAAGATTTTAGCGCTTTGAGGAGTTCAAATAACGTGTTTTTAGATCATTTGTATCGTATCTTTTACTACATAACTTTTCACCAAATTTCACAAACACTAAGATAGTTTGTTTTTCTATTCAAAACAAGATTTTAGCGCTTTGAGGAGTTCAAATAACGTGTTTTTAGATCATTTGTATCGTATCTTTTACTACATTACTTTTCACCAAATTTCACAAACACTAAGAAAGTTTGTTTTTCGATTCAAAACAAGATTTGAACGCTTTGAGGAGTTCAAATAACGTGTTTTAAGATCATTTGTATCGTATCTTTTAGTACATAACTTTTCACCAAATTTCACAAACACTAAGATAGTTTGTTTTTCGATTCAAAACTAGATTTTAGCACATTGAGGAGTTCAAATAACGTGTTTTTAGATCATTTGTATCGTATCTTTTACTACATAACTTTTCACCAAATTTCACAAACACTAAGAAAGTTTGTTTTTCGATTCAAAACAAGATTTGAACGCTTTGAGGAGTTCAAATAACGTGTTTTTAGATCATTTGTATCGTATCTTTTACTACATAACTTTTCACCAAATTTGACAAACACTAAGAAAGTTTGTCATTCGATTCAAAACAAGATTTTAACGCTTTGAGGAGTTCAAATAACGTGTTTTAAGATCATTTGTATCATATCTTTTAGTACATAACTTTTCATCAAATTTCACAAACACTAAGATAGTTTGTTTTTCGATTCAAAACAAGATTTGAACGCTCTGAGGAGTTCAAATAACGTGTTTTAAGATCATTTGTATGGTATATATTTTACTACATTACTTTTCACCAAATTTCACAAACACTAAGATAGTTTGTTTTTCGATTCAAAACAAGATTTTAACGCTTTGAGGAGTTCAAATAACGTGTTTTAAGATCATTTGTGTCGTATCTTTTACTACATAACTTTTCACCAAATTTCACAAACACTAAGAAATTTTTTTTTTCGATTCAAAACAAGATTTGAACGCTTTGAGGAGTTCAAATAACGTGTTTTAAGATCATTTGTATCGTATCTTTTAGTACATAACTTTTCGCCAAATTTCACAAACACTAAGATAGTTTGTTTTTCGATTCAAAACAAGATTTTAGCTCTTTGAGGAGTTCAAATAACGTGTTTTTAGATCATTTGTATCGTATCTTTTACAACATAACTTTTCACCAAATTTCACAAACAGTAAGAAAGTTTGTTTTTCGATTCAAAGCAAGATTTTAACGCTTTGAGGAGTTCAAATAACGTGTTTTAAGATCATTTGTGTCGTATCTTTTACTACATAACTTTTCACCAAATTTCACAAACACTAAGAAAGTTTTTTTTTCGATTCAAAACAAGATTTGAACGCTTTGAGGAGTTCAAATAACGTGTTTTAAGATCATTTGTATCGTATCTTTTAGTACATAACTTTTCGCCAAATTTCACAAACACTAAGATAGTTTGTTTTTCGATTCAAAAAAAGATTTTAGCGCTTTGAGGAGTTCAAATAACGTGTTTTTAGATCATTTGTATCGTATCTTTTACTACATTACTTTTCACCAAATTTCACAAACGCTAAGATAGTTTGTTTTTCGATTCAAAACAAGATTTTAACGCTTTGAAGAGTTCAAATAACGTGTTTTAAGATCATTTGTGTCGTATCTTTTACTACATAACTTTTCACCAAATTTCACAAACACTAACAGAGTTTGTTTTTCGATTCAAAACAAGATTTGAACGCTTTGAGGAGTTCAAATAACGTATTTTAAGATCATTTGTATCGTATCTTTTAGTACATAACTTTTCACCAAATTTCACAAACACTAAGATAGTTTGTTTTTCTATTCAAAACAAGATTTTAGCGCTTTGAGGAGTTCAAATAACGTGTTTTTAGATCATTCGTATCGTATCTTTTACTACATAACTTTTCACCAAATTTCACAAACACTAAGAAAGTTTGTTTTTCGATTCAAAACAAGATTTGAACGCTTTGAGGAGTTCAAATAACGTGTTTTTAGATCATTTGTATTGTTTCTTTTACTACATAACTTTTCACCAAATTTCACAAACTCTAAGAAAGTTTGTCATTCGATTCAAAACAATATTTGAACGCTTTGAGGAGTTCAAATAACGTGTTTTAAGATCATTTGTATCGTAAATATTAGTACATAACTTTTCACAAAATTTCACAAACACTAAGATAGTTTGTTTTTCGATTCAAAACAAGATTTGGACGCTTTGAGGAGTTCAAATAACGTGTTTTTAGATCATTTGTATCGTATCTTTTAGTACATAACTTTTCTCCAAATTTCACAAACACTAAGAAAGTTTGTCTTTCGATTCAAAACAAGATTTTAACGCTTTGAGGAGTTCAAATAACGTGTTTTTAGATCATTTGTATCGTATCTTTTACTACATACCTTTTCACCAAATTTCACAAACACTAAGAAAGTTTGTTTTTCGATTCAAAACAAGATTTGAACGCATTGAGGAGTTCAAATAACGTGTTTTAAGATTATTTGTATTGTATCTTTTACTACATTACTTTTCACCAAATTTCACAAACACTAAGATAGTTTGTCATTCGATTCAAAACAAGATTTGAACGCTTTGAGGAGTTCAAATAACGTGTTTTAAGATCATTTGTATCGTATCTTTTACTACATTACTTTTCACCAAATTTCACAAACACTAAGATAGTTTGTTTTTCGATTCAAAACAAGATTTTAACGCTTTGAGGAGTTCAAATAACGTGTTTTTAGATCATTTGTATCGTATCTTTTACTACATTACTTTTCACCAAATTTCACAAACACTAAGAAAGTTTGTTTTTCGATTCAAAACAAGATTTGAACGCTTTGAGGAGTTCAAATAACGTGTTTTAAGATCATTTGTATCGTATCTTTTAGTACATAACTTTTCACCAAATTTCACAAACACTAAGATAGTTTGTTTTTCGATTCAAAACTAGATTTTTGCACTTTGAGGAGTTCAAATAACGTGTTTTTAGATCATTTGTATCGTATCTTTTACTACATAACTTTTCACCAAATTTCACAAACACTAAGAAAGTTTGTTTTTCGATTCAAAACAAGATTTGAACGCTTTGAGGAGTTCAAATAACGTGTTTTTAGATCATTTGTATCGTATCTTTTACTACATAACTTTTCACCAAATTTCACAAACACTAAGAAAGTTTGTCATTCGATTCAAAACAAGATTTTAACGCTTTGAGGAGTTCAAATAACGTGTTTTAAGATCATTTGTATCGTATCTTTTAGTACATAATGTTTCATCAAATTTCACAAACACTAAGATAGTTTGTTTTTCGATTCAAAACAAGATTTGAACGCTTTGAGGAGTTCAAATAACGTGTTTTAAGATCATTTGTATCGTATATTTTACTACATTACTTTTCACCAAATTTCACAAACACTAAGATAGTTTGTTTTTCGATTCAAAACAAGATTTTAACGCTTTGAGGAGTTCAAATAACGTGTTTTAAGATCATTTGTGTCGTATCTTTTACTACATAACTTTTCACCAAATTTCACAAACACTAAGAAATTTTTTTTTTCGATTCAAAACAAGATTTGAACGCTTTGAGGAGTTCAAATAACGTGTTTTAAGATCATTTGTATCGTATCTTTTAGTACATAACTTTTCGCCAAATTTCACAAACACTAAGTTAGTTTGTTTTTGTATTCAAAACAAGATTTTAACGCTTTGAGGAGTTCAAATAACGTGTTTTTAGATCATTTGTATCGTATCTTTTACTACATAACTTTTCACCAAATTTCACAAACAGTAAGAAAGTTTGTTTTTCGATTCAAAACAAGATTTTAACGCTTTGAGGAGTTCAAATAACGTGTTTTAAGATCATTTGTGTCGTATCTTTTACTACATAACTTTTCACCAAATTCCACAAACACTAAGAAAGTTTTTTTTTCGATTCAAAACAAGATTTGAACGCTTTGAGTAGTTCAAATAACGTGTTTTAAGATCATTTGTATCGTATCTTTTAGTACATAACTTTTCGCCAAATTTCACAAACACTAAGATAGTTTGTTTTTCGATTCAAAACAAGATTTTAATTCTTTGAGGAGTTCAAATAACGTGTTTTAAGATCATTTGTATCGTATCTTTTACTACATTACTTTTCACCAAATTTCACAAACACTAAGATAGTTTTGTTTTTCGATTCAAAACAAGATTTTAACGCTTTGAGGAGTTCTAATAACGTGTTTTTAGATCATTTGTATCGTATATTTTACTACATAACTTTTCACCAAATTTCACAAACACTAAGAAATTTTGTTTTTCGATTCAAAACAAGATTTGAACGCTTTGAGGAGTTCAAATAACGTATTTTAAGATCATTTGTATCGTATCTTTTACTACATTACTTTTCACCAAATTTCACAAACACTAAGATAGTTTGTTTTTCGATTCAAAACAAGATTTGGACGCTTTGAGGAGTTCAAATAACGTGTTTTAAGATCATTTGTATCGTATCTTTTAGTACATAACTTTTCACCAAATTTCACAAACACTAAGATAGTTTGTTTTTCGATTCAAAACAAGATTTTAGCGTTTTGAGGAGTTCAAATAACGTGTTTTTAGATCATTTGTATCGTATCTTTTAGTACATAACTTTTCACCAAATTTCACAAACACTAAGATAGTTCGTTTTTCGATTCAAAACATGATTTTAGCGCTTTGAGGAGTTCAAATAACGTGTTTTTAGATCATTTGTATCGTATCTTTTACTACATAACTTTTCACCAAATTTCACAAACACTAAGAAAGTTTGTTTTTCGATTCAAAACAAGATATTAGCGTTTTGAGGAGTTCAAATAACGTGTTTTTATATCATTTGTATCGTATCTTTTACTACATAACTTTTCACCAAATTTCACAAACACTAAGAAAGTTTGTTTTTCGATTAAAAACAAGATTTTAATTCTTTGAGGAGTTCAAATAACGTGTTTTAAGATCATTTGTATCGTATCTTTTATTACATTACTTTTCACCAAATTTCACAAACACTAAGATAGTTTGTTTTTCGATTCAAAACAAGATTTTAACACTTTGAGGAGTTCAAATAACGTGTTTTTAGATCACTTGTATCGTATATTTTACTACATAACTTTTCACCAAATTTCACAAACACTAAGAAATTTTGTTTTTCGATTCAAAACAAGATTTGAACGCTTTGAGGAGTTCAAATAACGTATTTTAAGATCATTTGTATCGTATATTTTAGTACATAACTTTTCACCAAATTTCAAAAACACTAAGATAGTTTGTTTTTCGATTCAAAACAAGATTTTAACGCTTTGAGGAGGTCAAATAACGTGTTTTAAGATCATTTGTGTCGTATCTTTTACTACATAACTTTTCACCAAATTTCACAAACACTAAGAAAGTTTGTTTTTCGATTCAAAACAAGATTTGAACGCTTTGAGGAGTTCAAATAACGTGTTTTAAGATCATTTGTATCGTATCTTTTAGTACATAACTTTTCACCAAATTTCACAAACACTAAGATAGTTTGTTTTTCGATTCAAAACAAGATTTTAACGCTTTGAGGAGTTCAAATAACGTGTTTTTAGATCATTTGTATCGTATCTTTTACTACATAACTTTTCACCAAATTTCACAAACACTAAGAAAGTTTGTTTTTCGATTCAAAACAAGATTTGAACGCTTTGAGGAGTTCAAATAACGTGTTTTTAGATAATTTGTATCGTATCTTTTACTACATAACTTTGCACCAAATTTAACAAACACTAAGATAGTTTGTCTTTCGATTCAAAACAAGATTTTAACGTTTTGAGGAGTTCAAATAACGTGTTTTTAGATCATTTGTGTCGTATCTTTTACTACATAACTTTTCACCAAATTTCACAAACACTAAGATAGTTTGTTTTTCGATTCAAAACAAGATTTGAACTATTTGAGGAGTTCAAATAACGTGTTTTTAGATCATTTGTATCGTATCTTTTACTACATAACTTTTCACCAAATTTCACAAACACTAAGAAAGTTTGTTTTTCGATTCAAAACAAGATTTTAACGCTTTGAGGAGTTCAAATAACTTGTTTTTATATCATTTGTATCGTATCTTTTACTACATAACTTTTCACCAAATTTCACAAACACTAAGAAAGTTTGTTTTTCGATTAAAAACAAGATTTTAATTCTTTGAGGAGTTCAAATAACGTGTTTTAAGATCATTTGTATCGTATATTTTTCTACATTACTTTTCACCAAATTTCACAAACACTAAGATAGTTTGTTTTTCGATTCAAAACAACATTTTAACGATTTGAGGAGTTCAAATAACGTGTTTTTAGATCATTTGTATCGTATATTTTACTACATAACTTTTCACCAAATTTCACAAACACTAAGAAATTTTGTTTTTCGATTCAAAACAAGATTTGAACGCTTTGAGGAGTTCAAATAACGTATTTTAAGATCATTTGTATCGTATCTTTTAGTACATTACTTTTCACCAAATTTCACAAACACTAAGATAGTTTGTTTTTCGATTCAAAACAAGATTTGAACGCTTTGAGGAGTTCAAATAACGTGTTTTAAGATCATTTGTGTCGTATCTTTTACTACATAACTTTTCACCAAATTTCACAAACACTAAGAAAGTTTGTTTTTCGATTCAAAACAAGATTTGAACGCTTTGAGGAGTTCAAATAACGTGTTTTAAGATCATTTGTATGGTATCTTTTAGTACATAACTTTTCACCAAATTTCACAAACACTAAGACAGTTTGTTTTTCGATTCAAAACAAGATTTTAGCGCTTTGAGGTGGTCAAATAACGTGTTTTTAGATCATTTGTATCGTATCTTTTACTACATAACTTTTCACCAAATTTCACAAACACTAAGAAAGTTTGTTTTTCGATTCAAAACAAGATTTGAACGCTTTGAGGAGTTCAAATAACGTGTTTTTAGATAATTTGTATCGTATCTTTTAGTACGTAACTTTTCACCAAATTTCACAAACACTAAGAAAGTTTGTCTTTCGATTCAAAACAAGATTTGAACGCTTTGAGGAGTTCAAATAACGTGTTTTTAGATCATTTGTATCGTATCTTTTACTACATAACTTTTCACCAAATTTCACAAACACTAAGAAAGTTTGTTTTTCGATTCAAAACAAGATTTGAACACTTTGAGGAGTTCAAATAACGTGTTTTTAGATCATTTGTATTGTATCTTTTAATACATAACTTTTCACCAAATTTCACAAACTCTTAGAAATTTTGTCATTCGATTCAAAACAAGATTTGAACGCTTTGAGGAGTTCAAATAACGTGTTTTAAGATCATTTGTATCGTATCTTTTAGTACATAACTTTTCACCAAATTTCACAAACACTAAGATAGTTTGTTTTTCGATTCAAAACAAGATTTTAGCGCTTTGAGGAGTTCAAATAACGTGTTTTTAGATCATTTGTATCGTATTTTCTACTACATAACTTTTCACCAAATTTCACAAACACTAAGAAAGTTTGTTTTTCGATTCAAAACAAGATTTGAACGCTTTGAGGAGTTCAAATAACGTGTTTTTAGATCATTTGTATTGTATCTTTTACTACATAACTTTTCACCAAATTTCACAAACTCTAAGAAAGTTTGTCATTCGATTCAAAACAAGATTTGAACGCTTTGAGGAGTTCAAATCACGTGTTTTAAGATCATTTGTATCGTATATTTTAGTACATAACTTTTCACCAAATTTCACAAACACTAAGATAGTTTGTTTTTCGATTCAAAACAAGATTTGAACGCTTTGAGGAGTTCAAATAACGTGTTTTAAGATCATTTGTATCGTATCTTTTAGTACATAACTTTTCACCAAATTTCACAAACACTAAGATAGTTTGTTTTTCGATTCAAAACAAGATTTTAACGCTTTGAGGAGTTCAAATAACGTGTTTTAAGATCATTTGTGTCGTATCTTTTACTACATAACTTTTCACCAAATTTCACAAACACTAAGAAAGTTTGTTTTTCGATTCAAAACAAGATTTGAACGCTTTGAGGAGTTCAAATAACGTGTTTTAAGATCATTTGTATCGTATCTTTTAGTACATAACTTTTCACCAAATTTCACAAACACTAAGATAGTTTGTTTTTCGATTCAAAACTAGATTTTAGCACTTTGAGGAGTTCAAATAACGTGTTTTTAGATCATTTGTATCGTATCTTTTACTACATAACTTTTCACCAAATTTCACAAACACTAAGATAGTTTGTTTTTCTATTCAAAACAAGATTTTAGCGCTTTGAGGAGTTCAAATAACGTGTTTTCAGATCATTTGTATCGTATCTTTTACTACATAACTTTTCACCAAATTTCACAAACAGTAAGAAAGTTTGTTTTTCGATTCAAAACAAGATTTTAACGCTTTGAGGAGTTCAAATGACGTGTTTTAAGATCATTTGTGTCGTATCTTTTACTACATAACTTTTCACCAAATTTCACAAACACTAAGAAAGTTTTTTTTCGATTCAAAACAAGATTTGAACGCTTTGAGGAGTTCGAATAACGTGTTTTAAGATCATTTGTATCGTATCTTTTAGTACATAACTTTTCGCCAAATTTCACAAACACTAAGATAGTTTGTTTTTCGATTCAAAACAAGGTTTTAGCGCTTTGAGGAGTTCAAATAACGTGTTTTTAGATCATTTGTATCGTATCTTTTACTACATTACTTTTCACCAAATTTCACAAACGCTAAGATAGTTTGTTTTTCGATTCAAAACAAGATTTTAACGCTTTAAGAAGTTCAAATAACGTGTTTTAAGCTCATTTGTGTCGTATCTTTTACTACATAACTTTTCACCAAATTTCACAAACACTAACCAAGTTTGTTTTTCGATTCAAAACAAGATTTGAACGCTTTGAGGAGTTCAAATAACGTATTTCAAGATCATTTGTATCGTATCTTTTAGTACATAACTTTTCACCAAATTTCACAAACACTAAGATAGTTTGTTTTTCGATTCAAAACAAGATTTTAGCGCTTTGAGGAGTTCAAATAACGTGTTTTTAGATCATTTGTATCGTATCTTTTACTACATAACTTTTCACCAAATTTCACAAACACTAAGAAAGTTTGTTTTTCGATTCAAAACAAGATTTGAACGCTTTGAGGAGTTCAAATAACGTGTTTTTAGATCATTTGTATTGTATCTTTTACTACATAACTTTTCACCAAATTTCACAAACTCTAAGAAAGTTTGTCATTCGATTCAAAACAAGATTTGAACGCTTTGAGGAGATCAAATAACGTGTTTTAAGATCATTTGTATCGTATATATTAGTACATAACTTTTCACAAAATTTCACAAACACTAAGATAGTTTGTTTTTCGATTCAAAACAAGATTTGGACGCTTTGAAGAGTTCAAATAACGTGTTTTTAGATCATTTGTATCGTATCTTTTACTACATAACTTTTCACCAAATTTCACAAACACTAAGATAGTTTGTTTTTCTATTCAAAACAAGATTTTAGCGCTTTGAGGAGTTCAAATAACGTGTTTTTAGATCATTTGTATCGTATCTTTTACTACATTACTTTTCACCAAATTTCACAAACGCTAAGATAGTTTGTTTTTCGATTCAAAACAAGATTTTAACGCTTTGAAGAGTTCAAATAACGTGTTTTAAGATCAATTGTGTCGTATCTTTTACTACATAAATTTTCACCAAATTTCACAAACACTAACAAAGTTTGTTTTTCGATTCAAAACAAGATTTGAACGCTTTGAGGAGTTCAAATAACGTATTTTAAGATCATTTGTATCGTATCTTTTAGTACATAACTTTTCACCAAATTTCACAAACACTAAGATAGTTTGTTTTTCTATTCAAAACAAGATTTTAGCGCTTTGAGGAGTTCAAATAACGTGTTTTTAGATCATTCGTATCGTATCTTTTACTACATAACTTTTCACCAAATTTCACAAACACTAAGAAAGTTTGTTTTTCGATTCAAAACAAGATTTGAACGCTTTGAGGAGTTCAAATAACGTGTTTTTAGATCATTTGTATTGTTTCTTTTACTACATAACTTTTCACCAAATTTCACAAACTCTAAGAAAGTTTGTCATTCGATTCAAAACAAGATTTGAACGCTTTGAGGAGTTCAAATAACGTGTTTTAAGATCATTTGTATCGTAAATATTAGTACATAACTTTTCACAAAATTTCACAAACACTAAGATAGTTTGCTTTTCGATTCAAAACAAGATTTGGACGCTTTGAGGAGTTCAAATAACGTGTTTTTAGATCATTTGTATCGTATCTTTTAGTACATAACTTTTCTCCAAATTTCACAAACACTAAGAAAGTTTGTCTTTCGATTCAAAACAAGATTTTAACGCTTTGAGGAGTTCAAATAACGTGTTTTTAGATCATTTGTATCGTATCTTTTACTACATACCTTTTCACCAAATTTCACAAACACTAAGAAAGTTTGTTTTTCGATTCAAAACAAGATTTGAACGCATTGAGGAGTTCAAATAACGTGTTTTAAGATTATTTGTATTGTATCTTTTACTACATTACTTTTCACCAAATTTCACAAACACTAAGATAGTTTGTCATTCGATTCAAAACAAGATTTGAACGCTTTGAGGAGTTCAAATAACGTGTTTTAAGATCATTTGTATCGTATCTTTTACTACATTACTTTT
Source organism: Luzula sylvatica (assembly GCA_946800325.1). Lineage (NCBI taxonomy): Eukaryota > Viridiplantae > Streptophyta > Magnoliopsida > Poales > Juncaceae > Luzula > Luzula sylvatica. Next base: position 5,242,840 of record OX326961.1, read on the forward strand.
CACCAAATTTCACAAACACTAAGATAGTTTGTTTTTCGATTCAAAACAAGATTTTAACGCTTTGAGGAGTTCAAATAACGTGTTTTTAGATCATTTGTATCGTATCTTTTACTACATTACTTTTCACCAAATTTCACAAACACTAAGAAAGTTTGTTTTTCGATTCAAAACAAGATTTGAACGCTTTGAGGAGTTCAAATAACGTGTTTTAAGATCATTTGTATCGTATCTATTAGTACATAACGTTTCACCAAATTTCACAAACACTAAGATAGTTTGTTTTTCGATTCAAAACTAGATTTTTGCACTTTGAGGAGTTCAAATAACGTGTTTTTAGATCATTTGTATCGTATCTTTTACTACATAACTTTTCACCAAATTTCACAAACACTAAGAAAGTTTGTTTTTCGATTCAAAACAAGATTTGAACGCTTTGAGGAGTTCAAATAACGTGTTTTTAGATCATTTGTATCGTATCTTTTACTACATAACTTTTCACCAAATTTCACAAACACTAAGAAAGTTTGTCATTCGATTCAAAACAAGATTTTAACGCTTTGAGGAGTTCAAATAACGTGTTTTAAGATCATTTGTATCGTATCTTTTAGTACATAACTTTTCATCAAATTTCACAAACACTAAGATAGTTTGTTTTTCGATTCAAAACAAGATTTGAACGCTTTGAGGAGTTCAAATAACGTGTTTTAAGATCATTTGTATCGTATATTTTACTACATTACTTTTCACCAAATTTCACAAACACTAAGATAGTTTGTTTTTCGATTCAAAACAAGATTTTAACGCTTTGAGGAGTTCAAATAACGTGTTTTAAGATCATTTGTGTCGTATCTTTTACTACAAAACTTTTCACCAAATTTCACAAACACTAAGAAATTTTTTTTTTCGATTCAAAACAAGATTTGAACGCTTTGAGGAGTTCAAATAACGTGTTTTAAGATCATTTGTATCGTATCTTTTAGTACATAACTTTTCGCCAAATTTCACAAACACTAAGATAGTTTGTTTTTGTATTAAAAACAAGATTTTAGCGCTTTGAGGAGTTCAAATAACGTGTTTTTAGATCATTTGTATCGTATCTTTTACTACATAACTTTTCACCAAATTTCACAAACAGTAAGAAAGTTTGTTTTTCGATTCAAAACAAGATTTTAACGCTTTGAGGAGTTCAAATAACGTGTTTTAAGATCATTTGTGTCGTATCTTTTACTACATAACTTTTCACCAAATTTCACAAACACTAAGAAAGTTTTTTTTTCGATTCAAAACAAGATTTGAACGCTTTGAGGAGTTCAAATAACGTGTTTTAAGATCATTTGTATCGTATCTTTTAGTACATAACTTTTCGCCAAATTTCACAAACACTAAGATAGTTTGTTTTTCGATTCAAAACAAGATTTTAATTCTTTGAGGAGTTCAAATAACGTGTTTTAAGATCATTTGTATCGTATCTTTTACTACATTACTTTTCACCAAATTTCACAAACACTAAGATAGTTTTGTTTTTCGATTCAAAACAAGATTTTAACGCTTTGAGGAGTTCTAATAACGTGTTTTTAGATCATTTGTATCGTATATTTTACTACATAACTTTTCACCAAATTTCACAAACACTAAGAAATTTTGTTTTTCGATTCAAAACAAGATTTGAACGCTTTGAGGAGTTCAAATAACGTATTTTAAGATCATTTGTATCGTATCTTTTACTACATTACTTTTCACCAAATTTCACAAACACTAAGATAGTTTGTTTTTCGATTCAAAACAAGATTTGGACGCTTTGAGGAGTTCAAATAACGTGTTTTAAGATCATTTGTATCGTATCTTTTAGTACATAACTTTTCACCAAATTTCACAAACACTAAGATAGTTTGTTTTTCGATTCAAAACAAGATTTTAGCGTTTTGAGGAGTTCAAATAACGTGTTTTTAGATCATTTGTATCGTATCTTTTAGTACATAACTTTTCACCAAATTTCACAAACACTAAGATAGTTTGTTTTTCGATTCAAAACATGATTTTAGCGCTTTGAGGAGTTCAAATAACGTGTTTTTAGATCATTTGTATCGTATCTTTTACTACATAACTTTTCACCAAATTTCACAAACACTAAGAAAGTTTGTTTTTCGATTCAAAACAAGATATTAGCGTTTTGAGGAGTTCAAATAACGTGTTTTTATATCATTTGTATCGTATCTTTTACTACATAACTTTTCACCAAATTTCACAAACACTAAGAAAGTTTGTTTTTCGATTAAAAACAAGATTTTAATTCTTTGAGGAGTTCAAATAACGTGTTTTAAGATCATTTGTATCGTATCTTTTACTACATTACTTTTCACCAAATTTCACAAACACTAAGATAGTTTGTTTTTCGATTCAAAACCAGATTTTAACACTTTGAGGAGTTCAAATAACGTGTTTTTAGATCACTTGTATCGTATATTTTACTACATAACTTTTCACCAAATTTCACAAACACTAAGAAATTTTGTTTTTCGATTCAAAACAAGATTTGAACGCTTTGAGGAGTTCAAATAACGTATTTTAAGATCATTTGTATCGTATATTTTAGTACATAACTTTTCACCAAATTTCACAAACACTAAGATAGTTTGTTTTTCGATTCAAAACAAGATTTTAACGCTTTGAGGAGGTCAAATAACGTGTTTTAAGATCATTTGTGTCGTATCTTTTACTACATAACTTTTCACCAAATTTCACAAACACTAAGAAAGTTTGTTTTTCGATTCAAAACAAGATTTGAACGCTTTGAGGAGTTCAAATAACGTGTTTTAAGATCATTTGTATCGTATCTTTTAGTACATAACTTTTCACCAAATTTCACAAACACTAAGATAGTTTGTTTTTCGATTCAAAACAAGATTTTAACGCTTTGAGGAGTTCAAATAACGTGTTTTTAGATCATTTGTATCGTATCTTTTACTACATAACTTTTCACCAAATTTCACAAACACTAAGATAGTTTGTTTTTCGATTCAAAACATGATTTTAGCGCTTTGAGGAGTTCAAATAACGTGTTTTTAGATCATTTGTATCGTATCTTTTACTACATAACTTTTCACCAAATTTCACAAACACTAAGAAAGTTTGTTTTTCGATTCAAAACAAGATATTAGCGTTTTGAGGAGTTCAAATAACTTGTTTTTATATCATTTGTATCGTATCTTTTACTACATAACTTTTCACCAAATTTCACAAACACTAAGAAAGTTTGTTTTTCGATTAAAAACAAGATTTTAATTCTTTGAGGAGTTCAAATAACGTGTTTTAAGATCATTTGTATCGTATATTTTTCTACATTACTTTTCACCAAATTTCACAAACACTAAGATAGTTTGTTTTTCGATTCAAAACAACATTTTAACGCTTTGAGGAGTTCAAATAACGTGTTTTTAGATCATTTGTATCGTATATTTTACTACATAACTTTTCACCAAATTTCACAAACACTAAGAAATTTTGTTTTTCGATTCAAAACAAGATTTGAACGCTTTGAGGAGTTCAAATAACGTATTTTAAGATCATTTGTATCGTATCTTTTAGTACATTACTTTTCACCAAATTTCACAAACACTAAGATAGTTTGTTTTTCGATTCAAAACAAGATTTGAACGCTTTGAGGAGTTCAAATAACGTGTTTTAAGATCATTTGTGTCGTATCTTTTACTACATAACTTTTCACCAAATTTCACAAACACTAAGAAAGTTTGTTTTTCGATTCAAAACAAGATTTGAACGCTTTGAGGAGTTCAAATAACGTGTTTTAAGATCATTTGTATGGTATCTTTAAGTACATAACTTTTCACCAAATTTCACAAACACTAAGACAGTTTGTTTTTCGATTCAAAACAAGATTTTAGCGCTTTGAGGAGGTCAAATAACGTGTTTTTAGATCATTTGTATCGTATCTTTTACTACATAACTTTTCACCAAATTTCACAAACACTAAGAAAGTTTGTTTTTCGATTCAAAACAAGATTTGAACGCTTTGAGGAGTTCAAATAACGTGTTTTTAGATAATTTGTATCGTATCTTTTAGTACGTAACTTTTCACCAAATTTCACAAACACTAAGAAAGTTTGTCTTTCGATTCAAAACAAGATTTGAACGCTTTGAGGAGTTCAAATAACGTGTTTTTAGATCATTTGTATCGTATCTTTTACTACATAACTTTTCACCAAATTTCACAAACACTAAGAAAGTTTGTTTTTCGATTCAAAACAAGATTTGAACACTTTGAGGAGTTCAAATAACGTGTTTTTAGATCATTTGTATTGTATCTTTTAATACATAACTTTTCACCAAATTTCACAAACTCTTAGAAATTTTGTCATTCGATTCAAAACAAGATTTGAACGCTTTGAGGAGTTCAAATAACGTGTTTTAAGATCATTTGTATCGTATCTTTTAGTACATAACTTTTCACCAAATTTCACAAACACTAAGATAGTTTGTTTTTCGATTCAAAACAAGATTTTAGCGCTTTGAGGAGTTCAAATAACGTGTTTTTAGATCATTTGTATCGTATTTTCTACTACATAACTTTTCACCAAATTTCACAAACACTAAGAAAGTTTGTTTTTCGATTCAAAACAAGATTTGAACGCTTTGAGGAGTTCAAATAACGTGTTTTTAGATCATTTGTATTGTATCTTTTACTACATAACTTTTCACCAAATTTCACAAACTCTAAGAAAGTTTGTCATTCGATTCAAAACAAGATTTGAACGCTTTGAGGAGTTCAAATCACGTGTTTTAAGATCATTTGTATCGTATATTTTAGTACATAACTTTTCACCAAATTTCACAAACACTAAGATAGTTTGTTTTTCGATTCAAAACAAGATTTGAACGCTTTGAGGAGTTCAAATAACGTGTTTTAAGATCATTTGTATCGTATCTTTTAGTACATAACTTTTCACCAAATTTCACAAACACTAAGATAGTTTGTTTTTCGATTCAAAACAAGATTTTAACGCTTTGAGGAGTTCAAATAACGTGTTTTAAGATCATTTGTGTCGTATCTTTTACTACATAACTTTTCACCAAATTTCACAAACACTAAGAAAGTTTGTTTTTCGATTCAAAACAAGATTTGAATGCTTTGAGGAGTTCAAATAACGTGTTTTAAGATCATTTGTATCGTATCTTTTAGTACATAACTTTTCACCAAATTTCACAAACACTAAGATAGTTTGTTTTTCGATTCAAAACTAGATTTTAGCACTTTGAGGAGTTCAAATAACGTGTTTTTAGATCATTTGTATCGTATCTTTTACTACATAACTTTTCACCAAATTTCACAAACACTAAGATAGTTTGTTTTTCTATTCAAAACAAGATTTTAGCGCTTTGAGGAGTTCAAATAACGTGTTTTTAGATCATTTGTATCGTATCTTTTACTACATAACTTTTCACCAAATTTCACAAACAGTAAGAAAGTTTGTTTTTCGATTCAAAACAAGATTTTAACGCTTTGAGGAGTTCAAATGACGTGTTTTAAGATCATTTGTGTCGTATCTTTTACTACATAACTTTTCACCAAATTTCACAAACACTAAGAAAGTTTTTTTTCGATTCAAAACAAGATTTGAACGCTTTGAGGAGTTCGAATAACGTGTTTTTAGATCATTTGTATCGTATCTTTTACTACATTACTTTTCACCAAATTTCACAAACGCTAAGATAGTTTGTTTTTCGATTCAAAACAAGATTTTAACGCTTTAAGAAGTTCAAATAACGTGTTTTAAGCTCATTTGTGTCGTATCTTTTACTACATAACTTTTCACCAAATTTCACAAACACTAACCAAGTTTGTTTTTCGATTCAAAACAAGATTTGAACGCTTTGAGGAGTTCAAATAACGTATTTCAAGATCATTTGTATCGTATCTTTTAGTACATAACTTTTCACCAAATTTCACAAACACTAAGATAGTTTGTTTTTCGATTCAAAACAAGATTTTAGCGCTTTGAGGAGTTCAAATAACGTGTTTTTAGATCATTTGTATCGTATCTTTTACTACATAACTTTTCACCAAATTTCACAAACACTAAGAAAGTTTGTTTTTCGATTCAAAACAAGATTTGAACGCTTTGAGGAGTTCAAATAACGTGTTTTTAGATCATTTGTATTGTATCTTTTACTACATAACTTTTCACCAAATTTCACAAACTCTAAGAAAGTTTGTCATTCGATTCAAAACAAGATTTGAACGCTTTGAGGAGATCAAATAACGTGTTTTAAGATCATTTGTATCGTATATATTAGTACATAACTTTTCACAAAATTTCACAAACACTAAGATAGTTTGTTTTTCGATTCAAAACAAGATTTGGACGCTTTGAGGAGTTCAAATAACGTGTTTTTAGATCATTTGTATCGTATCTTTTAGTACATAACTTTTCACCAAATTTCACAAACACTAAGAAAGTTTGTCTTTCGATTCAAAACAAGATTTTAACGCTTTGAGGAGTTCAAATAACGTGTTTTTAGATCATTTGTATCGTATCTTTTACTACATACCTTTTCACCAAATTTCACAAACACTAAGAAAGTTTGTTTTTCGATTCAAAACAAGATTTGAACGCATTGAGGAGTTCAAATAACGTGTTTTAAGATCATTTGTATTGTATCTTTTACTACATTACTTTTCCCCAAATTTCACAAACACTAAGATAGTTTGTCATTCGATTCAAAACAAGATTTGAACGCTTTGAGGAGTTCAAATAACGTGTTTTAAGATCATTTGTATCGTATCTTTTACTACATTACTTTTCACCAAATTTCACAAACACTAAGATAGTTTGTTTTTCGATTCAAAACAAGATTTTAACGCTTTGAGGAGTTCAAATAACGTGTTTTTAGATCATTTGTATCGTATCTTTTACTACATTACTTTTCACCAAATTTCACAAACACTAAGAAAGTTTGTTTTTCGATTCAAAACAAGATTTGAACGCTTTGAGGAGTTCAAATAACGTGTTTTAAGATCATTTGTATCGTATCTTTTAGTACATAACTTTTCACCAAATTTCACAAACACTAAGATAGTTTGTTTTTCGATTCAAAACTAGATTTTAGCACTTTGAGGAGTTCAAATAACGTGTTTTTAGATCATTTGTATCGTATCTTTTACTACATAACTTTTCACCAAATTTCACAAACACTAAGAAAGTTTGTTTTTCGATTCAAAACAAGATTTGAACGCTTTGAGGAGTTCAAATAACGTGTTTTTAGATCATTTGTATCGTATCTTTTACTACATAACTTTTCACCAAATTTGACAAACACTAAGAAAGTTTGTCATTCGATTCAAAACAAGATTTTAACGCTTTGAGGAGTTCAAATAACGTGTTTTAAGATCATTTGTATCATATCTTTTAGTACATAACTTTTCATCAAATTTCACAAACACTAAGATAGTTTGTTTTTCGATTCAAAACAAGATTTGAACGCTTTGAGGAGTTCAAATAACGTGTTTTAAGATCATTTGTATGGTATATTTTACTACATTACTTTTCACCAAATTTCACAAACACTAAGATAGTTTGTTTTTCGATTCAAAACAAGATTTTAAAGCTTTGAGGAGTTCAAATAACGTGTTTTAAGATCATTTGTGTCGTATCTTTTACTACATAACTTTTCACCAAATTTCACAAACACTAAGAAATTTTTTTTTTCGATTCAAAACAAGATTTGAACGCTTTGAGGAGTTCAAATAACGTGTTTTAAGATCATTTGTATCGTATCTTTTAGTACATAACTTTTCGCCAAATTTCACAAACACTAAGATAGTTTGTTTTTCGATTCAAAACAAGATTTTAGCGCTTTGAGGAGTTCAAATAACGTGTTTTTAGATCATTTGTATCGTATCTTTTACAACATAACTTTTCACCAAATTTCACAAACAGTAAGAAAGTTTGTTTTTCGATCCAAAGCAAGATTTTAACGCTTTGAGGAGTTCAAATAACGTGTTTTAAGATCATTTGTGTCGTATCTTTTACTACATAACTTTTCACCAAATTTCACAAACACTAAGAAAGTTTTTTTTTCGATTCAAAACAAGATTTGAACGCTTTGAGGAGTTCAAATAACGTGTTTTAAGATCATTTGTATCGTATCTTTTAGTACATAACTTTTCGCCAAATTTCACAAACACTAAGATAGTTTGTTTTTCGATTCAAAAAAAGATTTTAGCGCTTTGAGGAGTTCAAATAACGTGTTTTTAGATCATTTGTATCGTATCTTTTACTACATTACTTTTCACCAAATTTCACAAACGCTAAGATAGTTTGTTTTTCGATTCAAAACAAGATTTTAACGCTTTGAAGAGTTCAAATAACGTGTTTTAAGATCATTTGTGTCGTATCTTTTACTACATAACTTTTCACCAAATTTCACAAACACTAACAAAGTTTGTTTTTCGATTCAAAACAAGATTTGAACGCTTTGAGGAGTTCAAATAACGTATTTTAAGATCATTTGTATCGTATCTTTTAGTACATAACTTTTCACCAAATTTCACAAACACTAAGATAGTTTGTTTTTCTATTCAAAACAAGATTTTAGCGCTTTGAGGAGTTCAAATAACGTGTTTTTAGATCATTCGTATCGTATCTTTTACTACATAACTTTTCACCAAATTTCACAAACACTAAGAAAGTTTGTTTTTCGATTCAAAACAAGATTTGAACGCTTTGAGGAGTTCAAATAACGTGTTTTTAGATCATTTGTATTGTTTCTTTTACTACATAACTTTTCACCAAATTTCACAAACTCTAAGAAAGTTTGTCATTCGATTCAAAACAAGATTTGAACGCTTTGAGGAGTTCAAATAACGTGTTTTAAGATCATTTGTATCGTAAATATTAGTACATAACTTTTCACAAAATTTCACAAACACTAAGATAGTTTGTTTTTCGATTCAAAACAAGATTTGGACGCTTTGAGGAGTTCAAATAACGTGTTTTTAGATCATTTGTATCGTATCTTTTAGTACATAACTTTTCTCCAAATTTCACAAACACTAAGAAAGTTTGTCTTTCGATTCAAAACAAGATTTTAACGCTTTGAGGAGTTCAAATAACGTGTTTTTAGATCATTTGTATCGTATCTTTTACTACATACCTTTTCACCAAATTTCACAAACACTAAGAAAGTTTGTTTTTCGATTCAAAACAAGATTTGAACGCATTGAGGATTTCAAATAACGTGTTTTAAGATCATTTGTATCGTATCTTTTACTACATAACTTTTCACCAAATTTCACAAACACTAAGAAAGTTTGTCATTCGATTCAAAACAAGATTTTAACGCTTTGAGGAGTTCAAATAACGTGTTTTAAGATCATTTGTATCGTATCTTTTAGTACATAACTTTTCATCAAATTTCACAAACACTAAGATAGTTTGTTTTTCGATTCAAAACAAGATTTGAACGCTTTGAGGAGTTCAAATAACGTGTTTTAAGATCATTTGTATCGTATATTTTACTACATTACTTTTCACCAAATTTCACAAACACTAAGATAGTTTGTTTTTCGATTCAAAACAAGATTTTAACGCTTTGAGGAGTTCAAATAACGTGTTTTTAGATCATTTGTATCGTATCTTTTACTACATAACTTTTCACCAAATTTCACAAACACTAAGAAAGTTTGTTTTTCGATTCAAAACAAGATTTGAACGCTTTGAGGAGTTCAAATAACGTGTTTTTAGATCATTTGTATCGTATCTTTTACTACATAACTTTTCACCAAATTTGACAAACACTAAGAAAGTTTGTCATTCGATTCAAAACAAGATTTTAACGCTTTGAGGAGTTCAAATAACGTGTTTTAAGATCATTTGTATCATATCTTTTAGTACATAACTTTTCATCAAATTTCACAAACACTAAGATAGTTTGTTTTTCGATTCAAAACAAGATTTGAACGCTTTGAGGAGTTCAAATAACGTGTTTTAAGATCATTTGTATGGTATATTTTACTACATTACTTTTCACCAAATTTCACAAACACTAAGATAGTTTGTTTTTCGATTCAAAACAAGATTTTAAAGCTTTGAGGAGTTCAAATAACGTGTTTTAAGATCATTTGTGTCGTATCTTTTACTACATAACTTTTCACCAAATTTCACAAACACTAAGAAATTTTTTTTTTCGATTCAAAACAAGATTTGAACGCTTTGAGGAGTTCAAATAACGTGTTTTAAGATCATTTGTATCGTATCTTTTAGTACATAACTTTTCGCCAAATTTCACAAACACTAAGATAGTTTGTTTTTCGATTCAAAACAAGATTTTAGCGCTTTGAGGAGTTCAAATAACGTGTTTTTAGATCATTTGTATCGTATCTTTTACAACATAACTTTTCACCAAATTTCACAAACAGTAAGAAAGTTTGTTTTTCGATCCAAAGCAAGATTTTAACGCTTTGAGGAGTTCAAATAACGTGTTTTAAGATCATTTGTGTCGTATCTTTTACTACATAACTTTTCACCAAATTTCACAAACACTAAGAAAGTTTTTTTTTCGATTCAAAACAAGATTTGAACGCTTTGAGGAGTTCAAATAACGTGTTTTAAGATCATTTGTATCGTATCTTTTAGTACATAACTTTTCGCCAAATTTCACAAACACTAAGATAGTTTGTTTTTCGATTCAAAAAAAGATTTTAGCGCTTTGAGGAGTTCAAATAACGTGTTTTTAGATCATTTGTATCGTATCTTTTACTACATTACTTTTCACCAAATTTCACAAACGCTAAGATAGTTTGTTTTTCGATTCAAAACAAGATTTTAACGCTTTGAAGAGTTCAAATAACGTGTTTTAAGATCATTTGTGTCGTATCTTTTACTACATAACTTTTCACCAAATTTCACAAACACTAACAAAGTTTGTTTTTCGATTCAAAACAAGATTTGAACGCTTTGAGGAGTTCAAATAACGTATTTTAAGATCATTTGTATCGTATCTTTTAGTACATAACTTTTCACCAAATTTCACAAACACTAAGATAGTTTGTTTTTCTATTCAAAACAAGATTTTAGCGCTTTGAGGAGTTCAAATAACGTGTTTTTAGATCATTCGTATCGTATCTTTTACTACATAACTTTTCACCAAATTTCACAAACACTAAGAAAGTTTGTTTTTCGATTCAAAACAAGATTTGAACGCTTTGAGGAGTTCAAATAACGTGTTTTTAGATCATTTGTATTGTTTCTTTTACTACATAACTTTTCACCAAATTTCACAAACTCTAAGAAAGTTTGTCATTCGATTCAAAACAAGATTTGAACGCTTTGAGGAGTTCAAATAACGTGTTTTAAGATCATTTGTATCGTAAATATTAGTACATAACTTTTCACAAAATTTCACAAACACTAAGATAGTTTGTTTTTCGATTCAAAACAAGATTTGGACGCTTTGAGGAGTTCAAATAACGTGTTTTTAGATCATTTGTATCGTATCTTTTAGTACATAACTTTTCTCCAAATTTCACAAACACTAAGAAAGTTTGTCTTTCGATTCAAAACAAGCTTTTAACGCTTTGAGGAGTTCAAATAACGTGTTTTTAGATCATTTGTATCGTATCTTTTACTACATACCTTTTCACCAAATTTCACAAACACTAAGAAAGTTTGTTTTTCGATTCAAAACAAGATTTGAACGCATTGAGGATTTCAAATAACGTGTTTTAAGATCATTTGTATCGTATCTTTTACTACATAACTTTTCACCAAATTTCACAAACACTAAGAAAGTTTGTCATTCGATTCAAAACAAGATTTTAACGCTTTGAGGAGTTCAAATAACGTGTTTTAAGATCATTTGTATCGTATCTTTTAGTACATAACTTTTCATCAAATTTCACAAACACTAAGATAGTTTGTTTTTCGATTCAAAACAAGATTTGAACGCTTTGAGGAGTTCAAATAACGTGTTTTAAGATCATTTGTATCGTATATTTTACTACATTACTTTTCACCAAATTTCATAAACACTAAGATAGTTTGTTTTTCGATTCAAAACAAGATTTTAACGCTTTGAGGAGTTCAAATAACGTGTTTTAAGATCATTTGTGTCGTATTTTTTACTACATAACTTTTCACCAAATTTCACAAACACTAAGAAAAAATTTTTTTCGATTCAAAACAAGATTTGAACGCTTTGAGGAGTTCAAATAACGTGTTTTAAGATCATTTGTATCGTATCTTTTAGTACATAACTTTTCGCCAAATTTGACAAACACTAAGAAAGTTTGTTTTTCGATTCAAAACAAGATTTGAACGCTTTGAAGAGTTCAAATAACGTGTTTTTAGATCATTTGTATCGTATCTTTTACTACATAACTTTTCACCAAATTTCACAAACACTAAGAAAGTTTGTTTTTCGATTCAAAACAAGATTTGAACGCTTTGAGGAGTTCAAATAACGTGTTTTTAGATCATTTGTATTGTATCTTTTACTACATAACTTTTCACCAAATTTCACAAACTCTAAGAAAGTTTGTCATTCGATTCAAAACAAGATTTGAACGCTTTGAGGAGATCAAATAACGTGTTTTAAGATCATTTGTATCGTATATATTAGTACATAACTTTTCACAAAATTTCACAAACACTAAGATAGTTTGTTTTTCGATTCAAAACAAGATTTGGACGCTTTGAGGAGTTCAAATAACGTGTTTTTAGATCATTTGTATCGTATCTTTTAGTACATAACTTTTCACCAAATTTCACAAACACTAAGAAAGTTTGTCTTTCGATTCAAAACAAGATTTTAACGCTTTGAGGAGTTCAAATAACGTGTTTTTAGATCATTTGTATCGTATCTTTTACTACATACCTTTTCACCAAATTTCACAAACACTAAGAAAGTTTGTTTTTCGATTCAAAACAAGATTTGAACGCATTGAGGAGTTCAAATAACGTGTTTTAAGATCATTTGTATTGTATCTTTTACTACATTACTTTTCCCCAAATTTCACAAACACTAAGATAGTTTGTCATTCGATTCAAAACAAGATTTGAACGCTTTGAGGAGTTGAAATAACGTGTTTTAAGATCATTTGTATCGTATCTTTTACTACATTACTTTTCACCAAATTTCACAAACACTAAGATAGTTTGTTTTTCGATTCAAAACAAGATTTTAACGCTTTGAGGAGTTCAAATAACGTGTTTTTAGATCATTTGTATCGTATCTTTTACTACATTACTTTTCACCAAATTTCACAAACACTAAGAAAGTTTGTTTTTCGATTCAAAACAAGATTTGAACGCTTTGAGGAGTTCAAATAACGTGTTTTAAGATCATTTGTATCGTATCTTTTAGTACATAACTTTTCACCAAATTTCACAAACACTAAGATAGTTTGTTTTTCGATTCAAAACTAGATTTTAGCACTTTGAGGAGTTCAAATAACGTGTTTTTAGATCATTTGTATCGTATCTTTTACTACATAACTTTTCACCAAATTTCACAAACACTAAGAAAGTTTGTTTTTCGATTCAAAACAAGATTTGAACGCTTTGAGGAGTTCAAATAACGTGTTTTTAGATCATTTGTATCGTGTCTTTTACTACATAACTTTTCACCAAATTTGACAAACACTAAGAAAGTTTGTCATTCGATTCAAAACAAGATTTTAACGCTTTGAGGAGTTCAAATAACGTGTTTTAAGATCATTTGTATCATATCTTTTAGTACATAACTTTTCATCAAATTTCACAAACACTAAGATAGTTTGTTTTTCGATTCAAAACAAGATTTGAACGCTTTGAGGAGTTCAAATAACGTGTTTTAAGATCATTTGTATGGTATATTTTACTACATTACTTTTCACCAAATTTCACAAACACTAAGATAGTTTGTTTTTCGATTCAAAACAAGATTTTAACGCTTTGAGGAGTTCAAATAACGTGTTTTAAGATCATTTGTGTCGTATCTTTTACTACATAACTTTTCACCAAATTTCACAAACACTAAGAAATTTTTTTTTTCGATTCAAAACAAGATTTGAACGCTTTGAGGAGTTCAAATAACGTGTTTTAAGATCATTTGTATCGTATCTTTTAGTACATAACTTTTCGCCAAATTTCACAAACACTAAGATAGTTTGTTTTTCGATTCAAAACAAGATTTTAGCGCTTTGAGGAGTTCAAATAACGTGTTTTTAGATCATTTGTATCGTATCTTTTACAACATAACTTTTTACCAAATTTCACAAACAGTAAGAAAGTTTGTTTTTCGATCCAAAGCAAGATTTTAACGCTTTGAGGAGTTCAAATAACGTGTTTTAAGATCATTTGTGTCGTATCTTTTACTACATAACTTTTCACCAAATTTCACAAACACAAAGAAAGTTTTTTTTTCGATTCAAAACAAGATTTGAACGCTTTGAGGAGTTCAAATAACGTGTTTTAAGATCATTTGTATCGTATCTTTTAGTACATAACTTTTCGCCAAATTTCACAAACACTAAGATAGTTTGTTTTTCGATTCAAAAAAAGATTTTAGCGCTTTGAGGAGTTCAAATAACGTGTTTTTAGATCATTTGTATCGTATCTTTTACTACATTACTTTTCACCAAATTTCACAAACGCTAAGATAGTTTGTTTTTCGATTCAAAACAAGATTTTAACGCTTTGAAGAGTTCAAATAACGTGTTTTAAGATCATTTGTGTCGTATCTTTTACTACATAACTTTTCACCAAATTTCACAAACACTAACAAAGTTTGTTTTTCGATTCAAAACAAGATTTGAACGCTTTGAGGAGTTCAAATAACGTATTTTAAGATCATTTGTATCGTATCTTTTAGTACATAACTTTTCACCAAATTTCACAAACACTAAGATAGTTTGTTTTTCTATTCAAAACAAGATTTTAGCGCTTTGAGGAGTTCAAATAACGTGTTTTTAGATCATTCGTATCGTATCTTTTACTACATAACTTTTCACCAAATTTCACAAACACTAAGAAAGTTTGTTTTTCGATTCAAAACAAGATTTGAACGCTTTGAGGAGTTCAAATAACGTGTTTTTAGATCATTTGTATTGTTTCTTTTACTACATAACTTTTCACCAAATTTCACAAACTCTAAGAAAGTTTGTCATTCGATTCAAAACAAGATTTGAACGCTTTGAGGAGTTCAAATAACGTGTTTTAAGATCATTTGTATCGTAAATATTAGTACATAACTTTTCACAAAATTTCACAAACACTAAGATAGTTTGTTTTTCGATTCAAAACAAGATTTGGACGCTTTGAGGAGTTCAAATAACGTGTTTTTAGATCATTTGTATCGTATCTTTTAGTACATAACTTTTCTCCAAATTTCACAAACACTAAGAAAGTTTGTCTTTCGATTCAAAACAAGATTTTAACGCTTTGAGGAGTTCAAATAACGTGTTTTTAGATCATTTGTATCGTATCTTTTACTACATACCTTTTCACCAAATTTCACAAACACTAAGAAAGTTTGTTTTTCGATTCAAAACAAGATTTGAACGCATTGAGGAGTTCAAATAACGTGTTTTAAGATTATTTGTATTGTATCTTTTACTACATTACTTTTCACCAAATTTCACAAACACTAAGATAGTTTGTCATTCGATTCAAAACAAGATTTGAACGCTTTGAGGAGTTCAAATAACGTGTTTTAAGATCATTTGTATCGTATCTTTTACTACATTACTTTTCACCAAATTTCACAAACACTAAGATAGTTTGTTTTTCGATTCAAAACAAGATTTTAACGCTTTGAGGAGTTCAAATAACGTGTTTTTAGATCATTTGTATCGTATCTTTTACTACATTACTTTTCACCAAATTTCACAAACACTAAGAAAGTTTGTTTTTCGATTCAAAACAAGATTTGAACGCTTTGAGGAGTTCAAATAACGTGTTTTAAGATCATTTGTATCGTATCTTTTAGTACATAACTTTTCACCAAATTTCACAAACACTAAGATAGTTTGTTTTTCGATTCAAAACTAGATTTTTGCACTTTGAGGAGTTCAAATAACGTGTTTTTAGATCATTTGTATCGTATCTTTTACTACATAACTTTTCAACAAATTTCACAAACACTAAGAAAGTTTGTTTTTCGATTCAAAACAAGATTTGAACGCTTTGAGGAGTTCAAATAACGTGTTTTTAGATCATTTGTATCGTATCTTTTACTACATAAGTTTTCACCAAATTTCACAAACACTAAGAAAGTTTGTCATTCGATTCAAAACAAGATTTTAACGCTTTGAGGAGTTCAAATAACGTGTTTTAAGATCATTTGTATCGTATCTTTTAGTACATAACTTTTCATCAAATTTCACAAACACTAAGATAGTTTGTTTTTCGATTCAAAACAAGATTTGAACGCTTTGAGGAGTTCAAATAACGTGTTTTAAGATCATTTGTATCGTATATTTTACTACATTACTTTTCACCAAATTTCACAAACACTAAGATAGTTTGTTTTTCGATTCAAAACAAGATTTTAACGCTTTGAGGAGTTCAAATAACGTGTTTTAAGATCATTTGTGTCGTATCTTTTACTACATAACTTTTCACCAAATTTCACAAACACTAAGAAATTTTTTTTTTCGATTCAAAACAAGATTTGAACGCTTTGAGGAGTTCAAATAACGTGTTTTAAGATCATTTGTATCGTATCTTTTAGTACATAACTTTTCGCCAAATTTCACAAACACTAAGATAGTTTGTTTTTGTATTCAAAACAAGATTTTAGCGCTTTGAGGAGTTCAAATAACGTGTTTTTAGATCATTTGAATCGTATCTTTTACTACATAACTTTTCACCAAATTTCACAAACAGTAAGAAAGTTTGTTTTTCGATTCAAAACAAGATTTTAACGCTTTGAGGAGTTCAAATAACGTGTTTTAAGATCATTTGTGTCGTATCTTTTACTACATAACTTTTCACCAAATTTCACAAACACTAAGAAAGTTTTTTTTTCGATTCAAAACAAGATTTGAACGCTTTGAGGAGTTCAAATAACGTGTTTTAAGATCATTTGAATCGTATCTTTTAGTACATAACTTTTCGCCAAATTTCACAAACACTAAGATAGTTTGTTTTTCGATTCAAAACAAGATTTTAATTCTTTGAGGAGTTCAAATAACGTGTTTTAAGATCATTTGTATCGTATCTTTTACTACATTACTTTTCACCAAATTTCACAAACACTAAGATAGTTTTGTTTTTCGATTCAAAACAAGATTTTAACGCTTTGAGGAGTTCAAATAACGTGTTTTTAGATCATTTGTATCGTATATTTTACTACATAACTTTTCACCAAATTTCACAAACACTAAGAAATTTTGTTTTTCGATTCAAAACAAGATTTGAACGCTTTGAGGAGTTCAAATAACGTATTTTAAGATCATTTGTATCGTATCTTTTACTACATTACTTTTCACCAAATTTCACAAACACTAAGATAGTTTGTTTTTCGATTCAAAACAAGATTTGAACGCTTTGAGGAGTTCAAATAACGTGTTTTAAGATCATTTGTATCGTATCTTTTAGTACATAACTTTTCACCAAATTTCACAAACACTAAGATAGTTTGTTTTTCGATTCAAAACAAGATTTTAGCGTTTTGAGGAGTTCAAATAACGTGTTTTTAGATCATTTGTATCGTATCTTTTAGTACATAACTTTTCACCAAATTTCACAAACACTAAGATAGTTTGTTTTTCGATTCAAAACATGATTTTAGCGCTTTGAGGAGTTCAAATAACGTGTTTTTAGATCATTTGTATCGTATCTTTTACTACATAACTTTTCACCAAATTTCACAAACACTAAGAAAGTTTGTTTTTCGATTCAAAACAAGATATTAGCGTTTTGAGGAGTTCAAATAACGTGTTTTTATATCATTTGTATCGTATCTTTTACTACATAACTTTTCACCAAATTTCACAAACACTAAGAAAGTTTGTTTTTCGATTAAAAACAAGATTTTAATTCTTTGAGGAGTTCAAATAACGTGTTTTAAGATCATTTGTATCGTATCTTTTACTACATTACTTTTCACCAAATTTCACAAACACTAAGATAGTTTGTTTTTCGATTCAAAACAAGATTTTAACACTTTGAGGAGTTCAAATAACGTGTTTTTAGATCACTTGTATCGTATATTTTACTACATAACTTTTCACCAAATTTCACAAACACTAAGAAATTTTGTTTTTCGATTCAAAACAAGATTTGAACGCTTTGAGGAGTTCAAATAACGTATTTTAAGATCATTTGTATCGTATATTTTAGTACATAACTTTTCACCAAATTTCACAAACACTAAGATAGTTTGTTTTTCGATTCAAAACAAGATTTTAACGGTTTGAGGAGGTCAAATAACGTGTTTTAAGATCATTTGTGTCGTATCTTTTACTACATAACTTTTCACCAAATTTCACAAACACTAAGAAAGTTTGTTTTTCGATTCAAAACAAGATTTGAACGCTTTGAGGAGTTCAAATAACGTGTTTTAAGATCATTTGTATCGTATCTTTTAGTACATAACTTTTCACCAAATTTCACAAACACTAAGATAGTTTGTTTTTCGATTCAAAACAAGATTTTAACGCTTTGAGGAGTTCAAATAACGTGTTTTTAGATCATTTGTATCGTATCTTTTACTACATAACTTTTCACCAAATTTCACAAACACTAAGAAAGTTTGTTTTTCGATTCAAAACAAGATTTGAACGCTTTGAGGAGTTCAAATAACGTGTTTTTAGATAATTTGTATCGTATCTTTTACTACATAACTTTTCACCAAATTTAACAAACACTAAGATAGTTTGTCTTTCGATTCAAAACAAGATTTTAACGTTTTGAGGAGTTCAAATAACGTGTTTTTAGATCATTTGTGTCGTATCTTTTACTACATAACTTTTCACCAAATTTCACAAACACTAAGATAGTTTGTTTTTCGATTCAAAACAAGATTTGAACTATTTGAGGAGTTCAAATAACGTGTTTTTAGATCATTTGTATCGTATCTTTTACTACATAACTTTTCACCAAATTTCACAAACACTAAGAAAGTTTGTTTTTCGATTCAAAACAAGATTTTAACGCTTTGAGGAGTTCAAATAACTTGTTTTTATATCATTTGTATCGTATCTTTTACTACATAACTTTTCACCAAATTTCACAAACACTAAGAAAGTTTGTTTTTCGATTAAAAACAAGATTTTAATTCTTTGAGGAGTTCAAATAACGTGTTTTAAGATCATTTGTATCGTATATTTTTCTACATTACTTTTCACCAAATTTCACAAACACTAAGATAGTTTGTTTTTCGATTCAAAACAACATTTTAACGCTTTGAGGAGTTCAAATAACGTGTTTTTAGATCATTTGTATCGTATATTTTACTACATAACTTTTCACCAAATTTCACAAACACTGAGAAATTTTGTTTTTCGATTCAAAACAAGATTTGAACGCTTTGAGGAGTTCAAATAACGTATTTTAAGATCATTTGTATCGTATCTTTTAGTACATTACTTTTCACCAAATTTCACAAACACTAAGATAGTTTGTTTTTCGATTCAAAACAAGATTTGAACGCTTTGAGGAGTTCAAATAACGTGTTTTAAGATCATTTGTGTCGTATCTTTTACTACATAACTTTTCACCAAATTTCACAAACACTAAGAAAGTTTGTTTTTCGATTCAAAACAAGATTTGAACGCTTTGAGGAGTTCAAATAACGTGTTTTAAGATCATTTGTATGGTATCTTTTAGTACATAACTTTTCACCAAATTTCACAAACACTAAGACAGTTTGTTTTTCGATTCAAAACAAGATTTTAGCGCTTTGAGGAGGTCAAATAACGTGTTTTTAGATCATTTGTATCGTATCTTTTACTACATAACTTTTCACCAAATTTCACAAACACTAAGAAAGTTTGTTTTTCAATTCAAAACAAGATTTGAACGCTTTGAGGAGTTCAAATAACGTGTTTTTAGATAATTTGTATCGTATCTTTTAGTACGTAACTTTTCACCAAATTTCACAAACACTAAGAAAGTTTGTCTTTCGATTCAAAACAAGATTTGAACGCTTTGAGGAGTTCAAATAACGTGTTTTTAGATCATTTGTATCGTATCTTTTACTACATAACTTTTCACCAAATTTCACAAACACTAAGAAAGTTTGTTTTTCGATTCAAAACAAGATTTGAACACTTTGAGGAGTTCAAATAACGTGTTTTTAGATCATTTGTATTGTATCTTTTACTACATAACTTTTCACCAAATTTCACAAACTCTTAGAAATTTTGTCATTCGATTCAAAACAAGATTTGAACGCTTTGAGGAGTTCAAATAACGTGTTTTAAGATCATTTGTATCGTATCTTTTAGTACATAACTTTTCACCAAATTTCACAAACACTAAGATAGTTTGTTTTTCGATTCAAAACAAGATTTTAGCGCTTTGAGGAGTTCAAATAACGTGTTTTTAGATCATTTGTATCGTATTTTCTACTACATAACTTTTCACCAAATTTCACAAACACTAAGAAAGTTTGTTTTTCGATTCAAAACAAGATTTGAACGCTTTGAGGAGTTCAAATAACGTGTTTTTAGATCATTTGTATTGTATCTTTTACTACATAACTTTTCACCAAATTTCACAAACTCTAAGAAAGTTTGTCATTCGATTAAAAACAAGATTTGAACGCTTTGAGGAGTTCAAATCACGTGTTTTAAGATCATTTGTATCGTATATTTTAGTACATAACTTTTCACCAAATTTCACAAACACTAAGATAGTTTGTTTTTCGATTCAAAACAAGATTTGAACGCTTTGAGGAGTTCAAATAACGTGTTTTAAGATCATTTGTATCGTATCTTTTAGTACATAACTTTTCACCAAATTTCACAAACACTAAGATAGTTTGTTTTTCGATTCAAAACAAGATTTTAACGCTTTGAGGAGTTCAAATAACGTGTTTTAAGATCATTTGTGTCGTATCTTTTACTACATAACTTTTCACCAAATTTCACAAACACTAAGAAAGTTTGTTTTTCGATTCAAAACAAGATTTGAACGCTTTGAGGAGTTCAAATAACGTGTTTTAAGATCATTTGTATCGTATCTTTTAGTACATAACTTTTCACCAAATTTCACAAACACTAAGATAGTTTGTTTTTCGATTCAAAACAAGATTTTAGCGCTTTGAGGAGTTCAAATAACGTGTTTTTAGATCATTTGTATCGTATCTTTTACTACATAACTTTTCACCAAATTTCACAAACACTAAGAAAGTTTGTTTTTCGATTCAAAACAAGATTTGAACGCTTTGAGGAGTTCAAATAACGTGTTTTTAGATCATTTGTATTGTATCTTTTACTACATAACTTTTCACCAAATTTCACAAACACTAAGAAAGTTTGTTTTTCGATTCAAAACAAGATTTTAGCGCTTTGAGGAGTTCAAATAACGTGTTTTTAGATCATTTGTATCGTATCTTTTACTACATAACTTTTCACCAAATTTCACAAACACTAAGAAAGGTTGTTTTTCGATTAAAAACAAGATTTGAACGCTTTGAGGAGTTCAAATAACGTGTTTTAAGATCATTTGTATCGTATATTTTAGTACATAACTTTTCACGAAATTTCACAAACACTAAGATAGTTTGTTTTTCGATTCAAAACAAGATTTGAACGCTTTGAGGAGTTCAAATAACGTGTTTTTAGATCATTTGTATCGTATCTTTTAGTACATAACTTTTCACCAAATTTCACAAACACTAAGATAGTTTGTTTTTCGATTCAAAACAAGATTTTAACGCTTTGAGGAGTTCAAATAACGTGTTTTAAGATCATTTGTGTCGTATCTTTTACTACATAACTTTTCACCAAATTTCACAAACACTAAGAAAGTTTGTTTTTCGATTCAAAACAAGATTTGAACGCTTTGAGGAGTTCAAATAACGTGTTTTTAGACCATTTGTATCGTATCTTTTAGTACATAACTTTTCACCAAATTTAACAAACACTAAGATAGTTTGTTTTTCGATTCGAAACAAGATTTTAACGCTTTGAGGAGTTCAAATAACGTGTTTTTAGATCATTTGTATCGTATCTTTTACTACATAACTTTTCACCAAATTTCACAAACACTAAGAAAGTTTGTTTTTCGATTCAAAACAAGATTTGAACGCTTTGAGGAGTTCAAATAACGTGTTTTTAGATCATTTGTATAGTATCTTTTACTACATAACTTTTCACCAAATTTCACAAACACTAAGAAAGTTTGTCTTTCGATTCAAAACAAGATTTTAATGCTTTGAGGATTTCAAATAACGTGTTTTTAGATCATTTGTATCGTATCTTTTTACTACATAACTTTTCACCAAATTTCATAAACACTAAGAAAGTTTGTTTTTCGATTCAAAACAATATTTGAACGCTTTGAGGAGTTCAAATAACGTGTTTTTAGATCATTTGTATCGTATCTTTTACTATATAACTTTTCACCAAATTTCACAAACACTAAGAATGTTTGTTTTTCGATTCAAAACAAGATTTTAACGCTTTGAGGAGTTCAAATAACGTGTTTTTAGATCATTTGTATCGTATCTTTTACTACATAACTTTTCACCAAATTTCACAAACACTAAGAAAGTTTGTTTTTCGATTAAAAACAAGATTTTAATTCTTTGAGGAGTTCAAATAACGTGTTTTTCGATCATTTGTATCGTATCTTTTACTACATAACTTTTCACCAAATTTAACAAACACTAAGAAAGTTTGTTTTTCGTTTCAAAACAAGATTTTAACGCTTTGAGGAGTTCAAATAACGTGTTTTTATATCATTTGTATCGTATCTTTTACTACATAACTTTTCACCAAATTTAACAAACACTAAGAAAGTTTGTTTTTCGATTCAAAACAAGATTTTAACGCTTTGAGGAGTTCAAATAACGTGTTTTTCGATCATTTGTATCGTATCTTTTACTACATAACTTTTCACCAAATTTAACAAACACTAAGAAAGTTTGTTTTTCGTTTCAAAACAAGATTTTAACGCTTTGAGGAGTTCAAATAACGTGTTTTTATATCATTTGTATCGTATCTTTTACTACATAACTTTTCACCAAATTTCACAAACACTAAGAAAGTTTGTCTTTCGATTCAAAACAAGATTTTAACGCTTTGAGGAGTTCAAATAACGTGTTTTTAGATCATTTGTGTCGTATCTTTTACTACATAACTTTTCACCAAATTTCACAAACACTAAGTAAGTTTGTTTTTCGATTCAAAACAAGATTTGAACGCTTTGAAGAGTTCAAATAACGTGTTTTAAGATCATTTGTATCGTATCTTTTACTACATAACTTTTCACCAAATTTCACAAACACTAAGATAGTTTGTTTTTCGATTCAAAACAAGATTTTAACGTTTTGAGAAGTTCAAATAACGTGTTTTTGGATCATTTGTATCGTATCTTTTACTACATAACTTTTCACCAAATTTCACAAAAAATGTAAACAAAAAGGATCAAAATGTAAATTAAAACTAAAAAGGACCAAAGTGTAAATAAAATGGACCAAAATGTAAATTAAAAAAATATTTTTTTACAAAAAAGCCCCTGATGACGAATAAAATAGACCAAAATGTAAATTAAAATAATATTTTTTTTACAAAAAATCCCCTGATGACGCGGAGGCTTAGAATTGCAAAAATTTTGTCTACTTTATACATAAGATTAATGAAGATTTGAATGTTTTGGGCACGGTTAAAATGCAGTGAAAGAGAGTGGAGCCCAATTTTCTTGATGTAAGTGATGTAATTCTCGTATAAGTCCCTGATTTTTATTATTTAATATATATATATGGAGGCGGTTCAATGGAGATCTTGTTTAGAGTTCTTATTTGGAGTCCAAATCTGAATCCTCCATTTAATTAGTGTTGACGGCTCAGATTTAATCAATTGGAAGTACTGCCCAAAATAAAAGAGCTGCCCGACTCTTCAAATTCTCCTACGCTGCCCCCACATGGACTGCTCTTTCTCTCAAGCTAGCTCTGTTTTACATGTCTGTAGGTTAAATCATAATGATTCTCACGCACATGCTCTCTCTCTCTCTCTCAAACTGTTCAATGCACTCCCTCTTTCAAGTTGACTCTCTCTCTGTCGCTGGACACTGGAAACTAACCTCACTGTTGGAAACTCTCTTTGGACACACTCGCCATTCTAATGGCATCTGGTGCTAGCTCGACTGGCATTGGTGCTGACCCGAGGTAAATTTCATTATCTGATCAGGTACAAGTTTCCTTTTTTTTTATTATGTGTAATGGACTTAAATGTTTACTGTTGAATCTATGATGAGTTGTTCTATTTTGAATTTTTGGACTTATTTGAAAAATGCTCCTGTTGGAAACCGTTTGAAAAAAAAGTCCCTGTTTGTTCTTTACATTTCCCAATTTTTGGTATCTTTTTGAGCAATGTGGATACATCGTTTTGTTTATTACTAATCGATCCCTAGTTAATTATCTTAGGCATGATGCAACACTGTAAATCTTGGTATCGACTGGTACAAGCCTAAATATCATTTGTTTAAGTCAATGTTTTAATACAAGTAAAAGTTATAAAATAACTTTGTTGGAGGAATTGTAATTTGGTACCAACTGGTACAAGTCTAAATATCGTTTGTTTAAAAGTCTATTCGTTTTAATACAAGTACAAAATAATTAATTTGTTTAAGTTAATTATTTTTAATTAATAAAATTTAATCAATTCGTTTCTCTGTTCATTCACAAAAATAAAATTATATACATTAGAATTCCACAACCCGAACCATCATCAAATTACAATGCCCTACTCTCAAAATTTAGACAAATTACAATACCCCTCATGAAATTGAGACTAATTACAATATCCCTCGTGAAATTTAGACTAATTACAAATTCTTCATCAAATTTACACTAATTACAATTACAATTATCTACTCTCAAAATTTATGTACATTACAATACAAATCACTCCTGAAATTTAGGCTAATTTGCAAACCCCCCCCCCCCCCCCCCCCCTCGCAGTTTGTGTCCAAATTCTTTTGCCTTCACTTTCTGTCCAGTTCCTTTTTTCGTATACCTAAAAATTTGAGAATATTCTCAATACCCTTAGAGAAATAGTCAATACATGATATTTATTGTTCTTAATTGGAGTATAAATTAAGTTTGATTGGAGTATAAAATAGTCAAATACATTTTCACTTCAATCGTGCGAGGATTGTATCCTTCGAGCTTAAAATCTGAAGCCTCAAATAAAATGATACCCGGATTTATCTT
This sequence comes from Luzula sylvatica, assembly GCA_946800325.1. NCBI lineage: Eukaryota > Viridiplantae > Streptophyta > Magnoliopsida > Poales > Juncaceae > Luzula > Luzula sylvatica. The sequence continues at coordinate 5,268,223 of OX326961.1, forward strand.
CAATATAACAAGACCAACCCTATATTCAACATCTGTACACAATTTCTTAGATTTGATTTAATATAAGTACTAGAAATCTTTTGCCGTGTTTGAGAAGTTGTATCTCGAAAGGCCTGACAAATGTCCTATAAACATGAGTATCGCCGGTTACATGCACAAAATGCTCTTCCTTGAGACCTGATAACCATCAAAGATAAATAATTTATGAACAAGTTATGTATTAAGTATCAAAAGATGATACTTTTTCAGTTTATGACAAATTCAATGAATTTAGGAGATGGTATCCATGAGCAACGCAAATCCCACCTGAAATAATGAAACCCCCCCTTAATTTTTCCGGTAGTAATCCTCAATTAGTCCTAATTATTGAAAATGTAAACCAAAATGGCAAAATAAAAGAAAAAATTCTTGTATTTTGTAATCAGCGAATCACTCAATTAAATTTCGTCCTTGCAATTTGTAATCAGTGAATCCCTCAACAAAAAAATCCTTGTAATCTAAGAAAAATCAGCGAATACCTAAACCTTTTCCAGCGAGGAGGGAACCATTCATTGCATACCCTTACTCGCCGAGTCGAGCTCTGAAAAGAGTAAGATACGATCGTTTCAACATTCTCCTTTCAAGAAGAGAGCTTCCCTTGATTTCTAGCGATGCATTTATCCTGAGAAGAAGTGTGGCGTTGGAGATGATATGAGACCACGGGAGAAGTTGTGACTTGGGGAAAGTTAAAGAAGAAGAGATGGGCAGGTTTTTCCAAAGAAATCTCAGCGGTTCATTAAAATTAAATGGATGGTTGTGATTTGGACTCCAAACAAGAACTCTAAACAAGATCTTCGTTGAACCCGCCCCCTATATATATATATATATATATATATATATATATATATCAAATTTAATTTGATGATGCTAATAAGTAAAACGAGATAACATATTTAAAATCGAACAAAAATAATGATATATTTAAGTAAAATAAAATATGTGTATATTAAAAAAAAGTAGCAAATTTAAAATTGAACAAAAATGATACTACAATTGAGAAATAATAGTTTAATTAGAATATAACCAACGATCAATATGTAACATGATTAAAACATACTACAATTGAGTAATAATTACTCACGAATAAAAAATGATCCTAATGTTTGAATACTAACAAATTTTAAATACATTTGGTTAAACATACAATATCTAACATATTAAAAAGTATTTAAATATATAACATATTGTTAAAAAAATAATAAAATATTATACGAACTATTTTTATCTGAATCAAATAAATAAAACATTAATATTTTGTTCAAATTTTGTAGAAAAAAAATTCAATTACAAATATGATTTGAAGATAATAAATTTTATTTCAAAACCCCCTAATTTTCTGTATATTTTATTTAAAAAATACTAAATTACAATATCATTTGGTTTTTTTTTTGGGAAATTCTTTAAAAACCTCCTAATTTTCTGTATATTTTGAAAAAAAAAACCCTGTACTTTGAGATTTCTTGTTTCAGCCCTTCTGGCACATACTTAATACCCCCTACCTTCACTTACTCCATCTATTCACTGTTTTCTTTTTTTAAAGATAAAAATACGCTTGCATAATAATGAAGTAAAATATAACCTGTTGCATAACCCAATTTCTTTCTGCACCGTAAAAATACTTGTTATCTGTAAAATGCTATTCCTCCCCAAAATATCTGATGAGTTATAACGTAAAAATGAATTCAATGAACTCATAATGTTCACGAGTAAACAAAATTTGTATAGTAATCTAGTTGGAAAGCATGACATTTTATCATTCAATCTAAGTAGACAAAAATAAAATTAAAGGGAAAATATCTGGCATAACCTTCATAAAGATAGAAATTACAAATATATCGTTTATAAACATAAATATCACATTTATCCTTTCTAAGACAATTTAATTATCTCTCAAATTTATCCATACTTAACTTTCCTTGTTAAGTTTAACGGTGAACATATGAAATTATCTCTCAAATTTATCCATACTTCAACTTCCAATTTATGTACCACGATTCATGATTTAGGATTTTCTTAAAATACAATATAATAATAATAATTCAAACGATCAAAAACATATATGCAGCTTCATTCTGGGAAAGATTGATAATATCACAATGGTAGTTCATGTAAAGTGCACCGATTAAATAGACAGTTAATATTTAACTAAGTATATAATATCAAAAATAGTATATATTATTCAAACAAATAAATAAATAACTGAGAAAAAATTAGGAAGCATATAGTTCAGGAGGACTACTAAGAAAATCGGAACTGAGCCTACCATCTGTGGAATCAATTACTGATTTGTTAACTTTAGACATATCTTTGAGTTTTAATCCAAATTATGCATAATTGAAGGTTTTGCTTTTTAAATTTTGCAGAAACGAGTACTCATATCACGATCCGTACCAACGTGTTTGACATGCTTAAATTTGGAGTACGCTGAATTGATATGTGGATCAAATCTGAACAAAGAATACGAATACTGGCCACAATAACATAATTGTAATTGTGATGCAATTTTGAGTTTGTAAACATCATAATTTCAAGTACCACAAGAATATATTTTCATAGTTCATATGATTAGTGTACTCGATAGTTAATATTAGTCATTTAGAAGCTATAGAAATCAGAAGTAAAACATATAGTCTCATTTAAAATACTCATTTCGGACCCTAACCATATTTTGCACTTCAAACCTTAACTATATTTTGCACTTTGAATTCAAAAAACCATTACAAAGTGCATAACAATATGTCATAACAAAGTAAACAAAAACTTATTACCACGCGTCATCATTTCCACTACAACATATATGTGTTATTGGGACAGGAACCGTCTCAATAAGAGCTCAAACCGTCCCAATAAACTTTTTGGGACGGTTGGCCGTCCCAAACACACCGTCCCAATAAAGGGCGTACCAAATTGGGACGGGCCGTCCCAAAAAACTTATTGGGACGGGCAGTCCCAATAAGGATGCATGACGTGACAGAGTGCAGGAAATGACGTGACAGAGTGCAGGAAATGACGTGACAGAGTGTTTTGGGACGGCCCGTCCCTATAGCTTGTTGGGACGGGTAGGATTTTGGTACGGGCCGTACCTACAATGTTGTTGGGACGGCTATAGCTTTGGGACGGCCTGTCACAATAATTAATGATTATTATTTATTATAATATATTATTATATATTATTATTATTATTATTTTTTTTATTATTATTATTATTATTAATATTGCTAAGGGACAAAAATTCGAAAAAGTTGTGAAATATGAAAAACATGAAAAATTCGTTTGGATATGTTGAATAAATTCGTTTGGATCTGTTGAAAAACACAAAAAATTGCAAAAAAAAAGGCATTCATTTAGATTTATTTCAAATCTGTTCAAAAAACAGCACAAAATGTCGAAAAAAATCCAGAAAAACTTCATTAAATCCGTTGCTAAAAGCTGTCAAAAAATAAGTCCCAATTAAACTAAATAATCACTTCAAAAAAACCTAATAATATTCGAAAAATAAAAAAAATCTGCCAAAACAGAATAATATTGTTCATAAAATAAAATAATATGTCAAAAAACCTAATAATATTCCAAAACAGAATAATACTCATCAAAAAAAAAATCTGCCAAAATTTCGTCCAAATAATTGCCCAAATCAGAAAACTATTCAAATAATGGTTCATGAAATTACCTTAGCATAAATGAAAGAGAGGGAGATCAGAAAAGATGTGCTGCTACACGAGTTCTTTAGAGAGGGAGAAGAAAAGGGGGGTGATTGACAGGGCAGAAATGAAAGAGAGGGGGAGTGAAATGGGGGGAGGGGGAAGAAATGAATGAGAGAGAGAGAGAGAGAGAGAGAGTGGACGTAAATAGAGGAAGAAATGAGGGGGAAAACGAAAATTTGGAATTCAAACGGGCAAAATTTTGGGACGGTCCGTCCCAAAATTTGGGGTTCTGACAGGAGTGACATTCTTCTTTTTATCATTTATAGCCTTATAGGATTATGTGCATTATTGATGTAGTGTTTACTGGAGAGAGTGTTTGAGGTGGAAATGGAGAGTAAATGAATTGATTCATTAAATGGAACCAGACTTCAGTTGTGGGACTTTTGTACGAATGTCGTCTTGTAACTCTTGTTCAATGTTGTGTTGTACTGTTGTACGAATATCAAACAAATTACTTGAAAATGTTGAATATATATTATAAAAAATTAAGTGTAATTAAAATTGAAAACTAAGAAGAGAAATTAAAAAGTTGGATTTTCACAGTCTGGATGGATGCGAGAAAAATAAGAAATGAACATAGAAGATCCACAAGTGATTTCTATGTGTCCTACGAACCAATGTTGTAAAATACGGAAAACGGCACGGAACGGTCGGGACCGTAAAACGGGATTACCGTAAAACGGTGAAAAAACGGTGGAAAAACGGTGAAAAAACAGTCACCGAAATCGATAATAATTTAATTAAAATTTATATATGAAACCAAAAAATATATAATAATTTAATTTTTTAATAGTAAAAAAATAACATAAACAACATCCAACATAAAACATAACATCAAAATGAATGTCTAACATAAACGTAATATCAAAACGAATGTCCAACAAAACGTAACATCAACATATAAACTCAAATCCAAACATAAACTAATAGTAAAATCATTAACATCATTCGGGACAACCGTAAGTAAAAAAAAATAATTATTTTATTCGGCTGGAAAAAAAAATGGGCTGAAAAACGATAAATAATCAAAATTCCAATTTTTTTGTTGTTAAAAACGGCCGTTTTTCGAACCATAAAACGTTTTTTCCCCAAAAAAAGGTCAAACACGGTAAAAAAAAACGTTTGACCGTTTTTTCAAACCGTCTTGTAAAAAAGGAAACGTTTTTCCACCGTTTTTCACAGTTTTTTACAACAGTGCTACGAACACACATTATCATACTATGTGCAATACTATATGTTCTGCATTTAACCTCTTATAGAAGCAAAATTTAAAAAATAACTTCCTTTCTAAAAATATATCAAAAATAACTCTTTTTTTTATAATATTTCAAAAATAACCCAAAACGGATTTTTAAATCCCGCCGTTCGAATTTATAAAATTTTAATTGAAAATATGACATATTTCCCCAAATTTCACCATAACATCTATGATCTAATTAATATAATTAATTAAAATGATAAATAATACATGTTGATTGTTAACTAGATACATAATTAATATTTGTTCGAATTCATAAATTTGAATAAATTTTAATGAAATATTTAATTATATGTTTTAATTATCACGTTAATTAAATATAATTATTTTTTAATGAAGAATTCGGCGGATATATTTTAATAACGAACTCGGCATATAAACATTAGGATCTTTTAAATATTTGTTGACCGTTACAAATTTAATTATGTTAGATAATTATCATGTCTTTGAAACAACAAAATATCATCATATATACATACAAATACGGCAAAAAAAATAGTTGGTCCTTTTCTTCAAGTCAGACGAAAATTGGGCATGAAAACAAAAATGTGTTATACACTGACCTAGCAAGTCCCTAAAAATAATTATTTACATTCATTCAATTTTCTACTTAAGAGGGGTATATTGGTAACAAAAAAATACCTTTGGACCAATGAAGAATTTGCTTTCATGTATCATGTTTCTATCTCCATCCCTAAAACAAAATATCTTCAGTTTAGTTCCTCAAAAGAAAATATTCCATTTACACCCTTAAAAAATGACATCATTATTATTATTATTATTTGAATTAAAAATGATACTATTAGGGTATCATGCTTTCATGTACCATTTTGAGTGTGGATATAACATTTTGAGGTATTTAGATATAGGGATGAGAGATTTATTCCGTAGCGCCTTGTATAACTCCATAATTTTTTGGTCAATACTAACTATAAGTATGGATTGATATTTATTTTTATAATGACTTATTTTTGCTTCCTTAATGGTACCTTTTTCTTCAAAAAAAAATAGTAAAAGAACATTAAAAAAAAACGAAATTAGGTATGATCTTTTTAGGCATAATGCAGCGGTTATTTTGTAAAATAGGTATGACTTTATTTTATTTTGCGGAACTGAATAAGGAATACACAAATTTAAAAATGAGGAGAATGATAATACGATAGAGTTGAGGGGGGCTAACCAAAAATAACGTGAGGAGATAATGCTCATGGGCAATGCAATTTCATCCATCTCCTGATTGTAAAGAAAAAATAATAATATTACTGATAATTAGATTTTTTTTTTATTTTTTTTTATAAGAAGGATTTTAAGAGGTTTTATATAATTAAGGACTTAAATGTAATTATTAATAAATTAATTTTGTTAATATTTTTACCTTGCAATGTTGTTTGAATTTGTTATAGTAAAGAGAAGACTATCAACAAGAATTAACAATAGTAAAAAAATGAAAACCCAATAGAGCTCCAGGCCCAGATGGCCTAAACGGTGAGTTTTTTAAATTCTTTTGGCCATGCATGAAAGAAGAAGTATTTAGAGTATTGTCAGATAATACCCTGTTAGAGAGGGGAATGGAGGATTGGGGCGATTCCCACGTGATACTGATCCCCAAGAAAGAGGGGATTTGTAAAGCACAGGACTTCAGGCCCCATAAGCTTGATAAGCAGCATACAAAAAATTCATTCAAAAGCCTTAGCCAACATATTAAAGAAGAGAATAGATGAACTCATCTTAAGCAATCAGTTCGGGTTCATTGAGGGGAGGGAATTGGCAGACTGCTTCATGTACGCAAGACAGGTAATCCATAAAGCCAACTCGAGAAGTCAACCTCTGCTCTTATTTAAAGCAGATATTACCAAAGCCTTCGACTCTGTATCGTGGGATTTTCTGGCCCAAGTCCTCAAAGCAAGAGGGTTTGGTCCTATCTGGATTCAAAGAATCTCCAACTGTGTTCTCAAGGGGCATGCAAAAATATTACTCAATGGCATTCCGGGTAAATCAATCCATCTGAAAAGGGGGGTCAGACAAGGGGACCCACTGTCCCCACATCTCTCCATCATTGTAATTGATGCTCTGGCGAGGGCAATAGAGAGATTGAGTCTAGAAAACTTCATCGACAGACCTCTGAGAGATACAAGGGTTTCTCTGCATTACGCGGATGACTCCCTGTACCTAATCAAACCAGAAATAACACAAGCAAGAAGATTAAAATTCATTTTAAATGAATTTGGATCTAAAGCGGGACTAAAGATTAATTATGACAAATCGGAAATGACGGTTACTGCTAAAGGGGATGATGTAATAAAGGAGCTGGCAGAGGAATTAGGATGCAGAACAAACAAGTTACCATTCACATACCTAGGTTTACCCTTGCATTTCAAAAAACCAACTAAAGAGGAATACAGAGGCATAATCGATAAATTTAATGCAAAAATAAATAGTTGGAGAGGGGCCATGCTATCAATTGGGGGACGGTTAATCCTAATAAACTCAATCCTATCCTCACTACCAGTGTTTTACATGTCAGTGTTCCTTTTCCCCAAGTGGGTGATTGACGAAATTGATAAAATTAGGAAAAAATTTCTGTGGAAAGGGAAGAAGGATAATGGAATTCACCTGGCAAAGTGGCAGCAAGTATGTAGGCCGAAAGAAGGAGGAGGGATGGGTATCATTGATCTGCACCTCTTCAACCAAGCCCTCATTCGCAAGTGGGCCTGGAAATACCATCAACCAACGAAAGATCTCAACTGGCAAAAGCTGGTCTCACCACTCATCTATGAGGATTCTGAAGACTCCTACTTTTGGAAAGATGTAAAGAAATCCAGAACTTTCTTTGAAGCAAACTCCTCCTTCATAGTCAATGATGGCGACTCAGTGGATTTTTGGCACTGCAAGTGGGTAGGAATGAAATTAAGTGAGAAGTTCAATTGCCTTTACTCATTTGTAGATGAAAAAAACAAATCAATAAAAGAAGTATGGGGGGGACAGAGGTGTGAGTAAAGAAAAATTAAAATTGAAAGCAGGATTATCAAATAAAGCAGAAAGAGAATGGGATGAACTGAGTACCTTGTTATCCAATTTTGAGCTGAGCCAAGGAAATGACGAGATCTTATGGGATCTGTCAAAGAAACATAAATACTCAGTGAAATCGGCATATAAGAGTTTGAGTCTGGGGGTATTCACCTCAAGTGATGTAAGTGGGATTTGGAACGTGAAAGCTCCTCTGAGAATGTTAATCTTCATGTGGCTCTGCAAGCAGGACAAGGTGTTAACGATACAAAACCTCCAAAAAAGAGGCATGCCGTTTGCAAGCAGATGCTATCTGTGCTCGAATAAAGAGGAAACATCCTCGCACATCTGGGGATCTGACTGCGAATACGTGCACGAGGTTTGGGCAAAGCTAAAACTCAGATTTGGAGCTTGGTTTCCACAGATCAATGTGCCTCCATGCTCACAAAATCGAGTTTTAGATGCCTGCTTCCAAGGAACACGAGACGCATCAGGTCTGAAACAGCTAGCAACGATCTGCTATTTCTCGATCTGGAGAGAGAGGTGCAAGAGGGCCTTCACAGAGGAAAACAAACCGAGCCAGTGCTTGAGCGAGGAGATCTGGTCGGAATGGGTGGAGTATCGAAGGATACAACAAGAGCTCAAGGAAGAGAGATCCATACCAAAAAATGGGGAGGCGAGATCCAAAAATGGAGAAGTGAGAAGATGAGAGAGAGAGAGAAAGGAGCAGGCGTGAGTAACTAGGAAAGTTTCATTGGGAGATTTTAGAGGTGGCGTGTATTCTGAGGCAACTCCCATCGAAGACTATTCGGTTTACTTCTAAAAAGATGCAGTTGGGCTCCAATTTGTGTTTTATGTCTACTGTAAATGTTAAAAGCCCAAAATAGAGGATTAAAAGCTTTTTAGGCTATGGTTATTGAGGTACTTAGCAGTATTAGGATTGTAAATAAATTCTAATTAATATAATATACATCTAAACGTGAGATAATAAAGCTCACTTTAGATTTTCTAAAAAAAAAAAAAAAACAAGAATTAACAAAGCAAGCCTACTCTTAATTGCAAACCACTGCAATTCAACCAAATTGTACAATCATAATTATTATATCAACTTAATAAAAATGATAAATGAATGGATTTTATTAAAAATCTGAGCACTTTTCCGAAATTGAGATTCTTCAATTTCAGACAAGAAATCATACGAAAATCTCCCATTTCCATGTGAACCGGATCCTGGAAACAAAACAAAAAATAGAATTTTCTTCAAGATATTAGAAAATGTAGGGGCTATTTTGACAATTTCTTCAAGATTGCAAGTTTGATTCAAAATTTGACTTAAACATTACTCCCCGGCAGCGGCGCCATTTGATAAACGGGTTTTCGATCGATTTTTAATTTGAAATATCGTTGTATGTGAAAACCAATTCAATCAACAAGTTTGGAAATATATGTGTATAGTGGAAATATGAAAGTTCGTTCCGCGAGGAGTATATGCGTCGAATAATGAATCAAAACAAGCAAAAATGAAAAGGGCAGAAACTTTTCCACAGAGAGCTATTGCGTCAAAATATGATTAAGATTCAGATCATTAAAATAAATATTTCGAAGTTCCCAAAATTAATGAAAATTAGTCTACAGAGAGGTCTAAATGTTATCAAATTTATCCTAAAATTTCAAACAAGTTGGACAACGGAATAAAAAGTTATTAACGAATTACAATCAGGTCTCTGAAAAAAGTCCCCTGGAAACAGCAGGTTTTCAGTTTAAGTGACAGTATTCAAAAATTCATATCAATTCGAATATTTCATGAAATTCTACGATTCAAAAAGTTCCCGAAACTAGAAATCAAGATCTATGCAGAACAAAAAGAGAACAAAAATATCACACAAAGAGAGCAAATTATCACACAAAGAGAGCAAAAGATCGATTGCAAGAAACAAGATTTAAGCAAGAACTAGATTCAAACAAGGGTTTCTTTAGACAACTTCAAAACAATCATTCAACATACAAGAAATTCAAGATAGAAAAGAATACACCTAGATTGAGTAAAGAAAAGCTTCAACGCGTCAAGAAGAGCGTCCTTTTCCTCGCTAGTGTTGTCGCTCAATTGACCACCGAAAGGAGAATGCTCCGAGTCACGGCAAGCTTGCTTCGTTGGTCACCGAAAGGAAAGAATCCTCAAGTCACGGACTCACTAGATGAAAGGTCACCAAAAGGAGAGGATCCGAGTCATGGTTGATACCTTCACTAAGCTCCGAAAGAGGAAACCACCCAGTCACGGTCTCAACACAACTCCACAAGTCCCGGTTAGTCTCGAGAAAGGTCGATTCGCCGAAAGGAAGGATGTCCAAGTCACGGTCGAATCTCCCGAACAATCGAGTAGGATCTTGAATGGTTCTTGATGTTCTTGAAAGTTCTTGGAAGTGCTTAGAGAGAGAGAGAGAGAGAAAGGGGGGAGGGAAGAAAAAGCAATCTCTGCCCAAGGGCCTTGGGGTCTTATTTATAGTGTCCTTGGGGATTTCCCATTGGCCGAGAGATGGGTGAGAGGATTGAGGGTAGTTGGGGATGGTAGGTGAGGTTGGTGGGGCTGTAGAGTGGCAATTGTGTGAGTGGTTTTCGAGTAGAGTTTGGTGTAATGTCTTTTGTTGATGATTATTTGCCTTCTCCTTCACACGTGTACCGAATTGGTCGGTATGATAGATCGATTTTAATGGCGCGAGGAGACGAAGGCAACTACACTCTTGGATTGCCGAGAATTCCACCTAAAACCTGTAATTAAGCAATAAAACACACTTAGTGAAGAAATATTCTTGTTATCTCAAATATGAACAATTGTATATATAAAGTTGTGATTCAAAAGGGCTAAAATCCCTAAATTAGCTATCAAAAAGGTGCTTTATTTTCCTCTTATCAAATACCCCCACACTTAAACCTTTGATCGTCCTCGATCAATTGGAGAATTATATCACAAAACAAAGAATCGCAGTAGATTTTGTTGAAGTTGTATTCGTTATTTAAAAACTCATTTCATGAATCAAATGGTTCACTCTCATTTCATCAAGTTCACTAGTATTTAGAATGATATTGGTCTTTTCATTATTAGATCTCGAAATTAACTCGAAATTTCATATGAGTTTTTCATGACACTCGATCTCAAGCGGTAAGAGCGACTTAAACGTTTTTACTTCGAATTTCTTCACTCCACAATCTCAAAAGAACTCAATTCGAAAGCTATTATCGGGCCAAAATTTCCCGTTTTGCTAGATGATCTTAAATGCAAGTTATTCATTTTAAAACACGTTTGGTACAATGGTACAAGGTTCATACCCATTTTCGATCAATTTCCCCGCTCATTCGTTTTCTTTTCTCTCTTTGGAAGTCTTTAACCGAACGCCCCACTACACCGAAATGCAATGAGGTTACTCTCGGTGTTGTCTTTTGACCTTCATCTTTTCTCACTTAGTTTTTTTTTTTTTTTTTTTTGTTCTTGGAAGTCTTTAACCGAATGCCCCACTACACCGAAATGCAATGAGGTTACTCTCGGTGTTGTCTTTTGACCTTCATCTTTTCTCACTTATTCTCTTTTTTTTTTTTTTCTTTTTTTTTTTTTTTTGAACGAGCGGGTATATTTGATCTACTAACGGGTCCCCACAAATGGTTATTTCATAGTGCAATTATTCATATTTTAAATCTAGCAAAACGTACTTTAACGGCCACGCTAAGAACTTTACTCATAAGTCCCATATTAATTACGGGTTCGAAAATCGAGTTAAAACGTATCGCATGAACCGCGCATCGATCAAGTGTCTCAAACTCGTGAAATTTGAAACAATAGGGCTGGAATCCCCGAATAGATCTCTTCAAAATCATAACCAAATCCTTTAAAATATTTTGCAAACTTTTAGTTTTGAGAGCGAAATTCAGAGTTGAATGAAATTTTGTTTTAAAAACGACGATTTAGTTCAATTCAGTGGAGAAAAATCTTTTATTGCAATTTAGAGTTGTTTTGTGATTAGCAATGCTCCCAGATTTAAGTGGATACTTTTTATAAATTTTTTTTTTTTTTTAATGTTTTTTAATTTTCAATTTTCCCTGATTTTTTTAATTTTTAATTGGGCTCATACAGGTCAAAGATTGTATGTTACCCCCCCACACTTAGAGATTACTTGTCCTCAAGTATAAAAAATCAAAAATTTCAAAAAGAGGGATAATAGAGAGATACAACCTTTGATGCGTGGGCGTGCCTCCCTCGCTAGCGCTCTCGTTTGTGGTCTCGAGCTCGACCATGCCGATGTTATCCTCCTTCAAAATTAAACGAAGCGCTCACATGGATCGCTACTTTTCGACCGCCTCGAAATACTCCCTTTGAGATGTTGGAGATGAGAGAAATTGGCGCTTGTATCACACGATTTGCATATGTCGAAAGTGGCATCAATATTTTCTCTATTTCGCTTCGGATTTTTCGAGTTGCTTCATCGCTTGGAGTTTGACGAAGAGGAGTACTGAGTGGCGTGAGTGTCTCGATTGTATTTGATTTTCTTGATAAATCTACACAAGGTGAAGTTCTATCATGAGAAGCATCATAGTTCTTAATTGAATTTAAATTGATGATATATGGAAAGAATTCACCTTGGAGAATTGTAGATTTCATTTCTTGCTCGTTCTCATCGATTGGAGTGAGTTGAACCATCTTTTGGAGAGTCGAATCCATTGACACCTTTTCTTCTTCGATTGTCGTTCTTGCTCCAATGCTTTCATCGAATCCCCCCACACTTGAACTCTTGTCACTTTCAATCTCCACGTTCTCCTTATTTGAATCCCTTAACTCGAGGTGAATTAATTTTATCATTTCATTTATGTTTTCACATTTTTGATTAAAGGATATCATCATCGCCATCATTTCCTCCATCATTCTTTTTAATTCTTGGTTTGGATCTTCGTTTTGGGATTGAAATTGTGGATCTTGGTAATCAAATTCATGTTGAGATTCGAGTTCGTTTTGAGAAGGTTCGTATATGGGGTATGAGTAGTTATTGGTGGTTTCGGTATAGGATTGTGTCTCATAACCCCATGGGGATTCGTTTTCGTATTGGCGAGCTTCGTAGATGGGATCTTGATAAAGGGTCTCGGTGTGTGATTCATCGTTTTCAATTGAGGGTGAACATGAGAGCCAACCGAGCCTTCGTTCTTCCATGGATCTTCGAGCTTCGTTTTCCTTTCTTTCTTCCCATTCTTGCAATTCTTTTTGTATTTCTAGCTCGAGAATCTCTTGATTTGTCATGGAGTCCGGATATCCTTTTGCGGCTCTATCGCGACGTATGAACTCCCGAAGCGATAGTCTTTCTTGATGATCCATCTTGCTCCACTTCGTGTACCTTGCAAGAATAGAAAATTTTCGAAATTAGTGAAATATCAAGTTCAAATGCATCAAATCTATTAAAAATATCACTCAAGATTGCAAGTTTGATTCAAAATTTGACTTAAACATTACTCCCCGGCAGCGGCGCCATTTGATAAACGGGTTTTCGATCGCTTTTTAATTTGAAATATCGTTGTATGTGAAAACCAATTCAATCAACAAGTTTGGAAATATATGTGTATAGTGGAAATATGAAAGTTCGTTCCGCGAGGAGTATATGCGTCGAATAATGAATCAAAACAAGCAAAAATGAAAAGGGCAGAAACTTTTCCACAGAGAGCTATTGCGTCAAAATATGATTAAGATTCAGATCATTAAAATAAATATTTCGAAGTTCCCAAAATTAATGAAAATTAGTCTACAGAGAGGTCTAAATGTTATCAAATTTATCCTAAAATTTCAAACAAGTTGGACAACGGAATAAAAAGTTATTAACGAATTACAATCAGGTCTCTGAAAAAAGTCCCCTGGAAACAGCAGGTTTTCAGTTTAAGTGACAGTATTCAAAAATTCATATCAATTCGAATATTTCATGAAATTCTACGATTCAAAAAGTTCCCGAAACTAGAAATCAAGATCTATGCAGAACAAAAAGAGAACAAAAATATCACACAAAGAGAGCAAATTATCACACAAAGAGAGCAAAAGATCGATTGCAAGAAACAAGATTTAAGCAAGAACTAGATTCAAACAAGGGTTTCTTTAGACAACTTCAAAACAATCATTCAACATACAAGAAATTCAAGATAGAAAAGAATACACCTAGATTGAGTAAAGAAAAGCTTCAACGCGTCAAGAAGAGCGTCCTTTTCCTCGCTAGTGTTGTCGCTCAATTGACCACCGAAAGGAGAATGCTCCGAGTCACGGCAAGCTTGCTTCGTTGGTCACCGAAAGGAAAGAATCCTCAAGTCACGGACTCACTAGATGAAAGGTCACCAAAAGGAGAGGATCCGAGTCATGGTTGATACCTTCACTAAGCTCCGAAAGAGGAAACCACCCAGTCACGGTCTCAACACAACTCCACAAGTCCCGGTTAGTCTCGAGAAAGGTCGATTCGCCGAAAGGAAGGATGTCCAAGTCACGGTCGAATCTCCCGAACAATCGAGTAGGATCTTGAATGGTTCTTGATGTTCTTGAAAGTTCTTGGAAGTGCTTAGAGAGAGAGAGAGAGAGAAAGGGGGGAGGGAAGAAAAAGCAATCTCTGCCCAAGGGCCTTGGGGTCTTATTTATAGTGTCCTTGGGGATTTCCCATTGGCCGAGAGATGGGTGAGAGGATTGAGGGTAGTTGGGGATGGTAGGTGAGGTTGGTGGGGCTGTAGAGTGGCAATTGTGTGAGTGGTTTTCGAGTAGAGTTTGGTGTAATGTCTTTTGTTGATGATTATTTGCCTTCTCCTTCACACGTGTACCGAATTGGTCGGTATGATAGATCGATTTTAATGGCGCGAGGAGACGAAGGCAACTACACTCTTGGATTGCCGAGAATTCCACCTAAAACCTGTAATTAAGCAATAAAACACACTTAGTGAAGAAATATTCTTGTTATCTCAAATATGAACAATTGTATATATAAAGTTGTGATTCAAAAGGGCTAAAATCCCTAAATTAGCTATCAAAAAGGTGCTTTATTTTCCTCTTATCATTTAACATTAGTGTGACAAATTGACAATGGGACCTAATGGTATAATTATGCTAATGATTAGCTATAATTATGCTTATGATTACGCACAATGTATAAATTAGTAATATAGAAATAATAACAAAGAAGTCCCAAGTTCTTAACCTTTTTGCCAATAAGTGAGAAATTCGAAAAAAAATAATAATTAGAAAATCATCTCATAAAATAAACTTCATGAATTTGATGGAATCGATTAGAGCAAATACTTACTGTACAAACATTAAAAATCAACTGTAATGCAAACATTATTCAAAAATAAAAATTACCGTTAAGATATTCAGATATTAACTAAAAAAAATAACTTTTCTGCAAAAAAAACATCATATTGTGCAAAACAAAAGATATTCAATAGAAAAAAATAGCTTAAACATACACAAATGAATGTGCACTAATTAGAACGAGTTTTTCTTGGATACATCAAAAATTTCCGAACCGTTCACTCTCTCATATCTAATGGTCCAGATTCAACATGAACACCTGCTAGCATTATTCAGCACCGTTCACTCTCTCATATCTAATGGTCCAGATTCAACATGAACACCTGCTAGCATTATTCAGCACCGTTCATTCTCTCATATCTAATGGTCCAGATTCAACATAAACACCTGCTAGCATTATTCAGCAGGTAAAAAATCTTATTCAATTACCATTATAGAGAAAATGATAGAAAAATAATTTCATTTACTCAATATCCATTTCTCTTTCTTTAAGTGACATGCACGTCTCATTTAATGAGAAGATTCAATGGCATGCATGCCTCATTTATTGCTAGGTGGGAGTTTTTTTTTTTTTTTTTACTCAAGTATTTACGTGTGACCCGTGAGTAAATGAGATTTTTATCCATCTCCCAAAATATTCATACCAAACAAATAAAACATGATAAAATTCATATAATTAGATATGTTACTAACAAATCTGATTTCATAATAATCAGAATTGTTACACCGTGTACTAACAAATTAGGCCTCACTAATTTGTTTGTTAGTAACTGATGGTATAATTTTGATTTTTGTTTAAATATACAATATTCAATGTGAATATAATATTTTCGGTATCAATATATCATGTACGAAATAAGGCCAAATATATTTATATTTCGTAAGCAAGACACCAACTATTTTTCATATGGAAATCATATTATATAATTTTTGTTTTGATACGTTAATAATGTTTTTTTTGCTTTATATGTAACATGTTTTAATGATCGTTAAGACTTTCATGTAAATTAATTCACATAGATATTTTGTTAGTGATATCTCAAATATTTGGGTATATATGCACTATTCAATATCAATATATAATTAAATAAAATATTATACGACCAAATATTTTTATATTTCGTAAGCAATACACCAACCAAATTTTTATTCCAAACATATGATATGCTTGTAAAATTATCGTTTATTATTATTATAGTATTTTTTTTTAATTGACAAAATAAAAAATAAAAAATTCCTCATATGTCCTTCATTCATTAGTGTCAATGGGGATCGAACTCATCAACTCTCACAACATAAGATTTTTTATGTCTGACACTCAACTAAGTATGCTATGGATCCATTATTATTATTATTAATAATAATATCAATAATAATAATAATATGGTACAATATGGGACTAAGATGTGATATTTTGAACTCTCAAATACTTTTTATCTAGCAAAAAAGAAAGTAAGAAATTATAACATGAAAGGAATTTGTGGATTTATTATTTGAAATGGACTTATAAACCAATAGAAACATGCCAATTTTTTTCATGATGCATCATTAGAAACTTTATTTTTAAAATTTCGCTAAATATATTCATTAAAAATAAACAATTTAAAATTTTATATTTAAATATTTTTTGGCAGTGTATATTTTTTTAAATAATATTTGTACATATTGAAATTAAGAAAAACTATATGTGTAGTTTTTAATGTTACTATAAAATTTATCGTTTTCAATGCTTATATATCATTTCATTGTCGATATACACTTTAATATTACTAAAAAATTGCCATTCTATTATTTTCAATAAAATATATCAAATTTAACATAAAATACACTATTTTCCGGGTTCGTGCATCATGTGTTGTAGCAATATATTATTTTTTGTTTTGTGTCATTATTTAGATTTTGTCGTTAATGTGTTATTTTTAATGCGTTATTTTTCATGCTAATATATGTTAATAGTGTAAGTCGAAATATCATTTTGTTGCCAACATAATGTTTTTGAATTCTAATATACTGTTTTAGTGTCAATATAATTATTTAGCGTAAATAAAAATATACATTTTTATCACAATATTATTAGTTCAATCTTAATTTATAATTTTCAGCGGCAAATGCACTTCATCACTAGTATACTATTTTGGTTGTTAAAATAATATAAATAGAACATTTTAATTGCAAGATAATATATTTCATAAGCTCGTATATCATTTCTTTGTCAATATATATTTTTCATATTACTATATCATTTTCGGTGGTAATATAATATATTATTTTTAACATTAATATATTATATCTATGGTTATTATTTGTACTGCCGATATGTTCTTTTTTAGTGTTATTATATCAATTATAGTGGTGATAATATACTGCAAGCGTCAAGTCAATATATTATTTTTATTGGCAACAATTAATTTTAATGCACATATATAATTCTGAGTGGAAATAGTAATATTATTAAGTGATAATATATTTATCATTATAATATATTATTTATAACACTAATATATTAGTTTTAATGTTAATATAATATGCGTGTGTCGTAATTTTATGATTTATAAATAAAGTGTTAATGTCATGAAATTTTGTTTAATAGTCAAGCTGTTTTCATTGCAATGCTTTTTATACTATATCATTATATAAATTAGATTGAAAATATTCATTATAATACATTATTATACTATATAAATTTTGTGCTCAAATATTAATTTAAAATACATATGTCTAGTTTTATCAGATAGATCATATATTTCATGCCACGTATTCAATGCATCATTATAGTAATGACTAGTCATTCCTCCAAAAAAATTAAAAAGCACAAACTTCCCTGACAATTTTCTAGTAAATATCCGGTTCCATTACCATTTTGCCAAAATACCCTTACCTAAATGTAGGGTTGGGATTAGATCCCTCAAACAAGTAACTAAAATGTGTGGTGTTTACTCAATTAGAAATACAAATCATCAAATTTTTTTCCAAACCAATCCTAATCTGCAAACTTCAGCAGAAATAATTCATACCCTAATCAACAAATATTCAATCAATTTCTTCATAATTTTCATAATATCAATATTACTAACAAAGTTATATTCAGAGAAAAATAATTGAGCAAATTAATCAACTAATCAGTTAATACCTTGTAGGAAATAAAAACCAAAAAATTAGCTTTATATTTGGTTAAATCACGAGCCTCATTTGCAATCTTATTTTTGTTGTGTCTATTAATATGATGAGCGGGTTTTTGGCGTGTAAAATTTTCGTTGTATTCGAAAACCCGATTCAATCAACAAGTTGGAAAATATAGTTGTATAGTGGAAATATATGAAAGTTCGTTCCACGAGGAGTATATGCGTCAAATAATGAATCAAAACTAGACAAGAAATAGCAAAGAAAATTCACAGAATATAGTCCGTTATAACGCAATATGAGTCCGTTACAACGGACTTGAGTGAAAATTCTGGCGCTAAGTGTGAGATGAACGTCCGTTACAACGGATGAAACTCCGTTATAACGCACTATACTTGTCCGTTATAACGAACAGTGGTTGCGTTGCAACGGATTGGTTAATCCGTTACAACGGACCGCGATGTCCGTTATAACGCACTTGTATTGATTCCTTTGAATAGAAATTCTGACTAGTCCGTTACAACGGAACTCTAGGTGCGTTACAACGGAAGTATAACCAACTGAATATTAAAGGACCAACCGTCTAGTCCGTTGTAACGCAATGTGAGTCCGTTATAACGGAAGTAGTTCTGGATTTCTGATTTGAGATTTGATTTGGGAGCAGTTTGATGGTTTGTTTTGGATTCAAATTTAGAAATAATTAAACTAAGTAACAAGCACTAAGATCACACAAACAAACAAAGAAGATTTAGAGCAAAGAAAAAGATTCATTAAACCACAAATTCTTTACACAAATCCAATTCAATTAAAACTACAAGAATTACAAGAAAAGGAAAGAAAACACCTAGAGAGATGAAGTGAGCTCCGAGTCTCGTCTTGGATGCCTTCTCCGTTGCCTCGAGATGCTAGTGAGCTAGTCGCCTCGCACAACGTGTTCCTTTCGTACCAATCCACTCGCCAATCGAAGTAAGCTCCGTACCGGTTGAGTGAACTCGAGATTTGCAAGAAGTCCAATTGGAAGAAAGCTCCCGAGTGGAATAGAGTAAGCTTGACTCCTTGCTTGCGCGGATTCGAATGAAGAAAGCTCCACCTCAATCCTCGCAACTCGATCTTCGTCGAATTGTAGACCAATTCACCGAATGAAGTGAGCTTCTATTCGGTGATCGATCTTAGAGAATTTATCGTTCGTTCTTGGTAATCTTGCGTGATCTTGAAAGATTCTTGGACTTGCCAAAAGAGAGAGAGAGAGAGAGAGAGAGAGAGAGAGAGAGAGTGTGTGTGTGTGTGTGTGTGTGTGTGTGTGTGTGTGAGAGAGAGAGAGAGAGAGAGAGAGAGAGAGAGAGAGAGAGAGAGAGAGAGAGAGAGAGAAGTGCTCCGAAGAGCGGGGGAGGGGGGAGCGGGGGGTCTTCTCATAGGCCTTGGGGTCTTGTTTATAGTGTCATTGGGGCTTTCCCATTGGCCGAGATATGGATGAGAGGATTGAGGGTAGTTGGGGATGGTAGGTGAGGTAGGTGGGGCTGTAGAGTGGCAATTGTGTGAGTGGTTTTCGAGTAGAGTTTGGTGCAATCTCTTATGTTGATGATTATTTGCCTTCTCCTTCACACGTGTACCGAATTGGTCGGTATGATATATCGATTTTAACGGCGCGAGGAGACGAAGGCAACCACACTCTTGGATTGCCGAGAATTTCCACCTAAAACCTGTAATTAAGCAATAAAACACACTTAGTGAAGAAATATTCTTGTTATCTCAAATATGAACAATTGTATATATAAAGTTGTGATTCAAAAGGGCTAAAATCCCCAAATTAGATATCAAAAAGGTGCTTTATTTTCCTCTTATCATAATACGATCCATTTCCCTCTTAAAATCATTAAAAAAAACATATTTATTTCTACACATATTTCTATGTAATAATTCAGATTTAATTATTTTTTTACCTCTTAAAAATTTTCGGAGAAAGTTGTTGGCCCGAAAATATACACTCA
The DNA here is from genome assembly GCA_946800325.1 of Luzula sylvatica. Classification (NCBI taxonomy): domain Eukaryota; kingdom Viridiplantae; phylum Streptophyta; class Magnoliopsida; order Poales; family Juncaceae; genus Luzula; species Luzula sylvatica. Next base: position 5,288,647 of record OX326961.1, read on the forward strand.
GAAGGGAATTCGACCAAATTGCTCACCTCTTATGCATTCGTGGTGGTAATTAAACTGTATTAAAGTGGTAAGCAAATTGAATTGTACCGCAATTGAAAATTACTTGAAACATGCCCATTTCGTGAAGACCTAGTCTCGTCTCGTCTCTGTACAGGTTTTTTCACAAGATTCAAACAAAATTCGCGACACTTGCTTTTTGTAAATTGGAGGGTATTCGTGAATTCCAAGCAAGTTATTGTTACTGTTCTCCAAGGGGTATGAGCAAATGCTTTCTTCGTTCCGAGGAAAATCTAGTATTCGGTCCGGTTTCTCCAATGATTTTATTCGGTCTTCATCAATTTCAATTACTTCACGAGGCACAACCTATGCAAGAATCGTAAATAAAGTATTACAACATAATTTTGGAGAACAAAAAATTAGCATAAATTTATTTCAAGATTCCTTTTATGTCCTCTTGTTCATAAATGTCATCTTAACTCACATAAAGTATCCAAAATGTTATGTATTTTAATTAGGAAAAAGTTCTCTTATATCACTATTAAATTCATAAATTACATATTTATCCCTCTTAAACTCGTAATATCATATTTATTCCTACTAAGTATAATAAGTATCAAATTTCTTACCCTTACCTCTCATATCCTCTATCCAATAAACCATGAACCCGATAGATAACCTTGACCCCTCAATCCACTATCCTCTACCTAATAAATCATGAACCCGATAACCAAAAAGCCCTAAACCTTGGTTCTTTATGACACACTTCTATGGCGAAGCCCTAAAAGATGAAGCATGAGGAGGCGATCAGGCCAGAACCCCTCAATCGAACTTTCTCTGGCGAATCTCAAGCAGGCCGGAACCTCTTCCTCTTGCAACCCTTTCTCTGGCCGGAACCTCTTTCTCCAAATGACGAAGACGCGAACCAGGACTTGAGAGGAAGAAAGGTAGGTAGTTTTCTTTTCCCTTTTGTTTTATTTATACAATGTTCGTTGTTTTGCTTTAATTGGATTGAAAGAGGACTTTTTTGGAGATTTCCTGCGAATTTGATGCTATTTGCACGAATATCAAATTAGGTTTTCAGTAGTTGCTAGTTTTCCCAGTGAGATCACAGTAATTGTTTTCGAAATCACAATAGTTACAATGTAGTTCAATGAGAGTTGAATCATACATAGATAGCAATCAACAATTTGCAAAAAAAGTCCATTCCTTTCCAAAATTTACAAAACAGTCCCTGAGTTTCTATAATTTATAATCAATAGGAGTGCCGTGGACGGAGAAAGAGCACACGACGTTTTTGGCAAGAGTGGAGAAGTTAGGAAAAGGAGACTGGAGAGGAATATC